>OX465410.1:6225065-7653369 GCA_950005105.1 Lycophotia porphyrea | reverse complement strand
CAGTTGCGCTTGCGACTGCTAGACCAGTCCAACGAGACAAACAGATACAAGGTGTAAACGGACCCTTTTTTTTTCGGATGGGAAATCATCAAATGACTCTCCCACTCTGGGCGGAGCGGAAGGGAGTGTTAGACTTGTACTGACTAAAACCCATCCATGTTCCTTCCTTTTCTTTGTGTTCCAGGGCCGCGGTATCTCTTTCGAACAGTCCCGCAGCCCTGGCAGGCATCGGCCCTTGCGGGCCCCTCCCTGTTGCGGACCCTTCACGAAGCGTTTTGTACATCAAACTAAGTAAGTCTACGCAAAAATTATGGCTAGCAGACTTTCTTTTTTGGGGGTGAAATATGTATCACGTTTTATGGAAGGACTCAATGAGACGCACTCAAAACATTGTGCTGACGGACGCATTGAATAGTACAGGGGACATGGAGGTATTTAAATTTGTAAGTAAAGTTATAACATTGAAAACTAGTGAAAATGTTGGAACTTTCACCCCCAATATCTTCGTAACTAGAAGGTACCGAGGTATGGTCTAGAACAAAAAAAATTCGTAATGACGTGACGGGGAGAACAAGCGCCTTCGGTTTAGTTAAGGGCACTTTGCACCTTGCCAGGGCTGCGGGACTGTTCGAAAGAGATACCGTGGCCCTGGAACACAAAGGGCAAGGAAGGAACATGGATGGGTTTTAGTCAGTACAAGTCTGACACTCCCTTCCGCTCTGCCCAGAGCGGGAGAAGTCATTTGATGATTTCCCATCCGAAAATAAAAAAGGCACTTTACACCCATTATACTCACTATAGGTAAGCCAATGATACAAGCAACCCAAGAAGTATCCTAATACGAGTCCGTTCAAGATGAACACTGAGACCGTCTTCATGGCACTGCGGTTCTCTTTGATGAAGTCGTCCGTTGAGCTGCCCATGCGCATCAGGGTGGTCTCAAGCCAACCGGTGGGCTCGTAGTCTAGGTATTCGTGGGTTATGATCTGAAATACAGAATGGCATTGGTTAGGTGGCGCTAGCCGTCGTTATCCCACTGCTGGGCAAAGCCCTCTCCCCATGGCTACCAGATTTCTCGATTCAGCGTTAAGGTGGACCTCTGGTAGTTGGTTTTGTCAAGCTCGTCCCGCCATCTTCTATGAGCTCTGCCGCGACGCCTTCTGGTTGAGTTAGGGATTCACATTTTGGGCATTCGGCAGACGTGGACAGCCCAATTCCATTTCAGCTTAGAGACTTTTTTGAGAAACGTCATTTTTATTTTGGAGCCCAGAACGGTGTTGCAGTTGCATATAGGTATGTTTGATGCCTAGAAAGAATGCTACGCTCCATTGAACTCTGGTAACTAATTCATCGATCTCTTGAACCGTGTTTGGTTACTGACCCATCGTGTTTACGGAATTTCGCACCACGGAGGTGGAAATACTTTTTTGGTTCAGCGTGTTGAGATATCGGAACACGTCACGGCTGTATACACTCTCAAATGCGTGGATGTCCTAATTATATTTCGAAGAATGTTCTTGAATTTGACGAGTTAAAAGTGTTTTTTTCCGAGATTTTTCAATTATTTTATTCATAAAAATAAACAATGGATAAACTTACGCTTCCATTCTTCCCATTTTTCCGAACATCATCCATTTCAACTTCATTGGACTCTGCTCGCTGGAAAAATAACAAAGAATATGGTTTAAAAAAATTAAAAAAAAAAATGAACACAGAAGTCAAATCGCTCTACAGCTAAAAAACGAAATGGATGACTATCAAGCAGGCGGCCCACAAATCTCCCTCATTGTGTCTCTGCAATAATTTTGTTATGTTGCCATCTCAAACACAATGCTAAAATTACTCATGAGGCTTCACTGGTTCCCTACCTTTTAAACCTGAAGATAACAAAACTGTTTGACAGCAGAAATATAAACGGTGGATAGGATATCGACGCACACACGGTACCACGTATTCAGAACACCCTCACATAAAAGTAGTTCAATGGTAATTTAAAAAAAAGCTGCCGTGTCATAATAAAGTCCGATCATCATCAGCGTACATCAGTCCACTGCTGGATATACGCCTCCGCAATCGCACGCCACTCAACTCGATTCTCAGCACCTCTCATCCAGTTGCTACCAGCTACCCTGCGAAGGTCGTCACTCCACCTAGCCTGAGGGCGTTTGCCGATTCGCGGTCTGTACTCAAGAACACGTCTACCCTAACGGTCATCGGTTCTACGGCTAATACGACCGGCCCATTAACACTTCAGTTTACTTATTCTTTGAGTTATATCGACAACTCCGGTTCTCTGTCGGATCACCTAAATGCTTTTTTTTAATTTGTCGATGTAAAATTTATATGTGGAACGATGCATTGAATAAGTGGTCACCGTTTGTGCGCCAATTTCACTTTCACTGTGTATAATATGGTCGTAGGTAGTCATTTGTCGGACGAGCCTCCACATAGAGCTATTCCTACTTACTACTTACTTACTATACCTACTCTAAACGTTTTCAACAAACTACTGATTGTATCTATCCAATTGAAATTGACGGCTAATCTTTAGAACGAATCACAAATGTGTAATTACTTAATTGTAATTATTATTTAGCAAATTGCACTGTTCAATTTTAATGAGTTTTGGATTCCTCGACATATTTATCATTTTACTTTCTAGTTGGTTACGCTAAACTAACGATGGAGTTAGGTAGAATTCCGAAGGCCACCGCAATCAAAACACGCTGCGCGATTGGCACACCGATGCGACACGTCTGGGAAATGTCTCCGTGGATGATGACCAGACATTAGATTATATGCACTATCAAAACGCCAAACTATGCACAATACATGGGTGAATATGTACAATCAAAATGCTATTTTTAATTAGATTTTACTCTTATTTTCACAAAATGTATAAATAACATCACACACATAATACATGACGTGTATGTTTGTAATTTCGAAATAACATTTTATTTGTCGGTCTGTGTCTGTCTGTTCCGGCTAACCTCCGAAATGGCTGACTGATTTTGACGGGGCTTTTAAAGGCAGATAGATGATGTATTAAGGAGTAACTTAGGCTACTTTTATTTTAGAAAAAGGATTAGAGTTTCGTACAAAAATAAATTAAAACATGAAATTGTTAACATAATCTGATTTAAATAGGGTAGTACTATTTTTATAATAATTTCACGCAGACGAAGGTCACGTGGGCAACAGCTAGTATTTATTTAAATATTTTAATTTATCTAGAGCAAACTTTTGACGTTTAATGCTGAATATGACTTCTTTACGTCAACTGGTATATCCAGAACTTGAAAGGCGCTATTTGTGCAGAAACCTCTTCAGGTAGGATTTGGCTGGTGCCGTTGATATTATATTCGTTAACTTTCTTTATTCTTCCAAGATCCGGTTTTTATAAAGAACAGCGCCATAAACACTGTCGATGAAAAGTACCAAAACATGAAATAACGCTATAAAAATAGCATATTTTATGCATTTTTGCATACAGGGTGTAAACGAAGCCGTCAACCAACTTACGTAAAAAATATTGCTAGGAAACGACTTTTTTTTGGGGTAAAAATCACGTTTTACGGTAGGACTCAATGTAACGCATTCAAAACATTGTGCTGATGGATGGATTGAATAGTAAAGGGGTCGTTAAGGTGTCTTAAGTAAAAAAATATATTAAAAACATGTATTTGAAAAATAACTTGTGAAAAAGTGTGAACTTTGACCCCCAATGGTGCCGATTCCCTTGTTTACAACCTAAACCAAAAAGTTCAGTGCATCATTTACTTTCTATTTCATAAAGAAAAGGACAGAAGATAAATTTTAGTTTAGTCCTGTCAAATTAACCAGCGCCTGACACAAGTTTAGACGTGATTAAAAAGTTGACTACTAAAATTACATCAAATTACGTCAGGTGCTGACTAATTTGACAGGACTAAACTAATATTTATCTTCTGTTCTTTTTCATAATGAAATAGAAAGAAAAAGATGCACTCAACTTAAATTTAGTTTAGTTTGTGAACAAGGGAATCAGCACCAATATCTCCGTAACTAGAAGATTTCCAGATATGGGCTAGAACAAAAAAATGATCGCAATGACGGGGAGAACAAGGGCCTTCCGAAGGGCTTTTTCCAAGGGCTCCGATATGACTCTTTTTACACATTTTTTGTTTTGTTTGTATGGGAATTCAACAAATGACTTCCCCCGCTCCGGGCAGAGCGGAAGGGAGTGTCAGACTTGTACTGACTAAACCCATCCATGTTCCTTCCTTGCCCTTTGTGTTCCAGGGCCGCGGTATCTCTTTCGAACGGTCCCGCAGCCCTGGCAGGCATCGGCCCTTGCCTCTTTTTACACCCTATATGCAATCAAGCAAATTGCATGTAATCCAATGTTTAATGATGTCATTGCCACCTATTACTGTTTACATAGAGCAAAGGAACTAGTCGTGCCAATACAGTCTTTCAGTCAGAGGCCCATGGGCGGCATAAAAACTCTGACACCAAGTTAGGCACTAAATACACGATACAGAAGAAGAAGTCTTTCACTTCGATTTAGTGCAGATTTTCTTTTTTAAGCGTGGCCCCACACTAGGAATTTCTCCTGTATCATGGGTGCGTTCACAAACATTTAAACTCACATACACAAACAGCCAGACCCGGAACAACTATCTGTAGGCCATACAGTTATTTGTGCCGTGCGGGGATCGAACCCGCGACCCTCAGCGCAGCAGTCAATCGCTCAGCCACTGTGCCAACCATTAATTATTTCGAATATCATCTACTTTGCCTTTTCTGTACTATGTTGAGGACGCCTTCCAGTCTAACCAGGTGCAGCTGAATAACAGTATTTTACATGAAGCGTCTGCCCATCTGATCCCCACAACCCAGTTAGTACTGGGTAGTGCAATACTCCTTGGTAAGACTGGTTGTCAGACTTTCGACGTGTCAAAGATCTATAAATGACAACCGGGACCAACGGCTTAGAGTGCTGAAAGGCACGGAGGAAACTCGTTATGTAGAATGGTCAACGATCCACGGACCAACTTGGGCCAGCAAGGATTAACTTGAAGATGTTGTTATTTCAAATAATTTGGTACCTTGAAATTGACACAGTATCATAGTTCTTCTACGCACTAAATTGCAATTTAAACACACTTCACTAAATAATTTACTATTTTAAAACAGTGGAGCAATGAAAGTCTCTAATTGGAATGTAATTTCTTTGTTTCTTTCAATTTATATAGTTTTATCGCCACACTGCACTAATAAAACTGTTTCAAGCACAACTACACCATAACTAAGTATAAACTCGAATGAAATACATGTTTATTTTATTGTTTCAATAGTTCTTTTTGTTATTTAAATATAACGTTACACGTTTGTAAATATGTTCAGCATATTGTTTTTTTAATAATATACAACATGCCGATTGCTGTCAACAAACTATACAGTCACTGTGCAAGCGTTCGCAATAGTTTCCATGTATGTAAACAAATAGGTGTTTTTTGGAAAAACGATTTTAAAACCCAAACATAAAGTTCAGTTTGCGCTACAACTTCAGATATTCATCAAACTTTGTTTTTTTTTTAACTTTGATTACTTTTCTATATCTATACTGAACACAAAAAAAAAAAAATATACTTGTACATATATTTTTTAACTCATCATCATCTGCCTAGCCTTTTCCCAACTATGTTGGGGTCGGCTTCCAGTCTAACCGGATGCAGCTGAATACCAGTATTTTACATGGAGCGACTGCCTATCTGACCTCCACAACCCAGTTAGTACTGGGTAATACGATACCCCTTGGTAAGACTGGTTGTCAGACTTTTTTGGGCCACTGACTACCTAACGACTGTCAAAGATCTTCAAATGACAGCCGGGACCCACAGCTTAACGTGCTTTCCGAGGCACGGAGGAAACTCGGTAAGTAATGGGTGGTCACCCATCCACAGACCAACCTAGGTAAGCACGGCTTAACCTAAAGATCGACCCGAGCGGCTGTTATTATTTAGCCACGAGCTCCTCACATATATTTTTTAACTAATATAGATTAATTTTAGTTTGTAAATAATGTAAAGATTTAATTAAAGTTATTATTTACTTAATAAAAAAATAAAGAATCTGGATTATTTTTAGAAAATATTTTTACATAAGCCTTTTATCTACACATTTTACACTGTATTTTTTCAATACGGCTAACTCTGCAACGAGAAACGGAACTCAGAGCCTTAAAATCTATGCTTCTACGTGATTTCTACGACAGTATTTCAAATAAAAAAATAAAAAAATGTCGCACTTAAAGGAAACGAGATAAGTATTGATGCATATTTTCGGATTATTTTTATTACTAGTATTGTTTAAGATTTGGTTTGTTTGCATTACAATTTACTTCGATGTAAAAAATATTTAATTGATGTACTTAAATAAATCGACGGGTGATATAAGTTTTTTGATGTGCATTTAAAAATAAGTCTTTCTAATTTGTTGGCCCGCAACTAATCCGGCTCGAAGGACCAAAATAAAAGTGAAGCAGGTGTGTAATATTATCATTTACATTTCTGTATCCAGACTTATTGAACAACTTACGATTCAGCGTCACACAACGAGGCCCGAGGGCTTTATATTTCTATAAAACGACTTTCAACTAGAATCTTGATAGTTATAAGGTTTTTGGTAACCTAGCATAAGTCCGCTGCTCGAACACGGCCCTTCTCCCAATGAGAGGGAATGGGGTGTAAACCACCACGCACCGGCTGTGTGGGTTGGGTAAAATGTGGTCGATTTTTTTTGGCCATTTGGTTTCCTCGTGATGTTTTCCTACACCGTTTTGAGAGCAGCATCAGTCTAATACATTTTTCACGTTTCCCCGATTAGCTGATAGAATATCAGTCTATTTAGGCTCTCTCGGCTATTTAAACACTTAAATCTCAATCCATACTTATGTATTTTTTTTATAAAATAATATTATGAATGCGAAAGTAAGTTTGTTTGTTTGTTACCTTTTCACGCCTAAACAACTGAACCGATCATCCTAAACTTTTGCATATACGTTGTCAGGTGTACAGAAACGGACAAAGGCTACCTTTCATCCCGAAAAAGAATACTGTTCCCGAGAAAAACTACAATATTGATAATAATAAATTAACGCCAGCGAAGACGCGGGAAAAAGCTAGGTAGTAATAAATAATTCTCAGGAACAGTATGAATTCGCTTTGGACCATTGGCTAAGTTGTTATGGTTTACAAGTTATTATGTTACTATTGGCTTTAAAAAAATGACTGTTGCCTTCAGATCACCATAGCTAATGTTTTATCTGAACAAATAGTAGGTAAAGTCTATCGAAAAACTTATTTCCAAATTTTTAAATATTGTAGATCTATCGGTATTTGTGTTACTAATTGTATTTTCTTTATTATTATTAAAATATTTTATTCAATAGGATAAACTAACTATATATATTAATAATTAAAAACTATTAAACTGAAATAAATAAACTAACAATAAACTATAAAAGGGCATCGAAAAACTCCTCCTCAACGCTGTCAGCTGGTAATGTGCCTAAGAGACTGGCGGCGTTGCCACGTTGCAACACTTAGCCAAGTAATTGTATTTATTATATTTTTTTACATTATTTACAAAGTAAAAATCTATAATAGTAAAAAAATATATACAAGTAAAAAAAAAGGTTACAGGGCATCAAAAAAATCGCCCACAACACTATCAACAAGAAAAGTGCCCAGAAGGCCAGCAGCATTGCCATGTTGGATGGCAATGTTGATTCTTTGGCCAAAAAATAGGCCCGCCCTCTGGTCACGTGAAGAGCTGACCAACCGTTTGGCGATTTCCCGAAACATTAAGTGGGCACTCGGACCCCATGGCCCTAGTGTTTCAACCCCAAACGGCTCAAACACATAACTACCAATTATATTTTTGTTTTGCCCCACGCAGCCAACTCTTCCAGGAAGATGAGATGGCTGAAGATATTTTGAAATGAATATCAACTTAATAAAAAAGTGTGTGTGTACTTATTACGCACGTAAGAAGTTATACTTCTTTGGCGTATAAAACTGAAATGTTGACTAGCTAACTTCAGGGTGTATGTTGACTAGCTAACTTCAGGGTGTCGGTTTTTTGTGACGCATCGTAAAAATTTACTCTCATCATTTTTCCCTAACGCGCCAAAAGAAGTATAACTTCTAAAATGAAGGTTAATTTCTTCTTATAGAGAGATAACCTGTGCCCCAGTAGTGGGAACATTGTAGGCTGATCAGGTAGCATGACGTCTTAAAGCAGGAGTAATTCCATTTTGAGAAAGAGATGGCGCTAGACGACCTGTATAGCTCTGTCTCCCACACTGGAATTACTGCTGCTTAGTCAACCCCCTGATCCTATCTGTAGAAAACAGCTGTTTTTTTGTTTAATAATATTCAATACATCCTTCATATATGTATATGTATTATATACAATTTATTTTTTAAGTTAGTAAATATGTAGTTACTAACTTAGTTACAGAGAGCAGCGGTGGCCCAGTGGTAGCGACCCCGACTTACGAACAGTAAGCCGTGGGTTCGAACCCAGGCAGGCGCATTACTTTGTGTAATTTATTTCATCACCACTGCTCTCAAAAACGGTGAAGGAAAACATCATGAGGAAACCGGCATGTCCTAGAATCAAACATTCGAAGACATGTGACATCTACCAATCCGCACTGGGCCCGCGTGGTGGATTATAACCCATTCCCTCTCATAGAGAGGAGGCCTGTGTCCCAGCAGTGGGAACATTATAGGCTGATGATGATGATGAACTATGTAGTTACTAACTTAAAAATTAATTGTTATTCAAGAAATACATATTAATGAACCAAGACGAAATTAATTGGATTCGTTAAAAACCGACTTTTTGTCGTAAAATAATAAATTGTTTCAGTCTTTATTGAAATCGATTTCATATGACTTCACTTGCTTTTCTAGTTTTACTTTAAGTAGAAATAAAAAATTGTAACAATCACTTGCAAATCATCCATCGTGGATAACACGCTATGTCTTTTTAAAACATCGTTACATTTCTATCAATCATTTAAAGTTAAGCGCGCAAAAAACACGTTAAACCCTTGGTCCCGGCTGTCATTCATGCATGGATCTTTGCCAGTCGTTACAGACGTAGTCAGTGGCCCGAAAGTCAGACAACCAGTCTTACCAAGGGGTATCATATTACCTACAGTACTAACTGGGTTATGGAGGTCAGATAGGCAGTCGCTCCATGTAAAATACTGATCTTTAGCTGCATCCGGTTAGACTGGAAGCCGACCCCAACAGAGTTGGAAAAAGGCTAGGCAGATGATGATTTTAACTGGAACTATGTGGAGAATTTAATACACTTAATAATGAAGCCTTGGAAATGAAAAGTCAAGCATTACTGCTATGGGCTGCGGGACTGTTCGAAAGAGATACAGCGGCCCTGGAACACAAAGGGCAAGGAAGGAACATGGATGGGTTTTAGTCAGTACAAGTCTGACACTCCCTTCCGCTCCGCCCAAAGCGGGAGAAGTCATTTGATGGTATCCCATCCGAAAAACAAAAATAGCATTACTGTTATTACTTTAGGTTCTTGTTGTAGGAAAGGCCTTAAAATTTTTGTAACTTTCAGCCATTGCCACTGCAAGGTAAGCCGCGTATTATCATAATTAGTTATCAGTAACGGAAGTACTTACTTAAAGGCATTCAATTAAAATTAGGCCATACATCAATGGTTCCTGAATAGCGAAAAAAATAACATGTCTTATCTCTTCGTTGATAAAAGCATTAAATCGTTGCATTTAATCGCTGCATGTAATTGCTTAACTGAAAATCTAGATCTTATCTTGTTAAAGTATGTTAATTACTTTAAAAAGGACTCTGTTTTGATTGTGAAAGTAACTATATTCTTTGTAGGTAGATCAAAAGTAATTTACCTAATCGAATTTTATAATCTGAAAGGTATTAGTTGTTATTATCAAATAGCTTAAATGATTAGGGAACTTTTATTGTTTCTTTTTTTTTTAAGTGAAACTGTGCTAATTACTAGAGACATAATATTATATGCATTTGCATATAATCCATGTAGGCAATGTGCCAAATTGTGCCCATTGACCTCAGTGGATGTAATGAACAGACGCCAGCACATCAAGCTAGTACTACAATCTGTCAAATTTTTGGAATAGATTTTCAACTTTATCTCTAAAGCATTAAGTTCAAGGTTGGTTGGGAAAATCTGTCAGTTTCGGGAAGCTTGACCTACTGGCGTCTGTATTAGAACTATGGTTTTCAAGTTTAAAAAATATTTTAAATACCAGGAGGCACAATTTTACGGCGGATAATTTGGAAAAGTACTCGATTATTAAAGTTTTAAATAACAAAAATGAAACGTTTTCTATCGACGTTCAACTTGAAATCGCCTTTCAAAGTTTTGTCTCGACTTATTTGTCCATTTGTCATCAACCTACAACCTGACACTGACCTGCAAATTGCAAAAAAAACGTAAGAAAATGTGAATTTCGCGGGCTACCCGTTCGCTTCCATATACATATGAAAGTCTTTTTTTCCCTAGACCATACCTAAACCTAAGACACCTTCACGACCCCCGTACTATTCAATCCATCCATCAGCAGAGTTTTGAATGCGTTACATTGAGTCCTACCGTAAAACGTGATTTTTCACCCCAAAAAAAAAGTCGTTTTCCAGCTATAATTTTTGCGTAAAGTTACATAACGGTTCGCTTCGTGAAGAGTCCGTTTACATCCTGTAGTAGTGCTCTTGATGATGGGGCGCTTAGACTAAGTTTGTATTGTTTCCCTATTTAAGTAATAGTGTACCAGTTGTTGAAGAGCCAAATTAAATAAATAAATAAATTTCATTACACTTACCGAGTCAAGCTTAGCTTCGGGATCAGAGTTATCCATTTTTAAAAAGTTTTTAATAAATATTGACTAGAACTAATATCACTTTGGACTGTTGTAATAAATTAATGTTAAATTGTTATAATGTTTTTTATAAGTGCATGAAGTCTCTCTGTGTTGCTGAGAAGTATTTTAACTTGGTGTGCACCATTTTATCTGAAAAAGAGAGAAAAATAGAGTTAGAAGAAGCTGAAGAAGTAGATATATAGGGTCAAAATAAATTAGCTAACGAAACTATAGACGCGACAGGTAAAGATATATATAGGTATACGCACACTAAAAAAAATACCGGTTTGCTGCCGTAGAAAAACATGAATCGGCGGCGCAGCGCGCTTGCGCGAGTGTGCGTGTAGTTTAAGCTAGATGGCGTTGTTTCAAGTTTTTTCTACGGCAGTGACATCTTTCGTTCTTGCAGAAAGCTATTGAAATTTCTGATATTTAAGCTAGATGGCGTTGTTTCAAGTTTTCACTTCTGCCGGCACTCCCGGAGTGCAACTCGTCTTTTTTTATTTGTATTTGGATTATGTACTTTAAAGAAATGCCGATATTAGTTATTATTAATCTAGGTAAACAATAGCTAAAATATGAATGATATTATATATAAATATGTAAATATATATGTAAATGTAAAAAAAATACACCTCACCAGGTGAAATATACTGTACGGACCTACCCTACTGTACTAGGATCTTGCATGCTCAATCTTATCTTTAGAGAGCATATCTTACAGTACGTGGCAAAATAACAGCCACTTCGATCAATCTTCAGGTTAAGCCGCGTTTGCCTAGGTTGGTCTGTGGATGGGTGACCCACCCATTACATACCGAGTTTCCTCCGTACCTCGGAAAGGTCCCGGCTGTCCTTTGTAGATCTTTGACAGTCGTTACAGGTAGTCAGTGGCCCGAAGGTCTGACAACCATTCTTACGAAGGGGTACCTATTAGAATAGTACCTAACAAAATAATGTATCTGTGGTGCCAGCAACGCCATATTGTATTAGCTATGTGTACTAATGTTGAAAAAAATAGTCTTTGCGAAATTGCCATCATGTTTGAATAGGAGGGCCTTTACTAACTAGGTTGTGGAGGTCAGATAGGCAGTCGCTTCATGTAAAATACTGGTATTAGCTGCATCCGGTTAGACTGGAAGCCGCCCCAACATAGTTGGGAAAAGGCTATGCAGATGATATGACAGAAAAATCTCTATGAAAGGTCAAAAAATAACAGTTATAACTTGAATATACAGGCTAAACAGTTAACTTCCTTGTCATTACATCAACAATGCACGTATGAATGAGTAAACTATTAACTAACAACAATAAACTTAAGCGATTATGTCCGCCGGCACTCGCACACAATGGGTGTACGTAAATCAGTTTCCTGATGTTTGTTTCACGTTTATCGAACGATACTAACTTTGATTTTTATTGTTGTAACGGTCTTGGTGCCGTATATGTATACAGAGCTGTGTTTTGGCTCAGCCTATGTTGGGCTTGAGGATTTTAATATTACAAAAGTTCTCTATTAGCTAAATATTATTACTTTTATAAATTAAAATAACCTAAATTCACTAACTTAACAATAAACTTTAAAAATGGCGTCAAAAAACTCCTCCTCAACGCTGTCAACTGGTACCCAAGAGACGGCGTTGCCTGCCACGTTGTATGGCAACGCTCAACCTTTGGCTAAGGTAAAGGCCAGCCCTTGGGTCACAGGAAGTGTCAATTGTAAGCGTTTTGAAATTTCCTTGAAAAATCTGTGAGAACTCAGACCCCACGGTCCTAGAGTTTCATGAAAGGGCTCGAAAATATAGTTTCCGACCAAAGTTTATACTTATGTGGGGGTGTGTGCCGTTTTAGGGTCGGTGTCCCTTCCACCCCGTATGAGACGTTGTGTTAAAGTAAACACTATAAAAACTGAACTATGTCACTGAAAACCATAGCTAGTTCTATTCTTGCAAACTTATCATTTTTTTCAAACACTCCTCTCAATTTCACAAACGCCGTACGCACGCTGCACCATGTACTGTTTAAAAAACAATTGCCTTCAAGTATAATATTATTAAAACGGTAGGTACAGTTATTTCACGTAATTATACCTCTGACAGCAGCGAACCAAAAGCAACTTTACTGTTAGGAATATAAAGATCACTGCACTGTGATTTTGACAAACTTGCAGGCAGCAGCAGCATATATCTATATAATAAATATAAATATAATATATAATCCTATTGAATGACTTTTTCATGAAATATTCATTGAATAGGATTACATGTACTTAAAGGGATTTCACGATTGTAATTCTGTAACTACATACGTGTTACTGGCGCGACTCATTTTTCATCAACATACAACCTACCACTGATCTGCAAATTGCAAAAAACGTAAGAAAATTTGAATTTCGCGGGTTACCCTGACGCAACCACCTTAATAATATAACTGAGCAAAGACATTCAAATACATATTTACGAGCGATAGACGGGACATCATCATCATCATCAGCCTAGCCTTTTCCCAACTATGTTGGGGTTGGTCGGCTTCCAGTCTAACCGGATGCAGCTGAATACCAGTATTTTACATGGAGCGACTGCCTATCTTACCTCCACAGCCCAGTTAGTACTGGGTAATACGATACCTCTTGGTAAGACTGGTTGTCAGACTTTTTGGCCACTGCCTATCTATCGACTATCAAAGATCTTCAAATGACAGCTGGGACCAACGGCTTAATGTGTTTTCCGAGACACGGAGGAAACTCGGTATGTAATGGGCGGTCACCCATCCACAGACCTACCTAGGCAAGCACGGCTTAACTAAAGATCGACCCGAGCGGCTGTTGCTTGAGCGATAAATAAGAAGAAGAAAATCGTAAGGCGGAAATCCACCGCAGCGCATGCTGTGCACGGCCACGTGGCGCATTTTAGCTGCGTGCATACATTTTCACGCTACGCACGCACAACTATGTACAACTGTAGCATGCGTGGCCCACCGCGGCATAGTCGTGGGTTAATATTCGTGTACAGCGTGTACCGCGTGCACAGCGTGCATGGCGTTGACAACTTTGAGCTATGTGAGCGCCTTATTCGAGCGACACGTGTACTTATGACGTCAAGTGATGCATAGCGTGGCCGTGGTTTGCAGTGGAAACAATTACATTACATACATTTTCTTGCAAATCGAGGCTTAATAATACACGTGCGTAGCCTATCCGTGCGCCGCCGCGGGTATGCTCCATAATCCAATACACTTTATAACAAATCGATCTGTCTAGTGTCATACGCCCGCTTGTCAAATAGCATTCGTGTGTCAAAATTGAAAATGTTCGGGATCAAAATTTTTGTATAAAAATATTCTCTATAAGTCTTTTATGGAAGCGCCAGGGTAGCCCGCGAAATTTAAATTTTCTTACGTTTTTTGCAATTGCAGGTTAGTGTCAGGTTGTATATGGATGAAATTATGAATCGTACAAATAACACGTATGTACAGTAAAGGATTATAAGCATTGAAATCATCAATACAATATCAAAATTTGAATTTTGTGGGCTACGCTGGCGGTTCCACCTTAAATCTCTTTGTAACTGAGAGGTACTTATTATTCTGTGCTGTGAGTGTAAGTGATAGGTACATACCGTATGCTATCTGGACACACACTACATGTTGTATTGTGAATATTGTGATATCATAAGAGAATCTCGAGATATCACTGAATATTAAATAAGATAACGGACTGTGTATCTAAATGACGACTTGTTAAATAATACCTACGTCTATGTTAATTTGTAGGTTTTATTGTTGAAGATAAGATTTGCATACCGGAAAAGCGTTATCATTAGTACCTATTAATTAGAATTAGTAGTATCATCACTAACCTAGTCTTTTCCAGCTAAGTTGGGGTCGGTTTCCAGGCTAACCGAATGCAGCTGGATACCAGTATGTTCCATGGCAAGCTTAACCCCAAACATCGACCCGTGTGTTTGTTAAGTAGGTACTATTTATCACTTTGGATATCAGGAGTAAATGATGACATGAAGTCTGACAGGGGAGAATGCAAGAAGAAACAACCACTCCGGGAGTGCCGACAGAAGGGAAAACTTTTTTTTTTTCAAGATTCTGGATTATTTTCAGAGAATATTTTGGCATGTCTTTTACATTTGACTATACACTGTATTTTTGTGGGCTTGTAATATGTAACAATACGGCTAACTCTGCAACGAAAAAAAAATTTTTTTTTTTCAAGATTTTGGTTCTTTTTTAGAAAATATTTTTGCATAAGCCTTTGCTTATATACTTGACTAAACACTTTATTTTTTTGGGCTAGTAATATGTAGAAATCTTACATTAAAAACAGGTATTTAAAAAAAAACTTGTGAAAAAGTTGGAACTTTGACCCCCAATTAATTCTTTAACACATTGATTAGGTACTTATCATATGATGGACTGACCCCCAAGTGTTTGAAACATTACTAAGAAATTAGAATGTAACCTACACTTTAACTCAGTGCTGTTCCTGCAGCAGGTAGGTATAATCAAGTTCACCAAAACGTTCGACAAAAAGTACGCCAGCGACATCTAAGACGCAAATGAGGAACTTAAATCAAAATCCTGCATGCGCTTTAAGGTGGTTGCGTCAGGGTAGCCCGCCAAATTCAAATTTGCTTACGTTTTTTTTTTTGTATTTTGCAGGTCAGTGTCAGGTTGTACGTTGATGAAAAGTGAGTCGCGCCAGTAACTCGTATGTAGTTACAGAATTATAATCATGAAAATCATAATCATCAATACAACCCTCTAAAAGTTCATAGCCCTATTCAATCATTATTTCATGAAAAAGTCATTCAATAGGGTTAAATGAACTTACAGGGTTATAAAGGGTGTAAACAGACTCTTAACGAAGCCGAAAGGCACTTGTTCTCCCCGTCATTGCGATATTTTTTTTGTTCTAGACCATACCTGGGAACCTTCTAGTTACGGAGTTATTGGGGGTCAAAGTTCCAACATTTTCACAAGTTTTTTTTTAAATACATGTTTTTAATGTAAGATTTTTACTTTAAACTCCTCCAGGACTCCCTTACTATTCAATCCATCCATCAGCACAATATTTTGACATTGAGCCCTACTGTAAAACGTGATTTATCAGCCCAAAAAAAAACCGTTTCCCAGCACTCATTTTTGCGTAAAGTTACTTAGTTTGATATACATAATGCTTGGTTGACGGCTTCGTGAGGAGTCTGTTTACACCCTGTAGCTAAACCTGTAGACTTACCTGAATGTAACAACGTTATACCATGTTTAAGGCAAATAAAGACTTATCTGTAGGCGTAACTATATTTGTTACGGTCGCAAATCATATTTTAATCAACATACAACCTGACCTGCAAATTGCAATAAACTAACAATAAGTTGTTTAACTTAAGTGGCAGTGGGCAGGGCACATTGCTCGCAGAACGGATGGAATTTGTTTTGGTTCAGGCTTCATATCATCATCTTCCTGCCATTGTCCCTTCTACTTGGTTTCCGCCTTCCATTCTCCCCTGTCAGACGTCACGGCATCATTTACTCATTTCTCGAATATCATTCCTCACACAATCCATCCATCTTTTCTTTGGCCTTCCTCTCCCTCTCCATCCATCAACATTAATCCTCTGGGCTCCCCTTCCAACATTTAAGAGGTAACAGGGCCTGCGAGGTAGGTATTTGAAGAAACGATTGCCGTCGCGCTGCGTCAAACCTGCCAGACTTCGAAAGGGACAGCTGCAGTTCAGACCGATTATATCACAAAACATTTGAATAGATCGATGTTTCGTATTCCTCTTTTTCCTCCTGAAAAACTGAACTGATTTGACATTTAAATTTTATGAAAGAGTATACAATGGCCAGGTTCCTATCAACTTCTTTTATGTTAAAAAGTTTTCGAATATCTGGTAGTCCTCATTTTTGGAGGGTCATATTTTCTGTATTTATTAGTTGCTGAAGAAAAGGAAATGACAGGGACGTGTCTACCTGCCATTGCGGGACTGTTCGAAAGCGATACCGCGGCCCTGGAACACAAAACGGAACATGGATGGGTTTTAGTCAGTACAAGTTTGACACTCCCTTCCGCTCCGCCCAGAGCGGGAGAAGTCATTTGATGATTTCCCATCCGAAAAAATAAGAGACAAGTCTACAGTAAACCTTTATTTTATGAAAAAAAAGATGGCTCTAGAGTCTAAAGGCATTATTCAGGAATGAAAAAGGAGAATATATTTGTATGGAGAATTGTAGCCTCTGTTCCCCCTTAAAGCGGTTGCGTCAGGGTAGCCCGCGAAGGGGCGGATCTGTATTTATGCTTTCGCGGTTGCACAACGACAAGCTTTGCACATGCTTTGCTTGGTAGCATAGATGCAGGTCTACCTTACTGCCTCCCTCAGAGGCGGTAGGGTGGCGGGGTCTTGAGGGGGAGCGCTACGGTCGTGTAAATCCTCAAGGCAAGTCTGGTGTGTTACCTTCACGTGGTTGCCGCCCTGTTCTTGGTCTAATTCCATAAGAAATAGACGCAACAAAAAACCACCAGGCGCTTTCTGGGGAGGGGCGCACCGCACGTCGTGTGATGACTCATGCGATGTGCGGTGTGCGTTCCCCTGCGTGCCCTCTGAGCAGCCAGGAGGGCACAGCAGGGGAGTGCCGCGGGGGACTGGGCCTCCCGCTTCCCGGCGTGGTCGAGGCCATGCTGGGGAGTGTGGAGAGGAGGCCTGGTCAGCGGAGCGCGCGCGGGAGGACCCTCCCGCTGCGCCGCTCCGCTAGCGGAGAGGGGGAGAAGGGGCGTTTGCCCTCCCCCCTCACGGTGACGGGCGGGCGACAGGCACGGAGGTGCCTTCGCTCGCATTGCACCCGTCACCTCGCGGGCGACTGGGCCTCCCGCTTCCCGGCGTGCGTGCTGGAACACCATGCTGGGGAGCGAGGAGGCCTGGTCAGCGGTTGCCTCCTTCTGCGATTTCGCAGAAGGAGGAGGCGGAGCGCCAGCGGGAGTTTACTCTCGCTGCGCTGCTCTGCGGGCGGAGGGGGGGGAAGGGGCGTTTGCCCTCCCTCCTCACGGTGACGGGCGGGCGACAGGCGCGGGGGTGCCTCCACCCGCATTGCACCCGTCACCTCCGTTGGTCATTCCCGAACCCCCCCCTCCACGTCCGTGCCGTGAGGACAAGAGGGGGGTCAGCCTTGTGTGTTCGTCGGCGGGGGACTGGAAGTAAAGGCTGTGCCGGTTTCCCAGTCCCCCTCCACTATGACGAAGCGGGAATGCGCTGGGTCGTTTTAGTGGGTATACCGTGGTGTTTGGCCGCCCGGGGAGTCCCACATACCCCTCCCATCTCCCGACGGGAGGGTATGCGTAATGCATTTTTTCCCAGCGTCAAAAAAAAAAAAAAAAAAAGGGTAGCCCGCGAAATTCAATTTTTCTTACGTTTTTTGCAATTTGCAGATCAGTGTTAGGTTGTATGTTGATAAAAAATGAGTCGCGCCACTAACTCGTATGAAGTAACAGAATTACAGTCGTAAAAATTATCAATACAACCCCCTATGTTCATGTAATCCTATTCAAAGGCATTCAATAGGATTAAATGGACTTGGAGGGTTGTATTGATGATTTTCATGATTGTAATTCTGTAACTACATACATGTTTCTGGCGCAACTCATTTTTCATCAACATACAACTGACAATGACCTGCAAATTACAAAACACGTAAGAAAATTTGAATTTCGCGGGCTACCCTGACGCAGCCACCATAATAGAGAAAATAACAAACAAATAGCCCACGTGCTACAACACACACAGTCGCGATCACACGCTTCTGTAATAATAATCACACAATATAATCATCTATGACACACATACATTCCTTAACGTGAATACGTTAGGTGCCGAACTCACTAGTTCTGGAAGGTAGTGTTTTATTTTGAACTAGCACTTCGCCCGCGACTTTGTCCGCAAAATGTGTGATAACTCGGCTAATATACATGATAAAAATATATGATAATAATAATATAATATAAGATGTATCCACGAATAATGCAGCTTTCTGCTAGTGAAAGAACTTTTAGAATTGGACCAGTAGTTCCGGAGATTAACTCCGACATACAAACTTACAAACAAACAAACAAATTTTACTTCTTTGTAATATAAGTAATAATAAAAACTTAAAACATAACTGACGAAATGTGGGTGTACTATTAGGTACACCTCTGCCCAACCTTTCGGGGATTACAGGCGTGATGTTATGTGAGTAAGAAATCATAATTGCCATTTCCCTCCATATCAGCAGCGGACAGAACAAAACAAGGCCAATAGGCACAAAGGGGCGTTTTCTATCATCCATTACTGAATCAATGTTCGGGTCATTCGGCACAATGAGGGCTATCGCGCATGAATTCGCCGCTAGAGGCGTTCGTGTAGAGTAAGGTCTTCCGAAATGTCAGATGTCATAGAGTTTTCGCGCGTTGCGTGCTTTTTATCACTTATTTTAACTAATACATTCATCATTCAATCCTGATTAATTATGACTTGAAGATTTTAAGTAGCAACTCAGGATCTTATTTGTACGAGAGTGTAGAGAATATTTGCAAATATGTATCTGAAGTTTACACTATGTTGATATACGAAATGAAATAAACTTTTTATGAAGTTATTTGTACTTTAAGGTATAAAATAGAATTAATGACAAGACCTTACTCGACAGTGGCGCCATCTGGTGAGCTTAAAAACGATAGCCCCCATTCGGGATAAGCCGAGATGCCTTTTCTAACTAAGCCGACCCGAACGTTAGCGTGTAGCGCTCCTTATAGTGAGTGAGACTTTAATGTTTTACGACGCGTTGTGATGCGGCCGCAAACCGATTGATATGACCTACGTCATAGTGTGATGATGAATTTATAATACGCAAAATAGCAATGATGTTATATAAATACTAGTGAATAAACCGACGTCAAATACAACACATGACCAGTGCTAGCATCTAGGTACTCTTCGAAGAATAGACTTTTTTTTTTGCTTTTTCTACATCTTAAAATTGGACAATCTGGAATGGAAATAAAATAGAAAACAAATAAAATAACCAACTTACAAAAAAAGTGTGGAAAATTACTTTCGGAAGTCGGTGACTTTTGTTTGTGTCGTTAACTTTTTTGCCACCAACGGATATCGGCTACAGAAACGTTAAAAAAAGTTGTAAATTTTTGTTTTGTTTTTCACGCACTTTTATTTTACCCGGTTATAAGAACTTAACCACACGATTAGATAACAATATTTCTACTGCCAAACATCCATACCTACTAATACCCATACTTATACTAATTATAATACTTTAGTAGTAGTAGTTACTTACATAAAATATTATAATTGCGAATGTAAGTTTGTTTGTTTGTTACCTTTTCAAGCCTAAACCGCACTGAATCGATCATCCTGAAATTTTGCATGAAGTTGTCAGGTGTACAGAAACGGACATACCTTTCATCCCGAAAAAAGTACTGTACCCGAGGAAAACAATCATAACGTTCTTATGATAATACATAGATGGCGCCACATGTCTTTCGAATCATGATTGAATTACACATATATTAATCAAAGTTAGCGCGAGCGATGCCGCGGGCCAAAGCTAGCGTTTTATAAAGTAGGTCGGAATATGGAAAGGTTCTTGACCTTAGTTTTTGAGTATTACCCGTGCGTTAATTATAGTACTCATGCGAATATTTTCAATGTAATTTTGTCGCAAAAAACTGGTCACACTGCTTTAAAAGCGGTCAATGGCTTTAGCAGCTTCCTTCAAGCTGCTCCTTCCAGAGGCGGCGTAAGGCGTGGGCGGTGTGGGCCACCGCCCACGGCCTCGCGCTTCGCAACCGGAAATAAATTCAAAAAAGTATGAAAAAACAATAATTTGACGCCACAAGGTTTTTCTTATAATATTTAGGATTAATTCTCAACTTAGAGATATTCCACTCTTCGGTGCACGAAATGAAAGTGAATGAACTAATCGATATTTCTGATAAACTATTTTATTTCCTTTATTTATTTTCACACATATTATTTACATTTTTCAAATGCAAAAAAATATAAAAAATATTAGCCCACCAGCATTGGAAATAGGGTCCGAGCTACCGGTGGTCAGGGCTCTTGAGAGAGGAACCTCCTAAGAATACGCGCCGTGTCCAGAAGTACTGCTTTCTGGGTCAAGCCCTTGATCCAGCTGCCAAGCGAGAGCCCCCTCATATGTTGTTCGAGGCTATTGGCTATTAAGCCATTGGCCGACACGACTATCGGCACAGTGACTGCTATACTCACGGCCCACATGTCGATAACCTCGCGAGCCAGATCTAAATACTTGAACTGCTTATCTTTCTCTGCTTTCACGAGGTTCTCGTTATGGGGGACTGTTATATCAACAATCATACGCGCGACGCTCCAATCGATCTATCACCACAATGTCAGGCTTATTGGCAACGATAGTCCTGTCAGTGGTGATATAGGTCGATCCCAATAAAAGGTTGGATAATACCATTATCAAGAACTGGGTCAGACGCATACTTATAGTATGGCACTTATGATTCCACAAAGCAAGTTGCTGGTGGATAATGGCAACGAGGTTGTGTCTATGCAAGTACTCTCCGTTAGCTAGACTAAAACACCCAGAAATAATGTGTCGGATCGAATGTATTTCCGATAGTTATTCGTTATCGCAACTTCGTCCATTATTGCACAGAAAAAACGTTCGGTTTCCCCGAAGAGGTCACCGAAGCGCAGCCAAGATACGAACGCTAAGAAGTCTACAACGGGCCCATGTAGGGCCCGGTAGAAGCGTCCGTGAAGCTCCTTGCCTGCCATACCTCCTTGCGGTCTAGGTTTGAGCTAGCTCTCGTTAGCCAGGGAGAGCGGGGTGAGGACCTTGTCCACTGACACCACATCTCGGTGCATCCTCACGTCGGCTTCTAGGAAGTATTCCCTGAGACTGCATACCTCACGGTTGTGCAGGGTCTTAGCATTTAATAAGCCACGACCCCCACTTTTCCGTAGGATATACAATCTCATCACCAACGTCCGTGGGTGATGCATCCGATTTGCGGTCGGCAGTTGGACCCTCCTATCCAAGGCATCAAGCTCCGTCTGAGTCCATTTGAATATACAACACAAAACATCCAAACCGGCATGACCCAACCGTCGAAGGCGCGCACCTTATTTCCGCCTGACAAAAGACACCTTATTCAGGCGGCTAAAGAAGCGCTCCCTCAACGATTGTTTCATGTCGACAATATTGATGCCTAATGCTTCCGACATACCCAAATACTTGTAGGTTTCTGTTGAGGAGTGGGATCTAAGGTGTATGGAATCCGAGAGTTGAGCTCCCACGGATTCCATTATCTCCCCTCGCGTGCATGACTGCACATTTGTGCACACCAAATTCCATTCTGATGGCGCTACTGAAAGTTTATGTTACCTTCAGTAGCTCCATGAGTTGCAAATTGTTGGGGGCAAAGAGTTTCAGATCATCTATGTAAGACCTATATGACTACTATACTAAGGTGAGATATGACCTGACCATCTCTCCTCAACCGATAGCCTAGACCTGAACAATCCAGCAGGGAGCTGGAGGATTCAAGGCTAGACGAAACCACAATGGACTCAGACTATCGCCCTGGAATATACCGCGCTCGATCCTTATTGTTTCACTGTTCCCCTGGATCTGTCGACATCCTGGATAGCGAAGGACCGTTCTCCAGTGCCCCATACATGACATCAGGAAGGTACGCAGAGTTGCATCTACCTTATACAACTCCAGCACCTTCATGAGCCATAGTCATAGCCATGACGCACAGAATCATAGGCCTTCTTATAATCTATCCAACATTTAGACAGATCCCTTCGGGAGCGGCAGACCTGTTGGCTAATGGCCATATCAATGAGGAGCAGCTCCTTAGTACCGCGGGACCCGTTCCTACATCCATTCTGAGAGGCAGTCATGATAGAATTAGTCTCAATATGTCGATTAATTTTAGCTCTCAAAATGGATGTATGAACTTTATAGTGACAAGGGATTAGTCTATAATTTTTGGGCTCCACAGTCATCATCATCTGCCTAGCCTTTTCCCAACTATGTTGGGGTCGGCTTCCAGTCTAACCGGATGCAGCTGAATACCAGTATTTTACATGGAGCGACTGCCTATCTGACCTCCAGAACCCAGTTACTACTCGGAAATACGATACCCCTTGGTGAGACTGGTTGTCAGACTTTTTGGGCCACTGACTACTTTAACGACTGTCAAAGATCTTCAAATGACAGCCGGGACCAACGGCTTAACGTGCTTTCCGAGTCACGGAGGAAACTCGGTATGTAATGGGTGGTCACCCATCCACAGACCAACCTAGGCAAGCACGGCTTAACCTAAAGATCGACTCGAGCGGCTGTTATTGTTTAGCCACGAGCTTTTTGGGCTCCACAGTACTACCTGATTTATGGAGCAGGTGAGTAATTCCTGTCGTCAAGAAATGGGGCAGCGACCCTGACTCTAAGGCTGATTGAAACTGGGACGCCAAGCAAGCGTGCGATCTTTGGAACCACTTGATCCAGAAGTTGTGCAGTCCGTCCGGCTCTGGAGATTTCCAGTTAGCAACGGACGGACTGCACGAGCTACGTCTTAGGGGCTGATGATGATTGCCCCCATTTCTGGTATTGGATTACACGCTTGTTCAACCTCCCGGCTCCAATCGCTCTCAGTGTGACTGACCGGCACCGACCAATTTTTTTTTTTTTATAAGAAGTTCAGTAAAACCAAAAGTAGTAATTTTTTTCTTTATGTTTTTTTTCTTTAATATTCTAAAGAAGTATACCTAAGTAAAAAATTAGGTTTGTTTCTTATTGAATAAAAAACTGTTTAATTTCAAGTGATTTTTTTATTTTATATTCCCTTCTACTGGCACCATCAGAGGGCCTCGCGCTCTTTAGGTCTTGCGCCGCCACTGGCTCCTCCTTCAACCTGGCGAAAGTGCGAAAAGCAAGCGCGGAAAAGAAGAGCCAACTAATTAAATACAGGGTGTTAACAGACTGTTCACGAAGCCGTCAACCAAGGATTATGTACAGTCAACAAAACAGATAGGTATGCAGGGTCGAAAGATATAATTGATTTTTTCTTAAAAACCGATCGATGTTTTCGAATGAAATTAAAATTAAATGAAGAAAAATAATCAATTGGTTAAATTAATTCAAATTTCATTTGAAGATGTGCAACAGTGTCTAATAAACTAAAACTATATCTTTCGACCCTGCATACCTATCTGTTTTGTGGACTGTACATCAATCTAAGTAACTTTACGCAAAAATTTGTGCTGGGAAACGACTTTTTTTTTTGGGCTGAAAAATCACGTTTTGCAGTAGGACTCAATGTAACGCACTCAAAACATTGTGCTGATGGATGAATTGAATAATAAGAGGGTCCTGGAGGTGTTTAAATCAAAACTCATATATTAAAAACGTGTATTAAAAAAAAAACTGGTGAAAAAGTTGGAACTTTGACCCTCAATATCTCCGTAACTAGAAGGTTCCCAGGTATGGTCTAGAACTAAAAAATGATCTGGGAGAACAAGTGCCTTTCGGCTTCGTTATGAGTCTGTTTAAACCCTTATAGTTTCCAAATAAATTGATGCCATCATGACTTTTCGTTCTATTATTTTATTTCTTCGAAAGTGTGAATAACGTCATTTGCTGCACGTGGGCATTTGTTACTGCAGTTCTGTGTATTCCGCCTCGGCTGCAATAACAAAGGGGTTTGAATTTAACGGTTGGCCTAAGTTCCGTTATTTTTTTTTCAAATTTGCGCCCACGTTTAGAACCTATATTAATCGCTAGCTGTATTAATACACACCAGTTTTGTATGAGACAAAACGTTCTAAAGTGTCACGTTTTTGAGATACGAGCTATAAAAGTTATGGTCCATTCATTGATGGCATCTTCAGCACAAGTTTGATTTGATCAGCCACGCATAAAACTTATATCAATCGATAGCTGGCATCAATACAAATAGGTTTTGTATGAGGCAAAATGATCTAAAGTGTTACGTTTCCGAGATATGAGCTATCGAAGTTAAAGTCCATTTACTGATGGCATCCAGCACAACTTTGATACTTATATCGGAACGGCCTAATACAATTAAACATCTTCCAAGCCTAAGGGCCCAGTTGTATCAAAATGTACTAAAAATTACTGATAGACATTGCAAACCTAACCCGCTGGATCTAGAAATATTAAATAATATTAAGTAGTTCTGAGTTCTATATTTGACTTTTTTCCCGTGAAAAATCTTATCGGTCACACTGTTTGCTTTTTAGGGTTCCGTACCCAAGGGGTAAAAACGGGACCCTATTGCTAAGACTCCACTGTCCGTCTGTCTGTCTGCCACCAGGCTGTATCTCATGAACCGTGATAGCTAGAGCTAGACAGTTGAAAATTTCACAGATGATACTTATGTTTCTGTTGCCGCTATAAAAACAAATAATAAAAAAATAAATTATTTAATCATTTAAGGGGGCTCCCATACAAGAATCGTGTTTTTCTCAGTTTATGGTAAGGACCTTCGTGCGCGACCCAGACTCGCACTTGGTCAGTTTTTCATAATAATATTATTTTATCAAATCATCGTCCTGCAAAACTGTTATGTTTTAAACTCAGACCAAATAAAAAACCAAGACAGCACTGCGAACAATTCAGTGAAGCATGCGCAAAACCACGCCTCGCTCTGTGCATATACGCTCACACGCACACATTTACATCAAATTACAAAACCGGCTCCACGACACTGTTCACAGTGCTGTGTCTTAGTTTTTTAATTTGGTCTGAGGTTTTAAAACGTACCTACGGAAACCTGAGATCGTTACATGTCCGTATGCATCAATAGTACAATTATAATGCCTATAGTCTTTTGTCACAGTTAGTTTCTCAATAGCCCTTATATTGCTGTCAAATCACTCGGAACCATATTGCTTGTTACCATGCCGACCGAATTATTTTCAGGTTGCTATAACTTTTTTTTTTTTTGAAGGGCATCTCGCTGTTCAACCTAGGGAGGTTGTCGACTGCTTAACCGGGCTTTTCTGTGGATGCCTCGAAATTAAGGCCTCCAGCCAGAGCAACTTACTAACTAAACTACAAAACTAAGCGATTACGCACTAAGGGCACCCCCTGTGGAGTACGGACCTCGGCTTAGGGCGTCGCTGGGAGAGGACAGCAAAGGGACAGGCTGGATCTGAGTGATATTATTTAGGGGCTGATTTAAAGCTACTAGATCAGCTGCGCGGGCTGGCTCGAGCAAGGGTCGGGGAGGGCGTGGACCGGGGTTTCGCGACCGGCGGTTGCTATAACTGACAAGTCTGTTCAAAATATAGCGATCTTTACCTTCGGGGCAACACGGTAATTGCTGCAGCTGTTAGAGCTGATGAAATTCTGATAAATAAGACAATAGACGTAGGTATTGACTCTTTAAGGGTGAGAAGTACAGGGTGAAAAGTTCTTCACCCCCCTTAGAAAAGGGGGATCCTCCGACCAGACGGGTGTTAGGTCTGGTGGGCTAATACCCGACAGTTGTTATCGGCTTCTTCTCTATACTCTTAGAAAAAGGTTAACTTTACTTGCGAGATGTAGGATTTTTTTGTTTAGTTCATCCGCTCCGTCATAGATGGCGCTGTAGTACTTTTTGTTCTCTGTTGCTTAGTACTTTTTGTAGTGCCGCCACAAGTCTGTGCAATTTTCTTGTTCTAAGATGCGTCATATAAGGCATTTAATAATAAGGAAAAACGTGTGGTTTTTCAAGAATGAAATAGTTGTTTTGGTATCGTAAGCGGCAGTTCCTACATCGATATTTTATGATAAAAACTTGGATCAACATCCCGCTGATCATTATGGTTAAATGCTGTATGAAAATGTGGTCCAAAAATTATATCATCACTATCTCTATCACTATACATATTATAACACAAAGTCCTCCGCCGCGTCTGTCTGTCTGTTCGCGATAAACTCAAAAACTACTGCACCGATTTTTATGCTGTTTTCACCAATGGATAGAGTGGTTCTCGAGGAAGGTTTAAGTACATACTTTGTCAAGTTTTTGTTGCGGGACCGGGATCAAAATTTCATGATTACTTTTGGTCGCGATAACCGACATCCACGCGGGGAAGTCGCGTAGTAATTCATAATATTGTGCCGTTGGGGCTCTTACCTACATAAATAGTTTCACTAAAGCATAGGTACCCCAAGGTCAGAAACAGTCCCGACTTGGTAACTCCATAATTTCGACCGCACTGTTTAATTCTAAAAAATATGTTTCCGGGTTCCGACGACTTACTTTGACTGCCTTACCCTTAAGCCACGACCTACTTCTCCGACCGAACTTCAAGCCGCGTGGCGCGTCTTGCGACAGCACCGAAAACAATTGACAGAACTTTAAACCGCGTCATAAACTCAGTAATTTGACAAGTGACTTGTGGAAGGTTTGCCGACGTAACAGGTGACGTCTGTAACGGCAAGTGAGCTGATCATATGGATTCGCAATACCACGTAAAAAATGTTCGATTCTATTTCGTTATATTTGATAGTGTTGTCTCGCTCACTCATACTGCACCCCGTATCTATCCTTTCATACGGGATGTGCGAGCTCGCCCTTCAGTATAACAAATATCGCGTCCTAAGACACGACTACACTACGACATAAGGGAGTAATCACACGGCGCGGCGTAGTTAATACGCGCCGTCCGACGCGCGTTCACGGCCCGGCGCCGTAAAAGATTGTTGCGTTTGTCGATTCAAATGCGAAATTTTATTTTAATATTCTTTTTTTCAATATTATTATTCTTTTCGTACTTATTTTTAAAGTGAACAAACAACTAAATATTCTGTGAATGTGAAAAAAACGGGAAAATATCACGTTTGTTGTATGGGAGCCCCATTAAGTAAATATTTATTTCATTCTGTTTTTAGTATTTGTTGTTATAGCGGCAACACAAATACATAATCTGTGAAATTTTCAACTGTCTATCTGTCACGGTTCATGAGATACAGCCTGGTGACAGACGGATAGACAGATAGACAGACGGACGGATAGCGGAATCTTAGTAATAGGGTCCCGTTTTACCCTTTGGATACGGAACCCTAAGAATGACTCTGACGCCAACTTGTAGCTTGATCTGATGTGACTCACTGATTTGAAGGTGATTTCTAACAGACATTTTAAAAGAGTGACCTCAAGAAATGTGTTATTTTTCCTCATCGGTTTGGACACTAAGTTGTTAGCGAGTTTACCTGTTATCTATACTCTGTATTATTATTATAAAGAGGTAAAATTTATTTGTTTGTAAGTTTGTATGCAGGGGGTAATCTCCGGAAATAATGATCCAATTCTTTAACTGGCAAAAAGCTCGATTATTCGTGGGTGCTATAGGCTATAAAGTTGTTTCCCAGCACTAATTTTTGCGTAAAGTTACTTAGTTTGATGTACATTATGCTTGGTTAACGGCTTCGTGTAGACGAAGTCGCGGATGAAGCGCTAGTTTTCTTATATTTACTAGGTCTTAGTTACTAGACAAAAGTGAATGTTTTTGACGTGATAACGTCTTATAAATCGATGAACGCCGTCTGCACGCACGAAAAAGTGTCACGTTCCGAATGAGCCGAGGGTGCAAGCGAGAGCGCGGAACAAGCGATAGAGGGGCACGATCGGCCTAAGCGTTCGGCTTGTGACGCATTTAGGTATTATACAAAATAATGATAATTCAGTGATTCAAGTGCCCAAGCTCGGTCGTCCAAAGCCACATTAAAAATTGACGTTAGAGTATGTCTGATAATTTCATCCATTTTGTCCAAAAGGGGAGTGTGCTTCCATAAAGGGGAAGCACGAAGGAAATACGTTAATTTTGGACTGAAACAGCAGTAACGAATTATTGTGATGGCCGAATGTATGTTAATTTCGAGCAATCTTTCCGAAACATCATTGAAATTTTGAATTTTTACCTCGATAAAATCGGGAAAGGATTTTCAAAGATGGGAGACCCAAGGAGACGAAGAGAGCTTTTTTCTGTAATTTTGATGCCGATGCCTATGGCGTTAAATTTTGATAGAGTCTTTTGTCTGTCGGTACTGTCCGCTACATAAATTTCACATTTTGAAAGGTTGAGGTCGAGGCCAATGGAATGAAGTTCATTTTTTAGGAAATTTAAATCTTTTAAAACAGAATCTACATCGCCCCCCAAGGTTCCATCATCTAGATACCAAACGTTAAATTTGGAATTTAGCTGTCGAACAATTGGGTGAATAGCTAAACTAAAAATCACTGGCCCGAGGGGCTCACCTTGTTGACAGCCAACAGCAGATTCCAAAAGGTTATCCCGATACAGTAATTTAGATGGGTGTCTGTAACATTGCCAAAGAAAACTATAAATTTATAAAATTATGCAAGTTTTCTTGTGACGTTATCACGTAAATTATTGTCCGTAAACAGACTTTACAGACAACCATTTTTTCCCTTATTTAAACAATGTTATAATTTGCAAAATATATATTACTACTAATCTATTAACCCAATTTAAATGAAAGCCAATACCTAAAAGACGACTGCAATGTTGTGCTTTCACTAGCCGTTGCTCTCATTATTCGTTGCATTCCTCGAAAAATATAGGCAATTACTTTTATTTTTGTCGCGGATAGATCTTTTACGGTTGGTCCCATAGTAAAAGTTGTTCACTTTCATGAGTATTTCACGCCCTTAAAGTATTGATATACATACATGCATAAACTCACGCCCTTTTCCCATGGGGGTAGGCAGAAATCACAGAACGCCACCTGCTACGATCCTTACATACTCCTTTTGCCTCGTCCACGTTCATACATCTGGTCATACACGCACGCCGGTTGCGAGTACTACGCACCTGACCTTTCTGAAGAACCTCACCAATGAGGTCAGCGTATGTTCTTCTAGGGCGTCCCCTTCCGGCGTTGCCACTCACATCTGTCTTGTAAATACCTTTTGTCAGTCGCCTTTCACTCATCCTCTCCACATGACCTGACCAAACCATCTAAGCATACTTTTCCAATTTTTGTTACTTCATCTTCTTTTAAGCCGCAACGTTTCCGTATAATCTCATTCCTCACTTTATCATTCACAGTTACACCACACATGCTTCGCAAGGAACGCATTTCCACAACATTAATTCTACTTTCATGCCTCGTTTGCCATACCCAACACTCACTTCCATACATAAGTGTAGGCACCAGCACACCATTGTGAACAGCCAGACGAGCCTTATTTGACATCGACTGGTTGGTCACAATCGTATGTATAGCACCATTCACTTTATTTCCCGCATTTACTCTCCTTTCCACGTCTTCGTCAATCTTTCCATCTCTTGTTAACATACTGCCCAAATATACAAACTCATTCACTTGCTCCACACTCTTATCATTTATTTTCACATCACACACCGATACATCCTCTTTTCTTTCAAACACCATAACCTTGGTCTTATTCACATTTACATTCATCCCTTTTCTCTTAAATGCTTCACTCATTACAGTTGACGGCACGGTCGGCGCAGTGGCTGAGCAATTGACTGCTGCGCTGCGTGTCGCGGGTTCGATCCCCGCACGGAACAAATATTTGTATGGCCTACAGATAGTTGTTCCGTGTCTGGCTGTTTGTGTATGTGAGTTTAAATGTTTGTGAACGCACCCACGATATAGGAGAAATTCCTAGTGTGGGGCAACGTTTTAAAAAAAAAAAAAAGTTACCATATTTTGCAACCGTTTTGCTGACGATACAAGAATAACTTGATTATCTGCGTACAGAAGGCATTTGACAGGCAACTCATTCATCCTTAATCCATATTCACTTTCTCTTAAATCTGTCAAACAACTATCCATGTATAGGTTGAACAGCCAAGGAGACGCTACACAGCCTTGTCTAACACCTCTTGAGATGCAAAACCAGTCAGTGTATGCCCTATTTATCCTAACACAAGCACTAGAATCCTTGTATAAAGATTTCAGTGCTCGTACCAAGCACCTGTTCACACCATACATGGATAGAGTCGACCACAGCTCTTCCCTCCATACACTGTCATAGGCCTTCTCCAAGTCTACGAAAGCACAGTAGACGCTCTTGTGCTTTGCCAGATGTTTTTCAGCTATGCACCTCAAGTATCCGATCTTCGATACATACAACCCATTCCCTCTCTTAATCCTGCTTGCACATCCCAAATTTTCTCATCTGTCATTCTTATCTCCCTGTTAATCAACACCTTTGCATACAGTTTGCCAACAACGCTCAAAAGACTAATGCCGCGGTAGTTTTTACACTCCTACTGAGAACCTTTTCCCTTGTATAGTGGAACAATTACAGCCTAGCACAAAACCTTTACAAATATACAAAATACTTAGCTTCTTTATTAAGATTGTTAAAATTTCTTTCATCTTCGATACTATTATTATGAAGGCGTAAAGTTTGTGTGTTTGCGTGTTTGCAAGTGTAGAAGTAGAGGTAATCTTCGGAACTACTAATCCGATTCCGAAAATTCTTTTGATGATGAGAATCTATCTCCGAGTTTCAAAAGCTAATTACAGGACGTTAAGATATAAATCTATTTAAAAAATACAGTGATGCCGAGTCTTGGCGTAGGTACTACAAGGCTCAAAAAATAGGTGCCTCGTTTAGATGTCCATTTAAAAAAAAAAAAAAAATTTTTAACTGCACATAATATTTTTTTTAATTTTCATGCGAGCAAGCCTTTCCAATTTTTCCTTTAGCATTTCCATAAAAGGAGGTTATTTACATGACCGTTTTCTTTTTTTCTTTTCACTAGTAGTTTTTAAAGATTTTCTGAAAGTTTGAATACTATAAGCGGCCTACTCAAATGTCTGTCATTTGGTATTGGATGAGACGAGCTACACGATAATTATCAAATGCTTGTAGTGGCTAGACAGATCCACTCAAATCTGTTGGTTCTTTCCTCAAAATCATCCTAGATACTAATCTGCGTGGACCTCGTATGTCTTAACCATTATAACTACGCATGTAATCCCAGAAGGGTTAGGCAGAGGTGCACTAAATTGCAAAAGAAAAAAATCCAAATCCAGACTCCATGGCTGGCTGGCATGGAAAACCCAATAAACCCAACTGACTGCCTCGTTGGTCTAGTTGTCGCAAGCGCGACTGCTGAGCACGAGGTCCTGGGTTCGATTCCCAGCAGGGCTATTATGTATCTTTTTGATAGGCGGTGGCTATCGAGCTTCAGTTGTACACCGAAGTTTGTTGGCAACCGAGAATGTCATATTATTGGTATTGCGTATCACATTGAGTGGACATCACGTTACGGTGGCTAACAGACCGGGTACGGTGCTCTTCGTCTCAGTACTTGACGCCTCTAATTTTTATCGACTATTATGCGGCTAAGTTGAGTAGCACCCTTTGAGCGTTATAATACTTGATTTAAGGGAACATTTTATGGGCTGCGGGCTGTTCGAAAGAGATACCGCGGCCCTGGAACACAAAGGACAAGGAAGTAACATGGATGGGTTTTAGTCAGTACAAGTCTGACAATCCCTTCCGCTCTGCCCAGTGCGGGAGAAGTCATTTGATGATTTCCCATCCGTAAAGAAAAAAATAAGGGAACATTTTATATTTGGCGGTTTATATGACATGTGAAATGGTTATTGTAAATTATTTTGTGTTGTCAGTGTTTACTTCTGAATAACTTCATTAAATAATACCTACCTTTATTTATTTTAGCAAAACCACTTAATTTATACAAACATAATATATTTAGTAACGTTTATAACTTAAGGTGGTTGCGTCAGGGTAGCCCGCGAAATTCAAATTTTCTTACGTTTTTTTGTAATTTGCAAGTCAGTGTAAGGTTGTACGTTCACAAAAAAAATAGTCGCGCCAGTAACACGTATGTAGTTCAGAAATAATCATGAAAATCATCAATGTAACCCAAGAGTTTATTTAACCCTTCCTTAAGATGCCTGCACGAAGAAGAGGCCAACATAGTTTAATACCTACTGTGGGCCAAAAAGTAAACTAATTTTTATATAAACTAGTATAATACTTACATTAAAATAATTCAAACAATAAAATGTTCGTACAGGATTGATTGATTAATTGGGTTAATTGCCTTTTTTTAACATCTTTTAAACACAAATATACTTACATTATGCAGAAAAGTGAAGTTAGGGTAAAAGTATTAAGAGCTATTTATAAAACTACCATCTTTAATAAATCAAACCTTTTCATTTGTTACTGTACAAGGATATTTTGGCGTGTGGCTAAAATCAGAACCTTTCCATTACTTCCGATTTTATTCACATAAAATAATCAATAAAAAAACTAATATTAATGCAAGAAAATGAACATTTTAAAACATCACAAGCTATATATAGAATATTATAAATTATCTCTAGCATTCCATAATTGCGTAGGCAGCGCGGTGTCACCAGGCGACTTTTTTTTCTCTCTTCTTCAGCAAATTCTAGCACTATTGTACGTGCCATACTTCACCACCAACACACATAACAATCAAACAACAAGAAACGTTATGTTAACATTTAATACCGGCTTCGGTGTTCATTACTGAATTTGAAAAACACTACCTTTGAGTAGCGTCTTTCACGAAAGCAACTTCAACCTCAGTGAACATCAATTTGATATCCACTATGCTTACACAATCGCAATAATACAAGTATCGATACGAAAACAACTGTCAAAACGAGTCACGGTGATTATCAGCCGATACCAAACTAAGCTTTTGACAGTTAATTGATGGACACTGAGCCAAAGTGATTATCACTTGAACTGTCAACAGAGATACGTAATAGCCCTACAGGTCGGGCAGGGTTATTGGGTTTTTCCATTTGCAATTTCTCAGTAGCAGCCACGGAGTCTGGGTTCGTGCAAGGTTGATGGCAATAGGCTCGCCCCCTATTACATGGGACTTGAACATAACTGGTGAAATGTGGGTGTACTATTAGGTACACCTTTGCCTAACCCTTCGGAGATTAGGGGCTTGATGTTATGTTATGTAAAACCCGATAACATTTTGCCCGACCCGGGAATCGAACTCAGGACCACATGCTCAGCATTCGTGCTTGCGACCACTAGACCAACGAGGCAGTCTAATCTTTTTTCAATCAATTTTCAAAAATAATTAAAATTGTATTCTCATAAATAGGCTCGCCGAGGCGGGCATAAAAACATAACTGGCGAAATGTGGGTGTACTATTAGGTACACCTCTGCCTAACCCTACGGGGATTACAGGCGTGATGTTATGTTATGTATCCTCATTTTATATTTTTTATCATTTTCACACTTACACCTAAACAAAAGTAACACAAAACTGTACCATTTTTATGTTAATTGTTATAAGCACACAAATTCCAGACTTTTATTTCTAAACCGTACTTTACAATGATTGATTAATTAATTAATAAATGATTAATTAATGATTGATTGTACTTTATAATGATGCTACTTAAAAATAATAATATCGTCTAAAGGATCAAAATTTTGTAAGCAATCACTACGGTCAATCTTAACCTATGTGTTTTAGTATCTCCATGAACGGTGCACATAGCATCGCAACGAATTTGCCTAAACTCGCCAGCGAGTGAATTTTATGCACGGCCTCTTAACCAAAAAGCGCGCGCAAAGTAAAGCGCGGAAAAAAGCAAATTAAATCATAGTTGCCTAAGAATTATTATCAAAAAAACTTGCATCAAACTTGTTTAAAAATGTCCTTACTATTAAAATACTCTATGTTAATTTGGTTTGGACCTGGTTCGACTTGCTTTTTTTTAGAAGTTGTTTTTCTTTAATTTTGACATCATAATACCAAGCCTGTGGGTACAGACATCCACATGTGGCCAGTTATATTTTTTAAGCCTCATGTAGTAGTAGGCAAACGTTTTGCCATCAACCGGGACCGAAAAACCTAGTTCGTACTGCTATTATTGTTTATGAATAGTTGATATGTATAACCTGAATTGTAATAATGTTATTTAGTATAACTTACTAAGAGAGCAGCGGTGGCCTAGTGGTTGCGGCCCCGACTTACGAGCAGTAAGGCATAGGGTCGAACCCAGGCAGGCGCATTACTTTGTGTAATTTATTTCATCACCACTGCTCTCAAAACGGTGAAGGAAAACATCATGAGGAAACCGGCATGTCCTAGAACCAAAAATTCGAAGACATGTGACATCTACCAATCCGCACTGGGCCCGCGTGGTAGATTATAGCGCAGCGATTATTTTTAGAAAATATTTTTGCATTTATGTCTCTCTTGTATTCTCTTTACTTAAAGGTACATTTGACTATACACTGTATTTTGTTTGGGCTTGTAATATGTAGCAATACGGCTAACTCTGCAAAGAAAAAGAGATCGTTTCACAGTGTAGCGAGTTCAATTGTTTTTCCCCTTCTCAAAAATGCCCAACGCGCCTAAAGAAATTTTCACTTCAAAAATAAATTAAAGTGAAAAAAGTCTTTAAAATATTTTAGACGAAACGATACTGATTTTGCAACTTTGCTACGTGTCTTCTTAGTATCTCACTAATATATTCAAAAATACGTCACTCTCTTGCACTATAATATAGCTAAAATTTTACTACGTATAAATCTTTCCTTACCTTTAATAAATAACAGAAACACTCAAACTACACAATTATATGAAAAAAAAAAACAAAAATAAAATCACGTCTTTAAAAAAAAAAGTTATAACAATTCTTGCCGCACTTTAATTTAAAAAAGTTAACTATGGAAAAGATGGCGGACGCGTCCGTTTCGCGCCAATCGCGTCCGTTTCGAGCCAATCGCTCAGACACACTGTTTAATATTTTGCAACGAGTCGGAGAAACGTTTTCAATTTGTATACTGAGGTAGTTGATTTCGCGCGTCAATAAAGATTAAACAAAGCATTATTTTATTATTAACTAACTGAATCCTGTACTTGTCTTATCAATGGCTATCATAACGACTTTGGCATTGAAGACTTTTACAACTTTTTGTCGCGTCAACATGAAATACTTTTTTAAATGATCAAACGCCTGTAATCTTCAGTAGACAGAGACCAAAAAGTAAATAAACCCATACTTCGTAGGTAATGTAGATGCCAAAGTGAGCAGCGGTGGCCCAGTGGTAGCGACCCCGACTTACGAACAGTAAGTCGTGGGTTCGAACCCAGGCAGGCGCATTACTGTGTGTAATTTATTTCATCACCACTGCTCTCAAAAACGGTGGAGGAAAACATCGTGAGGAAACCGGCATGTCCTAGAACCAAAAATTCGAAGACATGTGACATCTGCCAATCCGCACTGGGCCCGCGTGGTGGATTATAGCCCATTCCCTCTCATAGAGAGGAGGCCTGTGTCCCAGCAGTGGGAACATTATAGGCTGATGATGATGATGATGAAGCTACTACAATCTGTCAAATTTCTTTAATAGATTTTCAAATTTATTTCTGAAATTTTAGGTTCAAGGTTGGCTTCAAATATCTGACAGTTTCGGGTAGCTTGACCTACCGGCCGTCTGTACCTACATAAGGAGAACCTACAGCCATCAACCGGAAACAAATGCAGACTCCGTAGCTGCTACTGAGAAATCCCTGATCGAAAATCTCAATAACACTTTGCCGAACCTGAAATCAAAGAGCCAAGAAGAAAAGACCAAAGAGGAGACGCGCGGCAATATTCACGTGCGCTAAGTCAGTTCTACAAATAAAATTGAAGTGTCTGTTTCTAATTAAAAAAAACAGCATTCTACTGAATGCATATGAATGTATAGGTTACTAGCTGAAACCCGCGGCTTCGCCCGCGTGGATGCCGGTTATCGCGACCAAAAGTAATCTTGAAATTTTGATCCCGTTCCCGCAACCCATAGGAAATATCATTATATTTTAGCCAATGTATACAAAAACTTGACAAATTATAACTTTCCCGAGTTCTTAAACCTTCCTCGAGAACCACTCTATCCATTGGTGAAAACAGCATGAAAATCGGTGCAGTAGTTTTTGAGTTTATCGTGAACAGACAGACAGACGCAGCGCAGGACTTTTTTATAATATGTAGTGTTATGGTACTTGCCCATACTTAACAAAAAAACTTGCCTATCTGTTCCAGCTAATCCCCCAAACGGTAAAAAAAATAATAATTGCGTGCATAAAAATTAAAACGCTTGAATTTGACAAAATCCGATTCAAATAGAAGTTATATTTTTATATCATCATTTTATGCGGTCGAACGCCGCGGGGCATAGCTAGTTTGCAAAATAATTACACAGTAAAAGTATAGCCGTTCAATTAGCATTTTCATAATTTAAAATTGCTCTGATTTATCAGCTAGGTATTTAAATTCTTACTAATAACCACCGGATAAGACCAGTTCCATCAATAACAAGTACTTAGCTATAAAGCCATTTCATTCAGCCTGTAATTTAACTGTCGTCAGTGCAGGAAAAAACAAAAAACCTCATTGAATACTGAGAATTATTATGAACGAACATTGATCATCAACGCTAAAGTACTAATTGACCATTGATTCTAAGTTTTTTAAGATGTTTCATTGAAACCGTAACCTTGGCATATCCGAGATTCACTTTGAAATGTGTATCTATTATTGATAAACTAACGATATACATTAATAATTAAAAACGATTAAATAAACTAAAATAAATAAACTAACAACAAACTTTAAAAGGGCATCGAAAAACTCCTCCTCAACGCTGTCAGCTGGTAATGTGCCCAAGAGACTGGCGGCGTTGCCACGTTGTATGGCAACACTTAGCCTCTAGCCAAGGTAAAAGCCAGCCCTTGGGTCACGGGAAGCGTCAACTAGGCGTTTTGAAATTTCCTTAAATAGGCTATGAGATTTGAAATTAGTTACATTACATACATACATTTAATCGCTATAGCCCACAGAATACTCAAGCTGAAGCTTTCTTTTTGGGACAAGCCCTCTTGACTATTCCCAAACCACTAGCTCCTGAAAACCAGAAAAGCGCAGAGACAATGAAGCTCCACGAAGTCCTGGAGAACAAATAAAGAAACAATTTAAAACTGTCTTGGATCCCGCGACGAAATTAATCAGAAAAAAATGGCGGAGGCGTAGGAAAGAAACTAAGAGAAAATACTTTTCAGTTCCCTCCATATCAAGCAGGAGACAGAACAGAGCAAGGCCAATAAGCACAAAGGAACGTTTGCGACGGGGATAAGCCCATGCAGTTGCCTAGCTCCACAGATTAAAATTGATATTAATATTAATGTGTCTTAAATCTGGGGGCACGGCATCGGCAGTCGAGCAAAAAAGCGGCAAAACAACAATCTATTTTATTTAAAACATAAAAGATTTTTTCACTTCTCATGCTCTAAAAGTATGCCAATATAGCCCTACGAAGCGGGACTAAAGTGACCACTTTAGTCCCTAGGGAGTAAAAATTAATTAGTTTTTTAATTTCCTTCATGTGACATAGACAAACTCAAACAGCCAGTAAATATACTATTATCTGTGGAGTGTGGACCATGTTCATTGCGAAAATGTTGAGATTTTTAGTTCCATGGTTTTTCCGCAGCATAGAAGATGGCGCTATGTGTTTTAATTGTTAATATGTGACTGGTTTAGAAAAAAAAACCGCGAAAATTTCAGAATTTTTGTCGAGTATAAATTTGTTCGGTTTTAAATAAATTTATTAAGTATGTCCAGTGATAGTGAGGAGTTTGACGTCGAGCAAAGAGTAAAAGACATAATAGATAATCTTTTGAACGCTCCCAATGAAAAATACTTGGCGACCAAGGTATGTTTAGGTACCTACCTATATAACCATGCTTTTTATTTAGATACCTATATAAAATAGCGATTGTCACATTTACTTTGTTTAGTTACAGGTTGCCTTGATTTTCGGTATAAGTGGTGCATGCAGAGGAATAGAATTGGTGAATATTACTCTAGCCGATGTCGAAAGTGACACCACGCAACAGGCTATAAATTTGCCTTGTACTAAGACGAAAGAGGGAAAATTCGTAATAAATGGAGACTACTTAATAAATGTTGTTTTACTAAGTTGACTATTTTTCTCGCGTGAAAAGTACAGTTTGCACCTCGAGACTAAACGCCAACTTAATATACCCTCGGTTTCAAACCACCTCTGGTATATTATGGCTTCGTTTTGTCCCTTGATATAAAATATACTATTAATACTGATATGATCACTGTTAGATGGTTGTTAGGTTAGCTAATTACGCAATAACTTAAGACAGAAGGTCCCTTAAGTAGGGACTTAATAAAGTATCCGACTTGGTATAACATGGATCTCACAACTTTTTACGGTAGAAGAAGTGAGTTGCGAGACTTGGTTTTTTTTATAAGTAATTTTTTTTACGGTTACATATGATTCCACTAATAGGTATGGCAAAAACGCTAAAAGACACGGTTGTAGTTTTTACTATGTCCATATGGTAAAAAAATCCGGATTTAACCTGTACACTATCCAACATAATGTAACGTTAATTCTAACAAAGAATACACTCTCATAAGATATGATATGCGCAGTTTGTTCGTATTCACAATCAGATGTATGTAGAACATTGAAAAAAAGCCGAGGCAACAAGCTTGAAGGAATACAACATACTGTTAAAATTGCCATGACCTGTGTGAAATTGGACAACACAGTGTCCAGCTATGTCCTGTTCAGCCGCTCACGAACCAATAGAAAGAACTAGTGGAGGTGTCGGACCCTGATGGAATTATCCCAACGACATTGCTCTTCAGATAAAAGTTCCCCCAGTCGTCAGTTTGTGGTTCGTAACCCTTAGGCCTTCCTTAATAAAGTTTAAGGCTTTTAATACAGGGCCTTTGAAAATAAAAGTAAGTACGTACGACATGACTACGCTACGGCGTGTATATTACGATTACAATTAAATTTTCAACACACGTTTGTCTGAATAATAAGTATTGTGTTATGACATCTGTCAACATAGTAACAAAACAAAGATCTCTGTTACGTTTTCAATAATAAAAACATTAATATTATTTTATTTCCCACATTGTTTTACTACTTGTCTTTCGTAAACAAATTAGGCGTAGTACTGGAATTCCTGACATCTGCAGGCGTCGAAGATGCGTTGCCATTTTACTTATTTTAGAGACAAAGCTTTTAAATGTCTCATAGCATGTCACCAATACCTACAACACACACACAACAACAACACAACGATGTCAATAACACAACGACAATGTGACAATTTCTTATGTCACTTAAAATGCACCTCATCTGAAACCCAACGTGCTGCCGACCGCATCGGCGGTGCTGCCGCGTGCGATAGCATTCTCGCTCTAGCAAATGAAGGTACTGAGCGACAGAAAAGGAAAGAAGCATGCACAAGTGTGATTCCGTGTTGCTAGATGAGGTTCAACCCTAAATGTCTCATGTGCCTGCGACACAATCCGGCTCGAAGGACCATTTTTTAGGCGTCTAAGGTTGTTTGGTTTTGGTTTGAGGGATATATGTTTTTTACGTGGTAGCGTCGGTGATTTCACCGTGTATATTTGGATGTATCTTGTGACCCTGAGCCCTGACAAAGATCGAGACGTTCAAACTGCTGACATGATTAACGCAGAACCTTGCTATTTTCTACGGAGTATGTTTACCAAATAAGACAAGTAAGAAAGTACACACTACATTGTTTTATCTGGATCGAATGACAAAACAGTGAGATGAGACACAAGTTAGTGTCGTTGCAATACATTTACTGTTGTATAAACCGTTACATTGATGCCAACTGCGTCACTGTTTAACTGTAGTATATGACACACAGGTGACACAGGAGGCTCTATCACAAGCGCGCGGTGTATCTAAACGTCACGTATACGACGATTTTTAAATTAAAAATACTCGTTCCACATCCGATATCATCGAACCGTCGCAAGTACGATTTCATTGTGGTGCCCCTCTGCAGGATATGCCCCACCTCCTTTCTTGCCCATCCTGCACAGCCAACTGCACCTTTCAGGATTTAAACGAAGCAAACTATAGAGCTGTACAGGTGGCAATATACTAGTCGGGTATTATTTGAGTTTATCGACACGCAAAGAAGATCATAATATTTTCATAATTTTAAGAATTTATTCATATCTCTAGATTACTGACTGGGGGTATTCCTCAAAGTACAACTATTTTTGAGCGCAACTAAATTACTCCTCGAAGTGCAACCATTAGTGCGCTCACAAATTCAAATTGTTCAAATGGTTGCGCTTCGAGGAATAATTTAGTTGCGCTTAGTTGGTTGCGCTTAAAAACAGTTCGCTTTGAGGAATACCCCACTGATTGTGCTTGTTGTAAACAATTTTGCTAAAATGCTATAAAATAATTGTATTTTCGATTAAAAACCAACGTATTTACGTTTACAACACACGCTCATGCTAACGCCTAGGTTCATTTCTTGGATCCTTGTTAACTTATTATTTGATGAATGGGTCAGAGGAACCACTAAGCGCCTAACAAAGCAATAACGACATTGGTTTGTAAAAATACAGATTACCAAGGAAATAATCATGCAGGGTATCTTCCCAACCGTCTTTAAAAAAGCCGTTGTATCACCCATCTTCAAGGCCGACGACAAATCAAAAGTGACCAACTACAGACCGATATCTCTCTTGAGCACTTGGGTTCAGATCTGGACGTTCTACAAATGACGCTGTTCTAAGGCTTACCACGGCAATAACGAACTGCCTAGATAGAGGAGACAAATGCGTTGGCATCTTCCTCGATCTTCAAAAAGCCTTCGACACTGTGTCAATTCCCATTCTATTGAGTCGATTGGAGGGCGTCGGCGTAAGAGGTGTACCCCAGGAGTGGTTTAAAAGCTACCTGTCTGGCCGGCAGTAAAGAGTCCACATTGATGGGAAGATGAGTGACGAAGCTCTTTGCGCTTACGGTGTTCCCCAGGGGAGTACTATAGCCCCAACACTTTTCCTGGTATACATTAATCGGCTCTGTGACCTTCCAATCCATCAAGCCGACATCACAATGTTTGCTGATGACACAGTGCTCCTATTCCATGACACATCTTGGGAAAACTTGCCACAGGTAAGCGAACGAGGGCTTGCAAGAGTAACTGCCTGGCTTGAGACAGTCTTTTTTCCATAAACACCAGCAAAACAAAATACCTTTGCTTTAGTATGTCAAAGCAGGGCAGCCCCAGTCCAGACTTTATTGTGCCCATCCACACGTTCCCCTGTAATAGAGACTCATGTTATCAAGCTACTTGTGCTTGCCCTATGCTTGAGAGAGTGAAAAACATAAAATACCTCGGTGTTACAACCGAAAAAAAAAAAAAAAGTCTGATTGGAAACTCCTCGTTTTCTGATGCACCTATCTATATCTGAACTATGCGAAAATATGTAATATAATAGTAAGCAGTAGGTAGGTACTCTCAAGAAAATAAAGGGTGTAAAAAGACTCTTAACGAAGTCGGAAGGCACATGTTCTCCCCGTCATTGCGATCATTTTTTTGTTCTAGACCATACCGGGGAACCTTTTAGTTACGGAAATATTGGTGGTCAATTTTCCAACATTTTCATATATTTTTTTTTTTATACTTGCTTATAATGTATTTTTTTACTTATGACAACTTCACGACCCCCGTACTATTCAATCCATCGTTTTGAATGAGTTACATTGAGTCCTACCGTAAAACGTACAGAAAGCTTGGTTGACGGCTTCGTGAAGAGTCTGTTTACACCCTGTATAAGCAGGTCTTGCCTCCATCACATGCACGAGCATTTGCTCCCACAATTTTGCGAAAACATGAATTATAATAGTTGGTAACCTAAAATTCTCAAGAAAATATATGCAACCAGATATGGCTCCAGCCGACTTCTTTCTTTTTTCCTTAACTCAAAATTACCACTTCATGGCACCCGATTTCATTCGCTAGAAGACATAAAAGAGAATTCGCGGCGAGAACTGAACTCAGTTCCGGAAAAAGCGTTTAAAAGATGTCTTGATGATTGGATGATTTGTTATAAGTAAGTGTATTGTTTCTGAAGGAGCATACTTTGAAGGCGATAAAATAACTTTGGATGAAAAACTAACATTTTGTGTACGAGTATTATTGTTCGTTTCCCGGTATTTTCTTTGACAGAGTAGTATGTATAAATGCAATAAAACCTAGTTTTAAATAGAAACACTGTTTCACAAATTCCAATTGTGTAAATAAGTGCTTTAGTTATTGGAACGAAGTTCCTTATCGCGCGTTGTGAAAGGGGGCTAGACGGAAAAAATTCTCACGAAAAGTTGTCACGACACTTTTTGCTATAGTAAGCTATTGTAAGCTGTGCGGCGTCGCATGTTTCTCTGTCTGTCTCTCTCTCTCTTATAGAAAGCAAGCCAGATATTTTCATTTCTATTTCGCATTGAACAGTGTGGTGTCGCGACATCTGTCTGTCTATCTGTCTGTCTATCTGCCTGTCTATCTGTCTGTCTGTCTATCTGTCTGTCTATCTGCCTGCCTGGCTGTCTGTCAGTCTGTCTGTCTGGCTGTCTTTATGACTGTCTGTCTGGCTGGCTGTCTGTCTGCCAGTCTGGCTGTCTGGCAGTCTGTCTATCTGGCTGTCTGTCTGGCTGTCTTTCTGGCTATCTGTCTGGCTGGCTGTCTAACTGGCTGGCTGTCTGTCTGCCTGTCTGTCTGTCAGTCTGTCTATCGGTCTGGCTGGCTCGGTCTATCTGTCTGTCTATCTGTCAGCCTATCTGTCTGTCTATGTGTCTGTCTATCTGTCTGTCTATCTTTCCTTCTATCTGTCTGTCTATCTGTATGTCTATCTGTCTGTCTATCTGTCTGTCTGTCTATATATTATGATAACTTAAAAAAAGGAACTTCGTTCCATCCGGGTGTCCCTTGACACCTCTCAAGTTTTTTTTTTTTATATTTACGGTAAACCGGTATTGATGAAATAACACAATATCCCGCCTGCAATCTCGGAAGAGGTAGGCAGAGCTATACCTCCACACTGATGACATAAAAACAAAGTTTATTAAATAAATGATTTTAATAACATAACATCTATAAGAAATGTATAGTGCTCACAGTACAGGAAACATTGTTAACACGTAAAATAATTTCAACATTCTCTATGATTTTTAAATCCACAATTATATCGGTAATCATAAGATTGTTTCAATAATTATATACTAAAATAACTAAATAGATATGCCATATATTGCTTTTTATAATTATTTCAAATGAAACGACAGCAGAGATCTGTTAATCTTATGTCGTATTGGATACGACAACAAATTAATATCAATGATTTTGATTATTTTTACGACATAGCGTTTATAACATGTCGTAGGTACACTTTTAATATCTTTGTAACATTTACATAGCATTTATGACACAATTTTTCTATGACATGCGTAGTACACGCCGTCATGGCTTTCATGACAAATTGGGTTTATTTTTAAACATTTTCCTTGTGCTTACGCACTATTTTTCCTTAGCAATTCTTTTCCCGAGAGCCTAGACAAAGTGACTATCAGCGATAACAATCAAGGGAAGGTCAAAAATCTGTTAAATTGATATAAGTAACCGAAAACTTTAGGTTATTCCTGTCGAAAGTCGTTGTATAAAATAATACGAAACGCTTGGAAAGGTATTGCCACTTGTCTACGCCCTCTCTCATGTTTTTCGAAGCAGTATATTAACAGCAGATAAACTACCATTTTTCCGAAATCCAGAAGTTTAGCATACGTTTGTTACGTGCAGACGCCAACACTACCTGAAACTGTCAAGTTTTCCCAATCAACTTTTAACCTAACGCTTTAGCGATAATGTTGAAAATCTATTAAAGGGTTTTGACAGATTCTAGTAGCTTTTTGTGTTGGCGTCTGTATATGTTTTAAACTAACATTAATTTTGAGGCTAACCTTATGGCATTGATTTTGTAGCTGCTAACTTGTAGTATATATTCCATAAATGTTAGGATAGCTCATCAATATTCATCATTGATTTTTTTTACGAATTATATAAAATAAAAATAATAGTAATTTATGTTCCTTTACTTTCACTTTTTAAATTACACTGATAAATGGAGTTTTCAACGAATTATACATATAACATTTTCAATAAATTGACGAATCAAGTACATTTGTATATTTTGAATATATTTGGATAAACTCGAATAATTTCAACTTGAGCACCTAATAAATATATTTTACGTAAGTATATACAACACAACATATATATTTCTCTATTTTTCAATACATTAAGTACAACAAGGAGTAGTAATTCATAAATATCACACTAGTGAGACACTTTTAGTGAGGAATACGACAACATTTACATAAAGAAAAAAACTGATTAACGTATGTCTTAAATGGATAACACATAAATAAATAAATAATAACAATTACATACAAAATACTGATTTATAAAATTCTCTAAATAAGTACTTAGTGCCTGCTTTTGCATAATACCTATTTTAAATTAAGGGTGTAAAAATACTGTCAACGAAGCCGATAGGCAATTGTTCTCCCCGTCATTGCGATATTTTTTTTTGTTCTAGACCATACCTGGGAACCTTCTAGTTACGGAGATATTGGGGGTCGAAAAATCAACTTTTTCACAAGTTTTTTTTTTAAATAAATGTTCTTAATGTATTTTTTTTACTTAAGATACCTTCATCACAATGTTTTGAGTGCGTTACATTGAGTCCTATCGTAAAAAGTGATGTTTCACCCAAAAAAAAAAAACGTTTCCCAGCAATATTTTTTGCGTAAAATTACTTAGTTTTATGTTATGCTTGATGTATGCTTGGTGGTTGACGGCTTCGTGAAGAGTCCGTTTACACCCTGTATAATACCAGCTGTCATCAACACCAATAAATTTATACTATAAACGATTTATATGATACGACAAATATGAACGTTTATTAACATCAGGCTACAACTTCGAATATAATTTAACGTGAAGCAAATGACACTTCGGCTACTCACAATCGAACGGCACTATCTTCAAATCGACGGCAATGGCTAACGATAGGCGGCATCGTTTGCGAAGGTCATCGACATGAAATATCGTTCATCTGTGGCCAACAACGAATATATTATCTCATGTGACATGTCATTTTATACAAAATATACAGATGATTTTTAGCCATTTTGGAACGGCGTTTACAAGTCTAGAAGCTAATTTGAACATGTACTAAAAATACTGCGTAGTATAATATTGATTGAAAGTGTAAAGAAACAAGACAAAGAGAAAAGATCTATTCATTCATTTTCCTGATTTATGCGGTTTGGTGTCCGCATTTAATTGTATCGGTTATGATGACTCATGATTAGATTAACGAGGCCCGCATGCGCTTTTGAACTTTAAATTCAGCAGTTAAGCAGTCTTCAGTACATGTTCGAATCAGCGGTTTTAATAATAAATATATAGTGTAGCTTCGAAAGCACCTAGCACAAATGGTAACACTGTTTTATAACTACATTAATATTATTTAATTATATTTTATATTATTTATTGAGTCCTCATATTTTTTTGAGAAAGTTGCAAAAATATTTTTCAGGTGTACTATAGGTACGCCTCTGATTGACTCATTGGTGATTACAGGCGGAATGCCATTTATTTTTTTAAGGCATAATGTGGATTCTGGAGTGATATTTGCAATATCAAGTAATGCATTCTATCTGAAATTTTGAAAGGTTTTAAATACATTTGCAACTTTTCCAAAATCAACTATAATTTTTCTATACAACAATACTCTAATAAACTTTATTTACTACAATAACATTTAATTAGATATAATGGAATGACACTAAACATTTGTCAACAAAGCTGCTGCAGCATTTTTTATTTCATCGTTTCATATTTTCAGCGAATACAGCGCTTTTTTTTTGGACAAATCGACAATTCACCACAATATTACCACATTTAATATATCAACTTTGATTATACATATAAGGAATCTATTCACGACGAACACATAGATTTTTTTAAGCATGAGACACTTATGGTTCAATTTCGGCAGTGCGAATTTTCTATATACTATTCTATAGTAGATTTTGCAGACAACGTCTGTGCTGCCATCTTCACTCTAATGGATTAAATAGATGCCTTTATGTCATAGCTGCATGAGTTTAAAGCGAAACAGATTATATCTTTTAACTTTTATAAACAACACTAATAGCTTGTTTGAGTAAAATTTAGTTTTCCTTAGTCATCTGCAAAGCCAATTCTTGACTGTTGGGGTCAACTTCCCAGTCTAACCGCATGCAACTGAATACCAGTAAACCAGTGCCAGTGCCAGCGCCAGTGGAGCGACTATCTATACGACCTCCACTTAAGATTGGTTGGTTTTTCTTAATGTTCGGTTGAATCATTAGTACTTTAAGCATGTAGTAGTAAAATTCCAGGTTAATTGAAATCATTTAAAACAAATGTAGTGGCCAACAGTGGTGAACAATTTGAACTAATCAGTATTAATTATAACAAAACCGAGTTATCATAAAAAATTATAAACCTTAATTTAAAATAAACTAACTTCGTTGATTTTAAACTTATTTATGTAGGAATGGCTGAGATAGAAATAAAAGGGTTTCTAGACCTGAAAAATATAGTAAGACAATACAATAAATTTAAATATAAGAATGACTAAAAAATCGTTGTTTTTTTTTATTAAGAGGAAGACTTATTAATGGAAGCTGCTGATTAATGACTTATTTGGCAAACACAAGAAAAACTCTTTTAACAACTTTCACATTTTTTAAGTATGCGTAGAGTCTCTTCCATTTAAAGTTTTGAAAAACCAAGCTCTACTTTTTTATTTAAGCATAACATATAATGACAGTGTCGAGAATATCACGCCGCGCCGGCGCCGCCGGGCGACTGCGGGCGGGTAGCTGAGGTCGCGGAGGGGGTGCTCGAGCTGCGAGCGCGCACCGGCCGGCACAGCACTGCGTCATCGTCCACCGAGCGATTGACAACTTATTTACTTAATTATCTTTCTCTTTTCGAATTTATTCAACCGTTTGTTTCTCCTTGTTAAATCTTTAAATACAGTCCACTAAGATAAGTCACAACGTGTTTTCCTCACAACACCTGGAGGATACCAACCCACTCCTTTCTAGACAGGAATGTTTATTTTTATGTTTTTAAATTAACAAAATGAATAGTTACATGATCAAAGTTACATACTTTCATAGGAACTGAAAAGAGCCATAACCAAAGATGGTATAAAAAATATATTTTCTAAGATGCAGAAATATACAAAAGTAGAAAAAAACCTTTTTCTTTCTTATCATATCTTAGCACACAAAAACTCAAAAGTTTATATAAATCAACTGAACGAGTCCTAAACTAACTGTACTACTTTTTATATTATTCCTGGGGTTTCTACTATATATTTAAGCTATAATGAACTCTAGTAATACGTGATTTGGTCTAATTTTGAATACGATATAATTAATTGGTATTGTTGATCATCGATCACTATACGACAAATGATTAATAACTTTAATGCATTGTAGTATCCAATACGACAAGATTGCAAAACGACAAAATACTTTGTCCTCAGTGATCGGCGTCCACACATTATTATTGATACATAGCATGTAAAAACATCTTTCAAACAATTTAAGTAAATGCATACATTCAATTAAAATATACTTTTTATGCTATAGCCATAATTAATTGTATAATACGGAACTCGCGAAATAATTATCAATCACATTAACAGAAATAAAAAAGCAATAATAATTTATATAGGAATGTAACTCGAGTATAATAATTATAATATAATGTTTTAACACCAATTAATAAGAATATAATAATGGCACCATATTGAACAATTATTTCGTATGGCAATAAAATGTAGGAACGAAAAAAGTTGAGCTAATTGAAAATATAAAAGGCAAGCTGATTCCAGAAGGCTATGTCCATTCTACACTGTCACAAAAAAAAACACTATTATGTTTACAAACTTGCCAGTAATAGCAATGCAACACCAACCTTATTGCTTGGTTTATAAAGATCATTGTGCTTTTGGAAGTAATACAAGGGCGGAGCCAATATAATATGATACAAAAAATCAGAAAGCCAGTATCGGTAATTTTAAAAACTAGAACCTAAATGGACATACACCTTTTCAAACATTATTATAAAATGTGAAACTAATGTAAATCTATTATTATGGTGTTATTAAATCTATTATTTTTACAAATAATAACAGCTATTGTTTTAATGTTATTTTTGTTATGGTCTTTTACGGTCTACTCGGTCTTCTAGTGAAAAGACCAAGGTGTTTCTTAGACGACAAACTATTAGGTATATTGTTTGATAACAGCTATTGTTTTAAAGTTTTTTTTTTGTTATGGTCTTTTACGGTCGTCTTGGTCTTCTAGTGAAAAGACCAAGGTATTTCTAAGACGACAAACTATTAGGTATATTGTTTGATAACAGCTATTGTTTTAAAGTTTTTTTGTTATGGTCTTTTACAGTCTGCTTGATCTTCTAGTGAAAAGACCAAGGTCTTTCTAAGACGACAAACTATTAGGTATATTGTTTGAACATTTACCTTCTTATTTCTACGGTCTTCTAAATATATTATGTCTTTTCTTAGCTATGAACAAAATCTATATAAAATAATAATAAACATTGTTGACACGAGCTTCTGCCACGGTCTTCTCACGGTCTACTCATTCTTTTCAGTAGACCAGTACTAAAAAAAATATAAATAACATAATAACAACTAATAGGCTTGTTTTTCACCTTATTCAGACGGTAATTTCATTTGGTCTACTTAAATTTTGGTGAGTAGATCTTCCATGTCTAGGACTTCGGGTAGCTCCACGGCTTCCAGACGTATAGATGACGGGTTGAAGGGGAATTGCACCGAGAATATCATCTTTGAGTCCATTAGAAGGTTTTGCTGTAATGCAAATAAAAAAAAACTGGTAAGTTGAAGTTAAATGCCTTATGTGCTATTCCAAACTACAAACTATCTCTGTGTCAAATTTCATCCAGATTCGTTTAGCTTTTCTGGCGTGATTGAATACCAAACATCCATCCCAAGTTTCGCAGTAAGATGACAGTATTGAAAGGATTACTCACCGGTTCCTTGTCAGGGTTGGTGCCAGCTTTCTCCAACATCTTCTTCTGTATCTCATGGATAAACTCGCGCGTCACCTTCACCTCATACTCCTCGGCTGGCGTGTACATGTTTAAGATCTAGAGAAAAACAAGAGAATATATATGAGATATTGGATTATTCTTTTATAACATAACATCAATCCTGAAATCCCCGAAAGTCAGGCAGAAGTGTACCTAATAGTACACCCACATTTCTCCAGTTATGTTTTTAATTCCAATGTAATAGGGGGCCAGCCTATTGCCATCAATCGGGTACAAATCCAGACTTCGAAGCTGTTATTGAGAAATTACTGATCGAAAAACCCAATAGCACTTTACCTGACCCAGAAATCGAATCCAGGACCTCATGCTCAGCAGTCGCGCTTGCGAATACTTGACCAACAAGGCATTCGATTATTCTTTTATTTGAACTACTCTTTAGTTTTGAAAACGTTACATTAGAGTTCTACCGTAAACCGTGATTTTTCACCCTAAAAAGGCGTTTCCCAGCAATATTTTTTGCGTAGGGTTATTTTTAAAATCTTTTGCGAAAATTTGACAGTGTGCTAGCGACTGTACTAGAACTAGTTGAAAAGACTTACCTTGCACACTTGCATCGCGTTGAGGTTGGCGCACATGTCCACGGTGCTCTGCACGTCTTGCATCGACTTGCGCGCTTGTAACAACTGCACGGCTTGGGTTATCGGCTTCAGGACGCCTAAGATTTCTTCCACCTAGAACCAAATATAAAAAATTTGTTCTTTTTTCTTGAGTTACACATGTAACTATTGTTTTTCAAGACATAAATAATCACTTTTATCGGAAATCTGTCTCATTTGATACCCATATCTTGGGAACGCATAAAAAATAACTAGACCGCCATCTTTGGGAGTCCGCCATATTGGATTTAGAATGACGTCACTACGCTAACTATCCATTGTCATTAAAACTAAACACGTATGCAAAATTTCAGCTCAATCGGAAACCAGGAAGTGGGGAAAATTTAACTTCTAAGATTTTTAACAGCTGAAGTTAATAAAATCGTGGATTCTCATCCTTGTATTATTTAATCTATTGTCGATTTGATTTGCTTTTTTTGCTTTTAGCTAAATATTATTATATCTCTGTGTACAAGGTACTTACACTCTTCTGGCCATACTCAGCGAGATGCTCCTTGATCCAGGTCTCGAGATGCGAGATGTTGTATCTGATCTGCAGCCCCTTGGCCCAACAACACAGGTCCTTCCGGAGGAGCAGCTGGTTCAAGCTGTATGCGCAGATGTAGTAGAATAGCTGGAATAAAGATAAAATGCTGTTGGTCATGCTGGGAATTATACGAAGGATAGATAGAGGTATAAAGATGTTTTGTAAAAAAATATAGGGGGTATTGAAACTTAAGGCTATGCAAGTTTATACAATTTTGCATTTCATGACATTGCATTAGTTAATGGCAGTAATACATTGATGGTGCTGAGGACGCACGCTTTATCAAGTTTTTCGACGGCCAAACGTGGTCCTGATTTTGATGCAGTAAATTTTCATAAGAAGTATCAGCTAATAATTTCTTAATGAAAAATCCAAACACATCTGGCCCCAGCCTGTAAATGGAACTCAACCACCGCTTGGATGCGAATAACACCTCAACATGTTCGTTCGACGTCGAGTCAACACCTCCTGCGGATGCCTCGTGAGGGGCGAAATACGTGTCGAGTATACGGGGAGAAAGGGACACCGACACGGTTAAAATTTTTCCAAAAACTTTCTATGTAGGGGGGCTCAGAATGATGTACTGTATTCAGTACATCATTCTGAGCCCCCCTACATAGAAAGGCCCCCTTACCACGTATTCGTGGTAACCGTTTTCGCGACGGTGTTCTTTCCACCCCGTATAATAGATTTGGGTGCATGGCATGCTTATTATTATTGTTTTTCCTGCATATGCATATTTTTGGGAACGCGGTGCTGCATCTGCTTCCAGTTCTGGATCTTTTTCGTGGAATTAAAACTAAATATATCTAAATATACCATTTAATGTCATTAATTTCCCCAAAGCAAAGCCTTTTGCCAGTTTTCGAGTGTATTGAAAAATATATTTTTGTTAATGCAAGGTCACGCGTCGTTAATCTAGTAGTACTAAACCAACAACAGACGAGAATTAACGTTCGGCTCAGCGCCGTACGTTGCAAATCCGACAGCAGTTCACATTGAACGACTTACGCCCTTACGACTTCAAACCACCATCGCTATTCACCTGTTTGAATATCATGAGTCGAAGCGGCTGGTCGACGGCGAAGGTGTGCAGATGGTCGTGTGTGGCTGTGAGCTCCAGCTTCAGGCGATGTGGGCCCGCGCCGGCCTGTGGAGGTCGTGCGGCCGGGCCCGACAGGCCGCTGATCTCCTCGTGCTCCAGTATCGCGGGGACTATGAGGCGCTCCAGTTGCCGTTCTAGGAGGTGGATAAGACCTGTGGAGGAGATAGAAGTTGGAATTATTGTTAACTAGCGACCCGCCCCGGCTTCGCACGGGTGCAATGTTATACATATAAACCTCGCTGATGATTCAAGTCATTCTATTGCTGAAAACTGCATTAAAATCCGTTGCGAAGTTTAAAAGATCTAAGCGTACAAACAGCGGGAGCGACTTTGTTTTATGACTCGTATGTATGTAAATTGGTTACAAAAAGATGAAGTACAGTACATAACTTGTACAGTCAAGATTCTTATATTGTCAGATTTCTCTTCCTTCAATAAGTACGGACACAATTATACGGCATTAAACATATATAGAGAACTAATTCATAATTTGATTACAGAATCAATATAGCATGAGCCTTTGACATAAACGTAGTAAAAGATACAGGGTGAATTTTTCAAGTGGGCGTGGATGGCCAAATCCGAAACTATGAAGAATACCGAAAAACACTGAAAGGAGTCTGGAGCCCGATTTTGATGAAAACTAAAACTCATTGGATTTTTGAAAAATTCCTAGCCAGGAATCTAATTGATTTTGAAAAAAAAAGCACACTGAATTATTACACCATCCGATATAGTCTCGTTAATAATGAAATTTCGGAAAGTAATGTCATTTCAAACGAAACTATGAGGGGAAGCTTATTTGTAAGTTCCTTGGTTAAAAGACGTAGTGCAGACCACAAAGTTGGCAGACGAACTGGTGAAGGCCACAGGAATCCACTGGATGCAATACCTAGGCTGTTTTTGGCTTATCATGGGTTTCTTACCCTGGTATATCCAGACGGCGATGTCACTCAACACCTGCCGGTACTCCGACAGGTCGAAGATGCGCAGACACTGCTGGTTCTGACGAGGGGTGTTCGCTGACTGGTAGATTGTATCACCGCTGTATTGCCGGAGGTTGTTTAGGAGTCTGCAAGAAAAGAATAGAAAAATAAAGCGAATTTATTGACATTTTAAATTGGGCTGTTGATTCTGGTCACCAGGCTGGCGTTATTTATTTTGACTTCAGCAAGGCCTCCGATAAAGTATACCACAAAATTCTTTATTATAAGTTGCGTGCACATAGACGCACATACAGCTTGCTTGAATGGATGATTTTATATTTAACAGAAAGATCTTATTTTGTTGATGTAAACGTTTATCAATGTAGCGTAAATAATATCTCCTCTGGCGTGCCACAAGGCTTGCATCTGGGGCCAACTTTGTTTGTCTTTTATTTTTATTTTTGTCTTGAGAACGAGAAAAAAAAGGTGAGACATGCTCTATGTAAGGCAAACATGACCCAGAGTGATTCGTCTGATATCAGTGTAATAGAAAATCCACAGTCTGTTCCAATATCCACCGAAGGGGCAAAACCTTCTTAGGTAAAACTCACTAAAGTAAAACATTCATGTACAAATTAGTTTTTTTATTTATTTGAATAACGTTATGAAGTTTTGATTGAAAAAAGGTTCATGAAAATCTCATGCTTTTAAATTAGGTTTTCGGGTTTGGGATAAAATCAAAGTACTTAATTTGTACGAAACCCCTACAAATTCGCTTCCACAGTTCACGTTTTCTGATCCATTTGTTTACACTTTAATCAGATACTTTTGAAACAGAACTTAGGTTAATTCTAAGTTTATTGTACATTAGGTTTTTCATCAGAACTTACCTAAGCATATTAGCGAGCCACAACGCGTTATACTCGACGCTTTCCGCGCGTTTCTTCAGCGTTTTCTTGACGGCTGTCCTGACCGCCTTCATGAGCTGATGCATCTTAGGCTCGTCGTCTACGTGGTCCATATGGCGTAGCATCATGAAGAGAATGTATGCGGGTAGTCCGGGTAGGAGTGTTACTGCTGTTTTCGGTTTTAAATCTGTGGGAATAAAGTTGAATATTGGTAAGTTTATGTAATTGAATTATGAATCTGAAGTTCTGAAAAACCAACACAATGTTGTACGTTAATTGTAGATCTTTGACAGACGTTACAGGTAGTAAAGAGCTCGAAGGTCTGACAACCAGTCTTACCAAGGGGTATCGTATTACCCAGCACTAACTGGGTTGTGGGGATCAGATATGCAATCGCTCCATGTAAAATACTGGTATTCAGCTGCATCCAGTTAGACTAGAAGCCGACCCCAAGTCCCCAACAAATTTGTGAAAAGGATGGGCAGATGTTGAATATTTGTTGAAGAAAATATTGTTTTGTTGTGATACAAAGAAGCATAATAGGTGGGGTGGCGACGCTTGAGAGAGCCTACATCCTGCAGTAGATGTCTGTAGCTGATTTGATGATGATGATGATTCGAGACTGGATGCTGACAAAGGCTAGGCAGATGATGATGACAACTTACCGGAGATAAGTTTCTTGATAATGAGTCCCTCGTCCTGTATCTTGTACTCGAACATGCCGAGGTACTCGCGCTCTTTCTTACGCGTCACCGCCGCCATTTCTAATGTCATTGATGCGTTTGCAGGGGCTGTTGAGTCTGTGGAGAAATAATAAAGATTAATTATTAACAAAACCAACTACCGCACAAATCTACTCTGCGGTTGCTACTGAGAAATGACTGCTGGAAATACCCAAGAACACTTTGCTCGACCTGAGAATCGCACCCAGGACCTCATGCTCAGCAGTTGCGTTTGCGACCACTAGCCCAACGAGGTAGTTAGTATTTACCATTATTATCAAGTATATCGTTGACGTCCTCGATGCCGACTTCCTTCAGTTTGTTGACGAGCAGTCGTATCTGATTCTTGTACCTGCGACAGCTTTCTGATAATTTGTCCACGCGCTCCTGTTGCAAAAATAAATTGGTTCAACATAAAATAAAATAGCCTTTATTGCTGTTTCTTTCCTTACAATTAATACATGCCTACTTCATCATCATCAACATCATTTCAGCCAAAAGACGTCCACTGCTGAACATAGGCCTCCCCCAAGTGTCGCCACATTGACCGGTCGCGTGCGACTCGCATCCAGCGGATCCCCGCAACCTTCACCAGGTCATCGGTCCACCTAGTGGGAGGCCTTCCAACGCAACGTCTTCCGGCTCGCGGTCACCACTCCAGAACTTTACGGCCCATCGGCCATCCGCCATCATGTCATGCCTACTTACTAAAACTAAATTGATTTAATCAATTTTAACTCGTATTTGAACGATCGGCAACTGGATGTTTGTGTGGAACAGCTTCTCTTGCTCTTGCTAAACGGATCCATACCGGACCTGCTATTTCTTGAGGTCATCTTCCCATCTTTTGATTTGTTTGCCTCTGTTTCTTTTGCTATCTCTTGGATACCATTCTGTTACTGACTTAGTCCATTTCATGGTTCAACATACGCACGGTTAAAAAGTGAAAATGTTCAGCTAATTTCATACAAGTGACCTTCAACATAGCGGGCACATTTTACAATTGAAAACCCTATTGCATCACGTAGCCGATAAAATATACCCAAATGTGCTTAAAATGTCCATCCCCTTACTTTTAGATCACGCAAAGTTGCTATGGCTGACCTGGAGGTTTTTAAATAGATTCCGGACCCAGTTGGCCGCAGCAAGGACAACCTGCTCAGGTGAAGATTCATTAATGACTCTACCCTGGAGTGTAAATGTGGAGCTGTTCCACAAACGATGAGGCACTTAATATCGTGTCCTGCGTTTCCTATTGTTTGTTCACTACAGGAAATGATAGACGCTACTGAAAGCGCCAAACTAGTGGCTCCGTTCTGGGCCGACACAATATAGATTGCCATCGACACGCTAAGAAGTTGATACTTAAATGGATGCACCGTTCTCTTGGACAATCAGCTCTGCTGTCATCTAGTGGTCAAGGTAAACCCTTGGAGAGTGCTCTATATCTTCCTTTTCTTTGATACGAAGTAGGAATAATTTTACTACATACAAAATATTTAGTGGAACGATAGATTGCAGTGAAATTTTGAGTTCAATAGATATTAAAAATTCCAACTCGGATTCTCAGGCCTAATACATATGAGTTATTCTATATTCCTGACTCAAAAACCAACTTAGGTCATTATGCCGCTGTGCCAACACTTTGCAATATAACACAATAGCTAAAATCACCAATTTTGACATCTGTGTATCTCTCGCAAAGTATAAAAAATGCTTTAAAAACTTATGTATTTGTTTTAATTTTAATTTAATTTTTCCATTTTTAATACCAAATGTGTTTTGATTTTTATATTTTTTTTAAAATGCGACTACAATTTTGTTAGCTTAGTTATACATTCTATTATGCATGCCGTGGTCTCCTGTAATTGAAGGAGTACACCTACGCGATACTTTTATCCTTGATTATTTATTTCTTGTGTTTGTGTCCATCCTTTGTTGGCGATCCTAAATAAATAAATAAATACATATCCTAAGACAAGAAGTAGCACAGAACCGTCCGTCCGTCGTGACCGTTGAAAGGAATGGAGGGAGGCCTTTGCCCAGCAGAGGGACAATATAGGCTAGCTATAATAATAATATGCCTGAGGAGGCTCTCGTTAGGCAGCTGGATCAAGGGCTTGATTCAGAAAGCGGTTTCCTGGATACGGCTCGTATTGTTAGGAGGTTCCTCACTCTGGAGCCCTGACTACCGGTAGCCTATATTGGACGTGGACCCTGTTCCCGATACCGGTGGGCTTCTATTTTTTATATTTTTAAATGTTTTTTTTTTATGTCGTTTATATTTAAATATTTAACAAGTATTTATAAAGATGAATAAAGGAATAATAATATCCTAAGTATTTACCTGTAACGCCAGGCTCTCAGCCGCCAGTCTGATGATTTCATTCTGCGCAAACTCTTGAGTTTTATTCTTAGGTTCCGCGCTCAAGTCTGTACTGAGTAACCTACAACAAGGAATTATCTATTAGTAAGTATATCATCATCATTATATAACTATAAGTTAATCCAATAATAACTAAACTATTAATAATGTATATATTTTGAAAGGCCAGCCGATGAAGAGAATAGCCAATTTGTAGATGCAGTTTGCTATGGAGAAGAATTATTTTTATTACCCTTTATACAAGATGGAAAGGATATCGGTGCTAAAATGGTTGCAACGTATTCAGTTCATCATTTTTAATAACCGACTAAATACTTCTATGTGGGAGGTTTAGAATTATACGGTGAGTAATTGGCTAGCTCGCCGTCCGTCCGTCTTATGACGACAGGCCAAGTCGACGGCGCGTTCGTGTTCCACGCGCGCCTTAAAGAGATGTTAGCAATCAAGGAGGGGTTCGCAAGGGCCGATCCCTACCGGGGCTGCGGGACTGTTTGAAAGAGATACCGCGGCCCTGGAACTCAAAGGGCAAAGAAGGAACATGGATGGGTTTTAGTCAGTACAAGTCTGACACTCCCTTCCGCTCCGCCCAAAGCGATTTGATGACTTCCCATTCGAAAAAAAACATGTGTGCAATTCACACGTGGTAGAAGTGAAACCTCCAAAAATGTTGGCTTCAAGATAAACACTGTATAATGCTTCCTATCTCATTTTCTCCCACGTTAAATCTTATGAATTTATATGTCTGTCTCTTTTTACTGTCGCTTTTTCGTTTTATCGACTTTCAAATCACAACGATGCTAAAGAAGTTTTCACTTCAAAAAAATGATGTTGCTACTGCAGAATACGTGGTAACCATTTTTTGCGTCGGTGTCCGTTCTACCTTGTATATAAAATAATGTTAGTAAAATATTTAAAATACATTCATTTATTGTTGTTAAGTCTACACTACGAGTAGGTAATAATATTATAAGACATGCATTTTTTATAGCACCTTTTCAGAGTTATATTTAGAAAAGGATAATAATGTTTTTGATAAGTGCTTATCTTTTAAAAATATTATCCAACTCTCTATTCTGTTCATATTTGTTGAATTTTCTTTCCTTAAAACACTATTCCTCTTGGTTAAAATTTCTAACATAAAATAAATAGTCTATAACACATGGTCGTTAAGCGGTTTTGCCTGTTTTTCTAGCGATATCTTTCATATTTACTAACGACTAATTATTTAATCATAAAATGGCCGACAGACTTGGTCATATAGAAGTATAAAGTTCATCTTCCCCCGATAGTTGAAGTCAGGTTTTTCTGTAAGTCTAAAGTCGTGGATAACTTTAACTGCGCGATTTAGGATTTTGATGTTCTTCGTTTATGCCATAGATGGCGCTGTAGTACTACCGGTACAGTCTCTTACAAAACGCACAAGTTTGATTATAAATAAATCATGTACACTCGTTGCATACGACGAGCGGGCGTGATGCATCTCTAATGGGAATGAAACTTAAGTGTGATTTACAATAGGGATGCTCCCTGAGTAAAAATAAAATGATTCTATTTAATCCGTCAGTTGGATTATCTAAAAATATTGGTAACGTATTTTTTGTTTTATCAAATCAATAAAAACTAACGAAGATAAAACGCATCAAAGATGGGGATGGGGAGTGGGGGCTTGTGACGTCACTTTGCCAGTAAATGTGTACTGACATTGTGACGTCACACGACTTTTCGAAGCACTGTATCGTCTCAATTTTTTGTTTACATGAAATAAGAAAAAATACGTGTCCAATACTTTTTGGAAATCTATCTGACGAACTTATTAGATTTTTTAGTAAACTACTCTATTATTGACGCGCTCTTAGACCAAACATCACACCCGTTTACTAATAAAGGGCAAGACTTATAAAGGCGGTCTCTTTTAATAAACACCAGTGCTATAGCTGCCCCATGACGGCAGCGAAATGACTAGTCTCTACATAACATCACGCCTGTAATCCCCGAAGGGTTAGGCAGAGGTGTACGTAATAGTACACAATATTTCGCCAGTTATGTTTAAGTCACATGTCATAGAGTCGAGCCTATTGCCATCAACTGGGCACAAATCCAGACTCCATGGCTTCTACTGAGAAATTCGTGAAGGAAATAACCAAATCCACTTTACCCGACCCGGGAATCGAACCCAGGACTTCATGCTAAGCAAGCTTGCGATCACAAGACAAACGAGGCAGTTTTTCTATGTACTCGTTATTCTACGAAAAGGGTAACATGCCAAAATATAGCTTTTTTTATAGAAGCGTCTGGCATAGCAAATGGGACTATGCCAATGGGGGCTATCGTTCTAAAGCTCACCAGATGGCGCCACTGTCGAGTAAGGTCCTATCATTAATTCTATTTTATACTTTAAAGTACAAATAACTTCACAAAAAGTTTATTTCATTTCGTATATCAACATAGTGCAAACTTCAGATACAAATTTACAAATATTTATTTATTTATTTATTTTACTATTTATGTACACACAGTAGACAACACAGGAGAATAACATTATAAAATATGAGTACAAAGGTACTGCTTATTTCTTAAGAAATTTCTGCCAGCAGACCTGCAAAAGGAGAAATGAAAAAGAAACGTAGACAAAGTATGTGAGAAAGGACAAGAATAATGCGTTTATGTGCCTTACCTAACTTAACCTATAATACTAAATATAATTAGAAATATTCTCCCTAACATTAACAAGCATGAAACATTTAAAATCATTCTACCTCCAAGTACTAACAAATAAGATCCTAAGTTGCTACTTAAAATCGTCAAGTCATAAATAATCAGGAATGACTCAATCAATGCCAGAATCATGAATATTATTTAAAATACGTGATAAAAAAGCACGCAACGCACGAACTCCCTATGACATCTGACATTTCGGAAGACCTTACTCTACACGAACGCCTCTAGCGGCGAATTCATGCGCGATAGCCCCCATTGGGTAACGTTGACGTTGCAGTCGCCTTCAGGATTTATCCTTCATACTCAGTTTCTGAAAGACTGACCTCTATTAATTAGTACACTAGCTGTTAAACTTTTGTTTGAAAAAATAAAAAAAGCACATCAAATAAAATATAACAAGCTTTCAGAAACAGAGTTAACACTCTCACCGCCATGTGGTCCGCCTGCCGCCCACATAAATTTCGGTGCAGCAAACCACTATAGATTCTTTAATATTTACAGGCAGGCCTGTTGTTCTACAAAAACCTTAAAATGTGAATGGCAGTGAGAGTGTTAAGTATACAATATGTTAAAAAAAAACCCTGTCTGAACATGAGGGTATTATTAATACAGAGTGTATTTTTTTTCTGAAATCAATGGGTTCGATTCCTGGCTAGGAATATTGTTTTTTCAAAAATCTAATGATGCAGTTTAGTTTTCATCAAAATCAGGCTCGAGATTCCTTTGAGCATTTTTCGCTATTACTCATAGTTTCGGATTTGGTCATCCACGCTCACTTGAAAAAAATTCATTCTGTATATGCCCCTTCCGGATGGGACAGGGTTTTTTAACATATTATATATCAATTAAAATATACTTATTACTGAGGATGAAACAACAATACGGAGGAAAATGAAGCTACCAACTTAAATAACAAAAAATACATTTATTTAAATAATAAAAAATATACTCGTTAAACTTAAACATAACGGTTATAAAGGTCAAATTAACAACTTATTAACTAAAACCATATGATTTTTAATACGGTCAACGTCAAATGTACTACAACTTGGGTGCAAGTACATGTAATATACTTCGTCGAGTCGTTATAGCAATGTCTTCGGAATTCAACTTGGATATTTGTGTAATCTTCGCCACTGAAATGTAGATTTTATACCTAATGACTAAACTAAACCTCAATTCAGAATCTCAGATATATATCAGGTTTAGGGAAAAACGAACTCAAAGTCAAGACAAGACAAAGTTGACATAATTATAATTGTTAAGGTAGTTGCGTCAGGGTAGCCCGCGAAATTCAAATTTTCTTACGTTTTTTGCAATTTGCAGGTCATTGTCAGGTTGTATGTTGATGAAAAATGAGTCGCGCCAGTAACATGTATGTAGTTACAGAATTACAATAATGAAAATCATCAATATAACCCTGTAAGTTCATCTAATCCTATTGAATGACTTTTTCATGAAATATTCATTGAATAGGATTACATGAACTTAAAGGGTTGTATAGATGATTTTCATGATTGTAATTCTGTAACTACATACGTTTTACTTAATCAGTAAAATAAAACAAATAGTATTATATCATATGTATGTTAGTCTGTAAGGTATATCTATGGGCCAAAGTATCCTGAAAATAAATGTATGTTGTTGTTGTAAAATCATCAATCTCTCTAAGTTATATCAATAACTATTTCATGAAAAAATCATTCAATCCAAGACACTGACAGGCAAATTGCAAAAAACGTAAGAAAATTTGAATTTTGCGAGCTTACCCTGATATACCACCTTAATAGATTTTTAACTTGTTTTTTGCGCTAGCCCCTTAATGTAAATAATATAATACCAATTTGGGGTCAACTTAAACTTTAAAAAACTAAGGTAATATAATTGTAATAGGCAATGAAAGTAAATTATTTAACACATTAAGCGCCGATTCAAATTTAGTGGTTGTGCCGTTTGGGCCGTGGGGCTCACCAGTGAGCGACAGCAATACTACCCGTTCAGGCCGTGGGGCTCACCGGTGACCGGTGGAAAGTATAATGGTGGTCACCGGTGACCACCGCGGCGTTCGATGTGTTAAGATTCTGAATTCGAATCCAAGACTCGCACCTCTGATTTTGCGGATTCATGTGCGTATTGTAATAATATATATATATAATTATAACTTGCTACGGAGAAGGAAAAAATCGTGACGAAACAAACCAGCATGCCTGATAGATATTCCTCAACGGCATGTAAAGCCAAGTCAGAGGCCCTTGGGCGGCATAAAAACTACACACGAAAAAAAGAAAATAAGTTTGCTCCTGTGAAATTACAAAATAAATTCATGTGATGTGATAAACAACTTTAAAAGTGCGTAAAACCTATCTTAGTTTATTCGGTGCACATCAAAATCAATCTTAGATACAGACTGTCGCTTTGCATCCTGGTCAAATTCAAGGAGGTATCTAAACTCATAATTACGAACAACTTTCCATATGGGACCAAACCTGAAATCGCAAAAAAATATCATTTTGACGAGATATGTGAACATAAATGTAGGCAACAGCTGATTTTTTTAAGTCTGTTACCATATATTTTTTTTTTAAACGTTGCTTAATTTTAAAGGAATTTCTCCTGTATCGTGGGTGCCTTTACAAATATTTAAACTCACATACACAAACAGCCAGACCCGGAACAACTACTTATAGGCCATACAAATATTTGTTCCGTGCGGGCATCGAACCCGCGACACGCAGCGCAGCAGTCGATCACTCAGCCACTACGCCAACCGCGTCAAAGAAAAGAAAGATAAGAAAAGAAAAGAAAAAAAAGAAAGATATTGAAAGTTGTTCCTAATGATGAGTACAAATATCTCCTTGAATTTGACCACGATGCAAAGCGACAGCCTGTATAACTAGTATCTAAACATTCACTAGCGGACAGCTTAACAGAAACATTATATACAGAAACAAATAAATAAGAAACTAGTACTCACTTCTGATATTTTTCATTTTCCTCTCTTAATTTCTCGATCTCAGATTTCGATTTGGATATGTGTTCCGAATAGAATTTTTTCTCTGCTATCAATTCTTCTTGTAATTGCCTGTAACGAGAACAAGGTTACAATTGCTTGTAATAAATCAACCACAGGGTAGGGCCTATCTGCCAGGGTTGCGGGACTGCTCGAAAGAGATACCGCGGCCCTGGAACACAAAGGGCAAGGAAGGAACATGGATGGGTTCTAGTCAGTACAAGTCTGACACTCCCTTCCGCTCTGCCCAGAGCGGGCCCATCATTGCGATATTTTTTTTGTTCTAAACCATACCTAGGAACCTTTTAGTTACGGAGATATTAGGGGTCAAAGTTTAAACTTTTCCACAAGTTTTTTTTTTTAAATACATGTTTTTAATGTATTTTTTTACTTAAGACACCTTCACGACCGCCGTACTATTAAATCCATCCAATAGCACAATGTTTTGAATGCCTTTCATTGAGTCCTACGGTAAAACGTGGTTTTTCACCCAAAAAAAAAAGTCCTTTCCCAGCCATAATTTTTGCGTAAAGTTACTTAGTTTGATGTACATAATGCTTGGTTAACGGCTTCATGAACTCGTCACGAAGCCGCTAACCAAGCATTTTGTTTACACCCTGTATAACATGATATTTCTTATTAAGGTGCGTACAGACTATATAACATAACATGTTATACAACATTGCTATATAACATGTTTCAGATAATGTGGACACTGAATGTTATCATCATCATCAAATCAGCCCGTTGCTGTGAACATAGGCATCCCCAATCGATTGTCAGCGTTTCCGGTCCAATGCCACCTGCATTCAGCGACTCCCTGCAGTTTTGACAAGGTCGTCGGTCCATCTGACAGGTGGCCGTCCCACTGAATGTTATAAAACATGTTATTGATATGGACAACAATGTTATATAACTTAGTCACTCAAACGCGCGGGCGCAGCGGCGGGTGGCGGGGTGGTAGTAGTGTTTAAGCAGACTTAGACGGGTGTAGACGTGTTCATTTTTTGTGGTTTTTAAAATGGAGTGGAACGAAGAGAACTACATTGTGGATAGCACTGAAGAACGACAATAAAGTTATATAACATTGTTATATTGCATTGTTATTCTTATGTGTACGTTTTATGTTGCAATGTGAATAATAAAGTTACATAATGTGGACGTGTTATAAAACACAAGTTATATAATATGTAACATAGTCTGTAGGCACACTTTAAAATCTACAGTTTGAAGATATTTCAAATTACCTGTTAATTCCTTTCTGAGCTTCATAAGCCGTCGCTAATTCTCCATCTTCATTGATGATATCGACGTCAGATCCGTAGTTCGATGTGGCGAGCGACTTTAAGTTCACCGTCTGTTGGAATAGAGTAAAAATTGAATGAAGGTTTATGGGACTTTTTTTATTAGTAGTATATTTTTTGGTACAGGGAACTACTCCGAGTGTAATGCTTGCGTTTCTGATGTACTGAACGAGTTTAAGTTCCACGTCTTTTGGAATAGAATTGAAAATTGAATGTAAGTATCTAAAGGGTGTAAACAGACTCTTAACGAAGCCGAAAGGCACTTGTTCTGCCCGTCATTGCGATTATTTTTTTGTTCTAGATCATACCTGGGAACCTTCTAGTTACGGAGATATTGGGGGTCAAAGTTCCAACTTTTTCACAAGTTTTTTTTTAAATACCTGTTTTTAATGTAAGATTTTTACTTTAAACACCTCCAGAACCCCCTTGCTATTCAATCCATCCATCAGCACAATGCTTTTGAGTGCGTTATATTGAGTTCTACTGTAAAGCTTGATTTTCCGGCCCAAAAAAAATGTCGTTTCCCAGCACTAATTTTTGCGGAAAGCAATTTAGTTTGATGTACATAATGCTTGGTTGACGGCTTCGTGAAGAGTCTGTTTACACCCTGTATAAATATAGCTTATTACTGGCTTAGGACTGACTATTTTGAGCATACTACTTGTATTAGTGATTTAAGTAGTTAATTAATCATTTTTTTGCAAATTATTTACAGGTTGGAATACGGTGCTAAAACTCTATAACTGGTTTCTTAGGTACGGTAATTCTAAATGCAAAAATAAAATAATTTCTAAAACAAATTATTAAAATAAAATGAGCTTTCTTTCAAAATCTGCACAGAAAAAATAAGTATATCTTCCTAAAACTAGTGCTTGACACTAAACTCATTTAAACAACCATGCGAAACAATATGTTTTCTAATTAACCATCTACAAAACAAAATAAATGTTGAAAAAATATGTACCATGCAATGACAGCCACAGAAGGCATGGAAAAAGAAGAAAAAAAATATAATAAAAATATTTGAAAATATAATTAAGAAACAAAGAAAATAACAATAAAAAGAATCTTTCATTCTAAACATTAAGTCAATTAAAAAAAAAACTTTTGTTGACTCCTATTCATAATAAAGTAAAAAAATCCTTTTATCACAAAAAGGCTAAATAATAATAAAAACAATGGTTAACTAAAAACATCTAAACAAGCATTTGAACATAAGGTGGAAGGGATATTGACGCAAAAACCGGTTAACCGGCCAACAAATCAAGCTATGCGAAACTGACATAACTGTTTTTTTCCAAACAACCTTGAACCTACTGCTTTAGCGAAGTTGAAAATCAATTAAAGAAAATTGACAGATTGCAGTAGCTTGATGTGCATGTGCTGGCGTCTGTAAATCATTCAGAACCCCCCAACCCCAACATAGAAAGAACAATGGTCACTCGGCTAACATGCTTGGACTAGTAAAATCCAAGAAAATGTAACTTATTGAAATCAGGGATGTTATGGAGCTCCGTAACTGTAACCGAAACTATCGGATATCTGTAATAAAAATATATCCGTAACCGTATCCGTTTTACAAGTTTCGTATAAGGGCGGAGTCTAAAAAAAAAACGACATGTTTCGACAGGTTTTTATTTCACCGCTCGCGCGCCACCTGAATCTTGCAGTTTGTTTGTAATTTCTAGTCATTAACATAATCTCTTTCATAAATAGTTGCTTTTTTATTATATCCGTAATCGAAACTATCCGAAACTAACGGATAATCTGAAATAATTACATATCCGTAACCGTATCCGAAACCGATTTAATTTTATTCCTATATCCATATCCGTATCCAGATCCGAAATATCATATCCATAACATCTCTGGTTGAAATATATATCATTTCATTCGCCTGTAAAAATATAACTTAGTACGGCCTTCGATATATTTTTAAAAGGCCGGAGAATCAAGTTATTATGAATTATGCTTTTTAAGGTTATATTCATATTTTAATAATCTGTGGCAATCAGGTTGTCTATTGAGAATAGAGCATTATCTGTATGAAATTGACCATACTCTCTAGAAATAGAGAAAAACAATATTGGTCGGAATATCTAATGGATGTCGAAGAAAGAGACGGACGTAATCAATCGATTTATGGCAGTATCGATTTTAGATGTTAAAATATTAGGTTTTATTTAATTAATGGCTTTATTCAACTATTTACCACGAAGAAACATCAGATTCTATTAGTGGCTAACCGTAGTTTAATAATCAACGTGAATTTATACGGTTCACATTGCCTGGGATTTAATTTCGCTTAGGAAATAAAATCGACTTAGGCTTAAGAAAAAGTATAGACTTCTCTAGTAACGTAAGTAATTACGGATGCGTTCAAAGTTAGATATTTTAAACTGCGTTCTATTAATTAAAGTAGTATTTTGTTAAACGATTATCTTTATTTTCCCTGCTTTTTAAAATAAACTGATGGTATCCAATAATTACATTAACAATGCACTACATATTGGTGACAGTCTCACCTCGGTACTAATTTCTGTTTTTTCCTAGTCCAAAGTGACCATTGTTCTTTCAACTGTTTTTCACAAAATTGCAATACATAAAATGTATTCTCGGTGTCCCTTCCACCTTAAATTATTAGACATTGATCTCTACTGTCGCGTCGGTTACTCACAACGTTTTTCAGAGCTTGGAACCACGGTTTCTGGGTTGCAATAAGAAATACATTTATTTAGAGACAAACTTTGAGGAGATCGTGGCTAAATAATAACAGCCGCTCGGGTCGATCTTTAGGTTAAGCCGTGCTTGCCTAGGTTGGTCTGTGGATGGGTGACCACCCATTACATACCGAGTTTCCACCGTGCCTCGGAAAGCACGTTAAACCGTTGGTCCCGGCTGTCATTTGTTGATCTTTGACAGTCGTTACGTAGTCAGTGGCCCGAAAAGTCTGACAACCAGTCTTGCCAAGGGATATCGTATTACTCAGTACTAACTGGGTTGTGGAGGTCAGATGGGCAGACGCTCCATGTAAATTACTGGTATTCAGTTGCATCCAACATAGTTAGGCTAGACAGATTTGGTCCTGGACCTGGGCCATGGGGGCGAAACCGCGGGTAATTAACGTTTTATAAATTATTTATTTAAGTTATTGAAAAAAAATTATGTAATTTTTTTTACACTTTTATGTATTTTTATTTTTAATTTATCTTTCGTATTTAAATGATGAATGATGTTTATTTTGCTCATAGGTTTTTTCAAACACTTTTACACGTCATGTTTTTTTTTTAAACTAGATGGGCCGGTGTTTCGTACCTGCCTACTCTGAGAAGCAACAGCCGAAACAAACTCAGAGGTCATAGTCTCTTTTAAATTCCAGACATAATCTTGGTTAACTCACATGAGGACTATGCAGATTAGTGTCTGAGATGGCCTTTTGAAGAAAGAACCACACAGATTTGTGTGGACCTGTCCAGTCAGTGCAAGCATTTGTCAGTTGTAATTAATTATCTTACTTTAATTATGCCTGAAATAAATGAATATTATTTATTTTATTTTATAAACTTGCTTACCTCTTTTTGACAATAGTAGTAGTTACTTCTATGTACTGGTTGATCTATGTACAGTTGTTTAGACATTTTCACTCCTGTCATTGGTAAAGTCATTTTGACAGTATTTCACACTTGGCACTTTAACTAACACTTAGGGCCTGTCTCATTATATCTGTCTGTCACGTAAATTGTTTAATTCACATTATGTTTTATTGACGTGACAACGTCTAATAAATCGATGAACGCCGGCTGCATGCACGAAAAGTTGTCCCGTTACGCTCATTATACGCATGCGCTGCATCTATCTCTCTTCCACAAGATTTTATGACGTTATCACGTTAAACTATCGTCCGTAAACAACTTTACAGACAACCAATTTTTTAATTTAACTGGTATATAGTAACTATCTATGCATTTTGAGACCTGTCACTATAAACAACACATAACACATTTTATGCTTCTTTAAGTGATTGGTGCTGCTATTGTTAAAGTTTACGTACAGTGAGTTATAGCAATTAGCTGCACCTACCTTACCTTTGCATAAATGGTTGAGATTTTTTAGAATACGAATCGATAGAATTTAATTTTACTCTCAAATAAATAGAATGTAAAAGAATTATAAAATTCTTAATTAAAGAAGAAAAACAAACAATGAACTAACAAACTACTCGTAACTAATAATCTATATATATAAAATGCTTTATCCTGAATGACTGACGGATCAACGCACAGCCTAAACCGCTGATCGTAGAGACCTGCAACTTGGAGGGAGTGTTCTTTGTATGACGTAGGCATCCGATAAGAAAGCATTTTCCGAAATTCTACCCCTAAGGGGGTGCAAAACGGGGGCAAAGTTTGTATGTGTATGGGACAACGTGATTACTTGGTCCAATCTACTTCAAATTTTGCATAAACATTCTTTAACAGAATTGATGGAAGACGTGTTTTGTATTTTATTGAAACTCATCGTCTAACGCGGTTAAAAAGGGGTAGAAAGTTATTTTGCGGGTGATTTGCATCGAAATTGATATCGATACTCGTTAGTGCAAAATTCAATCCGATTTTATTCTAAAAAAAATCTTTCAAATCTGTGGCCCGAGTGGCAAATTGACAAGACATATTTTTCCGTTCCGAATTTTATTTTAATGTAAGTACAGCAACAACAACAGTTTGATACCAGAAAATCAATGTAACATCAGAAAAACCCAATAACACTTTGCTCGACCTGGGAATCGAACCCAGGACCCCATGCTCAGCAGTCGCGCTTGCGACCACTAGACCAACGAGGCAGTCTCTAAGCGACTCCAGTTTCCCGTAAAAACATAATTTGCCCTGGCTATTAACAAGTCTCAGTGACAAACATTCTCTTTGGTTGCCAAGTGCTGTATTTTCCACGCCCGCGGAGGAAGTCGCGGGCGAAGTACTAGTAAACTATAAACAAATTATTAAATTCTATTGATTCGTATTCTAAATATTTATTTATATTATTTATGCAAAGGTGGGTCAGCTAATTGCTAACTCACTGTACGTAAACATAGACAATAGCAGCTCAAATAACTTAACGAAGCAAAAATGTGTAATTTTGACACTTTGTAATACTATTAGAAAGTACATAACTTAATTACTGTTAACACAAATCACTTATTGAAGTTGAAAGAGCATTCTTAAACACTTCAGTAAACACTAATCAGAAAATATTCTCACTATAGTGTTTTTCAGACAAGTCATATTTTGCAAACAAACACGTTTTATATCAACTGAAAGATCTTAATGTTTTAAAAAAAGAACAATTTCCAACTATCACTAGTTTTCATGCCAATTTTTTAAAACCAATCGCGACAGGTTTTTTCCTACAATATCACTTTTAGTAAACAAGGTACGGTGATACGACATTCTTTCGAAATAAACACAGCGCTTTGTATTTCCGCTAGTTACAAAGAAATATGTCAGTTTTGATCCAAACAAATACGCAATGTTACGGAAAGGTTTTATACTAGTGTTGATGTTTGGCTGTGTCTGTTCATTCAATATTTTGTATCATACATAAAAACTTCATTTAAGGTGGACGCGTACGGGTAGCCCGCCAAATTCAAATTTTGTTACGTTTTTTCCAATTTGCAGGTCAGTGTCAGGTTGTAAGTTGATGAAAAATGAGTCGCGCCAGTAACAGGTGTGTAGTTACAGAATTAAAATCTTGAAAATCATCAATAGAATAATTTATTTAAAATTAATTAATTTATTTAATTTATTTAAAGAAAGTATTAAAGCAAAAAGTGTACTTTAGGCGCAGTAGTATTATTAATATACAATGGTATAATTATCTAGTACTCATAAATAAACTAGAACTAAAATATATTAAATATATTCAACATTTGTGATAATTTTCAATGAATGTTTGGTAGCGACCTGCCCGATCTAGGTTTATTTGAACCTGTGTTTCAGGCTATCAGTACAACCCTCTAAGTTCATTTAATCCCATTGAATGACTTTTTCATGAAATTTTCATTGAATAGGTTTACATGATTTTCATGATTGTAATTCTATAACTACATATTATGTGTTACTGGCGCGACTCATTTTTCATCAAATTACAACAGACACTCGACCTGCAAATTGCAAAAAACGTAAGAAAATTTGAATTTCGCGGGCTACCTTAAGTTTATTTTTTCTAGATTCTCTATGACGTTAACATAGCATCAAGCCTGTATCTTTTGAGGAGTAGGCGAATGTCAAACGTGAATAGTACCAGTGGGAAAGAGATGACGTTAGACGTTCTCTATAGCTCCGTCTCTTACACACATTTCGGAAATATTTTTATTTATAACTAGCTGTAGCCGCGATCTTCATTCGCGTGAAATTATTATAAGAATATTACTTACTTATCCTATTTTAATCTAATTTGTTAACAATTTCAAGGGTTTTCATTTTTTTACCTGGAACCCTAACCCTTTTTCTAAAATAATGTTAAATATCCTCCTCATAACATCAGCTATCTGCCAGCAAAAGTCACATCAAAATCGGTATAGCCGTTTCGGAGATTAGTCGGAACAAGCAGACAGATGGATAGTCAGACAGACAAAAAGGGGTTTGAATGAAATAGCCGGCCTAACTTCCACCATTTTAATTTTTTATCAAAGTTGCGGCCATGCATAAAACCTATATTAATCGATAGCTGGTATAAATACAAACCAGTTTTGTTTGATACAGTATTTTACATGAAGCGACTGCCAATCTAACCTCCACAACCCAGTTAATACTGGGTAATACGATACCTCTTTGTAAGACTGATTGTCAGACTTTTTGGGCCACTGTAACGACTGTCAACGATGTGCAAATGATAGCCGGGACCAACGGCTTAACGTGGTTTCCGAGGCACAGAGGAAATTCGGTATGTAATGGGTGGCCACCCATCCACAGACCAACCAAGGCAAGCACGGCTTAACCTCAAGATCGATCCGAGCGGCTGTTATTATTTTGCCACGAGTACCACAAACTTACATTTTACATACGGATATTTCTGTGACATGAGCAAACACCTCTAATATTGTTATCACACCTTATCACAGATTTGTGGGTGTCAGCCAGGATACATTTTTAGATAAGTATGTCCATTGTGACGTATGTATACATAACCTGTGTTTTGTTAACACAGAAATTTGGAATTCTGATTGAAAATAGGCTAAAAACTTTTTGAAGGTGGCTAAGAATTTTTCAGGAGAAATTAAGGTTAAGAATAGCCCCATATATAAAACACATTACCCTCTACTGAATGAATTACAACAAAACATCACGCCTGTAAAATGAAGATTTGGAAGACCTACACTCAGCATTAGGAGTTCAATCGTCGAAGAAGGAATAGGAGGTGTACCTAAAGGGTGTACAAAGACTCTTAACGAAACCACAAGGCACTTGTTCTCCCCGTCATTGCGATCATTTTTTTTTTTCTAGACCATACCTGGGAACCTTCTAGTTACAGAGATATTGGGGTCAAAGTTCAAAATTGTACACAAGTTTTTTTTTTTTTTTAAATACATGTTTTTAATGTATTTTTTGTACTTAAGACACCTTCACGACCCCCGTACTATTCGATCCATACATCAGCACAATGTTTTGAATGCGTTACATTGAGTCCTACCGTAAAACGTGACATTTGACCCCAAAAAATAAATCGTTCCCTGCAATAATTTTTGCGTAAAATTACTTAATTTAATGTACATAATGCATGGTTGATGGCTTCGTGAAGAGTCCGTTTAACATTACAAATTCAGGTTTCAGACTTCCATAATTAAACTTTGTCGACCCGACAGCTGAACCCACGACCACAAGCTCCGCAGTCGCGCCTGTGACTACTAAATCATCGGAGCTACAACCACTATAATTACAGGTACTTTAAGACATACCTGGTTTGTAAGAACACTCTTCAATTGAACGCATTCGTCTCTTCTTCTGTCGAGTTCTTTCTGCATCACGTTCATTTGTTCTAGAAGAATAAAAAGCATAAGTATAGCATAATCAGCCTATAATGTTCCCACTGCTGGGACACAGGCCTCCTCTCTACAAGAGGGATTGGGATATAATCCACCACGCGGGCCCAGTGCGGGTTGGTACATATCACATGTCTTCGAATTTTTGGTTCTAGACATGCCGGTTTCCTCACAATGTTTGCCGTTTTTGAGAGCAGTGGTGTTGAAATAAATTACACAAAGCAATGCGCTTGCCTGGGTTCGAACCCATGACTTACTTGCTCGTGAGTCGGAGCCGCCACCACTGTGCCACCGCTGCTCTCACAAAACAAAAGAGCAAACAAAAGAGCATACATTTTAACTAGATTCAAATTAAATTAGATAGAGCATCTCCACAGACGTGATGGATCTCGATGTCCAAATGTGACATAATCATTCTCTTGCCCTTATCCCAATTTACTGATGATCGGCGCAGCATGTCTTCTTCTTCCATACTTCTCTATTACTCGTCATCTCATCAGTCACCTCATTTCTTGCCATATCATCCTTCACACAGTCCATCCGTCGTTTTTTTAGTCTTCGTCTAGTCTTATAGCCATCCCTACATACATATATACATAAACTCACGCCTTTTCCCATAGGGGTAGGCAGAAACCACACAACGCCACTTGTTACGATCCTTACATACTCCTTTTGCCTCGTCCACGTTCATACAACCCATCCATATTCATACACAAAACGTTCAAAAAGTGCTGATTTTCAGCCTAATATGAATAAATAGGTTTTGATTTTTGTTGTCATTGAACAAATTTTATGTAAATCTGGATGGACTGTGTGAAAGATGATACGGCTAGAAACGGATTACTAAGATGGCTACTAACAGAGAAATTTGAAAGAAGACATGTGGCGTCGACCACCAATAAATTGGGATAATAATAATCATCTTTTTGCCCTTGTCCCATTCATTTTTATTATAAATTTTTCTACATATTTTTTAAAAAACTTAAAAAAAAAACATTTAAATTATTAAAAATACGTTTCCGCCGGTGTCGGGAGCAGGGTCCAAGCTATCGGTAGTTAGGGCCCCAGAGACAGGAACCTCCTCACAATGCGAGCCGTATCGAGGAGTACTGCCTTCTGATTCTAGCCCCTGATCCAATCGCCTAAGGAGAGCCTCGAAAGATTGTCGTTGAGGCTCTTGGCCATAAGGCCATTGTCGCCGAGGCTCTTGGCCATAAGGCCATTGGCCGTCGCGATAATCAGACGATGATAGCCGAGTTTACATTCCTAATGCCAACAACCTCGTGTGCCAAGTCGAGATATTATATTTGTTTCCCTTTCTCAGCTTTCACGAGGTTCTCGTCATGCGGGATGGTTACAATTATTATTATTAAATTTGGGGTCGGCGCAACGCGTTTTCTTTTTCCATTCTCCCCTGTCAAACGTCACGGCATCATTTACTCCTTTCTGTTTCATATCATTCCTCACACAATCCATCTTTTCTTTGACCTTCCTCTCCCTCTCCATCCATCAACATTCACATGCGATTCATCCCCCCTCATTACATGTCCATACCAAGACAAACGACTTTCTATCAGTTTTTCTGTAACAGGCGCCACTTTCAAACTTCCTCTAATATACTCATTTTGGGATAATGACATTGAGCTGATAATGGTCAAGGTAACAATAGCAGTGAAAGCCTAGTGATGTATTATATAATTGTATCATAAATTAATTATAATTGTATTTTATTGTTTGTATTGTAATTATATCATATGTATGTTAGTCTGTAAGGTATATATCTATGGGCCAAAGTAGCCTGATAATAAATGTATGTTGTTGTTGTTGCTGTTGATGTGACCATCGAACTGCCAAGTAATCAATAATAAGTACCTACCTAATCTATGTTATAATGCGAAATAATCGAAAAAAAATCACATCGTTTGGCCCTCCAAACGTTACAACGGAAACTAAGAAAGTGGGTCTTGACTACGAACCCAAGACACGCACCTCTGTTTTTTCGGATTCATGTGCGTATTGTATCATTATGACTTGTTTTGGGAAAGAAAAAATCGTGAGGAAACCAGCATGCTTTTTTTTTCGGATGCGAAATCATCAAATGACTCCTCCCGCTCTGGGCGGAGCGGAAGGGAGTGTCAGACTTGTACTGACTAAAACCCATCCATGTTCTTTCCTTGCCTTTTGTGTTTCAGGGCCGCGGTATCTCCTTCGAACAGTCCCGCAGCCCTGGCAGGTATCGGCCCCTGCGGGCCCTTCACATCTTTTTGAGGCGCGCGTGGAACACCAACCAGCATGCCTGAGAGATAATTCTCAACGGCATGTATAGCCAACCAAAGGCTCATAGGCACTAACGACACGAAGAAGAGTATAAAGATGAAATTTCACTTTATCATTGAGTGCTGGTGATTATTCTTACCTATAACTTCCTTGGAGACGAGCATAGTGTCTCCAGCAGCTCGCAGCCTGTCTAGGTGTTCTCGAAGCTTCTTGTTCTCGATCTCCAGCTCTTCCAGCTTGTAGCGGTCTATGTTGGGGTTCGTAGGCGGTGAAGAATGGCGGTCTGGTGGAGAAAATAAATTATTTATAAACTATACCAATATTATAAAGGCAAAAGTAATTGTTCGGCTGCATTTTGTCATTTAAGAATTTAAAAAGGTGTATTTCCAGAAATAATCTTTGCTTAAAGTTACTTTATTTGATGTACAGAATGCTTAGTTGACGGGTTCGTGAAGAGTCTGTTTACAGCCTGTATGTAGCCTATTTACCGTGCATTCCCACTGGTGGGACGCAGACTACCTCTCCATGAGAGGATATTAACAGATAACAATGATTGATATTGCAATAAATATTTATCATGGGATTAAGTCTTTTATCCGTAAAACCTGTTAGCGGTTCATCAAACATAATTATAATAAATCAAGTCATGATAAATCAAGATATCATGATAGATCAAGTCATGAAGTCATGACATGACATTTCATCATCTACCTGACCTCCACAACCCTGTCAGTATTGGGTAATACGACACCCTTGGGTAAGACTGGTTTGTCAGACTTTCGGGCCACTGACTACCTGTAACGACTGTCAAAGATATACAAATCACAGCCGGGACCAACCGCTTAACGTGCTTTCCGAGGGACGACGCGGCTTAACCTTGAAGAACAACCCATGCGGTTATTAGCTACGAGCATGAAATTTGACATCAGAATATATTCAGTTAGTTTCAGAGCTGCATGTGAGACACTTAGTTAAATTACTTCGAAAATCCATATGTTTAAATTGATGATTTTATTTCCAATTAAAGAAATATGTACTTAAAGAAATAGGACACTTAGGCGTCAAAGTACTCCTCCGTATTTTTGTAATTGTAAATATGTAAGAAACATTTAGAAGAAGTTGATTTTCGAAATTGCAGCGCAAACTGAACTTTATGTTATGTGTTGTTATGTGTTTATGTACTTGATTTAGGGCCGGTTTTTCAATCTACTTATATCCTATTATACTACTTATATCCAACGAATAAGTTTGTCATTTTGACAGATTGTCTATACAAAAACTGTCAAAAGTACAAACTTATTCATCGGATAAAAGTTAACTGGCGATCGAAAAATTGGCCCTTACAGGACAAGGAATTTTTTTGCATCAGATTGAGCATGAATGAAGAGAATGTGGTAATTGAATCTCAAATTTGATGACGACAACATACTCATGTCATTGATATCGCACATTAAAAAGGTTAAAAGTAATTAAAACTTACTCATAATCCTCTCCTCGAGGTCAGTAGCCCTCTTCTGTGTGCGTGACAGTTCACTCTGAAGCGCTGATATCCTGTTCCTCATGCGTAGAACCAGACCCGCATCCGCCACCTATGGAGATACGCCGCCATTAAAAAATTAATGATTAAAGTTTCGACGACTGACGGCTCTATTCCTGGACGTACTATTACGGCAGAATTTAAGATGGCAAGGGTTAGGGACTGGTACGTTGCACCATTTGTAAGGAATATAAATGTTGATGGATGGAGAGGGAGAGGAAATCCAAAGAAACGATGGATAGATTGTGTGAGGTATGATATGAAAGAGAAAGGAGTAAATGATGCCGTGACGTCTGACAGGGGAGAATGGAAGAAGAAAACGTGTTGCGCCGACCACGAGTAGAATGGGACAAGGGCAGGAAGATCATGATGAACATCTGTTTAGTCTTTTCCCAAATAGGTTGGGGACAGATGCAGCTGAATAACAGTATTTAATGGAGCGATTGCCCCGAGAAGGTCAAATACCACCAAAAATCAGTAACTGGTTAACGCGATACCCCTTGGTAAGACAGATTGTCAGACTTTCGGGCCTCTGACTACCTGTAACAACTGTCAAAGATTTACAACTGATAGCCGGGACCAACAGCTTAACGTGCTTGTTGAGCCACGGAAGGGTTTAGGTATGTAATGGATGGGCAACCATGTTGCGCCGACCTCAAGTAGAATGGGACAAGGACGGAACATGATGATGAATCGATCAATGTTCGCAGTCAACTAACTCAATAATCTCGTCAACCAGCCGCGTCCTGGTTGCGCTCTTATAGTGAAATTCAGTTACGTGAACTGCATTACTGCCAATATACAGGGTATAAACAGACTCTTCACGAAGCCGTCAACCATGCATTATGTACATCAAACTAAGTAACTTTACGCAAAAATTTGTGCTGGGAAACGACTTTTTTTTGGGCTGAAAAATCACGTTTTACAGTAGGACTCAATATAACGCACTCAAAACATTATGCTGATGGATGGGTTGAATAGTAAAAGGGTCCTAGAGGTGTTTAAAGTAAAAAAATACATTAAAAACATGTATTAAAAAAAAAATGTGAAAAAGTTGTAACTTTGACCCGCAATATCTCCGTAACTAGAAGGTATGGTCTAGAATAAAAAAAAAATGCAATGACGGGGAGAACAAGTGCCTTGCGGCTTCGTTAAGAGTCTGTTTACACCCTTTAGGCCTATTTATTTACCTTAGCCAAGCAATAACCCAGTTCCCAATCTCAAGAATCGAACCTAGGTGCCCAAGGTTACCAGTCGCACAATCGCACTTGAAACTAGTACACGAAAAAGGCAGTTACTGATTCCCACAAATGGACGCCACTTTGGGGGCCTCGCAACTAACCGATAAATAATATTAACCACAGAAATTCTCGATCAACTCGTGTAAACTTCATAGAAGAAGATACAAGAGCCTTTAAGTAAGTACTAACCGGTTGTGTGGGACCATTGTGTGTGCCCGCCGACCAGTTGACAGCCTCAAGGGCTGGACGAGTGCTCTCCACCGATCTGACCGAACCGTAGCCATAATCCTTGGAAAAAGAAAATAATTTATTGTTTACTTTATTCATATACCGCACATTAATTACTTTTTTTAAATATTTCTTATAGACAAACTTACAAAAAAAAAGTGTGTGTGTACTTATTACGCACGTAAGAAGTTATACTTCTTTGGCGTATAAAATTAAAATGTTGACTAGCTAACTTCAGGATGTCGGTTTTTCGTGACGGTGAGCGCGCATCGTAAAAATTTACAGTCTGCTGTTCCATACATTTTGACCGTGTAAGTATTGCACTTTTGTAGGAAACAGTGAATTTAAAAGTTATACTTCTTTTGGCACGTTAGGGAAAAATTATTTGGGTAAATATTTCCGATGCGCGCGCACACCGTCACCCGACAACCGACACCCTGAAGTTAGCTTGTCAACATTTTAGTTTTATACGCCAAAGAAGTATAACTTCTTACGTGCTTAATAAGCACACACACATTTTTTTTTTTTTATATAACTGATGAAAAATTCCTTGGGCTCAGAATGATGTACTGAATACATGGTAGCCGTTTTCGCGTCGGTGTCCCTTCTACCCCGTATCTACCGACAGAGATATTCTACCGACTGTAAAAAAACTTACATCTTCGACCGTTGTTTCTTGTTGTGAGTTGTTGCTGGCATCTGACAACGATCTCCTGTGCTCCTTTGGAGCTGGTTTACTGTAAATAAAAATTAATCTTATAAATTATACAGAAATCGCTAAGCGGTTAGTCGACTCTTCACGTGACCATTGGGCAGGCATATTTTTTGGCCAAAGAATTAGCATTGCCATCCAACGTGGCAATTCTGCCAGCCTTCTGGGCACTTTTCCTATTGACAGCGATGTGGACGAATTTTTTGACGCACTGTAACCCTTTTAATACTTGTACATATTTTTATTACTATTATAGATTTGTAGTTTGTTAATTATACAGTAATGTTATTGATCTTATTATTTGAAACGACCGTCTTCAGGTTTTACAACTGACAGTCCTTTTTTCCAGGGATCATAGACTACACACATTTCTTTATGATAAACAATAGAGGTTGCTAGATAAGCTTGTTTTTGCTATACATATATTGTCAAGTACCCTCTGGACTTTTAAGCCGCGTTGACACGGTGAGAGTATGCTCGGGCCGAGTGGACTCGTACGAGTAAGCTTCATAAGAGTAGGATAGCTAGGTAGGATAGCTGTTGATATTGACATAGTTCACTCGGTTCATTTTCTTCATTCTACAATTATTTTGCAAAGTCAACATCGAAAAATGCCGGATTTTGTGCGAAATAGTACCAAAACTGTCGTAGGCATGTAAATCTTGAGCTGCGTCTATGCTAGGCGAGCCGAACACGAGCAGAACACAAACGGAGCACAAATTCCCTTGGCGGGAGTGCTCAGTCGTGGCTTCTTAGTCCGTCTACACTAAGCGGATTCGTCCTCCAATCGCGTTCGGCTCGCCTAGCGTAGACGCAGCTTAAGAGCTAAGAGGCGAAAAAGATAAGGCATTTGGCAAAAGGAGAAGAATGATTTTTTCCATACTCGTATACGAACTAGCTCGGAAAAATATGACGCGATCCGAGTCTACACCACCCGGATCGGTGTATTCCCCGTTGACCCCACTGCTATGACCCCACTAGTGGGGCCAACGGGAAAAATCAAAACTGTCGTTTCGTTGTCCCCACTACCCTGTTCCACTACTACCTTCAGATCAGAAAAATTAAGGATAGAAAGAAACCAAACAGCTCTGATCACAGTCTTGTATATTTTCCCTGGCGACAAAAGGGGAAATAAGTTCCCGTTTTTGGGTTGAAATAGCTCTAGACAGAGAAGAATGGAAAAAAGGAAGGGAGGCCTTTGCCCTGCAGTGAGACACAACAGGCTCATAATAAAAATAAATTGTTGCCATATTATGACACATAATGTTTCCCAAAAAATACCAGGCTAGCATGAGCTCAAGGTGGTATGTATTTTAATAACTCTAGGTATAGATACGGTCTTCTAGTAATAAATATCTTCTTGGATTCGTGCCCGCCTAGTACTATTCGTAAGGTAACTGCCCATAACTAGCACCACTGTACTAACACTACTCGATCCCATGCAATGTTTTTGAGTAATATTTTATTACTCAAAAATACGGTGGGGTCAACGGGAACAATTTTTTATTATTTTAGTCAATTCCCGCTGACTCCACCAGTAGGGTCACGGGCGGTGTGGTCAACGGGAATACACCAACGGATCAAACGCCCTCGTCCGAATGCACTCGGATTATGGGTTGCGAAAATAAGAGTTGCGTCAAAAGGATACCGCGAACATACTCTGCCGTGTCAACGCGAATTTATCGATTTTGCAGTGTCTAAAGGGTGTAAACAGACTCTTAACGAAGCCGAAAGGCACTTGTTCTCGCCGTCATTGCGATCATTTTTTTGTTCTAGACCATACCTGGGAAACCTTCTAGTTACGGAGATATTGGGGGTCAAAGTTCCAACTTTTTCACAAGTTTTTTTTTAATACATGTTTTTAATGTAGGATTTGTACTTAAAACACCTCCAGGACTCCCTTATTATTCAATCCATCCATCAGCACATTGTTTTGAGTGCGTTACATTGAGTCAAGACATTCAGCCCAAAAAAAAAAAGTCGTTTCCCAGCACTAATTTTAGCGTAAAGTTACTTAGTTAGATGTACATAATGCTTGGTTGACGGCTTCGTGAAGAGTCTGTTTACACTCTGTATATAGTTCAAATTACAGGAAATTGTAAACTCACCTCTGTAAAGAGTCGATCCGCTCCTGCAACTCATACTGCGCTGACAGCAACTTCTGTCGGCTCTGCCTCTCTGCTTCTAACTCGGCGTTCAAGGCCTTCTTTTCTTGTTCGTGCTGTTTGTCGCGCTCTGTGAAAACAATACAAGTTTTATATAAAAGAATTAATGGTCAAAGACGGTAGAAGTGAGGTCCAAGGCGTTCGTAATTAGATGAATCACGAAAGCAAGTCCGACGGGGCGGGGTTGTAGCGTTACACATTCGAATTCTCAATACTCTTCATTTTGAGAATCTAACAAGTTGAAAAGTTCTGGAGTAGCGATCGCACACCGGAAGATAGGCCTCCCCCAAGTGTCACCACATTGACCTGTCCTGTGCATCTCGCTCCAGCGGATTCCCGCAACCTTCACCAGCTCATCGTTCCACCTAGTGCGACCAGGCGCGGTCTCAGCCCAACCTTGGGGGGGGGGTCACACAGGGTCGTAGCCAGTAATTTGGTTAGAAAGGAGAAAGTGTCCATTTGGCGTGTATGATTTTTGGATTTTGGGGGTGGGGGGGGGGTCATGTCCCCCTTAGGACCACGCCTGGGTGGGAGGCCTTCCAAAGCAACGTCTTCCGTTTCGAGGTTGCCACTCCAGAACTTTTCGCCTCTCCTTTCTCCCTTCCTGTTATTTAAAAGTACCTTTCCATAACTGCGCTCGACTTTTGAACTCCTGCGACCACTCCACCAAGGCACTTTCATAACCGTTGCTACTCTCATATTGTTTATTTGGCACGTCTCTGATCACTTCAGCCACCAACATTGTTGTTTCTTATTGTTATAACATTTTATACACAGTTTAATAAGGCGTAGTCGACGTAGCCCCGTTTATTTTTGTTGGTTGGTTACTTAAGGTTGGGTGCGTGTATGACCAGATGTATAAACGTGGTCGAGGCGAAAGATGTATGTAAGGATACTGTTCGGTACGGTTCTGCCTACCCCCATGGAAAACGGCGAGAGTTTAAGAATGTTAGTTACTTTCTGTGTGTGTGACTAAGTTTTTCCATACAACATGCATGGTTTTCATATCCTACTTCTTGAACCGTCTCCGGACTTAAATGGGAAGATGTAAGTCCGACATCGTTAGGGGTTACCTCAATGACACAGCAACAGGGTGTGGTTGTGGAGCTGTGTCACAATCTATGCTCAATCTCTTACCCCGTTTTCTTAGGCCAAAAACATGCAGCGGAAGTGACCTATGCGCTGCCAAAGACGACGCGGTGGAAATGGCGAAGTTTTGGGTTAAAATAAATATAAAATTTGTCTCGCCAGCGCCACGAATAAGAAGACTTTTGATATCTGATAGACGATTATATTTAAATAATTCTCTGTTCTCAATTTTTAAAACGTTCACGTGAAGTCGGTGGCAAAAAATAAAACCGATTGATTTTCGAAATTTAAAGTTATTTTGCACTTTGGTTTGTTTTTTAGCAGCCGCTTGTTTTTTTAGACCCAATTTAACGCAAAAAGGTCCTTTACACACTTCCATATAGACTAAAATAAGGCTTAACGTAGGATTAATACAATCGATTGTATCTCAACCAACTTCAGAAGGTGCCAAAAAGTTATGTCATTTAATAACAGTCCTTCATCGATGCCCTCTATCTTTTCAAGTATTTTATATTTATTTCATATAATTGTGAGGCAAAAGGAGTATGTAAAGATCGTAGCAGGTGGTGTTCTATGGTTTCTGCCTACCCCCATGGGAAAAGGGCGTGAGTTTATGTATATATGTATGTTCATATAATTGTTTAGCTGGTTGGTACATTATGTGTTAATTATAAAGTTTATTTGATGCAACAATGGTAAAAGGCACGATGGGATTGACATATCTGTTTAGATACAAACCCCAAAACAAATAAAGAGAAAAAAAAATACTTCCATATGCTATGATAGCGAAATACTTCAAACAATACCTTAGCAACTACATATCATACGACACACACAAATCTTCAAAAAACATAACATCACGCCTGTAATCGCTGAAAGGTTACGCAGAGTTGTACCTAATAGTACACCCACGCTTCGCCAGTTTTAAGTCCCATGTAATAACGGCCTATTGCCATCAATGAGGCTCAAATTCAACCTTCAAAAAACTTCACCAAATATACCAGTAAGCGTATACTTTGTCCCATTACGAAAACATAACAACTAATCACTTTATTGCATTAAAAACAACACTTGTTCACTGTCGAATTCATCATCTGCTCAGCATTTTTCCGGGGTCGGCTTCTATGCTAACCGGAAGCAGCTGGATACCAGTATTTTACATGGAGCGACTGCCTGTCTGACCTCCACAACCCAGTTAGTACTGGGTAATACGATACCTCTTGGTTAGACTCGTTGTCAGATTTCCGAATAAAGGAACACTAGTTTTGCGCGAATACAAAATGAAATATTTGCCAACACGGCTGTTTCAAAATCGATGGAACATAGAAGTAATTAATTCTTTCGTTATCACTAATTTCTTATCAGCTGTTATCTAACTGAATGTTAGGCTTTATCAACACATTTATCAAAAATTGTTACAGGATTGTAAATAAAAATGTTTTTGGAGGTTTTTTTGTCCTTTACAATATCCTGTTAATATTTTTAAATATGTTTTATATTTTCGGAAAGTCTTTTATAACTAGCAGTTTTAATAATACAGGGTTAACCCTCAAGAGAAGCACTATCGCTGCTGCGCGATCCAGAAGCACTGGGTATGCCATACCCGCGTGTCTTTGATTAATAATATCTTTCGATCAAATTGTCCGATATAGAATTTTTTTTTTTTCATTTTAAAGCTTAGACAGTGTAGATTAAGAATATATCCATAGAATTGTCATAAAGAAAAAATTATCTTGAATAATATAGAAAAAAATCAACATAAACCTTTAAAATGAGGTGTTTTATTCAAATTACCATATCTAGGCAGAATTTATAGATAAAAAAAATTTCCCGACGGCATTTGAAAGGGAATTAAATGTACTTTTAGATAGTTATTTCGTCATTTAACTGTAATTGATAAAAGATATTTATTTAGTTAGGTAAAGTTCAGTGTTTTTAGAATGATATTACTTAATTAAAAAATATGGATTCATTATTCTTTTATTAATACAAACATTTAAATTACTTTATAAAATTTATATTTTAAATGGATTGCTGCTACAAAAAATTAAGAATATAACTTCAAGCTACATTTTTCACAAATTTTGGCTGTATGTTCTTTACACATTGGAATATCACATTTTAAGCAATATATATAATAAAACTGACTGATGATATAAAATATCGATCAGAATTCTTTTAAAATAGATATTTTAGAATTCTAATTATATAAATACAAAAAAAGAACTGAAAAACACAATTTTATGCAAAACGTTGAGTCAGATAAAATAACAAAACACTGTAGCTACAACAGCACTGGGTAGCGCATACCCATAGACTGACTACGGCCGCCTATATTTTAGTCCGTATTCACATCTCAAGATAACTATGGTGGGGAATCTGTAGTGGGGATAGTAGAGATTTTTCCCCTAGGCAAAGTCACCTTCTCATTGTAACCATTTCTGAAGGAGAAATATTTTTAATTTACACCTGGGTATCCCATACCCAGTGCTTCTCTTGAGGGTTAAATAAATTAGCTAGCGAAAGGGCAGTTCGGAAGTTTTATTTAAAGTCTGACTAAATTCCTTACTATCTAGTCATCACTGGAGACATGGTAATTATTATAAGGTTTCTCGTATTTCAGGCTATTTGTATGTATTATAATATATATTAGTTTATTATATCTTTATATATATGTATTAGTAAGTATCCGTTTATGTGTATCACTACTATTTGCAAAATGGTTTTTTGTTTATTTGTTGTTTTTGTACTCTACCACAATGTTGTCCTATTTGACCCAAAGGTTGACTGGTAGAGAATGCCTTGTGGCATTAAGTCCGCCTATGTACCAGTCTTGTATATGAAGTTTAAATAAATAAATAAATAAACTCTGAGTGTGTCAATATGTAATCATCCTGCCTAGCCTTTTCCCAACTATGGTGGGGTCGGCTTCCAGCTGAATACCAGTACTTTACATGGAGCGACTGCCTATCCGACCTCCACAACCCAGTTAGTACTGTGTAATACGATAGGTACCCCTTGGTAAGACTGGTTTTCAGAATTTCAGGACACTAACTGTCAAAGATCTACAAATGACAGCCGGGATCAATGGGTTGACGTGGTTTCTGAGGTACGGAGGAAACTTGGTATGGAGTAGGTGGTAACCCATCCACGCACTAACCGTACCGTTCGTTTCTACATCGTTCTCACATATATGTATAATCTCAACAAGAATGATGTAACCAAGATTTTGTAACAATTATTTGATTGAAAAGAGTGTCCATGGAGTTTGTTGCCCCTTCTTCTCCAAAGAGATCCACGCTTCGGAATTGGCAACTAAAGTACTTTCACAAGTTATCATGCCACGGCTACGGTCATGGACACAATGTCTATGACCATTGTTTTCTGACATTCAAAAGTGCCTGTAATAGTCTAATTGAAATAAATGCTTTTGAGTTTGAGTTTGAACCCAGGCAAGCGCAGCTTACCCTGAATATTGACCCGAGCGACTGTTATTATTTAGCCCCAAGATGTCAATATGTCCTAGGCAAACAAAAAAAATCTCTTGACTTAAAGTCACTGAAATAAAACATCTAAACAATTTGACACGTGGCGTTTCGTTACGTTATTAATTCGACCTTGGACACATTTAGGAAAGTATAGGTTAATCGTGTCTCTAAAAAACAAGAAAGTTAATCGTTTTTCATTGTTTATGTTCCTAATATCTATTAATTAATCAATTCTTGAATTACTTTGTCGGACAAGACTGCGTCACGGTCATTATCATAAAAACTATACAAGATAAGGTTTGACTACATGCAATTTAAAACGATTAATTAGTTCAAGGTGATACTAATAATGTTATTGGAAATGGGCTGTTTTTTATTGAATGCGTGTAACATCATAACATCACGCCTGTAATCCCCGGAGGGTAATACAGAGGTACCCAATAGTATACCCACATTTCGCCACTTATGTTTAATTCCCATGTAATAGGTGGCGAGTTTATTGCCATCTACTGGACGCAAATCCACACTCCGTAGCTGCTACTGGGAAATTCCTGATGAAAAAACCCAATAATACTGCCCGGCTTGGGAATCGAACCCAGGACCTCATGCTCTGCAGTCGCGCTTGCGGCAGCTAGACCAACGAGGCAGTGTTGAATGCGTGTTTTATTGAGGAAACGCAAAATGAGACATTCAAACTAAGAGGAAGGTATCGTATTGAAATTTTATTTTATTTCCTTGACCACTTTGCGGGCTCAAATAATGTAGTCAACTCAAACTCAAACTCAAACTCAAAAGCATTTATTTCAATTAGACCATTACAGGCACTTTTGAATGTCAGAAAAACAAATAAGGCTAAGCTACAGTCACAGACACAAGGCATAATAACTTGTGAAAGTACTGTAGTTGCCCATTCCAAAGCGTAGATCTCTATGGAGAAGAATGGGCAAGAAACTCCATGGACACTCTTTTCAATCAAAATATTGTACAAAATCTTGGTTACATCATTCATGTTGAGATACTAAGCAACACACAACTAAGGTATCGTAGCTGTCCTGCCAGGGCTGCGGGACTGTTCGAAAGAGATACCGCGGCCCTGGAACACAAAGGATGGGTTTTAGTCAGTACAAGTCTGACACTCCCTTCCGCTCTGCCCATAGCGGGAGAAGTCATTTGATGATTTCCCACCCGAAAAGAAAAAAAAAAGATATCGTAGCTGTGATATTTTAACATTATCCATACTGCCGACATAACTGTGGGCCCGTATATCAAAACGCTAGAACCCTAAGGTATTCAGACGGCTTCGCAGCAGATAGCAGAGGAGATGGCTTCCTTGATGGTAAGTGGAAGCACTAATCATCATCATCATTTCAGCCGAAAGACGCCCACTGCTGGACATAGGCCTCCCCCAAGTGTCGCCACATTGACCGGTCCCGTGCGAATCGCATCCAGCAGATCCCCGCGACCTTCACCAGGTCATCGGTCCACCTAGCAGAAGCACTACCTCTGTGTAATTTATGTGTACGGTGGCATCAATTGGGTACCATAGTTGGGAACGTAGGTGCTTTCAAAGTGGCTAGCCACATCGTGAAGCTCCCTGTACTGAATGCTACATTATAACTGAGTAACATAGGCACCCGGGCGACTTCGGGCCGCTAATCCTTTCCTTACATGCGAAAGTAAGTGTGTTTGTTTGTGTGTTACCTTTTCACGCCTAAACCACTGAAGCGATCATCCTGAACTTTTCCATATACGTTGTCAGGTATACAGAAGCAGACATAGGGACATTGGGAAGATATTCGATGCCCTTTTATAATTTGTTGTTAGTTTTTTTTTTTTTTAATCAGCCCATACTGTCCCAGTCCTGAGCAAAGGCGTCCCCTCATTCGTTCGACTTCTCACTTAGTTTATTTAATAGTTTTTAATTATTAATGTATATAGTTAGTTTATCTTTTAAATTATTTTATTTATTTATTTTTCTCCAAGTTAGACAAACAGTTAAAATAGATTGAAAACTCACCTTCAATCGCCAAATCATAATGCTCCTTCATACTCTTCAACTCATTAGCAAGCTTCTCACTCTCTTCCTCCCACGAAACTCTATTGTTCTCATACTCCTCTTTCAACGTCTTCTTCTCTATTACCAGCTGTTTGTTGCTATCTTTTTCTTTCGCCAGCTCTTCTTGGAGAGAGGTAATTAGATCGTTCTTGCTGAATATGTCCACTTTCAGTGTTTTTGCTTCTATTTCCACTAGTTTCAGGAGTTCTAATTTTGCCCTGTGAAAGAGAGGTTTTTGTTAATAATGTTACAAATAGCCAAGCTTAGAAAAGTCATGAAATCTCTACTGCATAATATAACGCCTGTAATCCTGAAAGGTTTGTCAGAGGTGTCCCATACTTCCACAGTACATACACATTTCGTCAGTTCAGTTTTAGGGGTCGAGCCTATTGCCATCAACCGAGCACGAATCCAGACTGTAGCTGCTACTGAGAAATTCTTGAAGGAAAAACAAAATAACACTTTGCCCTGCCTGGGGATAGAACGAGGTACTCGACCTCTTCCTCAGCAGTAGTGTTTCCTTGCACTATATTAACAAGGTAGTCTCGAAGGTTACTCAATTCAAATCCACAATCTGTGCCATTAATGGCTATATTCCCTTGTTCTTCTCCATCGCGTCAGACCATCGGCTTCCAGCCTGTGTTGCAGGCCGATGATCTTATTTTCTAGATAATCCATTGAAATGTTACATTTTGGGCTTAGCGTGGATTTGTCAGGGAGTCATTTGTGATTTAAAAAGTACATAATCAAAATTATTCCTTACAACACCATCTATAAAAATGGTCTGATGACATTTTTTTGTAAGATCGTTAGAAAAAAAGTTATATCGACCAATAGAATTTTGTTTTCTCAAATTTTCTAGGATTTTCTAGGATAATCTTATTTGCAACAAAAAAAGTTAACTACTTTTTTTGCGAGACCTATAGTTTGTCAGATAAACCAGAAAAACCATTTGAACCCCTTTTTCCAAGATGGCGGCCGTGGGACAAGGGTTGCAACCCCACAAACTTGGATTTAACTTTAAACTGATATCTAAAAAATAAAATTGACTCCTCTGACATATGCGACCCTTGTTGATAGAATCTACGAGGTCAGTAGAGTTGTTCGCGGGATTAGGATATAACAACCGTCAGTCTAACTCACCTCACTTGGTGGGGCCTTAAATAGCCACAAAGGTCGATCCCCAAGGTGTGCTTACCAAGATCGGTCCGTGGATGGGTGCACATCCATTACATACCTAAACCCTTCCGCTGTTGGTCTCGGCTATCAGTTGTACATCTTTGACAGTTGTTACAGGTAGTCAGAGGCCCGAAAGACTGACAATCAGTCTTACCAAGGGGTATCCCAGTACTAACTGGTTTCTGGAGGTCAGATAGGCAGTCGCTCCATGTAAAATACTGGTATTCAGCTTCATCCATGTAGACTGGAACCTGACCCCAACCTATTTGGGAAAAGGCTAGGTAAATGTCACTTACTTCAAATCCGCAATCTGCGCCAGCAGCGGCTCGATGCTCTTGTTCTTCTCCATCGCGACTCCCAGCCTCTGTTGCAGGCTGATGATCTTGTTCTCCAGACCCTTGTTCAGGGTCTTCACGTGGTCCAGGCTGCGGGCTTCGATGCGTAGGCGCTTGTATTGCCGGCGGGCGAGGAAGCGGCGGATCTATGGAGAAAAGTGTAATAGGTGGGAAATATAGTGAAACATGCTCTTTATTCAACTACGGCTAAGCCCAAATGGAAGTTATGGTTTGAGATATATTTTAGTAGTTTTTTTTTTATTGTTTATTAATTACAGAACAAAACAAAAAATAAACAGAAACATCACAAAAACCTCAATAGGTTTGTCCGGATGTTGAAACACTTAAAAGCTATCTTAATACTAACTAAGCAAATAAACATTATTAATATAAGGTAATTTTGATAAATAATTTTCATTTGAAGGCAAGGGTGTTTGAAAACACCCACGTCAGAGTTTCAGTTGTCATATGTAATGGAATATATGTAGTTAGAACTTTTCCACAAATAATAATAACTTGAAGAATTTCTTTGATTGAAAACTGCATAGCGTTTTCGCTTTTTGCTACGCGATTAGCTTCGGCGTAGTTCATTCATAGATCTGTGCTAAAGGCGTGACTGTAATATCATTTTCAACACACTTGCTCATAAAATGGCTCTAATGTCACTGCAATTAGGCACGTAATGACACCTGTAATCAAACTGTGACTTTTTCATTGCTATTATTCACAAGTGAGTTATAGAGTTTTTTTTTTATTTTATTCATTGAGTTGCTTTTGTTCTTAAATAAGTTTCGATCGTGTAAATCGTGTTTGAAAGTACAAATAAATTAATTTTCAACACACTTGTTCATCAAATGGCTCTAATTTCACCGCAATTAGGCACATAATGACTCCTGTGATCAAACTGTGACTTTTTCAATGCTATTATTCACAAGTGAGTTATAGGGTTTTTTTTATTGGTTGTGTTGCTTTGTTCTTAAAAAAGTTTCGATACAAAAAAAATCGTATTTAATAGTACAAATTAATTAATTTTCTTCACAAGTGTGTTGAAAACCGTCGTATGATACACGTGTGTATTGATGATTACCGTCCTTGGCTTTCTTAAGACCCTCACCTAACGGCTCGGGTCTCAATGGCGCCTCAGCGGTAATCACCAACATTACACACTTGTACCATAATGTACTATTTCAACACACTTGCTCATAAAATGGCTCTAATTTCACCGCCATTAGGCACGTAATGACACCTGTGATCAAACTGTGACTTTTTCATTGCTATTATTCACAAGTGAGTTATAGGGTTTTCTTATTATATTGGTTGAGTTGCTTTATTCTAAAAAAAAAATCGATACAAACAAAATCGTGTTCAATAGTACAAATAATCTATCTGATGAGACCACTATGCCATCAAAAACAGTTAATTACAATTTTACTAACTGCACATTTACTAATTGTTTCTCTAAATAAACGTTTTATCTACTAAATAAAATGATTTTTTTGTATCTTTTCTTCACAAGTGTGTTGAAAAACGTCGTATGATACACGTGTGTTTTGATGATTACCGTCCTCGGCTCTCTTAAGACCCTCACCTAACGGCTCGGGTCTCAATGGCGCTCCAGCGGTAATCACCAACATTACACACTTGTACCATAATGTACTATTAATTTCTTTTAGAAAACTTTAAATTTTTTCGACTACTAACGTTAAAAAAATGTAGTTACTAACTGGAATAACTTCCTTGTTTTAGTGAAATCGTTTAATAAAAATAATGTAAATTCTACTTACGGAGGCCTGCGCAATGACAATCTGTCTTCTTAACCTCTTTGCATGTTTGCGCGCGAGATAGCCACGCGCATAACGTTGTACGGTGACGACCTGAAACCAAACTAAATATTAAGTGACGAAACGAGATTATATCCGTTAGTAAAGGTAGTCTAAGAAATATATTTTTTGTGTGAATTGTTTCATAGAATAAAGGAGTACTAGTTGTACTAAAATTTTATTATTTCTCGCCTAACGGAGCCCAAGTTTTTTCATGGTCCTTCGAGCCGGATATAGGAGAATTCTAAGTTATAGACACAGATTATAACAGTAGAGGAATACCTAAGAAACGATGGATGGACTGTGTGAAGGATGATATGGCTAGAAAGGAGTTGTCTGAAACTAAATATTAAGTGACGAAACCGGTTTTTAAGTTATAGACTGCTGTTCTCCTCATCGCTGTCACTGCGGTGAAGCTGTCAACAACCTAAAAATGGCTTGGCACGCGACGATGGTAAGAGACCGGACGGCATGTCTTTGTTTCCTTGGAAGATAGGCCTTTAGTGTGGGACGCAACATGCGTTGATACTCTTGCGCCATCCCATCTTCCAAGCTCATCGTGCTGCGCTGGTGCTGCCGCTGCGGCTGCAGAGAACCTCAAGCGGCGTAAATATAGAATCCTTTGTGGTAACTACATTTTCGAGCCGTTTGGGGTTGAAACTCTGGGGCCGTGGGGTCCGAGTGCTCATAGCTAATTTAAGGAAATTTCGAAACGCCTAGTTGACGCTTCCCGTGACCTAAGGGCTGGCTTTTACCTTGGCCAGAGGCTAAGTGTTGCCATACAACGTGGCAACGCCGCCAGTCTCTTGGGCACATTACCAGCTGACAGCGTTGAGGATGAGTTTTTCGATGTCCTTTTATAGTTTGTTTGTTAGTTTATTTATTTTAGTTTAATAGTTTTCAATTGTTAATGTATATAGTTATTTTAACCTAATAAATATAATTAAATAGTTATAGACTTAGATTATAAACAGTGATCGGAATAGGCTGACTATATTTCCCTAAACTTCGAAGAACAGAGACAGAAAGTGGAGACTTCCTTACGACGACATTTTTTTTCCCGGCATTCGGGAAAATCTTAAATAAGTTGAAAAAAATCATGTATTCAACGATTTGACACAATGGTTAGTTTCAGGATCGTACATATAATTCGAATATATTAATTAAATTTAGACTATTTATTTCGGAATTTTATGAAAATCCTATTACAACTGAGTTGTCGAAGTCAGATAGACAGTCGCTCCATTCAAGATACCAGTGGCGAAGGTTTCATACAAGTCGATTCCAACCGGATTCCCATTGAAAAATGTCACAATCAGACAAATAATAGAATCACATTAAAAATATGTACAGACGCCAGCACATCAAGCTACTACAAACTGTCAGATTTCTTTAATAGATTTTCGACTTTATTGCTATAGTATACTATAGCAATAAAGTCGAAAATCTATAGGTTCAAGGTTGATTGGGAAAATCTGACAGTTTCGGGTAGCTTGACCTGCTGGCGTCTGTACTTCGGATTGCCTGTTACATAAATTGACCCCTCGCTACTGCAAGATACTGGTATTAATCTGCATCCGGTCAGACTGGACCAATCCTGAAATAATTGGGGAAAAGGCAAAGGCAGATGATGTTGACTCACCGCTTTGACCTTCCTCCGATCTCTGTACAGGTTCCTGGCCAGGTAACCCCTAGCATGGGCTTGTAACCCGATGGCCAGGCGCCGTAACCTCTGGTACTTGAGTCTGACTAGCCAGCTTCGGACGTTGCGCTGGATCTTGATGGCGGCGCGTTTGCGACGGATCTCTTGGGCTCGTCTGTTAAGAAGAGAAAAGGTTTTTTATTTAGGTACAATATAAGTTGGCTGGAGCGCCCCAGAAATATAATAGGCTAGTTGACAAGGTCAAAAATAAAATATAAAAATACGTAGAAATAAGGCCACTCATCTTAAAAACTACCATCACCGTACAGAAATTAAATATTGGGGGACAATATAATTGTAAAATTGGATTTACTGATAATAAGTATTAAATTTGATCCCAAATAAGTATGACGTCACAACGTGCTATTTCATACAAATCACGTACAAATTTTGCGTTTTGACAGTTCATAAAAAAGTAACTATTTTGACTTCCTGTCACATACCCTATTGTTTTAGTAGGTACATAACAACTTCTTCTTTGTGTGTGAATAGACTCAAATAATACCAGACCAGTATATTGCCACCTGCACAGCTCTGTCATTGGCTTCATTTAAATCCTGGAAGGTACAGGTGGCTGTGCAGGATGGGCAAGAAAGGAGGTGGGGCATATCCTGCCGAGGGGCTCCACACTGACATTGTCTTTGGGACGGGTCGGTGATACCCCATTTGACCAGATTATTTCTACAGCGGCTTACCCGGGCCCGCAAACGGTTAAGAGATTTCCTAATTGGCCACTGCAGTTCCTGTCCAGGAGGAAGATGTTCTTCAGATGATGATGGTGATGTTGGAAGTAGTTGTTCTGTGATTTTGGGTACATAGCATAACATCACGCCTGTAATCCCCAAAGGGTTAAGAAGGTGTACCTAATAGTACACCAACATTTCGCCAGTTATGTTTAAGTCCCATGTAATAGAGGGCGAGCCTATTGCCATCAACCGGGAACAAAAACTCCGTGGCTGCTACTGAGAAATAATTGAAGGCAAAACCCAATAACAGTTTGCCTGACCTATGAATCGAACCCAGGACCTCATGCTCAGCAGTCGCGCTTGCGACCACTAGACCAACGAGACAGTCTTTAGTAGGTAACCTTTGCTAAATTACAAAAACTAAGTTAAACAATTTATTATACTTTCTTTTGCTTGAACTTCGTCGTGCAGTTTATCCAAAATAAAATCAATTCAAGAGTTATATCACTCCAAAACTTATTTTTTAAGGTGTCTCGATAAAGTTAGTTGCTGGTTAGTTGTGCAATTATTCTTTGGCTCCTGATTATAATATGTTATCTAAAGGGTGTAAATAGACTCTTAACGAAGCCGAAAGGCACTCGTTTTCCCCGTCATTGCGATCATTTTTTTGTTCTAGACCATACCTGGGAACCTTCTAGTTACGGAGATATTGGGGGTCAAAGTTCCAACTTTTCCAAAAGTGTTTTTTTTAATACTGGTTTTTTATGATTTTTACTTTAAACACCTCCAGGACCCCCTTACTATTCAATCCATCCATCAGCACAATGTTTTGAGTGCGTTACATTGAGTCCTTCTGTAAAACGTGATTTTTCAACCCAAAAAAAAGTCGTTTCCCAGCACTAATTTTCGCGTAAAGTTACTTAGTTTGATGTACATAATGCTTGGTTGACGGCTTCGTGAAGAGTCTGTTTACACCCAGTATTTAGAAGCAAGTTATGTCCAGCTTCGGGTTCAATCTAACCTTTTGCAAATCTGGCTTTTTTCTTCAACCTTACCTTGTGCTAATTTTACTTTTGTGAGGTTCCTGATGTAAAGACGAAAGGTCTTACCTTCTAGCCAAGAACCCTCTGGCACGCGCCTGCAGCGCCCTCAAGGCGGACATGATCCTCAAGTACTTGCGGCGAGCGATGAACCGACGCACACAACTTTGTACGCGAACACAGTACTCGCGTTGTATATCCGCGCGGATCTTTTCTAAGTACGCTACCTGTGGAAGTGAGAAAACTTATAAGAAGTTGAAACTTCTAATTTGAATTCCAATTTTATGCTAATTTGGTTGGTATAGCGGCGGATGGTTGAAAATTCATGCTAAGGAGTAACCCTACGCTTATAGCAAATGGAACTATTGACAGCTGAAAAATTCAAATGTCACAACCGAACTTGACTTTTCTAAATTGACATAAGGTTTTAATGAGGCGCACGTGAAACGAAATAAATATGTATTGTTGTGCAAAGTTGAGGTTTAAAACCTCCCTCAGGTTTTAAACCTTAACTTTGCACAACAATACATATTTATTTCGTATCATTCGCTAGTTTGATTTATAAACAGGACGATTTTTGAAGTGAAAACTTCTTTAAGCGCGTTGGGTAATTTTGAGATGGGAAAAACAGTTGAACTCGCGACACCATATTGCTACAAATTACAAGCCCAAAAAGAATACAGTGTATAGTCAAATGTGTAAGTAAAAGACTTATGCGAAAATATTTTCTAAAAATAATCCAGAATCTTGAAAAAAAAAAATTTGTCACTTCTGTCGGCACTCTGGGAGTGGTTGGGTTTTTTTTTGTACTAAATTTTCCACAAAAACAACTTGTTAACATGTCAACAGGTCCTTCAGGCAATCGCTCCATGTAAAGTTCTGTTATTGAGCTGCATTCGGTTAGACTGGAAGCCAACCCCAACAACTAGGTTATTACCTGTCCAGCTCTGAAGAATATCTTGGTGGCTCCGAACTGGTACTTGTCGGGGTCCTTGACGTGTCGGGCGAGGATGCGGCCGCACGTCGCCTTTATGTTGCCACGGTCTATCTCTTTGTATAAGCATAGGAGGCGGTACCTGGTGGTCGAAAAAGAGAGTTAGTGACAATAAAGCATACAAAAGATACTGATACTGTTAGCCTACGTCATCCCACTGCTGGGCAAAGGCCTCTCCCCATGACTTCCAGTTGCTTCGATCCAGAGCTAATGTGGGCCACTGGTCGTTGGTTTTATCCAGCTTGTCCCGCCATCTTCTACGAGGTCTGCCGCTTCTGGCTATGTCAGGGCTCCAGAAAGTGGTTATTTTGGCCCACAGCTGATTGGGCATGCGGCAGACGTGGCCAGTCCAGTCCCACTTCAGCTTAGCGGCTTTTTGAGCAACGTCAGTAATTTGTGTTTTGGAGCGCAGTGTGGTGTTGCGTACATGGTCGGTTTGTTTGACGCTCAGAATACTGCGCTCCATTGCACGTTGGCAGACCTTGAGTTTGGACTTTTGAATTTTTGTCAAAGATCATGTCTGGGATCCATAGGTCAAAATGGGAAGAATGCACATGTCCATGACTTTTCGCTAAAACAAACAAAAGATAATATAGAAAAAAAAATATGTACAGACATCTTTTTCGCAGGCTTGTTCCGTTAATAAGCTTAACTAACGCTTTCTGTAAGGCGAAATCGAGGTCCAAAGCAGAGATGTTATGGATATGATATTTCGGATCTGGATACGGATATGGATATAGGAATAAAATTATATCGGTTTCGGATACGGTTACGGATATGTAATTATTTCGGATTATCCGTTAGTTTCGGATTGTTTCGGTTACGGATACAATAAAAAACTAACTAGTAATGAAAGAGATTATGTTATGACTAGAAATAACAAACAAACTGCAAGATTCACGTGGCGCGCGAGCGGTGAAACAAAAACCTGTCGAAAAATGTCGTTTTATTTAGACTCCACCCCTATACGAAATTTGTGAAACGGATAATACGGTTACGGATATATTTTTATTTCGATATCCGATAGTTTCGATTACGGTTACGGAGCTCCATAACATCCCCGGTCCAAAGCATACCATTAAACGAATTTGAATAGTGTATTTATTTAGCACACTTCGTTAAAAACTTTAAATCAATGGATAACTGACAGATATAGCCTCAAGACTTTTCTGCCTTATGATTGAAAGTATGGGACAATCTAAATGTCGAAAACTATCTAGAATTGTAAAAAAAAATGAACAGTGAAGACATTATGAATACAATACACTGCTGCTGTCAGTACATTTGTTTACCAAATTGACAAATTTAACATGTTCGTTTGTTTACCGAATTGACGAATTGGACAAGTTTGTTTGTTTACCGAATCGACAAATTGAACAAGTACGTTTGTTTACCGAATTGAAAAATTGGACAAGTTCCTTTGTTTACCGAATTGAAAAATTGGACAAGTTCGTTTATTTACCGAATTGACAAATTGAACAAGTACGTTTATTTACCGAATTGACAAATTGAACAAGTACGTTTATTTACCGAATTGACAAATTGAACAAGTACGTTTATTTACCGAATTGACAAATTGAACAAGTACGTTTATTTACCGAATTGACAAATTGGACCAGTTCGTTTATTTACCGAATTGACAAATTGAACAAGTTCGTTTATTTACCGAATTGACAAATTGAACACGTTCGTTTGTTTACTGAATTGACAAATAGGACAAGTTTATTCGACTCCATATTTTTGGCGCTGCCTTACCAAAGAAGTAAAACTAAATAAATCACTCAACTAACAATCTACAAAATCTTACCTAAAGAAGAAATCTTGGTAGAGCCATCTAGATGGGAATCCAGCGGCTGATATCCTTATTGTCTCCAAGACACCACACGCTCTGTAATAAATTAACGAATCAGTAAACTTACAATGAAAAACACAGAATAAATGTTGATGGATGGAGAGGGAGAGGAAGACCAAGGGAATGATATAAGTCAGTGTCAACTGTCAGTCAGCGAGCTGTATCTCATGTTCTCACAGACAGTTGAAATTTTCACAGAATGTTAAAGTATTGAAGGGTTCCGTACCATCGTACCTTTCATGCACGAGTGCAACTCGCACCTTGCCGGTTTTTTTTTGTTATACTGATAATTTTGCCATACTGCTACTTTTGTGATAACATCACTTGTCATATGGTCGCGTAGCTTAGTCATGTGTCACATGTATGCTGTCACGTTTTTTACCTGAGCTGGTTGACGGCTCTGGCGCTGTCGAACATGAACGGCTCCTTGGTGTCGTTAGGCTTGATGCAGCGCACGTAGTGAGGGGTCGTGGCTGACAGAGTGGACATTAAAGCTGACAGTGACTGTCGGAATTGGGATCCGACTGTGTGCTTCTGGCCAGATGCGCGGCGGGGGGGTTGCTGTAGACAGAGAAGAGGGTGGTAAGTTGTGGTTATATTGCTGGGAGCAAGTTATTGCCAACAAGGCAATGATACTGTCAACGTGACAGCGGTTGAGGTTGCTACTCACAAGTTCTGCACAGCGAAGCGATACAATTGAATTCAATATTTGTTCGGCAAAAGCTGCTCGGCTAAGCTTGGAAGGAATTCAGTGCTACATCATACATCATATTACGTTATTGTATTGTATTTTGTATTGTATAACGGGCTGGTGTCCGCAACTCCACGTCTAAGCGCGTATTTTGCGTGCGAGTGGGAAAATTCATTCGATCCACCCCAACTCCCTAAGAAAGGCCAGCAGCGCCTTGATGTTGCTGATAATCTCGCGGAGGGTTCCTGGGTTTCCGAAGTACTTTGACCTGTATGTTGGATCCACTGGGCAGTGCAGAATTATTACATATTACCCTATTGGTATACTAGTCACTAACCGTCAAGCTAGTGAGTGGCACGGAGGGCGTGGTCCTCCTCTTAGAGGGCGGCGGGAGGGTGGCGGACGCGGACAACTCCACCGTCCTGTCAGAGAACATGGTGTGGATCAGACGGCAGCTAGTCGCGCTCTTGATGCACTCCAGCTGTTCCTCTGACACTGTGTCCCGGTTCTTCTCTAGGAACCCTCCTGACTGATACTCTACGTTGTCCGCGAAATGCTTGATAATGAAGGCTGAAGAAAAAAAAGTCAATGTAAGAACAACAATTTGGAGCACAATGGTCGAATTGGATGAAAGTTAAATGACTTTCGAAGACATCAAGCTGGTAGCTAGCACATGATTGGTGCAACTTGGCCACGAAGCCGCGTCGCTGTCACCTCTACAGTCTAGTGTCACTCTATGGACAAGTGTTACTCTACGGCCAAGTGTTACTCACCAGCGTACCCAAACCTGGGCTTCATGAAGTGCTGGTAGTTGACACATAATTGGTACAGCTTGGCTACGAAGCCACCTCACTGTCACCTCTCCGGTAAAGTATTAATTTACGGCCAAGTGTTACTCACCGGCGTTCTCAAACCTCGGCTTCATGAAATGACACGTGACTGGTGCAGCTTAACCACGAAGCCGCGTCGCTCTCACCTCTACAGCCAGGTGTCACTCTACGGCCAAGTGTTACTCAAAGGACAAGTGTTACTTACCAGCGTTCCCAAACCTCGGCTTCATGAAATGCTGGTAGCTGGCACAAGATTTTTGCAGCTTGGCCACGAAACCGCGTCGCCCTCACTTCTACAGCCAAATGTCACTCTACGACAAAGTGTTACTCAAAGACCAAGTGTTACTCACCAGCGTTCTCAAACCTCGGCTTCATGAAATGCTGGTAGCTGGCGCACGATTAGTGCAGCTTGGCCACGAATCCGCGACGCTCTGTCCTCTACAGCCAAGTGTCACTCTATGGCCAAGTGTTACTCAAAGGCCAAGCGTTACTCACCAGCGTTCCCAAACCGCGGTTTCATGAAATGTTGGTAGCTGGCACAAGATTGGTGCAGCTTGGCCACGAAGCCGGCGTCGCTGCCGCCGGGCACTCGGCACTGCTCGTCTAGGAGCGCTAGGACTCCTAGTCGGTCTTCTATGAGGTCGATGCAGGGCTGGTTGTCGTAGAATTCTATCATCTTCCAGGAGATTTCTTCCTGTGGAAAGAAAATGAGAAGTTCAAAATATTTATGTACAACATTCCTGAATAGATTTTTTGACATTGCCTTTATATATAGGTGATTAAACACTATCACTACATATTATAAAACTAAGTCCTCCGCCGCGACTGTCTGTCCGTCTGTTCGCAATAAACTCAAAAACTACTGCACCGATATTCATGCTGTTTTCACCAATGGATAGTGGTTCTCGAGGAAGGTTTTAGTATATAATTTGTCAAGTTTTTGTATACATTGGCTAAAATATAATGATATTTGTTGGAGGTGTCGGAAAAAAATGAACCGTTTGGGAGCTTTCAACGAAAACGCTGCCTTAACCCTTTGAGATATAATAAAATGATGTATAGTGGAATTGTGTATCTTATATAGGTCTATAGAAAAGTCCGCGCTAAAGGATAACATACTATATCTATTTTAATACTAAAAAAAAAATTGGAAAATAGGTTCCCATGGGTTGCGGGAACGGGATCAAAATTTCATGATTACTGTTGGTCGCGATAACCAACATCCACGCGTGCAAAACCGCGGGCATCAGCTAGTAAATAATAAATAATAATAATAAGATTTATTTTCTTCCACAAAGTACGATTATAATATAGGTAACAAATATTGGAGGTACAAAGGTTTGTGGGAGTCAGGAATCCTAACTAGGATACCCTGTGCTATGAACTCCTGGCCCCCCGCGCCGAGATTGGGATTCCAACAATTTGAACGTAGGACATATCGTGTAGGACTATTGTAAGAAAAAAATAACAAGAAAAGGTAGTATTAAATAAAATCAACAAAAATAAAATGCGAGTGTGTATTAGTAAGTGTGTGGAGTGCAAATGTGAAGTGGAAGGTGTTGTGTATGTGAGTGTGTGTGTGTCTTAGGGAGAGTAAGATAGTGTAGTGTGTGTACGTATAAAGATGGATGAGTATACGAATGTGTGAGTGTGGGGGTGGCAATATTTATTTATGAAGAACGCTAGAATAAATGAACTTGTGAAATCGATTAGTATGAACCTACTTTGATATACTCGTCTTGTTCTAATTTGAAGACGTGTGAATTGAACTGCTGCTGTAACTTCTCATTCGCGTAGTTGATACAGAACTGTTCGAAGGAGTTGATCTCGAACGTCTCGAAACCGTAGATGTCGAGAACACCTGGGAACGATATTAACATAGTTTAAATTTTGTCAAAATAAATGTGTCACGAACGGTCACCCACATTTCCGCAGTTAAGATAAGTTTGACGATAATTTCCTTAAGGTCAAACCACCTCCTGCCAGGGCTGCGGGACTGTTCGAAAGAGATACCGCGGCCCTGGAACGCAAAGGGCAAGGAAGGAACATGGATGGGTTTTAGTCAGTACAAGTCTGACACTCCCTTCCGCTCTGCCCAGAGTGGGTGGAGTAATTTGATGATTTTCCATCAGAAAAAAAAAATCAAACTACCTGTATTGAACCATAATGGACCAAGGGCTACAAACGGAACCTCCATAGATGATTTCATTAATGAGAAGCAACCATATAAAATAAATAAAAATAAAATAAAATATCTTTATTTCAGACCTATATCAGTCTATAAGTTGTTAGTGGTTAGTAACAGATTGTGCTTAAATGCTATGTTAGTATTGTTAGTGCTTAATTCAATTTAACTTAAACCTATGTCTATTTTACAATATATCCGGGTGTCTTAGGCTATATTTAAGACGTTCACGCGCGATAAATTGCGACCATAATGCGAGCGAAGCCACCGTAACAGCTAGTCTATAATGAACTCACCAATAAAGTGTTTCTTAGTGTGGCCGGTGTCGAGCGCCCTGTTGACGGCGTGTACGAGCCACGCGAACAGCTCGCCATACATTCGCTTAGCGAGCGCGTCGCGGGCGAATTGTGCTCTTTGGACGTCCATGCGGGAAACTATTACCTGGAGACATGAAAGAAAATTCTTTGTATTACTGGCACATTAAAACCCGATCTGTGATCTTCATTTAGAATAGAATAGAATAAGCGAGTATTCATGACTCAAAAAAAAGTGTGTGTGTACTTATTACGCACGTAAGAAATTATACTTCTTCGGCGTATAAAACTAAAATGTTGACTAGCTAACTTCAGGGTGCATGTTGACTAGCTAACTTCAGGGTGTCGGTTTTTCGTGACGCTGTGCGCGCGCATCGTAAAAATTGACTTTCATCATTTTTCCCTAACGCGCCAATAGAAGTATAACTTCAAAACTGTTAGTAAAACTTAAGATTATGTTAGTAAGCACTGACAAAACAAAGAACACAACACGTTGGATCACTGCTGTGACAACCCATGAGTAATTGCACAACAGCGACCCACATAAACACAGTCAAGGCGACGTGCAATCATGCTTGGATATTGTTGGTGCTGCCCCACACGCTGCGCACCAGGGAAGCGCACCTTTTACGCATTGTTGCGTAAAAACAATCCACATGCGCAGCTGCAAACATCCCCGACGCACTACAAAAGTGGGGCAGCCCCACCAGCCCAGCGTCCCAAACGCGCTATTAAACTAAACTCGGAGAGCACTGTACGATATTTGCGTAAATGTTGCTTTTACATTACACACTTACAAATAAATAATGATTGAGTGCGCTCGACAATCTTCGTCTGTTTTCGGTGGGTAATACGAACACATGTGAACTTCAAGAGGAAATACGGGTGGTCTTTTCTCCATACAAACGCTCTCGCCTGTTTTCATTCTGGTTTATGACTTTAAAGCTATGATTTTTTTTACAGTTACATAAATATCAACCTCTTCTATGTCCCTATGTTTTCCTGTTTGATGGTACATAATCTGTATACGCACTAGAACCTTTACAAAATGCTCAAAATTGCTTATTTAGATCGCCTGCGAAACGAAAAACATAGGGACACAGTATATATCCTTCTTATTCAGTTTATGGAATATCTTTCAAAGTGTCGAATATTGGAGGAGGAAATAGTCGAGAGCCAAACCTCGAATTATGACTATTTACTGTAGTTGTCCTTATCGCACCAATGTCGAAATCACCCTCGCAGGGCGACAGCGATAGTTTCTTAAAATATCTAGCGCATTTCCTCTTAATGATGTTGCAAACCATAGAAATGCGTAGGTATTTTGTATTATAATGGTTAGAATATTATCAAATAATAGCTCGATGCAATACCAAGAAAAAGTCAATATCTTGTGTGAATCAATGTGTGTTTGACCGAAGTAGATAACCGAGGGAGAGAAAACTTCATAAAAACGCGCAAAGATTACATAACACTTAATATCACGCCTGTAATTAAAGAAGGGTTAGGCAGAGGTGTACTTAATAGTGCACCCACATTTCGCCAGTTATGTTTAAGTCCCATGTAATAGGGTGGCGGTCCCGACTTACGAGCAGTAAGCCGTGGGTTCAAACCCAGGCAGGCGCATTACTTTGTGCAATTTATTTCAACACCACTGCTCTCAAAACAGTGAAGAAAAACATCGTGAGGAAACCGGCATGTCCTAGAACCAAAAATTCGAAGACATGTGACATCTTCCAAACCGCACTGGGCCCGCGGGGTGGATTGCCCATTCCCTCTAACAGAGAGGAGGCCTGTGTCCCAGCAGTAGAAACATTATAGGACTGACAGTGATGATAATGATGAATAGAATAAATAGAATGATGATAAAAATCCGTACTCCGTGGCTGCCACTGAGAAACTGCTGATGGAAAAACCCAAAAGCAATGACGTTCGTGCTAATACAGAAACACGAAGATTACCGAAGCGCATTCATTTTCTATCGTAACTGTACATTGCTATTTTTTATCATGTATGTACAAAACATATGGAAGAAAAAAAGTGTGTGTGTGTACTTATGTACACGCGTTAGAAGTTATACTTCTTTTTAAAAAAATATCTGTCGCCTTATCTCGGCCAGCAGTAGATTAAAAATAAGAAACCTAGGCTTGTCAATATCTGACACTAAGCTAACTTCAGGGTGTATGTTGACTAGCTAACTTCATGCTGTTAAATTTAGGTTTCGGTGTGCGCGCGCATCGTAAAAAATTACTCTCATCATTTTTCCCTAACGCGCCATAAGAAGTATAACTTCAAAAAAAAAAAACAACATAACCTAGAGTACAAAGGCACACCTTAGAAAATGTATTTTAGTTTTATTCAAATGAACAGCAAACAGTACAATGCAAGAACTGCTATGAATCAGTTTATGATGAATCGGCTCAGAACACTACCTCTGAGTAACGTCTTTCACGAAAGCAACTTCAACCTCAGTGACCATCAATTTGAAATCCACTATGCTTACACAATCGCAATAATGCATGTATCGATACGAAAGCAACTGTCAAAACGAGTTACGGTGACCATCAGCGACGATGAGCGCCAATGACGTCATATTTGATAGTCACTGATCATAGCCAATACGTAACTAACCTTTGACAGTTAATTGATGAACACTCAGCCAAAGTGATCATCACTTGAACTGTCAACGGAGTTACGCAAAAGCTCTGCAGGTTCCGTTTGAGTCCTACAGTTAATGCGGAGAAACAATGTTTTCAACAGTGTTAAGCTACCAAAACTCACAAAATAATAGGTACCTCATGTGCAGACGCTATTCTTCTGTGTGTTAACCAGCGAGACAGCTCAGCTTTGGGTATGCCGAGCAGCGAACATACGATGGACAGATGTTTGTCGTCCTGGAAGACGAGAATAGAAATTATACAGGGTGTAAAAAGACTCTTAACGAAGCCGTCAACCAAGAATTCTGGACATCAAACTATTTTACGCAAAAATTATTGCTGGGAAATGACTATTTTTTTTTGGGGTGCAAAATCACGTTTTACGGTAGGACTCAATCAAACGAAACATTATGCTGATGGATGAATTGAATAGTAAGGGGGTCGTGTCGGTCATTTCAAACATGTATTCAAAAAAAAAACTTGTGAAAAACTTTGAATTTTGACCCCCAATATCTTCGTAACAAGAAGGTTCCCCAGGTATGGTCACAAAAAAATGATCGCAATTACGGGGAGAACAAGTGCCTTTCGGTTTCGTTAAGAGTCTTTTTATACCCTTTATGACTATTGTGGATTTTTGATAATTTTTTTTACATTAATCTATGTAAAATATTTACAAACTACAAAAATTTAAAAATAAGAATTAAAAAAAAATAGATTTCGTCTTTAGATTTTAAAATTCGAAGACTTAGGCATCTATCAACCCACACTGGGCCCACATCACGAATTACTGAGCCGATTAAACAGACTACCGTCTAAAATAAACTGCCTTTCAGAAAGAGAAGGCCGGTGTCCTAGCAGTGGGAACTGGCTGACCATACTGTTACTCACTGTACTGATAAAAGCGCCATCATCACTGTCCACATCCTGCGGCGCGTCGGTGTCTTCAGCGCTCAGCTCCACGTTGCCGAGGTGCAGGATAGTGGACAGAATTTTGAACATGTCGCGTTGCTCTTGTTCAGATACTCCTGTGAAGAAGAAGAAGATGATATTAGTAAGGATTTCGTCGGATTTTTTGAAGTGAAAACTTCTTTAGCATCGTTGTGATTTAAAAAGTCGTAAACATAAATTCGTACACATAAATTCATTAGATTTAACGTGGGAGAAAATGAGATAGGAAATATTATACAGTGTTTATCTTGAAGACAAAATTTTTGAAGGTTTCACTTCTACCACTTGTGAATTGCACACATGTTTTTTTTATATTTATAATTTATTTTATTTATATTTTTTAATGTTTTTTTTTAAATCATTTGTATAGGAATATTTAAAAATGTAAAACATATGTATAGAAATTAATAAAGGAAATAATAAATGTACAGAAAAACCAAACAATACAATTTAGAAAAGACACAATTTATGAATAAACGTTTGACTTCAAAACTAAGCAAGACGTCTGTCTTAGAAGCCATTTGTTCCCCGAAGTGCGGTGACATACATCTATTATATAAAAGCATCGTGCAAGTATTTTTAATTTTCTTGGTACAATTAGGTAACTGACCATCATAACATCACGCCTGTAATCCCCGAAGGGTTTGGCAGGGGTTTACCTTATAGTACGCCCACATTTCGCGAGTTATGTTCAAGTCCCATGTATTAGGGGGCGAGCCTATTGCCATCGACCGGGCTCAAATCCAGTTTTTTTTTGTTATTTTTTTAGGGTTCCGTACCCAAAGGGTAAAACGGGACCCTATTACTAAGACTCCGCTGTCCGTCCGTCTGTCTGTCTGACCGTATATCAACACGCTTTATCTGATGAACCGTGATAGCTAGACAGTTGAAATTTTCACAGATGATGAATTTCTGTTGCCGTTATAGCAATAAATAATAAAAATATAAATTATTTAATAATTAAAGGGGGTTCCCATACAAGAAACGTGTTTTTTTCGGTTTATGGTACGGAAACCATCGTGCGCGAAACCAACTCGCACTTGGACAGTTTTTATACCCTTTTTTGAATCAAGGAAGGGAAATCATCGAATGACTTCTCCCGCTCTGGGCAGAGCGGAAGGGAGTGTCAGACTTGTACTGACTAAAACCCATCCATGTTCCTACCTTGCACTTTGTGTTCCAGGGCCGGGGTATCTCTTTCGAACAGTCCCGCAGCCCTAGTTTTTATACCCTAAAATCTTGATATTTCTTACCTAATGTGGTTAGAGCAGCTCTCGTCTCATTAAAAGTCTTGAGGTCATCAACACCGTCTATATTTGGACTGCCGCCTTGGTTCAAATAGTGGAACGATTCTTGATGATCTGCAACAAAATAGACAAGCATTAAAAATCACCCAACCATGGTTTAAAATACAAACAAATAATAAATTTAAAATACAGTGTTATACCAAGATTTTGTAAAAATATTTTGATTGAAAAGAGTGTCCATGGAGTTTCTTGCCCATTCTTCTCCATAGAGATCTACGCTTTGGAATGGGCAACTACAGTACTTTCACAAGTTATTATGCCTTGTGTCTGTGACTGTAGCTTATCCTTCTTTGTTTTTCTGACATTCAAAAGTGCTTGTAATGGTCTCATTGAAATAAATACCAGCATGCATGCAGCTGAATACCAGTATTTTACATGGAGCTGCTGCCTATCTGACCTCCAGAACCCAGTTAGTACTGGGTAATACAATACCCCTTGGTTAGGCTGGTTGACAGACTTTTTTGGGCCACTGACTACCTGACGACTGTCAAAGATATTCAAATGACAGCCGGGACCAACGGTTTAACGTGCTTTCCGAGGCACGGAGGAAACTCGGTATGTACAGTACATCATTCATATTAAAAAAATTGGTTGTCTGTACAGTTGTCTACGGACGATAGTTTAACGTTACAACGTCATAAAATCGAGTGGAAGAGAGATAGATGCGGCGCATGCGTACAAAGAGCGTAACGGGACACTTTTTCGTGCATGCAGCCGGCGTTCATCGATTTATTAGACGTTGGCATCATACATTTTGACCGTGTAGGTACATTTCTAGGTAACAGCTTTTTTTTTTAACAACTGATGAAAAATAATTGCTTACGGTATCCCGTCCACCCCGTATTTATAAAAGAGATTTATCATACAAAGTGACATTCAAATATACAGCGGTATTTTTATACAGGGTGGTTTATAAACAGGTTGATATTATTACACAGGGTAGATTTTATACAGAGTGATATTTCCATACAGAATGTTGTTTTCATGCAGGGTGTTGTTTTCAAACAGGTTGTTGTTTTCATACAGGGTGTTACTTTCATACAGGATAATGTTTTCATACAGGTTGTTGTTGTTATACAGGTTATTGTTTTCATACAGGGTGTTGTTTTCATAGAGGGTGTTGTTTTCATACAGGATGTTTTTTACAGTATTCTTAGACCGAAATAAAACCTACCTAGATGTAACTCAGGCATCTGCTTAGCCGCAGCGCACAGCTGGTAGAACACATGATAATTCCTCTCCCCGGAACTCTGGTACACGACACGCGACTTCTCCAGCAGATAAGTGCGCATGCTCGCGCCGGATATCCGGTACACGTTGTCGAAGTGAATCTCTATGAACTTGCCGAAACGGGACGAGTTGTCGTTACGGGTTGTTTTAGCGTTGCCTATTGCCTGAGGAAGAAAAGTAGTTTTGGTAACTATTAATAGGTCCTGGGTTCAATTCCCGGGTCGGGCAAAGCGTTATGGGTTTTTCCATCAGGAATTTCTCAGTAGCAGCCACAGAGTCAGTATTTGTGCCCGGTTGATGGCAATAGGCATGCCGTTTTACATGGGACTTAAAACATAACTGGCAAAATATGGGCGTACTATTAGGTACACCTCTGCCAAACCCTTCGGGGTCTACAAGCGAGATGTTATTTTATGAAAACTAGTTTACCTCCATAATAGGGCTGGAAGCGAGCACCTTCCTCTCGACCTGGGTCTCACTTGCATTACCGCCAACTGCTGCAAAGTAACGCATCGCATATTTCGCTGATACCGTCTTACCGGCGCCGGATTCACCGCTCACTGTGGGTAAAAAAAACCTTTGAAAAATAACCTTTTGAACGCCATTGTCACATATATATCATGCAATCATAGTTTTATCAATAAATATCAATCAATCAGTAATCAGTGTATCAATCGGAGTATTCCCATTTGAGCACCGATTTCAAGAGCACCAATGATTAGAGCCAAAGATATTCCCTTTGCTCAAAAGCGAAAATCTTTGGTGCTCTTGAAATCGGCGCTCAAATGCGAATACTCCTCAATCAGCATCACATTGTGGCTTGGCGTGGACGGCACGTGCATGTTTTATGCCAGAGGAAACGGCGAGAAAAGTAGTATTCATTTGTTTGAAGCTTCAAATTGAGGGAAAAGGAATCCATGTTAAAATAAGGGGCGACAGGAAAAGAAGAAAAGCATTTTGCGTCAGTCTACGGCGCGGTTGGCGCAGTGGCTGAGCGACTGACTGCTACGCTGCGTGTCGCGGGTTTGATTCCAGCACGGAACAAATATTTGTATGTCCTACAGGTTTTTGCCGGGTCTGGCTGTTTGTGCATGTGAGTTTAAATGTTTGTAAACGCACCCACGATACAGGAGAAATTCTTAGTGTCAGGCAATGTTTTTTTTTTTTTTGCCAGGGCTGCGAGTCTGTTCGAAAGAGATACCGCGGCCCTAGAACACAAAGGGCAAGGAAGGAACATGGATGGGTATTAGTCAGTACAAGCTTGACACTACCTTCCGCTGTGCCCAGAGTTGGAGAAGTCATTTGATGATGTCCCATCCGAAAAAAGGCAATGTTTTTTTTCTTTAAAGTGCTCTCTCTATAGCTTAGTGTACGCCTCTTCTGACACGGCGAATATGTCAGGATCTAAGCTAATTTCAATAGTCTAAGTGCGCTCTATAAATTTATCTTAGACTTACCAATAATACTCTGGTCCCTCCTCTCCCTCTCTAGCTTGGTGTACGCTTCCTCTGACACGGCGAATATGTGAGGATCTAGGTCACCCATCGCTTGACCTCGGTACGCCATTATTGTTTCATCACCTGGTGAACGAGAACGATGTATTATTAGGATTGTTTGTTGAAGAAGAGTCCGTATCGTTGTATTAGAGGTTGTTTGTCGAACTTAGGGCTGAGGGTAAGATAAACGGTTCAGGCACAGTGATTGAGCTTTTTAATAAGGAAATTCTCAATAGCAACCATGGGAAATATTATCATTTGCATAGCCTTTTCCCAATTAAGTTGTAGATATCATTTACAAATGCTTCCTCTCTTCTAATTCAGTTATTTTGCTGTGCCCGACATGGTCCATATGATCTAACTGTAAGTTTACCACCTAAGAATACCTACATGTGGAATGCAATAATAGTATTGAGTATGTTGGGGTCGACTTCCAGTCTAACCGCAGCTGAATATTTTACATGGAGCGACTGCCTATCTGAACTCCACAACCCAGTTAATACTGGGTAATACGATACCTTTTGGTAAGACTGGTTGTCAGACTTTTTGGGTCACTGACTACCTGTAACGACTGTCAAAGATGTGCAAATGACAGCCGGGACCAATGGCTTAACGTGCTTTCTGAGGCACGAAGGGAACTCGCTATGTAATGGGTGATCACCCATCGCAGTTTAACCTGATATTGATCCGAGCGGCTGCTCGACAATGAGGAATGCTTGCCACTCATTACATGGGGCTGGAGCGAAGTTGCACCAAACATTTCTACCTTCTCCGTCGGGGTTAAGTATACGGGGTGTAAACAGACTCTTCACGAAGCCGTCAACCAAAACGTCAAATGATTGCTGGGACTTTTTATTGGGGTGAAAAATCACGTTTTACGGTAGGACTCAATTTGACGCATTCAAAACATTGTGCTGATGGATGGATGAAATAGTAAGAGGGTCTTACTCTGCAAACATGTATTTAAAAAAAAAACTTTGACCCCCGATATCTCCACAACTAGAAGGTTCCCAGGTATGGTGTACAACAAAAAAAAATTGCAATGACGGGGAGAACAAGTGCCTTTCGGCTTCGTTAAGTCTGTTTTCACCCTTTATTTATGTTTATTTTTCACCAAAAAGCGATTCAAACTTACCGTAAATAGGTAAATCGTAGTAAGGATTTATGGCGACCAGCACGATGCCGCAGTAAGTATAGATGGCGTTGCGGTCGCAGAATCTGGGGACAAAACGGAATTTTAGTAAAATATAAGTTAAAGAATTATGCGTTACTTTGTGGCAATTTATGATATTAAAATGTTGGATCACTAAAAAAAGTCACTTTGCCAGACCTGGGAATCGAATCCAGGACCTTATGCTCAGCAGTCGACCTTGCGACCACTAGACCAACGAGACAGTCATAATTTTACATATAATTTTAATAAATATCATGTCCTCAAAGAAAAGTTACGATCAAGCTCAGACACAAACCCGAGTTCCCTACCCAAAGGGTAAGACGCTACCCTATTACTAAGACTCCGCTGTCCGTCCGTCTGCCTGTCTGTCTGTCTGTCACCGACTGTATCTCATGAACTGTTATAGCTAGACAGTTGAGATTTTCACAGATGATGTATTTTTGTTGCCGCTATAACAACAAATACTAAAAACAGAATAAAATAAATATTTAAGCACAAACGTGATTTTTTGCCGTTTTTGTCTAATGTTGTATATGTAGATAATGGTACGGAACCCTTCGTGCGCGAGTCCGACTCCCACTTGGCCAGTTCTTTTTCCTAGCCTTATCTGTCCCACTCCTGGGCACTCCTGGGACCCGTGCGTCCTCCTTCCAGTTCTGACGGAACCCTAGATCTCTGTAAAATCCTACATTTTCACAAGGTCAAATCAGAAATTATAATCACAATCAATTTTGAACTCTATGCCCCCGGACAAAACGGAGATTTCGCCAAAACTCAACAAATATTTATATAAAAACAATGACATGGATGATTCAGTGTTTGAACAAGTGGCACGTACTTATGAGATTATGAAAATATAAAATATGATTTTTTAATTGTTTGTAAAAATCTTGACTAGTTATTCATTTTGAGTAAAATACAGGGTGTAAACAGACTCTTCACGAAGCCGTCAACCAAGCATTATGGACATCAAACTAAGTAACTTTACGCGAAAATTAGTGCTAGGAAACGATTTTTTTTTGTGCTAAAAAATCACGTTTTACAGTAGGACTCAATGTAACGCACTCAAAACATTGTGCTAAATAAAATAAATAAATAAATCATTTAATTAGGACCAAACATTTTATGCACCCACCAAACTGCGTAACAGTTTGTCGGCGGAATTAGCGCTCGTCTTAATACATTTTTGGTTCAAATAGTAATAGCACAAAATAATTAGGTAATAAAAAGTGGCAAATATTGTGGCAGCGCAAAAAAAAGTTACACTAGAAACATAATCAGTGATATAACGAGTTAAAAATTGCAATGATGCACTCATAGGTATATGAGTACGTCATCACAATCTCCAACCCGTCAACAACATAAGGTTTATCACACACAACAGCTGTTACATTCCAACAAAATAAATTAGTGGGTATTTTCACATCTTGCGACAACTTCATTCAGGAAAAAAGTTTTTAATTTATATTTTAGTGTTCTTTTACTAATTTTATCATTAACCTTTCTCAGCCAATCGAGATTATTAAAAGAGTAGGGGTCAAATACTTGTTGGTTCGTGCTGATGGATGGATTGAATAGTAAGAGGGTCCTGGACGTGTTTAAAGTAAAAATCTTATATTAAAAACATGTATTTTAAAAAAAAGTTGTGAAAATGTTGGAACTTTGACCCCCAATATCTCCGTAACTAGAAGGTGCAATGACGGGGAGAACAAGTGCCTTTCAGCTTCGTTAAGTCTTTTTACACCCTTTATATCGTCTGCCCATCTCGCCACCACCTACATTTCATTTCCCTGTTCTTATACGCGACATCGGTGACAGCCGTCTCTCTCGTCGTGAGTCTCATGTGTGACATCACTGCGCCTTGCTGTGTCCTGCCCAACTATTAGAGTTCCGTAACGCGATTTCTTATATGGAAAACGTACGAAGGTTTTCGGATTTCGATCGGAGCTGACCCCTACATAGCTAGAAAAAGACTTAGCAGATGATGAGGATTTGCACGAACTGGTTGAATGCAACAACCAGGTTCAAAGACCACAGTCGCATGCCAAGTTAACCCCAGTTGACTCTAAGTAATAAAAGTATATTTTATAGCGCATTAGAAACAAATATAAATGTCGTTAAACGTCTTCAATGATCACTTATTGAAAGATTGACTTGTTAAAACATTATATAATATCAATTGTATCGTTTTACAGTTTTATCATTGTCTCGTGAATAAAAGATCTTAGCAGTATTGCAGGTTTTCGGAAACTGTCTTAAACATAATCTGAATCATCTTCTTGGCCTCTTTGGTCCAGTGGTCGCTAAGCATGAGGTCCTGGGTTCGATTCCCAGATCAGGTATGGGTTTTTCCATCAGCAACCCAAAGTCGGGACATGGGCCGCATTGATGGCAATAGGCTGGCATGGAACTTAACTTGTTGTTGGTTTAGTTCTTTGAGCTATATTTTGGAAATCTTTCGCCAAAAATACATTGGCGAAACTATAAAGGTTCCTTGTTATACTACGGATCCCGAAGGAAAACGATGGCGGCGTTAAGGTCAATTGTCATTCAATTTTTGTAATGATTATAACTCTGTAACTGCATACGTGGTAAGGTCGCGAATCATATTATGTTCAAACTGGAAAAAAAACCTTAGAGAAGGACGATGACCAAGTTTGTATGACCCCCGTCCCCCCCTTTAACAGCTTTTTCGTATTTGTTAGTAGGTTCATAAGGATCTATAAAAAGACTAGCAACCAATTCTAACTTCAAAATCCATGGGTTTAAAAATAATATAAAATTAAAAAATTGCTTATTTATTTTTTTCATATTCGATACAAAAATGTTATAAAAAATTAAAATAACAATGTTATAGGATGTTATGTTATGCTGCTGTTATGTTATATTAATTATTATCAATTATGCTCGTAATTCTATTGAGCGGTTCCGCCGGTGAATTAAAATTAATGTAACGCCTTAGCCCCATGTACCACACAATTTAAATTATATGTGAGCAGCATCCTACAGTTCGATTTCCTGTAATAATGTAATTTTAATTTTGTATATATTTTTTTGTTTTTTTTTTTTAAGTATTGTTTAAATTAAAAATGCCTAAAAAAAAAAATGTAATTAATGTGCACAGAAATAAATGTAGAAAATAATTAAAATACTTTGAGAATCAAAAAGTATGGCTTATAAACAGTTATTTTGTACCAAAATGTAAGTATTGAAACATGTTTTTTCGGAAATCGCACACTTTTGAGAGTTGTCGCTATATTAAAAAATTATCACCTTACTAAGTTGTATTGACTGAGATACGATTTTAAATCTGTTGGTCGATGTAAGTGTTGGGGGGACGTTTTGACGCATTTTTTGCTAATTGTTTTGCTTCAATAATAATTATAATAATTCCGATTTTGGGCCCATGTCAAAAGATCCCCGCCAGAAGTACGACTTATTCCTACAATATTAATCATGGCACAGATTTCACGTACAATAAACTATTGTATCATTGAAGCAATACAAACCTTATCAATCGTTATCTTTATTCATGATTTCGTCATGGCTTCAGAATGGAGTACATAGTACGGAAACGAATGGGTTTATCATTAAACTGGGCACGACTCGGTTTATGCTGCATTGAAGAGGAAATCCCTTTTATGGGGGCGGTCTTTTTTAGGGTTCCGTACCCAAAGGATAAAACAGGACCATATTCTAAGACTCCGCTGTCCGTCTGTCCGTCTGTCACCAGGCTGTATCTCATGAACTGTGATAGCTAGACAGTTGAAATTTTCACAGATGATGTATTTCTGTTGCCGCTATAACAACAAATAATATAAATATCAATTATTTAATAATTATTCATTATTAATAAATAATATCATTTAATAATATCAATTATTTAATAATGGGGGCTCCCATACAAGAAACGTATTTTTTTCGGTTTATAGTACGGAACCCTTCGTGCGCGAGTCCGACTTGCAATTGGCCAGTTTTTTTTTATATCCCTAATAATAACATTTGCACACACTTATCATAACATCACGCCTGTAATCTCCGAAGGGTAAGGTGTACCAAATAGTACACCTACATTTCGCTAGTTATGTTTAACTCCCATGTAATAGGGGCGAGCCTATTGCCATCAATCGTGCACAAATTCCAGACTCCGTGGCTGTTACTGAGAAATTTCTGATGGAAAGCCGAATAATCTTTGCCCGACCTGAGTATCGAACCAAGGACCTCAGCAGTCACGGTTGCGACCACTAGAACAACGGGGCAGTAATATCATTCGCGTTTTAACTAAATATCGACCCACACAATCTGGCGCATGGCGGTTCGTCGTGTCCAGGACTTGTTTGCTCCATCGACCATCAGTTCTTCGAAAGACATGACCAATCCACTGCCAATGTAACTCCACTACTTTTCAGAATAGATGCGTCACGAGCCGAACGCTTAGGCCGATTGTGCCTCTCTATCAATTGTTCCGCGCTCTCGCTTGCACGCTCGGCTCAGGCGGAACGTGACACTTTTTCGTGCGTGCAGCCGGCGTTCATCGATGCATAAGACGCTATCACGTCAAAAAAAAATTAAAAAAAGGTTTTTTAAAAAACACGTATGAAGACCAAAGTTATGGAGCTTTTGGAAGTGTACGTGTGTGTGTGTGTATATATGTGAAGTACTTATCAGTGGCCACGTTCGGGAATCGTATGTCATTGTATGACCTTTTTGAGTAGCTCGTAGAAAAGCACGTTAACTCACCTAACTCTAAGATTATGTAGCACGGCTGGCTCGTGCAGATACGATAGCGATGTGAGGTCATTCTGCCCGATGAGCAGCGAGGGGTTCCGGAGAGGCGGCATCTTGCCCTCATCCTTGATCTGTTGGAGAATATATAAGAGAATAATTACGCCTGTGTCTCTCAGAAAGGTAGGACGAAGTATAAAATAGGTACAGCCCTAATTCGCTCGTCAAACGTTCGGTGAGCACGTTCGATGCTGCAGTATTTGTTTTCGATTTTCAACAGTATTCGTATAATATTGATTAAAAAACTCCCTTCGGCGTCTTCCATCACCGTTCCTGTCGTAATTGCTCTGTACAATTCTGGCTTAGCGAAGCGCCTTTGCCCCGAACGATTCAACATGTGTAAACGCACTTGGGCTACTGGGCAAACTAAAGCCTAAGGTTTGCGCTTCATCTAGCAGAGAATCTGTCAAAAAAGCGTGCTCCGGAGAGCATCCTCGTTGATACGGCGTGCGATAGCACCTCAGCTGTGTTTCTCGCTCTAGCTAATGAAAGTTCTGAGCAACGGAAAAGAATCGGAGCAGGGGAAAATGCGATTCCTTACTGCTAGATCAGGCGCAACCCTAAACCTCCATCCTAAATCTATAGACTAAACTAAATGTGACCGTTAGTCTTCGAAATCATTCTTAATTATTTACTTCATATTTTACACGCAATATTGGATTTTCATCTCTCGGCTCGATGCCCAATATGAAATTCAAGTGCGCGGTAAAAAAAGGTTGTTATAAAAATTGCCCGCGAAAACATCAGCTACATCGCTGTTCAATCAACTCAAAAGCCCATTTACGAAATAAGATGTTAAAGAAAAAAAAACTTTCATGAAATTGACAGTTGGTCTGTCAAATACTGTCAAAACAATCAAATCGTCAAAAATAATGTTTTCAGAAGATATCTTTTAATTTTGTGGTTTGTGAAAGTGAATCTCTAAACTAAGGAAAATACCTGTGAACTTTGTTTTTCCCCTGCCTGCCCCATTTGGCAGCACAATTCGATCACCGGAGATATTGGTTCATTTATTTGTTGTATTTTGAAAAAAAACTGTCTCCAATAGTGATTGCTTGACGCTTTAGTACTTATTACTTCCATGGTTGACGACGTAATATTGACAGGTAAGATTTTTGAAAGACGCACAAAGTAGCGCTTGTGTCAAGGCGCGAAATATTACAATGTTTGGTGTCTCTCTAAAGCTGTCAATCATTTTCTTTCCATGAATATTTTAACTTGAAGATAAATGAGATGAGGTATGAGGAATGTATAAGCCAATTTCTTTCTTTTTACGAGTTTTTTAAAGCTCTGGGTCAGAGTGTCATCAGCTTTTAGGTCCTTTAACCACGGCCGGCGGCATAATTACAACGTGCGACAGAAATGATGTCTGGGCGCGTCAGCATCACTACGGTATTGATGCAAATGCGCGACTTTCTGCATAAATACTGATATGCTGAAGATAGTAACGATACAGAATCATGGTTACGGTGGGCGAAAGCAGAAAGCCAGCGACAACATCGTACTTGGGGGCCTACTCAAGTCCTGACCGAAAATCGCTGATCACTTCGAAATCAACCCTACTCCCATTATTTTCGCATTCATGAGTTTTGGAAACACATCGGGAGTATGGACAACTGTCCTACCGTTAGGTCATTCCTTTTGAGTTCGGGCCCCTAACTAATCATATGTTCGTAAGTGATACGAAGTAGGAAACGCCCGAAACCTTGGCCAAAACTACGGGTTTCATGCTTACAGAGTAGACCTTTTGTATCGCGGCCATTCTGCGTCTGCATAATCGCGGTAGGCGAGGCCCCTTGAGACACGACGAGAATCAGAGAAAGTATTGCGATGTTGGTAAATGGGGAATTAAAGATCCTTCCGACACACAGTGTAAATGCGGTGCTTTCGACCAGACGATGTCCCAGTTGCTGGAGTGTCCGAAGTGTCCCAGCACCTGCACTTTAGAGGACCTAAGGGACGCCACGGATGCCGCGATTAACGTAGCCGCATACTGGGCCCAAGAAGTTTAAACTTACGAAAGAAGAAGGGCAAATGACAGTGTCAAACTTACGACAATCTAGGAAGCCAAACTAAAACCCGATATGCTTACTCAAGGTTGCGGGAAACACCTGGATGAGGGACGCACAGAACCGGGAAGTGTGGCAGAAAAAAGGGGAGGCCCAGCAGTGGGTTATTACGGGCTGATATGATGAAAGAAGAAGGGCAACTCGAAGGTTCATTTAGCAAAGGATTTTTCTAAACTACCAACCCCACCGTTTCAACCAGCCGTTTCATAAAACAAAGTATTTTTTTTTTCATTTCATATATAATTGAGTTTCTACCTTCATATAAGAACTATGACTACTTACCTTTATCTGCCGAATCTCTCCAGACTGATCTATCTTGGCGATGAGGACACCAGACCGGTAGTCTGACGTCACCACGGCGCTCTCCCATACTTTCTCCGGATGCTCCACCCATATTCGGGCGCCCTGGTACATAAAACAAGTTTGTATGTTAAAAATTAGTATTAAAATATGTAAAAGAAGTGATGGATGGATTGTTTGAAAGATGGTTTGGCTGAAAAGAGGGTAAAACGATAGAATTTTATAAAAATATTAATATCATATCATCACACCAGTAATCCGCGAAGGGTTAGACAGTGTTGTACCTAATAGTGTGTAGTATTAGTAGTTCTACGTTTCGCCAGCTATGTTGAAGTCCCATGTAATAGGGTGCGAACATCAACCGGGCACAGATCCTGACTCCGTGGCTGCTACCGAGAACCAGAAATTTCTGACAGAAAAACTCAATAACACTGCCCAAACAGGGAATCGAACCCAGGACCTCATACTCAGCAGTCACGGTTGCGACCACTAAACCAAAAGACAGTCATAAAAATTCTGTTGACTAGAACAATCATTCTATAAGGGGTAAGTATTTATAGGGCTGCGGGACTGTTCAAAAGAGATACCGCGGCCCTGGAACACAAAGGGCAAGGAAGGAACATGGATGGGTTTTAGTTATTACAAGTCGGAGACTCCCTTCCGCTCCGCCCAGTGCGGGAAGAGTCATTTGATGATTTCCAATCCGAAAAAAAAGGGGCAGGTATTCATCATCTTTCCCCATTCTACTCCAGGTCGGCGCAACACGTTTTCTTCTTCCATTCTCCCCTGTCAGACGTCACGGCATCATTTACGCCTTAGGGGAAAATAATTACCTACTAAAATTAATAACTTGTCAAGCTAAACAGATTGATTAGCCTTTTTAATGTTGCTACTGCTCTTTGAGAGGGCCCAACGCGAACCCAGCGCGTGTTGTCGGGTGTTACCATGTCTTCGAATAGAATACAGAATTTAAGTATTGTCCTACAAGTCTGTTGAGAGCAGCGGTCCCGACTTACGACAACGTCGTGGGTTCGAACCCAGGCAGGCGCATAACTTTATAATTTCATTTGCTCACAAAAACTGTGAAAGAAAACGTCATGAGGAAACCAGCAAGTCCTAGAACCAAAAATTCGAAGACATGTGATATCTATCGGCCCGCGTGGTGGTTTTAGCCCATTTCCTCAAAAAGGAGGCCGTGTGTCCCAGCAGGGGGAACATTATAGGTTGATTATGCTGTTATGCTAAAGTCTGTTTCTTCACGATCTTCCAGTCATCATCATCATCATCAGCCTATTAATGTTCCCACTGCTGGGACACAGGCCTCCTCTCTTTGAGAGGGAATGGGCTATAATCCACCACGCGGGCCCAGTGCGGATTGGTAGATGTCACATGTCTTCGAATTTTTGGTTCTAGGACATGCCGGTTTCCTCACGATGTTTTCCTTCACCGTTTGTGAGAGCAGTGGTGATGAAATAAATTACACAAAGTAATGCGCCTGCCTGGGTTCGAACCCACGACATACTGTTCGTAAGTCGGGGTCGCTACCACGGGGCCACCGCTGCTCTCCAGTAACTGGTTCTATTATATCCGTTTCCTATTGTCAGTGTTTCGTGCCTTTTTTTTCGGATGGGAAATCATCAAGTGGCTTCTCCCGCTCTGGGCGGAGCGGAAGGGGGTGTCAGACTTGTACTGACTAAAACCCATCCATGTTCCTTCTTTGCCCTTTGTGTTCCAGGGCCGCGGTATCTCTTTCGAACAGTCCCGCAGCCCTGGCAGGAGTGTTCCGTGCCTCGGACTCCCAATAACAAAATAGTTACATGTTTTTGTTCGACAAAAATGTTGACCTTCATTAATAATTTATTTAGGAACTAGCTGTTGCCCGCGACCTTCGTTCGCGTGAAATTATTATTAAAAAATCCCCATTATTATAAGCACTTCCCTATTTGAATCGAATTTTGTTACCAATTTCAAGGGTTTTTTTTTTGCACGGAACCCTAATTATGTATCTATAATAAATGTAGCCCAAGTTACTCCTTGTTACATCAGCTATCTGCCAGTGAACGTCCCGTCAAAATCGGTCAAGCCATTTCAGAGATTAGCCGGAACAAACAGACAGACAAAAATTGTAAAAAATGTTGTTTCAATATTACAAACAGACACTCCTATTTTATTTATATGTATAGAGTATATGGAGATGTATAGAAGATGTATAGATGTATAGATTGTGACTTCATTGGTCACAATTCCTAAATAAAAATATTACCAAATGCATTAAAAAAAATGGTCTTTAGGTATTCTTATGAGAATGTATGACATCATAAAATCAAAGACTGTTTAAGTTTTTGTGAGTGCCTGTGTCAAAGAAAGTAGGATCTTATGTTCATGTATATAAGACTTGAGTTGCAATAATTTAATGGTATAACTAAATTCAATATGTTTTCTAGTATGTTTATTCTTGCTATTACTTAGTTTCCAATACAAAAGTGAGTAAACATTAGATTCATGTTGTGATATCAAATTCAATTAATGAATTCTATATTCTCTCTTTTCTTACATAATCCAACACCACGCCCGCAATCCGCAAACGCAATAGGAAGAGGTGCACCTAACAGTATGTACACCTAAAATCAAAATCTTCCAGTTACAGTTAAATCCCATGTAATAGGGAGCGTGCCTATTGCCATCAAGTAAGCGCAATTCCTGTCAGTGCTACCGAGAAATTCCTGATGGAAAAACCCAATACCTCATACCCAACCCGGGATCAAACCCAGGACCTCTCTCTTTTATCTAAATATATAAAAGCGAAAGTTCACTCACTCATGACTAAATATCGAAAACCACTTCATGTATTAAGATGAAATTTGGCAAGAAGGTAGTTTATAGTTGGTAGACGTCCGCTTTAAACGGATTTTGCGACAGAGCCGAATTAAGGAGGTCTAAGGGCTCTCGCAAGTTTGTATGAAAGTCCTTAATTTTTTGTGCTAGAAATTTGGCAGGTAGCTAGCCACGTGGACGAAGTCGCGGGCAACAGCTAGATAATCATATAAAAATCAAGATTGAAAGTAAATACTTCAGATTAGTCGAAAAAAGAAAAATATTTTGGGAATTGCATAATCATTGTCTCTTCCAATCTTCTTATTCAATAAACCTCTAATGATTGTATCTTAATTGAAAAGAAAAAATTAACTCTATATCTCAATTAAGAATGACCTAAAAACCAAATTGAACATATTGCATAAGGTTTTACAACACTGGCTTGAATATAATAACTATACACCGTGGTTTTTTAGTTGTCTGACAAAGGTGGCCCACTCAATGTATCCAACATAAAATACCTCTAGGCGTGTTTTTTTTTTCCCCATTAATTAAGATAATAGGTATTTGTACCTACTATCTTAAAAATAAATAATACATTAGAATTATGAAACATCCTGTTTATAATGTTTTAGTATCAAACAGTAGAACATACCTAACCATCGCACGAGTCGAGTATATCAACCTTCGCTCGCAACAGAATGTTTTAACTACGTTAAGCATCATAAGATTGTTTTTTGTTTGTTATGAATGTATAGCAGTCATTGGGCACATGAAGTGGGCTGCCGTTGTCAGACGACTAAAAAGACACAGTGTATAAGTGTGCCTGATTGATGGCAATAGGCTTGCCTGCTATTACATGGGACTTTACCATATTCGTGTCAACACCTGTTTCATAGACCACTTGTGCCATCCCACCATTCATATTGCAAGTGGAGTAGTGGACCCACCCAGTGGTTTGCCGGCATCGCAAGTGTGACTAGAGTGAACCCACCAGGTACCTACCCGGCACTGAAGATGTTAACAACTAGCAAACCTATGGGTGTACTATTGAGGTCATCTCCGCCTAACCTTTCGAGATCACTGGCATTATGTTACAGCAAGATGACAGAGGAAATCTAGAACCAAAATTTCACCAGCCTACTCCCTCTCATAGAGTGGCAGCCTGTGTTGTGAAAACATTACAGTCAGCCTGCTATTACCTTACTTTAATAGTTCTATTATCGCCTGTATGTATAGAAATCAAGAGATTAAATTATGACTGACAACGCGTCTTTTTTATGTGGAAGTAACAATAATTTTTAGCAAAATTGTCTAAAAATAATGTAGTTCATTTCAAGTAGGGTTCATTGTTGACCTAGTTAAAAGGCCTACAGTGCATTTTAAGTTGTTTGCCACAGAAAAAAATCATATTTGCATTCTTGTGTTTAGTTTATTTTCTTGGAAGTTGTAATAGCTAACATTTTGTGTGATTGCAGGTTAGCGCTTGTTCTAGGCATCCAATATTAATTTAGGATAACCAATAGGTGTATCTAATCATGTAAATCAATATTGTTTTATTATACAGGCCAATGGATAACACTACCTAAACATGACAAACCAAAGAAAAATATATGTCGCCAATAAACAAATACCTACTGCAATTAGAAGACATATTTTTGCTATCAAGATAACGCATCATGCATTGAGACAGGTGATAAGTTAATTTATTTAATAGGCTGTATTTCAAGATAACAATCATTTTAAATTGTAGCAATTTGGTAATGTTATGTTTAGTTTAAATGTAGTTCATACTTCATACTCAGTGAGCGCTTAAATACTGTGTAATTTTGATTTATAAATAATTCATGACCATTAAAAATTCACTTAACTAGATAGCAAAAGTGATTAAGTATGGTACTTTATTAGTCAGTCCCAACATGTCAATTGTTGGAAACGATATTGATTTCCGAATAATCGTAAAAAAAAAAACAATTCTGGAAAGCTGAATGAAAGAATGGCCAGTGTTATGTTTGTTTAATGTTTTTGAAAATGGAACAGTAGGGCGAAATGCAACATGACGTCATCCCGGAACTTACGATATTCCTTGACACGCGAAATATTTTTATATGTTGCAAAAATTGGCGTTCGCTGAGTAAACGAATGAAAATGACGTCCTCTTCAATAAATTTTGTGAAGAAGGTCAATTGTTAACACTCCCTAATTCTGATATCAATTAATTAAAATAATGGCTCTAAAAAGTATTTAAATAAGTGGCTGATTAAAAGAATGCATGGGTCGATTGAAGTTTAATCAACTTTGCATTCTAAATTCGAAATAGATATACTACAAAACACAAAAATACAATCAAGTACATTTCACTTAAAATTTTACCTTTGTGTATAGCTCCTTCGTAGTCATGTTGATGTTTAATACAATCCTTGATTAAATGAATAAATAATTTATATTATCTCATTATTTCACCACGAGTTCAGAACTTAAATAATCCATTTTAATAAAGTAAGGTAGATTCGAAATACGATTTTTCCGAATGCGAAACGTCACTGCAATGTTATTGACATTTTATTTTCAGTGTTATCAGTTTTTTATCACTATCACATAAAAATTAATGCACAAAACTGTTTGATTTCCCACTGTGGGAGTATTTCATGATTTCTACTAGGAAGTGATTCCTATTGGAATCTAATTGTACGACAAAAACATTTGACAACAATACAAATCGAAAGTTACGCTTATCTATAGAGTTCTCACGGTCGGGGCTGCCATGATAAAATATGCGTATTTAGGACAAATATACGGTTCATTAAACGCAGCGTTTTGAAAGGAATCTATCGATTTCTTAACTGTACACTTTAAGGAAAATTACACTAAAGATTTATATAATCTTTTCAAAAAGTTTAAAGATTTTTTACAAGCCCTATGAACGGGTGTTCTCCCTCCTTTTCACGCACAATCAACCATGTATGCGGTGGGGTTCAGTAAGCTGTTTTGTGTGTACTGAAACCACTGTAACCCACAGACTGTAACCTTTTGCCATTTGTACAGTCAACAAAAATTTGACATGTCATATGGACAGTGTCACTTTAAGTCGTAGCAGTAATGGTGGTGTGATGTATGGTTCACTGGTTTTTAATTAACTTAGTTGTAATTACATGGATAGTTTTTCTAAGTGCTGTCTAAACCTATGATCCTGGTGATTGACATTATGATCTTATTTTTTACCTCTGTTCTAAGTTATTGGGAAGAGAGGGTAATTTTATTACGATGAAGTAGATAAAAGTATGAAGTAATTTAAAAGCATTTATTTCTACATTTTTAAGTCATAATTTCCCAGCCTTTATGATAGATAAATTAAACAATAATAAAAGTTATTTAAATTTAAATAATGGCGGAAGCATCAGTGTTGCAATGCTCGTTACAAAAATTTCCTACAATTTAACATTAATCTACCGCAGTCCAAATATCCGAATGCTATTGTCGTTGCATTTTGTCCTAAATATTAGTTTTTCACTTGTTTTCGGGAGAAGGGAACCACGCCTGGCACGCTTCCGTGGCGATCTCGCATAAGGCAGTGAAGGTCTTGCCACGTTGGTCGTATTCTGTGGAAGAAGTAGATTTTATTTGTGTTTAAAATATATTTGGTAGGTCAAAAGATGCTTAGTTCAAATTGCATTTCCACAGATCGAAAACTAAAATGCAACGAAATATACATGATCATGTGTACCATATGTTTAGGCATGATTGTAGCTATAAAAAATACCTTTAACAGCGTCTCCATGCTAAGGAGTCGCTTGAGTGTTCGACAATAGGAGGCCTAAACCACCACTTACGATTAAGTTTCCGTTAACTTAATGTACAGATATACATATTTTATATAAATTCTGTTCCTTTTTTATTTATTATGTGACAATGGCTATTCGAACATCGCGAATCAGTTCCTTACTGTTAACACAAATCACAGGTAATATTATAACTTACCGGTAGGTCCCCTCTTGCCAAACATGATGCCGTTCATGGGTGCATTCTTGTAGTTGGCTTCGCTGACTTCGGCTAGAGAGAGGAGCACCGCCACCAAACAGACGACTCCAATGGTGAAACGCATCATGTCTCCGGACATCTGAAACAGAAGGTAAAAGGAATTATATTTGAAATGATATCAACACCAAAAGGAAGGAAAAGGCACCCGTTTTCAAGTATCATATTTTTTATCGTATTCTTAAAGATTTTAAAGAATTTGTAATCCATTGCTTCATATCTTTGAAAAAAAATCTGGTACGCAACGAAAAAAACCGTAATAAGTGTGGTTGAATTGCCATAACGAATAGCGTTGGGAATGTGAGTGTGTAAGTTTGTGTAATGCAAACTCCTCTAAAATTGTGGCTGGAGTTACGCTTTTAAAAACTACCAGGCTGGAATACAATGCAAAACAATTATAAATATTAAAAAAAAGTTCAGTGATGAAAACTTTAAATAACAAGTTTCTTTCCATGTGAATTCTTTTATGGTAATTTACCAACACACCCACCATCATCAATATGAACATGAAAGCGTGTTTAGTGTACTGAGATCATTTGTTGCAAATTATATGTTCACTTTTGCATGATGATCAATGATTATTTTAGAATCAAGAAAACCCGACTGACGCATAGAAGGAAAAATTACCTTGTATTGAGCGAAGTATTTCTTGCTGGTAACACTGAAGCGGTTGAATGTCAACTGATGCTGTGAGACCATTTTCCCGCCAATTTATACCCTGAAATGGAAATATGACGGCGGTTCACCCAATTATTGGATTACTGGATACTGACCGCATATTGACTGAGTTCCCCGAGTATTCTCAGAGGATTATAACTTCGTTAGTGCATAAGATTAGTTGTTGGAATAGAGTGATGAGGGCGGCCATATTGGATTCGTTATACACACATCGCTGAGGCGTGGACAGAGAGCTTAGAATCCATGTTTTATGGCAAGCTTTGTTTATTCATTCAAAAATGATTTCTCTCTAATTTCAGGAGAATTTTTGCTTGACTTGGAAGTGGAAACTAATCGGTTTCAGAAAAACTGTTTTATTACTCTCCTTGATTAGTGACATCGTGTCAAAACGTTTCCCATAGAAGTACCAGCCCATCCGAAATGTTTTTTAGCAAGCATAAATAGAACACGACAATTTATAGCTAGGAGCCCTGGCTGTGCAGACGATGGATGAAAAAAAAAACATGTGTGCAATTCATACGTGGTAGAAGTGAAACCTTCAAAAATTTTGGCTTCAAGATAAACACTGTCTAATGCTTCATATCTCATTTTCTCCGACGTTAAATCTTATGAATTACATGTGTCTGTCTCTTTTTGCGTTTCATCGACTTTCAAATCACAATGATGCTAAAGAAGTATTCACTTCAAAACATTGCATGTAGCGGAAATGAGAATGTTGAGGTGGATCTGTGGTGTGACAAGAATGGATAAAGTAAGGAATTAGTATATTAGAGGAAGTTTAAAAGTTGCGCCAGTCACAGAAACGTTGAAAGGGGATCGACTGCCCTGGGACATAGTATATGATGAGGAGGGATGAATCGCATGTGATCAAGAGTGATGAATATAAATGTTGTTGGATTTAAATTAAAGAAAAAGGTGCAAAATATGGCGTGAAGTTTGACAGGGCAGGGTAGAATGGAAGAAAAAAAAATCAACCACTCCGGTAGTGCCGACAGAAGTGAAAACTTTTTTTTTCAAGATTCTGGATTATTATGGAGAAAATATTTTTTCGTATGCCTTTTACTTATTGTACAGACGCCAGCAGGTCAAGCTACCCGAAACTGTCAGATTTTCCCAAACTACCTTGAACCTAATGCATTAAAAATAATGTCGAAAATCTATTAAAGAAATCTGACAGATTGTAGTAGCTTGATGTGCTGGCGTCTGTACATTTGACTATACATTGTATTTTTTTTGGGCTTGTAATATGTAAGTAGCAATGCGGTGTCGCGAGTTCAATTGCTTTTCTTCATCTCAAAAATGCCCAACGCGCTTATAAAGAAGTTTTGACTTCAAAATAATGGATAAGGAAATTAGGAACGTTCTTTAGATTTTTAATTGCGATTTAACATTTATTTGTCATAATTGGGGCAAGACCCCATGCACAGTACCTATTCGCTGTCGGACTAAGCTAACTTGGCAACTTTCACCAAAAAACTACATCCTACGACTTAAATTTGGACTGCCTCGTTGATCTAATCTTCGTAAACGCAGCTGCAACTGAGCTCATGAGGTCTGATGATTGTCGGGTCGGGCAAAGTGTTGCATCACGAATTTCTTAGTAGCAGCCATGGAAGCTGGATTCGTGCCCGGTTGATGGCTATAGACATGGGACTTAAACATAACTGGCAAAATGTGGGTATACTATTAGGTACACCTCTGTCTGATCCTTCGGGGATTACGGCCGTGATGTTATGTTAAATCTAGTCCTTGGTTTTCTTTTCACCGACAAAATGCATATCAAAACAAAACCGGCGTTTTGATTGTCAATCAAGTCAATTACTTACTTCAAATCTTGGCTAAGTAAATAGATTACTACTGTCTATTTGATAACTTAATCACATCCCAAAGAGCAATGATATATAAACTACGTCATTGCCAAAGAGATTGTACAGACGCCAGCAGGTCAAGCTACCCGAAACTGCCAGATTCCCAATCAACCTCTAACTTAGTGCTTCATCACTATCACTACATAGTATAAAAAAGTCACTTCCCGCTGTCTGTCCCTATGTATGCTTAGACCTTTAAGAGTACGCAACGGATTTGATGCGGGTTTTTTTAAAAGATAGAGCGATTCAAGAGAAAGTTTTATATCTACGAAGGGAGAGAACCTCACGTCCCCGACACCGCGGGAGACGCCCCGGACGTCGGGAGTCACGTGGTGGCTTCCAGCCACCGTAGACGTGGACCTGTGGACGGTGAGTAATGGGCTAGCTCGCCGTCCGTCCGTCTTATGATGACAGGCCGTCTTGACGGCGCGTGCGTGTTCCACGCGCGCCGCAAAGAGATGTTAGCAACAGGGAGGGGCCCGCAGGGGCCGATGCCTGCCAGGGCTTCGGGACTGAGCGAAAGAAATACCGCGGCCCTGGAACACAAAGGGCAAGGAAGGAACATGGATAGGTTTTAGTCAGTAAAAGTCTGACACTCCCTTCCGCTCTGCCCAGAGCGGGAAAAGTCATTTGATGAAAAAAAAAAGGTTTATATCTACATTGCACCCGTGCGAAGCCGGGCGTGTCGCTAGTTAGCAATAAAGTCGAAAATCTCTTAAAGAGATCTGACAGATTGTAGCTTGATGTGCTGGCGGCTGTACATCCAAGTAACTAACTAAAATCATTTAACCCAAATTTTTCTAATAAGATTTCCTTTCAATATGCTCGCAGTAATAACTTCGTCTGGGAGTAAAATTGCAGTATATTGGTTGTAAACTTGATTAGGACCCTCCTAGTAGTTGTGGTATAAAAGGGGTTAGAGACTGTGTTGATGCATCAGTTGGTCTTTAACTCTTCAGTCTTCAAGAACTATCGAGTTTGTTATCAAGTAAGTTTTATTTTACGTCGTAATCTTGAAATACGCCCAGAGGCCCTGAGTTCGCGGTGATAACGTAAAGTAATACGTCAATTTTAAAATTAAAAGTACTCGTTTCAAATATCACTACATAAAGGGTGTAAACAGACTCTTAACGAAGCCGAAAGGCACTTGTTCTCCCCGTCATTGCGATCATTTTTTTGTTCTAGACCATACCTGGGAACCTTCTAGTTACGGAGATATGGGGGGTCAAAGTTCCAACTTTTTCACAAGTTTTTTTTTAATACATGTTTTTAATGTAAGATAAATAGGAAGATTTTAACACCTCCAGGACCCCCTTACTATTCAATATATCAATCAGCACAATGTTTTGAGTGCGTTACATTGAGTCCTACTGTAAAACGTGATTTTTCAGCCCAAAAAAAAAGTCATTTCCCAGCACTAATTTTTGCGTAAAGTTACTTAGTTTGATGTACATAATGCTTGGTTGACGGCTTTGTGAAGAGTCTGTTTACACCCTGTATTATAAAACAAAGTCCTCCACCGCGTCTGTCTGTCCGCGATGAACTGAAAAACACCGATTTTTATGTTGTTTTCACCAATGGATAGAGTGGTTCTCGAGGAAGGTTTTAGTACATATAATTTGTCAGTTTTTGTTGCCAGAACGGGTTCAAAATTTCATGATTACTTTTGGTCGCGATGACCGACATCCAGCGTTTTTTTTTTACGGATGGGATATCATCAAATGATTTCTCCGGAAGGGACACTTGTACTGACTAAAACCCATCCATGTTCCTTCCTTGCCCTTTGTGTTCCAGGGCTGCGGTATCTCTTTCGAACAGTCCCGCAGCCTTGGCAAAGCCGCGGGCATCAGCTAGTGATGATATAAACAATTTAACTAAAACAATTCATTATTATCATTATAGCCCATTCCCTCTCATAGAGAGGAAGCCAGCAGTGGGAACATTATAGGCTGATGATGATGATTATCAGCGTAAGAACGTAAAAAAAAAATGAATTTCGCGGGCTACCCGTGCGCTTCTATCTTAAACCACTAAAAGAACCTACACCGTTTCATTTTTAAAAGTAATTTATGTCATGACTTCATTTCTTTAATTCCAGTTCTGTTTTTTCAGATCCTTACAAAGATGCGTTTCATCATAGCTCTGTGCTTCTTCGCCATTGTCATGTGCATTCAAAATGTTGATGCCACATACAGGAAGCCCCCTTTCAACGGTTCTATCTTCGGCAAACGAGGTGTAGTTGGTAAGTTATGGTCCTCGTTAGGGGATTTATATAGTGTGTCAGGTTAAACGAGGGACATACTTTAAGGGAGTGTAGTACTCATGAAAATGAACTACTTTTAAGGCGCGGATGCAAAAATATGAAAAAAAAAAAAAACTGCTGTTCCCTACATTTTGTCCAGTTATGCGAACATAATGTATAGAGCGGCTGGTTTTATTTTCTTGATTTCAGTGTTGGTCTCTTAGTAAAAGTTGTTACACACTCTACACGTTTCTGAAAGGCTAAGAAGTGGTAATCATCATGTGCTTAACCTTTTCCCAACTATGTTGGGGTAAGCTTCCAGTCTAATAGTTTTCCAGCTGAATTCCAGTATTTTACATAGAGCAACTGCATATCTGACCTCCACAACCCAGTTAGTACTGGGTAATACAATACCCCTTGGTAAGACCGGTTGTCAGACTTTATGAGCCACTGACTACCTGTAACGACTGTCAAACATCTTCAAATGACAGCCGGGACCAACGGCTTAACGTGCTTTCCGAGGCACGGAGGAAACTCGGTATGTAATGGGTGGTCCATCAACAGACCAACCTAGACAAACACGGCTTAACCTATAGATCGACCCGAGCAGCTGTTATTACTTAGCCACAAGGTCCTCTCCTCTGCTAAGAAGTGGTAATAAAGGTATTAAAACTAGCTTCTATTAAAATAAAAAGATGGAAATTAGGTTTATCTATCAAAATTGAATGCGTATAGATACAAAGATTCCTGTCTGCGCTATTAACTTACTGTTGAGGAGTTATCTTGTGAGGAGACGACCCTGGCTGCAGGTTCAATTCATGGATGTCATAAAAATGTATTGTCACGTCACCTCACCAATGGAGTGTGCAAAATTTTGTCTAAATCGGTTGAGGGAATCGGTTTGAATTTCAGCTGCAAGATTTGACCAATACTTGCAGTTGCAAACTAAGACAAGGTTCAATATTACCTAAGTAAAAAGGCGAGAATTGGGTTTTCTTACAGCAAACTTTATTCTGACAGCAAGATTTGCAAAAGAGGGTAATATTTTACAAGCCGTATTCAAACAATGATTAAAAACTATTAAACTAAAATAAATAAACTAACAAACAAACTATAAAAGGACATCGAAAAACTCATCCTCAACGCTGTCAGCTGGTAATGTGCCCAAGAGACTGGCGACGTTGCCACGTTGTATGGCACTTAGCCTCTGGCCAAGGTAAAAGCCAGCCCTTGGGTCACGGGAAGCGTCAAATAGGCGTTTCGAAATTTCCCGGACCCCACGGCCCCAGAGTTTCAACCCCAAATGGCTCGAAAATATAGTTACCACAAAGGTTTCTATATTTACGCCGCTTGAGGTTCTCTGCAGCCGCAGCGGCAGCACCAGCGCAGCACGATGAGCTTGGAAGATGGGATAGCGCAAGAGTATCGACGCATGTTGCGTCCCACACTAATTAAAGGCCTACCCATCTTCCAAGGAAACAAAGATATGCCGTCCGGTCTCTTGCCATCGTCGCGTGCCAAGCCATTCGGTTCTAAAACAGCTGGGACGCCGACGGTGACAAGAGCTCGTTGGATAATGTAGTTTATATTCGCGTGCCGTGCAAAACGGCAATGATTGATTTCTTACTTCTGTTTCTCTGTTTCAGAATACGACTCCACGGGCAGAGCATTGTCGGCATTATGCGAGATTGCCGCCGAAACCTGCCAGGCGTGGTACCAAACTTTAGAAAATAAGTGAATTAATGTCTTACTCCACCAAAAACAACCGACTTATATTTAAATACAGCCTTTTATGATGTGATAATAATGTCCTTATATAAAATATTTAGTCAGAAACTTATGTAATCGTAAATAATCTTTATTAATAATTTGATCTTATGACTTCAAGTTTGTTTCCTTGTTTCCCATAAGAACTTTCCAAAAATAATGAGACTATTGAAGAAAAAACTTCAATGAATGCGCGTTTACGTCTACAGTTATTTTTATAATTATTTTACCTCTGTTTTGCATCAAAGTGACAAAAAAAGGACTAATTTGGAGTGACTGCCAACATGGTAACACATAACTTCAGTAGGCCTAGCGTAGAACGGGGCGTCAATACAATAAGACACCAGCCAGCACTGGTTTTGTAACCACTAACATGGGGTTCAACGTTCCATTGAAAGATCGATTATTAAAAATAATATAACATAATATCACGCCTGTAATCGCGGAAGAGTTGAGCAGAGATGTACGGTCTAATAGTACGCCATCATGCATCTTCAACTTCCCGAAAAGAGCTTGTACTCTACCATGGATATGGTAGAGTTGTGGTTAGGTTTTCGTTTATCGGTGTCGATTCATACAAGAAATAATGTTGTCGACTTAAAAGCATAAGGTAAGCATAAGCAAAGGTATCAATTGAGAATAGACAGGATTCAAGGGCGAGCGCAGCGAGCTTGTAAAATGCTCCCACTTCGATAGGCTTTCAGAAATTGTGTCTGTTTATAAAGAAAAGCTGAAAAGAACGCAGAATGTCAGAGCGAGCAAAGCGAGCTCGCAAATTTTTGCACCCTTCCTCGGAAACATTAAGTTCTTTTTGTTCATTCATACAGGAATAAGAATAAGAGGAACTCTCGATCTCTTAACTTAAGGAGAATTGAAAAAGTATATAATGTATAGCGACTGAAGCAAGCTGCAAAATTTTAGCCCTACTACTTTTGTTAAGTTATACACCTACAGAAATGAGGAATAGGAGGATCTCTGAGTGAATGAGTTCAGAAACATGATCAAGGTCGACCTTGGCCCAGCCCCGGGCGGGGTGATCATGACGCCCGGCCATGACCCGTCCCACCCCTGGATCCGCTCTTGGTACTAATAGAATGCAAGAGCGAGAGATGAGGGCTTCAAAATTCGAAATTCAAGCAGCCCGCCTGCACCCCGTGTATTAGGTTCCTTTTGTTTAAAATTCATACAGAGACGAAAATAAAACTAAGTCGAAAGAGCAAGATACATCAGCGAACGAAGCGCGCTCGAAAATTTCAGCATTCTGCCTCGGAATGGTTTGTTTTTCTTGTTGAACGATAAAGCAGGCAGTTAATCATTTGACGGCACGGTTGGCGCAGTGGTTGAGCGATTGACTGCTGCGCTGCGTGTCGCGGGTTCGATCCCCGCACGGAACAAATGTTTGTATGGCCTACAGATAGTTGTTCCAGGTCTGGCTGTTTGTGCATGTGAGTTTTTATATCCGAAAAAAGCTGTTTAAAGAAGGTTTTTCAACTGGCGTTTAAAGATTTGGGGGGGGGGGTCCCTAGGACCGCAACTGCCCTTGAAACACTTAATCTATTGGTGAAAACTGCATTAAAATCCGTTGCGTAGTTTAAAAGATCTAAGCGTACAAACAGCGGGAGCGACTTTATTTCATACTATGTAAAGATACACACAGAACAAGTATGGCTCAGCAACGTGAGACTTGGTCAGATCGCTGTTAATTGCCTGTGGGACATTGAGATTTCATCTTGTATGTACACGGATTACGGCTAATGGTTTCCTAAACTAACAGCGGTTCGACGCTTAATAGACAAAATTAGCTCGTTTAATGGTATCTAGCTTGAGTAAATAGTCCAATGGAAACCAGAGGAATAATATTTGTTCATAGTGCCTATATCGATACTTTGAAGAGTGCATTTCCATGATAACTAAAGGTTATCTGCACCTTTTGTAAATTCCGAGAGTTAATTACTTAATGGAATTGCAGTTTTTCTTAGCAATACGTACTCTGAAATACATTAAACAAAGTCAATATGTTCGAAGGACTGACACACATTGATTGACGATGAAACACTAAGAAGAGAAAAAAACATGTTGCAAAAAGTAATGACCAAACTCAATTAATCAAGTGACAATCTGCGTTACCGGTCTTTATACGATAAAGAACAAATGGTACTAGATTTGGTGTACCAAAATAATTAAAAGGTGGTCTTAGCATAGAAGTTGATTACCATGGGGCTGGAGTCATTAAAATATATTGTCATTAAAAAGATTTTCTATGCATCTGATCTACTTGAAACGGAATGTAAGTGCGTTCTAAATTACAAAATGATCAGAAATTGACGTTTGAATGTATTCGACTAAAAACACTGACTTAGCTCAATGACTAAAAACGACATTTGTGGCCGCCAGCCGTCAAAAAATCTGATTTAATCATTGGTTGTTAGTCAACGCACCAATAAGAAAACTTGAATAAGATTCACAACCACGTTTTAATCACGAAAACAAATCTTAATCTGTCTAATGGCTGCTACATTTTTGCGATTTACGTGTGTGGTAAATTAAAATTCAATTGGTATTAAACCAATTAAAGAAGATTTACTGTGTGTTGACCGAGTATCTAACGTGAGAATTTAACATAATCTATGGGAAAACAGTTCGTTGACGACTAAATCCGAAGTCCATTTCGAAGGTAAATCCAAGATTATTTTACTTATTTTTTACGCGTATTTTCGCAAAAAACTGTATAATTCCGGCTTGTTCGGCAAAAAGAGATGTTACTGATGCATTTATTTCTAAGTTTGACCTCTTATTACGTGTAAAACGGCACGATTTAGGAGTTAGTAAGTGAGCTAACGTAAAAGGTATGATTATCAGTTTTTTGTCAACAAGGCGCCTTAATTGACAAGCAGGACTATTATCTATATTGTAGTAAAATTGTTGTCACGTAATTAGCGTTATTCATGTTGTGGGGACGTGAATGGGACTGAATTTTCAACATATTAAAGGAAAACCACCGAGATGGTTTTATCAGTAGTTTTTCGACATATTATCTCGATATGTCGTGAATGAATACAACGCAAATAACATCTAAGTATCATACACTCCTAATTTATTCTTCCATTATGCGTTGGACAAGTTATACATGTTTTGCTATCTTGTTTGATTAAATTAAAAATGGAACGAATGACAAAAAATAATAGTTTTACTATTATCATCATGCTGAGTCTTATAAGAACTTTCAAAGGAGTTTTTATGCTGCGTTTTTTTGTCAAATAAGCACCAGTATAGTCTAATCTATCCTAGGCATAGATAATATAAGACATCAATTAATTTCTATTATGAAACTTTAATAATTATCGTTATTATGAATTTGTGACAGATCAATATTAATTTGTAACAATACTTTTGTTTGTGTGGGTAATCATCAAATGAAATACATTAAAAAAAAACAATCATAATTCCATACTTACATACTTTTGTGACTTTCGTAGATGATCTTGACTTTGACTATCATTCAAGGTCAAAACTTGTTTACTTTACCTGTTGTTAGGCAAAGCACTTAATTACTTTCCAAACTTGAAATTGAAACGCTATATCTATACTCACAAAACAATAGAATTTTAAAATATTACATAAAATTGATAATAATTACTAATAAATAACTAATATTTGAATTTAAATAAACCATAAACACAAATACTTAAAAATTACAAAAAAATATACATCCGGAATTTGAATGAAAAAAAAAAGTGAAATATTCATACTACGTATTTTATTAGTATTGGGTTTTAATTTTTTTTAGTTATTTTGTTTCATGTGAAATTCAGTTCAAATGCAGTGTGTGTAATGAATAGTGTTGTTCTTTATTTATTTTTCAGTAATTACTGAAGAAAGCAAGATTGAAGACCTTGGAAATTACAAGAGAATTATAACATCTTAAACAAACACAGGAAAAGCAACCTTATTTACAGCTGAAATTGGCAATACTAGAATGACGTAGACTAGAACTTATTTGAATTTTATTGTATTGTGCAACATTCAGCTATGTCAGAGACAACAGAACCACCATTTAAAAAAGCCAAGATGGCGGATACCATAGACAGTTTTATACAAAAAATCATGCTTTCCAAAAAAAACCTTCAAGCCATTGTAAGTGATGAATTTGTCAAGCCAATTGCATTTACTAAAGTTTACGTCGGTCAAGTGAAAAATGTGAAGGAATTATCAAAAATCATTACTATTTTAAATGAGAAAATACCTCTTAGAGAACTGCAGCATCTGAAAAGAGCTCGGAAAAAGGAGGTATTACTATGCCCAGTACGGTATTTGAACTCCATAACTCAAGAATCGATCCAGGAGTATGTTGAAGAAAAGGTTTATGAGCTGAAAGACTCTTTTGAGTATTTTAAAGTAATGGGTTTACCATCACTGCCTCCTAAATTAAAAAAGCAGCATATGGAATACAGTAGAGTATGGTCATGTAATTTTCACCCTAGCGAGTACTTAGAAAAATTATGTGGAAGTGAATTCTTTGAGGAGGCTGAGCTTATGAAGCATCGCCTTTACATGGGCATTGCATTTGAAGTTGCAAGATATTATTTAAGTGAAACCAACAGTAATTTGGAACTTTCAGATATTATACTCAGAAATACTAATGCTACTGTTGTGGTGGATCCAACAATCTGCTCAATTGTAGCCATATCTTTTGATAATAGAGAAACTCATCCCATACAACATTCTGCCATGCTGGCCATAGACAATGTAGCAAAAACTCAAAATGGCGGCGCGTGGAACACAACTGTCAACATAGACCCGTGTTTACCAGGAATAGACAACAATCTGCTTCTGTATTTAAAAAGTAAATTCCCAAATGTTAAATTTGGCGCCAGAAATTATGTCTCGAAGGAGGTTTTGGATGAAAACAGAATGAGTGCTTCCGATAGCCCATATTTATGTACTGGGTACTATATTTATATGATTAGGGAGCCTTGTATTATGTGTTCAATGGGTTTGGTACATGCCAGGACTAACAGGGTGTTCTTTTGCTTCAATAACAATCACCAAGGCGCATTAAGCTCGAAAACAAAGTTACACTGTGTGCCATCATTGAATCATCATTTTGAAGTGTTTACAGACTTTTTATAGATCGTTTGACGTTTTGTCTACTTGTGTAATAAAATGTGAATTGAGTTATTCCTATCAATAAAATTTATTTTGACAATGAACTTTTTTTTTTCAAGATTTTGGTATTTAATATCTAGTAGAAAGGATAACAGTTTCACCATTTTTCGGTGGAGCAAAGACAGACAAAAATAATGTTGCCAGTAATTTGGCGAAAGTGCTGCCAATTTTTATGGAAAACTTTCGAGACCTACAGCTAAAATGGACCATTTATTAGACTTATTTTTGACCCATACTTTTTGTTATCAACATTCTCGTGAGCTCGTGGCAAAATAATAACAGCCGCTCGGGTCGATCTTTAGGTTAAGCCGTGCTTGTCTAGGTTGGTCTGTAAATGGGTGATCATCCATTACAAACCGAGTTTCCTCCGTGCCTCGTAAAGCACGTTAAGCCGTTGGTCCCGGCTGTCATTTGTACATCTTTGAGAGTTTACAGGTAGTCAGTGTCCTAAAACGTCTGAGAACCAGTCTTACCAAGAGGTATCGTATTAACTGGGTTGTGGAGGTCAGATAGGCAGTCGCTTCATGTAAAATACTGGTATTCAGCTGCATCCGGTAAGACGTGATAAGATCCCAATAAAGTTGGGGAAAGGCTAGGCTGATGATGATAAAGAAACTCACGCGGGCGAAGGCGCAGGCAGTAGCTTGTAAAATATACTTTTCATGCACTTAGGTTGCTCACTCACAAATATCCGGAGAGTTGAAAAGGAATGGGGCAGGCCTTTGCCCAGCAGTGGGACGGAATAGGGTAATAAAAAAAACTCAACTACTCCGGGAGTGCCGACAGAAGTGAAATCTTTTTTTTTTTCAAGATTCTGGATTATTTTTAGAAAATATTTTTGCATAAATCTTTTACTTATAAATTTTTGACTATACACTGTATTTTTCTGGGCTTGTAATATGTAGCAATACGGCTAACTCTGAAAAGAAAAAGAGGTCGTTTAACGGTGTCAGTTCAATTGTTTTTCACCATCTCAAAAATGCCCTACGCGACTAAAGAAGTTTTCAATAAAAAAAAAAATGCACTTAGGTAATTCGACCCTGCTAGAAGCTGGTCAACTCCAATCTCTTCTAATAAGCTAGCCTTGAGTTCTTGCTAAAATAATTACCTACATAATAGGTAAGTACATGCAGCGACAATGACGTAGATTCGCTCTACGCGACTCCACATTGATTAAATGGTTTGTATGTGCGAAAAAATTCTGGAGAAGGCATTTAAACTAAGCTTGTGGTTGTCTTGGTGTGGGCATGTGATGCGAAAGAATAAGGACACTGGTGCCGATTCCCTTGTTTACAAACTAAACCAAATTTAAGTTCAGTGCATATTTTTCTTTCTATTTCATAAAGAAAAGGACAGAAGATAAATTTTAGTTTAGTCCTGTCAAATTAATTATTAACCGTCGCCTGACACAAGTTTAGACGCGATTAAAAAGTTGACTACTAAAATTAAATCAAATTACGTCAGGTGCTGACTAATTTGACAGGACTAAAGTAATATTTATCTTCTGTTCTTTTCATAATGAAATAGAAAGAAAATTATGCACTCAACTTAAATTTAGTTTAGTCTCTAAACAAGGGAATCTGCACCAATATCGTGATGAAAGTTTTGAGTATGAATGGGTAGATATAAGAATAGACACCAAAGAAACGATGGATGGATTGTGTGAAGGATGATATGGCTAGAAGGGAGGTGTCTGATGACGAGTAATAGAGAAGTATGGATGAGGAAGACATGATGCGCCGACCCCAAATAGGATAAGGGCAGGAGAATTATGATTCTGGTTTAAAAACTGGTCTACTGTAAGCCTTCTTGAGCAACAATACTTAATGTCTGGACCACCCTGTAGTCAACCCCGCGGCATGAGCTTATATATAGAACAGGGTATAAAGTTCTTTATCCCCCATAGAAAATGGAGGATTTTCCGACCACATGGGTATTTTGTCTGATGGGCCCGTAGGAGTGAGGCGTATTTATCGAAACAGTAAAAAAAAACAGGTATTTCAAAGTAACAACATGAAACAGATATCTCAAAACCGAAACAACAATTCCTGCCTGTTTCGCCTGTTCCACAACCAACCTACAACAAACAGCCGTAACATTAGCTCTTTCTATCTAACCTAAGGATGTTTACTTTGTTAGAAAGAGATACAAACGAAACGATCTGGAACAGTTTCAAATGAAACATGCTCCTTTCTCTTCTGACTTATTATTATAGAAAGAGACAGCATCTGTTCTTTGGAACAACCTCTTGGCTCCTTTGTACAAACGAAACGATTTGGAACAGTTTCAAATGAAACATGCTCCTTTCTCTTCTGACTTATTATAAGCATCTGTTCTCTACCTATCACTGTTGCTGCACTTTTCGGATACACATACAGTGTTATTGGTTGAAGCAAAAGAGGGCGAAAATTTCTGAATCTGTTGCAATCAATGAGTCTTAAGTTCCAAAGGAACAGGCTGTTATTTTGGAACAGGATTTTGAAACTGTTATCTTCTTGGAACTGAAACAGGTGGAACAGGTTTTTAATTTTATCTGTTCCAGCCCACCTCTGGCCCGACAGTTGTTATCGGGTTTTGCTATACGGTCTTATGTCGCAGAATTTGATGTTAGTTCTACTTTTGTGGCATAGATGGCGCTGTTCTACTTTTTGTACTGTCCGCCACAAGCTGTTCTCAAATAGTTGAAGAATACAACAGTGTTAAACAAGTGCTCCTGAAATTATTAGGACCTTATTTTAGTTGCAATATTTTATAGATCTGCCTGGAGGAGCTCGTGGCTAAACAATAACAGCCGCTCGGGTCGATCTTTAGGGAGGAGCTCGTGGCTAAACAATAACAGCCGCTCGGTTCGATCTTTAGGTTAAGCCGTGCTTGCCTAGGTTGGTCTGTGGATGGGTGACCACCCATTACATACCGAGTTTCCTCCGTGCCTCGGAAAGCACGTTAAGCCGTTGGTCCCGGCTGTCATTTGAAGATCTTTGACAGTCGTTAAAGTAGTCAATGGCCCAAAAAGTCTGACAACCAGTCTTACCAAGGGGTATCGTATTTCCCAGTAGTAACTGGGTTGTGGAGGTCAGATAGGCAGTCGCTCCATGTAAAATACTGGTATTCAGCTGCATCCGGTTAGACTGGAAGCCGACCCCAACATAGTTGGGAAAAGGCTAGGCAGATGATGATTTTATAGATCTGCCTATACTAAAGATATATGCAAGGTACAACATACCTATGTTCTACGTAATGTAATGTAATCCTACCACTCTTATGGTATTGTATTGAAATAAATCTTTTATGTTACTCATTCATGTAATTCTATACTATTATTGCAACATCTAATCATGCGTACTAGAAGTGATATCAGGTATTCTTTGGTTTTTTGATGCTATCAACGCGCAACGTTACATCATTCTGGAATCTACTAGAAATTTGGTCTCTTCATTAAAGAGTTCTGTAGGAACTTCAAAAGGAAAAAAACGGAACTCTTATGAGGCTTATGTGATCACTTTAATGTCCCTCTGGCCTTCAGTTCAGACCCCCTTTGTCGATGAACATAGGCTTCCTCTTTGCAGCAGTTTGACTTTACAGCCGTTCTCTTTCAAATAAAATCTCAAGTAGGATTTTTAAGGTAAATGCTGTCTGCCACCTGCAAATTGCAAAAAACTAAGAAAAATTGAATTTCGCGGGGTACCCTTTTTTTTTACGGATGGGTAATCATCAAATGACTTCTCCCGCTCTGGGCAGAGCGGAAGGGAGTGTCAGACTTGTACTGACTAAAACCCATCCATGTTCTTTCCTTGCCCTTTGTGTTCCAGGGCCGCGGTATCTCTTTCGAACAGCCCGCAGCCCTCGCGGGCTACCCTGTGGCTTCCACCTTAAAACGAAGTAGGTATTGAAGAAGAAATCATGTTGCGCCGACCCCAAATAAATTGTAATGAGAGCAATAGACTGATAATAATGGTATCTCCGTTTGTTAAATAACTTATTCTGCATAATTTATTTGCCCTGTATAACTTTTCTCTAAATTAATGTTCCAATTCACCTAATCGGCCTTTATCTTATAGAGCCATCATCTACTGTCCCCAACAATACAATCACACAAGCCTAAAAAATCAATTTAAACCTTTTTAAATAGTACCAAATAATGTGACCACGAGTTCATTGGGTATGTTCCCAATTGTGATCCCCCCTCACAACACCAACGGCCGGTCACTGCAATCCAGACACTTGCCGGATTTGTACGCAACTCTTGCGCATGCATTTGTGTACTGAGATTTTTTTGTGAAACAAGTTGGCTGGAAATAGAGGGTTTTAAAAATGGCCGTTTTTCTCTGCGTCTATCGTGAGGATGACGCCTTTTGGTGAGTTTTTTCTATTTGTTATTTTGCGTGAAATTATTTTGGAGTTATAAGCAATTTTATGTTGGACTTACGTACCATGTTTTATTTCTGCATCATCCTAAGGTTAACTGGTTGAGAATGCATAATGCATACCTACTTACATAAAAAATAATATACCGTTTATTCTTACTATTTTTGAGGTTTTGTTAACACACTTAATTTTGAGTGTAGTTTAAATAAAGATAATCTTTATATATATAATTCTACTGTGCGTGTGTATGTCACTGAACTCCTCCTAAACGGCTGGACCGATTTGAATGAATTTTTTTGTATGCGTTTGGGTGGCACCCTGGATGGTTTAGATTCACAAATTAGCCCGACAGATGGCGCTGCAGTCGTTATCTAGGTTTGACGCAGACGAAGTTGCGCGGGACACCTAGTTTATTAATAAAACATTTAAAGACGAGTATTGTATGTATAAGTATCCTACATTTTATTGCGGGAAAAAAAAAAACATTTTGACATTCAAATCATAGACAATGAGTTTTTCAACAAAATCTTACTTAATTTCAACTGTAGCTTGGTAAGATAACAGTGAAAATAATAGCCTTAACACAGAAAAACATTAAAAATAAAAAAAATGCCTGAAAAATGAAAAATATCTTCCAGAAAAAAAAGAAACGTATCCAGTCGACAAAAACTGGTTCATACTGAATTCTATTACAATAAATCTTGTTTTTAAGTACCTTAAACGGAGCGTAGTTGGTGGCTTCCGCACATGTAGACCGTGTATCATATGACGTCTGAATAAGGTACGTTTTTGATTGGCTTTCGTTAAATTAAAAGTGCGGTCTTCTCTTCACGTGGACAATAAATGAATCTTTGTAATGTAAGGTATGTGGCACATGATGTTTATGTCGAAATGTGACAGTTAAAGAAAATACTGGCGCTTTTAAAAATAAAAGAAAATGGCGCTGGATAGCTGTCAGTTTTGGCGCCATTTTTGCAATTACATAATTGTTTGTTGGGGTTCTTTACTCTCATTAGAGAAAAAGCAGCGGCTGTTCTCAAAACGGCGAAGGAAAACATTGTGGGGAAACCAGCAATTCGAAGACTGATATTTACCGCTGATTGCGGGCCTGGGGCTAGATCCGACCCAACTCAAAAATGTTTTAGGGGGTGCTTGGAATCTGGCTGAAAATGTGTCCGCTTATAAAAAGACGCTCGCTCCCTACTTTACACCAACTTTTGATATTTCTGGCAATATTTCCTACAGGCACGATTATCAGGTATATTATCGGATGTAAAACCACTTAACTTCACAATACGGTCGATCACGCTTCAAGAGACACAGGATCATGTTACATCGTAGTCCGTCTATTTTCTAGTCACACGGGTACTTAATAACCAGATAAATCCTGTTATCATTGGCGATGTTTCAAAGCCTATTAGTTAATGGGGGATCCTATTTTTTTGACGTGACGTGTCACTCCGTAGTCCGCGGTAAGTTTTATTTAAGGAGGTTACTCGCAGCTCACAGCTAGCCGTTTTCGCAAAACGAACGATTTGGTAAATGCGCCAATCCAAACACGAAGTTTTTTTGTGGACGTAGGTACATTATGTTCGTTTCGAATTAATTTTGGTCTCATACGTAACTAAAGCTACCCCAATAAATGTTTGCAAAGCAAATACATAAAGCGCGTGCTCTCGGCAAGTACCCTCTTTTACGATAATTATCGAAACCGGGAGTTGTTTTCCATGCAACAGCTTGGAAAGCGTTAACTGGGTCTGAGATCTGAAACTCGATCGAATTTAACCAAATCTTACGTCAATTTATGTGACAGCTTTCATGAATCAAATATCAGAATATTTAGAAAAACTGATTAGCTGAGATTTGAGATCCCCAAGGACCCTGGCAAGTGTAGAGCGCGATACCACCTAGCTAGGTAGACCAAAGACCTTAAAAAGGTGGCTGGGATATACTGGTTGAGAAAGGTGGAACAGGTTTCTAAAGTATTAGGTTCAAGGTTGATTGGGAAATTCTTACAGTTTCGGGTAGCTTGACCTGCTGGTGTCTGTACAGTGGGTTTTATAAGGGTTAGGGTACCAGCAATCATGTACTCTGTAAGGGCATAGCAGCACATACATTCATTTGTCGTGTGTGCTTCTTCTACTCGAATCAATGACTCAGATTTTTTCAAAACTGATTTAGTAAAATAATTGTGGGAACCGTCGTCACGAAGAGGGAGAAGAATTTGTCTGACCAGTTCGCCTGGACAGCTCTTGCATCATCCACGTCCTGGTGCAATTAGAGGCCTGGTAAAGATTAAAGCCTTAGACCCAGCATTGGGAACATAAAGAAACCTTAGTTCTTGTGTGAAAATTCTAAACATTCCATTTCTTCTATTACAGATAAATCAGCGCCATTTTGCTGACTTCAACGGTGCTAGCAGAAAGAGAGAAGCAGCTATACAACGTCCCGTGCAAGAGTGAGATAGCTACACTTCATCTACCCCGTCGTTTCATAGAATATTAATGGAAAATATTGATATCAACTCTATTACACGTGTAATGAAGATCAATTTAGCTGTCTTCAAGATATTATACTGACTTTTGGAGATATTTTTGAAGAACGGCCATTTGTCGTTAATGGTAAGTGAATATTTTTGAAGTGAAAACTTCTTTAGCGGCGTTGTGCACTTTTTGGGATGGGTAAAACTGTTTAATTCGCGTCAGATCGTCAGATTGAATCGGCGGCGCAGAGCGCTTGCGCGAGTGTACGTGTAGTTTAAGCTAGATGTCGTTGTTTCAAATAATTTTGACTAGTGATTATTTTAAATAGGTACTATCAATTAAAGACTCTTTATTTACTACTAAATATACAATCTGCACTGATTCTAATTAAAGTAGGTAACATTAGTGTAACTTCTGTTGTTGCAGATTAGATGACAAATAGCTTATATTAGGGTTGTAATTGTAACTTCTTATAGGTTACTTTTAGTAGGCTAAATGGTGAACCTAATTAATTTGAACTAAAATCCAACCCATTTTGATCAGTGGCGTGCCCAAAATATTGTGTTGCGTGCTATCAATGGCACCCATGCCATTGGTTCGCCATCCTAGGTATGGTCGAGAACAAAAAAATGATCGCAATGACGGATGTTATGGGTCATTTTATAACCTTTTTTTTTCGGATGGGAAATCATCAAATGTCTTCTCCCGTTCTGGGCAGAGTGGAAGGGAGTGTCAGACTTGTACTGACTAAAACCCATCCATGTTCCTTCCTTGCCCTTTGTGTTCCAGGGCCGCGGTAATCATTTTATACCCTTCAGGTGTCACGCGGGATAATGAACGATAGTGAAGTGTATCGACCCAAAATTACAGGAGGATAATAACCATGTTTATAAAGTCAACTAGGAATTTCTTAACAAAACATTCTTTGAAATGGTCTAAGACTTAAATCGCGGAGAACTTTAATATCGCTATTTAGGAATTTGATGTTAGTTCTTTATTTGTGGCATAGATGGCGCTGTATTACTTTTGGTACTATGTTGCTGTAGGCCGCAACTAACATTAATGATAAATGATAAATGATGTTTATTATGCAAGTAGGTTTTTACAAACACTTTTACACGTCATGTTTTTTAAAGCTAGATGGGGCTGGTGTTTCGTACCTGACTACTCTGAGAAGAAACAGCCGAAACAAACCCAGAGGTCATAGTCTCTTTTAAAGTCCAGACATAATCTTGGTTTACTCACATGAGGACTATGCAGATGTAGTGTCTGAGATGGCCTTTGGAAGAAAGAACCACACAGATTTGAGCGGACCTGTCCAATCAGTGCAAGCATTTGTCAGTTATCGTGAGCTCGACTTATAACTCAAGGAGCTCAACGACACGACGAACAATACCAAAGAAAGGACATTTGGGTAGGTCGCTTGTAGTGCTCAAACTGCCAGACAATCGTGGGAAAAATTAAAAATAAAATTAAAATATTACCCACATGGTCCTCACATTCACAGAAATTAAATAAAATAAATTAATAATATTTGAACATTGAACAACAATCCGCAATACCCCTGACCTCATGCTAACCTAGTACCTTCCAACGAAACGTAACCTTTCACGGTTCCACCATCGACCAGCCTCACCCATCATTGTCCATTGAACCATTGACCATTGATCATCATGCCCTTGGAACATACACCATGATGAGGTCACCGCTGTCATGAGCACAACCACGTGTCGTTCAATTGGCTACAGATCTATATCTGTGTAAATAGTTTGATTGCGTGTGTTTGTGTGAGTGAATGAGTGACTGATGATTACTGAACAGTATGCTAGGTATTTATAATCTTCTTTTTAGCGTGTCGGTGGCAATCTATATTGTGTCCAGAACTGAGCTACTAGTTTGGCGCTGTCGGTACCGTCCATCAGTTCCTGTAGTAAACAAACAACAGGACGCGCAGGACGCGATATTAAGTGCCCTATTGTTTGTAGAACAGCACCACATTCACACTCCAGGCAGAGTCGTTAATGAATCTCCACCTGAGCAGGTTTTCTTTGCTGCGGCCAACGTCAGTCCGGAGTCTATTTTAAGACTTCCAGGTCAGCCATGGCAACTCTTGTCCAGGTGGTAGATTTTCAGCAGGTGGAACGAATGGGTTAGGTAAGGATGCACTGCCTCGCCACAGCTTAAGTCTTTACGTGGACCGCTCGCCAGTGAGTGGGGAGACACACTTCAGAAAGCTGTTTCGGCTTTTGCGCCTTAGCTACACGAGGGTATTTAGGTGTCGTGTGTCTGAGTCCATTTTGGCTCTTTCGCTAGAGCTTGCCACTGTTCTGCGAACTTCTGGTTCTGGTGGGAAATCTGTTTCAAAGCGTTATGTTTTTTTTTTTGTATAATTTATAATAATTTCACGCGAACGATGGTAAAATCAAAAATATACAAAATCCCTTCGTCGATTCCCAAGCTTAAAAAATTCGCGACACACCACCGCGCTCTTTAATTGTCGCCAATAAGTAACAATTAAAATGATTGTGTTCTCGATGTACGCTTCTTTATTACTTCTGATTATGTTTAATTGTCTGTCTGTTCTCTCCAGCTTGGTGGCTTGAAGATTTTTGGATTAGCGAAAGCGTCAGGGTAGCCCGCGAAATTCAAATTTTCTTAAGTTTTTTGCAATTTGCAGGTCAGTGTCAGGTTGGATGTTGATGAAAAAAATGAGTCGTGCCAGTAACACGTGTGTAGTTACAGAATTATAATCATTAAAATCATCAATACAACCCTCTAATTCATTTAATCCCATTGAATGACTTTTTCAAATAGTTACAGAATAGGGTTAAATGTACTTAGAGGGTTGTGATTGTAACCTTTGATGATTTTAACCTTTTGTCCGCCACGGACGTCTATGGACGTCAAATCAAGAAGTGCTCACGACGCCACGGACGGCATGGCACGTCGAAAATAACCCTTTTTTACAGTTGGCGTGGAGAACACAGATTTTCGTTATTGACGTGGCGGTCTTAATGTTAAAGATTATAATTCTGTAACTACATACGTGTTACTCGCGCGACTACCTGGCCGATATACCTGGACATAAAATGGCGGCGGTTAAAAAGACAAATGTTAAGCATTATGTCAGTAATGAGCTAAATAAGCAACAGTAAGAGCCGCACAGGTTCATCTTTAAGGTTAAGCCGCGCTCTGCCACGGCTGCGGGACTGTTCGAAAGAGATACCGCGGCCCTGGAACACAAAGGGCAAGGAAGGAACATGGACGGGTTTTAGTCAGTACAAGTCTGACACTCCCTTTCGCTCCGCCTAAAGCGGGAGAAGTCATTTGATGACTTCCCATCCGAAAAAAAAGGTTCATCTTTAAGGTTAAGCCGCGCTTGCCTTTTCGGTCTGTGGATAGGTGACATCATAATATACTGAGTTTCCTCCTTCCCTCGGAAAGCACGTTAAGCCGTTCGTCCCTGCTGTAATTTGTAGATCTTTGACAGTCGTTACAGGTAGTTAGTGGCCCGAAAGTCTGTCAACCAGTCTTTCCTAGGGGTATTACTCAGTACTAACTGGGTTGTGGAGATCAGATAGAAAGTCGCTCCATGTAAAATACTGGTAATCAGCTGCATCCGATTAGACTGGAAGCCGACTCCGATGTCATTGGGAAAACGCTAGGCAGATGATGATATGTCAGTAACGAGTCTTGAGGAACATTTTGGCTACTTGACAAGTGTGCATGAGAAAACCCTGAGACGACAGATGAAAGAAGACATGCTGCGACAACAAGGATGGGAGAATAATACCTACCTTAGTTCTCAAGATCTCCTATCAATTGATACGAGGTGTAAACAGACTCTTCACGAAGCCGTTAACCATGCATTATGTACATCAAACTAATTAGCTTTACGCAAAAAATATTGCTGAGAAATGACTTTTTTTTTTGTGGTGAAAAATCACGTTTTACGGTAGGACTCAATGTAACGCATTATGCTGATGGATGGATTGAATAGTACGGGGGTCGTGAAGGTGTCTTAAGTAAAAAAATACGATAAAAACGAGTATTTAAAAAAAAAAACTTGTGAAAAAGTTGTAACTTTATCTCCGTAACTAGAAGGTGCACAGGTATAGTTTAGAACAAAAAATTGATCGCAAGAACAGGGAGAACAAGAATAGTGCCTTTCGACTTCGTTAAGAGTCTTTTTACATCCTTTATTGCACTTAGCACAGTTCTAAGTCTAGCTTTTCCAATAAATTACTTAGTAGTAAATGGCGGCAATTGAATTGTTTATTACTTGGGTACAGTGGCCGCCATCTTGAATTTAAAATGGCCGTTATTATTGGGTGTTTTTGGCGGGACAATGATTTGGGGAATTATTGCAGATGTGGACAAGTAAATAAGCATGTAAGAATCGTAACAGATCATGCCTGCCAGGGCTGCGGGACTGTTCGAAAGAGATACCGCGGCCCTGGAACACAAAGGGCAAGGAAGGAACATGGATGGGTTTTAGTCAGTACAAGTCTGACACTCCCTTCCGCTCTGCCCAGAGCGGGAGAAGTCATTTGATGATTTACCACCCGAAAATAAAAAAAAATCGTCGTTGCAGATGGGGTTCTGTTGTTTTGTAAAAATGCGTGAGTTTACGTATGTTGACGCTATGAGTTGACAAGTCAGTATTGAGCATACGGTCCTGGGTTCGATTCCCGGGTCGAGCAGTGTTATTGGGTTTTTCCATCAGCAGCGATTTTCTCAGTAGCAGCCACAGAGTCTGATTTTGTGGCCGGTAGATGGCAATAGGATCGCCCCCAATTACGTGGGACTTAAACTAAAGGCGAAATGTGGGGGTAACATAATTAGGTACAACTCTGCCTAACGCTGCAGGGATTACAAGCGTGATGTTATGCTATGTAAGTCAGTATTCTGATTATTTTTTGTTAAAGACATATTTAGTGAAAAGACGTTTATTCCGTCATGAAAAAGACGAATTAATGGGTATATGCGCGTGCGCATTGAGCGTGTTTTAATACGCCATTTTTCTTTTATGTGTTATTTCTTCAGTTTATTGACTTTTCTACTTACATCACAGAAAAGAAGCTATGTACAAAGGCAAAATTGCAAACGAAATAGATTTAAAGTCGTATGCCCGGGTTCAAAGTTGACAAGGGTCACATAAACAGACCATTTCATTTCGACACTCCTGTCAGCAATCAGGCAGCAATTTAAAAGAGCAACATGTAATGTATGGAACCCCTTTCAATACAAAACAGTACCCAACTTCATCTTGACCCGACGATTGTATGACCCTGCGCGAGCCAAGTGGACCCAATTCCCGACACACCACGTTCTCGTTCTTCGCCACGATTGGCCAGAGAATTAATGACAATATTGCGTACTTATTCGTTTGACCGTCTCCGTACAAACCGTCAATTTAGCAATAGACGCTCACAGTCTTGACGTCCGCGCCCGCCGGCAGCCCGCGTTAATTTGATTTGGATTTCGAAAAAATTACGAACGTATTTCCGTTGCGCGTGATTTTAATTTAACATTTTCGAATTTTTTTTTTTTTTTTTCAAAATGTTGGACTGACATGATATTTTTGAAGGACGGGGATGGTCGTGGGAATAGATTGTATATGTGTTTCGCCAATATGGCTTTGTAACAAAAATTGTGACAAACTATTCGGACTCCCATTGAATGTTATTTTTCTTTGTGTTGTTAAGGACTCAATATAAAGGTGAGAATATGTGGATTGTTTGTGATTTATTTCACGTGTGATACATTTTTTATTTTCTTGGAGGTATTTCTTTTATGTACTGTCATTTTAACAGGCAATTACCATAATTTATTTGCTTTTCATAGTAATCTTAAAATTAATTTTAATTTAATTTACTAAAGACTTAGGTCGTTCTTCGTTTAATACTCCATTCTCACTAAACTTCCAGCGTACAACTTAACCTTAGCTTTTAATTAATATGACATTATTTTATGTAAAAAAAAACTGGTCAAGTGCGAGTCGGACTCCGTACCATAAACCGAAAAAAAAACACGTTTCTGGCTGTCTGTCACCAGTCTGTATCTCACGAACCGTAATAGCCAGACAGTTGAAATTTTCACAGATGATGTATTTCGGTTGCCGCTATAGCATAGCGGCAACCGAAATACATCACAACAATAAAAAATAAAATATTTAATAATTAAAGGGGACTCCCATACAAGAAATGTATTTTTTTCGGATACCCGTATTGGTAAATTTCAACTATCTAGCTATTGCTGTTCATGAGATACAGCCTGGTGACAGACAGACAGACAGACGGCGCATTCTTAGTAATAAGGTCAACAGGGGAACCTTAAAAATAGGCCGCCTTGCTCAAACGCCTCGTCTTTAAAAATATCTGTAATAATCAATGAAAGTTCCCGTTTCACCGTTCTTTGTCTTTGCAAAACCATATTCCGATTGATCTACAGGCTGAAGTAAAAAAAAACATTGTAGTATCTAAGTACTTAATAATAGTAAAAGCTCAATCAATTTTCAAAGGCTTTTCCAGGATAGCCATGTCACAAAACCGCCAAAAGTGGAGAGATTTGGAAGAGACCTACACTTAGCATTGGGTGGTCAAGGGTTGAAGAAGAGAGAGAGAGAGAAAGGCTTTTCCGGGGATTTATATCATACTACTCTAGAGTTTTACCGCCAAGCAATAATTCTAAGTTTCTATATTGAACTTCAGCAACTATCGACACTAATAATTAAACGTAAAATTACCTGTAGTTTCATCGACCACATCTAGACCAACTTTACAATTCGTTATAAATTCCCTTCGTCCTTAGATTTTCGTACTATTTGCAAACGAGTAACACCAAAAAAATGTATACAACTACTAACTATTCTGTGCTACGCACAACATGTGATTTTAATCAAAACACCATTTTTTTTGCAAGTTTCAATGAATTAACAACCAAAACAACTGAAACTTCTGAGAAGGCAATTAACTGAGCGTGCTGCCAATTAAATAATTAGGAGCATTTGAAAGGAAATCTCCATGACGTATTGTTCAGCCCTCTAGACTGGACTGGTAGAATATTTCTGAGGCGATTTTTCTTCCATGTTTTACGGTTTTTAAAAGAAAGAAAATTTGTTTGTCTCGCACATGACTACAACGATTAAATCACTATCACTACATATTATAAAACAAAGTCCTCCGCTGCACCGATTTTTATACTGTTTTCACGAATGGATAGAGTGGTTCTCGAGGAAGGTTTTAGTATATAATTTGTCAAATTTTTGTTGCGGGAAAATTTCATGATTACTTTTGGTCGCGATATCGACATCCACGCGGGCGAAGCCGCGGGTATCAGCTAGTTAACAATAAAACAAAATTATTAAAGTAAACATACGACAAAAATAAGACATAAATTAAACTAAATTGGTCTTGTACAAGCCAAAAGGGGCCCTATCTCAGTATGGTGCTTATATTATTTAAAAAAATGTCACAGCGCTGTCAAAAGAGACATACTCCTAACCGCCATACATTCAAGTCAAGAAAAGAGTAGGTTACCAGTGAACGATAGCTATCTAGTACAAAGTACTCACACGCATGGGCACAGTATGGGCTATGCGGCTATATAATACAAAGAGATTGAATTTATACAATGCAAAGATAGTTGTACAATCTTCAGCAGCTCCAACAATACAGTTTAATACTATCCATTTATGCGCCCCTGTCCTTGTGGAGCAGGACCGGCATTGAGCCAAGCATTTTTATCAGCGATATAATCGTCCAACTTGTAATATGCTTGCTTACATAGTGTGCGTTTAATGCATGTTTTAAATTTCGTCTCATTCAGTTCAAGAATACTTTGTGGAATTTTATTGTAGCATCTCAAACAGTACCCCATGAAAGATGAGTCTACTTTAGCGAGTCTGAAGCCTGGCTGAACTAATTGGTCCCTATTTCTAGTACTGTAATTATGTCTGTCACCTCTTTTATTAAAAAGATGTAGATTTTTCAATCCATCCATCAATATTTATCCATCATACAATATTTTGAGTGCGTTACATTGAGTCCTACCATAAAACGTGAATTGTCAGCCCAAAAAAAGAAGTCTTTTCCCAGCAGTAATTTTTGCGTAAAGTTACTTAGTTTAATGTACATAACGCTTGATTGAGAGCTTCGTGAAGAGTCCGTTTACACCCTGTATACAAATAAAATTAAAGTGTCTGTAATTTCATAATAACAGCTTCAATTTTGCCTGTCCATCCATCAATATTTATCCATCATACAATATTTTGAGTGCGTTACATTGAGTCCTACCATAAAACGTGAATTTTCAGCCCAAAAAAGGAAGTCTTTTCCCAGCAGTAATTTTTGCGTAAAGTTACTTAGTTTAATGTACATAACGCTTGATTGAGGGCTTCGTGAAGAGTCCGTTTACACCCTGTATACAAATAAAATTAAAGTGTCTGTAATTTCATAATAACAGCTTCAATTTTGCCTGTCCATCCATCAATATTTATCCATCATACAATATTTTGAGTGCGTTACATTGAGTCCTACCATAAAACGTGAATTTTCAGCCCAAAAAAGGAAGTCTTTTCCCAGCAGTAATTTTTGCGTAAAGTTACTTAGTTTAATGTACATAACGCTTGATTGAGGGCTTCGTGAAGAGTCCGTTTACACCCTGTATACAAATAAAATTAAAGTGTCTGTAATTTCATAATAACAGCTTCAATTTTGCCTGTTTTACTGGCAGATAACTAATATAATAAATATTGAATAGATTTTACATGAACTTAGAGGGTTTTATTTATGATTTTCATGATTATAATTCTGTAACTACACACGTTCGACTCATTTTTCATCAAAATACAATCTGTCACTGACTTGCAATTTGCAAAAAAAACGTAAGAAAATTTGAATTTCGAGGGCTACCCGTACGCTTCCACATAAATAAATAAACTCGTTACATGTTCACAGTGCAGGATGCATCTTCTCTACGCATAAGGCACATGGACCAATCATTAGAATCGAACCTTCGACCTTCCCAATAAATTAATTGTTCAGACAGAGCTTCAATGGAACTGTCATTGTCAGTCATCAACAATTGTCTTATGCAGAAATGGTGATTCAACGTGCACAGCGCTTTTATGAGTGCCTACTGATAATCACTGTTTTATTCTTTGCTAATAGATTTTTTTATGGTTGTTTAATTTTACGGTGTTTTTATAATGCCAATAAAAACAATTTTCTTTTTTCTTTGCACAGAAATCTGTCTTTGTGGTTAGTAAAGCACTTTGAAGTTTGCAATAAGCCCGACCTTAGGGGGATCCTCACGAACACAGTGTTTGTTCAATATTTAGATCATTATACCAACCTAATCATCTCCACTTTCTAAAGGCGTATTCAAAGTACTTCTATTAATCCCATGTCAAGTTAAATTGACTGACCGTTGTGTTGTTCATGGACGCAGAACAGCACACATGTTTTTCTTGCCGCAGCTTGTCTCTTCTTAAGGGGGAAGCGCTAGAATAGCCCGCGATATTCAAATTTAATTAGCAGGTCAGTGTCAGGTTGTATGTTGATTAAAATATGATGCGCGGCCTCGGCTTGACTTTTCTAGATGACTATTTCATGAAAAAGTAATTCAATGAACTTAGAGGGTTGTACCGATGATTTTAATTATTATAATTCTGTAAATACATGTGTATTATTATTCGAACCCAGGCAGCCGCATTTCTTTGTGTAATTTATTTCATCACCACTGCTCTCAAAAACGGTGAAGGAAAACATCGTGAGGAAACCAAAGCATGTCCTAGAACCAAAAATTCGAAGACATGTGAGATCTGCCAATCCGCACTGGGCCCGCGTGGTGGATTATAGCCCATTCCCTCTCATAGAGAAGAGGCCTGTGTCCCAGCAGTGGGAACATTATAGGCTGATGATGATGCGTATTAAGGCCGCAAATCATATTTTGTTCAACTTACAGCCTGACACTGAAAGGCAAATTGCAAACACCGTAAAAAAAAAAATCTCGGGCTACCCTGCCACAAATCGATTCCAAACTTTCAGATTTCAGAAATCGGCATTTCTCGTTCTTCTGATATCGACTCAAATCTATGTATAGGTTAGGTGGACATGGATGGTTTAGCGCGGAGTGAAAATCGAAACCTAACGCCACCATTTTGTTTTTGCAAAACAACTCAGCCACGGCCATTCTCGAACAGTGTAAATTCGGACGGAGCATCTTTGTACAAAACAGTCCTGATTATTATTTGTGCAATTTTTCAAGCCAAATCTCATCCAACAACAATCTATTGAAGTGAAAACTTCTTTAGCGGCGTTGTGCTTTTTAAGCTGAATGGCGTTGTTTCAAGTTTTTTTCTACGGCAGTGACATCTGTCGTTCTTGCAGAAAGCTATTGAAATTTCTGATATTTAAGCTAGATGGCGTTGTTTCAAGTTTTCACTTCTGCCGGCACTCCCGGAGTGCAAGCTTTTTTCTCTCAGCACCGCCATTTTTGCATCACGTGGCTCTCAATTGTCGCGCTCATAGCATTGCAAGTAGAATTGATGTCCAAGGCCTTCCCGTATAATACTAAGTGAATAATTTGGGTCTAGACTCGTAGACCTTAGGACAGGTAGTCATTACGAGGGGAATGGAGACGTCAGGTGGGGTTATGAATATTGTGGGTAATGGACATGAATATAGCTCGCGGCTAAATAATAACAGCGGCTCGGGTCGATCTGTAGATTAGGTTGGTCTAGGTTGCCTAGGTTGGTCTGTGGATGGGTGACCACCCATTACATACCGAGTTTCCTCCGTGCCTCGGAAAGCACAGTCGTTAGGTTGTCAGTGGCCCAAAAAAGTCTGACAACAAGTCTTACTAAGGGGTATCGTATTGCCCAGTACTAACTGGGTTGTGGAGGTTAGATAGGCAGTCGCTCCACGTAAAATACTGGTATTCAGCTGCATCCGGTTAGATTGGAAGCCGACCCCAACATAGTTGGGAAAAGGCTAGGCAGATGATGATGATGGGTATGAATAAAACTGAACTATGTTTTGACATGAGTGGAGTGTTATAGCGAGGTTTTGACACTAAATTCGATGTCCCAAAATGAAAAGGAATGAAATTAAAATGTTGTGAAGTTTTGGATTTTGAGCCAATATTTCTTGAGCTTATTCGTTGCCAAATTCGGTATTTAAAATTACTGAAGAGCGTCTTCTTCGTTACGTAGCATGGTATAATTTGTTAAGTAAACTAACTTCATGCATTATTAATTAAAAACTACTAAACAAACTATAAAAAGGGCATCAAAAACCTTCCGACACGCTGTCAGCTGGTAATGTGCCCAAAAGACTGGTAGCGTTGCCACGTTTTTATGGCACGGGAAGCGTCAACTAGGCATATCTAAATTAAATTTCGTATTTAAATAAAATATCAGCATGTCTTAAAAACTAGGTATATCTACAAACATATCCCCTTAACGAAGTGGTGGCTCCGAAGGATCTTTGCTGACGGCTGGGTATCCTAAGAAAGTCTGCGTGAAAAAATCTTACAAACAGACACGTAAAAAAATCTGTCTCATTGTTATAAATCCCTCAAATAGCCCTTAACTGAAGACATAAATAACTTAGTAGGCTTAGGGCTGATTTTTCAATCCTTAGATAACATTTACCTGAAGAGTAATTGTGAGGTTTTGACAGTTCGTCCATACAAAAACTATCAAAATCACAAACTTATTCGTCGGATAAAAGTTAACTGGCGACTGAAAAACCGGCTCTAAGTCAAGTTTGTGCCGAAAAAGACTATGAACCTTTATTTCAATTAATATCAAGCAACATTTTACACTCTTCAGCCCAAAGAAAGAAACAAACTGACTTTCTTAACAAAAAAAAAACATGTGTGCAATTCACACGTGGTAGAATTGAAACCTTCAAAAATTTTGGCTTCAAGATAAACACTGTATAATGCTTCCTATCTCATTTTCTCCCACGTTCAATCTTATGAATTTATGTGTCTGTCTCTTTTTACTGTCGCTTTTTCGTTTCATCACTTTCAAATCACAACGATGCTAAAGAAGGTACTTCAAAAATAACAAAACGTTCTTCTCTTATTTCCAGGAGCCGTAGTACACCGCCCCCCAGGCTTAACGCTACGAAGAATCGAGAGGTTCACCAGTTCTCCCCTTTACCACATGGAGCCACCCGCGAATCCAGCATATCAGACCCCCAGCCACTTCAGCACAAACTTCCCCGGCTTACCCCACATAGACTACCAACACACCAGCTCGAACAGAAACATGCCCATGAAGATAGAGAACGAACTACTTCAAAGTCACCGCCAAAGAGAAACGACAGGCATCAAAAAGTTATACAACTCATTCTTTGTTCTATTTTAACGTGTTAATCATTCTGTATAAATCATTCATTCATTCTCATTCATCATTCAAAGACTTTAGTGTTGTCATGGCGATTTTGTGATGGAATTTTATTCAGAAGACAAGGACTATAGTATGCATGATAGCAGGAAAGAGGATAGCTATACTTGGGAGTCTAGTAGTGTGAGGTTAGCTTTGGTTGGGAGGGAAGAGGAACTCGGGATGTATTTGGAAGAGCGGGAGCGGGGAGTGAAGCGGAAGTGGCAGGGGGAGGGGAAGATGATGCGGAGGGATGAGAGCGAGGAGAAGGAGCAGCGGAAGGTCCCGCCTAAGAAGATTATGGGTGAGTGTCTTTTTTGTGTTAATTTGGGCCCTTATGGTGCTCTTCCCAAAGGCGACTCCAACGTCATCCAGTTACAATGACAAACCGCAGGTGGCGGCTTGTTTCTATAGAACTGTACAAGGTGTAAACGGGCCTTACACGAAGCAGTCAGCCATCAGTTCTGTATATCAAACTCAGGAACTGTAAGCAAAAATTATTGTTGGGAAACGACTTTTGTTTTTTGGGTGAAAAGTCACGGTTTACGGTAGGACTCAATGTATCGCACTCTAAACATTTAACTGGATGCATTGAATAGTACAGGAGTCGTTATAACATTAAAACATGAATTTCCAAAAAAATATTGTGATAAAATTACCTCCAATATCTCTGTAACTAGTCTAAAGAGGTCCCAGGTATCGTCCAGAACAAAAAATAACGGGTTGCACTCCGGGAGTGCCGGCAGAAGTGAAAACTTGAAACAACGCCATCTAGCTTAAATATCAGAAATTTCAATAGCTTTCTGCAAGAACAAAAGAACGCTGCCGTAGAAAAAACATGAAACAACGCCATCTAGCTTAAACTACACGCACACTCGCGTAAGCGCTCTGCGCCGCCGATTCGATCTGACGCGAGTTTAACAGTTTTTACCCATCCCAAAAAGTGCACAATGCCGCTAAAAAAGTATTCACTTCAAAAATCTTGGCTTCGTGAAGAGTGTTTTTAGAGCATTATGATAAAGATTCCAAAGATGGCGTTGTGGTCGGCTTCGGAAGACTCTTCAGATTACTGTTACCAATTTAAGTCATAATCAACTTGAGGCCTCTCAGGTAAGGTTTTTAGAAAACCGCGTTGTATTTTGAACCATTAGACGTTAATATGGTTAAAATTGGGATTTACTACAAAAATATTGTAAAATATTGTAGACAGCTTTAGTACCATCCCGGGTTAATAGATAGAGCCACCAGTAATGATTGAGTATGAAAAAATATGTACCTAATCTAATCGTATGATAAAGTTATTTTTGCATTCTACGTCATAAATTCTACTTAAAAGTATACAACATTCCGGATTGATAAGATCTCCCTGCATGCATCTAGTAACTTGATTGTGGGAAATGTCAGATAAACAGTCGCTCCATGTCACATGGAGCGACTGTTTATCTGACATTTCCCATAATTTTTGACATACAGTTGCCTCTGGCTACAGAAAAGTTCATAGAGAAAGTTCTTTTTTTTTCGGATGGGAAATCATCAAATGACTTCTCCCGCTCTGGGCAGAGCGAAAAGGAGTGTCAGACTTGTACTGACTAAAACCCATCCATGTTCCTTCCTTGCCCTTTGTGTTCCAGGGCCGCAAGTTCGGGTACCTTAGGCCGCATCATTGCTTCCCAACAGGCGAGTAGATTTATGTATCAGCCTACTCCGTCCCACTCCGTTTCCAATTTTTAAATCCGTTAAGAATGAGTCCAGATCGTCAAGCCAGCGTTTCTTGGGCCTGCCTCGGTTACGACAGCCGTCTTCAGGCACCCACTGTGTGACTATCTTCGCCCATCTGTCCGGCTTCATCCTAGAAACGTGACCTGCCCAGTCCCATTTCAAACTCGCAGATTTATTGCTAACATCGGCGATGTCTGTCTTAGCCCGAATTAAGGTGTTGCGCATTCGATCAGAGAGTCTAATATTTAGAGTTATTAAGTTTAAAAAATCTGGCCAAGGGCGAGTCGGACTCGCGCACGAAGGGTTTCATACCATTATCTATACAACATTAGACAAAAAAATCACGTTTGTTGTATGGACCCTTTAAATATTTATTTTATTCTGTTTTTAGTATTTGTTGTTATAGCGACAACAGAAATACATCATCTGTGAAAATTTCAACTGTCTAACTATCCCGGTTCATGAAATACAGCCTGGTGACAGACGGACAGACAGAAGGACAGCGAAGCCTTAGTAATAGGGTCCCGTTTTTACCCTTTGGAACCCTAAAAAAAGCCTGGAAGCCGACCCCAACATGATTGGGAAAAGTCAAGGCAGGCGATCATGAAAAGATGCTATGGCTTAGATACCAAAGAATCATAGAAGGTGGCTGTATAAGTTTATGCAATAAAATGTTTAAGTATTTTCTCTCAAAATATAACGTAACTGATATCAACTTCATTATTTAACGAGAAGTGACTTTTGTTGATACAAGTCTACCAATCAGAGATGAGTTTACATAGATTATGTTTTTCGTAGATAGGACAGCGTGGTCTAGGAATTATGCCTACTTTTTACTACATGTTCCTTGCACGTCGATGGCAAATATTTCTTTAAATAAGTTTTTTTTTGGCCTTATATTTTAAATTATAAGGATTAGACGATTAGATGAATACGATTGTTTGCAAGACTATAGACGGTCAAGTTCAAAATTTTCTGAAACTCCGCCAACCTGATGTGTAAGGTTGGGTTACTTAATGACATATATCAAGATATGATTAACACAACTAAATAAAGGGTGTAAACAGACTCTTAACGAAGCCGAAAGGTACTTGTTCTCCCCATCATTGCGATCATTTTTTAGTTCTAGACCATACCTGGGAAACTTCTAGTTACGAAGATATTGGGGGTCAAATTCCAATATTTTTTTGAATTCATATTTTTAATGTAAGATTTTTACTTTAAACACCTCCAGGAACCCCTCTTTTTTTTTTTTTACGGATGGGAACTCATCAAATGACTTCTCCCGCTCTGGGCAGAGCGGAAGGGAGTGTCAGACTTGTACTGACTAAAATCCATCCATGTTCCTTCCTTGCCCTTTGTGTTCCAGGGCCGTGGTATCTCTTTCGAACAGCCCGCAGCCCTGGCAGGCATCGGCCCTTGCGGGCCCTTCCCTATTTGCTGACATCTCTTTGAGGCGCGCGTGGAACACGAACGCGCCGTCAACACGGCCTGTCGTCAAAAGACGGACGGACGGCGAGCTAGCCCATTAATCTCCGTCCACAGGTCCGCGTCTACGGTGGCCGGAAGCCACCACGTGACGCCCGACGCCCGAGGCGTCTCCCGCGGCGGCTGGGACGAGAGGTTCTCTCCCTCTCACGCTCCGCCACCTCCTTCGCTAGCATGACTGCTTCGCAGAAGGAGGTGACGGCGTCCCATTCCCTTTCGCTCCGGACCATGGACTCCAGGACCCCCTTACTATTCAATCAACCCATCAGAACAATGATTTAAGTGCATTACATTGAGTTCTACTGTAAAACATGACTTTTCAGCCCAAAAAAAAAGTCGTTTCCCAGCACTAATTTTTGCTTAAAGTTACTTAGTTTGATGTACATAATGCTTGGTTGACGGCTTCGTGAAGAGTCTGTTTACGCCCTGTATTTACATGTTTGGCGATCTCTGATTTGATTATAAAACGAAAGCCACTCATTAAATTCCAGTTATGTATGATATTTTTTTACGCAATAATTGAGTTTTTGGCGCCAGAGCATTATCTTTCTGCAATTCACATAGTTATCAGTAAAAAAAAAATTTTTTTCACATAAATTAATTATCTTAATTGGCGCTGATGACCCTTGTGACTTCTAGCCATTGATGTAATCTTATACCCCATGTCATTATCATTATAAAGACATTAAATGTATTGTGATAGTAAATGGTAAAATAGCATAAATATTGACTAAGTCTACCTGCCAAGAGAAACATTGTAGCCGTCACAGCGCAAAAAATTGCTTAACTTAAGTTGCAGAAGGCAGGGCACGTTGCTCGCAGAACGGATGACTGATTGAGCTGAAAGGTTCTGAAAAGGACCACGTACCGTTAGAACAGGAATAGGACCGGTTGACCAGGTGATGCTTTGGAGAGTTCTGTGATCAGCAGTCGAAGTTTTAGGGTGATAAGATGTGAAGGACGTCTTGTGGCTGATATGATGGTGATATCTGGTGAACCCAACGAAGAAGAATTAGTTTGATGCATAAATAATACTTTTTTGATGGGAGAAATCAATTTTAAACATCACATACGATAGCCTCACAGAGTTAAACCCATTTTAGGCAGAATACCCACCATCTTATAAAATTAATCTTTGGACACTACTGATAATACACTAATGACGAGTTATGAATTGTAATACATACACAAAACAGTGGCTTACTACGCATCGCGAACGACTTACATGTCTGCGATTTTTTTGTCGCAATTTTTAAAAGTGCTGTGCTGTGAAAATCGCAAAAAGTTGAAAAAAAAACGTGTGTTTTAAAAACATTAATGGTGTGTGTAGAACTTGAATTGGAAAAGAAATTAATGGTATCTTAAGACGGAATAATAATTAATTATTTAATTGAGGAGGTTTCGTAATAAAAATGTATTGTTTCACTACACTTTTTGCTTAAGAATAAAAGTAACAATCTGCTTGGAATTTTGGTATTCTAATGCATAGAAATGTCATGCAAAGAAATGATCGATATTAATCACTAGTATTAAAAGGGCATTGATGACTGCCTCGTTGTCCTATTGTTCCCAAGCGCGATGGTTGACCATGACGTCCTGGATTCGATTCCCCGATCGGGTAAAGTGTTATTGGGTTTTTCCATCAAGAATTTCTCAGTAGCAGCCACGGAGTCTGGATTTGTGCCCGGTTGACGGTAATAAGCTCGCCCCCTTTTACATGAGACTTGAACACCTGAGGAAATGTGGGTGTACTATTAGGAACACCTCTAATCCTTCGGGGATTGCAAGCGTCATGTTATGATATAACATAACATCACGCTTGCACTAGTCTTCATGCTTTGCAATGAGCAATTGCAAATTGACGCCTGAAGAAGATATTTCGAGGTCAAAGTTCAAGATCTTTAAACATTACTTAGCTTGTGCTTTGACTGTCTTTCACTGGCAGTCAACAGTTGACAGTCGATTGACAGTTCTAGCAGTGAGTTATGACTTGGCAGTAAAGCCAAGTCATACATAGGTTTTGAGTTTGAACTCAAGACACGATAACCGATAATCTAATCCTCAACTTTTCAGTTACCGGCGCCACATTCAGACTTCCTCTTATGTAGATGTACTTGTTCCTTGGGTCATACATGGGTCACTTTGGTTTTGAGTCTTAACTGAGTACTCTCGCTTCCGAAATCTGTCTTCTACGTCTTCATAAATTGTCAGCCGTTGTAATTTGCCGTTTATTTTGGGTCTGGATGCTTTGGTGGATATGCAGTCTCCCCTCAGGAGTTCATCTAAGGTCCAACATGGCTTTCAATGAACATTTCATGTTTGTTTCGCCCCGACCCCAGTTCATTTAGATCCATGTAGTCCTGACTGAACTAATACCGAATACAGGGTGTAAACAGACTCTTCACGAAGCCGTCCACCAAGCTCTATGTACATCAAACTAACTTTACGCAAAAATTAGTGCTGGGAAACGACTTATTTTTTTGGGCTTAAAAATCACGTTTTACAGTAGGACTCAATGTAACGCTCTCAAAACATTGTGCTGATGGATGGATTGAATAGTAAGCGGGTCCTGGAGGTGTTTAAAGTAAAAGTCTTACATTAAAAACATGTATTTAAAAAAAAATACTTGTGAAAAAGTTGGAACTTTGACACCCAATATCTCCGTAACTAGAAGTTTCCCAGGTATGGTCTAGAACAAAAAAATGATCGCAATGGCGGCCACCGTTGGCCACCCAATACTGAGTGTATGTGTCTTCCAAATCTCCCCACTTTGGCGGTTTTGTGTCATGGCTACCCAGTTTCTTCCGGCCACTTTAATGAGTTCGTCTGTCCACCTAGTCGGTTGTCTTCCCACATTCCTCCGTGCTCTCCAGTCCAGCACTTTCTGCCCCCATTTCCATCCAGTGTATGGCCCGCTCACTTCCACTTTCCTTATGCTATCAGTTTTGCTGTCATCCTCCATACTTCTCAATTAGCCGTAAAGGCTTTTTTGGGTGCGTTGGTCCAGCTAGTCCAGCTAATAGCAATGCCTCCACAGCGAGTTGTGATCTCTGGCGGGAGCTGCTTAAGCCCCCTGACGGTTTTATCGAGCCGTCTGAAAGCCTTCCCGCACTATTTTTTTTCTCTAAATGTTAATATATTCAGAAATCGTTATAATTTCCTAGATGTTATCAGTAACCTCATAAACTTTATACCTCAACTTTTTATCTGTACGAACGTCTTGTTGCTATGTGAATGATGTCATGCTACTTAGTTGATAGTAATAAGTAAGGATCGGGACCACCTCGACACATCTTCATGTCTTTATCATCATCTGCCTAGCCTTTTCCCAACTATGTTGGGGTCGGCTTCCAGTCTAGCCGGATGCAGCTGAGTACTAGTATTTTACATGCACCGACTGCTTCTCTGACATCCACAATCCAGTTCTCACTGGGTAATACTGTACCTCTTGGTAAGAATGGTTGTCAGTCATTGTGACGACTGTGTGTTGAATAAAAACCAATATTCTTAAACTAGTGTTTTATCCAATTCATCATCAAGCTTCTGAGATAGACAATAGCTTCATGTAATATACTGGTATTTAGCATCGACCGGTTACACCAGAAGACGACATAGTTGAAGAAAGGCTAGACATAATAACATGATGGTGCGCGTAATCTAGAACCGATGACCGTTGGGGTAGATAGACGTGTTCTTGAGTGGAGACCGCGAATCGGCAAACGTAAGGTGGGACGCCCTCAGGCTCGGTGAAGTGACAATCTTCGCAGGGTGGCATGTAGCAAATGGATGAGAGTTAATAATAATATCTTGGGACAACCAACACACCGCCATCTGATCCCAAACTAGGCAGAGCCTGTACTATGGCAACCAGATAACTGATAAACATACTTATATATTTCTAAATACATACATATTATAGATAAATTATACACCCAGATACAGAACAAATAATCGTACTCATCGCACAAAGATTTGTCCTGTGTGGGAATCGAACCCACGACCTCCGTCCTAGCAGTCAGGGTCACTAACCACTAGACCAACAGGCCAATCGTTGCTGACACAAGTTAGGAAACATCATCATCATCTGCCTAGCTTTTTCCCAACTATGTTGGGGTCGGCTTCCAGTCTCGGTTAGACTGCAGCTGAATACCAGTATTTTACACGGAGCGACTGCCTGGGATGTGGAGGTCAGACTCCACATCCCAGATAGTACTAAGTCTGACTGTCAGTTGTCAGACTTTTTGGGCTACTGACTACGTAACGACTGTCAAAGATCTACAAATGATACTCGGGACCAACGGCCTTACGTGCTTAACCTAAAGATCGACCCGAGCGGCTGTTATTATTTAGCCACGAGCTCCTCTACAAGTTAGGAAACATACAAACAACAAAAACAAAAACAATGAGCATAGTTAAAAGACTCTTTAAACTATGCTAATTGTTTTGTTTTCTTGTAGTAAAAGTAGTCGTGTGTAATGTGTTGGGGTCGGCTTCCAGTCTAATCTGATGCAGCTGTAGCGGCACTACAAAACATTCTCCTGTAACATAGAACAAAAAGTACTACAGCGCCATCTATGACACGGACGATGAACTAAAACAGCGAAAGGCACTTAATTTCTACATCGCGCACGTAAAGTTATCCTTAACTTAGGAGTATATATAGGAACCCGACAACAATTTGTCCGATTAAGCAGTTGACAGCCTCTCTAGGCTGAACTGCGAGTGGTCATATTAAACAAAAACAAAAAAATAAAAAAAAAATTGTCGGGCTGTAGCCCACCAGAGATAACACACCTCTGATCGCCTCCCTTTTCTTAGGGGGATGAAAAACTTTACTCCCCAACTTTATACCCCCAAACAGCTATGCCTGTATTTTACATGAAACATTTTTTGTTTACCACTTCGATATGTGTGCCAAGCATGTTTCATGTTTAAAGGCGGGAACACACCGCAGCGCACGCTGTGTACTGCCACGCACGCATTGTAGCTGCGTGGATTAATTTGTTTGACAACGTGGGTCTACGTTTCCACTGCCGTACAAACTACACACCCACAACTATGTACAACTGTAGCGTGCGTGGCCCACCGCGGCATATTGGTGTATAGGGTGTACCGCATGCACACCGTGTATAGCGTTGACAGCGTTGAGCTATGTGAACGCCTTATTCGAGCAAGCCACGCGTGTACTTATGACGTCAATTGATGCATAGCGTGGCTGTGGTTAGCAGTGGAAACAATCACATAAATTTTCTTGTAAAGGAAAGCTTAACACACGTGCGTAGACTATTTGTGCGCCGCCGTGGGTATGCGCCTGTACACACTTAAAAAAACAAGGAGGTTCTCAATTTGTCGCAATCTATTTTAGTCTTTTACTATTTCCTTCTTCTTGTTCGTGTGCTTTGTTGGCCCAAACTGTGCCACATCCACAGCGTTGTCAGTGGCAGCGCAGAGGTCGGATATTATGTACAGTCAGCGTCACGATGTGGGTACCCCTTCTTGAAAGCACCTATTTTCCCAACTGTATGTACGGTGGGCTGCATCAATTGGGTACCCCCCCAATTGATGCAGCCCACCGTACATTACATTTTGTATTTTACCTTTGAGATATCCATGCTTAGCACAAGCCCTTTGCAGGCATTAAGTAGGTAATTAAGTGGTTGCTTAGTATTTTAAGTCATCACATCACCAATTAGTGCAGTAATTGATTAGTTAATCACCTAAAAGGCTGTTATCATTACCTGTTATCTGTTGTTTTGTTTATTATCTCTTTTTGTCTCGATTTTCATTTTTATACTTTCGTATTTGTTGATAATGTGATCTGATGGGTTTGGTTTATCGTACCAGAACTGTCAAATATTACGTCAGTTTTTTATTAGTTTACAACAACAACATACATTTATTTTTAGGCTACTTTGGGCCATAGTTATATACCTTACAGACTAACATACATATGATATAATACAAATTGTGTTAGTAAATAAAACCTTACTATGTTAGTAACACTTCACTTGTGCACTAAGTCACTGCTTACCAATCATATGGATACAGGTTGACGTCGTTTAGACGTATGTCTTTATGCAACTCAGCACAAATCGCTGTAGAGTTCAGATTCACTTGTTTCTGTAAGATATCGAATCTTGGATTGTTACATTACACACTCTATAAAGCCGTATTTGTTACAGTCGCGAATCTTATTTTATTTGCAGGTCAGTGTCAGGTTGTACGTTGATGAAAAATGAGTCGCGCCAGTAACGCGTATGTAGTTACAGAATTACAATACAACTCTACAGCTATACAACTCTAAGTTCTTAAAATCCTATTCAATGAATATTTCATGAAAAAGTCATTCAATGGGATTAAATGGACTTACAGGGTAATATTGATGATTTTCATGATAGCGATTCTGTAACTACATACGTTTTACTGCTGCGACTCATTTTTCTTCAACATACAACCTGACAATGACCTGCGTAAGAAAATTTGAATTTCGCGGGCTACCCTGACGCAACCACCTTAACTGGCGAGTTTGTGCTATAGAACTCTGTCTCTTGCAATATAGGTTAAATCTTCTACATTTTAAACAGCTCTCAAAATTCCATTATCCTCATCAATAAGCAGATAGGAGAACTCAATATATTCGACCTCTGACCTCGCGCGTGTCCGCCTGTTAGTGCTGAAACTGTTGGTAATAACAATCTGATACCAGGTGACCCTACGGCCTTAGACCTAGCATACTGGATGCTAAGCGTTTTTATACTTTATAGGTTAATGTAGATAAGGTCTGTAATGGACGTGTTTTTATTTGCTTGTGTGTAGCTGTCACGCGAGAGTTTCCTGAAAGATCTTTAGTGCAGCTAGCGTCTCAGATAAGCTAGCTGCAGTACAGATCTTTAACCTTAACTAGCACAACTCCCGTACCCATCATCATCATCGTCTCGTGGGTCCCGGACTGGCACATATGAAAAGCATTCAATCGACTGTACAGTCACCCACAACCCATTTTTCTCGACTTAAGTTCCGCGTTTGACACTATAGACCACGAAATACTTCTGACAAAAATGACGCATTATGGTATAAGAGGTAAAGCCTTGAAATTATTCTCTTCATATCTGAAAAACAGAAAAATGTTCGTAGAAATTGACAAAATCCAAGATGGCTCCAAAAAGTTTACAAATCAGCAACCGTAATTATGACTACGGGCGTCCCGCAAGGATCTATATTAGGACCAATTTTATTCATCTTATTTATTAATGACTTAATCAATTACAGAAATACAATTTTACCTGACATTGATATAGTAATTTTTGCAGATGACACGAATGCCATAGTAGCAGCAAATGACATAGATAAATTAACAGAGACTGTAAATGCAGCATTACGAGCATTTCATGTGTGGTTCACTATGAACAAATTGTTAGTCAACACCGCAAAGACCAACATACTATTATTTAGAACGACAGCCCGTAATAAGGACGATTTAGAGGTTGTTTTGAGTGATGAAAAAATTGCCCTCGTCAAGGAAACTACATTCTTAGGTTTACATATAGATGAACAGCTAAATTGGAAAACAGAATTAAATGCTATAAATGCATCAGTATTTTCCGCATGTTATGCTTTAAGATCACTTAGAACAGAAATTGGCATTGAGCAATTGAAGATGGTATATTTCGCGTTGGTAGAATCAAAGATTAGATATAGCATAATGTTTTGGGGAAACAGTTATGACTATAATATCAATAAAGCTTTCGTGTTACAAAAACGCGCAATTCGTACAATAGTCCGTATCCCGCAAAGAGAGAGTTGCAGGGAACATTTTAAAAAACTGAATATACAGTGCCGAGCATTTATGTATTTGTACTCCTAAGCAACATGGCTAAATATATGCATGAATATGAGACAGCAGAAGAACGACAGATTAGAGAGTCCACACGGAGACAAGACATTATACGGTACAAGGTACAGCCTAATTTAAATATTGTGAAGCACAGTCCCAGATATCAATCGGTTATATTATTTAATAAGTTGCCTCTACATTTAAAAAGCGCTATCTACTCGAGCTCGTTTAAAAACGAATTGACTAATTTGAAATACAATTTATTGTTCATGAATAAATGACTAATGAGTCAGGTCCTATAAAGAAACCTCATCCCTAGAAATGCGCTTTTATACATTTAAAGGGTGTGTTTTAGTCAGTACAAGTCTAACACTCCCTTCTGCTCTGCCCAGAGCGGGGGAAGTCATTTGATGACTTTCCATCCGAAAAAAAATAAAAAGGGGTGAGATTTCTCTGCAGCCGGGTAAGCCGCTGCAAGCACAATCTAGCGAAATCGGTACTCTTCTTCTTCTTCTTCTTCTTAGCGTATCGATGGCAAATATGCTTATCCCAAAACTCAGCCACGGGAACTCCGCTCACTGATGCAGTGTATAGATCATCAACTGCGCAGGTCGAAGGCAGTGTAATGGGTACTCTATTGATACCAATGCGGTGCTCTTGGCCAAACCATGTCCCATCATGTTGGAGTGTCCTAACACCTGCGAAGGGCTTTGGAAGAAAGACAGCATTTGGAGAGGCTTGTGGCTTCATAATAACAACCGCATAGGTCCTTGTTCAGGTTTAAGCACTTGCCGAGGTTGGCCAGAAGCCCGAAAGTCCGACATCCAGTCTTTCCAAGGAGTATCGTGTTGTCCAAGAACTGAGTTGTGAAAGCCACGGATGCAGTCGCTCCATGTAAAATACTGGTATTCAGCTGCATCCGGTTAAACTGGAAGCCGACCTCTACAGAGCAGTGCAAAAGGCTTCGCAGATAATGGGTTCCGCAGTTAAGTGGATAAGTGGCGAGCTGCGAGACTGTTCGAAACAGATACCGCGGCCCTGGAACACAAAGGGCACGGAAAGAACATGGATGGGTTTTAATCAGTACAAGTCTGACACTCCCTTGAGCGGGAGGGGTCATTTGATTAAGTGGCAAGTTTTTTCATTGTCGCGGTGCCGTGCCTCAATTTGTCATTGAACAATATGGGTGCTACCATTTAAAGCATAAGTTGACATAGAATAGTGCTAATATCCGTGACGTGTGCCCCTATGACAAATGTGACAATTTGTACAATAAAATGAACAAACATTTGCGTCTTTGGTTGTTCATGTTTAGTTTGAGTGACGTCAGTCTTTCTTGCTGGCTTCTGGGTTCTTTAGTGCTCCAAGCCGTGTGTCATGGCATGTCATATCGGTAAAATAACAAACTTCTTTAGGTACAAACTTTTATCCCCTTTAGGGGACGAATTTCCACAGATCGTTATATTAGGAACTTATTTTTGCAGAATTTCATCCTTCGAGACATTCGACGAATAAATTTAAGAGTTTAAAAACTAGCAGATGGTCGATCGTCGGGTTAAACATAGACAAGCGTCTAGGTCGGTCTGGGGATGGGTAACCTCCTATTACATACCGAGTTTCCACCGTGCCTCGAAAAGTATGTTATGCCGTTGCTCCCGATTGTCATAAGTGGATCTTTGACAGTCGTTACATGTGGTGTGTCCCAAAAGTCTGACAACCAGTATTACCAATGGGTATCGTATTAACCAGTACTAACTGGGTTGTGGAGGTTAGATAGGCAGTCGCTGCATGTAAAGTGCTGGTCCAAGCTGCATCCAGTTAGACTGGAAACCGACCCAACGTAGTTGGAAAAAGGCTAGGCTGATGATGATTAACTAAGATGGTAAGTTAGGCTGATCTAACTCGTTTATGTCGTATTCGACTGATGAGCTTGGGTTAGGATTCCATCCTCGTGTGTGGTTATTGGGTTTTTCGATCAGGCTGATTTTGGCAGGATCACCCTTCTAACCCGCAGTCTAATTGAAGCCGTTTTATGACAAGTTGTATAAGGATCTAATACAACATCACGCCTGTAATCCCCGAAGAGTTAGGCAGAGGTGTAACTAATAGTACACCCACCACCCAGTTATGTTTAAGTCTCATGTAATAGAGGGTGAGCCTGTTGCCATCAACCGGGCACAAATCTAGACTCCGTGGCTGCTACCGAGAAATTCCTAATATAAAACCCAATTAAACTGCCTGACCTGCGGAATCGAACCCAGGACCTCATGTTCAGCGGGCACTAGACAAACGATAAGGACCTCTTGACGCTTAAATGGTATTTCATAATCGCCTATTTATGAATCAACCTTTTCCTAAGAATTCCATTCGTAAAGAGTTTTCGTACACACTTCGTATTATTATATCACGGTCAATTATCGCGTGTGACGTCACATCTAGTTATCTAAATAAAACATGGCTGATTATTTGTTTAATTTCGTATCTGTCGCATTTGTTATGTCTTGTTCGCGTCCCATAAAAGTGTTATTGCATTTTCAACGCGAAGTGAGCGTTGAAAATGCAATAACACTTTTGTGGGACGTATAGCGTAGATAATAGAAATTTCAACAGTGCAAAAATATTTAGGTGTAAGTTTAGTTGTCACTGTGGGTCCTATAAAAATCGTGTTATATTCTTGACTTTGCTAAATACGAATTGGCAAATAAAGTACTGCTAAAGATTCCGTTACGAAAAAAACCTTTGGAATTAAAAACTTCTTTAGCATAGTTGTGATTTTAAAGTCGATGAAACGAAAAAGCGACAGTAAAAAGAGACAGACAAATAAATTAAAAAGATTCAACGTGGGAGAAAATGGGATAGGAAGCATTATACAGTGATTATCTTGAAGCCAAAATTTTTGAAAGTTTCACCACTACCATATGTGAATTGCACACATGTTTTTTTTTATCTCACCAATGAGTTCTGCTCTCCTGTCATTTTACAGTTTATTTAACCCCTTTTTTTCGGATGGGAAATCATCATATGACTTCTCTCATTCTGGGCAGAGCGGAAGGGAGTGTCAGACTTGTACTGGTTAAAACCCATCCATGTTCCTTCCTTGCCCTTTGTGTTTCAGGGCCACGGTATCTCTTTCGAACAGTCCCGCAACCCTGGCAGGCATCGGCCCTCCCTGTTTGTAAACTCATAACCTCGTTTTTTCTTCTATCAGCTGCCTTGAGCGACATGGGTGGCAGCGGCACCAGCTCCTCGTCATCCCACATGTCTCCCGGCTGGCAGGTCAATGACCTCTACTCGCCCTTACCCCTGAGTTTGCATCACTGTCATAGTAATAATGGTCTTTTTTTCGTGAAGTTTAAGGTTACATTTGAATTGCTTCCAAAGACAAGTCTGTCAATATGCTAGGTGGTCTTAATTATTGTTGTTCCAATAGGGTTGATAATAGATTTTTTACTTGCAACGGTTGTTTTAGTACATGATCATTTTGTGTGATCAAACATGTTTCGGGAGTGACTTATCATCATTCTCTTGCCCTTATCTCAATTTATTTGAGGTCTGCGCAGCATGTCTTCTTCTTTCATATTTCTATTACTCGTCATCTCAGTAGTCACCTACTTTCTAGCTACCTTCATACAGTCCATCCATCGTTTCTTTGGTCTTATTTCAATTATCATTTCGAAGCTTTTTAGAACCGATGAATTTTTATATTTACATCGAAACTTATCTTATATCTATCTTGCTTCGCCGAGAAGAACCTGCCAAATGAATCAAAAATCTTGCTTAATGCCGCATATAAAGGGTGTAAAAAGACTCTTAACGAAGCCGAAAGGCACTTGTTCTCCTCATCATTGCGATTATTTTTTTTTATCTAGACCATACCTGGGAATCTTTTAGTTACGAAGATATTGAGGGTCAAAGTTCCAACTTTTTCACATGTTTTTTTTTAAATACATGTTTTGAATGTAAGATTTTTACTTTAAACACCTCCAGGACCGCCTCACTATTCAATCCATCCATCAGCACAATGTTTTGAGTGCGTTACATTGAGTCCTACTGTAAAACGTGAATGTTCAGCCAATAAAAAAAGTCATTTCCGAGCACTAATTTTTGCGTAAAGTTACTAGTTTGATGTTCATAATGCTTGGTTGACGGCTTCGTGAAAAGTCTGTTTACACCCTGTATACTCTTGAAAGTTACTATTCTGGTATTATTTGAAACGCCTTTTCCCTGATTCTATGGGTCATTTCATTCCTCTTGCACGTTTACTAATGTGCAATTCTGCAAATGTATCACGCGTAGACCTTACATCATAATCGGCACGTATTAACGCGTAATTATTTGTTTATTAACGCTTAAGTTATAGCAACTAATTGATCTGAGGTCATTTCGTAATTAATTCTTAAGACAATAACATCTAGCAAAAAGTGTAGTGAATTTACAGTATCATTTCGCTGGACTTAATGCAAAGCCAAAAATAAATTGCCAGCGAAACTCTGCAGAGACGTCTCGAATCGTTTCGTTCGATATCTAAACACAATAATACAAAACGAAAAACAAAATATCTGAACACGTGTTTTTTGGTTTATTGCGTTTAAATATCAATCCCCATTAATGCTGTCAAGTTTCGCTAGGTATTTTTTTGTGTGCTTGTACGAAGCACAGTGTTCACCTACGTATTTTTGTGCTTATGTACAAAATAAGACTTGAAAGTGGATATTTTCACAAATAAAATTGTGTGTACAGCGGTGGTCGCTTACGGGCTACTAATTATTGCAAAAGAGAACAATCAATAGCCTTAAAATGTTGCCAAGTATGAATCCCGAACAAAAGTTTAACAAGTGAAGTGAAAACAGAACAAAAAATAAAAAAGTGAAGTGCTACAAAATTTTCTTCAATAAAATGACACTCGAACATTTTCGAAGCGCCACAAAATATCACAGAAATATTATAGTCAGCCAATCGAGTACATGGACGTTTAAATGTGTGTTTTGTAACTGGTACTTCTGACAGTGACCGGAAAACCAAATCTAGGCTTTGATATTCCATCAAATATTTTTCAAAATTCATATAAAACTACATCCGACACTACCGCCCTCTGTTATTCGAAATGACAAACTGATTAATTGAAATCAGCCCCATCTATTAGTGTTACCCCAAAACTTTCGAGAGTGGAACTTGTTGAGGTGCCATCCAGCGGAAAGTTGCTGAACTGCTAATAGATTAGTGGCGCCATCTCTTGGTGTGAGACGTCAAGCTGTCGGCCATGGTTGAGGACACGACCCCGCAGCAGGACCGGGTTTCCGCTGCTGCGGTGCTGCAGTTCGCTGCAAGAGAAGCAAGGGAGGGGAGGAGATTCACGGAGTTTGGAGCTCACGCTTTTGCCAGCATCACTTATAATGCTTACGGTACTTTTTGGTTCTGTTTTAACTTTCTACTTTTAAACAGGTCATCATTATTATACAGCGGATGAAGACGTCCACAGGATAAAGGTTAAATACTCGTTACAACAACTGCCCTTGTGCTTCCAGCGCACCGTTCAGCAGATTTCTGCTACCTGTATAATATTTTATTGAAGTTATACTTCTTTTGGCGCGTTAGGGAAAAATGATGAGAGTAAATTTTTACGATGCGCGCGCAGACCGTCCCGAAAAACCGACACCCTGAACTTAGCCAGTCAACATACACCCTGAAGTTAGCTAGTCAACATTTTAGTTTTATACGCCAGAGAAGTATAAAGAGAAATATAAGTATAACAAACGAAAGGTCTTGAAATAAAGGTCTTGTAAAAATTATTGAAATTATTTTGTATTACAGTCAAAATACTCATTTCTATTACCACTGCTGGCTATATTCCTGTCTTTAAGGTATAGTTCGCTGGCACATGAAGCTACTACAATCTGTAAAAAAATTTTAAGTGATTTTCAACTTTATCGCTAAACCGTTAGGTTCAAGGTTGTTTGGAAAAATTTGACAGTTTCGGGTAGCTTGATGTGCTGGCGTCTTTACATTTGAAAATATTCTACTCCTCATCATATTATTTTCTATGTATGTATGAAGTTTAGTTTTTTAAATTAATTAATTTGAGTAACAGAATTATTTGACGGCACGGTTGGCGCAGTGGTTGAGCGATTGACTGCTGCGCTGCGTGTCACGGGTTCGATCCCCGCACGGAACAAATATTTGTATGGCCTACAGATAGTTGTTCCGGGTTTGGCTGTTTGTGTATGTGAGTTTAAATGTTTGTGAACGCACCCACGATACAGGAGAAATTCCTAGTGTGGGGCAACGTTTTTAAAAAAAAAAAAAAAAATTGTGAAAAATGTTAATGCACTTAGGTGTATCCTCTTTTGCAAATCTCGCAATCAAAATTAGGTTTGCTGTAAGAAAACCCAATTCTGGGTTAAGCTTGACATTGTAAGCTATACAATTCGATTTGTATGTTTATTTTTAATTTATGTGCAATAAAGAATAAGAATAATAATTTTGCCAGATCATCATCTGCCTAGTCTTTTCCCAACTATGTTGGGGTCGGCTTCCAGTCTAACCGGATGCAGCTGAATACCAGTATATTACATGCAGCGACTGCCTATCTGACCTCCACAACCCAGTTAGTACTGGGTAATACGATATCCCTTGGTTAGACTAGTTGTCAGACTTTTGAGCCACTGACTACCTAACGACTGTCAAAGATCTTCACATGACAGCCGGGACCAACGGCTTAACGTGCTTTCCGAGGCACGGAGGAAAATCGGTATGTAATGGGTGGTCACCCATCTACAGACCAACCTAGGCAAACACGGTTTAACCTGTCATCTTTGTATTTGCTGTATTTCGCACCCGTTGCTGTTGAAAGTGTTATCTCTGCACAATTATTGTAATTTTTTTTTAGGTTTTTAATTTAGTTTTTTTTTGCATGCTGTGTCTATCGCATCATATTGTACACTATGCTTGTATCATATTGTTTGCATTATTAGGATAAACAGTGTAACAATAAAATTGTAGATAGGCCAATAAATAAATAAATAAAATAAAAATAAACCTATAGATTGACCCGAGCGGCTGTTATTATTTAGCCACGAGCTCCTCCTAATAAGAATTTTGCCAGATGGTCCCAATTAAATACGTAAATATAATATTTTTAAGAAATAAGTCGTAATTATAAGGGGGCCGCTTAACTTATTTAATTCGTTAGCACTTTAATTGATGTCCATTAACCTATTTACTATAATCATTTTGATGGTTCTAAAAGTTCAACGATCGAATGTAGGTAGCAACAAGACACATTTAAATGTTCTCGAGTGGCACTTTTAGTGGCAGAATGGTACTTATCTGTAGTTTATGTAATTGCGACTCGGTACCAGCGCCTATAGAGATATTGTCTGTAGGAATTTTCCATTATCACAAGTACCAGGTCAGATATTAAAAAATATTCTGAGCTATGAAATCATCTTGTATTTTTGCATAATAATATGTAATTCCAACCCGATTTCAGGCCGATTCTATGGTTTTAGAGCGCTTCCTACCTAGCCTAGACTAGCTTCTTTAAAACACCCAACAACAGTATGAGACGGCTTAGAACAACGATTGATAAAGCTTTTATTTTCGTGTGAGGCTATTGGCATGTAAGAACTGGCGACTAACTGACATACAACACATAAACTCACGCCTTTTCCCCCATTGGGGCTAGGCAGAAACCACAAAACGCCAACACAACGATCCATACATACTACTATTGCCTCGTCCACGTTCATCTGGTCACGCACATCGGCTGCGACTTATTTACCGACTTGTTTGCCGATTAATAAACATTCTTCAAAAAACAAAAAAGGAACATTTTAAATAATTTAAATTCTTGTTGAAGGTCGGTGAGCTCCTTAAGCTCTGCGTTGAGCTCACACAATTACGACACATGCTTGCACCTAAAGAAAAACTTCGTAATGGGACGCATTCACTCTCGTTCTGTCTCTTTCTATTCCCCCTCCCCAGGAGCGTCGAACGTAAACGTTCGACTCAAAAGCACTGTTGCGTTAAAACGCAACAGTGCTTTCGTACCCCCTCCATGGTAGCGTTAAACGTTTAACGCAACCTTATTGGAAGTCGCATTAGAAGTTTCACTTCAAATAACCACTTTGCTTGGCTTGCACTGACGGTTCCACTCGAATCTGAATACTTCTTTTCTCAGCCGACCACTACAGACACTAGCGCTCTGCATAGTCTTCACATGATCTGACCAAGACAATGTTTTGGCTTTATAAAAGCGACCGTTAGCTTTGAGTTTATTTCTATGTTTCATCCCAGACTTAACGCATTAGAAATACTGACGCTATCATCCAATTGTTTTCAATTCCTTTTTGTTTTTTCGCGTTAGGGAAAAATGATGAGAGTAAATTTTTTCGATGCGCGCGCACACCGTCACGAAAAATGAACACCCTGAAGTTAGCTAGTCAACATTTTAGTTTTATACGCCAAAGAAGTATTACTTCTTACGTGCGTAATAAGTACACACATACTTTTTTTCGTGTATAAAACTGTTTGTAGAAACCCATTTATAGAATAAACATAATTTATTACTTACTTATACTTGCCATTGAAGTTGGGCGGTTGCCGATCGATGTTATTGCCAACCAATAAAAACGGAGGGAAATATTCTTGCCAATCCCAATAATGTTCAAGCAATTACACAACAACGCAATCATCATTCAAATCGAACTAAATTAATTCATTTCAAACAGATACCCGAAGTAGTTACAACTAGTTCAGTACTCCGACTCGGTCAAAGTGTAAGCTGATAAGATGGCAAGAGTGCTGGATTGTTTAATACATGTTTCAATGGCTTTATTGATATTTTAATGTGGGCTAGAACTTGGCATGTATCAATGTATTTTATTTTCATAGAGCTTAAGATTTAGACAAAGCTATGTTCTAGCAATGATGGATAACTCCAACATAATTGAGACACTCATGTCAATCTTGTAGAAATATGAAACGCTTGGAACCATTACCTTAATAGAAATACATACTCTGTGTTTTTTTACACCTAATTCAGTGTAATTAATAACTTTGCCAATTTCGTAAGGTTCCTTTTTAAATAAAAAGCTTCGGATTTGATGCCCTTAGCTATTTATCAGCAGTGCAGTACTTTTGATTAATTGGGAGAACCGTAGAGTACCCCACCAGTTTTCTTATTTGCCAATCAGGCCCAAAATAATGTCTTCCAAAGATAACAAACGTCCAGTAAGAGTAAACAAGAACTATCGGAGGTCAAGAAGTCAACAATATCGAACTAAATCATTCTGGATACGAGAGCGTTCCATCAAGCTTATACGTACTTACTCTTGTTATTTCCTTTATTTATTTATATACGTACTTATTACATTTTTAAATATTACCAATATAAAACAAAGTAAAAAAATACAAAAGTGTGTGTGTACTTAGTACGCACGTATGAAGTTATACTTCTTTGATATGACGTATAAAACTAAAATGTGGTGAGTAAAATGTTGACTAGCTAACTTCAGGGTGTATGTTGACTAGCTAACTTCAGGGTGTCGGTTTTTCGTGAAGGTGTGCGTGCGCATCGTAAAAATTTACTCTCATCATTTTTCCCTCACGCGCCAAAAGAAGTATAACTTTTAAAAATATAAAAAAATAGTAGCCCACCAGCATTGGGAACAGAGTCCGAGCTACCGGTGGTCAGGGCTCTTGAGAGAGGAACCTCCTAACGATACGTGCCGTGTCCAGAAGTACTGCTTTCTGGATCAAGCCCTTGATCCAGCTGCCAAAAGAGAGCCTCCTCAGATGTTAGTCGAAGCTAATGGCTATTAAGCCATTGACAGACATGACTATCGGCTTAATATAATCTCTTGTTATTATTATTTTGGTTTAACTGATATTAGGGGACTGCAGGATGCCAATGGGAGTTGACATACCTTTTAATACACGAAGTAGTATGGCCAACAGGTAGAAAGCCGAGTTTTTCAGAATTTTAACTCTCATTGTATGATCCTGACACAGGTCCTGAAACCGAAAGATCTTGCTCTAAGCGTATTCTATTAAAAACTTATTACTTGTGTTACTTTTGGCTCCTTCTGTTATCCAGGGCATACTGAAAATAATTTATTCCTATTAGTGCAAATAAAGATGAATGCATAGACTTAATTGAAATACGTAGTTGCTCTTCTATGCGCGTTCCCCAGCCTCTGGCATATAAAACCAAATAAAATTGGGAAGGATTCGGCGAATACCGGTGCTATGGTTCATAGCTATTGCATGTGTTTCATATTCGCCAAATTCTTATATGTTGTTACCAAACTCCAAGCCAAACTGTAACTTCCACCAAAACCCTAAACCCATAACCTTTGTTTTTTTTCGGATGGTAAATCGTCAAACCCAGAGCGGAAGGGAGTGTCAGACTTGTACTGACTAAAACGCATCCATGTTCCTTCCTTGCCCTTTATGTTCTAGGGCCGCAGTATCTCTTTCGAACAGTCCCGCAACCCTGGCAGGCATCGGCCCTTGTGGGCCACTCCCTGTTTGTAAACTCATAACCTCGTTTTTTCTTCTATCAGCTGCCTTGAGCGACATGGGTGGCAGCGGCACCAGCTCCTCGTCATCCCACATGTCTCCCGGCTGGCAGGTCAATGACCTCGACCTCGACTTGCCCGGTGAGCTGTCTATGAAGTGAGTATCACTAAAACTTGTCAATTAATTTAAGTTTAGTACAGCGCCATCTATTATTCATACTTTTCAAACTGCAAAGCATAACCGCAACGGTAGGTGTTGTACGATGTAGCAAGGTAGAAAATACTTGTATACCTAATTTATTACCCAGCTTTCAATAAAGTACAGCGCCATCTTTTATACAAACCCGTCAACCAATAAATGGTTGCAACTGTATCAAAGCGCTATTGCTATTATGCTTAATCTCAGTGAAATCTCTCCTAAGCTCTTATTTACAAACGGAGGATGCCCTTCGGGCATTTCATAATAGTTTTTTTTTTATATTTTAATACAGCGCCATCTCTTATCGAACCCTCAAAAAACTCACCGTGTAGTGCTTTTTCTCACCGTAGCGAGGCGCTGCTGTCGCTGCCATCATTGGCTGTGTTCAAGCAGGAGGCACTTTCGCCGAATGGTGGAGGCGCTGTACTCTCCCCGCCGCGGCGGGTGTGGCCTCCGCGAAGACCTGATGAAAGACAGGTAATCTAACTGATGAAATATGCTGGGTTTAATTTGAATCGTTGGCATTGTTCTACTATTCCATATGAACATATTTGACCACTTCAATATAAAATTTAGTTGCCTTTAAATCGAAGTACAACATTAACTGTTATTTTTTGTCAGTTATTTAGATCAGAAAAAACAAGTCAGATTGACGCAGACTGAAATATCAGAAATGCCAATAATTCCAATTACACCTTGTATAAATGTTTATTCTTTTTAACCGCCTTTAAAAAAGTTTGTAGTATGTTTATTTTTTTTTAAGCTTGCCTTGCGATTATTTGTTTTATTCTCCAAAGGTCCACACATCCATAAATGTCATGCTTTTGTTTGCATGAATATCTGGTGTCTATATACTACATCTGCATTTGTAGATTTCTTATTCGTTGTTGATGATGCATTTTTCTAAGTTTTTTTTTGGTGTTACGAATCTTGGATATCTGTTGATTAGTCATGTAATTATCTTCTTCCTTGTAATAAAGGCATACTTCTCCTAGCGTGCATGTAACACACTTATTGTAAGGTAAGTAGCAAAGATCAGACTAACTTATTAAAAACATTGCGTAATTTTCTTGCATATTAGAAAGCACCATATGCCACACACCACCCACATCACTTACTACACCACACACCTCTTCACACACCACACCACACACCACCACGAAAACACATGCCTCACTACAATCCACACATATCGCCGCACTACGAGTATATACTACGCCACACCACACCATACATTATACACACCACACCATACACTATACACACCACATAATACACTATACACACCATAACATCACAACACACCACACCCACATCGTATCGTCACAGTACACTACTTTTTTGCAACTCATAGTTAGTATAAGTATACGGCAATGATATGGAACCGCGGCGTCTCCTAATAAAGGCACTGTTTTTCTCAAAAGGAGGCTCCAAACACGTTTAAATATACTGATTATGCTGATTGTGACAATAAACTATTTTGTAAACTATTTTTTGTAATTAAGTGTATTATCTGTCCTACAACACAACTCTCTCTACACATCTGAAAAATATGTATAACCTTCAACATACTTCTTTTGCTACTTATCTCGTGCAACGTAGTCTTGCTGCTTCGTTCAGCTCATATTTTTCGTTTTTCATCTTCATAAAAATAAAGTTTCGTTTTTAAGCTCACCATATGGCGCCACTGTCGAGTAAGGTCCTGTCATTAATTCTATTTTATACTTTAAAGTACAAATATCTTCATAAAAAGTTTATTTCATTTCGTATATCAACATAGTGTAAACTTCAGGTACATATTTATAAATGTTCTCCCTAGTATTAACAAGCATGACACATTTAAAAATCATTCTACCTCCAAGTACTAAAAAATAAGATCCTAAGTTGCTACTTAAAATCTTCAAGTCAAAATTAATCAGGAATGGCTCAATCTTGACCAGAATCATGAATATTAGTTAAAATACTTGTTAAAAAAGCACGTAACGCGCGAAAACTCTATGACATCTGACATTTCGGAAGACCTTACCCTACACGAACGCCTCTAGCGACGAATTCATGCGCGATAGCCCCCATTGGCTCTGTACATTATATGTGCTTAAAGTATTAAATAAATAAATAAGTGTCTACTTGTCCACGCAAAAGAAGTATTTTTGCTTACATTCGTGTATCACTCTTCCGTCAGGACAATGATTTCGTTTCTCATATACTTTTCGTGCAAATTAAATGTATCATTCTTTTTCCAACCTAGTTGTTAATCGCCTACTTTTCAATGCATTCGACCTCTCATCGCGTACACTTTTGTACATCATAATCCCGACTACTGATAGACCATGGTTTTCTTTTTAATTCTCAGATCAGCGCGGATAATACAGAGATACAGCCGGGACATGCTGTTACTGACAGGGATTTCAAGAATTTATGGGAGGTGGATATTTTATCTTCTTCAAGCTGATGTCTTGTCTTTTTGCTGGAACTTAACCAAGATCTGTTCAACCCGTCTTTCGTTTCACCACTTACCCCAAAATCTAAATGCTACCCCTTTTATATTATGCCTGCTATGGCTTCTACGCCTATCTAATTTACTTTTGTCAAATTATTCTCTAATGTCATACTTGACGACAGGTTTAAATCTATGATAATATTAAAGTTTCTTATATTTGCTTGCATTATTATTATTAAAATCCACATTTTTCTTCGTTTATTATTTTTCTGCACTGCAATGTGCATTTTTTATACAAAAGTTTCCAGCAACGAACTGTCTTGTCATGCCTATTTGACATTATTTTTCCATTCAGTAGCGATCAGCGTTATCATTAATGTTTACATTCGCTGATATCAACGCTAAAAGAATAAAACTAATTAACCGCATGTTTTTTTAAAAACAAATTGTTTACAGAATTTAAGTTTAATTTGATGATTAAATGTTAAAAAATGCAAAAGATTAGACCACTATTGGAAATTGACACCTTTTAAAAATGAATGTTTTTTTGTCTGAGTTCAGAGTACTCAACATAAGATAAGATAAGAACTTCAATATTACTGGGGGGCTAAAACAGCCGCGTTAAACTTCTTAAAATGGCCAGAAGCATAATTAATATTATGAATTGTCACATTGTGAGCATTTTACAAGTTGTAACGTAATTTATATTATTTTCCTATTATAATTCTACTAAAACGGCTATTTTGGGCCCCCTGACTCAAAGTGAAACCAAATCCAAGCTGATCTGAGAAGGAATTATATCATCATCATGCTGGACATGAGCTTCCTGAATCGCACGTCACTCATCTCGATTCTCACCAACTTTCACCCAGTTGCTTCCAGCAAATAAACTATATAAACTTACATTTCTTAGTTACTAGGCGATCTTCCCAAAATAAGTGTCATTGTTATCTGGCCCATTTAAGTTTTATTTCAAATTTACCATCACCACGCCTTGCTAGGTGTCCTGCCCAACTCCATTTGAGTTCCATAACGCGATTTCCAATATGGAAGACCTTCGTACGTCTTCGGATTTCGACGTTTGGAACCCGGTCTATCAGTTTTATGTCGAGCATGGAACGCTCCATGGGTCTCTGTGCTACTTTGAGTCTGTACACAGCCTCCTGTGACAGCATCCACGTCTCAGCACCATCCGTCATAACCCACTGATTATACAAGGTGTAACATATTAAACGCAAGACCTCCCGTGTGGTCTCTCGGACCAAGAAACTGATCAACTTTTGTACGAGTTATTGAAATTCGCAAAAAAATAAATCACTTTGTATAGTAACTGACGCGATCAGCTGATCAACATGTATGGTAAAACTAAAAAAAGTAATGAATTTCCAAAAGTCATAGAACAAAACTTGTTCAGTTTCATGGTCCGAGGCACCACACGAGAGGTCTTGCGTTTATTATTTTACAATTTGTAGAGACGGGTCTTCAGGCAGTGTGGAATATCGACTGATTTCAGAATGTCGTCCAATTTGCTGAATCCTAGCTGGATTCTTTTCGAGTTAATTTAAAATCTTATCCCGTCAATTTTCTAAACTCTATAAAACCCAAGTACATTCCAAAATCACTTATATTGTCATACTTTTTCTTCTTACACAGATTACGAGCATGGTGGTCGATGGTAATCGCGACGCCATGGAGGATGGCAGTTGCGAGCAGTCGCCTCCACACAATGGGACCATGATGGTGCAGCATGGTAAGTGGCGCCATCTGTTATTTAAATCTAGAAATGGTAGTGTGAAATAGTTCTGAAGTTTGCTGGTAGATGGCGTTATAGGTCCTATATAATATTATTTTGTGTTACTAAAATACAACTGCAAAACGTAGTTACAAGGAACGTGGAAAATTACTTTCAACGTTTTTTAAGTTTCTATTACAGCCATTAAGCAATTATATTCTTTTATTGTATGATAGATAAGTTTCGGAGAGCAAAACAATCAGTAAAGCATTTTTTCCGCAGAGATTAGTACCTTAAATACTATTGCCAACGTGGCCAGTGTTTTCATTTTGTCGTATTGTCGTCACTACCTTGTATAAATACATAATTAACTATTTATGTCTTTCTATCGCAGGCAGCCCAGAAAGCATGCAGTGCCAGCCGACCATGCCTCCTGGCACTATGATACCCATGAACGGGTATCACTCACCAAATGCACAAGAGAACAAGAGTGAGTAGTGATTACACTTTTATTTCATCATGATTACCAAAAACAAAAATCAAAAGCAAAATATTTTATTTCACAAAGGCCCAGATGGGCACTTATAAAACGTCGTCAAAAAGTTGCACGGTTTGGTTGGTTGTTTCCTATGGAGAAGAACCGGCAAGAAACTACATGGTTACTCTTTGCAAATCATTTGGTATTACAATATTATCATGTTACAGCATTAGTACTTAAGTATGGGGAACAGCGTAGGCCTGACAATAAGTCGCTGCGTATTACACAAAAAATGTAATACTAGATAAAAAGTTAACAAGCATCTACAAAGTTTACAGTATTCACACATTCAAAAACGATCGGTAAAATAAATTATAAGAGTGTTCATACGAATTATACGTGTTTATACGTGTTCATTCGTCTTTATGAATACTTGTCATGGGGAAGACCATTAAAAGCTCATTATAGATGGCGCTACTATAGCTAGGTCCCAATCTGACCAATGAAGCCAAGTTATTTAGAAATATAAAATGACTTTACCAGAATTTCCACCAATGACAATGCTTGGAACCAGCTATGGTAGCGCCATTAGTTCCCAGTTGTCATCCCCATTATTATTCTAACTTATCAGACATGATTATGTGAAGACATGCTGCACCAACCCCAAATGAATTGGGATAAGGGCAAAAGAATGATGATGAAGATATCAGACATTTAGGTTGTTGGCCAAGGTTAGGCCATAGAAACCAGGGCCGTCCTAAAGCTCGTTGAGTTGACGACATCCTCATAGTCGCGGGAATCACCTGGATGAGGGACACACAGAACCGGGAAGTGTGGGAGAAAAAAGGGGAGGCTTATACCCAGCAGTGAGTGACTCCGGGCTGTCAGTCTCCTTCGTAAGCGTCCATGTCTCGGCACCGTAGGTCATTGTTGGCAGGACACATTGGTTGAAAAGGCGGCAGGCATATTAAGCTGAATAAAATAATTACAAAATCTAACTTACACATTGATTTACAGATGCAGGTCTGCTCATGTGTTCGCCCGTGGGCTCTCTTGATGGATTTCTGCACTCCCCAATACAGACTCGTTCTGAGCCCAGCTTTAAGGACGACACCAGGTAAGCATATTATTCTATCAAGGTCATAGCACACATATCAACTCGGAAAGGGATCATCACCGTATCGCCTTTCGCGTCGCCGTCAAGCAGGCGTCAACCTAACGTAAGCACGTAACCGAGGCGAACAAGCAGGTCCGATACGTTGATTCGGTTACGGCGACGCCGCTCCTACGGCTTGCCGTTCGACAGCTTGTCCTGAGGCGAGGCGATTACGTTACGATTCCGATTAGTGTGCGTTGCAGTAGTGAGTTTCATACAAAGAATAGTGTAACAAACTCACTACTGCAACAAGAAGAATAGATACGGTGACGATCACTTTCCGAGTTGATATGTGTGATGTGACCTTAAGTATGGAGTCTAGCCATATCAAGTTCAGAAACCATTCATTGATAATCTTCTAAGATTCACTGATTATATACGTGGACCGATGACCTGGTGAAGGTTGCGGGGATCCGCTGGATACGAGTCGCACGGGACCGGTCAATGTGGCGACACTTGGAGGAGGCCTATGTCCAGCAGTGGACGTCTTTCGGCTGAAATGATGATACGCCAAAACTGACATCACCTGCCTAACCTTTTCTCATGCATATTGAGGCTGTATTCCAGTCTAACGGAATGCAGCTGAATTATTTAATTGCTGTAAAACTAGATGGGGCTGGTGTTTCTTACCTGACTACTCTGAGAAAAGTTTTTTTTAAAGTCCAGACATTGGTCAAATCATATCATGCAGATTAATTACCAGGATTGGGTCGGATTGATAATAAATGGATTGTGCAAGTCAGGTAGGCAGCTGCTTTAGGTAAGACTGGAAGCCGATTCCAACATAGTTGTGAAATGGCTACGCAAATGATGATCACACTGCTCTTGAACGCAGTTTTCGTTTGTGAAATGAAGTTTTGTCCGCGGCTCGCGTTAATTTAGAATTTGACAATCAATCCGGGTTGTACTCTGCTTGTAATTCAATCATGATTCGAAAGACACGTGGCGCCATCTATGAGCAGAAGAACGTTATTGTTATTTTCCTCGGGAACAGTACTATTTTTCGGGATGAAAGGTGTAGGTGTACTCCCATTGGCCTCACCGCCCGTGGCCCCACTGGTGGAGCCAGCGGGAATTGATTAAAATAACTGTAAAGGAGGAGAACGATTATAGATCACTAGCATTCGCCTGCGGCTTCGCTCGCGTTAATTTAGAATTTGACGATCAATTTGGGTTGTACTGATTCCAAAGACATGTGGCGCCATCTATTATCATATGATCGTTATTGTGGTTTTCCTCGGGAACAGGACTTTTTGTTAGGGATAAAAAGTACCCTATGTCCGTTTCTGTACACCTGACGACGTATATGAAAAATTTCAGGTTTCAGATTGATCGGTTCAGTGGTTTAGGCGTGAAAAGGTAACACTACAAAATTAACTTTCGCATTTATAATATTATTATCAATAACTAGCTTCCCCGACAGACGTTGTCCAGTCCTACTACCTACCTGCTAATAAAATTAAAATTTTGTCAAACAACTATAAAAAAAATTTGGGGGTGGGTCACTTAGGGGTATGAAAAATAGATGTTGGCCGATTCTCAGACCTACCCGATATGCACACAAAATTTCATATAAATCGGTTCAGCCGTTTCGGAGGAGTTTGGTAACAAACACGGCGACACGAGAATTTTATATATTAGAGAAAGAAGATTAAAGAAGATAAATTCTTCTTACCCCAGATTCCAATACGTACTCGCAGCGGCCACATCCATAGCCACCAAACAGAACGAAGAGACCCTGACCTACCTCAATCAGGGCCAGCCGTACGAGATCAAACTCAAGAAGTTGGGAGACCTGTCGCATTACAAGGGGAAGATACTCAAGGTAAACATAACTTAACCTGTAAGCCCTGAAAAAGTGCGCCCTTACTCGATTGTGTGCCTTAAGATGGAAGCGTACCCTGCCAGGGCTGCGGGACCGTTCGAAAGAGATACCGCGGCCCTAGAACACAAAGGGTAAGGAACGAACATGGATGGGTTTTAGTCAATATAAGTCTGACACTCTTTTCCGCTCCGCCCAGAACGGAGGAGGCATTTGATGATTTCCCATCCGACAGAGAGAGGAACTTCTTAACAACACGTGCCGTGTCCAGGAGTACTACTTTCTGAATCAAGCCCTTGATCCAGCTGCATAACGAGAGCCTTCTCAGGTGTTGGTCGAGGCTCTTGGCAATTAAGCCATTGGCTGAAACGACTATCGGCACAATGATCGCTGAGTCCACATCCCACATGTCGACAACCTCGCGAACCAAGTCAAGATACTTGATTTAATTATCTTTCTCGGCTTTTACGAGGTTCTCGTCATGCGGGACCGTTATGTCAACAATCATTGCGCGCCGCTCTGATCGATCCACCACCACTATATCAGGCTTATTGGCTACAATAGTCCTCTCAGTGATGATGTATTGATCCCAGTACAGTGTGATATTGCCATTATCAAGAACTGGGTCGGGCACATACCGCCCGGGTACTGGTCGGGTGGTACGGTACTTCCGATTCCACAAGGCTGTATTTTAGAGCAAATTGCTGAAATGAATTTATTATTATATATGTTTCATTGATTCTATTTGCCAACAGAGCGTGATCAAGATCTGCTTCCACGAGCGTCGGCTACAGTACATGGAGAGGGAACAGATCGCACAGTGGCACAATGAAAGGCCCGGGGAGAGGATTGTGGAGGTAATGTACTGTTGATTGAACAATTAATTTTAAACTATTGCTGTCTCTTACCAGTTGCGTGCCCGCAATGAAATGGAGGCAAAGCCCAATTTAAAAAACTCAAAGCATTTACCTCACACCCTTTAATCCTTCACAAGGAACTTGCATCGAATTCATTTTAGTGTTAAAAAAACTACAGTCACTACTAAACAGCGTTAATCATAGCAAAAACGAATCACAAAACTTTTAGAAATTAAATAAACTAAAACACAAAAAAGAAATGCACCAGTAACTGCTCAAAACAAATATGAACTAATTTGAAATCGTTTGTTCGTTTCTAACACAATACTCTCTCAAACTTACACTGACTTACACTCACACATTCATAAAAAAGCCCTGCTTTTAATTCAATACAAAATTCAAATTTCATGCCTATTTGTTATCAAAAACAGAAAGATTTTGCTAGAGAAAATGAAAGGTCAGAGAAGCCAAATTACAAGCCAATGGGTGCGAAAGAGAAAGCGCTAGCACTGGGTCACTGGCCGTAGGCCGTAGGCACAACTCTTCTTTTGTATAGTGTTAGAGTGAGCCAGAGTCGGCCGGCATCGGAGATATCAGAAAATTTCGACAACGTCGCGTTCTTGATACGCGCGAATTAAAAATAATTTCTGGATTGATAAAGTTGTGTGGATACCTGGCAACGTCTCACCGTATTACGTTGCGTTTAGCGCAGATTTTGATAATTATTGTTTAACATACATTTTTATTTTTGTAAGAATGTATTTTTTTTATGTTGAGTTGAATGTAAGGCAAGCCGGGCTTTTCGGGTTGTATGATAGATCCGCCACTTATTCCGCAGAAGCTTGTAATTAGCAATTTAGCTATATATTTTTGTTATTATAATGTTATTAGTCTGTAAGATTTCTTAAAATTAAAATAAAATATTACATTTTAAAAGCCAAACTAATAACAACTAATAAAAACTTAAACTCCTTATTCAGGTGGACGTGCCCCTCTCGTACGGCGTGATACGCGTAGAACAGCCGGCCTGTCTGAACGCGTTGCACGTCTACTGGGACCCTACCAAAGATGTCGGAGTTTATATCAAGGTAAGTCAATATTGGTGGCATTGGACCGGACACGTTGGAAATCTATTGGGGAGGCCTATGTTCAGCAGTGGACAGCAACGGGCTGATATGATGAAGTCAATATTAACTACTTATTTCTTACATGGGGACATCTAATAAGGGACAAGACTCTTAACGAAGCCGAAAGGCACTCGTTCTCCCCGTCATTTTGATCATCTTTTGTTCTAGACCATACCTGGGAACCTTCTAGTTACGGAGATATTGGGGGTCAAACCAACTTTTTTACAAGTTTTTTTTTAAATACATGTTTTTAATGTAAGAGCTTTAAACACCTCCACGACCTCTTTACTATTCAATTCATTCATCAGCACAATGTTTTGAATGCATTGTATTGAGTCTTACCATAAAATGTTATTTTTCACTCCAATGAAAAGGAAGGAGTTACTTTAGTATAATTGGGACACCCATGGCACATTGCAGTTTCAAAACGTCCCTTTTCCTATTCCCAGGTGAACTGCATATCAACAGAGTTCACAGCCAAGAAACATGGCGGTGAGAAAGGCGTCCCGTTCCGTATACAAGTCGAGACCTACCTCGCCAGCGACGAACACACACGGCTTCATGCCGCTGCCTGTCAGATTAAGGTAAATTCTATTCAGTTTCTTATGGAGTAAAGTCGCTTTTCTTAGTAGTAGGTACCCTGTTCCGTACACCCTGCGGATGTCGCAGAACGGCAGAAGTGACTTAGAAGTATCCCAGGGTAATATACTATCGGGATAAAAAGAATCCTATGTCCTCAACCAGGTGATACACCTGTTAATATGTAAAAGGGTAGGAGATATAATTCGGCTCAAACTTTAAACGGCTCGGAAGTTAGCTGCGAGTTACGATCTGTACAGGTTTTACAATTCAAACTTTATGGCGATCGAACGCTGCGTAGAACACAATTTTAGGTTACAGCGGAGCGCAGACGACGCTTCGTCTTGACTGTATAATGCGGATGTCACTCGCAGCTAACTTCCGAGCCGCCATAAAGTTTGAACTGCAATACATTCGCATTTTTAATAACAAACGTGGATTAGAAGGTGATGATCTAAATATATGAAAGCGAAATGTGACTCACTCACACATCATCACTAAATATCAAAAACCGCTTGATGTATAAAGATGAAATTTGGCAGGTAAGTAGTTTATAGTTAGTAGACGTCTGCTAAGAAAGGATTTTGCGACAGGGCCGGATTAAGGAGGTCTAAGGGTTCTCACAAGTTTGTATGGAAGTCCTTCATTTTTTGTGTTACAAGCTTAAAATTTGGCAGGCAGGTAGCCACGTGGACGAAGTCGCGGGCAACAGCTAGTAGTGAAATATATGGCAGTAGAATAGGGTATTAGGATATTACTAGTACTCGTACAGTCTTTATTGCAAGAAAAAGACTTCATTGCAAGAAAAGGCCTTCATTTGCCTCGCTCCGGTTCGGACGACTAGACTCGACACCGCATCAGATTTTAATGCATTGTTCTTATTGCTCGTACTGATCGCTTCAAGCTGATTCTGCGTCGTATATTACCGTTACTCCCTAAAAGGGTTAATCAGGAAAATAAAATTTATTTTGAAGTTCGTAATTTTGGTCGATACGAAATCCCAGCGGCCGCAAAACTGAATAAAAAGTATGTGTGTACTTATTACGCACGTAAGAAGTTATACTTCTTTGGCGTATAAAACTAAAATGTTGACTAGCTAACTTCAGGGTGTATGCTGACTAGCTAACTTCAGGGTGTCGGTTTATCGCGACGGTGTGCGCGCGCATCGTAAAAATTTACTCATCATTTTTCCCTAACGCGCCAAAAGGAGTATAACTTCAAAAAGAAAACATTTCAACCATTTTATTTTTTTACTTTCCCTCAGGTCTTCAAACTAAAAGGCGCCGACAGGAAACACAAACAGGATCGAGAGAAGGTGATGAGAAGACCTCGCACTGACCTGGAGAAGTACCAGCCAGGGTGTGAAGCCACTGTCCTCACTACGGTATGGAACACATCATCTTCGTACTCTTTTTTTTTTTTCGGAAGGGAAATCTTCAAGTGACTTCTCCCGCTCTGGGCAAAGCGGAAGGGAGTGTCAGACTTGTACTGACTAAAACCCATCCATGTTCCTTCCTTGCCCTTTGTGTTCCAGGGCAGCGGTATCTCTTTCGAACAGTCCCGCAGCCCCGGCAGGGGTTCTTTTTACTTGAGGTCGACGAATTGCTGATGAAAAATTTATCAGAATGATGGATGTACTGAATAGTGAATAAATGGTAACCGTTTGAGCGTCGATGTCTCTTCCACCCAGTATTTGTCGCTGACAATCATCCCAATATTCCCCGTCATCATCATCATCATTTCAGCCAAAAGACGTCCACTGCTGGACATAGGCCTCCCCCAAGTGTCGCCACATTGACCGGTCCCGTGCGACTCGCATCCAGCGGATCCCCGCAACCTTCACCAGGTCATCGGTCATCACCCCAATATTTCCCGTAGGGATAAGCAGAGGTCTAAATTGATAGTTACCCTGCTACTACTTTAGGAGCCATTCAAGTATTATGCATTGCTTATTTTTGATGACATTGGGGATGGAGGGGTCTGGATGGTGATTACGTCAGCACTATTTTTTTTACTTTTTCAGATTTTCTACAAAATGTAGCCGATTTCGGTTTGAACACTTGTTACAAACCTCCTTCCAAGCCTCTTTCTTATTTCTAGACTCTGCGGCTCAAGAATCAATAAAGGAACCAGAACACATAAAAAAATGCACGTGCCAATGTTTACGTAAGCATGGGAGGAGAGTAAAACGTTTACTTACTTTTGCTGGCGAGGGGGAGGTTGGGTTATTATTAAACCACCCTCCCCCCTTGCAATAAATCTACTTACGTAATACTTGAACGGCCCCTTACACCCCTGCTTACCTCTTCAGAGAATACAGGCTCGATGTTAAGTTTTAATATAAGACCTATATAGGTGCTCGGTCTGACATCCAAAATTGATGTCATGTTTTTTGTTGACAGCTGTCAAACGACGCTCTAATGCCGCCGCCATCTTTGGTCACCGCGTCACCTCCCTATTCACCTGAACTATGGTAAGTAATAGTGCTGTAGTTGTTTTTTTTTGCAGTTTTATTAAGGACATTAGGTGTATTCCCATTGGCCTCACCGCCCGTGGCCCCACTGGTGTTGCCAGTGGGAATTGATAAAATAACTGCAAGGAGGAGACTGATTATAGATCATGTATAGCGTCTTTGTTCGTTGAAAATTGATTCATCTAAATTATTTTTTATAAATGAATTTATTTATTTAAATTAAAAAAAAAACACTAACTCTCGTAACTATATATAGTCAAGTTAAATTAATAACGAGTTTGTAATAATGAGTTTATGTAATTATTTATGCAAAAATTATTGATTCCTGCAAAAGTGCAATACCTACCCGTCAAAATGTATATTATGATTTTTTTTAAATTACCGATGAATTTCTATGTGGGTTCGGAATGACGACATGAATACGTGGTAATCGATTGTACGTCGGTGCACCTATTCCACCCTGTATATAAAAAAGTGTGTTATTTTCCAGGAACAGTGATAATTATGTTTTATTAAACGACGGGATATAAAAGACTTATGCGTCATGGTCGTCATGAATATCAATTTCTCACAATTGCCAAGAAAACTGATATTTATTTCTATTAATTACTTCACGCATAATTGTTTTTCCTAGAATGGTAAAGTCCTCCTAGAATGCTAAGTAGCATTATCAGTCTATAATGTTCTCACTGCCAGGATACGAGCCTCCTCTGGAGGCTCCGTCCTCTTTCTCTCAGGAAGTGGATCAAAATATTATGTACATTGATTCGAAAGATATATTTGTCGTGGATTGATGGCGCCATGGTGCAACAGACGGCGCCATCTAACAATTTGTTTTGTGAACTAATAATATCGTTAGAGGCGATTGCGAGGACTGGAGAAGGAACCGAGTGTTGCGACAGTCGAGCTCCTACAGCAGGGGGGAGACAGTTAGAACAAGCACAACTGCAGTAAAGATGGAGTCGCCATCTTCATTTAACGACGGAGAAACTATTATTCATTCATTCATCATAGTATCGATAGATGTCTCTATGATCGCAACTTTAATTGCAAAAAAGAAAATCAAATAATTTTGTTCTCTAAATTAATTTGTAGTATTTTTCTAAAGAATAATTGTTAATTTTTTCATAAAAATGATCGCATTTTTAAATTTCATAGCTGACCAGTATTTTCAATTATGGCAACCTTGTCATTGGAAAACATACGAGTATTCAGACAACTGTGACAACATCACATAATGGTCGCCGCAACTTGCGCCTGCGCTTGTTTGTGTTTCGTGTGTCCATTTTGTGTTTAATTATTGGTATTTGGGTATTTTATCTACATCAGACGTTTTATTTACATCGTATATTGATCAAAATGCATTTCGTGAATATAATGATGGCTCGTTTACTTACTAAATTACGTTCATAGAAATATCTGTAATAGCTCCTTCAAATATTATAATAATATTTAAATGATCGTTATTTATTAAATGTATCATCATTATATTCGCAAATCTCATTATGATCTGCAAAAAAACATGAAAATTAAAATGATCACCTTTAAGTAAACAAATATTGATCTATAGCTATACGTAACAAGGTATACATACATTCATACCTACCTATAGACCCTTAGTTCGCGTCACAAAATCCAGATGGCGTTTCAAATCGATATGCTTCGAAATGGCACAAGAGGGCTCTCTTTTCCCCTATAATTATTATACTCTTTGTCCTACAGTCTTCGTAGACACTCAGTACCAACGCACGTGTTTGTTTCTTGTATTGTGAAACCGTTAGTGTATTTAAATAAAGTTTGATTTAAATTATCTTTCGTGATTTCGTTCCGAGTGCCCACATTACTTGAAACTATGGGATATATATCGGATCGTGAAGAAAACTCGGTGCTTTGCATCTCGGCCACCCATGACATATTTTTAAACTGTAAATCTGTTCTTACCTAATTGCTTATATATTTAAAGGATAATAACTGGCTGGCTAAATGGCTTAATAATAGCAGCCGATCGGGTCGATCTTTGGGTAAAGCTGCGCTTGCCTAGGTTGGTCCGTGGATGGGTACTACCCATAACATACCGAGCATTTCTCCGTGCCTCGGAAAGCATGTTAGGCCGTTGATCCTGGCTGTCATTTGTAGATCTTTGACAGTCGTTACAGGTATTTGGCGTGAAATCTGACAACCAGTCTTAAATGGGGTATCGTATTACCCAGTACTAACTGGGTTGTGGAGGTCAGATAGGCAGTCGCTCCATGTAAAATACTGGTATTCAGCTGCATCCGGTTAGGCTGAAAGCCGACTCCAACATAATTGGGAAAAGGCTAAGCAGATGATGATGATGTCTTATGGAAATATAAGCGCTGATTCAGTCTGTGACTGACTCATCATAACCCAACACAAACCCACAACAATGGCGTACAAAAAATCATCCAGTTCATTAAAATCTTCGCGGTACTTATTTCTTTAGAAAACCCGACCCATCATTCATGTTTGTCGAAATTAAAATCAAATCGAAGGATGCGTATTCACGCAAAATCGGTTTCTATTAAAACACAGAAAGCCTTAGAATTGATTCACGTTCTGGCGACGATCGCCAACAGACTGACATGCCCTTAGATATATATTTTTATTTAAAACGTTGCCCCACACTAGGAACTTCTCGTATCGTGGTTGCTCGTTTTTGTCTGTGCTTGGTATCCTGTCTGTATCCTTTTATGTGACAGTTTTTATGTATGAGTCTTGATTTATTTATTTATTTCCTTTATTAATAGAACAGCGGTGGCCCAGTGGTAGCGACCCCGACTTACGAACAGTAAGTCGTGGGTTCGAACCCAGGCTACTTTGTGTAATTTATTTCATCACCACTGCTCTCAAAAACGGTGAAGGAAAACATCGTGAGAAAACCGGCATGTCCTAGAACCAAAAATTCGAAGACATGTGACATCTACCAATCCGCACTGGGCCCGCGTGGTGGATTATAGCCCATCCCCTCTCATAAAGAGGCCTGTGTCCCAGCAGTGGGAACTCTATAGGCTGATGATGATGATTTTCCTTTATTTATTTTTACACATATTATTTACATTTTTAAATATCCAATAATATATAATATACATTTAAAAATAAAAAGAATTGTAGCCCAGCATTGGGAACAGGGTTCGAGCTACCGGTGGTCAGAGCTCTTGAGAGAGGAACCTCCTGACAATACGCGCCGTGTCCAGAAGTACTGCTTTCTGAATCAAGCCCTTGATCCAGCTGCCAAGCGAGAGTCTCCTTAGATGTTGGTCGAGGCTACTGGCTATTAAGCCATTGGCTGACACGACTATCGGCACAATGATTTCTGTACTCACATCCCACATGTCGACAACCTCGCGAGTCAGATCTAGATACTTGAACTGCTTACTTTTTCAACTTTCACGAGGTTCTCGTCATGCGGGACTGTTATATCAACAATCATTGCGCGGCGCTCCAATCGATCTATCACCACAATGTCAGGCTTATTGACAACAATAGTCCTGACAGTGGTGATAGATCGATCCCAATACAACGTGATATTACCATTATCGAGAACTGGGTCGGGCGCATACTTATAGTATGGCACTTCTGATTCCACAAGGCTGTACGTCAAAGCAAGTTGCTGGTGGATAATCCTGGCAACGAGGTTATTATATATTTATCTATTAATTATTACTATAACGAAAGAGAAAATAGATGACAACACAATTTGACCCCTAACCCAAAGTGTCAAGCATGCAATTCATAAAATCCTTGTCACGTCACATGTCTATGAATTTAGAACAATAAATAACAATTGGTATCATGTGAGACAATTACTGGGACAATATCATGGAGTTAATGATTTAATCTGATGATATTGAAATCAGTTAAAATGTACGAACTGTTTCTAAAATCTTGATCTAGTTAGGAATGGTGTCTATGAAAATATTAAACGAAAAAAACCGGCCAAATGCGAGTCAGACTCAAGCATTAAGGGTTCCATAGTAGGGTAGCCCGCTTTAATTTTTAATTTATGTTTATTATTTTTTGTTATATCGGCAACAGAAATACACATTCTGTGAAAATTTCAACTGTCTACATAACGGATCATAAGATACAGCCCGCTGATAGTGCGACGGACGGACAGCGGCGGCTTAGTAATAGGGACCCGTTGGTTACCCTTCGTACGGAACCCTAAAAACGCTGCCGTAGATGTCAACATTACCGCCTGTACTACCGTTACATACTAAACCATCGCACCACTGCGATCCAGCGGTTTTGACTTTTCCTATTTCAGTCGCGTTAGCTTTGTCGCGTGACCTTTTAAGGTGGTTGCGTCAGGGTAGCTCGCGAAATTCAAAGTTTCTTAAGTTTTTTGCAATTTGCAGATCAGTGTTAGGTTGGATGTTGATAAAAATTGAGTCGCGCCAGTAACACGTATGTAGTTACAGAATTACAATCGTGAAAATCATGATATTCATGATTGTGATTCTGAAACTACATACGTGTTACTGACGCGACTCATTTTTCATTAACATACAACCTGACAATGACCTGCAAATTGCAAAAAACGTAAGAAAATTTGAATGTCGCGGGCTACCCTGACGCAACCACCTTTAGAAGAAATGCGGTAGGTATTTACAGAAACAAGCGAGCGCGTCTTCGACATAGATGCGATAAGGATAACTACAGTAAAAAGTCATAATTCGAGATTTGGCTCTCGACTATTTCCTCCTCCAATATTCGACCAATTTAAAAGATATTTCATAAACTGAATAAGAAGGATATATACTGTGGCCCTATGTTTTTCATTAATAGTTGTCAAATTTGTATGTACACTAGGCCTCTGTTGATAGGCGATCTAAATATGCAATTTTGAGCATTTTGTAAAGGTTCTAGTGCTTATACAGATTATGTATCATCAAAAAGGAAAACATAGGGACATAGAAGAGGTTGATATTTATTTAACTGTAAAATATCATAGCTTTAACGTCATAATTGTGCGATGAGTACGATTATTTGTTCTGTTTCTGGGTGGATAATTTATCTATAATATGTATGTATTTAGAAATATATAAGTATGTTTATCAGTTGTCTGGTTGCCATAGTACAGGCTCTGCCTAGTTTGGGATCAGATAGCAGTGTGTTGGTTGTCCCAAGATATTATTATATAATAATATGTATATACAGTGTGTCCGGACATGGACTAGCGATATTCAAAATACTTAAATATAAACTATTTTCAAGTACAAATACACTCAAAGCTTGGGTCCAATACACTTCCCCGTTTTTAATGATTTTCTGTTTAGGGCTCTCACAATGGCCTTATGTGTTCAAACAACAATAACTCTAAAAATATTAGACATACAGTTGTACATTTTGTGTTGTAATGTAGCTTAGCTCAAAATCTGTCGATTTGGTAAAAAAATAAAAAAAGTTGTCGGGTGTGTTTTTGCAGTAATTAACAATTATTTGATTCTTTGCAAATAATTTTGGTTCCGTTTCTGACTTTTTTTTTTTTTACAAAAGTTATGGAAATGTGAACACATTGATTTGTAATGTAAACGGTAGACAATATTGTTGCCTTTCGAATAAGCCTACTTTTATCACATTATGACCAAAACTATGAGAGTAATGATTTTTTTTGTACATTCATAGAGAATATTTCAACAAAAAAACAAAATGGCTGCCACATAGCGGGGAAGTAGATCGGACCCAAGCTTTGAGTGTATTTGTACTTGAAAATAGTTTATATTGAAGTATTTAGAATATCGCTAGTCCATGTCCGGACACATTGTATAAACCAGAGAGAAACAGGCGAGAGCGTTTGCGTTTGTATGGAGAAAAGGCCACCCGCATTTCCTCTCAACTGTCAAATATCATGTTAGCTGTAATTGGTTGTCCTTAGTAACGACAGCATCTTTCTAGCCATTTCCTACTCTTTTGGGGTCGGGGGCAGCTGAATACCAGTATTTTAGATGGAGCGACTTCTAATCTTACCATTAGGTTAGAGGGTAACACGATAATCCTTGGTATCTGTTATTCGAAGATTGATTTGACAGTCGCTACGGATAAAAGAAAAGAATGTAACAACTGGTTTTACCAAAAGGTATCGTTTTAGCAACTGGATTCTGGTGGTCAGATTAACAGTCGCATCTTGTAAAATACTAGTTTCAGCAGATTCGATTTCGTTTTCATATTTTTTTTTACCTTGAGGAGCTCGTGGCTAAATAATATCAGCCGCTCGGGTCGATCTTTAGGTTAAGCCGTGCTTGCCTAGGTTGGTCTGGGGATGGATGGACCACCCATGACATTATTACATACTGTGTTTCCTCCGTGCCTCGAAAAGCACGTTAAGCCGTTGGTCCCGGCTGTCATTTGTAGATCTTTGACAGTCGTTACAGGTAGTCAGTGGCCCGAAAGTCTGACAACCAGTCTTACCAAAGGGTATCGTATTACCCAGTACTAACTCGGTTGTGGAGGTTAGATAGGCAGTCGCTCCATGTAAAATACTGGTATTCAGCTGCATCCGGTTAGACTGGAAGCCGACCTCAACATAGTTGGAAAAAGGCGAGGCAGATGATGATTTTTTTTACCTTGAGATTAGCAATAAAATCTAGGACATCTTTCTTATCGGCGTGGTGTTAGCTAACTGTCCTTAACCCAAATACTTAAATCGATGACAAACATTGTGTAGCTCTCGTTGTCACGATCTTTTTATGTTTATTGAAGTGAAAACTTCTTTAGCATCGTTGTGATATGAAAGTCGATGAAACGAAAAAGAGATAGACACATAAATTCATAAGATTTAACGTGGGAGAAAATGAGATAGGAAGCATTATACAGTGTTTATCTTGAAGTCAACATTTTTGAAAGATTCACTTCTACCACGTGTGAATTGCACACATGTTTTTTTTTTTAGTATCATCTGATATTTTAAAACTGCCTCGTTGGTCTAGTGGTCGCAAGCGCGACGGCTGAGCATGAGGTCATGGGTTCGATTCCCGGGTCGGGCAAAGTGTTATCCGGTTTTTCCGTCAAGATTTTTCTCAGTAGCAGCCACGGAATCTGGATTTATTCCCGGTTGATGGCAATAGGCTCGCCCTCTATTACATGGGACTTAAAACATCACTGGCGAAATGTCGGAATACTATAAGGTATACCTCTACTTAAGCCTTCGGAGATTACAGTCGAATGATGTTGTTTTATGTCATGATACACACAGAAAAAAACATACATAAAGGGTGTAAACAGACTCTTAACGAAGCCGAAAGGCATTTGTTCTCCCCGTCATTGCGATATTTTTTTTGTTCTAGACCATACCTGGGAACCTTCTAGTTACAGAGATATTGGGGGTCAAAGTTCCAACTTTTTCACAAGTTTTTTTTTAAATACATGTTTTTAAAAAGAATTTTACTTTAAACACCTCCAGGACCCCTTACTATTCAATCCATCCATAAGCACAATGTTTTGAGTGCGTTACAATGAGTCCTACTGTAAAACGTTATTTGTCAGCCCAAAAGCCTCGTTTCCCAGCGCTAATTTTTGCGTAAAGTTACTTAGTATGATGATGGCTTCGTGAAGAGTCTGTTTACACCCTGTATTCCATACAAATGCACACGGAATTGAATTCGCCTTCGAACAACGAGCTGAAGTTGTATGGCCTCTGTGTCGATAGGACATCATCTGCCCAGCCTTTTCCCAACTATGTTGGGGTCGGCTTCCAGTCTAACCCGATGCAGCGGAATACCAGTATTTTACATGGAGCGACTGCTTATCTATCCTCCACAACTCAGTTAATACTGGGTAATACGATACCCTTTGGTAAGACTGGTTGTCAGACTTTTTGGGCCACTGACTACCTGTAACGACTGCCAAAGATCTACAAATGACCGCCGGGACAAAGGCTTAACGTGCTTTCCGAGGCACGGAGGAAGCTCGGTATGTAATGGGTGGTCACCCATCCACAGACCAACCTAGGCAAGCACGGCTTAACCTAAAGATCGACCCCGAACAGCTGTTATTATTTTTCCACGAGCTCCTCCTCACGAGGTCAATGTTGCTTACTGCTACGTAAAGTGAAATGTTTTCTTTTATGAATATTACTTGTATGATGTACTTACTAAAGAATATTCTATTCTATGATATCAGAGTCAGGGTATGTGAGTAATTTATTATAACATATTACAAAAAAAAACAAACGCGCACAATTGTGCACAGAAATAAATGTAAAAAAATAATTAAAATACTTTGAAAATCAAAAAGTATGGCTTATAAACTGTTATTTTTTGCAAAAATGTTAGTATTAAAACATGATTTTTCTCGGAAATCCACAGTTTTGAGAGTTGTCGCCATAATAAAAAGTGATAACCTTACTTATTTAGATGTTTTGACTGAGATACATTTTAAATCTGTTGGTCGATGTAAGGGTTGGGGGGACGTTTTGACGCATCGTCCTTAGTTGAACAATTATACTTTTGCTTTTGATTAGCCAATTTGAAGACAATAATCATGTTTCAAAGGTTTTATGTAACAAACTCGTTAGTTCGTTTAGTTTCAATTTAAATGAGACATTTCAGTCATTTGTTTACTTCAGAATTTTTTCACATTTTGTAGGTACAATATGCTAAATTGGGCTTAATTGGAAATGATGAGTGGAAAATTCTTTTAGTTCCATAAATGCATGTGTAAGTGTGATTATTAATTTATTTTGTCTGAAGATTTCTTTGCAAAGAGGCCGTTAAAATACCTACACGCAATAAAAAATTGTGCAAGAATCTTTTGCCCCGTGGCCAAAATCGGAACCAACGAAATTTTACAAAACCGCTCTTCGTCAATGTCATTCAAGTGCCAAAACAGGCTTGTAGCCCCTATAATTTAATTACACAGTGTTCGCAAGGATAAACTTCAAATATATCTACGTACTTAAGCAAAAACCGGTAATAACTGCAAAAAAAACTATCGACATCGTTACATCACTAGCGATACAAAAATAACGCTACATTTAATTCCGTCCGGCGGTGCACGTTAATTCAACGCTATCCCAGTTAGGTACAATTAGTATGCTGATCGTACAATACCGGACAATTGCCTCCCTTGATGTCTCATACTCTCATGTGCTCTTGATGTCACAGTATAAAAAGTTATCCAGTAAACCAACCATAGTGCATGGTTCTTTTAAAGAGTAAGCTGGTGGAAAACTATGAAATTGTCAGTGGAAAAACAAGACGGCGGATTTCATTCTGACTAAGTATGACCATGCGCTAAAAGAACATCATCTGCCTAGCCTTTTCCTAACTATGTTGGGGTCGCCTTCCAGTCTAACCGGATGCAGCCGAATACCAGTATTCTACATGCGCTAACAATGAACTAATACAGGGTGTAAACAGACTCTTCACGAAGCCATCAACCAAGCATTATGTACATCAAACTAAGTAACTTTACGCAAAAATTAATGCTGGGAAACGACTTTTTTTTTGGGCTGAAAAATCACGTTTTACAGTAGGACTCAATGTAACGCACTATAAACATTGTGCTGATAGATGGATTGAATAATTAGGGGGTCCTGGAGCTCTTTAAAGTAAAAATCTTACATTAAAAACATGAATTAAAAAAAAAGAAACTTGTGAAAAAGTTGGAACTTTGACCCCCAATATCTCCGTAACTAGAAGGTTCCCAGGTATGGTCTAGAACAAAAAAATTATCAATGACGGGTAGAACAAGTGCCTTTCGGCTTCGTTAAGAGTCTGTTTACACCCTTTATAGGCCCTGTTTTGTGAAACCAAAACTTATTCCGGGCATTCGACCCTAGTCATCTTCTTGACCTTGTCCCATATTACTTACTTACATAAGTAAAACTTTTTTTTTATTTCCTCTTTTCTTTATACAAATAAATAACATTGAAATATCTGTTTGTAATTTTAGCTTTTACTGAATGCTTAAGAAAATATATGCAGTGCTTATATTTTTTTTTTGTCTTGTTTGTTTGTTAGTTCCGGCTAATCGCAGAAACGGCTGGACCGATTTTGACGTGACGTAGATATCTGATGCCATAAGGAGTAACTTAGGCTACTTTTATTTTAGAAAATGGATTAGGGTTCCTTGCAAAAAAATGAAAACCCTTGAAATTGTTAACAAAATCCGATTCAAATAGGAAAGTAATATTTTTTTTTATAATCATTTCGCGGGTAGTAATTCCTAACACAACCTATTCATCTGTTCTTCGGTTTTTTATGTGCCATTGTTGCTAGTTGAAATACCGTATGTTAATACTAATTGTGTCAAGTGATCATGTTTGGCGTGACTAGCCGACGACACTTGCATACCAATTGCTTTTCCTAGCGCGTTCCGTGACGTAACATGTCCTTATAGTTTACTAGCGTAGCGTGTTGTTAGTATGGAGGTTTTTTTTTATTCACGTTTAAGTTTTATGTAATATACAGTTGCACGCAATATGTTTGATGGGATAATAACTGGTTTAGGTTTTTTTTATTGGTTGGAGTATTGTCCCTGTTGTATTTTTATTTTAGCATTATAGTTTCCACCTTATGATCCTCAAGTGTAAACGTTTCGTATACCCAATAGTAAGACAGCTTGACGCCTTACTTTTATTAGCCACAGTTAGTTGTAGGTAATGAATTATTTATTTATTTTATTCATTATCACATTCAATTGTTTTTACAGGTAAGACCCAAACTAACAAAAGTAGTCATGAATTAAAGTAGTATAAGTTACCCAGTGGACAACGTATTAATTGTAACCCTCTGGAATTCCGCCAAAGAGCAAGAAAATAAGTCCAAACGCCGAGAGACACTATTAACTATTGTGACTGCACGAATCACTGGTGCAAACTTTAATAAGTTAGTACGTGTTGCCGGAACTTTAAAAAGGCCTTCCTCCTGTCTATTAATTAATGATACTTGTGTGTTAACCTCAACCCTTTTGATGTTGATTCTTAATATTGTAATGATTTTACTATCATGAATACCTTCAAACTTACTCTCGCTATTCTACATTACTAGAATACACATTACTTCTCCAACAAAGTTTACAATGATTGGATTGCAAAATTCGAAGTCATGACCGCATGTCCCCAAAGCAATGCCCTTAGGCGCTGGACACACAGAAAAGACGTAAGACGCGGACGGGGCGCGGACATTTGTCTCTATCGCATCCCTTTCATACAAAATGTATAGAAGCGTCGCGACGCAAAACAGACAGAAGAGACGGGGCGCGGGCGCAAAGCTTTTGTCTGCGACGAGTCCGCGCCCCGCCCTCGTCTGGCGTCTTTTCTGTCTGGCCGCTGGTTTACCGTTGCGTAGAACCGCTTTTCAAGTCGTTGTCTTCCTCCAGACTACATCACATCCTAGCTTAATTTCAAGTCCCACTAACCCGAGTGAAAAATTCCTTCGTCTAAAAATACCACATCCAATACTCGCTCTTGTAAAAGGTCACTCGCTTCACACGGAGCATCAAAACTCAATATATCACCAGACTACATAATTGAACGTTACACAATCGACCTGGCACGTCCATTCATCCTCCATCAAAACGAATCTGAAGCAGTTAGCGGCCTACTGTAGTCAGTAGGGTTGTCAACCGTACTCGAATACGTATAGAGTATTGTACAGACGCCAGCATATCAAGCTACTACAATCTGTCAAATTTCTTTAATAGATTTTCAATTTTATCGTTAAAGCTTTAGGTTCAAGGTTCATTGGGAAAGTTGGGCAGTCTGTACTCTAGTTCGAGAGAACGCTAAAATACTTTATTTTTATTGACTCAAAGTTTGAACGGAATTGATTGAATTTAAAAGTGTCGGGAAGTGGCGAACGTGGCTTCATTGAAATTGATCAAAATTTAGCTCCTCATCAATTTCAAGAATTAGAATGCACGTAGGTACAACTATTCAAAAGGAGAAGACATAGTTGCTGTTCCATATAAAGTACAGAAAAGTTAGTGTTTCAAAGATACAATTACTCACTTTAATAATTCTAAACTCCTTATTTACCCTCACGAAATCATCATCATCAGCAGCCGTGTTCCGCCCACTCCTGAATACAGGCCTCCTCCCTTTGTGCCATTCTTCCCTGCTCTGCGTGAACCTCAACCAGGTCTTACGGCCTTTTTTTTTTACGGATTGTAAATCATCAAATGACTTCTCCCGCTCCGGGCAGAGCGGAAGGGAGTGGCAGACTTGTACTGAAAAAAACCCATCCATGTTCCTTCCTTGCCCTTTGTGTTTCAGGGCCGCGGTATCTCTTTCGAACAGCCCCGCAGTCCTGGCAGGACCAGGTGTTACCCTAGATTTACTGAATGTCATCCAGCCATCTAGCTGTTGGTCTGTCAACACTTCCTCTACCCTCTCTCGGTAATCATTCAGTGAGGGCTCTTCTCCACCTACCATCACCATTACCACTAAAAATCTTGTCAACCCTAAATTTCATTAAATTGTACCCGACTATATTTAGAACGGATAGATGCTAGCGAGACTTGTAACTCGTTTCGACTGGATTTAAAAGGAAGTAATGATATTGTAAGCGGAGTGCATTTGTAACCTGTCACTTTGGAAACCTTTGACTTGGAGTCTGTGGGATCTTGTAATGTATAACGGGCTGGTGTCCGCAACTCCACGTCCAAAGTGCGTATTTTGCGTACGGATCTGGATACTGTGGGATCTTAGATGTATTTTGAAAGTCTTCTAGTTTTTGAGAATAAAGAAGATGTATGGAATTGAATCTTTGGACTGGGGCACCAAGCGTTTCCATCTTCATATTTGCCATATTTTGTAAAAGAAAAAGAACCAATTTAGTTCTGAACTTATACTGTCCGCGATTATTTTATATCTTCAATGACAACAAACAGCGTCGAAATATCGGGAGCTCCGAATAATGAATAGTATAGATATCCCGTTTGAGGTAGTATAAGTTTAGTTTTAAACCGTGAAAGCTTAAAACATTGTTTGAATTTAGTTCTAGTTAGATCTGAAGCAAAATATTTTGTCTTAGTTAGTCTACACAATGCGCCAATGCAATCTTCAATGCAGTACCTAATGTTAAAGACGCCGTAGTTTGCACAAGTGTTCTTTTTAAATTTTAGTTCTTTTTCCTTCCTGCACAAGATGATCAGAACATGACAAAAGTCTGAGCGTTCCCACCATTTTACCCATTAAATGTCAATGCACTGGCCCGTGATTTAATCTCATTGCTCCCATGGCCATTGAGAACATATGTAATACAATTCAGTTTCTGCATAGCACTATCTCTCTGTCCTCTTCTAATGCTCTGATTGGTGAGCTCTCAGCTGTAGTAACCTATTTAGAATACAGGGTCTCTTCAGGTCGTTGACTTTCATGGTTTGCAGTTTATGCAATACCGGTGTTCTACTTGCGTGCGATACTGATATCATGTAATTTTCGTTTCATTTTTGGCTTCACAGAAAATGGTTCTTTGAAAGTAAACATTTTTCAAACGATGGATGGGCTGTGTGAAAGATAATATGGCTAGAAAAGGGATGACTCGTGTGACGGCGAGTAATAGAGAAGTATGGAAGTGGAAGACATGTTGCGCCGACCCCAAATCAATGAAGATAGTGGCAGGAGAACTATGGTGATTGGAAAAGCGCAATGCTCTTGAGACCTCATCATGCATTTCATATCAATCATGTGTATTCTGTAACTTTACATACCGTACACATCATGCATTTCATATCAATCATGTGTATTCTGTAACTTTACATACCGTACATGGCACATCTTAACCTGGAACGGCTGGAAGGGAAGTGATGCTAAGATGGCGAATTGAAGTCTAATAGTGAAGATTAAAATGATGCTGTTTACTGTCATAGCTTCTTCAAAGCTTTTTATTTATTTACTTTAAACATACAAGTAGCTAATTTAGCTTTTTCTTCTTTGAAAATTCACAATAAAATTGCATGTATGCGTCCAAATTTTTCTTAAAATACTCGTTTGTTGAAATCATCGCTTTCATACTATAGTGTTGTTTTCGTATAGGTATGCAATAAAAAAGTATTGTGATAATAAAAAGTGCTGTAACAGTTGTTTCTATTTCTTATTGGGAATCCGCCAATTCATTGCAAATTTTCAAAACAGCGCTTACTACGAAGATTGTTATTCTTCAAATAAGAAATTGTATTGGCTTTTCGTAAATTCTGTAACGATCTTGTTTTCACAGTGCGTTTGTTGGGGCTTGTATAGATGTTAAAACTTTTTATTGTAAAGTAATTTTCAGACCTCGATTTTGTAATATTATTGATAAAACTGCTATAAGCGGTATAATAATACACCTATATATATAATTCTACTGTGCGTGTGCATGTCACTGAACTCCTCCTAAACGGCTGGACCGATTTGAATGAATTTTTTTGTATGCGTTTGGGTGGCACCCTGGATGGTTTAGATTCACAAATTAGCCCGACAGATGGCGCTGCAGTCGTTATCTAGGTTTGACGCAGACGAAGTTGCGCGGGTCACCTAGGTCACCTATAAAACAACATACTAAAGCACGGCAGTTAGTTTCAACTTAATGTATATCTACATTAAAGTACGGTAGATAGTATGCCTACTGTTGGTTTTACTATGTATAAGAGTTTAACGTAGTTTATGCTATATTTGTTTATATTTTATGTTTAGGCTATATTGTGCAATTCATCAATGGAACTATAAAAACTTCTTTTGGTAAAGCCCATCGCGACTATCCTGCCAGTCACAAGATTCGATTGCAGTGCAGTGCAAAAAATGAATACTAAATTTACAAGAATAATACTGACGTGACCGCTAGGCAAAAGTCTCTACACGATGGTGGCCGGAAGACGGAAGGCGCCGCCGAGGCCGACCCAGAAAAAGGCGGCGAGACCATCTGGACGCGTACCGCGAGGGCTAGTTCGAGGAGGCACGTGAAAAGAGCACGTGGAAAGAATTGGGGGAGACCTTTGCCCAGCAGTGGGACGGTACAGGCTGTTAAAAAAATACTGACTTATACTATTTTTTATGTTCGTTTCACAGGAACAGACCATCTAATCAACTAATTACCGTCATATACACACCACTTCTGAACGCGTAACCGATTCCGAACCGAGCGTCGTATGAAGGTGGCGCTAACCAGAATTAACCAACCCCGCAGTAGTTATAGCGAGCACCCTTCGCATTGTTCATTTTATTAGAGACGAGTACGTAATTATATTATTGATATGATTCAGTACATTATTGTACTGAAATATCTCCCAAAGTCCGGTGTCTGCAATCTTTCCATACTGGTTTTTACTGATCCTGTCTATCAACTTTCTTTATTTTGCGGGGTCACATTAAATTACTTAGAGAAACTCTAAAAAACTAACGGGTATCGATATCTGAACTCTAATTAAACTAAATCCTGGGTGGAGATTCGCTATTTGAAGATTTTTTGGACATTTATATGTTCCTTTCTTCTTTTCTGTATGTTCGAGTTCGGAGGCAAATCTCAAGTGCAAATCACCTACTTTCAGCTCGCTTTTAGATGCGTAACCGGTTACTTTTTCTCTCAAAGACGTGTGAAGGTGGCGCTAACCAGAATTAACCAATTTAGCAGTAGTTATAGCGAGCACCTCTGTGTGTGATGTGGCCTGCTGTTGACATAAGACTTGCTTTGGTGAATTCTGAATTGGGATTTTTTGAGTGTACTCTGCGTTTATGAATTTTATAGGATTTTGAGTAAATGGAGTCTTAATAATTACTTGGTAAAATAACTTGTCAATACGTACTTCTTAGAAATTATATTTTCCTGGTAGCAAAACAAAATTAAGGCTTGCTTGCACTTGGGCTGCGGGATTGTTCGAAAAAGATACCGCGGCCCTGGAAGACAAAGGGCAAGGAAGGAACATGGATAGGTTTTAGTCAGTACAAGTCTGACACTCCCTTCCGCTCTGTTCAGAGCGGATGATTACCTATCCTAAAAAAAAAGGCTCGCTTGCACCAATAATCACTTCGTTTAAAGCTAAACTTATTGAAAACATCGTTCTGTTTCTGTCTATAGTTTGAAGATGAAGCAGATTGAAAGCTTCAAAAGAATAACTAGATAATTCTTCTTTAACACACAATTTGAAACGATGACGACAGTTCGACACCGAAATATTAAAAAACATAAATTCCAATATTAGAAACAAACAGCATCATCGTATAAAACAACAATTAACCAGTTAAATCTGAATTGTAATCTAGCAAAAACACCACACATAAAAAAGCAACATTAGGTACATACAGTAAAACAGCGTACAACCGAACTGTCAAACTATTATTTTCCGCAGTTATTTATCACCGCTAACGGTTACCGTATCAATATTATGACGGAGGAAATTCTCGATAGGGACGACGTTGTCTTAGGTCCGGTACGGTATCTCTAAATAGTAAATAGTGCTGCACATTATTATTTATTGCAGACTAGCTTATTGCCTGAGACTTCGTCTGCTTGTATTTATATTTCACTAGCTTCTGCCAGCGGCTTCGCTCCCGTTTTGTACGGAAATTAACCCACGAGAATGATTTTTTTTTTTATTGATTATAATTTGGGCCTGCTCTTGACCTCGATCCCGCCTGATAGAAAGCGATGGATGAGGTCTATGATGGACCGAGCGTACCCAGATGTAGCCTAGACACTGAGATAATGTAACTTGCCGTTATTGAAAGATTTTACGCAATCACATCACAAACATACTGAGCTTAACTCAGAAATTGGTTCTTCTCGCTTTTGAAAATGAGTTGTAATATTACAAGCTACGTGTAATTTTTTGTGTACTACTTTGTGTCAAATATAGTTGACCGATCGGACCAAAAATCAGTGCTCACGGAGGGTTTCCCGTACTTTAAGTACTATCGAATCTAAGGAAGAATTCGTTATTATGCAATACGAAATGATATTATATCGCTATCAGGAATTTATCAATAGGAAATTTCCGAGTTTATTTGTATATTAACAGGATGACACAGTAACAGCTTATCGGATTGATATGAACTCTCACTGTCGAAAATGCTGCCTTGAATTAACGTTGCACAAGAAAACCCATATTCCAATGTAGAAAACCCATATTCCAATGTAGAAAACCCATATTCCAATGTAGAGGCTTTTCACAGATATTATATCGTTTGCTAATCTGAATAAGTTCTACAGGGGCTCATTCAAACCTCATATGGCAGCACAAACCTCAGATAAGCCAAATTAAATGATTACACAGTTCTTTTACAATATTATTAAATGGGTACAAGAGAGGTATTATCGCTGATAGCAATATCTTACCATTAACTCCGCCTTCGAATGAGAGAAACCTTTAAAAAAAAACATTGACCTTTTTCAGGAACATTTTTTTTTGCAATAAAGCAGACTGTAGCTTATGTACGGTGGGCTGCATCAATTGGGTACCCCAGTTGGGAAAGTAGGTGCTTTCAAGAGGGGTACCTACATCGTGAAACTGACTGTACATACAAAGAACTGCAATAAAATGTGTTGCACTTGACTGTACAAGTACCGCGTTAGTAGAGTATAAGGCTTCTTTATTATAAAAGAGATTCAATTTCTGTAGCCACAACAACGCTGTTTCCATGCCGATTTATTGTGCTTTAAGTTTATAATACCCATCTTTCATTGATAATTTATATTTACGGCTTCTACGGAAATGTCCACGAATGACAAAGAGCTTCCTTAAAATTAAACTTGTGAAGTAAATTCTATATCGTACAATCACACCTAAAATCCTACAGTAGCCCACTTGCAAAAACAGGGAAAAAGACCACAATGAGTTGTTTACATGACGATTTTTTAAACATTACAAAATCCCATCACTTAAAACCCTACAGCAAAAACCAGAAAAAGAATGGAATATGTACTGGGCCTAGGTACTTAAAATACTTGTATGTTTACTATGAATCATGCCCACTTACCAAATCTAAATTACATTTAAGGGGCACTCTTGATTCCAACGATATGGTAAACAGAATACTCAACCGTTCAGCTATTTTTAGTTCATTTATTTATTGTGTTGTTATTCAGTGCTTTGAATAATGACACACTCCAAAATAAAGCCTTAATGTTAAGCCAGTAATGTTTTACATGACTGTACTAGCAAAAAGATCATGCTAATTTTAGGTTATAACACAGCTCTTAATAACGTCTATTAGTACTTGGAAACGAGCGATAAACAAACTCGAGTTGCAAAAACCGGATTGTATAAGTTTGCTATCAATTGACACACAATTTGGCGAAATAGAATAAAGCGATTATTATTTCCGGTTTATTGCCGATCTGACTTAGTTTTTTAATAGCTCTTAACGGTGGTGTTATTTAAAAATATGTATCTCAAATTATGCTCTCATTATAACAAAGCTAAAAATTAAAATCAAAAATTAAATAGTACGTAAAACATTTTTTGTCAAAGCTTTAAAAATAAAACGTAAATAAACGAAACGGTATGATATAAACATACGTGTCTCAGCACTAGCCCGGCGAGCGCACGATGCACCGACCCGAGCCGGCCGCAGCCTCTACGAACCGATTCCAACCGGTTTTGATCCAATCGAGGTGCGCGCCTCACTCGCGACCAATCAGCGGCCATTACGCCCAGTCGCTCGCGCTCCGTCGTCTGTCACTAACTCCTTTTGTTTCTATTCACATTTATTTTTCCGCTGTGTTCCGCTGATATATCGTTGAGTTTTTCACTGCACGCCATCAAACCGGTGTTATCCTGTGTGCGTTAACGCATTGCTTAAACGATCATTGCCATTCGCGTATCACTTTCTGCGGGCAGTTGACTGATCAAATATGTTGGACAAGTAAAAAGGTGCAACGAACAGTTACAGGACTTTACAGCCTAGTGTTGTGGTGTACATAGTGCGAATATAATCGTGACAAATGGTTGTTGAAGCGAGCTGCAGGCTAGCTATGGTGGTTGCACGCGGGCGGGCATATCGCGTTGGATCTGGTGCATTCATTTTCTTCAACCTTACGAGGCAGGATTATAGCTGACGAGAAATATGCTCGTCCTCGAGCAAAGACTGAGTGCGAGGCACCTAGGGCGTGGGGTTGTGCTCAGTGCTCGACTAGTGCATGGCGTTGAGGCCCAAGGATGGCGGATGAAATTCTCGCTCTTAAAGGCTGAGGTCGAGATTGATGCTGACCCGGCGACCTATAGAGAACTCGCAAGGAGGCTGAATGCAGCGAATGTTCACGTCAGACCCGCCCGCCGCCCGAGATTGGTGTAAATATACTTTTTAAATATGTTTTTCCTTGTTTCCAAATACATTTTTCCATTTGTGAGTTGAAAACGAATCACTTAAATAGTGGCTTTTGAGGCAGAAGCAACAATATTTTGCCAGTATCGTATAGATACTGAGAATATATCCTACATTGTGAAGATAGGCCGTCCTTCTGTAAAATACTGTTATTTAGTTGCAGTCTAGTGATACTGTGAGCTTACATAGTTGGGGAAAGCTAAATAGATGATAATCGGACAGCTGTTATATAGATTTGGTAATGCTGGAGACTGTTCGGTGAATTAACTGAAATACTATATCAGCCTATTGGCTTGGCTGTCTAAGATTTGTGTTGTTTATTGACCATGTCTGCCTAAAACCAGTAACCTACCAATAATTTTTAATTATGATGGGTATAAGAGTAGAGGAAGACCAACAAAACGATGGATGGACAGTGTGAAGTATGATATGGCAAGAAAGTAGGTGACTGCTGCGATGACGAGTAATAGAGAAGTATGGAAGAAGAAGACATGCTGCGCTGACCCGAATAAGTTGGGATAAGGGCAGGAGAATGATGACCATAATTTAAAATAATTGCTGTATACAGTTTGTACCTCTTGACCTTGTATATATTTATGAAACATACATGCACCGAAACTGGTTCCCCAGAATAATGAGGCAAAGATGAGAGCTATACACCGTGACTTTTTAGTCGTCTGACTACGGCAGCCCACTTCATGTATCCAATAACTACTATACATTCATAACAAAAAAAAAAATGGTATTACAGAGACAAAAAAAATATTATTCATTATTATGATGCATAATGTAGTTGAAACATTTTGTTGCGAGCGAAGATCTATCTACTCGACTCGTGCGATGGTTAGGTATGTTCTACTGTTTGATACATAAACATTATTAACAGGGTTATTCATTATTCTAATGTATTGTTCTAATGTGTTGTTTGTATGTATTTTATTTTGTACCTATTATCTTAATTAATGGTAAAAAAAAAAAACGCCTGGAGGAATTTTATGTTGGATACATTGAGTGGACCACCTTAGTCAGACGACTAAAAAATCACAGTGTATACATAGTACATCTAAATTACATAGTCATATTTTATATGGCATTGAATAAAAATTTTAGAAATATATCTATTAATGGAAACCTAGTTACCTCTTTTTATTCAATAAACTAACTATATACATTATTAATTAAAAACTATTAAACTAAAATAAATAAACTAACAACAAACTATAAAAGGGCATCAAAAACTTTGCTAATAGTTAAGTAAGCATATATCCACATGGAATATTACTTAGTACTTTTTTTAGTTTATTCTGTCCCACAGCTGGTCAAAGACCATTCCGTAGTCCTTTAATCATTTAATTTCAGATTTTTTTATAGGAGTAGGTATTTTATGTATTTGAAAGCTTTTTTTTTTTAAAAGAAGGGGCTGCTCTTTACCTCTATCCTGCCTGATGGAAAGCGAATAGCAGTACCCACTGTAAAACATTTATTTCCTGTCTAAATATGCTTGCTAAAGGGATGTCAATGTTTTGACATAACAACAACAATCAAATAATTGACCAAATTCTTTCAATGAAGCAACCATTAATTCTATTGAGTCATCACCCAAACATGATAAGCATGACTACACTCAACCTTTAGAGAGCAGCGCCCAGTGGCCCAGTGGTACCGACCCCGACTTACGAACAGTAATTCGTGGGTTCGAACCCAGGCAGGCGCATTACTTTGTGTAATTTATTTCATCACCACTGGCTTCCGTACCATAAACCGAAAAAAAACACGTTTCTTGTATGGGAGCCCCTTTAATTATTAAGTAATTTATATTTTTATTGTTTGTTGTTATAGCGGCAACAGTAATACATCGTCTGTGAAAATTCAACTTTCACGATTCATGAGATACAGTCTGGTGACAGACGGACAGACAGACAGATGGCAGCGGAGTCTTAGTAAAAAGCGCAGTATTTGATTAATACAAATACAAAATATTCTTTGTGCCTCTTGCGATAAAACTCACTCATAAGCCAAAATTTTCCTGGATCTGCCAATTGTAGTACCTCCATTACAGGTATAAGGCTGATTCTGCTATTCCTGACTGGGATAAAACCCACAATCAGCAACTCTTAGTTAGGACTGTGACCGATGGGCATCATCATCATCATCATTTCAACCGAAAGACGTCCACTGCTGGACATAGGCCTCCCCCAAAGGGGGTTTTTGCCATAATCGCCACGCTTGGCAGGCGGTTTGGTGATCGCAGTACTGTTGTTACAAAGGCCCAGAGAACGCTACTGCCCATTCTCTGGTGAGTCCTTCAATCGCCTCTTATGACACCCACGGGAAGATATGGGATGGTGCTATTCTTTACGTCCAACCTTATTGTACCGATTATTTTTTTATTATAGCTAGCCCATATTGTCCCACTGCTGGGCAAAGGCCTCCCTCCATTCCTTCCAACGGTCGCGATTCTGTGCTACTTCTTTCCAATTCTACTGACTCCCAAGACACAGGTTTTCCTAGTTTGGGGGTCAGGGTTTCAGTTTTGTACGCCTTAACTATTGTAAACTTTGCTAGATATTAAGAATATTGTAAGGATTTGTATAAATAAAGTAAAGTATTAAGTATAGTATTCTCAAGGAAGACATACAGTTCTTCCCGCCATCTCCTACGTGGTCTGCCGCGACCCCGTGTCACTGTTTCAGGGCACCAATCCTGATCTTCACGGGCTCACAGTTTGTTAAACAATATAGCAAAATATCTAAACATCTTCTTGACAGAATGTACCAAATACTAATTTGACCTACATCTTTTGATTTGACCCTTGAGTTCAATTTATTTGATCTTTTTATATCAGTTACATTTCTGGCTCATTGTTGTGAACTACGCATCAAAAGCTCATTTAGCTCTTTATTTAGTAATAACTAGCGGACATCATGCGGTTTCACTCGCGTAGTTCCCGATCCTGTGGGAGTACGGGGACAAAATATAGCCTATGTTACTCGCTGATAATGTAGCTATCCAATGCTGGGAGATTTTTTCAAATCGGTCCAGTATTTTTTAAGTTTATTCGTTACATACAGAAATACAAATCGTTCCTCTTTATAATATTAGTATAGATAGCTTCCTTACCTATTATATTGTACTACCACATTCAGAGACTACCCAAAGAATAGGGGTTAACAGTGGACGACCGTCACCAGTGACTGCAATAGTACCTATATCAAACTGGTATCTGCAACTCCTCGTTCAAGGCACACATTTTGCATCATCATCATTTCAGCCTAAAGACATCTACTGATGGACATAGGCCTCCCCCAAGGGTCGCCACATTAACCGGTCCCGTGCGACTCGCATCCAGCGGATCCCCACATTTTGCATACTATCAGGATTTTTCAGCCCTCATCCCAATATCCCCATCCCAAACAGACTCTTAACGAGGCCGAAAGGAATTTGTTTTCCCCGTCATTGCGATCATGTTTTTGTTCTACACCATACCTGGGAACCTTCTAGTTACGGAGATATTGGGGTTCAAAGTTCCAACTTTTTCACAAGTTTTTTTTTTAAATACATGTTTTTAATATGTAAGATTTTTACTTTAAACACCTCCAGGACCCCCTTACTATTCAATCCATCCATCAGCACAATGTTTTGAGTGCGTTACATTGACTTCTACTGTAAAACGTGATTTTTCAGCCCAAAAAAAAGTCGTTTCCCAGCACAAATTTTTGCGTAAAGTTACTTAGTTTGATGTACATAATGCTTGGTTGACGGCTTCGTGAAGAGTCTGTTTACACCATGTATTTGGGGTCAGTGCAGCATATCTTATACATCCATACTTTCCTTTTAGACCTCATCTCTTGAAATTCCAGTCCTTTCTAGTAATTTTATCTTGGACATGTCCACCCATCCTTTCTCTAGTCTTTTCTCTTATAACATTTTTCCCTTTTAATATCTATATATTCCTATTTTTTTTTTCTACTCGCTTTCGGTCGTAACGGCGTAGAGGTCGGACATAATCCCAAGTAACACAGGTCTAGGATATAAACTGGGTTGTGGAGGCTTACTCGATGTAAAATCTGATGTGCATCTGGTTAGACTGACAACCCAGCATAGTTGGGAAAAGGCTAGGCAGATGATAATTATATCTTATTTTTAAATCATTTATTGAAGACTTCAGTCGGTGTGTGGATGGGTGACTAATACCGAGTTTCCTCCGTGGCTCGGAAAGCACGTTAAGCCGTTGGTCCCGGCTGTCATTTGAAGATCTTTGACAGTCGTTAAAGTAGTCAGTGGCCCAAAAAGCCTGACAACCAGTCTTACCAAGGGGTATCGTATTTCCCAGTAGTAACTGGGTTGTGGAGGTCAGATAAGCAGTCACTCCATGTAAAATACCGGTATTCAGCTGCATCCGGTTAGACTGGAAGCCGACCCCAACATAGTTGGGAAAAGGCTAGGCAGATGATGATGATTGAAGACTTCAGTAATGGCTGGCAACTTGAATGAGTACTCCTACTGAAGGTGAAAACATAACACTTATATATAATCAGATAAAATATATCAACAACATTGCATAGTACATACCTTGATGCTTTTATTAGTTAACAGAGATAGCATTTACTTCCTTGAATAATATTATTATCACAGGTAGGGTTCGAAATGATAATTATCTGGATAATTATTCCTTGATAACAAATACACCTTGATAATAATAAAAATCATAATTTATTTGCGATTTGCCGCTTCCGCACGTATTCAAACGCGTTATATGAGATTAAAAAAAAAACGGTCCCAAAAATTGTGTTTAATCATTAAACAAATATTTTAGTCCATAATAATATTTGTGTTTAGTTTTGTATGTTACATTTTCACTAAAAAGACCAGAGTTATAGTTGCCAAAATGCCGAGAAATAAAGACCCTGCTTGGACTAAATTCAAGTGCGATAGAAGGAAAAACAGCGGTCTGTGGGCGAAGTGCAGAAAGTGCAAAAAGAAAATGCAGGGCGTCTTAAATCGGCTAAAGAAGCATTCACGCATTTGTAATGCGCCGACACATCCTACGTTTGTGGCTGAACCACAACTTTGGACGTCAAGTTCAGGGGTACAAGTCAAAAAAGAATAGTAATTATAATTGTCTTTCTTGATATAATATTTTAGTCATTAAATTATAGGCATTAATCGCAAATTAAAAAGGTCAGGTTATGAATGGATAATTATCTGCTAACTATCCGATAACTATCAAATAACATAGTTAGGCAAAGGTGTAGCTAATAGTACCCACATATCGCCAGTTAGGTTTAAATCCCATGTAATAGGGGACGAGCCTATTGCCATCAATCAGGCATAAAGCCGGACTCCGTAGCTGCTTCTGAGAAATCCCTGATGATAAAGTAAAACTCAGTAGCACTAGACTGTGGTAACACTTTGTTCAACCTTAGTTGAAGGCACGGATGGCGCAGTGGCTGAGCGATTGACTGCTGCGCTGCGTGTCGCGGGTTCGATCCCCGCACGGAACCAATATTTGTATGGACTACAGATAGTTGTTCCGGGTCCGGCTGTTTGTGTATGTGAGTTTAAATGTTTGTGAACGCACCCACGATACAGGAGAAATTCCTAGTGTGGGGCTACGTTTAAAAAAAAAAAAAGAATCTGGAAATCGAACCCAGGATCTCATGATAAGCAGTCCTACTTGCGACCACTAGGCCAACGAGTCAGTCGATAATTATTATCAAAGAAAAAATCATCTTGATAATTTCGAACCCTGATCAGAGGTGATGTGGACACTTTCTGGTCTGCAAAATTCGACAGTCAGACAGTATTTAATATTTATATAATAATATTGGTTTTGGCAATCGGAGCCTTGAATTTTGCCGAGCCGACCCGAATAATGATCCACCGACGGTAGATGCCGCACGGAGTGTGCTGGTTGACCGAACCGAATGATGATTGCCGATAAACTATTGCTTCGGGTCGTTTTTGTCGTTTAACAGTTTGCAGAATCGAATCTGCTAAGCCAAGCTCTTTAGACCAAAGATTTCATCAAGATTCGCCTGACTGAGTCAAAACATGTTCCCATCTTCATATAACAGGAACTTCGCTGAAGTATGAGCTCAGTGACGTTTAAAGATACCCTAGGCTTTAGGCTGCCTCTGAGAAGCACATACCATCCCGGCTGTCATTTGTAGATCTTTGACAGTTGTTACAGATATTGGCCCAAAAGTCTAACAAACAGTCTTTTTTTTCTTTTTAAAAAACGTTGCTAAACACTAGGAATTTCTCCTGTATCGTGGGTGCGTTTACAAACATTTAAACTCACATACACAAACAGCCAGACCCGGAGCAACCTGTAAACCATTCAAATATTTATTCCGTGCGGGGATCCAACCCGCGACACGCAACGCAGCAGCCAATAGCTTAGCTATTGCGCTAAACGTGCCGTCCTTAAGTCAGTCTTACCAAGGAAATTGTGTTACCCAATGCTAACTGGGCTGTGGAAGTCAGATAGGCAGTCGCCCCATGTAAAATACTGGTATTCAGCTGCATCCGGTTAGACTGGAAGCCGACCTCAACATAGTTGGGAAAAGGCTAGGCAGATAATGAAGCACATACCAAAATAAAGTTTTATGCCAACTATTAGACAACACCACAACCGAACAACCACTTCAGTTTCTTATCACTGCTCATAGCACATTAGATAACGTATAATATTACCTAATCTGCGTAGCTATTTCCTGAATTAAATCATATTTGTTTCGCGCACTATCTGTAAGTGCTTTTATCCATGTATGTATACAATAAATAATAATATCACTATCACTACATATTATAAAACAAAGTCCTCCGCCGCGCCTGTCTGTTCGCGATAAATTCAAAAACGACTGCACCGATTTTAGTGCTGTTTTCACCAATGGATAGAGTGGTTCTCGAGAAAGGTTTTAGTATAGAATTTGTCATGTTTTTGTATACATTGGCTAAAATATAATGATATTTGTTGGAAGTGTCGGAAAAAAAGTTACGGGAGCGGGTTCAAAATTTTCTGATTACTTTAACCGACATCCACGCTGGCGAAGCCGCGGTTTTAAGCTAGTAACATAAAATAAAATATGCGTATAGTGGGTAAACACTCAATTGGCTGGAAAATTAAAGAGGGTGCCACCGACACATAAATGGTTACCACTTATTCAGTACTTTTAGAATTTTTACCGGTAATTTTAACAAAATCAACAGTTTCATACATTTTTACCTTGTAGGTATTGCACTTTTGTTGGTTCAGAATGATCTACTGAATACTCGGTAGCCGTTTGTGCATCGATGTCCCTTTAACCCTGTGACCTTGTATAGCATAGTTGAGACTATAACACTCCCACGGCTGGGACACAGACCTAGGGCAGGCTAACGCTGCGTTTCCACCAAAGATGTGCGAGGCAGTTGGGCGGTGCGAGGATGCATAGCGAGGCTGTGGAACGGTGCGCAAATGAGCGGTGCCAGGATGTGTAGCGGGCTCGTTTCAGATGCGAGCGGTAACCACACCGTCTAATGACTGCTATTTTTCGCTCGCGTCCGTTCCAAGCACACATCCCTCGCAACACATCCCCCGCAGACGTCCCTCGCAACACATCTTTCCCTTATTTTGTAAGTACAAAAACGTCGCTCCGCTGAGCCGTTTCCACTAGAGCTACGCTGTGCGAGGATAGAGAAATGAAGTGATTCTATTGGTTCTTAACAAACACATCCCACGTTACGCATCCTTGCACATCTGTAGTGGCAACGCAGCCTAATACTGTCCCATTCACTAAAAGATATGTGAGTGGGATCCACAAGCAATATTCTTTTAACATCTTCCGAGTTCTTGTAAGGTTTTGGTGAATTAATATGTCTCTTTGTTCAGAGAGTTGAAACTAAGTCAGATGCTGAACAAGGCAATATTACCTATCACAATCTGAAGGATTTTGAAGGAAATCTATACTATCTATCATCATCATCAGCCTATAATGTTCCCACTGCTGGGACACACTCCTTTCTATGAGAAGGAATGGGCTATAATCCACCACGCGGGCCTTTTGCGGATTGGTAGATATCACATGTCTTCGAATTTTTGGTTCTAGGACATGCCGGTTTCCTCACGATGTTTTCCTTCACCGTTTTTGAGAGCAGTGGTGATGAAATAAATTACACAAATTAATGCGCCTGCCTGGGTTCGAACCCACGACTTACTGTTCGTAAGTCGGCGTCGCTACCACTGGGCCACCGCTGCTCTCATACTATCTATACTAATATTATAAAGTTTGTATATGGGGGGTAATCTCCGGAACTAAGGATCCAATTCTAAAAATTCTTTCCCTGGCAAAAAACTATATTATTACACGATCTTAGGCCGAAATAGCTTTGAAACTGAATTTCCAAAATACTAAACCTATTTTTGTTTTGTTGCAGTGTGGCCCCCAAGATTGCAAGTCCAATAGTGGTCAACAAGCCAATTTTACCACATAATGGTGAGTCTAAATTCTTACCTAGATATATTCAAACTTATTGAAAACCTATCCATGGATCGACCTTTGCAAGTGGAGCTTAACCTTCGATCCGACTCGTGCGACTTACTTAACCACGAAGTTTTGAGCCCCCTCCGGATAAGGAAACTTGTATCTAAATAAGCCCCATAGGTCGGTCAATAAATTAATATGGGTTTTGACTACATAAAGGGTGTAAACAGACTCTTAACGAAGCCGAAAGGCACTTGTACTCCCCGTCATTGCGATCATTTTTTTGTTCTAGACCATACCTGGGAACCTTCTAGTTAAGAATATACTGGGGGTCAAAGTTCCAAATTTTTCACATTTTTTTTTAAATACGTGTTTTTAATGTAAGATTTTTACTTTAAACACCTCCAGGACCCCCTTACTATTCAATCCATCCAGCAGCACAATGTTTTGAGTGCGTTACATTGAGTCCTACTATAAAACGTGATTTTTCAGCTAAAAAAAAAAATGGTTTCCCAGCACTAATTTTTGCGTAAAGTAACTTAGTTTGATTTACATAATGGTTAGTTGACGGCTTCGTGAAGAGTCTGCTTACACCCTGTATTTATTTGGATTGGCTTTCAAACCTAGGTTCAGTTTCTTTTTGTTTTCAAAATTAATTTGGTGAATTTTGTTCCAGCAATCCTTGCCACCAACAATCAAATGAAGCCGTCGTATTGCCAAGAGTGAGTATTTTACTATATTGTACTTTGGGGGTATGAGGAACGGGGTGTAAAGCTCTTCAGCCCCCATAGAAAAGGGAGCATCCTCCGACCAGACGGGTGTTGTCTGGTGGGCTACTGCCTGACTGTAGTAGTCGGGGTCTTCTATACAGTCTTAAGTCGCGGATAACTTTACTTGCGCGATCTAGGATTTTTGACGTATTCGATGTTTAGTTCATCATCTGTGTCATAGATGGCGCTGTAGTACTTTTTGTTCTATGTTAGTGAAGTACTCCTTGTAGTGACTACATCACCATAATTCTCCTGCATCCTGCCGTTATCACAATTTATTTGGGGTCGGCGTAGCAAGTCTTCTTCTACTTTTTAACCGTCAAAATGAGCAAGACAGCACTTAAACAAAAAAATAGAGTGTGTGCTTAAGACCGCACGGCAGAAGTGAACACAGCAGTCTGTATCTTTATCGCTCGGGTACACTCGGCGGTCCCGAGTTCACGCGATCGAGCCTTTCACTTCAGACCGTGACGGATCAGCGTAACTTACTACCTACGAAAAAATATGTGTGCGGTGCGCCAAAAGAAGTTTTCACTTCAAAAAAAGCAAGCAAATTCAAATGTAAATAAAAACACATTTCAGAGATAAAAGTCGGTCAGCTAGAAGGCCGTTCGCAAATAACATAAATATAGAATTTGGCAGCATCCGTGATTCTTGCACTGTTTATATTGTCAGAGGCGTAAGAGACTCAACATAAACACAGATTTAGATCATGTTATTGCAAGCAATTGTTTTCTGGTAGATGATTCACCCAATGAAAAGAAAAGTTTTCTAGTTATTACCTTGTAGGACATACACCTGCCTTGGATGTCTGCTAATGATTTATATCCACTAAATGCATAATGCACTTACTATCGGAAAGATTTTGAAGGAAATTCAGTTTTTTTTTCCAATTTTTTACCAAATGTTTCGATTTTTATTCTTTAAATGCTACTACAACTTTGTTAGCTTAGTTATTCATTCTATTATGTATGCCGTGGTCTCCTGTAAGTGAAGGAGTACACCTACGCGATACTTTTGTCGCTGTTTATTTATTTCTTGTGTACATCCTTTGTTGGAGATACCTACCTAAATAAATAATCAATAGTTGCTTGACAGCGAAAATAACACGTTAAATATAAAATTGTTGAATTGTCCAATTTTCTTGGATTATGAGTGTGTCTTTGAGCTGCGGGTTAACGCCAGTTTTTTTTCTTTTGTCAATTAAAAATGAGGTCATTGACCGCAAGAGAACCAAAGTTACCGACGTAGCCCGAAGAATTGCCAAACTTAATTGGCAGTGGGCAGGGCAAAATGCTCGCAGAACAGATGGCCGATGGGGCCGAAAAGTTCTGGAGTGGCGACCGCGAACCAGAAGACGTTGCGTTGAAAGGCCTCCCACTAGGTGGACCGATGACCTGGACTCGCACGGGACCGGTCAATGAGGCGACACTAGGGGGAGGCCTTTGTCCAGCAGTGGACGTCTTTCGGCTGAAATAATGATGATAATGAGTTAATGATGTCCATAAACTTAAAGTTGTAATATTTGTGTGCAGGACAAACGACGTGAAGGTGAACTCGCCGCCGTGCCACTCGCCCGGCGCGATACTGCCAGACCTGCCACAACCCGCCGAGGATCCTGAAAAAGTAAGGATACAGATATTCATATTGCCATTAACAAGCAAGTTAACTGTAAACCTAAAAAGTAAAATTAAATTATTTATGTATACAAATAAATAAAATTGAAGTGTCTGTCAAATTACAGTTTTTTACTGAGTGCTTAAGAAAACGGCACTTGTATCAAAAACACTTTTTTTTTTAATTTTTGTCTGTCTGTCTGTTTGTTCCGGTTAATATCCGAAACGGCTGGACCGATTTTGACGGGACTTTTATTGTCAGATAGGTGATATTATAAGGTGTACCTTAGGCTACTTTTATTTTAGAATAAATATTAGGGTGCAAAAAAGGGAAGTAATACTTTTTTCATGCGAACGAAGGTCGCGGGTTACGGCTAGTTATGTAAATAAGATAATTATCGATTACTTCCACACGTCATACTTTTAAAAAGTCTTTTTTTCCCACGTTTATCTAGTGTTCGCCAACGCTACTGAGCACGAGTTCTTGCGAGTAAGATATTAGGTTCTTCCATCACGAAGTTCCCAGTAGCAGACTTGGACCCTGGATCTGTGCTTAATGGCAATAGGATCGCCCCTTATTACAATGAGACCTCAAACATAACCGGCGAAATGTGGCTGTTGCTACTGAAGCACATTTCTGTCTGAACTTTTAGAGGTACCAGGTGTGATCTACGACTCCGCGCAAACGGGCCACCGATGGCTGTCGACAAGCTGTTTACATGATTTTTAAAACCTTTTGTATGGAATCGCCGCATACGTGTAGCAAGTGGCGACCACTCGCGACTCAGTGGCCGCAACACGTTACCACCGTAGGCGGCCACTCGCCACTCAGTATCCGCGACACGCCACCGGTGGCGAATTATAGATAAATACTGACCACTCGTGGCAGCCACTGATCACCTTCGTCTGCGCGCGACAGCCACTGGTGACCCGGAGTTTAAGATAAATTAAGTAGAGAAGAGATAAGAAGATGAACTTTGTTTGTTACAGAACTCGGGGCTGTCGAAGGAGGCGACGTCATCAGAGACCCAAGCGTGGCTGGCGCGACAACGCTTCGCCCACCACACCGCCACATTCACCAATTTCTCAGGCGCTGATCTGCTAAGGTATCCCCGTTATTTCTTTGTTTTTTTTAATCAGTTATAATAAATTCCTTCCTTCCACTGGCAGGTAGCTGAAGTTATAAGGAGTAACTTAGACTATTTCTAATTTGGAAAAGGATAAGGTATCCGTGCAAAACCTAATCCTTGAGCCCAGCGGTGCCCCAGTGGTAGCGACCCCGACTTACGAACAGTAATTCGTGGGTTCGAACCCAGGCAGGCGCATTACTTTGTGTAATTTATTTCAACACCACTGCTCTCAAAAACGGTGAAGGAAAACATCGTGAGGAAACCGGCATGTCCTAGAACCAAAAATTCGATGACATGTGACATCTACCAATCCGCACTGGGCCCGCGTGGTGGATTATAGCCCATTCCCTCTCATAGAGAGGAGGCGTGTGTCCCAGCAGTGGGAACATTATAGGCTGATGATGATGATCCGTGCAAAAAATAAAAACCTTGAAATTTTTAACAAAACCTGATTCAATTAAGGGGTTCGTATTTTTTCGCGCGGACGAAGATCGCGGGCAAACGCGCTGTATCTTCTATACTTAATATTATAAAGAGGAACGATTTGTATTTTTGTATGTAACGAATAAACTTAAAAACTACTGGACTGATTTGAAAAATTCTTTCAGCAATAGATAGCTACATTATCAGCGCGTAACATAGGCTATATTTTATCCCCGTACTCCCTCGGGAACGGGAACTACGCGGGTGCAACCGCGTGACGTCCGCTAGTATTTAATATTTTTTGACAGCTCATACAATATCTTAAAATCGAGTCTTTATAGTTTGTAAATGAAGTAATTAACCGGTTTGCATTTCTTTAAAGGTTGTCCCGTGATGACATCATCCAGATCTGTGGCCTGGCGGACGGCATTCGTCTATTCAACGCTCTGCATGCCAAGTAAGTCATCATCTGCCTAGCCTTTTCCCAACTATGTTGGGGTCGGCTTCCCGTCTAACCGGATGCAGCTGAATACCAGTATATTACATGGAGCGACTGCCTATCTGACCTCCACAACCCAGTTACTACTGGGAAATACGATACCCCTTGGTAAAACTGGTTGTCAGACTTTTTGGGCCACTGACTACTTTAACGACTGTCAAAGATCTTCAAATGACAGCCGGGACCAACGGCTTAACGTGCTTTCCGAGGCACGGAGGAAACTCGGTATGTAATGGGTGGTCACCCATCCACAGACCAACCTAGGCAAGCACGGCTTAACCTAAAGATCGACCCGAGCGGCTGTTATTGTTTAGCCACGAGCTCCTCATGCCAAGTAAGTATTTACAATAAACAAGCAAATAGCATTGTTAGTCTTACTCTTCCCCGAAAGGTTACTCACTCACTCATCACGAAATATCCAAAACGGTTGACGTATAAAGATGCAAGGAGAACGGTCATTTGTGCCCTGGAACACAAAGGGCAAGGAAGGAACATGGATGGGTTTTAGTCAGTACAAGTCTGACACTCCCTTCCGCTCTGCCCGGAGCGGGAGAAGTCATATGATGATTTCCCATCCGTAAAAAAAAAAAAAAAAAAAAAGGGCCCGACACGAAAGAGACATATCTCAGTTTTTTTTGTTATTTAAAATACAGCTAAAATATTTTTTATATTCAAAATTAATGGCTGGCACCAAAAATTTTTTTTAACAGCCCTTTTTCAAAAATCTAATGATGCAGTTCTAGTTTTTATCTAAATCGGGCTCGAGACTTCTTTGAGTATTTTACTCTATTCCTCATAGTTTCGGATTTGGCCATCCACGCTGTTCCACTACAAATATTTTAACTAAAATGGACCTAAAAGGTTGATGACTGTTTATTTTTGTGTTTTTATCTAAATTGGCGTCATTTTAAATATATATAATTACGATTCATTAAAAAAAAATATTTCAATGTATTTAGCCTGAACAAAATCAAACGGCAATATGGAGGACTGGAGGTGTTAGCCACTGATATTCAGAATAGTGTTGATTTATTTATGTTATATTTAATATTACAAAATAACTGAGATACATTCCATTTGTGTCAGGCCTGGGTACATTTTCTATGGGTCGTGACCGTTCTTGGGTCGTGGCAGGGAAGTAGTTTATAGTTAGTAGACGTCCGCTAAGAAAGGATTTTGCGACAGGGGCGGATTAAGGCGGTCTAAGGGTTCTCACAAGTTTGTATGTAAGTCCTTCATTTTTTGTGCTACCAACTTGGTTGACGGCTTCGTGAAGAGTCCGCTTACACCCTACTTTTAACCTTTTAAATATTGCTGACTAACCAGAATAAAAGAAAAAGAGCACCGAGAACATGACACTCCCTCCCGCTCTGCCCAGAGCGGGAGAAATCATTTGATGATTTCTCATCCGAAAACAAAAAGGCAGATGATGATGACGGGCTAATCTTTACTGTATGGTTTTCAACTCATCATCATCTGCCTAGCCTTTTCCCAACTACGTTGGGGTCGGCTTCCAGTCTAACTGGATGCAGCTGAATACCAGTATTTTACATGGAGCGACTGCCTATCTGACCTCCACAACCCAGTTAGTACTGGGTAATACGATACCCCTTGGTTAGACTGGTTGTCAGACTTTTCTGGGCCACTGACTACCTAACGACTGTCAAAGATCTTCAAATGACAGCCGGGACCAACGGCTTAACGTGCTTTCCGAGGCACGGAGGAAACTCGGTATGTAATGGGTGGTCACCCATCCACAGACCAACCTAGGCAAGCACGGCTTAACCTAAAGATCGACCCGAGCGGCTGTTATTATTTAGCCACGAGCTCCTCTTGGTTTTCAAATAACCATAAAGAATAACCCGATTAAAACCACTATACGGGTAACCGTTTCGGTCCCTGATCCCAAGTCAGACTGTTCTTACCATGTTTTACTCTTTCCAGACGTATCGAGCCCAAACTCACAGTGTACGTGTGTCCTGCGGGCAGCAACATATACAGCGCGCTATATCTTCACGCTTGCAGAGCGCACGAACTGCTGCATAAGCTGAACACACTTGTGCATGCTTCTAAGGTAAACACTATTATAAACCTGGAGAGCAGCGGTGGCTTAGCGGTAGCGACCCCGACTTACGAACAGTAAGTCGTGGGTTCGAACCCAGGCAGGCGCATTACTTTGTGTAATTTATTTCATCACCACTGCTCTCAAAAACGGTGAAGGAAAACATCGTGAGGAAACCGGCATGTCCTAGAACCAAAAAATCGAAGACATGTGACATCTACCAATCCGCACTGGGCCCGCGTGGTGGATTATAGCCCGTTCTCTCTCATAGAGAGGAGGCCTGTGTCCCAGCAGTGGGAACATTATAGTGTGATGATGATGATGATTATAAACCTGTATTTCTTGAAGGTATAGACAGAGATGCTGTGGTGAAGTCGGTATATGGAAACAATCGGTCTATGGCATGTCCAAAGCTAACTCCCAATCTGAGCAATAATGTAAAGCTATTCTGCAACATGATAGTGGTCGCAATCGCGACCATTGAGCATGAGGTCCTGGGTTCGATTCCCGGGCCGGGTTAATTGTTATTGGGTTTTTCCGTCAGGAATTTCTCAGTAACAGCCACGGAGTTCTGATTTGTGCTCCCGGTTGATGGCAATAGACTCACCCCTATCACATATGGGACTTGAATATAACTGGCGACGTGTGGGTGTACTATTAGATACACCTTTGCCTAAGCCTTCGAGGATTACAGGCGTGATGTTTATGCAAATGCTTTTGAATCATAGGTATTGTCCAGAAAAATGCCACTCGGCAAAAATCAACTGAAACATTGAATCCAGTGAAGTTAGATTGCCAAACTCTGTTTGCCGATCGGCACGCACTGAATATATACCGAATAAAATGTGCCACGTACCGCGGCGCCTGATATAATAATAAGTGATACGAACAGTAATATCAATAAATAAAAATAACAATTCAACAATGTAATTCAATAGTTGGTAATTACATCTTGGTAAACAGTTTAAATTTGATAATGTCCAAAAATAATGAGCATTATCGTAAAATATGATCGATTGATACGTTTTGCCATTCATACGTACAGACTAATCCGTACTGTACTAATATTATAATTATGTGAAAGGTAATTAACAGACGTTGGTAACCTTTTTACGCCCAAACCACTAAACCGATCGTGATGAAACTTGGCAGATAGGTAGCGTAGTATCTATAGAAGAAAAATACATACCGTGCCGTATGTCATTACTTCCCAGAATTTGATAACTATTAATGACATTATCGAATGGTTTAATACTGTTTTTTTTTCTACAAAATCAAAACCTGCCCGGGAATATTGATTTCAAACTCGGGCTCCTTTGAGTATTTTTCGCTTTTCCAAATCGGATTTCCATCCACGCCCACATAACATCATCATAACATCGCGCCTGTAATCCCCGTAGGGTTAGGCAGAGGTGTACCTAATAGTACACCCACATTTCGCCAGTTATGTTTTAAGTCCCATGTAAAAGGGGGCGAGCCTATTGCCATCAACCGGGCACAAATCCAGACTCCGTGGCTGCTCTGAGAAATTCCTGATGGAAAAACCCGTTAGCACTTTGTCCAGCCTGGAAATCGAACCCGGAACCTTATGCTCAGCAGTCGCGCTTGCGACCACTCGACCAACGAGGCAGTCATCCAGCGCACATAAATAATTTACCCTGTACATCAGAATTTTCCTTTATACATACCGCAAGTACCTTATTAGTGGACAAATCCAAACTTGGGACCACAACCGAAATTTTAAAACGTAAAATCCGTAAATTTTGAAACGTAACATCCGAAAATTTTGAAACGTAAATTCCGAAAATTTTGAAACGTAAAATCCGAAAATTATTTTTGAGTCTGAGTATTCACACATTCAAGATCTACGAACTTAGCATTATTCTTTTGTCCATAGGAATGCGAGACAGTGCTAGTTTCGGGCCCGAACGGCGCCCGCGTTCGTCTTACGGACGACCTCGTCCGACACATGCCGGACAACTCTACCTACAGGCTCGAGAGAGTTGATGACTGCAGCGCATTGCTGCTCTGCGCCACCAATAATAATTAGGAACATCGATAAATGGATACTGGAGTCCTTTAATTTTTATCTTACCTCAGCAACAACAACCTAATTGTAACCAGAATATATCGTAAACAATGTGAAATTTTGGCAGTTTTGACTTGGACATGAATTGAAGAAGTTCGTGGCTAAATAATAGCTGAACATTAATTATTTTCCTGAGACATTGTAAACACATAGATACGAACAAATCGTTTTGTACATAATTTAAAAATAATACAATTTCCACAGAGGTAAACTAATCAATGTGGCCACAACAATTTGATATTTACAGATTGGCGAGTTGACTTCTGTCCTGACGATATTTAAAAAGTAAGCGGCCGTTCACACGGCGGCGCTGCTTGATTTTTTACAGTAAAAGTTGGGAACACACGTCAATAACACAATATTCATCAATGGACGAACAGAGATACAGCGTAGCGTTTCCGTTATATTTTTGAAGTTCCACGGACCTGAACAAAGCGCTATGCTACCTATCAAGTAACTTTTTCATCATCAACTGCCTTTGTCCAACTATGTCGGGGTCAACTTTCAGTCTAACCGGAAGCAGCTGAATACCGGTATTTTACATGGAGCGACTGCCTATCTGACCTCCACAAACCTGTTAGTACTGGGTAATACGATACCCCTTGGTAAGACTGCAAACCGCCAGTCTGTGAAATTCACTGCCGGTTTCTCTGTTCCCTGTACATATCAACTGGATCTATTCAAAGTTCGAGTGAATTTGCCTTCAAGATAAACACTAAACAATGCTTCCTATCTCATTTTCTCCCACGTTAAATCTTATCAATTTATGTGTCTCTCTTTTTACTGTCGCTTTTTCGTTTCATCGACTTTCAAATCACAACTATGCTATGTTTTCACTTCAAAAAACAAATGCAGTATGGAACTGCCATATCATCGCAACACTGTACTATGGTATTTGTTGCCGGTTCTTCTCCATAGGAAATAATAAATTCGAACCATATACCTACCGGTCTTCTGTTGTTTCATAGGTGTCCAAATGTTTTAGGAAACATAAAATATTTCGAATAAAGTGATTTTGATAGGAAATCAAAATCAGAGGTAATAAAAAGGACTGTATTCGTCAATAGAATAAATCGGAATTGTTATAAAATACAATTTAAAATAAGATATTTTTTCGTTGTTCATGTGGCAATGGCATAATTTTGCCTGCTGAGCGGGCAAATGCTGATACAAAAAAAAAACTTGAGAGGTGTCAAGGGACACCCGGATGGAACGAAGTTCCTTTTTTTAAGTTATTATAATATATAGACAGACAGATAGACAGACAGATAGACGGACAGATAGACAGACAGACAGACAGCCAGCCAGTTAGACAGCCAGGCAGGCAGATAGACAGACAGATGTCGCGACACCACACTGTTCAATGCGAAATAGAAATGAAAATATCTGGCTTGCTTTCTATAAGAGAGAGAGAGAGACAGACAGAGAAACATGCGACGCCGCACAGCTTACAATAGCTTACTATAGCAAAAAGTGTCGTGACAACTTTTCGTGAGAATTTTTTCCGTCTAGCCCCCTTTCACAACGCGCGATAAGGAACTTCGTTCCAAAAATAATTTGTAACCGTTACACAAACGGGTGACAAGTTATAAAAAAAATGAGATTATTAACAAAATGTAAGTTCCTTGAAGGGATTTAAAATGTGGACGAAAGACTTGTACGTGTATTGTATGTTAACAATTTCTGTAAATTGTTTATTGTTATGACTTCTATAGCAGTTACATGGACGACTAAGTTGCCCAATTCTTGGCAATAATGGCTGACTAGACGTCTCAGGGATTCTGTGCAATTTCGGGCAATATCCAGCCTTGTGTAGGAATTGCCAAGAATTGCTTGATTTGCCTATGTAAGCACGCACCAAGATGTTTCTTGTGATTATCAGCCTATTCACCAATTCACTGTTCTGGCAACTTATCTGTAGTCTGCCTGTTAATTAGTGAAAGCTACCCGATGTAACAATAACATTGCCAAACGAACAAAACATCGAATGTAGGGACAGTTGGCCGGAACTATTGTGGTATCCCCTTAAGATTCCTGGGTCTTTAAGACTTGTCTAAACTATTTTATATTTCAAGGATTTGACAAAAATAATTGTATGTGAAAGATGTTCAATATGTAACTTGTAGAAAGAAAATTAGATTGATGGATGGAATTAAACTGAAAGTGTTTCGAATGCGGGGCCATGGAGTATTTCTTGTCATCAATATTCATCTCATTTATCATTCTTACTCAAAGCTTAGATTAAGTAGCGCCATATTTTTGGTCGGGAACCACAAATATGGCGCATAGAGGTTTAAAAAAAATTCGCTTTCGCTAATTTGCGACTGTGTGAAACTCGATATGTCGTTTATTTAAATGTGGGTATTGTATATCTTATAAATGTATAGTTTTTTTTAGAGATTATGTATAGTTTTTCACCAAACTATGCTTAGTTATAAATACTCTATTATGTTAGATAAGTAATTTTACAATAATGTAAACAAATGACAGTGGAACATCGAAATGTCTTTGGGATCGAGTGTGCTGATATATTTTCAACCTTTTAGCACAGAAACTTGAGTTGAAACTTGCAAATCCAACACACGTGCAATGTCTATTACAGCTTTTTAAAAATTACCAATGTCGAAATGTCAAATTAATAAAACAAATAATATTCAATATTGTTGTAAAGGAGAATCCAAAAATGGCAATATTGTGGCAAGTACAATGTGATTAAAAAATATATTTTTTAAAGATTCGTTTACATTATTATAAAACTGGTTGAGTTAATAAACTCCGTATTATAATTTAGTATAATAAGCTGGCGATTAACCTGTAGCCTTATCTGACCCCCACAACCCACTTACCGGGTAATACGATACCTCTTGGTAAGACTAGTGGTCAGACTTTCGGGCTTTTAACTACCTGTAATAACTAAATAAATCTACAAATGTCAGCTGAGACTAACATCATAACGTGCGTTCAAAGCACGGCGGGTCCTTGGTATATAGTAGATGGTTTACCCATCCACGGCCCGACGTTGCTTAACTTTCGCGATAAAATTACTGGTCAGTCGTCGGTTTTAAATGATGATAGCCGTGGGTTATGTGTTGATTATTGTTTAGTTGTGTGCGAGACCTGGACAACCCATTAACATATCATCACGCTTGAATTCCTCAAAGGGGGTTAGGCATAGTTGTACTTGTATCATCCCCACATTTCGCCAGTTACGTTTAAGTCCCTTAGAATAGGGGACGAGCTTCTAATGTCAAATCATAACATGAGATTTTTCTTCAGTTTTTTTTTACTCAAATAATGTTGCCAATGACAAAATATACAAAAAAAAGGCAGTGTAAAGGTCTCGTCACAAAAAGGATGTCATAAAATAAAGGCAGCTACACACCATATTATGTTAATTCGCTTTAATTCGGTTGTTATGTAATCACAGATTATAATGGTTATTTAGGTAATGTCTAATATAGCGCCTCTCGGTGACATGCATGTTTAATATAAATAAATGATATTTTTTTATTACAAATAAGTTTCAAGTTTATATTCTTATCTACACGCAACTTAACGATATTTACCCTTTAGGGTAAAATGAGTAAAGTTGCAACATGCCAAAAATTGAGACATTTTTGCTGTCTATAAAATAGTAACGCATTGATGTTGTTCACAAGCGGCAGTGACTACATACCGCCTGCTTGTTTGCCACCCAGGAAACCTATTTGTTATGGGTTTAATGTTCATTACCCTTTCAAAGGGTAAAACACATTAAACTTAGGATAAGTATACAGTCTGTTAGTCTTTAGACGAAATTATTCAATCTTAATGTTAATTGGTGACAAGTATACCAAGAAAGGTATACATTCACAACTAGAAATGTTCTAGACGCGAACACAATTTATGACAAAAAACCAACAGATACAGGGTGTAACGTAATTAATGCAAGATCGTTTGTGTGGTGTCTCAGAGCATGAAACTGAAAAGCTTTTGTTCCATGTCTTGGATATTCATAACGATTTTTTTTTTTTAGTTTTCATGATACATATTGATCACCTGATCGCGTCAGTGCCTATAGAAAGTCTTGCCGTTATTATGTTACACCTTGTTTATGAATACAATTATTAACATAATAAGACAACTTGAAACTTATTTAAAAAATGGTGCCTTAAGAAGTGCCTGACCACGACCTCGGAGGTTCGCGCTGTTGCTTCACGGAGTATTATGTTATAGAATATTTTATAAGGTTTTATTATTAAATAATTATAGTGTTGGAATAAGATATTATGTTGCATGATTTAGGTTAGTCAATGTATGATTTATATTATAGTCAATAAATGTATAAAAGGCGCATTTTTGAGTTTAACTTTGTTATACCAACCTCATTAACACCTAGTCGCTGTGTAGGGCACAGAGAGATGACGAAATGATATAAAAATGAACATATGTCATTTTTATATTATTTTCCAACTCGAACAGCAACCTTCGAATCGTTTTGCACGAACTCATACGCGAGTTCGCGAGGTACTGAGCGCCAATACATCGCATGAGTTGAAACCTGGCCAGATATACTCGGGATTGCTTGGTTGCTTCTATTTAAGTCCTTGTAACGATAATAAACATTGCGATGACTTCGAAACAATAAATCATTTTTCATTTTCATAAGGTCAATTGAGTAGAACCAAAACTGAATACTTGTTTTGCGATTTCGGCGGTCTCTCCAGTCCAGTGCAAGAACGCCCAAACCGTTCTGCTCCGTCTTCTAGTACCTCGGGTCGCTTGTCCAAGGAGATGGCGAAGTAGACCGGGCAACGCGATCAACTCAGGATGGACGAAATGGCGACAGGTCACTGGAACAACTTGCGACCCACGGATGTCTTTTTTTTTCGGATGGGAAATCATCAAATCACTTCGCCCTGGGCACAGCGGATGGGAGTGTCAGACTTGTACTGACTAAAACTCATCCATGTTCCTTCCTTGCCCTTTGTGTTTCAGGGCCGCGGTATCTCTTTCGAACAGTCCCGCAGCCCAACCCACGGATGCCTTTTTTTTTTTTTTTTTTACGGATGGGAAATCATCAAATGACTTCTCCCGCTCAGGGCAGAGCGGAAGGGAGTGTCAGACTTGTACTGACTAAAACCCATCCATGTTCCTTCCTTGCCCTTTGCGTTCCAGGGCCGCGGTATCTCTTTCGAACAGCCCGCAGCCCTGGCACCCACGGATGCCTTAAGATAACATTGAATTATGTATTGGCTGGGCTTATTTTTACCTCGCTGACAGATAATTTTATTTATCACGAGATATTCTCTGGAACACACTTGTTATCGGCTTTACAGAGTTTGTGTACATAGACAAAAGAAGAAGAAAAATAAAACTATAAAAATTGCTTATAAAATTTATTAAATATTACAAAAGGCACTGTACCTTAATACTGGTCCTATATAATATATAGCGTTTATTTGTGATGGTTAAGATATAACAGTTAGTTCAACAATGCAGTTATTGCTAACACCTATTATAACAGGCTAACATCTGAAGCGACACAAACATATTTAGAAAAATATACAGTTTCTATATTGAGGAAATAATTTAAACAGTGTATCTTGATTTTCTCTTACCCCACCATAGGGACCTCATATTACCCGCAATGTAAGGGTACCAGTGTTACCCATTCAGCCAACTACGTTCACCCCATAAGAAGCTACTTAAACTCAATGATTTATATCAAAATTTATACCCCAGTTATGAACAATAAAACTCCCAAAGGGACAACGCCTTCCCCAGCTAGGATTGAAATTGACCCGGGCTTACTAATACCCTAACCGATATTTAACCCCAGTGACTTCCAGAAAGACTATTGACTATGTATATTTTGCAAAGACATCATAATCAGTTCTTATTCTATGTAATCCCAAACCTGCTTCTTAATTATTGTCATTAAAAAGTTTATATGGAATGTTATATATATAAAACAGTGCCTATATCATGCAGGTGTTTACATCTTGTGTCATAAGAATTTTTAAACTCATAATATATTTTAAAAACTAGAAAAGTGTATTTACAAGCGTCTGCCCTGCCCTTTAGGGGTAACCAGGTACTGTAATGTTAATTCTTAGCAATGTTATAAATTTATAACTATAATCCATGTTTTCTAAGTACCGGACATATTTCTAGTTGTATCATAAAATTATTTTTAAAGTTTTCTCCGAAAAAGCAATCGGTTTTTTTTTACTTAATTGTTTTTTTTTTGCAGAAAAATGCCCGATACTTTCTTACGCAGTAAAATATAAATACTTAATAAAAAAAAGCAATGCCTTCATCGGCAACAAGAGCCACCATCTCTCATAAGAAATCGGTAATTTTGCCTAACCTAAGAATCAGAAAAACAATTTTCATATATAATGAATAATCTCCGTGAGGTTCAACATTTTATTGATAAAAAGGTTTTACAATACGATATCGGAATGATCAAAATAAAAGCATCGTTTTATAAAGAAATAAAAATGGAATGGGCATTAAAAGCTTACAGTACGACAAAACAGAATTTGTTCGCTAAAATATTTAAATTTAAAAGTAAAAATAAATATTTAAAAACTGCTATTTAGGCCTAAGACTTAGCCAGAAGTAAAAATGGAAAAAGCAAGTAAATAGTTTAAATACTTTTTTAATATCAAGTTTTTAATGTTAATTTATTTCTAAAAGTTATAAAAAACTTAATGCCTCCCTATACTATACATTAGTGCAGCCTTTCACAAAAGTTTTTTTATTTCAATTCAGTCATAATTCGACTAAAATATGCATGCACGCAGAAAATCGAAATTATATCATAATAGGTATGTAAAAGAAAACAGTTTTATAATTGCGCCACCCTTTAAAAATAAATGTTGAGTATGATTTTGATTTAAGAGAATTTACGACTGTCGGCATTTCATACAAACTTTTAAATCGTTTCTTTTCCGAAATTATTGAACCGATTTTAATGAAACTTTATACGCATATGCAGGATATATAGGTCTAAAAAGTTAACAGAGGATTTTTCGAAATACATATCTTTAAAAATAAAGATAATTAGCAATTTCTGTTTCTATAGTAAAATTAAAATTAGTCTAATTTACTTAGCGTATTTTGTTTTATACCTATGTATCCTGCGTAAGCGTATGAAGTTTCATTAAAATCGTTTCAATTATTTCCGAAAAAACGATTTGAAAGTTTGTATGAAATGTCCGTCAGTTGTTAAAGTTCTTAATATAAGTTACTTTTTAAGAGGTGGCGCGAATACTCCCTCGATGTATACTTATTTAAATGTTAACATTATAAATAAATTTCGTGAAAAGTATATTTTGTTTGCTTATTATTTATACATAAAAACCTTTACATAATGTAATGCTAGTGGCAATTTATAAAAAGCTAAATGATTTTGCTGCGCAAAAGATACGAAAATATCTCATGAAAATTTTGACATTAAAAAATTGGTCCAGCCATTAGTTAAAATATGTTGCATAGTCGACAAAAAGTTTGTTAAAATGGAATAATTATAATAATCTACAGGCAGTAGAAATTAAGGTCAGATTAAAGATTATAAAAGTGCCAAAAATCTTGACTTATTTTAGTATAAACATTATTGCTTTTAAATACAATTTCAAAACTTTGTAAAATTCGTGATTAAGTTAGTACTAAAGGCACATGCAATTTTTTTATTTTTTACCCTTAGATTTTTAAAAAGCCTAACCTGACAGTTTTATTGCAATATATTTTTCAATCATAATTTACGGATTTCAACTACTATATGGAATTGAATGGGGAAGATTTTGTAGTATATGGTTGCTATGGTTCTGTCAGTCACATGTGTTCAAGATAAATGGTCAACCAAATGTTATTAAAGAAGTAAGTGGTTGCGGAATAACCGCTGCATTACAAGGATGTTTCACCGAAATCAACTTTTTAATATAAAACCAAGCTCGACCACTATTTTATTTTCAAAAGCTATGGATCTCTGGTCTGAAAAAAAGTTATTATTATTATTATTTAACAATAGGTTAATATTTTGCCCAACAGCGTTATTATACCTGAGACAGCAACCTCACAACCACAAACTACAAAGCCTACCAACCATCAGCTACTATCGCACAACCAATTTCTACCGACCGGTCGCTTCAGCAATCAGTTGTCATAGTGCGGTACTGAGTTTGACGGCGTCAGTTCCACGTAGTTGGCTGGCAGCATTCCGGTGCGGCCCGTGCGGAGGACCTGGCCGGTCATCCAGCCGGAGTCGATTGAGGTCACGTTTGAGATCAGGTCGCCTTCGCGGAATGATACCTGGAATAATTTTATTTTTTGTTTTTTTTTATTATCTTTGTTTTTTTTTTGTGCAACATTCTAGGCGTTAAACTAACCGACCATGTACGCAACACCACACTGCGCTCCAAAACACAAATTACTGACGTTGCTCAAAAAGCCGCTAAGCTGAAGTGGGACTGGACTGGCCACGTCTGCCGCATGCCCAATCAGCTGTGGGCCAAAATAACCACCTTCTGGAGCCCTGACACAGCCAGAAGGCGTCGCGGCAGACCTCGTAGAAGATGGCGGGACGAGCTAGATAAAACCAACGCCTAGTGGCCCACATTAGCCCTGGATCGAAACAACTGGAAGTCATAGGGGAGAGGCCTTTGCCCAGCAGTTGGATAACGCAGGCTAACAGTATCAGTATGATTTTTTTATAATTTTTATGTGGGGGGTGTATATAAATCGACCAGTAACGTTCTCACTAATGGGGCACTTTACCCCAAGGGTGGTGGATACGACGTCCACTTACAAGATGTTTGCCGTATCCACCACGCGGGCCCCGTGCGGATTGGTGAATGCTATGACTTTCTTCACCGTTTTCATAGCGGTGGTGATGAAATAATTTACACGATGTGTGCTGCTTGCCCGTGTTTGAAACCACCTCTTATTTCTGGATGGGAAATCATCAAATGACTCCTCCCGCTTTGGGTGGAGCGGAAGGGAGTGTCAGACTTGTACTGACTAAAACCCATCCATGTTCCTTCCTTGCCGTTTGTGTTCCAGGGCCGCGGTATCTCTTTCGAACAGTCCCGCAGCTCTGGATGTTTGAACCCAACATGGGCAGCTTTTGCCGAACATTTAAAGCGGGCATGACCAGGTTTCATTGAGCAATTTCCTTGTATCACATTAACATTTGCAATAAATGGACTTACCTCATCGCTGTCGCTCGCTTCGTAGTCATACATGGCAACGTATACCCGCTGAAATTAGAAAAAAAAACATTTAGAATAAAGTATACAACTTTTTGACTAGATAAGTCAGTCTGAAGTTAACTATAAGTGCTTAGAAAAACACTGCCACACAGACTGACAGATACAATCTCTACTGCAGCTGAAGTTTTAATAATTCTCGTTTTTGAAGTTAAAATTCTTCTTTTTGCGCGTTAGGGAAAAATGATGAGAGTAAGTTTTTACGATGCGCGCGCACACCGTTACGAAAAACCGACACCCTGAAGTTAGATAGTCAATATACACCCTGAAGTTAGCTAGTCAACATTTTAATTTTATACGTCAAAGAAGTATAACTTCTTACGTGCGTAATAAGTACACACACACATTTTTTTTGTACATTAAATAGGCTTTATTGTGTAATTAGCCAATTTAGACTGCTTTTCCACCAGATATGAGCGAAGATGGATAGCGTATGGGATGTATAGATAACTAATCCATCATCATCGTCATTTCAGCCCTTTGCTGCCCACTGCTGAACATAGGCCTCCCCAATCGTTTTCCAGCGTGTCCGGTCCAATGCCACCTGCATCCAGCGACTCCCTGCAGTTTTAACTAGATCATCGGTCCATCTGGCAGGTGGCCGTCCCACGCTGCGCTTTAACTAACCAATAACCAGTTTAATTTTCACAGCTAGAGTTAGGCTAGCTATCAGTAGCGAAGGTTCAATTTTAGTTAGAGGTAAGCCGGAGTATATGTCTTTAATGTGATTATATTATTTGTCTATAGAATACTGACTGCCATTTTTCAAAGGGATGCCGGTAGGAATCGAGTTCTATGAAACATTCCATATCGGAATTTGAAATGACCGCAATTAATAGATTCCTACAATTACGATGTTTTCACAATTAGAGTTAATAAATTTCCTAGTTTGCTGTGTAGACTCAATTTTTTATATGGTTTTATTATAAGCCAAAATATGTTGTTTTGTACGCCATTAATGGCAAAACATGCAGATCTACCAGTTATTTAAGACCTTGCACATATTATTTGTTGTATACTCATGTTTTACAAATAAATATATTCTATTCTATTCTACTGCTAGCTATGTCTATGAGTTTTACGCAAATCCCTCGCTGCGAATCCTGGCATATCACTAACATAAAGGTAGGCTTACTGTCTGTAATTGTATCTTATATTCTAGCTATTACCTGATTCTGACTGTGATGGTTGGCAGGCTGTCTGGGCAGCTCGTTGGCGAGAGGATCCAGGTCTGTCACGCGACCGATCTGACGGGACTGTTGCTGCTGGTGCGCAGGTTGTTGATGGGAACCTGGAGGTATAACTTGAAGATATTAGGTACTGTACTGTTTAAATGTGAGTTCTGTAAGAAGAAACCAGAGAGATTCTATCTAATTCTCTTTGGTTAATTTTGAAGCTTTGACCAATTTTTTTTTATCTAAAAGAACCAACTGATTCCAGCCCTCCTTGACTAGGATTGCCATTGAAGTTGACTAAAAGTTAGAAAGCAAAAAAGTGAGGACTTTTTACCTTTTTTTTTCATATAACATAACATCACGCCTGTAATCCCGAAGGGTTAGGCAGGGGTGTACCTAATTTCGCCAGTTATGTTTAAGTCCCATGTAATAGGGGGCGAGCCCGTTGCCAGCGGCCTTTTGTTCAGTAATAATTAAAGTGCCTATTCTTTGAAAAAAAACTCCTTAACTTAAAAAGGCCAGTCAGGGTGTCTCACATCTGGATGGCTCGTAACCCTGCGGGTCGTAAACCTTATTGAAAGTGTCCCCATAAACTTTTCGTTGTAATACAAAGACATTTACGACACATATAGTTGTTGTGAAGCATGAATCGCTGAGAAACTTTGTAGCTTCGTAGCAAGCGTTATTTAAAAAACATTCCCAAAACCAAGAAACATATGTATAGGCAAGTGCACACAAAAAATAATGAACAACATTGAATGAATGAATATTTGATTGAAAACATAAAATAAGGAAATAAAAAAATATATTTTGTAGGATATTTGACTATTTTTTCATCAAAACGTCTGCTATAGTATTTCAAAAGAGACCATACCAAAGATTTAAATAGTTAGATTTGCTCTTACTCTAACGGGTTTTCCAATAAGTGGTGTTATTTTGATATTCAAAGAAAAATGCCATTTTTTAAAATAAATGATCGGATGTTTATTTCATTATAAAGAGGAAGGTATGCCGTTAATAGTGGAAAATAACATCAGGCAAATGACTACCACGACCATGTTTCCACCCCGTATTGTGACGTCACAATCACTCTGCGTAAAAAGTGGTTATACTGAGGAGTCAGCTCAAAAATTCAGTACATGGCGTTTCCATGGCAACAAGCAGTATTTTTTGCAAGGCTTATAGAGCGGACATGGGGAATATTATCATACAAAAATTTTTGATCCTGAACACATTCTATTTTGACACACGAATGCTATCTGACAAGCGAGCGTATGAGACTAGACAGAACGATTTCTTAATAAGTAGTACAATTGGATTAATATTTTCTTCGTCTTGTCCTGTCTATATTTGAATGTCTTTGGTTAAAGGTGACAAAACGCGACCGCGAATCTTAATGTGTTAGAGCAAATCTAACGATTTAAACCTTTGGGTCCATAGATACTATATTATTTTCATTAAAAAATAGTCAACAAAAAAAACACTGTATCTAACAACAAACCTCTTTTCCCATCACTAGTGCTATTATATATAAGCGTAGCCGACGCCCTCTGCGTATTAGGAGGCGCCCTAGGCCCATCACTGATTGGATCATAATCCTGGATCCTTCCAATCTTCTGTTGCTGAGACTGTTGCGACTGATTCTGTTGTTGAGCTGGGTAATTCTGATACTGTGGGTAATATTGACCCTGATATTCTTGGTACTGTGGGTAATACTCTTCTTTAGGCTTATAGTATTGTTCTTGGTACTGTCTGTTGTGTCCTGATGGTTGGTGGGGCGGCTGCTGTGGTTGATGGGCCACAGATTGCTGTTGTTGGTGCACCACGGGTTGTTGTTGGGGTGGCGGGGGGTGGTACTGGGTTGATGGCGTCTGGTAATGGTTCTTGGGTGGCAGATTCGGTGGTGGTACGTTTGGTGGCAGCATTTCTGTCGCGTAGTTGTCGATTTGTTGGTGATAGTTGTCCGATGGTAATTCTAAGTGGAGGAGGATGATTAGAAACATATGGGTGGGGTGTCGGAAAAATAACATAGTTTTTTTTTTTTTTTCTCATTTCTGTCTTCAGCAGAGATTGGATTAGGTAGCGTGTTTATCTAAATTCAAGGAAGTTAGTAACATATGGATAATACTTCTTTTTATATCACTATTAAATACCAGTAATTAGTTTATGTAACCCCATTAAATGACTTTTTCATGAAATAGTTATTGGATTATATGGGATATGGGATTAAATGTACTTAGAAGGTTGTTTTGATTTTTTATGTTCAAATTTTAATTTCGCGGGCTACCTTGGCGCTTTCACCTTAAACAGGCAAAACTTTTCGAAGATATTGTGCTTTTTTTTTCACTAAACGCTGAAAAATCTGATTTTCATGCTAAATATACTTGCTGATAAACCCTGGTCGCCATTACAATTACTTCCCTGAAGTATAGATAAGAATACTTTACCAATTTGATCTTTATGTCTAGTGTTTGCAAACGTGGCTGCCGAGCATAAGATAGTAAAAGGTTTGATTCCCTTGTTAAAAAAAAGTGTTTGTGTACTTATTACGCACGTAAGAAGTTATACTTCTATGGCGTATAAAACTAAAATGTTGACTAGGTAACTTCAGGGTGTATGTTGATTAGCCAACTTCAGGGTGTCGGTTTATCGTGACGGTGGGCGCGCGCATCGTAAAAATTTACTCTCATCATTTTTCCCTAACGCGCAAAAAGAAGTATAACTTCAAAAACCGTTCAAGTGCGAGTTGTACGGTTCCTATAAACTTGTTAACTGCTCCGAGGGTTAGCAGACCTAATTATTCGATATAAATTTCGACAACAAACAAATCAATTCTTGACAGACGGACAACAAAGTAATCCTATAAGGGTTCCGGTTTTGCCGACTGCGACTGAAGTACGGAACCAACAGTTATGCGTTTATATTTTTCCCCGTGATGAATAAATAAATGATTGAATGGATTACGGACCGCATAAATCTGGTTTATCCTTTTGGCTAAAATTAGGAAATAATTGCTATACTCTGTTGTTTTAGTTAATGATTCTTCGCATAATTACAATTGTGTGACGCTTAAGTGTAACAGGAAAATAGTTTTTCTAGTATTTTCCTCGACTAGTTACTTATTTTACAAATATTAAACTTATTTTTTAAATAGAATACTATTTGCATAGCATCACACCTTTACTCTCTGAGTTGGTAGGCAAGTTTCAAAGATATCTCATATTCAAATATTATGATATTAACGTAAGGTCAAGCCTCTTGGGCTGCGGGACTGTTCGAAAGACATACCCCGGCCCTGGAACACAAAGGGCAAGGAAGGAACATGGATGGGTTTTAGTCACTACAAGTCTGACACTCCCTTCCGCTCTGCCCAGAGCGGGAAAAGTCATTTGATGATTTCCCATCCGAAAAAAAAAAGCCTCTTGTCATCATTATTGCCTGGTTGATTGACATGGACTATGAAAACACTGAATCTCTTTTTGTTGTAACGGTTTAAAATATACACTCAATCACGCACACGCTCATCCACACACATATACACACACTCACACACACACACACACTTAACTACACACACACAACTTCACACACGTACATTCCTTTTTATTTTTACTTTCTTTTTTATTTTCTTTTTTAAATATTTTTTTTATTTTCTAGTGTTAGTTATATTGAAATCTAGTAATTCAAATTCAAGTTCGCTGGTCTGAGATATAAGTTAGCCTACGTTTAAAGTTATGGACATATTGCACCTGTATTTTATAACACGTTTGTGAAGGGAAGGAACTGACCTTCAAGATACAGTATTTTACTAGTTTGGAGGTCAGGGTCTCACCTTAAAGACACCCTGTAAGATGTTCATAATAAATTATTATTATTATATTATTATTATTATCAACTAGGTAAATATTATCAAGGCTTCAATATCGAGAAATAATACCATAAAATCACGCCTGTAACCCTCGAAGGATAGAGTTTAGGTGTAACTAAAAGTTCACCCCATTTCGCCAGTTATATTTAAGTCCCATGTAATAAGGGATGAGCCTATTGCCATCAATCGGACAGTTATCTAGACTCCGTGGCTGCTACTGACAAATTCCTATTATCAAAAACCAGCCCGGTAATCAAACCAATGACTTCACGCTCAGCAGTAGTCCTTGCAACCACTAAACTATCAGTAAATGATGAGTAAGTAAAATGTAGATTTAAATCTTTTCCATTGTAAATGTTATTTTTCCGATTAAAACGGCAAAATGAAAGTTAGCAACATATGGTCAGAAACCTTATGATTGTACAAAAAACCACATTGATACGATTGTGACTGTGTGAAATGATGTGTTTTTTATCAGCTAGAATCCGTTAGAGCAAGACTATAATAAACATTTTAACTAGGAAAACATTTTAAGGAAACCACCATGCCTGAGATACAGGGTGTAAACACTCTTCACGAAGCCGTCAACCAAGCATTCTGTATATCAAACTAAGTAATTTTACGCAAAATTATTGCTGGGAAACGACTTTTTTTTTTGGGTGAAAAATCACGTTTTACAGTAGGACTCAATGTAACGCATTCAAAACATTGTGCTGATGGATGGATTGAATAGTACGGGGATGAAGGTGTCTTAAGTAAAAAAAAAAAATCCAAAACATTCACTAAAAAAAAAAAAAGTTGGAACTTTGACTCCTAATATCTCCGTAACTAGAAGGTTCCCAGGTATGGTCTAGAACAAAAAAATGATCGCAATGACGGGGAGAACAAGTGCTTTTCGGTGTCGTTAAGAGTCTTTTTACACCCTTTATAAAGTCTTTTCTGCTTTTGATACATGTATAATTGAGGACACTCCCGCCTGATCACCACTAAGCTCATTTTTGCTTGCACTCACGCGCGCGAAACGCTCTCTAGCCGGGCGGGGCACCTCCGCATGATTCAAGCGAAAATTTTATAACTGATCAGGCGGAAACGGCCGCGACTGTACATATTTATTATTATTTTAAGTACCTATGTATGTAAATAAGGTATATAATTATTTTAAAAATAACTTCATAAACGATGGCAGTTACCTACGTAAAGTTACCTACTACTTGACTAACTGAATATCTATTAAACCCTTATTTTTTGTGCGGAGTTTCTTGCCCGTTCTTCTCCATAGAGATCAACGCTTTGGAATGGGCTACTACAGTACTTTCACAGTTTCCATGCCTTGTGACTGGGACTGTAGCTATATTTCTTTGATTCGACAGTTCAAAAGTATCTGTAACTGGCCTACTTGAAATAAATGAATTGATTTTTTTTATTTCATTCAAAATAAGAGATATAAAGAACTTAAATACGGATTAGTTTTGCTCTAACGGTTTTAACTTATATTGATCAATGTGAATTGATTTTTAATATGCTCCGACTGAATCTGGATAATCCTAATTACTTATTAATGGGGTAATGTGTTTACGATCTTCTATAAGTCATTAAAAGAGTTGATCGAGACTTACAATTAATTTATGAAACGTTAAAATATTAAGTGGTATAGAATCTTTATTTTTTTGGTTACATTACTATGGCGGACAAAAGGTATTATTCTATTGTCTAAAATATATGTTATTATGGGGCATCTATAGATGATGATGAATGATCATCACGCTAGAACTTAGCAAAGGGGAAGGCAGAGATGTGGAGTGTTCCCACGTTATAAGAAAACAAACATATTGCCACAAAAAAACCAATGATTATCAAAAAAATATCCAGATTCAATCCAAAACATAAAGCGCCAACATACCCACACAACATCAAAGCAACATAAAATAGAAGCGTATACCAACATCTGTTACCAACGTTGGTCACCAACTCACCAACAATTTCTCCATTCTCATTGATCTGCCGCTGCTTCTCCATTTGAGCCTTCTTCTCCAGTTCTCCGTGGTAGGCCACGTTGCTTATAATTTTCGTGTTGGCTTTGATTCTGAGGGTTTCGGGGTCGTCTGCCACCTGTAAGTAAGATTTGTACTGGATTGAAGGTAAACCTGTATCTTTGTGATTGCAACTGACCTTCACGAGTTGCAATTATAGGAAAGCTTATGTTAATAATGTTAATATGCTGTTTTTGGGAATCACAGTATTGTTAACTTATTTATTTAAGAAAAAAAGTTAATATTGCTAGAAATCTTCATAATAAATAATATCCTGGTGGGGACCATTTTAATGTCTCTAGACCCTACAAAAGGTGCCTTGATCCCGAAGGGCCAGAAGAATCGGCTTCTTAGGTGCCTTCCGGCCTGATATCTATTGGCAAAATATTCAAGTATTTCTTCCACAAAATTCACTAATCAAAAATTTAAGTGAAAATTGAGAGAAATAAGAAGAAGATATTGTTCGATAGAATTTACCTTTTTCTTTGCAGTTAAAGTTAGAACACTTTTGCAACATCCATGGGTAATCGTCGCTAACTATCTCACCCATACAGCCACCTCCATTATCCGTCATCAGTTTTCACGCCCTACCTTATTTTTTTAATATGAAAATCCCCGGAGCAAGCGGATGGGTTATATCGGACTTTAACCGACTAAAAACCCACTGTTTCTACTTCAACAGTGTGTCGGGGGCCCAGGAGATACAAGCACATTCGCGCGCACCACCGACTTGTATCAACCCATCACCAAATGCGGCCAGCGATTGCACGTTCTCCATGAAGGCTCAGGAACCACTGCGCGCCACCTCTTTGGGCCTGTTCACTCCCTTTTTTTTGTCAGGGGAAGCTTTCAAAAGGCGGCCGGTCTTTGGGGTTAAGACCGGTGAGTGTGGGACTTTTACCGCACTAAAACCACCCCGGTGGTCACCATCCGCACATGAGAGGGGACACCGTTTCCTCTTAAAAGACCTGTCCGGAGCCCCCTCTGAGCAACGCCTGTTAAGGCACATCCCTGGGGCGACTATACAGAGGTCTCCCCTGAGCCTCGCTGTGCAAATGTGCACGGCAGCACGTGACCACTGTGCTGCCAATCATCTCTGAGAATGGCCTGTTCACTCCCTACCTAACTTCAAACTTCTTACTTCAAAACCTTTCATCTACTAACACTAAATACATGTCTTCGTGATTCCCTTTTAGTATTTCCTTCTCTTAATTTCGGCAGTACGAACAATACCGAAATGTATGCTTTTCTGGTGTACATACCTGTGTGAATTTCCCCTTGCTCTTCTCGAAGTCGGCGTGATACTTGACGTTGCTCTGTATCTTCGTGTTCTCGGCTATTCGTTTAAGTTCGGGCGTCTCCGCCATCGTCGTGTGCTTCGCTTTCGGTACGTGTCTGGAAATATTTAATGGTTGTTTTTAATACGAGGTTGGCCGCTGTAGATTTAATCTGGCCAAATGGGGTATCCTCGATTCATCCCAAACAGATTGCCAGTGTGGAGACCCTCTGCAGGACATGCTCCACCTCTTGTCCTGCCCATCCTGCACAACCACTTGCACCTATCAGGATTTAATAGAAGCAAATGTTAGAGCTGTTTAGGTGGCTACATACTGGTCTAATACAATTTGAGTTCATCGATACGAAAAGAAGAAGAATATGAGGAAAGTTTCGTGTATTAAAATATCATCTGTCTAGCCTTTTGCCAACTATTTATTTATTTAACACTTCAAGCACAAAGTACAGAGGCGGACTTAATGCCATAGGCATTTTCTACCAGTCAACCTTTGGGTGATGGAGAGACAAACAGTGGTAGGTGTATAAATTAGAAAATATTTTTAAATTTTATACTAAGATAGACTACAAGGATATATAAAATACTATAAATATATATTAAAATACTATAAATGTATATCAAAGTATATCTATATGTAGATAGACAATTACACGGGTATACTAAAATAAAAAGACAAACAATGGAGAATCCATTAACTATGGTGGGGTCGGCTTCCAATCTACCGAGAAACAGTTGAATATTTTACATAGAGCGACTGCCTGTGTGACGGGCACACCTCAGTTAGTACTGGGTAATACGATACCCCTTGGTAAGACTGGTTGTCAGACCATCGGGCCTCTAACTACCTGTAACGACTGTCAAAAATCTACAAATGACAGTCAGGACCAACGGCTTAGTGTGCTTTCCGAGGTACGGAGGTAATGTATGTAGGTAATGCGTGGTCACCTATTCACAGACTAACCTAGGCAAGTGCGGCTTAACCTGAAGATTGATCTGAGCGGCTGTTATTATTTTGTGCTAAGCGAAAAGGTGACGTTTGCAAGTAGTTTTCCTATTCCAGTGTACGTGTAGTGTGTGCGTAGCATTGACAAGTAAGAGGAGAGGAATATGACAGTTGTGGCCATGTTTGAGGGAAACCTATGGTTTATGTCCAGCATTAAGGGTGTAAACAGACTCTCAACGAAGCCGAAAGGCACTTGTTCTCCCCGACATTGCGATATTTTTTTTGTTCTAGACCATGACACCTTCTAGTTACGGAGATATTGGGGGGTCAAAGTTCCAACCTTTTCACAAGTTTTTTTTTTAATACATGTTTTTAATGTAAGATTTTTACTTTAAACACCTCCAGGACCCCCTTTTTTTTTTTTTTTACGGATGGTAAATCATCAAATGACTTCTCCCGCTCTGGGCAGAGCGGAAGGGAGTGTCAGACTTGTACTGACTAAAACCCATCCATGTTCCTTCCTTGCCCTTTGCGTTCCAGGACCGCGGTATCTCTTTCGAACAGTCCCGCAGCCCAACCTAGCTGGCCCTTCCATCCCCTTACTATTCAATCCATCCATCAGCACAATGTCTTAAGTGCATTACATTGAGTCCAACTGTAAAACGTGATTTTTCAGCACAAAAAAAAAGTCGTTTCCCAGCATTAATTTTTGCGTTAAGTTACTTAATTTGATATTCATAATGCTTGGTTGACGGCTTCGTGACGAGTCTGTTTACACCATGTATATGACGTCATTCTGTAGATAATTTTATGATGAACAGAAAATCGATGAAGGCCAGAAAAGTACAATTATTTTCCAGGTTTAATTTATTATTGTTTTAAATTATTTCAATTGTTTAAATGATCGAATGTAGTTAATAGCAAAATAGGGAGCTTGTTAGCAATTTCACGGTCAAGGATTTCTGGTTTGATTTTCTGCAGTATTGAATTAATGATGAATAATGAAAAACAGAATCCTCTTTCTTGAGATATTACTAAATTGCTTAAAAAAACTAATTCGTTAGCCTAGTGGTCGCAGGCGCATCTGCTGAGCATGAGGTCCTGGGTTCGATTACCAGGTCGGGTAAAGTTTGAGAGCCACAGAGTCTGGATTTTTACACGGTTGATGGCAACTGGCTCGCCCCGTATTACATGCGACTTTAAACATGACTGGCGAAATGTGGGTGCACTATTAGGTACTCCTCTGCCTAACCCTTCGGGGATCACAGGCGTGATGTTATGTCATCATCATCATCATCAGCCTATAAATGTTCCCACTGCTGGGACACAGGCCTCCTCTCTAAGAGAGGGAATGGGCTATAATCCACCACGCGGGCCCAGTGCGGATTGGTAGATGTCACATGCCTTCGAACTTTTGGTTCTAGGACATGCCGGTTTCCTCACGATGTTTTCCTTCACCGTTTTTGAGAGCAGTGGTGATGAAATAAATTACACAAAGTAATACGCCTGCCTGGGTTCGAACCCACTTCTCCCGCTCTGGGCAGAGCGGAAGGGAGTGTCAGACTTGTACTGACTAAAACCCATCCATGTTCCTTCCTTGCCCTTTGTGTTCCAGGGTCGCGGTATCTCTTTCGAACAGCCCGCAGCCCTGGCAGGGGTTCGAACCCACGACTTACTGTTCGTAAGTCGGGGTCGCTACCACTGGGCCACCGCTGCTCACTGGGCCACATGATGTTATGTAATGTTTAAGAAAACTAGACTTGACAATTTTCATTAAAAAAAAAACCGTCTTTTTGAAAATTCCTGTCATATTTTTTTCTTTTAATTTAAACGATGTCGGCGATGTAGGCGAATTTTTTGACGCCCTGTAACCTTTTTTTTACTTGTACATATTTTTTTTTAACTATTATAGATTTATTGTAGTTTGTAAATAATGTAAATAAAATTAAAACGATCAATAGCGCATAATTGACGCTTCGTGATTAAGTATATCAAAACTATTTGCCGTCAAGCGTAAAATTCGCGACGTTGGCAAAAAGTGAACAGTTTCCGCGATCTATGCAGTAAAAGTATGAATAATTTCTGACGAACAACTTTCATTCGAAGTGACAAAGTCACGCACTGATTTGTAGATCGATTGACAGTATTTTTTTAAGAGAAAACTTCTTTAAGCGCGTTGGGCATTTCTGAGATGGGGAAAAACAATTGAATTCGCGACACCGTTAAACGACCTCTTTTTCGTTGCAGAGTTAGACGTAAGTATGCTACATATTACAAAATCCCACAAAAAATGAGTCGTGCCATTAACACGTATGTAGTTACAGAAACACAATCATGAAAATTATCAATATAACCATGTAAGTTCATTTAACTCTATTGTATTACTTTATCATGAAATATTCATTGAATAGTTACATTAAGTTACATGAAGTTAGAGGGTTGTATTGATGATTGTAATTCTGTAACTACATACGTGTTACTGGCGCGACTCATTTTTCATCAGCGTACAACCTGACACTGACCTGCAAATTACAAAAAACGTAAAAAATAATAATTTGGCGGGCTATCCTGACGTACCACGTACGTACGGTACGTATAGTAAAGTACGTACGTATGGTAAAGTTAGGCTTCTAAAGAGTACTTCAGCCTATCTGTTCGAAGATCAGCCATAGCATGTCCACAACTGATATGACTAACAACAAACCATAATAATTCAATGTTTGATTCAGTATCAACAATAGTATGCTAATACTGTATGTAAATATGCGTGTTTTGTAATATGATATGTAATTCGCACGTAAGTCGGATAGGGGATTTTTATTTTCGCTTTCTCTACTTACTTACTGGATACAGAAATGTGTGTAACCTATTTTTATGAACCTAAAAGGGTCGTAGGCGTCCTACCCTACAGAGCAAAGTTGCAAAATCTGTACAAAAAAAAATCGGTTGACAATTGGCGAAGAAAACGCTGAACATACACACAAGAAAAATAAAAAAACACTCGACTTAATAACCTCCTCCTTTTTGAAGTCGGTAAATAAACTAGGTTATAGCCTGTATTCATCATTTCAGCCGAAAGACGTCCACTGCTGGACATAGGCCTCCCTCAAGTGTCGCCACATTGCCCGGTCCCGTGCGACTCGCATCCAACGGATTCCCGCAACCTTCACCAGGTCATCGGTCCACCTAGTGGGAGGCCTTCGCGGTCGCAACCCCAGAACTTTACGGCCCCATCGGCCATCCGTTCTGCGAGCAATGTGCCCTGCTCACTGCCACTTAAGTTTGGCAATTCTTCGGGCTACGTCGGTAACCTTGTTTTAGCCTGTATAAGCAATACCTTAAACAGTACAGACTACAGACGAATTTTATGGTGCCGTAAGTGATTCTGACACAAAATGCCGTTCACGGCGTCATTTTCTTTATTTATATTTCTAACATAGTGCGGGTAAACGCTGACACGTTGGGGTTACTTATAAATGTTGAAATGTCTTTCATTTAAAGACTGGCTGTCAAAATTTCTATTTTTTTCGTGCCACTGACTACCTATAACGAATGACACAGATCTATAAGGGACCAACGGCTTATGGTGCTGCCATCCACGAACCAACCTTGGCAAGGGCAGCCTAACCCGAAAATCGACCCGAGCGGCTGCTATTATTTAGCCACGAGCTCCTGCATATCATATCACAATCCAATAGTATCCATACATAAAATATACTTTAAATTAAACTGAAATATTAACACGATAAAGAAAATTTTTGTAAAAAACAATTTTTGCAAATATGTACTGCCAGCGCTGCGGGACTGTTCGAAAGAGATACCGCGGCCCTGGAACACAAAGGGCAAGGAAGGAACATTTATTTATTTATTTACATGGATGGGTTTTAGTCAGCACAAGTCTGACACTCCCTTCCGCTCTGCCCCGAGCGGGAGAAGTCATTTGATGATTTCCCATACGAAAAAAAAAAGAAAAAAAAGGGATATTTGCAAATAATGGAAATTTCCTTTGAATTACAGCACAAAGTTACCCACATTGCTAGATTATATCCTTATCAGCCTATCAGCAATGTAATAATGTAGCATTGATGTAGTGCATTCCGTTACAACTTTATTTGCTATATTTTTTCTAGGGTAAGGTCAAGCTAACTAACCATGTTTTAACCGGCTTATAAAAAATAAGAGGTTCTGTAATGGTCATGTAGATCGAGTGACCTAATGATACTTTACTTTTAAGATAAGTGAAATAAATTATTTATTAAGGTGGCCGCATACCGGACAAACTGTGGACCAAAATAGCAGGTAACTGGTGCCTTGACACAGTGAGGATGCGCGGGTTCGCGAGAGATGGAAGGAGTGGAGGGAACCCTTTGCCCAGGGGTGGGACATAGCAGGCTAGTAAAAAAAAAAAAATGAAGGTGTACTTTTTCATGAAATTTCTTATGATAATAGATGGCGCCACGTGTTTTTCGAATAATAATTGAATTATATTATTACGCGTGCGAAGCCGCGGGTAAAATCTAATTTCTTATAGTTTCTTCGTTAGGAGACAAAAGTATCTGTTAAGTAATAGGTATGGGAATCAGGCCAAGGTCTGTACTAGCTAACTTCTACTATATCCCGCCCATTGATGACATAATGACGTAATAAGTGGTAATAAAATGCAGAATTGCAGTCCTCGTAACAGACCAAGGACGGGAAAATATATCGGTACCAGAGTTGTGTTGGTTTTACTACAAATCTAAAGGTTGTAAATAGACCTGTAACGTAGCCCAAAAGCACTTATTTCCTCGTCATTGCGATCATTTTTTTGTTCTAGACGATAGCCAGGAATTTCTCAGTAGCAGCCACGGAGTCTGGATTTGGGCCCGGTTGATGGCAATAGGCTCACTTACATGCGACTTAAACTTACATGCGACTTAAACATAACTGGCGAATTGTGTGGTGGCTATTAGGTACACCTGCCTAACCCTACGGGGATTACGGGCGTGATGATATGTTATGTAACTTTGACACATTTACTATTCATCAGCACAATGTGTTAAGTGCGTTACATTGAGTTTTACCGTAAAATGTGATTTTTCACCCAAAAAGTCGTTTCCCAGAGATAATTTTTCGTAATTACTTTGTTTGATGTACAGAATGCTTGGTTGACGGCTTCGTGAAGAGTCCTTTCACACCTTGTATATGATAAATAACACTAATCATTTATTCCCCGAACCCACAACCACATTTAGCCAGTTTTGCTCAATTTTTATATAAGAAGAAGCGAGTTTCTTGCGATGAAGGTGGAAGCTTCAGGGTAGCCCGCGAAATTCAAATCTTCTTACGTTTTTTATCAGTGTCAGGTTGTATGTTGATGAAAAACGAGTCGCGCAAGTAACAAGTATGTAGTTACAGAATTATAATCATCAGTAAGAACATTTGAATTTCGCGGGTCACCCTTACGCTTCCGCCTTAAACGAGTAAAAAAATCTACAGCTGCGAGTAAGGAACTGCTGATGAAAAATTAAAATGCTACTCTGCCCTTTAAGTAGAACTAAGGACTCCATGCTAGGGCTGCGGGACTGTTCGAAAGAGATACCGCGGCCCTGGAACACAGAGGGCAAGGAAGGAACATGGATCGGTTTCAGTCAGTACAAGTCTGACCCTCCCTTCCACTCCGCCCAGAACGGGAGAAGTCATTTGATGATTTCCCATCCAAAAAAAAGGACTCTATGCTAAGCAGTCGTGCTTGTCATCACTGGATCAGCGAGATTTTTGTATAGTGTAGAAAGGAGTGTCTTTAAATAAAATATCGATATCGATAATACTACTTTTACTATATATTCCTCTCCACAGCAACCATAGTGGGACAAAATATGCGTCTCGTTGCATAATTAGTAACAAGTTGTCAACCAGTCAGTCATTTACATTGAAATCAGTCCGTTTTGACGTAATATACGTAACGAACGTGTTTCTCTGTATATTACGCATCGTTATGTCACTTTAGAATATTTTAGAGTCGTATAAAATTAGATGACGATTTATACAGAAGTATGTATGAGACATGCTGCGTCGACCACAAATAAAATTTAAAAAGGTTTGAATGGCCTTACAGCTGCTAGGTTGAAGTGGAACTGGGCTGGTCACGTCTGCCGCATGTCGGAGGAGCAATGGGCAAAAATTACCACTCAGTGGATACCAAATAGCAGGAAACGCCTTTGCCCTCCATAAAGACCCTCTCTCTCTTTTGGCAGGAGTCAAGGTAGACTCGTCTCGCTGCTACCTCTTAATGCCACAATGTTTAAAGGATTATTTATAAGCTGAGGCAGCCTTATCCACGTTGAACAAGTAAATGCGATTAGAAATTACGTTCGCAGCTAAATGCGCTTCAATATGACATTGAATTATGTGACATTGGTCTTTCAGCGAAGCCTCGACCAACCACTGGTGACTGCTACGTACTGTCTTCCAGTGGCGAAGGTTCCATACACCTCGATTCCTACCGGCTTCCCTTTGAAAAATGGCACAGTCAGTATTCTATAGACCAATATTATAATCACATTAAAGATTGTACTCCGGTTTACTTCTTACAAAAAATTAATCCTTCGCTACTGCTGTCTTTAAGGTGTTATCTCGTATTCGGCCAATGAAAAGAGATATATCCTTGAAACTTCTTTAAAGAATCAAATCTGAAATTCGATCAACGACACTCGCATTGATGGCCGTTGGAGCAGGCTTGTTCTTCATCTAGACTGCGAAACGTCAGACACAATTAAGTAGGGGTACTTCGACGAGGTAGAGCGAAGATCATCATTTCAAGGTATATATAGATACTCGCATACACCGAATAGATAGCAGCAAACCGATCTTTATCCTAGAGGGATTCAGGATCGTCTTAACCCGTCTGGGATAATGATCTATCTCAGGAGATGTCTACGTCCAACAGTGACCTAGCTGGAAACGATAAACAGGGAAACCGTGACCCCAGGACGGACATCATTTATTTCCGCCCACTTCTTCAAATATTTCCATTAATTTCAGTGTATATTTCTCAAAACGCACTCTTAACTATAGCAGTCGCGTGATTCACACATAACGCAGTGTAGCGTTACAACTATGTAGTGAGTAAGCATATAATTGCTATGAGTAACGACGCATAAGTATAGACACTGGTTTGCCGCTGTTTGTCTAGGAATTTGATGAGGAAAACTAGCGTCCTCTCAACTTTGATGACGTCGTATCTTCCGAGATCTGTTTTCCTGGGTTGAATTTGCGTATGTTCTGGAAGTTTATGAAGTAGCAACCGCAAACCAAGTGATGAGTGGTGGCCAAGATTTGGCCAAAGAAACCAGGGACGTCCTAAAGCTCGTTGTGTTGACGATATCGTCAGAGTCGCGGGAAACACCTGGATAAGAGGCGCACAGAACCGGAAAGTGTGGCAGAAAAAAGAGGAGACCTTTACCCAGCAGTGGGTGATTCCGGGATGATATGACGATGATGCGCTGCAAACCGCAGCAATAAAGCAGGCTTTAAGGTTAAACCTTATCCGGCAGCACGGGATCACACTTTCCATGCTTCTCTTATGCTTTTCTGACGCTCAGAACCGTTATTTACTAGAGCGTGAAACAGAAAATGGATAGCGTGACAATGCGACCAGCAGCACGCTCTGGAATATGGAAAAGTGCGATTCCCTGCTGCCAGATGAGGTTCAATACTAAATATGAGATGCTATGACAGACAGCAGCGATACTGGTTTATATGTAGAAACCAGTCGTGTTAATTTCCATAAAAGATAGGAAGTGCCGAAAAGGCTATGCGAGGTTGTGTTGAAAACTCACTGCCCAGAATGCACTTGACGTACTCAACTATCCATCAGTCGAAGTATATTTTTTGAAGTGAAAACTTCTTTAGCATCGTTGTGAACTTGTGATTTGAAAGTCGATGAAACGAAACAGCGACAATAAAAAGAGACAGACATTTAACGTGGGAGAAAATGAGATAGGAAGCATTATACAGTGTTTATTTTGAAGCCAAAATTTTTGAAGGTTTCACTTCTACCACGTGTGAATTGCACACATGTTTTTTTAGGGCAGGAACTTCAGACACCAACATTTTTTGAAGGATTACTAGATTTCTTTTCGTCCTGAAACATCTACACTAGCTATACAGGGTGTAAACAGACTCTTCACGAAGCCGTTAACCAAGCGTTATGTACATCAAAATAAGTAACTTTACGCAAAAATTATTGCTGGGAAACGACATTTTTTTTTGGGGTGAAAAATCACGTTTTACGTCATGACTCCATGTAACGCATTCAAAACATTGTGCTGATGGATGGATTGAATAGTAAGGGGGTCGTGAAGGTGTCTTAAGTAAAAAAAAAAACATTAAAAACATGTATTTAAAAAAAAACTTGTGAAAAAGTTGGAACTTTGACCCCCAATATCTCCGTAACTAGAAGGTTCCCAGGTGTGGTCTAGAACAAAAAAATGATTGCAATGACGGGGAGAACAAGTGCCTTTCGGCTTCGTTAAGAGTCTGTTTACACCCTTTATAACTTGTTCCTTAATAGTTGGATAATTAAAGTATACCAAAACGTGTACGTTCTTGTAAGAATTCACATGATTTTTCAGACAAAAGGCATTGTATTCTTGTGACGTTATTCAAACGTCCGTCCCTTGCTCGACAAGCCAGCCCGCGACGCTGAGCAAGTAGCTTTAAATTCCCCTTTAAATAATATAGACCCAGCCAACCGTTGCTGCCCTCCCCTCAATGACGCACTGAGCCTAGGTCCGAACCCCACAGGGGGTGCCCTCAGTGATCGGTCATTTAATTTAAATCCTTAGTTTGTAAGCCCTGGCTGGGGGCCTTAAAGTAATTTTTGGCCACCACAGGATTGTCCGGTTAAGCAGTCGACAGCCTCTCTAGGCTGAACTGCGAGTGGTCATATAAAAAAAAAAAAAGACGTTTTTCAGTGATTCATTCATTCAAGTTGCGACCGGTCGTGTGGTTCAGTCGTAAGCGAACTCATGCGAGTCATCTTTATAATATTGTTATACAGGGTTTAAGCAGACTCTTCACGAAGCCGTCAACCAGGCATTATGTACTTCAAACTAAGTAACTTCACGCAAAAATTAGTGCTGGGAAACGACTTTTGTTTTTGGGCTGATAAATCACATTTTAAACAAGGACTCAATGTAACGCACTCAAAACATTGTGCTGATTGATGTATGGAATGACTAGTAAGGGAGTCCTGGAGGTGTTTAAAGTAAAAATCTTACATTAAAAACATGTATTTAAAAAAAAACTTGTGAAAAATAAGAACATACGTTCAGACAATAGTAACAATATACGGTCGTTTGTTTAAAAATCAAATCGAGAAGCATATCCTTTCATGACGCCATCTAGTGTCAAGTATAAAAATCATATACAGGCAGAAAATGGTTTTTTGGTTTTCTAACAATTTACGACAATTTACCAGCAATGAAATAGGAGTACATAATGAGTAAAAATTCTTAATCATGCTCTCGTTTCAACCACTTATAAGCCAGCTGGAATTTTAGCGTGGTCGTGCTGGGAAGGAATCTTGCCAGCATGACCTGTATAACTACGATAATCAAAGGTATAGAGTTTCTTATTAGTGGTATAAAATAGTAAAAATTAAAAAGATTTTATTACCATTTAAAGTAATAATGCCAACTAGAATTTTAGCATGGGTCGTGCTGGGATCTTGCCAGCACGACCTGTATATCTACGATAATTGAGAGGTATAGAGTTTCTTATTAGTGGTATAAAATAGTAAAAATTAAAATGATTTTATTACCATTTAAAGTAATAATGCCAACTAGAATTTTAGCATGGGTCGTGCTGGGATCTTGCCAGCACGACCTGTATATCTACGATAATTGAGAGGTACAAAGTTTCTAATTAGTGGTATAAAATAGTAAGAATTCAAATGATTTTATTACCATTTAAAGTAATAATGCTAACTAGAATTTTAGCATGGGTCGTGCTGGGATCTTGCCAGCACGACCTGTATATCTACGATAATTGAGAGGTATAGAGTTTCTTATTAGTGGTATAAAATAGTAAAAATTAAAATGATTTTATTACCATTTAAAGTAATAATGCCAACTAGAATTTTAGCATGGGTCGTGCTGGGATCTTGCCAGCACGACCTGTATATCTACGATAATTGAGAGGTACAAAGTTTCTAATTAGTGGTATAAAATAGTAAGAATTCAAATGATTTTATTACCATTTAAAGTAATAATGCTAACTAGAATTTTAGCATGGGTCGTGCTGGGATCTTGCCAGCACGACCCGTATATCTACGATAATTGAGAGGTATAGAGTTTCTTATTAGTGGTATAAAATAACAAAAATTAAAAAGATTTTATTACCATTTAAAGTAATAATGCCAACTAGAATTTTAGCATGGGTCGTGCTGGGATCTTGCCAGCACGACCTGTATATCTACGATAATTGAGAGGTACAGAGTTTCTAATTAGTAGTATAAAATAGTACAAACTCAAAGGAATTTATTACCATCTAAAGTTATAATGAATGCGTTCATGGTCGTGTTATATTACTTTTTTTAAGTTACTTTTTACGTGCGTAATAAGTACACACACACTTTTTTTTTTCATATATTTTATTATGTTACAAATATTCAATTCATACAACATTTTTATGCATTTGCATAATTAGTATTTCTGATGATTACATAATTACCCATTTTTTTTTTTTATTTGGAAAACGATTTAATTCTCAATGAAGCAAACACGTATCCACGATGGGAGAAATATTAAGATGGACAATCATAGGTTCATCATAGGTTTTATGAACATACAAATGTAATTATATCCTTTAGTTAACATTCCATTATTAAATTTATGTTTTTAAACTTTATTGTTTTTTTTACTGGGATAGTTTTTGCACCCTCGCGCGACCCTCCTATAGAGACTATGCGACCCCCCAGGGGGCCGCGACCCACAGTTTGAAAAACACTGCACTAGAATAAATAAGAGTGGCGTATATTTGGCGCACCCTGTACCTACAGTCAACTCTACTACCATCTTTCTGACTGGCAAACATTTAGACACAACATATAAATGTTGTCTCTAAATGTTTGCCAGTCAGTGCCCAAATGGGCTAACTCCAGTTTCCTCAGACCACACCTTTTTACCAGTAATCACTACATATTATAAAACAAAGTCTTCCGCCGCGTCTGTCTGATCGCAATAAACTCAAAAACTACTGCACCCATTTTCATGGTGTTTTCATCAATGGATAGAGTGGTTCTCGAGGAAGCTGATTTGTCAAGTTTTTGTATGCATTGGTTAAAACACATTTGTTGGAGGTGTCGAAAAAAAATAAGCCGTCTGAAAGCTTTCAACGAAAATGATTACTTTTGGTCGCGATTACCGACATCCACGCGGGCGAAGCCGCGGGCATCAACTAGTTAACAAAAAAAATCTGCTAACACCACAGCAAGTCGGTTAAAAGAGTTTTTATAATTATAAACGTGTTCGCAACCTTGACCTTACGTGTACTGAGCGTGCTTTGAATAGGCTGGTCAGCCGACTATTAACATTAGGTAATGGGCCGAATTTACATAATTATTGTTGGGTCGAAAGTGAAACTGTTTGGTGATTTTTTATGTTTGATAGGATTTTGTAGGCTTTTAATGTGTTGCTAAGGTGGAAGAGCTCGTGGCTAAATAATATCAGCCGCTCGGGTCGATCTTTAGGTTAAGCCGTGTTTGCCTAGGTTGGTCTGTGGATGGGTGACCGCCCATTACATACCGAGCTTCCTCCGTGCCTCGGAAAGCACGTTAAGCCGTTGGTCCTCGCTGTCATTTGAAGATCTTTGACAGTCGTTACGTAGTCAGTGGCCCAAAAAAGTCGGACAACCAGTCTTACCAAGGGGTATCGTATTACCCAGTACTATCTGGGTCGTGGAGGTCAGATAGGCAGTCGCTCCATGTAAAATACTGGTATTCAGCTGCATCCGGTTAGACTGGAAGCCGACCCCAACATAGTTGGGAAAAGGCTAGGCAGATTGTGATGATAATGTGTTGCTAAGGTGTTTACCATACTGTAATGACTTTATTTTTAAATTGCTGATTTACTCTTTTATTCTGGACGCTCTTAATGTGCACGCCTTTTTATATCGTTCTCACATATATGTGTAATCTCAACATGAATGATGTAACCAAGCTTTGTAACAATAATTTGATTTAAAAGAGTGTCCATTGAATTTCTTGCCCATTCTTCTCCATAGAGATCTACGTTTTAGAATGTGCAACTACAGTACTTTCTCAAGTTATTATGTCTTGTGACTGTGGACGAGTTGGGAATGAGTCGAAATAGAGCATGAAATTTGTTAAGAAAACTGCACAAGGTGACATACTAGTGAATCTGACCTAATAGGGATAGCGACCAAATATCTAATGTCAATATAATGTCATCATATCCAAGCAGTAGTATAATTTCAACGCCTCCACAGCAAGATGCGCTCACTGGCGGGAGCTGTTTAAACACCCTGACAATTTCAACGATCCATCAGAGAACCTTCTGGGCACGAGTTGCCGTGGCCGACTTGGAAAACTCTTAACAGACTTCGAACCCAAGTCGGCCGGAGCAAAGACAATCTCTGCAAATGGGGGTTCATGGTCGGCTCAGATTCAAGTGCATATGCGGCGTCACCCCACAAACAATGACGCACCTTCTATCCTGCAATGCATGCACTATGACCTGAGCTCTTGATCATTTATTTACTGCATCAGTGAGCGGGGTTCCCGTGGCTGAGTTTTGGGCAAAACATACTTTAAAATTAGACTTTTTGCCGTCGATACGATAAGAAGAATTAGTATACATCATAATTAATTAAAAATACTTACGATTCACAGTATGGGAGTTTTCCATATCCTTTGTAGGTGCGCATGTTGAGTGTCATGCCGCATTCTTGGCATTTAAAACACCCTTTGTGCCACACCTGTAAAGGAGAAAAAAAAAACAATAAATACACACATAATTAACCACTAGACATCACTACCTAACCCTTTTTTTTCGGATGGGAAATCATCAAATGGGGAGCGGGATGAGTCTCCCGCTCTGGACAGAGCGGAAGGGAGTGTAAGACTTGTACTGACTAAAACCCATCCACGTTCCTTCCTTGCCCTTTGTGTTCCAGGGCCGCGGTATCTCTTTCGAACAGTCCCGCAGCCATCACTACCTAACCCTTCGGGGATTACAGGCGTGATGAAACTGATCATAAAACTTATTTGGTAATCGTTGATGGAGATGAGTCTGCAAGCAGAGCGTGGGACGCGCAGGTGGACCGATTACCTTATAAAACAAATGGGTGCGGAAAGTCGAAATCCCCAACAAAATCAATTGGATATGACAAGAGGACGATTTTGATTTCAAGCCCCTTTTCATCTATGGAAGTTTCTTTCCAGGCCGATATTTAAAATTCGAGCGTTATAACCAAAGGAAGTGTATCAGCCCCGATTTGCCGAGTTCTAGGTCACAGGTTGAAACCCTAGCTGGCACTTTAAGTAATTTATTTCATCACCACTGCCCACAAAACGGTGAAGGAAAACATCGTAAGGAAAACAGGACCCCGGTTAATGGATTATAATGGGTGTAAACAGACTCTTAACGAAGCCGAAAGGCACTTGTTCTCCCCGTCATTGCGATCATTTTTTTTATTCTAGACCATACCTGGGAAACTTCTAGTTACGGAGATATTGGGGGTCAAAGTTCCAACTATTTCACAAGTTTTTTTTTAATACATGTCAACGTAAGATTTTACTTTTAACACCTCCAGGACCCCCTTACTATTCAATGCATCCATCAGCACAATGTATTGAGTGCGTTACATTGAGTCCTACTGTAAAGCGTGATTTTTCAGCTTAAAAAAAGCAATAATTTTTGCGTAAAGTTACTTAGTTTGATGTACATAGTGCTTGGTTGACGGCTTCCTGAAGAGTCTGTTTACACCCTGTAGAGAGCAGGCCTGTACCCAGCCCTTTATAGGCTACATATTATGCTATTTTGAGACTCAAACACCTCGTTTTGCTATCAAGCAGTCTGTAGGTGTCAAGTACCCACTTGTACATTAATTGTTAAGCAATTTTCCTCAATTGATATCGTATATAATGTACTTGACTTCACGTACTACTGGTACTCGTTCAATTAAATTGTCATAAGTGAGGAGCTGGTCAATCACCTAGGATGTCAGTAACTCAGTAGTTAACGCTAACGTTGTTATTGGCGATGAGGGTGATGGAAAGTCAAAAATGCATTGGATTAACATGTCATATGCATGCGTTGCGTTGGAAGGCCTCCCTCTAGATGGACCGATGAACTGGTGAATGTTGCGGGGATCCGCTGGGTACGAATCGCACGGGATCGGTCAATGTGGCCACACTTGGGGGAGGCCTATATCCAGCAGTGGACGTCTTTCGGCTGAAATAATGATGATGAATAACTCCATCAGCTACTCAAAAGCTTGAGTTAAGTCTGTTGGAGCTCACATGGCTAGAGATCCTACAGGATAGTGTGGTATGGAAGGAGAAAGGAGAGGCCATGGTGGGTCAGGCAGGCTAGTAAAAAAAAAAATTGAGAAACGTGTTAAAAACGCTTTGACTTCGAAACCGATGACCACCTATCTGGGTTCTCTGGTATGGCATTGAAGGAAGAGCTATATACGAAAGTTAGTGGGTGGTCTGAATTCTCTGCCTTTTTGGAAAAGGTGATGATAAAACATGTTAAGAAAGTAAGACAAGAGCGTGTCCGGTAAAAAATGTTTTTGTAGTTGATGGAAATAAGTGTGAAGTTCCTCTAATGGCAATAGAAGTAGCCATCCAAACATTTATATGTATAAAACAAGATGGCGCTGGTGGTTCTCAACTGATTAGCTCCCGGAAGAAATATCGAAATAAACTGCAGAGCAGCTAAGAATGGTTCTTTTAGAGCTTGCATGTCATTGTCAGGAGAGCGCTGTTGGAGAGAACATGCGTAAAGAAACAAGATGGTGGCATTAGGATCCGACTATGACCATACGACTATGATAAATCATGCAGCACCGTAAAGGCTGTGGTCTCTTCAATGTCTAGAGTCAGACATTATGGCCTAAACAAAGCAATTAACACATCAAATCAGTCACATCACATCAAAAATATTGAGCCACAGCCCCACAGTCCATCGGGCATTGCGCAACTGACGTTTTCGCAAACGTTGGCCCACTTCACACCGTATAATACAACAATTAGGTAACAATACACAGTATGCTGCGTCGATTAGCGTTTGTGGATGCGACGGGCTATACAATGTTTGATGCTGACGAGATTTTTTTTGGTATTGATGGTTTTTTTACCATGGGAATTGGCCTTCGTAGTTATGGAGGAGTTACGTTGTTGAGAAATTCTCCAAATTCAAAAGAGTATCCCAAAAATTAAGAAACTTAGAAGCTCGCAAGAATTAAAACCTAGCCAGCAATACGTATCATCGAATGCCATGCAACTCATTGAACAATTGCACAATTGGACATCAGATCCATCTCGCCATTTACCAACTATCGTAGGGTTGGCTTCCAGTTTAACCGGACGCAGCTGAATATACGGTCGTGGGCTTTTTGAATACCGAATATAACGATATTTTGGTCCTTCTAGCCAGAAAAAAAAGTGTGTGTGTGTACTTATGTACACGCGTTAGAAGTTATACTTCTTTTTAAAAAAAATATCTGTCGCCTTATCTCAGCCAGCAGTAGATTAAAAATAAAAAACCTAGGCTTGTCAATATCTGACACTAAGCTAACTTCAGGGTGTATGTTGACTAGCTAACTTCATGCTGTTACATTTAGGTGTCGGTGTGCGCGCGCATCGTAAAAAATTACTCTCATCATTTGCGCCATAAGAAGTATAACTTCAAAAAATTTAGCAACATGTCCTATGGTTCTTTTACACACAATTCCTAGCTAAGAAAATTATTGAACAATTTTTGAAGGACTCATCCACTTAACGCTTTCCTTTGGGAGTCGCAAAAAATTTTATGAATGGTAAACTATCTGGCGGTTGTGGCACCTTCACGGCTTATAATAAAACAATTTGCTAACAATACACGTACATTCCGTGTTGATTAGACCATACAGTGTTCAGTGCAGTTTGAATACATTTTCAGAGGACAGCCAAAGTCATGTTTGTAACAACACATGGAAGTTTTTTCATTGGCAAAATCGGTCGTAACTAGTGATACCTGGTAAATAGACACATCAATTTGGTAGATTTTATCAGCACTTGTAGCGAGTGGTCAGGTTTTAGATTAGAACACTAATATCAATCACCAATCTTATCAATAAGATTAATGGTAATGGTACTCATGATCACATTCTTATAGGACATATTGTATTGCGTATCGGGCTGGTATGCGTAACTCCACGTCTTCGAGCGTATTTTTCATATCATCATCATCAGCCTATAATGTTCCCACTGCTGGGACACAGGCCTCCTCTCTATGAGAAGGATTGGGCTATAATGACCACGCGGGCCCAGTGCTGATTGGTAGATGTCACATGTCTTCGAATTTTTGGTTCTAGGACATGCCGGTTTCCTCACGATATTTTCCTTCACCGTTTTTGAGAGCAGTGGTGATGAAATAAATTACACAAAGTAATGCCTGCCTGGGTTCGAACCCACGACTTACTGTTCGTAGTGACCCCACGACCCATTTTTCATATAAAGAAGGGTATACAGAAAAAGGCTACCAAAGGATCCTGTACGACATCTAAGGAGACCAATGTTTCGATACCTTCTTCGACACCCATGGAAAGATCGGTGTTTTCTTATGAGTACTTTGCTAACAACAAACTGCTTAAGCAGGTCTGTTAGCCAAACAATCAGTTCAGCCTTTTACAGTTTTCTGCTGGCCAAGGCTTTTCCGAAGCTGCACCACAACAACAGGCCTTTTCAACCGCCAGGTCATTGTCAAATTGAGACATTCACGTCCATTTGGTCACTACAAAGCATACACCACCTTAGGTAAACAGTATTTTTATCCTGACCCAGTTAATACGAAAACAGACAATAGTTAACAGCATAATACCACGGGCAGAATAAAATGGAGCGCTATATGAGTCATGGTTTATAAATAGTTTGTTGTAGACTTTGTCATAAATGGTTGGCAAGATTTTGTAGGATTTGTAGACATTAAGGCCGATAGGATAATATTTTTTTAATTTTTTGAAGAAGAAGAGTAGACCTGTTTGTCGCAACTGGCAAAGTTATTTATGAAGTCCGCTTCGCAGACAGTAAGACTCTTTCTTTTCACTCCAAGCGGCGTGCGGCATTGCCTTTTTTGACAACCGAAAATAATTGCATTTAGATAGAGACGACAGTCACAGAAAGAAAGGGTCCTTTGTTTGAGTAGACTGCTCATTTGCTTGTCCTCTAAATATTCTCCTGACGTCGCCTTTAAGAACAGTCAAATGTTCATTCCAAAACATTTTCGAAGTGATAAAATCAGCTTTCGGCACAAGCCTTTCATTTCCTACTGGACATAGGCCTCTCCCAAGTTGCGCTATAACACCCAAATCTACGCCAACCGCATCAATTCTGTCAACACCACTCGTGCCAATGAAACTAATTCTAAAGCAGGCAGTTAAATTAATAATAGCCCTGAAATAAATGGATCACTTAAAATAATATGAGTCAGCCATCGCAAATAACTCATAATGTAAACATTGGCGTTTCCGTTCAAGCGAGATTATGGATAATTTTGGCTTCGTTATGCAACGTTACGAAGTTTGTCTTATGTGAGCTGAATTTTAAGATTGAGAATCGAATTATTTTGTGGTTCTGCTATACAGTGGTTTCCGGCTATTGATCGCTTTCTGTCGCGGTATTTTTAGCGTGTGATCTGTAGAATAAATTGCCTAATATAACATAACTTTGTGCCTGTAATTCCCGAAGAGGCAGACATTTGCGCAAGGCATCCTCATTTCACCGGTTGAAGATGTTATGAGGATTTTTTTCATAAATGTGGAAAGATATAAGAGTAGGGGAAGAAACGATGGGTGGACTGCCTGTAAAATAATTAGAAAGGGAATTTCTTTCTTTAACGTGTGATTAGTGCCAGTTTGTATGCTGCCCTGCCTCTTCTGACTTAGTTTTACATGCCGTCGAGAAAGATCTCTCAGGCATACTGGTTTCCTAATGATGTTTTGCTTTATCAAAGCAAGTGATACGCACATGACAAGTATGAAAAGCAGAAATGCTGCGCCGATCCTAAATAAAATGGGATAAGGTCAGGAGAAGGATGATGACCGTGATCCGCATTTTACCAGTTATAATTTGGACCTATACTTAGCATAGAAATAGTACGTAATCTTATATTTTAGGCTTTGATACTGGCGCCTTATGCCAATGCTCTTTAATGCTAATGACATGTTGCGATAACCAAATCGATTACCCGCACGCAAAATACGCGCTTTGGAAGTGAAGAGCGGACACCAGCTCGATAAACAATACAACCAAATCGGTTCCTTTTCAGTGCATAATCCTTTGTTTTTTACGGCCTAAAGCACGATTTTCAATATGGATAAACTAGCGGACATCATTATGGGATCATAGTCAGAATTTTAAAAGACAGCTGGTTATTAAGGTTCTTCATAACATTTCATTAACATTACAAATGTTAATGAAATGTTGGGAGTTATCAAGAACAAACATGAACTTAAATATTTATTTCATTTTAATTTAATTATTTATTAAGTGAATATACCTACAACTAAATATTCTGTAAATATTTCAAGCGTCTACCTGTCGCCGTTATTAATATCGAGCAAAAAAACGACAAAAAATAACGTTTGTTGCCCCCTTAAATATTTATTTAATTCTGTTTTTAGTAATTGTTGTTAAAGCGGCAACAGATACATCATCTGTGAAAATTTCAACTGTCTAGCTATCACGGCTCATGAGATACAACCTGGTGACAGACTGACAGACAGTGGAGTCTTAGTAATAGGGTCCCGCTTTACCCTATTTGTACGGAACCCTAAAAACAAAAATTTTACTGCCACTCACTGGTTGCAAACATCAAAAGGGCATTTTTTTCAGTAGGTTAAGCCATTAGGTACAAAATACGCAAGCGTAACTAAAATGCTATAAGTCATCTAATTCGTCTTTGATTGATATACACCAAAGCGATTCTGGTGTTGGTAAGAACAAAAATAGGAGCGCACAGATTTCTTTGCCCTGGTTAACTTAACCTAGATTTAGGACTAACTAACTTTCCATTTCCTCTTGGAATCGTGTTACTTTTTAATTATGACATTTACTGAGCGCCGACTGTCGGCGTTAGTTTAGAGGGAGCTTGGACTATTTATAACTAGTTTTGCCCGCAGCTTCGCTAGCGTTCATTTAAAATTTGACAAACAATTCGGGTTGTACTCTGCTTGTAATTCAATTCAAACAATAACGTTATATGAGCATTATAACGTTATTGTTGTTTTCCTCGGGAGCATTACTTTTTTCGGGATGAAAGGTATCCTATGTCCGTTTCTGTTCATCTGACAATGTAGTTTAGGCTTACTTTTTAGGTTCAGTAGTTTAGGCGTAAAAAGGTAACAAATAAACAAACTTACTTTCGCACTTATAATATTATATAAGTAAGGAAGTAAGGATGTTCAACAGGAATGTATGTAACCTTCTAAACTTCCAATGATAAACATGGCTCAGGCTTTAATTATACTATGGGCTCATATCTATACAAGTTGTAAAAGGAGCCTTCAAAAAGTCGTCAACCGAGCATTCTGTATATCTAACTCAACGCAAGAAATATTGCGGCCTTCAAGGTGACATCGGGTGGATAAACCACGCGGGCCCAGTGCGGCCAAATAGAATCATGACTGGCTTATTACTTTACCAGGGTATTAGCATAATACCAAACAGGGAGAAAAAGCTAATACCAAACAGGGAGAAGAAGAACTTCGATTAGCAGCCTTATTGGTGTTTGCATACCATGAGTACTGAATACTACTTTATCATGTCATAATCACCCTATTGGTTATCACCGTGAAGGCTACCGGAAGACATTGCATTGGAAGGCCTCCCACTAGGTGGACCGATGACCTGGTGATGAGTTGCGGAGATCCGCTGGATGCGAGCGCACGGGACCGGTCAATGTGGCGACACTGGGGGGAGGCCTATGTCCAGCAGTGGACGTCTTTCGGCTGTAATGATGAATTATGATTTGAAGGCATTCCCGATGACATGGAGTAGGTCCACTGCGTGTACACATCACTTCGAATTTTCGATTCTAGGCCATGCCAGTTTCCTTAAAAGTCTATTGCCACTAAATCGTTATAAAAAAACTTGTAGGACACACAAAATTCTAACTGCATCCTAATATCAATCAACCAGCAACACTAAAGCGTTGTTTGCCCCCTGACGTCATCAATTCATGAGTAACCCGCATAGCACAGGAGGCATGGTTTAAGAGCGATCATCCCGCGCAATTTGTACGTTCGAGCGAGGTAAATGGGTCAATTTACTGTACTTGACCGTTGGGTAGCTAACTAGCTATTACTGATGCTATTGTTGTCTAAAGAGCCTGTTTATTACTGTAAGTTAGAGTTTGTGAGCGAAGAAATGACCATCGAGTCCGCATTAGGCCGTCGCTTGAATAGGGATGTTTCCTGAGTAAAAAAAATATAATTCTATTTAGTCCGTCAGTTAGATTATCGAAAAATAATGGATACGATTTTTTTTGTTTTATCAAATCAATAAAAAATAACGAAGATAAAATGCATCAAAGTTCATATGGGGGTTCCGAAATGTGACGTCAAGTTTTCAACGCACTGCATCGTCCTCATTTTTAGTTTACGAGAAAAAAAGAATACGTGTCCCATATTTTTTGGAAATCTATCTGACGGACTAATTAGATTTTTTGGTCAACTACACTATTGGATATTCTGGTTTAGGTGGTGTATTTTTTATGGAAGGTAGTTTAATATAACATGCAACAAAGTCCGTCTTTAAAGAAAATATAATTGAAGAGGCCATCAATAACTGATATTAATAGATTAAAAGCGACCTTACGCTCGAAATTTATATAAAACGCATTAAAAATAGGACTCTTTGATCGATTGGCGGCAAGCGCGACTGCTGAGCATGAGGTCCCGTATTCCATTCCCGGGTACAGCAAAATGTTATTGGGTTTTTCCACCAGGAATATCTCAGTAGCAGTCACGCAGTCTACATTTGTGCCTTGTTCATGGCAATAGGCTCGCCCCCTATTATTATATGGGAGTTAAACATAACTGGCGAAATGTGGGTGTACTATTTAGGTACACCTCTGCCTAACCCTTAAGTCAATCCATGTGCTTACAGTGAGTTATAGCAATTAGCTGACCCTACCTTTGCATAAATGGTTGAGTTTTTTTTTATGTAGAATACGAATCCATATGTTGGAACTTGATAATTATTTTATATTTTACCAACTGATGCCCGCGGCATCGCACGCTTGGATGTCGGTTATAACGACCAAAAGTAACCATAAAAATTTAATCCCGTTACCGCAACAAAAACTTGACAAATTATGTACTAAAAACTTCTTCGAGAATCACTCTATCCATTGGTGAAAACAGTATAAAAATCGGTGCAGTAGTTTTTGAGTTTATCGCGAACAGACAGACAGATTCGGTGGAAGACTTTGTTTTATAATATGTAGTGATGATAGTGATTTATTTGAGCAAAGTAAGTAAAAAATATCCTTTTGAACGCCAGAGCATAAACGCACGCGCGTGTCCTCCACGTCAAGCCAGAAATACCTACAAAAAGAATAGGGTTGCAAAACTATTTAAATTGTTTATTTCGTATTATAGTGCGCCGCATTTTTTGTCACATACTTGTGTCGTTGGCGCGCTTGCGTGTTATGTAGATGTGACAATGGCGTTCAAAAGAATATAAAAGAATTATAAAACTCACTGTACACTTGTACAGTCCACATTCCTAATAATATAACTTTGCCGACTGAATAAAACGGAATTCCTACTTGAGAGCGAAAGCCGTATCATCGAATTTTGTTTCTTCGAAAACTTTCCAATAATGTTAAAAATGTAGGTATTGCTTTGGAAAAGAAAATCGATGTACTTGGTTATCGCCGTAAGGTCGTTCGAAGTATGTTTTACTAAGTAACATCACAGTAACGAGACATCGATTGAACAAGGCTTCGCAATATGATATTTACGCAGTAAAATCGTTCGCAGTACAGTTTTTCGATGTAACGAAATATCGCAGTAACAAGACGTCGAATTAACAAGGCGTCGAAGTATAAAGGGTGTAAACAGACTAAGTAACTTACACATCAAACATACAACTTAGTACAACAAACTAAGTAACTTTACTAAGTACTTTCAATGACGGGGAGAACAAGTGCCTTTTGGCTTCGTTAAGAGTCTGTTTACACCCTTTAGAGATGTCGTTGAAAGGTTTTCGAAGAAACAAAATTCGATGATTCGGCTTTCGCACTCAAGTACCTAGGTATTTCGAAAAAAACCTTCACACCATACTACAACACACACACATACAAACAAGAAATAGAATCCAGGCTTACCCGAACCAGGAACCTTCTAGTTACGGAGATTAAAAAAATCTTGTGAAAATGTTGGAATTTTGACTCCCAATGAGTCAAAATTCCAACATTTTCACAAGATTTTTTTAAATACATGTTTTTAATGTAAGATTTTTACTTTAAACACCTCCAGGACTCTCTAACTATTCAATCCAGCCACCAGCACAATGTTTTGAATGCGTTAAATTGAGTCCTACCGTAAATCGTGATTTTTCACCCAAAAAAAAAAAAAGTCGTTTCCCAGCAACAATTTTTGAGTAAAGTTACTTAGATTGATGTACAGTCAGCTTCACGATGTGGGTACCCCCTTTGAAAGCACCTATGTTCCCAACTGGGTACCCAATTGATGCAGCCCACCGTACATAATGCTTGGTTAACGGCTTCGTGAAGAGTCTGTTTACACCCTATAGAATCCAGGCTACGATGACATTAATAATTTTCTATACCGCACAACAGCTATAAGTAACAACATAATTTGACCCAATTTCCAACCGAGCAGCGTTCAATTGAACAGTTTACTTAGATTCCGAGATAAAAGTGACTAACTGTAACTGTCGAGCGCACCGTATAAGGTTAAGGTAAACTTCGGTTAAGGTGAACGGCTGGTTATGAATTGAATATTAGAAGTTATGTTCGATTTTATATGATTGTCAAAAATAAGTGAACTTAATATGTGTGGTGAGTGACGATCTCGTGGCTAAATATAAACATACGCTCAGGTTGATCTTGAGGTTTAGGCGCTTGAGGCGCTTGCCCAGGTTGGTCTGTGGATGGGTGACCACCCATTAAATACAGTTTTCGTGCCTCGGAAAGCACGTAAAGCCGTTGGTCCCGGTAGTCATTTGTAGATCTTTGACAGTCGTCACAGGTAGTCAGTGGCCCGAAAGTCTGACAAGTAAGACCAGTAAGACCAGTCTTACCAAGAAGTATCGTATTACGCAGTACTAACTGTGTTGTAGAGTTCAGACAGGCAGTCGTTTCATGTAAAATACTGGTATTCAGCTGCATCCGGTTAGACTGGAAGCCGACCTCAACATAGTTGAAATAAGGCTGAGCAGATGATGATGATGAAGGTGTGTGTCGAGAACTAAATCAGCAGAAAAGTGTTTGCAGCGGTAAACTTGTTCACATTCGAATGATTAGACTAAGAATTTCATAGCCTAAGTTGATAAGTTAGGAATGTACTTTTTAATTGCCTTTCAGCTACACTAGGTTTTTCCTCTGCTGTACATGATGCTTTGATTCTCACGACACACCACCAAAAGGCGACAGAATATTTTGACTATAATCACAAATTTTAAAAATAATTCTATTTGAGTAAAAGCGTCGTTTAAATCATTCTTAAATTGATTTCATACATTATTAAAACCGAACTTAGAGCGGATTGCACATACGTAATTTACTAACAAAGAAACATATATGTACTAGCAGCCAGATGCAACATGCTGGCTCACAGATTCGCTCGTTGTAGTAACGAGGTCAAAATAACTCTGTTCAAAGCTCATTGTCAAGGGTTCTACACCCTGCCAGGGCTGCGGGACTGTTCGAAAGGGATACCGCGGCCCTGGAACACAAAGGGCAAGGAAGGAACATGGATGGGTTTTAGTCAGTACAAGTCTGACACTCCCTTCCGCTCTGGGCAGAGCGGGAACTCATTTGATTTCCCATCCGAAAAAAAAAGGGCTCTACACTGACAGTTTGTGGGTTAGCTATACGCGGAGGGCTCTAGGTGCTCTGCGTGTGCAATATAATAATGGCTTCGCGGTGCTGTTGAGGTGCCCCGGTTCTGCAGCGCGTCTAGCATGTTTGCTGTAGAACGAACTAGGATAAAGATCGCATCCTTAATAAGCAGAATGAGGGCTAGCAGCAACAGCATTTTGAAAACCCTAGCTGAACATCACATCATTCATCATCATCATTTCAACCGAAAGACGTCCACTGCTGGACATAGGCCTCTCTCAAGTGTCGCCACATTGACCGCAACCTTCACCAGGTCATGGGTCCACCTAGTGGGAGGCATTCCAGTTCCAACGCGACGTCTTCCGGTTCACGGTCGCCACTCTAGAACTTATCGGCCCTATCAGCTATCTGTTCTGCGTGCAATGTGCCCTGCCCACTGCCACAGTTTAGCAATTCTTCGGGCTACGTCGGTAACTTTGGTTCTTTTGCGGATGCCCTCATTTCTGATTTGATTACGCAAGGTAACTCCGAGCATAGCATTAAAGCCACCCAAAGGGTAATGGAGAAGTTCATTGCCCTTTGGGTGACTTTCGAGCCTTCTGATGAGACCCATTGTGAGCGACCACGTTTCGGTCTCGTATGTACTGGCAACACAGACTTTGAACATTTTTTTTTTTTTTACGGATGGGAAATCATCAAATGACTTCTCCTGCTCTGGGCAGAGCGGAAGGGAGTGTCAGACTTGAACTGACTAAAACCCATCCATGTTCCTTCGTTGCCCTTTGTGTTCCAGGGCCGCGGTATCTCTTTCGAACAGCCCGCAGCAGACTTTGAACATCACGATACACCGATACTTAGACACTTTGTCCAGTTGCTCGTGCGGCAGGGATGAGTAATAATTATGTGTAATTAATTAATTTATAAATACTAACACTTAGCTGATAAGTTTGTACTAACTAGTGGACCAATGTCATCAAATTAAATAAATAAATAATAATAATAAATGGCAGTTAACATTGTACATTGTGTACGCTAATCAGCTTGCAACTTGAACAGCTGATTCACGATTCTTTTATTTTCAGTTCAACAGGGATACAAGTCAGACGAATCCAACATCTGGGTGTCATATAACTACAACATATTAGCATCCGGATACCGAATTATAAATGTATTGGTAACATGAAAGTTTGCTGTTTTTAGGTTATTATATAATTTTATTTATGAGGAGCTCGTGGCTAAATAATAACAGCCACTCGGGTCGATCTTTAGGTTAAGCCGTGATTGCCTAGGTTGGTCTGTGGATGGGTGACCACCCATTACATACCGAGTTTCCTCCGTGCCTCGGAAAGTATGTCAAGCCGTTGGTCCCGGCTGTCATTTGAAGATTTTTGACAGTCGTAAGGTAGTCACTGGCCCAAAAAAGTCGGACAACCAGTCTTACCAAGGGGTATCGTATTACCCAGTACTATCTGGGTCGTGGAGGTCAGATAGGCAGTCGCTCCATGTAAAATACTGGTATTCAGCTGCATCCGGTTAGACTGGAAGCCGATCCCAACATAGTTGGGAAAAGGCTAGGCAGATGATGATATAATTTTATTTATAACTCGGTTGTGGATAGCGGACAGGCAGTCCGCTTCATATAAAATACAGGTATTCAGCTGTATCCGATTAGGCTGGATGCCGACCCCAACATAGTTTTATAAGATTAGGCGCATTACTATGATTACAAACATTTGGGCAAGAAGTAACCGTTGAAACAGCAACAATAAACCCGTATTTGAATGTCCAACTAACGTCAGTTAACCAAAGATTAGCATTGTGCAACCGGCGCTTAACCTTAGGCGCCACGAACGGGTCACAGTTATGTTTTACTTGCTACTCTCTATATTATGACGACAATCTGTAACGCTTTATTGTGTCAGACGGGTAAAATGTGTCACTAATCAGTGGTATCATTACTGTGGAATATTGCCATTGACAGCTCAGCATGTCCACAACAGGCTATGTTGTGGACATGCTGAGCAGTTGCACATGCAGCGTTTATCAGAGATTTTGCAGAAATGTAATTCCTTGGTTCGCGGTAGAGCACCCTAAGCATTTAGCCAGCTTTATCAATAACTTACACCGCCGTTAGAGTAAACCGGGGTTTACAACAGCGTTACAGATTACCTACGACAGTGCAACCGGCGCTTAACCTCAGGCGCCAGTCACGGGTCGCATTTATGCTTTGCTTGCTACTTTCTATATTGTGATGCTGACGACCATATGTATGTAGTTGGATTTATGACGCTTGTTCAAGACTTATAAAGAGTTTTTTAGCTGAGAATGAGGTCATGTTCCTTTTGTTATTAAGGTGGTTGCGTCAGGGTGGCCCGCGAATCCTATTGAATGACTTTTTCATGAAATATTCATTGAATAGGATTACATGAACTTAGAGAGTTGTATTGATGATTTTCACGATTGTAATTCTAAACTACATACGCGTTACTGGCGCGACTCATTTTTCATCAACGTACAACCTGACCTGCAAATTGAAAAAAAACGTAAGAAAATTTGAATTTCGCGGGCTACCCTGACGCAACCGCTTTAAAGCGTTAACGTAATCGGAAGAAATAAATAAATCTTGTTGTTGCATCATCATCAAATTCATGCCCTTTTTTTTACGGATGGGAAATCATCAAATGACTTCTCCCGCTCTGGGCAGAGCGGAAGGGAGTGTCAGACTTGTACTGACTAAAACCCATCCATGTTCTTTCCTTGCCCTTTGTGTTCCAGGGCTGCGGTATCTCTTTCGAAGAGTCCCGCAGCCTTACACCAATCTCCCCTTAGATCCCAAAATATTCATTAAATTTGTCTTCGTTTTGTTTTCTTGTACAGAATTTAATTGACATCCGTGATTCGAACGAGACATATCCGCAGTTATGATCAATTCATGGTATCCCCCTGTCATCGGGCGCGCCTACAAATACAATTATTGATTTAATAATTCAATTCAGACCACTATGTCTTGCGGTCACTGCGCAGCTCTTTGTTAAAATTGTATCTTCACGACGTTTGAAAGAGTTTGTGTAAGTAGCGTTGCATGGGATTCCAAATCTTTCGGTGAAAGATTTTGGTTCTTTGGCTCCTGACAAAATGTTTTGTAATGAATAAATTTAAAAAAAGGGGAGATTGGTGTTAGAGCAGATCTTGATCTCGATTTAATCAAATCAAAAATTGCCAACAGAGGAAGATTATGTGTCCCTATGAAGTGAAGAGGATGTGTCAACCATGAAACAATTACAAAAACTCTTTCAAATTAGCCTTTTTTTTCGAATGGCAAATCATCAAATGACTCCTCCCGCTCTAGGCAGAGCGGAAGGGAGTGTCAGACTTGTACTGACTAAAACCCATCCATGTTCCTTCCTAGCCCTTTGTGTTCCAGGGCCGCGGTTTCTCTTTCGAACAGTCTCGCAGCCCTGGCAGGCTTTCAAATTAGTTTCAAATACAGATTATTCACACATCGACAGGTCTACAATCAGGCGAGGTAGGAACAGAGGACCTAGCCAAAGCGCGAGGTGTACACGTAACGATATTGCGTCCATTTCTGAATCGAAAATGCAATTATTCTTTAGAATATTCGTTAAAGTTTAACTTTGTTTGCAACAAGCGCAGCCAGTATGATCCGTCTAGATATGAATAAATTCTGAAAATTATGAAAATATTACATGCGAAACGGGTAGTTTTACTTTTGAAATCGACGTTTTTATTTAAGTTATACCGTGCTTGTCATAGGGCCTCAGTATACCTGTGTTAATCAATATGGTAAGAAAAAATTACATTTTGATGACGTCTTCGTTTAATGTGTTGTGTATGACTGCATTTTTTGAAGTGAAACTTCTAATGCGGCTTCCGACAAGGTTGCGTTAAACGTGTAACGCTACCATGGAGGGGGTATGAAAGCACTGTTGCGTTGAATGTTTAACGCTCCTAGGGAGGGGGAATAAAAAGAGACAGAGCGAGAGTGAATGCGTGGCACTCGAACGCATGCGCGTAGTATACCTGTTTTCACTACCACATTACGAAGTTTCACTTTTTTCGCGCGGAGGGACTCCACGCACTATTTTTTTGTTTTAAACAGGTGTCTAATATTAGTAAAAACTGTATTGACTGATTATTAAGTATTAACCACGATTTTTTCATTTCTGTATAACAAAACTTCCTCCATGTCCTACCAAACTGCCACGAATCGTCACTGTACTGCCGTCATTCCGTCACGGTTCCAAACATGGGCACAATGACTCTTGTCGCTTCAACGCTCACAAATGTTGACATACTATGTTACTAAGCTAAGTATAAATCAGTGGATTTATCTCTCTCTGATATGGTTGGTTGATGGGAGAATGTGGCTTAAAGTATCTCAAATAGAGCTACTTTCAGGATCCCCCAGTGACGACATTCTTTGCATTAGTGTTTTTTTTAGTTAGCCCATACTATACCACTCCTAAGCAAAGGCCTCCCCCGATTCCTTCCACTTCTCACGATGGTGTGCTTCTTCTCACCAATTTGCGAGGAAGCCATCCAAGACGTCCCGCCATCTTCTCCTCGGTCTGCCGCGACCCCGCCTACGTGTCTCAGGGCTCCAGTCTTGCGATATTCGGGCCCACAGCATTATTATTAACTTTCAATATTTCACAAGCGAGCGACGATCTTCGCAGGGTGGCTGATAGCAACTGGATGAGAGTTGCCGAGAATCGAGTTGAGTGGCGTGCGATTGAAGAGGTTTATGTTCAGCAGTGCACTGTTGTAGGCTGATAATGATAGTTCCTCAAGCGCCAATTTATTTTTTAGGCGAGGCGATTCTTATCCAGCCTAATCTTTCCCAACTATGTTAGGGTTGTATGTTGGGTTGAATTCCGGTCTAACTGGATGCAGCTGAATACCAGTATTTTAAATGGAGTGGCTCCCAATCTACAGCCCAGTTACTGGGTACCTAATACGGTAAACGAGGCGATACTAATTTCGAAAAACTCTGGGATTGTTCGAAAGAGATACCGCGGCATTGGAACACAAAAGGCAAGGAAGGAACATGGATGGGTTTTAGTCAGTACAAGTCTGACACTCCCTTCCGCTCTGGATTAGCTCGAAGCAGGGAGAACATCTGGACACTTGTTTTCGCATAATACACCTAGTATTACCTATTATCACCTAGTGACCATTCGTGGCATACATTTCGGACCCAATATGGCGAAGAAGAACGAGACGAAGATCTTCAGTGGTCACAAAATAAATGTTGTCATACTACGTTCCTCAGCTGGGTATAAATCAGCGGATTTATCTCTGGTGTCTACGCTTATATGCTTGGATGATGGGAGAATGTGGTTACTGATTGAACATATTCTACTTCTTTACTTTACGAGAAAACACAGTAACTTTCTTTACAGGACTCGTTTAAAAATCATGCCACCGTGCACCAGCCCCGTTTCCGGGTTGGAAAAGCCGTGTGCTCAATAAAGTTTATCATCGACACAAATGATAACTTCTATCCTATAAAGGGTGTAAACAGACTCTTAACGAAGCCGAAAGGCACTTGTTCTCCCCGTCATTGCGATCATTTTTTTGTTCTAGACCATACCTGGGAACCTTCTAGTTACGGAGATATTGCGGGTCAAATTTCCAATTTTTTCACAAGATTTTTTTTGAAATACATGTTTTTAATGTACGGTTTTTACTTTAAACACCTCCAGGACCACTACTATTCAATCCATCCATCAGCACAATGTTTTGAGTGCTTTACATTGAGTACTACTGTAAAACGTGACTTTTCAGCCAAAAAAAAATGTCGTTTTCCAGCACTAATTTTTGCGTAAAGTTCTTTAGTTTGATGTACATAATGCTTGGTTGACGGCTTCGTGAAGAGTCTGTTTACACCCTGTATTTGGGATATAAGTTTTTTCACCTTCGTACATAACTTATTCTTGTGAGAATTACTCCCAGCGGTTTCCTGTGCGTTGTATGTCAGTGAATTAAGTTCGAGAAGATAAAAAACGCAATTAATGTTAGTGACAAATGAAAGTGAATAGCATTGGGAATGCGAATGTGTTACGCACCAAAAAAATTATCCCGCAGATCAGATATATAAGGTCCCATTAAAATAGATGGACAAACTTTTAGAAATCATTAAGACCACCAAAATAAGGACAATGGTAAAAAAATAATAAGAAAAACACATTAGATAACTTACAAGAAAAAAAATCAGCTTGCGAAAATACACTAAAAATTATTATTTTAGGTCAAAATAAAACTACTTTAATGAGTGTTTTTTTTTTGCTTGGATGTCTTTGATTAGACGTACTGAACGCTCTGTTAAAATTAGTCCATCTATTTTAATGGGACCTTTATATTTCATTTCGTTATACCAGTCCGAACAAATAGTTTTGAACAATATCCAAACAGGCACGTTCTAAAATAGCCAAGAATAGACCCCATCACCCTTGGATAAAGATTAATCGACACCACTCCCCTCAGTATTGCAACTGTTCATTGTCAAGTTTAGGGGGACGCATATGTTCAATAAGAGACCGTATGATTTGGATAGGGACAGAAATCGGAACGGAAAATATAGGAAATAGTCCCATTTTGTAAAGTTACGACGAATGTGGCAAATGTGACTCAATTCCATGGAATCGCTTCGATGAATTGGCCAATGAGTTGAGAATATGCGGAAGAGATTTTCAATGTGGCAAGTTCTAGCAAAAAGGTGAATATTTAAAAGTTTTAGTTATTTGATTTGGTGACAATTCAATAATTCTAGCCCTTAGGGGTTCAAGATAAACGGTAGGTCATCTCTAGTATCATGTCAGTCCATTACAGAATTATTTATTGAATAGTTTAAGCCAGTGCTTTAAGACTTTTAGAACAAACATGGGGAATATTTTCTTCTAAAAAATTAAATCCCGGACATTTTCGATTTTGACAAGATCACTCAATCCAAATGCACATAAATGCTGCCTGGTGGCCTCCAGTGTGAGAAAGAGATGGCGCTGGACGACCTGTAAAGCTCCGTCTCTTTCCCACACTGTTGCGTAAGGGTAGCCCGCGAAATTAAAATTTTCTTACGTTTTTTGTTTGACAAGCGGGCTTATGACAGTAGGCACGCCGACTTGTTACTTGTTACTAACTAGTAACAAGTATTGGATTACTATTTTCTTCGTCTTGTCCTCTCTATCGCTCGTCAATATTATAATGTATTCGGTTTAAGCAGAATAATGAACTTAGGCGGACATTTTGATTGTACCACTTCTTCCTCTTTGCGTGTCGATAGACTCAAATAATACCCGACCAGTATATTGCCACCTGCACAGCTCTGTCATTGGCTTCATTTAAATCATGAAAGGTGCAAACTTTACCACTAAGAAAAACATGCCTCGCTTTTGTTTTCTACTGGGCGTGCACCAAACATATCCTAAATCGGAATGTAGGTAAGGTAACAGTTTTATCTTTTCGGAAAGCTTTAATTTAAGAAAAAATGCAGCTCTCCCGTACAAAGGATTGTCTATTTTTTGCTAGCCTAAATGGCGTCCCACTGCTGGGCAAAGGCCTCCTCTTTCTCCTTACATACCTTTCTATTCTGTGGGAGCTCCGGCCATGTTAGCCCCGCAAACATGATCAGATCATCACGCCACCTTCGCCGAGGTCGACCTCGATGGCGCTGTCCTTCCTCAGGTGTCCAGTGTGTGACGATCTTTGCCCATCTCTCCGAGAGAATGAATTTCTCTACATACTTGAATGAAAATTTATCAGTATTATGCAATTCTATTCCAGAAATAGTCCCCCTATATTGAGTGTTATCGGTATTTACATAATATTCTTATCATTCGACCTTGCAACTAGCTATGTCCACAATGGCGGTAAACAGTTTTTACGAAAGCTGCGAACATGGACTAGTTATTTCATGAATCTCGGTTTTTCCGCTCTATTTATTGGGGAATTTTAATTTAATGCGTGATATTGAAATGAGTGTTTGGCGTATTAACTGGTTTGGAAAAAGCCTGTTTTTTTTACTAGAAATACCTTTTAATTCATCAGACACGAAAAAGAATTGTTTAATTCAAAATAGGAAAATACGCAAGTTTTTTTTACTGACACGTCGTACAAAATATAACGCCTGTGATTTCCAAAGGGTTACGAGGTCAGAGGTGTAGGGTTCCTTTAGTTACAACATTCAGATTTTGCCAGGTATGTTTAAATCTAATTTTAAAGGGATGCGAGCCTATTGCCATCAGTCGGGCAAATCTTCACAAGACTACTGAATAATCATGATTCAAAAAAATTAAATGAGCATGTGTTTTCAGATTTTTCACGAAGAAACTTCAACAAAAAGTAGTTAAAAACCCAGACTGTCTTGGATAAAAACTATGCTTTGGTTACCCTATACGGTAATAAACACGCAAAACATGTAATCAGTGTTCAAAGTAATAAAAAAACTTAATGAAAACCACACATTGTTTCTTAATTGGCAAATGGCAAACGATTCTGACCCACAACACAATAGATTAAAAATTTCTTCACATTGCATGGCACTAATGAATCAAAATGGCTGAACCAATCCTAATGTTTTTTAAAGTTAAGACATTTTGAACAGTAGCTGTACCCAAAATGTCAGCTTAAACTTATTTCGAAATACATTGGTGTATTTATTATTGTTTTACGGGTCATTAAGACTAAAAAAGCAATGACAGTCTTCTGAAATATTTTTTTCGACACTAGATTTTTAAGTTTTGTTAGCAAAAGATTTTCAGTTAGTTTTATGAATGCTTTCGACACACGATAAAATTAAGTCTAAGACGCGGAGTCCCACTTGGGCGCCAAGTACGTATTGCCTGGTGTCCCAATTTGGGCGGGCCATCTTGATATTTCCGACGGGTCGACATTTAAATAATATAAATAAATGCATTCCAAGATAGCTTTTAGTGCGCTTCTTAAATCCGAAATTGAGCTACTTTTAGATTTACGAAAGCAACTTTCGCTTCCTAAAAGTTATGTCAAAGCAGTAACAGACAAAAATGGCGGATAATAACCGCCATTTTCTACGTCATAATGTGTCTATGGTCGGTAAACGTGCACTTTCACGCTTTATTTGTTTGCAATGTTGCGATAAATGTTTTAATTGCTGGTTACTTAATACCGTATCGTTATTATTCATTGATACCTTATTATGTTGTGAGCTGAGCGAATAAGGTATCGGAAATCGGATATGAGAGCGTTTTGTTTGACAAGAGTAAGGAACATAGTTGTAAGGAACGTGGTCAAAGTAGTTGTTACGATTTTGTTTCTAATTTTAGTGCCCGGCGAAGGATGAGGCAAATTTATTTTTGACCGTGGGTGGCAAAACTGGTAAACGGCACTTATTATTGGCTCTTGAAGGCCTTGGAGAAGCTCGTGGCTAAATAATAACAGCCGCTCGGGTCGATCTTTAGGTTAAGCCGTGCTTGCCTAGGTTGGTCTGTGGATGGGTGACCACCCATTGCATACCGAGTTTCCTCCGTGCCTCGGAATGCATAAGCCGTTGGTCCCGGCTGTCATTTGTAGATCTTTGACAGTCGTTAACGTAGTCAGTGGCCCAAAAAGTCTGACAACCAGTCTTACCAAGGGGTATCGTATTACCCAGTACTAACTGGGTTGTGGAGGTCAGACAGGCAGTCGCTTCATGAAAAAAACTTGTATTTAGCTGCATCCGGTTAGACTGGAAGCCAACCCCAACATAGTTAGGAAAAGGCTAAACAGATGATGAAGGCCTTGTTTAGACAAATAGTATTTTACAGTGACCAAATCCTAAAGGACTAATTAAATACGTACAAGCTTGAAATCAACACAAAAAACATCGTAAATTCTTCAGTAAAAAACTTATAAGCAATTTTGCTACAATTATTCTGAGCAATGGAATAGAACACCGATTGCGCGTTTTTGGCAATATCGTGTGAATTAGGAAATCACGTCGGTGCTATGAAAACACACGTAAATATCACCTACCTATAGATATCTACTGCGTAGATATTATAGAACTGTAGAGATAATTAACATACCCGCACTTTCTTATCAACAAAGCAAGCATTTGAATATTACAACACAACAATGCATGACATGAACAAAACATTACAAATTGCATGACAGAATACCAATCACTACACCTAGTCGTACAATTTAGTATACTATGAGTATGACGATATAAACATTCATGTAAAATCGATAGCAAGTGTACAAACTAGTCGCGAATTTCGAAATAATATTCAACCGGTTCCGTGGTGTAGTGGTTATCACATCTGCTTTACACGCAGAAGGCCGCCAGTTCGATCCTGGCCGGAATCATATCTTTTTGTGATTTTAAAATTTAAGTAAATTATTATTTAGTAGTAATGATTGCGTTTTTAACTCTTTTTATTTAATAGAAATAGCCGTAAAAGAACCTTAAACTATTCTTATCAGTACAACCCAATTTATCAAGTGAAAATTATCAAACAGGGCTTGTCCATTTAGTGCAAAATTACAGATAATCTGATAAAAATACTTTATAAATGGGATATTTCTTGTTACTTATATTTTTTGACACAGAACTTACTTATATATCACAAACTGTGTGCTTGTAAATAAGAACCTTATTTAATTTCTTAATTTTTTTTTTTTTTTTTCCTATATTATAATAAGAAATCAAATTTTAAAATTATAATTTTAATATAATAATGTCATCACCAAGGGAGGCCTAGAAAAAATCTAAGCAGGAAAATATTCCAATAACTGAGATTCATCATCATCATCATCATTTCCGCCGAAAGACGTCCACTGCTGGACATATGACCTCCCCCAGGTTTTGTCATAATCTCCACGCTTGGCAGGCGGGTTGGCGATCGCAGTATGGTTGTTAAAAAGCACAGAGAGCGCTCTGCTCATTTTCTGGTAAGTCCCTTAGTCACCTCTTACAACATCCACGGGGAGATATGGGATTGTGCTATTCTTTACTAAAAATAACAGAAATCATAATTTGCTAAGACTACTAAACAATTTACAGTAACCATAGAATAGTGAAGTATTATCCTTCTACAAGTGATAACATGACAAAAATGGATTTATTATAGCTTTACCTCATGGCTTACCTGAGAATATTAGATTTTAATGACTTCACTATGATGGTATTATGACTTTACCTCATGATTTATTAACTTTAATGTTGATACTTAGTCATCAAACTTCATTTAAGGTAAACGGAACTCGACTGGGTGTCAAAAAGTTATTAATACGCTATGTTGTCAAATTTCTATGTGCCTATAGAAAAAATGTGGAGAGCAGCGGTGGCCTAGTGGTAGCGACCCCGACTTACGAACAGTAAAGTCGTGGGTTCGAACCCAGGCAGGCGCATTACTTTGTGTAATATATTTCATCACCACTGCTCTCAAAAATGGTAAAAGAAAACATCGTGAGGAAACCGGCATGTCCTAGAACCAAAAATTCGAAGACATGTGACATCTACCAATCCGCACTGGGCCCGCGTGGTAGATTATAGCCTAATCCCTCTCATAGAAGAGAGGAGGCCTGTGTCCCAGCAGTGGGAACATTATAGGCTGATGATGGTGATGATAGAAAAAATGTACAGACGCCAGCATATCAAGCTACTACAATCAGTCAATTTTCTTTAATAGATTTTCAACTTTATCGCTAAAGATTGGGAATATTTGACAATTTCAGGTATCTTGATGTGCTCGCGTCTGTACAAAAGGTCATAAAATTAATTTAAACTGCACAAAACCACTTCAATTACTGAAGTGGTTTTGTGGTAGTTAGTAATAAATGAAATTTATGAAAGTGAACACAATATAATAACCTAAATATTCCCATTACTGAGACACGAACCTCCCTCTGGGACACGAACCTCCCTCTGGGAGAGGTACGGGTCTGGGATGTACAAACAGGCTTTAAATTGTAAGTATGGCATGGGAAGAAACTGCGTTGCCTTGAAACTAGTTTAAGAAGGCACGATTGTCAGTCTCTCCATGTAAATACTGGTATTCAGCTGCATCTGTTAAGACTTAAAGTTGACCCCATTAAAGTTAGGAAATGTGAGGCTGATAGATATTATAAAAATCTCCAGGCTATGGAATGTGGATTTCAAACCAGATATTGAAATTAGCACATTCTTTGTTCATAAAATACCTAAGTTTTTGTGTTGGCGGGCGGAACTTGAAAATCCATAAAACTGCATGTTTTATAGACTGGTCCATTTATTATCTGCCTACTCAATTATCTTTCTTTAGTACTTGATATTGAAGATGAAAAGTTTTAGAAGCTGAACTCTTGATTTTTGCATCTTTAGAATTTATTAACCTGCGATTTTGCCCATGTGAAAAAAAATAAAAAATAAATAAAGAACCGAAATTAATTACTGAATGAATTACTGGGATACAAAGTATCCATTGTCCTAAGTAATGGTCTATATCATAACACCCATATTGTACTTGTACCACAAATTCCTCAAAATCCATTCATCCATTCAGAATTGAGGTGTGAAAAAGTAATGGACACTTACTTTCATATTTTGGAATTTTATAAAAATGACATTAAATGGCTTAAATTGTCTGGATACATCACATTGTGATTTTAATTAAAATAATTTCACCATTTTTTAGTTTTATTGTGACAAAATGCCTACTAAATTGTTCTCAATGTAAATACCTATATTCAAAACAGAATAAATGTTCCAAACAGGTTGTTTTGCAACCCTAATGGATGTTGTAGCATAAACAACATTCATTGTCTGTGCTTATAAATGAAATTATGAAAACAATGTATAAATTGGCAAACTTTTTCCTGTCAATTGAGACAAGAATGTCTACATTTAGAGCTTGAAACTTCCATCAAAGTTTGTTAACTTTTTTGGCCAGTAAAAATCACTTTTCATGACATTCAAAATATTTCTAAGTAATCGAATCTTCGAGACTAAAATACATAATTTCAGCTCATATCTTTAAAGATAAAGTATTAAGCAAACAATACAATAAAATTAGTGTGTAATGTGTACAATTTCGCGAGAGTCGCCAATTATATTTCGTCTCATTCAACTATTTGCAAAGGAATTAACTCCATTCTTTCAAGAGTTATCATTAGAATACAATCGATGCAATAATGTGACACAAGGTTGCGTATTGCCTAGGACAACTCAACTTAGGTAAAAAGGTCGATGTAAGTACAGATGTGGTATTATAAAGAGCTCACAATGATATCAGCAGCAATTTATATAATTTAATGAGTCACGCGTCCGGCTGTATGAATTGATGTGCCCGGCACACGACAATAGTTACGAAAAAAGTTAGTCCGTTGAATTGAATAAACACTGTGGTTTGACACCGAAAATTAAATGCAATGAGCAGCTTTCAAATCGGCATTTCTATCGCATTTTCGGAAAAATATGCAGTAAAAAGTTAACCGGTTTGTAATAGGTTTTAAAAGGATTACATGTGAAAATTACCTTGTCCAAACATTTCAATTCCTCAGTCGGATAAACTGTTTTCTCACACCTTGCGCAAGTTTTATTCATGGTGAATGTTTTTAACACAAAAACACAATAAATATAATAAAGCACTGATATTTCACAGAGCAACACGGGTTTTCACGATTCACAAATAAAGTTCAAAACTCGGTATTGTAAGAAAACACTCAAGAGCACGATTTTCGTAGCATCTCCGTACGCGCATGCCAAAAAAATGACAAATGGCGGCGGTTGGGGTGGCCAACCTTACAACATTTTCTACCAAGAAAAAACCAGTAAAATTGTTGCCACATAACCATTTGAATGTCACCAAGTTTCAACTACCTTCAAAATAAAATTAATATATTTTATTATTTACCGTGTGTGTAGTAACGCTAGGAATATGATTCCTATTAAGAAATTAAATAGCTAAAGAAATCGCATGTATCGCAAAACTATGTAATTAAAATAAAAGAAAATAAATAAGGTACAAAATTAACTACGAACATCGGCACTTCTCCTTTTGGAGCACCGACAGCGCTTCATGGAACAACTGTTTCGACGTCTGTATCATATCAGTCAAGTGGTTGTAATCGTACTGTTTTTCTTCCTCCAACATTTTTAGTTTATCCTCTAGAATTTTTAATTTCTCTTCAGTCAATTCTAGTCTGTATTTCAAATCTTCTTTATCAAGCAGTTCTTCGACTTGAGAATCGGAACCTGTAGACTCACTACGCTTATCGCCGCTCGCTTCAGTGGAAGACCTTTTAACCACCGTTGAGGATCCATTATTGATATCGAAAGTATGCTCCTTTACGATCGAAACCTTTGATATTCTAGAGCCTTTTCTGGAATCTCTCAGCAACCTTATTTCGTCTTCCAAAGTCGATATTTTTCGCTCGCATCGCCTTTTCTTTTCTTTTAGTTTCCTGTGGTTGAGTTCTAGCTCATCCCATTTGTGTCTTTCCGTATCTAATCTCAAATTTAAAGTCACTACAAGATCAGCCAGTTTTTTAATTTCGTTGTCTGTTGCAGTCTTCATTGGAGTGAAGAATATGCTTTGAAGAGAGCATTCTTCATATCTCAAAAGCTGGGCTCTTAGTTCTTCGATTTTAGTTGCCTTTTCAGTAGCCTGTTTTCGTAAAGCGTCAATTTTAGCAGCCGTGTTTTGTGTTAGTTTTTGGTATTCACCGATTTCGACGTTCATCTTATTCATTTTCGCTGTGTTTTCTTTCAGGATTTCCTGATAATAAAGCTCTAATGTTTTGATTTGATTCTGAAAGCGAATAAACGAAAGAATAAGTTAAGTAAGTACATACTTAGATAGGTCATCTACATACTAATTGAATTGGCCATAATTGACAATTTAAGGGACATTTCGACCAAACTGAAAGTTGATGCTTTCAATAGAGGTTTGAATATTTTCATAATTCTGCCATCTTCTTTATTTCTCAAACCTGTTATATTCTGCAGATATAATGAAAGTCAGAACTAATTCACTGATGGCGCACAACGTTGACAGTTTTGTTTCAGAAACGTGACGCTTTGAATTTTTTACTCACCCTCTGTTCATTAATCAGCAAATCATCATGGCTGCTCTTCTCAACAAAAGTGTACATCTTCTGTCTAATCGTAGTTGCATCACATTCCAAATTTCTAATCCTGCATCTCGCACCTTCTAACTTTCTCTTAAGGTCATGATTTTGTTCTTTAAGGCTTTCCATCTCCTTCATTGCTTGGTCGACCTCCTTCTTTCTTCTAAGTTCTATTTCTCGAATAACCTGTGGGAATGAGGTACATAATTTAGCAAAATTCTCTGTTTGTGCCAAAATTATTTGATGAACTTGAATCATTACGTAGTGATTGGCCTCAAAAAACACAAACCCCGTATTTATAAACGCTATGTGAGATGATATGAGACTGTGATTCGGAAAGTGTATGTCTATGCGCACAATTTCACTAAATGCCAAAAATGTCAGACAGACTTTCCGAATCGACATTTCAGTTCGAGTGTTTGTGAATACGGTGTAAGGAAAATAATTTCACTGGAACATATACGTTCCAGTGAAATTATTTCTATATATAGGTTTGTTGTATGGGAACCCATTTCTGGGTTATGCTCGCCTTTTTACTTAAGCTATTATAGAAAAAAAGAAAACAGATTCTAAGTTATTCGCGACAAGCAATAACTCAATATACCTACATCCTAAAACTTTACCATACCTGACTTGGGTCCTTCCTCTTGTCAGGCATATGCGATTCTGATAGCTGTTTTCCATTCAATTTATTCTCAAGATCGCTAACTTTAGCTTGCAGCAACACAATCTGTTGGGCCCTGCCTTTCCAACCAGCCACATCATTCTGTAATTCTTTGAGACTCGTAAACTTATCCCCTAACTCACTTTGAAGAACCTTCGTGGCCATCAAAATTTCATTTTTTAGCTCCAGATTCCTATTCTTAGTTTCGTAAAGCTTTTTGTTTACTGTCGCTAGTTTGTTATTTAGCTCTTTTAATTCATCAGGGCTTGCATCTATCGGTTCGTCTTTGCACAAGCAAACGTCAAGTTTCGCATGTTCTTTGTTCAAGATTTCAAGCTGCATAACTTTTCGTTCTAAAGCTGCGTTCTTTGTCTTATAACTCTCTATTTCAGACACCAAGTGGCGGTTCTGTTTGCAGAGATCAGTGATCTTTGCGCTGATAATTCCAGCTGATTTTGAGGATATGGCAGGGCCAGTGCCAGAAATTATGTCACGTATTCGTTGGTTAAGATCAGCTATGGTTTTGTTCAGCTCTTTCGCATTTTGTTCTTTCATGAACACACATTTGCGTAGCTCGTTGTTGTCACAAGTCATTACCTGTAATAATGTGATAATTGTAGAATTACTTAGCACCTACCAGTATAACAACCAAAGTATTTAAGGATTATTTTAAAACCTGACACAATGGGATAGTGATTTTAATGAAATAGTAAATCTGATCCAGGAAATTGTCGTCCCATTTCTGTCTTGCCGGTTTTATCAAAAAAATTTAAACGTTTTTTATACAACCGCCTCGATGAACATCTTAAAGCGCAAAAGTTTCTTTACAAAAAACAATACGGCTGTAGGCCAAAATCCAATAACGTTTCTGCAACAGTAGATTTCATAGCAAAAATTAAGCTAAGTATCGACAAAAAGCAAATAACATTAGGAATTTTCATAAACTTAAAAAAAGCATTTGACACAAAGGTCACAAACTGTTATTAAAGATACTAAATGACGTTGGTGTCACTGGTGGTGCCTTTGCTATCTTTAAATCTTCCCTGGCCAGTCGTTCACAAGTGATTAAAGGAAACCCAAAGTAGTTCTAAAATCGTAAGTTTTGGCATTCCGCAGGGATCAATTTTGGGACCCTTAATAATAATATCCATGAAATTGGATTTAAAGGTGATCTAACGTTGTACGCTGACGATACAGCTTTATTTTATTTTGGACACTCTGTGGACGTTCTTATGTGTGATGCTCGGGATGATCTAAATCTGCTAAATATGTGGCTCAGTGCAATCTACTCACAATAAATATAGCCAAATAATTTATATTATTCGCAGCAAAAAACAAAAACATACAACACAATTCACAACACCATGCGTAACCAACCTATCAAAAAATTTGATCACGAAAAGTAGCTTGGATTAATTTTAGATAACCACCTGAACTGGAAACCACATATGGAGAGGGTTTGATCTTAACTGACTGCGCTCACGGGAGCCCTAGTCGGAGTGTTCTCCGATGTGTTCCACGCCAAGTACGTTAACACATATTTACCACTCTTGTAAAATCTCACCGGGACTACTCGTATCTAATTGAAGTATGGGGCACAGCGGCTAAAACCAATATTGAAACGCTACAAATAGCACAAAATAAGTTAATAAAGACAGTCTACCATTATGATTACAGTACACCAACACAACAAAAATATACAATGAAACTAAGTTAATAAAAACATTCACACAAATACGTTTTACAAAGAAACATCAAATAAACAAAATTGGGCTCAGAAATGCAAATGACATACAATTATATCCACCACGCACCAGCTATGGCAAGAAAAATGTGATATACGAAGGTGCTGCGTAGTATAATAAACTACCAAATAACATCAAAATTGCAAAATCCATGTCAATATTTAAGAAATACTTTTTTTTACGGATGGGAAATCATCAAATGACTTCTCCCGCACTGGGCAGAGCGGAAGGGAGTGTCAAACTTGTACTGACTAAAACCCATCCATGTTTCTTCCTTGCCCTTTGTGTTCCAGGGCCGCGGTATCTCTTTCGAACAGCCCGCAGCCCTGGCAGGCATCAGCCCTTGCGGACTTCTCCCTGTTTGCTGACATCTCTTTGAGGCGCGCGTGGAACACGAACGCGCCGTCAACACGGCAAATAAAGACATCTCAAACCCGAATGATTAAACTGATTTCTGCCTCGCCTCGTTGGTCTAGTGGTCACAAGATTCACAAGGGCGACTGCTGAACATGAGCTGACCAAGTGGCTTACCATTACGTCTTAAAGCAGGAGTAATTCCAGTGTGAGAAAGAGATGGCGCTAGACGACCTGTATAGCTCTGTTTCTTTCCCACACTGGAACTACTCCTGTTTTAAGACGTCATAGTAACGCCCCAGGTCGGGTAATGTGTTGTTTGGTTTTCCATCAGGAATTTTTCAGTAGCAGCTACGGAGGATTTATGTCTGGTTGATGGCAAAAGGCTCGCCCTCTACTGCAACATAACTGGTGAAATGTGGGTGTACAATTAGGTACACCTAGCTTTTCCGCCCATTGTGGCACCCTATTTATAAGTTCTACAGGGTGGAAGGGACACTGACGCGAAAACAGTTACCATGTCAGTACATCATTCTGAATTTATGAACCGACGATGAAAAATTTCTCCGTTGGGGCAAATTTTGGTTAAACTTTCCTTTATGGGCCATTTATGGGGTTTTGAGGGTGTGAGGGGGAGGGGGGGAGATAGGGCTTGAAATGCTAACTTTGACATCTGTCAAATGGCGTGATAATTTCCAATTTGTATGGAAACTTTAACAAAATATATCTCGTAAGCCGTGAATCTCCGCAACTTGAAAATTTGTAAAAAGCTTTCTATTCATGAGTACTATCTACAAAAAAAATATATGAACTTCCAACTCGATAAAGGAAAGTTTATCCCAAATTTTTGCAAACTGCAATACCTACATCTGATTTTAAAAAAATACAGCTGCTGTTTAATATAGCTGATTAAAACAAAAACAACAATGAAAAATTTTGGGTGGGGGGGTTTACAATTATGTACTAAGTTCGTGGTAGCCTTTTTTTCTAATTTCGGTGTAATTTGTGTGTTGTAGGTATGCTAAGGAAATAGTATTCATCTATCTTTCTACACTTCTGCCTAACCCTTCGGAGATTAAAGGCATGACGTTATATGTTGTTATCTTCGTTCGTTATATTTATGTTGGTTAAGGTTTTTATGTGATTATAAACCACAACGTTGCTGCCCTAAAATGTAGTTTTCCTAAAACTCTGAAAATTATTTGTTGAATAAGGAGAATCTTGAAAAATTTAACTTTAATTTATTTAACTTATTGTATTTAGTTCAAAGTACATTAAATCCACCTTACCTCGCAACCGTACCAACTTATAAAGTGAATGGTACATACATACAGTGTCTTATTTTTACGCTTTATTGATAAACATCACTTTTACCTACTTTAAGTTGCTCCAGCAAATGAGCGTTCAGTTCTGGGGGGTACAAACTATCACCGGGCTCTGGTTTTTCTAAAGCAGCTAGCATTTTGAGTTTCATCTCGTCAGTTTCGTCAATTTTAACAGCTAAATCTGCATGTTTCTCTTCTTTCTCGCTCGGCTTAGAGCGCGTAGATTTTGATTTATCCGTCATTGTTTTTAATTATTCTGTTGTATTTAAAATGTAAATAAAATATCAGCATTTCCTTTGAGTAAGAAAAACTGACATAATGAGTCAAATATTGTTCGAGGTTTAAAATTAATTGGATGCCTCTTTTGTACAGTGTATAGATCTCCTTTGTCGGCCTTTTTTGTCGTAAATGAACTTCATTTGCGACCGTACAATAATTTTAGCAATCCCTCCATGGATTAATAGTAAGCATTGCAAGCAACTGGTTTCAAACCAAAAATAAAAAAAAAGTTTATTCTCATTTCGTGTAACAGGGTAGTGAGAGACGACAACACCATCAACTACCAACATAACGCAATTACTGTCAATGTCAGATGAAATCAGCTAGCTGTCAAAAAAGTGACAGCAGAGACGATTGATTTTTGTCGCAGTAATCGTGTTTTTATTAAATTAAAATTTTATTAGTGCATTTCAGTGGAAGTTTTGGAAGTCTCCATGGACGTTTAGGACTGCGGAAGCTTTTGAAACCTTTTTATCGGTTGCTAAGAGTACTAGGCAGGTAATAAATTGATTTGTCCTTGGGTTACAGGCAGATGATCCTCAAAGCCATGTCTTATCATATTAACGAGCTAACAAAACATCTTCACGGTACATTGTGTGCTATTTATGCTGTTACCTAACGTACCTATGTAAAATATGTTTGGTCACATGATTTTTTCCAACAAGAATCTCTAACATATGACGACAAGTTGAATGGAAAAATAATTGTTTACTATTTGTCCTCTTGAGTGCTGTATAGGACTATAAATTGCATCTAAATGTAGATATTACGGAAATATCTTATCAATACTCACTTCTTACCAGATAATTCTGGCTATTATTATTTTTTCAAAATAATTACCTCTGGTGGATACCAATTCCTTAGATTTCTCCTCATTAAATTTCTAATTCTACCCCTTCTTTCTACCCCTTTCGCCTGTTAAAAGCATTAGTGAGTGGCTGATATAGTACAATATTTTAATCTGTGTGGGATGGCACAAAAAAAAGAAATAACTTGGTTTGAACAAAATAGTTATAAATTTAAAGTGACAAAATGAAATTTATCGTAGTTTCTATTATTTGTAATATTTGTGAAAAACCCTTTGTCCAACATAGGGAGAGTTAAAAAAAAAAAATTAATGTTACATCATAAAACTGTTTCTATACTTTCGTACCACTTTCCTTGTCAGCACCTTTTGTGGGATTATGCTAGAATCAAATAACATTATTATAGTTCAGTACTGCTGGAAATAGGTCACTCCCAACCTGCATTACATACATTCATACTCAAAATCGTGCCTTTATCAGGCATATGTTGCATGGCTATTTACCGGCTCCTACTGTTACAAGAAATTTAAATAACTGGAAAAATGTGGGTGTAACTTTTAAAGATACAATCTCTGCCTAACCATTCAGACAAACAGATATGATGTTATGTTAGCATTAGATTCAACGCCTAGTTGACGCTTCCCATGACCCACGGGCTGGCTTTTACTTTGGCCAGAGGCCAAGTGTTGCCATACAACGTGGCAACACCGCCAGTCTCTTGGGCACATTACCAGCTGACAGCGTTGAGGAGGAGTTTTTCGATACCCTCTTATAGTTTGTTGTTAGTTTATTCATTTTAGTTTAATAGAAAAAAATCCCATTTAAACCATTTTATATAGTTAAATATAACTAACGTAAACCTCTTTTCTCCCCAGCCATGCCCGGCACAAACCTCATAGTACCCGTCGTGCTATGGGGCAAGCACGCCCCAACACACTGCGTGTCCTCCGTCTATCTCTCCCGGGACCAGAAGACCCTCGTCACAGGCTGCTATGATGGACAGATCTGCATATGGCAGGTGGATCCGGATAGCTTGAAAATGACACCACGGTGTTTGCTTGTGGGACATACTGCACCAGTTACTTGTTTGTCCAGGGCTTCGATTATTCAGGTGGGTTTTTGTAATTGTTTCTAGAAGAAAATTGTTTTCTTTATATCTTCTGCACTTGTTTAAGTCATTTAGAAAATGTATAATTATGGCTCACTTATTTTAACAGTTTACATAACGACTATTCAAATCCTTATTTCCAATTAATGTTCTTCTGCATCTTTGAAATTCAAATCAATATCAACTTTATTAAAGTTTTATTTAAGTTGATTTAAGAATGACTTATACTAGTAAGAAATTAAAATGTTACCTACCCACCTACCTTACCCTACCCATCTTACCCTTCCTACCTACTTAGTACTTAACTCCGTGCCTACCTACCTCCCTACCTACCTAGGTGACGTAAACTGTCAATTGCGCTAATTTATTTAAAAACGCTTATATCATTTTTTTTTTCCGTGAATTTTTCAGATATTTTAATAGTTATTCTGCTATTCGAGGCGGAGACGAATCCAAGAAATCAAAGATCATTAAAATCGGTCCAGCCGTTCTTGAGTTAAAAGTGGTGTAATTAACCCGACTTTATTTTATATACTAAAATATAGATTGGGAAACTAAATTGCAAGCGCATTATAGATTTATTTTTATAAATCACACAACATAAACACACGCCTGTAATCCCCCGAAGGGTTAGGCAGAGGTGTACCAAATATGACGCCCAGATTTCGCCAGTTGTATGAAGTCCCATGTAATAGAGGGCGAGCCTATTGCTATCAACCAGGCAAGAGTCCGCTAGAGCCTAGAGCTAGAGTCCGTGGCTAAATTCCTTATAGAAAAACCCTAGAATACTTTGCCTGACCTGGGAGTCGAACCACCGGGCTTCATATTCAGAAGAATAAATTAAGTTAGTTAAGTAAGGTTTTATTAATTTTAATTTCCTAAAGTAACTACATTTTTGTTTCTGAACGAAATCGTGGATCCATTTATTAATATTTAAAGTAGTTATAATTGTTTTATTTTTTTCTCTTTACAGGACAATAACTTCATAGTGTCATCTTCCGAAGCCGGTGAGATGTGCACTTGGGATCTGGTTGACGGCAAATGCAGGGAGAGTGTCAAACTTTCACAGATACATACTAATATACAGGTTAGTAGTATTTTTGAGCACAAAAAAAAAAACCGGCGTGCGTGTATGACCAGATGATATTTAAGGGGGGCCCCCATACAACAAACGTATTTTTTGCCGTTTTTGTCTAATGTTGTATAGATAATGGTACGGAACCGTTCTTGCGCGAGTCCGACTCGCATTTGGCCAGTTTTTAGTAATACTGCCCTGCTAACATTAGCAGGGCAGTATTATTAAAAACTGGCCACACCAGATTAGGACTGGTACATACCAGTCCTAATCTGAGTGATGGTATTGATAGTAAAAAAAAAGTGTGCAATTCACACATGGTAGAAGTGAAACCTTCAAACATTTTGGCTTCAAAATAAACACTGTATAATGCTTCCTATCTCATTTTCTCCCACGTTAAATCTTATGAATGTACTAGCTGTTGCCCGCGACCTTCGTTCGCGTGAAATTATTATTAAAAAATCCTCTTTATTATAAGCATCATTCTATTTGAATCGAATTTTATTACAAATTCCAAGGGTTTTTTTTTCTTTGCACAGAACCCAACCCCACACCCACGGAGAGGAACAAACAGACAGACAGACAAAAATTGTAAAAAATGTTGTTTGGTATATGTACCGTGTATACATCCATATGCACTTAGTAAAAAGCGGTTATTTTAATATTACGAACAGACACTTCAATTTTATTTATCTTTACAGATGTGTCTGTCTTTTTTTTACTGTCGCTTTTTCGTTTCATCGACTTTTAAATCACAACGATGCTAAAGAAGTTTTCACTTCAAAAAAAATATTTTTCGTTAAAATTTTCTATCTGCTTCCTCTAAATTATAATTATCTCTCATTACTTTCAGGCATACCACATGTGCAACAGTGAAGATTTACGTCTATTCTGCAACGGTTACTATGCAGAGATTCTGATCATGGACCCGTTCTCGCTAGAGATTCTGTTTTCTCTCAGTTCTAAGATGAATCCTGATTGGATTTCAGCTTTACATGTGAGTAGAAAACTTTTTTTAAATTACCTATGAAAAATTTCCATGTGGGCTTCGTTACGATGTACTGAACACGGGGTAAGTGTTTGTACGTCGGTGTCCACCCTGTATCTAATCATTGATATTTTTATTATTTCTATCCTTATTTGCAGTCTACAGGGTGTAAACAGACTCTTCACGAAGCCGTCAACCAAGCATGATGTACATCAAACTAAGTAACTTTACTTAGTACGGGGGTCCTGGAGGTTTTTAAAGTAAAAATTATACATTAAAAACATGTTTTTAAAAATAAACTTGTGAAAAAGTTGGAACTTTGACCCCCAATATTTCCGTAACTAGAAGGTTCCCAGCTATGGTCTAGAACAAAAAAATGAACACAATAACGGGGAGAACAAATGGCTTTCGGCTTCGTTAAGAGTCTGTTTACACCCTTTATAATGTTAATAACATCTTAAAATGATTTACAGCAAAAAGTCACTTACGAACTGTATTTATGAATGAATTTTATTTCAGGTCCTCCGTCCTTCTTCAAGAAAAGATGATGTTGTGCTAGCTATATCAATAACTGGGACGGTGAAGGTAAGCAATAAGTAATATTTAAGTAGCATTGGAAGTACCAGTAAAACATGTTGATGATTAATATATTCCAGCATTATTTATCTCCATAATGTGTGTTGCAAGTTGACTGATTGACTTCATATTTGGATTAAAATAGAGTTAAACAAATAATTTGACGTCGCGGTTGGCGCAGTGGCTTAGTGATCGATTGCTACGCTGCGTGTTGCGGGTTCAATTCCCGCATGGAACAAATATTTGTATGGCCTACCAGTAGTTGTTCCGGGTCTGGCTGTTTGTGTATGTGAGTTTAAATTTTTGTATACGCACCCACGATACAGGAGAAATTCATAGTGTGGGGTAACGTTTAAAAAAAACAACGGGTTGCACTCCGGGAGTGCCGGCAGAAATGAAAACTTGAAACAACGCCATCTAGCTTAAATATCAGAAAATTCAATAGCTTTCTGCAAGAACGAAAGATGTCGCTGCCGTATAAAAACTGAAACAACGCCATCTAGCTTAAACTACATGCACACTCGCGCAAACGCTCTGCGTCGCCGATTCAATCTGACGATCTGACGCGAGTTTAACAGTTTTTACCCATCCCAAAAAGTGCACAACGCCGCTAAATAAGTTTTCACTTCAAAAATTACAAAACATTTAAAATGTTGCAAATATTTGGTTTATTTTCTTGACTGATTGAAGGTAGGTATACTTCTTCTCAGTTTGAAAATAGAAATAGAACAATAACTGTTCTTCTTTCCCAGGTGTGGTCCCTTCTAGGCCACGAGAACAAACAATCGGAGCCGATCTACGAGAACGAATCGAAACAGATTCGTTGTCTGAACGCGCTGTCTCTCAACTGCTGCGCCTACAACCAACGGACTGTGCTGATCGTGTGCGCCAAGTATTGTCAGATTTATGATGCTGGTAAGTTAAATCTATACTTAAACATTATCATCTGCCAGCCTTTTCCCAACTATGTTGGGATCGGCTTTCAGTCTAACCGGATGCAGCTGAATACCAGTATTTTACATGGAGCGACTGCCTATCTGACCTCCACCACCCAGTAAGTACTGGGGAATACGATATCCCTTGGTTAGACTGGTTGTCAGACCTTTTTTTTAGGCCACTGACTACCTAACGATTGTCAAAGATCTTTAAATGACAGCCGGGACCACCGGCTTAATGTGCTATTGCTATATGCTATGCTATATACTTATACAAATCAATAAAATTGAAGCGTCTGTTTGTAATAACAAAACGAAAGATTTTTGATGTTATAAGGAATAACTTAAAATAAATCAATTGTATAAAAACCAAATATAATTTAAATCTTTAATGTAACTATATAATAAATGAAAATATATGTAAAAAAAATTATCGAATATACTCGTAGAATGTAATTATGATTTAATGTATTGGTATTGCAATGTACATAAAAAAATATTATAAGAAAAAAAGAAAGAAAAAGTATTTATTAGCCCGAACAGGACAAAACACACAAAAAGAAAATGGTTAAATTAACAATGCAGTAAAATTATATTAATAGTAAACATTAAAAAAAAAACAAACGAGATTGGTTCTGTAAACTCAAACTCAAACTCAAAAGCATTTATTTCAATTAGAGCATTACAGGCACTTTTGAATGTCAGAAAAACAAAGAAGGCTAAGCTACAGTCACAGACACAAGGCCTAATAACTTGTGAAAGTTCTGTAGTTGCCCATTCCAAAGCGTAGATCTCTATGGAGAAGAATGGGCAAGAAACTCCATGGACACTCTTTTCAATCAAATATTTGTTACATAATCTTGGTTACATCATTCATGTTCAGATTATACATATGTGAGAACGATGTAGAAATATGTGCACGTTAAGAGCGTCCAAAGTAAAAGATTATATCAACAATTTAAAAACAAAGTACGTAGTTACAATAAACCGTGGCAGCCTAGAGATGACCAGTCCCAACTGACAGCGCCCGTTCACGAACATGACGCATGGATCAGCCCCATTCAGCTCAACCATATTGAAGGGAGCTAAATGACCCGACACACCCGCCACCATCAGCGAGACATTTGAGTGAGCATGACATTCTCTCAGCCACCAGGGTAAATTCAAGTCAATGAAAGATAACTAAATGTAAATGGTAGCTTTACAGTACATGTAAGACGCCCAAAGGCCCCTATCTGAGCCTTGTGCTGTAACATTAAAAAAAAAATCACAGCGCTGGTATTCTGATAGGACCCAAAATGAAGACACGGTCAGGCACGATTAAGAAAAAAAATTTAAAAATATAGTGTATAACAATAAAAATATGTTATGGAAATAATTATGTATATTGTTATTTTGAGAAAAAATGGCTTTATTAATTTTATTTATAAAGAGTAACTTAGGCAACTTTTATTTTAGAAAAAAGGTTAGGGTTCCGTGTAAAAAAATTAAAACCCTTGAAAATGTTAACAAAATCCAATTCAAATAGGGAAATCATATTTTTATAATAATATCACGCCGACGAAGGTCGCGGGCAACATCTAGTTATTAATGACTCATTTATAGGCTGATTTTGTTACCCATAGCTATTTTAATGCAGTACTGCAAAGTTGACCGTCTCTTTCCAGGTGACTTCTCAGTCCTGTGCTCGATACAAGCGCCGTCTGGCGAGCGTTGGATGTCAGGCGACTTCCTGGCGCCCGACAGGGTGCTCGTCTGCTCCACTGAGGGCAAGGGTTATCTGTACAGACTACCTGCCAAGTAAGTTATTAGTCTATTATGTTAGTAAAAGTGGCTAACTAATTTTCGATGAGATAGATAATTGATTTTGTGACTCCTTGACTGTTTGTTGATACCACTTATCTTACGTACTACTTAGAAACTTATAACTGACTATGTTAAACGATGTATTGACTTCTTGACTAAGCTGAAAGGCCTTAAAGCTGCGCTACCACGTAAGATGAGTGAGGATGCGCAGCGAGGGATGTGTGTGAAACTAACCAATAGTCATAGCTGAGCATTAACTCGTTAATCCGTTAATTAACGAAGTTAACATTTCGACTAACGGATTAACTTTCAAACTTTAAAAATGTTAACGGACTCGTTAACTTCCGTTAAATTTCCTTAAGTCTGTTAATCGTTAATCCAGTACCTAATATTTATCAAGCACCACGCCGTCGTCTTCGTAAAAACACGTTCTGACAAGTAAGTACGAGCCGGCCGATAAGTGCGTAGCGGCGCGTGCTGCGAGTGAAACGAAACTAAGCATCTAGTTAAGTATTGTCGGTGGGTGTGAGTGAGAAAAAAAAACTTCCAGAACCCAAACCAACAGTTTTTATAAAGTAGATCATTAGCGCAACGATATAGAAAATGCAATTTTAATAAAGTTTTAACGGATTAACGATTAACGTTAACTTGCGTTAAATCTTCCGAAATGTAACGCTTTAAAGTTTAACGATGTAAACTTTTTAGTAACGGATTAGCGATTAACGAAGTTGATTATTTGTTTAACGGTGCCCCGCTATGCCAATAGTATAGCTTCTTTTTCATATTTTGAACTAAGTTAGCTATGATTTTTTTGTTTTATGTACATCTCTCTCTGTACATCCTCACACATCTCTGGTGGAGACGTAGCCTTACTGTCTTGTCATAGTTCAACGCGACATTTACTTATGCTGACACCTTGACTATAATTATGATAAGCTGACTCCTTGACTATTATTCTTGATTATTGACTAAAAAAGACAGATAACATAGAATTACTTTTGACTTGTAACTATTTGACACCGAGGTTTATATTTCTGATTTGACGTAAAAAGACTGAATTGACAAAGTTGGCTAGGTTGCGAAAAGGATTGTGTTTCACCAGTTGCGCTAACTAAGCTAATGTTTTGTTTGCGATCTCAAGCGATAAATAGGTACGAATAAACAAATTTGATAGAGATTTCTTATTCCATTTCAAAGTCACACGAAGATCTATGTCACTTGAGATCGCAAATAAAGAATGATAGGAACCAATTACAAAATGAATCAATCAAAATTATACTTTGTAAAAAATGGACAAGGTGTATATAGAACACAACGCTTGAATTAAATGTTGGTATTTCTTATTTTTGAGCTCGAAATGTAAAAAGGGATTGGACGGATTCATGATACTTAGTGGCGGTACTTTCATTTAAGTCTAAAAGCTTGGCTTACCCTTTATAACCTTACTTACTCTTCATGATGTAAAGGTTACTGAACAGTCTACTTGCCTTATGGGTTTGTCGTAATGTTAGGCAGGCACGCCACTATATATCTTAATCTTTTTCGAATACATGAGTACATCAGATGGAAACAACTTAAAAAAAAACGGGTAGCACTCCGGGAGCGCCGGCAGAAGTGAAAACTTGAAACAACGCCATCTAGCTTAAACTACATGCACACTCGTGCAAGCGCCCTGCGCCGCCGATTCGATCTGACGATATGACGCGAGTTTAACAGTTTTTACCCATCCCAAGTGCACAACGCCGCTAAAGAAGTATTCACTTCAAAAAACTGAAATTAATAAGTAATCAAGATTGAAGAAAGCTTGTCAAGAACTTCGCTACTAAGTCTAAAACAACCGTATCAAAAGTCTATTAAAGTTTGTGATACCAATTGATATTACATTAATTTAAACGGATTTCAACTGTATTGTAGTGTGAATAAAGTTGATGGAAGTGTGTTTAGAGAGAGAGAGAGCTCACGCATAGTCCGTATATGTATTATCTTTACATAGTATAAAACAAAGTCGCTCCCGCTGTTTGTAGATTTCATTTTCAGATCCATTGCGTAATTTAAAAGATCCTTTAGATCTTTTAAACTACGCATTGGATTTTAATGCAGTTTTCAGCAATAGATAGAGTGATTCAAGAGGAAGGTTTATATGTATAACGTGGAACCTGTGGCAAACCGGGGCGGGTCGCTAGTTATGTAAATAGGGTGTAACGTAATAAACGCAAGACGTCTCGTGTGATATCACATATCAGACCATGATACTGAACAACTTTTGTTTCTATGACCTTAGTTTTACTATACATGTTGATCAGCTGATTGCGTCAGTTCATGTAGAAAGTACACAACAACAACAATACACAACAACAAACACCCATACCAACAACAAACAATTACAACAACACAACACAACAATACACAACAATTACAAACAACACTATTACACAACAACAACAGTAACCGCATGACCTCTCGTGTGATATCACATATCAGACCATGATACTGAACAACTTTTGTTTCTATGACCTTAGTTTTACTATACATGTTGATCAGCTGATTGCGTCAGTTCATGTAGAAAGTACACAACAACAACAATACACAACAACAAACACCCATACCAACAACAAACAATTACAACAACACAACACAACAATACACAACAATTACAAACAACACTATTACACAACAACAACAGTAACCGCATGACCTCTCGTGTGATATCACATATCAGACCATGATACTGAACAACTTTTCTTCTATGACTTTAGTTTTACTATACATGTTGATCAGCTGATCGCGTCAGTTCATGTAGAAAGTACACAAAAACAACAATACACAACAACAAACACCCATACCAACAACAAACAATTACAACAACACAACACAACAATTACAAACAACACTATTTCACAACAACAACAATAACCGCATAACCTCTCGTGGGATATCACATATCAGACCATGATACTGAACAACTTTGTTCTATGACCTTAGTTTCACTATACATGTTGATCAGCTGATCGCGTCAGTTCATGTAAAAATACACAACAACACACATACCAAGAACAAACAATTACAACAACACAACAATAACTAATGTTGGGGTATGATGCCCAACAGTGAAAAGTTATGTACTTGTTATTCTTGTTATGTAGACTTGTAAGGTATGTTATGTTGTGTAAATGAGTAGACGAGCAATTCCCTTGATGGATTTATTGCTACTGTTTTATAATAACACGAATACATGCTAAGTTAATGAAATGCATATCTAAACAATATCGATATGCATTGATGAGTATGACGTACAAACTACACAAAGGTACAGCGTAGCTCGTACAACTAACAACACAATTACACAACAACAAAACACAATCACAACAACAACACAATTTTTTTTAGAATTTCGTGATCTCGTAGCGCAAAAGTTGTGCACGATATCATGACCTCTTGATTCTCTATCTAAATTAAACGTTTTTAGATCGCAATCGCGACTGCTGAACATGAGGTCCTGGGTTCGATTCCTGGATCGGGCAAATTGTTACTAGGTTTTTTCCATCAGAATTTTTTCAGTAGCAGCCACGAAATCTAGATTTGTGCCCGGTTGATGGCAATAGGCTAGCCCCCTAATACATGGGACTTAAACATAACTGGCGAAATATGAGTGTACTATTAGGTAAACATCTGCCTAACCCTTCGGCGACTACAGGCGTGACGTATGTAATGTTTTCAGGAATAGGGATTGGCTTCAAATCAAATATACAACTATCTCGTTCAAGCGTGTGTTCAAATATAGACCTTCTACCTAACGCTAAGCGATTAGTTTCGATTGGCATGCCATTGGTTACGGTGTTATCATCATTTAGATACTCATTGGAGCACTATATGCCTATGTTATAGATGTTTATTTGGATAATTAAAGGGTTTTACATAAACAATGTAATTTATTTACTAATGAAAGTAGAATATTTATATAAGAATATATATTGAATTATATCAATGACAGTCTCATGGCTTACCTATTAAAAATGATCTACAAGGTTTAGCAACGCTTACCTAGGTCAATCCGTGGATGGGTGACAAAATAAATACTGAGGCATGCTTTCCGAGATATTTCTAGATCTCGAGAAGCTCATTAAGCAGTTGGTCCCGGCTGTCATTTTTAGATCTTTGACAGTAATTACGGGTATTCAGAAGTCAAAGAGTGACAACCAGACTTGCCGAGGAGTAACGATTTGTGGAGGTCAGATTGGTAGTCAGTAAGACTGGAAGCCGACCCCAAAGTACTTGGCAAGCCCAGATTTTTTTTTCAAAATGAAAAACTTAAATTGTTTATGAATAACCCGAAACTCCGTCCACATAAAAACAATAAAATAACTGCCAAAAAGGCAAAAAAGCTTTAACCTTAAGCTACATATAAAGCTAAGCCATACGATAATATTTGAAGATATAAACATTTCTTTTTATAGCAGACTGCGAGGCCGGGCTATAAGTAGGTCAGCACACTGTTTGTCTGTTTATGTAATTGTATTTTGTATGTAGATAGAGTTATTTTTTTGCTAGCACTTTTTGAAGGCTTTTTTTATTTTTTTAGATAGTGGGTAGTTTTTTTTTTTGTGGCAATAGCCAAATTTTGTACACAAGATGGATGGGATACTGACGTTAAAATGGTTACCACGTATTCTCTACAACATTCTGAAAGCACAGGGGCCGTTTAAGTATTACGTAAGCAGATTTATTGCAATTATTAACCCCCCCCCTGCCCCTCGTCAGCAAAAGTAAGTAAACCTCTTACCCCCCTCTCCCATGCTTACGTAAACATTGGCACGTGCATTTTTTTGTGTTCTGGTTTCTTGATTGATTAATGAGCAGCGGAGTCTCGGCTTGGAAGTAGGTTTGTCATATGTGTTCAAACCGAAATCGGATAAATTTAAAAAAATACGACTCACGTAATCACCATCCACACCCCTCCATCCCCCATGTCATTAAAAATAAGCAATGCAAAGACCCCCCCGACACCCTGTAGTACTTAATACTTGAATAGCCCCACATAGAAATTTTTCACCAGTAATTTAAAAGAAAACAGCTGTTTCTTACAAAAATGCCTACCAGTGGCGAAGGTTCCATACAACTCGATTCCTACCGGCTTCCCTTTGAAAAATGGCACAGTCGGTATTGTATAGACAAATAATAATTATGATATGAAAGTCATGTACTCCGGCTTACCTCTTACAAAAAATGACCCTTCGCGCTGATACCTACACGGTCAAAATGTATGGAACAACTGTTTTTTTTTTTAAACTACTGATGAAAAATTTCTTTATGGCCAGGTTCAGAATGATATGAATACGTGGTGACTGTTTAACGTCGGTGCCCCTTCCACTCTGGTTATTTTATTATTATCGCCTCTTATATGATAATACCTTTCTCCACAAAATAACTATAGCCCGTTTACGTTTATTAAAAAATAATAATTAAAAGTTATTATTTCTAGAGCGTATTATTTTTAATTTGCGGTTGCACTATCATATTATATCCATCGTTTATATGTGTATTTATTGTAATTAATTAAAAAAGTGAGTTATTAAAAATTAGGTGCGTAGTACTCGCAACCAGCTTGGATGAAATTTTGTAAGAAAATGTATGAATAATAAGAAGTATGTTTGGCTTTTAGAAGACCCTTCGTTTCTGATAACCTAGTCGGTAAATCTGTTGTCAAATCTAATGTGCTGTGTAATAGGTAATAGGGTAGTTTACAAAAAAAACTAATTTGTCCGTCAGATAGATTTTCAAAAAATATTGAACACGTATTTTTTCTGTTTTCACGTAAACAAAAAATGAAGACGATACAGTGCGTCGAAAACTCGTGTGGCGTCATAATGTCAGTGTACTGGCGGAGTGACGTCACAAGCCCCCACTTATGATCTTTGATGCGTTTTATCTTCGTCAGTTTTTATTGATTTGATAAAACAAAAAATACGTATCCAATATTTTTCGATGATCTAACTGACGGACTAAATAGAATTATATTTTTTAATCGGGAAACATCCCTATTATTGATTGAACTAACAGTAGCTGATCATACAAGGTGGAGACGGAGCCTTCACGAAGCCGTTAACAAAGCTTTCTGTACATCAAACTAAGTACTATACAAGGCAAAAATTATTGTTGGGAATATACTTTTTTTTGGGGTGATAATTCACGTTTTACCGTAGGACTCAATGTAACGCATTCAAAACATTGTGTTGATGGATGTATTGAGTAGTACGGGGGCTATGTAGGTATTCAAAGTAAAGTAATAACATTAAAAACGAGAATAAAAAAAAAAATGTCTCAAATTTGGAACTTTGACCTCCTATATCTCCGTAACTAGAAGGTTCCATGGTATGGTCTAGACCAAAAAAAATATCGCAATGAAGGGATGAACAAGTGCCTTTCGGCTTCGTTAAGGGTGCGTTTACACCCATTTTTTAAAAGTCGACTTTAGATTTAATAACGGGTCAAACTGAATATGGTTTCAGAAACCATAGGATAGTTATATTTGTAGTTACTGCCTACTCTAAAAGGAGTATGGCGAAATTGTTTAGTTGTAGAGTTATTTTTGGAGTGCCTTAATTAAATAAATAAAACACCAATAAGTATTAGTCCCAAATCTGAATTTGAGTCGTTTCCGTTTATTTAAAAATATTGTGTTGTATTCCAATTCAAATTTATGTGTTTTTTTCTGAATTATATGTGTACGTTTTCCTTTTTTTAAACCGCTATGTTATTAGGTCTCATGTGATGTCTTTAAGACCAAAGTTTGCTTACTTTTTATCACAAATGTTTAATGTCAATGTAATAAAAAGAGCACATTGCAACATGGAAAAAAACATAACCCAAGTATTGTAATGAATTAACTAAAACATGGCTACTAATATCATACTTGGCGACCCGGTTGGCGCGGTGGCTGAGCGATTGGCTGCTACGCTGCGTGTCGCGGGTTCGACTCCCACACGGAACAAATATTTGTGGCCTACAGGTAGTTGCTCCGGGTCTGGCTGTTTGTGTATGAGATATTAATTATTTGTAAACACAGCCACAATACAGGAAAAAGTTAATGTGGGGCAAAGTTAAAAAAAAGTTTGTGTGTACTTATGTACGCAAGTAAGAAGTTATACTTCTTTGGCGTATAAAACTAAAATGTTGACTATCTAACTTCAGAGTGTATGTTGACTAGCTAACTTCAGGGTTTCGGTTTTTCGTGACGGTGTGCGCGCGCATCGTAAAAATTTACTCTCATTATTTTTCCCTAACGCGCCAAAAGAAGTATAACTTCAAAAAAACGTGTTATATTTTAAGCGTGTTGATGTTCACTGTTCCCTAAAAACCTCTTATATGAAGGCTCTTTGAAAAAATTACTGCGATCTATGTATTAAACAAATACTTGTTATGTTGTAGCTCAGTACCGGATCACAAAGGCTTCCACGGTCCAACTGTGGACCACGACAGTCCCGTACTGTTTGGGATACTTTCGCATCCTGATAACAAGGTATTGTTATTTTCTTTTTTATTATTTTTGAAGTAGAAACGACTTTAGCGGCGTTGTGCACTTTTTGGGATGGGTAAAAACTGTTAAACTCGCGTCAGATCCTCAGATCGAATTGGCGGTGCAGGGCGTTTGCGTGGCGTGAAGTTTTTATGCTAGAAAGCGTTGTTTCAAGTTTTTTTCTACGGCAGTGACATCTTTCGTTCTTGTAGAAAGCTATTAAAATTTCTGATATTTAAGCTAGATGGCGTTGTTTAAAGTTTTCACTTCTGCCGGCACTCCCGGAGTGCAACCCGTCTTTTTTTAAATCTTGTGATATCATGTTCATACGGCGGCACATAAAGCTTTTCCAGTATAACGTGGCCTCGCTTTGCGTATATTTTCTGTACAATGAGAGATCCGCATGAACTGGTTTTGTATAGCTTGTTCAGCCGTCGTGCGTACGAGGTGGGGTTCGGGTCATTTAGCTCCCTTCAATGTGGTTGAGCTGAATGGGGCTGATCCATGCGTCATGTTCGTGAACGGGCGCTGTCAGTTGGGACTGGTCATCTCTAGGCTGCCATGGTTTATTTTAACTACTTACTTTGTTTTTAAATTGTTGATATAATGTTTTACTCTGGACGCTCTTAACGTGCACGTATTTCTACATCGTTCTCACATATGTATAATCTCAACATGAATGATGTAACCAAGATTTTGTACAATATTTTGTTTGAAAAGAGTGTCCATGGAGTTTCTTGCCCATTCTTCTCCATAGAGATCTACGCTTTGGAATGGGCAACTACAGTACTTTCACAAGTTATTATGCCTTGTGTCTGTGATTGTAGCTTAGCCTTATTTGTTTTTCTGACATTCAAAAGTGCCTGTAATGGTCTAATTGAAATAAATGCTTTTGAGTTTGAGTTTGAGTTTGAGTGGTGGGTTCAAATCCGAGCAGGTACCAGTCAATGTGATTTTTTCATATCGCTTTTTGTTTTCGTACATTTTGTATGAATAATCGCACACAACAAGCGGGCCTAATCGTGCAACTTTATCAAACTTTTTTGCTACATAAAAATAACCCTAAAAGAATATTGACTAGAATTTACTTTTAAACTTTAATAAATATTTTTTTTCGTCCACAGCTTCTATCATGCCCACCCGCTATGCGTTTTATAATAACCTCAGTAGGCGGCAAACAGCGCCGCCTTCTACTACGCGGCGACTCAGCCGGCGTAGTCTCCGTATGGAATGTGGATGAAGCTGCACAGCCCACACCGCATCTTACGCCCAGTGAGTTGTTATAGGGAGTATCGTGTAGACAAACAACGCCACCTTTTACTACGCGGTGATTCAGCCGGCGTAGTCTCCGTATGGAATGTGGATGAAGCCGCACAGCCCACACCGCATCTTACGCCCAGTGAGTTGTTATAGAGAGTAACGTGTAGACAAACAAAGCCGCCTATTACTACGCGGCGGCTCAACCGGCGTAGTCTCCGTATGGAATCTGGATGAAGCCGCGCAACCCACACCGCATCTTACGCCAAGTGAGTTGTTGAGAGTAACTTGTAGATAAACAACGCCGCCTATTACTACGCGGTGACTCAGCCGGCGTAGTCTCCGTATGGAATGAGGATGAAGCCGCACAGCCCACACCGCATCTTACGCCCAGTGAGTTGTTATATGGAGTAAAGTGTAAACAAATAACGCCGCCTATTACTACGCGGTGACTCAGCCGGCGTAGTCTCCGTATGGAATGAGGATGAAGCCGCACAGCCCACACCGCATCTTACGCCCAGTGAGTTGTTATAGAGAGTAACGTGTAGACAAACAAAGCCGCCTATTACTACGCGGCGGCTCAACCGGCGTAGTCTCCGTATGGAATCTGGATGAAGCCGCGCAACCCACACCGCATCTTACGCCAAGTGAGTTGTTGTTGAGAGTAACTTGTAGATAAACAACGCCGCCTATTACTACGCGGTGACTCAGCCGGCGTAGTCTCCGTATGGAATGAGGATGAAGCCGCACAGCCCACACCGCATCTTACGCCCAGTGAGTTGTTATATGGAGTAAAGTGTAAAAAAATAACGCCGCCTATTACTACGCGGTGACTCAGCCGGCGTAGTCTCCGTATGGAATGAGGATGAAGCCGCACAGCCCACACCGCATCTTACGCCAAATGAGTTGTTATAGAGAGTAACGTGTAGACCAACAACGCCGCCTATTACTACGCGGTGACTCGACCGGCGTAGTCTCCATATGGTCGTAGATAACTCTACACCTCACGCTGAATCATACGCAAAATAAACGTATAGGTGTCAACGTTGCGTATTACTACGCAGCGTCTGTTGTGTGTTTTTTTAACAAATTACTGCAATGTTAGAGCATTATTTCTTAATTATTCTTATTTTGTTGTCCACAGCGCACGCGCCGATCGTAGTGACAAGTCTGGACATTGCTTGGGAAGACATGAACCCCAGTCCCGTCGGTATACTAGACCAGTTGAACCATCCAGAAGAACAAGGTTTGTTTCTACTTCCATTTAAATAAAGATGTTCCCTGAGGAAAAAAAGCTACAATCTCGTGGCTAAATAATAACAGCCGCTCGCGTCGAACTTTAGGTTAAGCCGTGCTTGCCTAGTGTGGTCTGTGGATGGGTGACCACCCATTACATACCAAGTTTCCTCCTTACCTCGGAAGCACGTTAAGCCGTTGGTCCCGGCTGTCATTTGTAGATCTTTGACAGTAGGTAGTCAGTGGCCCAAAAAGTCTGACAACCAGTCTTACCCAGGGGTATCGTATCACCCAGTACTAACTGGGTTGTGGAGGTCAGACAGGCAATCGCTTCATGTAAAATACTGGTATTCAGCTGCATCCGGTTAGACTGGAAGCCAACCCCAACATAGTTAGGAAAAGGTTAGGCAGATGATGATGTTCCCTGAGTAAAAAAAATATAATTCTATTTAGTCCGGCGGTTAGATTATCGAAAAATATTGGATACATATTTTTTGTTTTATCAAATCAATAAAAAATAACGGAAGTTAAAACGCATCAAAGTTCAGGAGTGGGGGCTTGTGACGTCACTTTCCGCTAAGTGTACCAGAATGTGACCTCACACAAGTTTTCGACGCACTGCATCGTCCTCATTTTTAGTTTACGAGAAAAAAAAAATTACAAGTCCAATATTTTTCGGAAATCTATCTGACGGACTAATTAGATTTTTTTGGTCGACTACCCTTATAGGAAAAGATCTCACGGTCGACGAGAGCTAACACTGGTATTCAAGAACGACTCTTTGCTGTGCGGACACATAGCATTGAATGGGGCGCTGTGATTGATTAACGTTGTGAAGCGACCTCACTCGGGTTGACTGACTGACATATCTGTGAGTTCATTATAATGAGCGCATAGTGTCGTTCGTCCCTCAAGTATTGTTTATGAATAGGTTTTTGGGACACTGTGCGTCCGCGCACACTGAGTAACGTTCATGAATACCGGTGTAAGCTACAACTAGCTATCGACGATTTTTTCCAATACATCGTAATGTAATTGATCGCTGATCATTCACGCTGGCCGGCTAGATCTCTCTTTCTCTCGATTCATACTAGCTTTTATTTGCTGGCTTGACTCGTTTTATTTTAATAATCCTAGGCAGGACAGGTGCTACCTTGTACAGAAAGTATGTATAGATAGTTCTTCCCGTGAACTCTCCCATAGGGTGTCGTATTGCCGAGCCATCGGACTTTGGGAGTGAGTGCATCCGTATTTGCTCACGCAATCACTATCACTACATATTATAAAACAAAGTCCTCCGTCGCGTCTGTCTGTCTGTTCGCGATAAACTCAAAAAACACTGCACCGATTTTCATGCTGTTTTCACCAATGGATAGAGTGGTTCTCGAGGAGTTTCTCTATGTTTTGCCATTTGGCGTACCAAATCTATATTTTGGTTCCCGTTGAGGAGCACCGCCGTGTACGATATTTATTACATATTATTAAATATGATTTATTTATTTATATATTTTATTTTACCATTTAGGAAGGTTACGAAGAAAGAAAAGAGTACATAGTAGTAAGTATATACTGGCAAGGAGAATCCGACGTTAACAGTAATAAAATACTTTGTTGTTTTCATTTAATGTATTAATGCTAAATAAACAGCCTGTGAATTTTGGTTGAATTAAAATTTTAACAGTTTGGAGTTTATTGTGTATCAGTGGCGAAGGTTCCACAAAACTCGATTCCTACCGGCTTCCCTTTGAAAACTGGCACATCCGGTATTTCTTATAGAGACAGATAATAAAGGGTGTAAACAGACTCTTAACGAAGCCGAAAGGCACATTTTCTGCACGACATTGCGATTATTTTTTTTGTTCTAGACCATACCTGGGAACCTTCTAGTTACGGAGATATTGGCGGTCAAAGTTCCAACTTTTGACAAGTTTTTTTTTTAAATACATGTTTTTAATGTAAGATTTTTACTTTAAACACCTCCAGGACCCCCTAACTATTCAATTCATCCATCAGCACAATATTTTGAGTGCGTTACATTGAGTCCTACTGTAAAACGTGATTTTTCAGCCCAAAAAAAAAGTCGTTTCCCAGCACTAATTTTAGCGTAAAGTTACTTAGTTTGATGTACATAATACTTGGTTGACGGCTTCGTGAAGAGTCTGTTTACATCTTGTATAATCACATTAAAGATATATACTCCGGCTTACCTCTTACAAAAACTGAGCCTTCGCAACTGTTGTGTAGTGAAAAAAAATAAATAGCCTCGCACACCACGACCACGGCTGGTCGCGATCGTGGCCGCAACCTTGGTCGCAGAAACTTCGACCAAACAATTAAACCGCAAGCATATTCCTTTTACAGTTGTGTGGTAATCGGTTCTCGTGGTATGGGCATGTGATGCCGAGGAATGAGGAAAATGTCGTGAGGAAAGTTTTGAGTATGAATGTGGATAGGTATATGAGTAGAGGAAGACCAAAGCAATGATGCATGGACTGTGTGAAGGATGATATGGCATGAAAGGAGGTGTCTGATGAGATGACGAGTAATAGAGAAGTATGGAAGAAGAAGACATACTGCGCCGACCGCAAATGAATTGGGATGAGGGCAGAAAATGATGAATGATATGATATAGTGTTTTTAAAGTTTATTTGAGGGTTGAAAGTTTAGACCTCTGTACAAGAAAATTTACACAGTCATGTTCAATACATCATTTCGAACCGAAGTGTCGAGTCACGTAGAAATTTTTCAACGGGTTTTTCAAAACAAAATCAGCTGTTTCCTTCATAAGTGCAATATCTGCACGGTTGAAATGTATCGCATTGCAGATATTTGTTAAAATTGCCGATGATAAATGGGGAAGAATGGTATTGAATACGTGGTAACCATTTGTGCGTAGATCTTCCATCGTGTTGAAGTACTATAATGGGTGTAACAAGACCCTCCACGACCCCCGTACTAGTCATCAATCCATCCATCAGCACAATTTTGAATGCATTACATTGAGTCCTACCGTAAAATTTGATTTTCACCCCAAAAAAAAACAGTCGTTTCCCAGCAATAATTTTTACGTAAAGTTACGTAGTTTGATGTACAGAATGCTTGGTTGTCGGCAAGGAAAGGTCTTTTAACACCCTGTATTCCTGTGTTGTATGTATAAATTGTGAAAGGACACTGCGGCTATTGGAGAGTGTAGTGCGCGAGGTGCAACTAATTAACTTAAAAGTGTGTTTTAGTTTAACATTACTCGTATTGGAAAACTAATTTTGACAGCATGTTTTTTCTACCAGATTTTTTTTGTAGCTCTTCCATACAATAAACAGTTCATAATTTTATATTTTTGTTCCAGAAATAAAGCTGACAGCATCAATATATCTTCTCGCTGCTAACCGTTTGGTGGTCGGTAGAGAAGACGGGTCTATCGTCATAGTGAATGCAACGCATACGGTGCAACTGCAGCTATTGCATGGCAATCATCAGCAACTTGATGGTAATTATTATGACATTTAATTGTCTTTGTTCATAAATGCCTTTTTTGCCCCTTTTTGGGTGTATTTCAACTGCTTACAAGATTTTTTTTAAATATGATTAGCCAAAATTGAACGACACATGCGACGCAAATTGTTTTCATATGTATTGTAAAGTTAATGTTCATATTAGTACGAAACGAATGATCACAGTCGTTTATTGAAGTATAGACATTAATGTCGGTAAATAAAGTTAATTTTCATATACAGGGCATAAGAGACAACCTTCCACAAACCGACAGGGTGCATCCAGCTCCTTATTTTGGATCATATTTCACCGGAATTTTTCTCCAGTTTTTTTTTCAGTTACTATCCTTTTATTTCAACGTAAAATTACATTCCCTGTACGCAGCACTCCATTTATGTAAATAATACGGCTGAAATAAAAAAATCAACAATGGATGTTGAAATACTCTAACAAACGACTCGTGAAATCAGTTATTCACTTCCAGCCCAGCTACAGAGTTCATCGAACTCGTCGTCGCGCTTGCCGTTCGCTACGTGCGTTTTGCCACGGTAACGTAACGTAAAGAAAGAAAAAACGTTTATTGGCACATGCTACAAGTTTCCAACCATTGCGTATGAGGAAATAAAACAAACCAAATTTTTGGATTCCGATAACATTCCCGAAATAATTTCTTTTACCGGTCATCTAAGTATAATATACTGAATTCACCCCATCAGTTTGTGGAAGGCTGTCCCTTACACCCTGTATAAAACAGTACTGTACAGTATCTTGAGCAAAGGTAGAGCTATTTCTAGATCTCAGCCTTAGAGGCGGTTGAATAGGGTATGTGACAGGAAGTCAAAATAGTTACTTTTTTATGAACTGTCAAAACGCAAAATGTGTACGTGATTTGTATGAAATAGCACGTTGTGACGTCATACTTATTTGGGATCAAATGTAATACTTATTATCAGTAAATCCAATTTTACAATTATATTGTCCCCCAATATTTAATTTCTGTACGGTGATGGTAGTTTTTAAGATGAGTGGCCTTATTTCTACGTATTTTTATATTTTATTTTTGCCCTTGTCAACTAGCCTATTGTGCCTTACGCCTTTAATTTCAGATATCTCATGATTGTTGTTACAGATTGGCCTCCACATCAGTTGCTTCTAGGCCACAATGGTCGTGTCAACTGTCTTCTTTATCCACACCATGTCCATCAAAGGTAAATATTCGTTTTTATAAATAATAATAAATTCATTTATTGCAGGTAAAGAACACCCATTGCCACACACAAATTGATAGAAATCACACGGATTAAATTAAATATGAAGAAACAAAAAAAAAACAGACAAATTTTTTTTAAGCTTTTGTGTAACTTAGCTTATTCTTGAAATATTTTTTCAAATCTTTTGTTGTAACCTGGACCTCAAGTTTTTGCCCTGTTGTAACAAAATATTGTACAATTCATGTAACTGTTCTTGTGGACACTTTTTGCTTGCGTCACAATTTTCTGAATTTTGGTCGCGTCCAATGAAGCGTCAAGACTCTTAGGAGCATTTCATTCCACATTCCGCAAAATATCATCGATATCCCAGATTATTTCAACAGTGACCACTACGGATTCCCCGTCTCTTGCCGAGTTATAGCTTAACAACATACTGGGTGTAAAAAGACTCTTAACGAAGCTGAAAAGCTTTTATTCTCCTCGTCATTGCGTTCGCTTTTAGGGTTCCGTACCCAAAGGGTAAAAACGGGACATAGGTGCACGTTCATTCCACTGTCCGTCTGTCAATTAAATAAAATTTCAGATAGCCACACAGACATGTCTGGCTGTCTGAAATTTTCACAGATGATGTATTTCTGTTGCCGCTATAACAACAAATACTAAAAACAATAAAATAAATATTTGAGGGGGCTGCGGCCCTGGAACACAAAGGGCAAGGAAGGAACATGGATGGGTTTTAGTCAGTACAAGTCTGACACTCCCTTCCGCTCTGCCCAGAGCGGGAGAAGTTATTTGATGATTTCCAATCCAAAAAAAAAAATAGTATCTCTAATACAACAAATTTTTTTGTTTAATGTTGTATAGATAATGATACGGAACCCTTCTTGCGCGAGTCCGACTTGCACTTGGTACAGTTTTTTGTTCTAGACCATATCTTAGAAACTTCTAGTTACTGAGATATTGGAGGTCAAACTTCCAACCTTTTCAAACCCATTTTTTTAATGATATTAGTTTACTTTAAATACCTCAATGACCCCTGTACTATTCAATTCATCCATCAGCACAATGTTTTAAGTCCTACCGTGAACCGTGATTTTTCATCCCCAAAAAGTAATATCCCTGCAATCATTTTTGCGCAGTGTTAATTACTTTGATGTACAGAATGCTTGGTTGACGGCTTTGAGACAGGTTTTTATTTACCAATTATTATATTACCTCAACAGATACGACAAGTCCCACCTAGTATCGGGCGGCATAGACTTCGCAGTGTGTCTGTGGGATCTGTTCAGCGGCGCATTACTGCACAGATTCTGTGTGCACGCCGGGGAGATCACACAGCTGATCGTACCACCGAGTAATTGTAGCGTGAGTATTAATAATTTATTCACAACTGCCTAAGCTTCGCGGTTAGTTATTATACTCTGTTTTTTAAACCCTGAGACTAAATTGACACATGCTGATGTCAAACTTATAAATAATGATACCAGCTCTTTTGTGTAGTGTTGTACCTACGATACCGGTTTGTTGAATCGTAACTTTTTATATTTATTAGACAATTAGAAAAAAAAAACAGATGCCATCAGTGCTGTACTGCTGTTCCCAAACGGATATATAAACCCTTTTCTCTTACAAAACGGCATTTTTTTTTTAAATACATTAATAGTTTAGTAAAATGACATGCATGCATGATTAATAACCTGTAAGTAATTAATTAAAAATGTATGTTCACATTATATACATACATATATACCTTATTACTTTTGTATTACATATTTCGTTTTAAATAACTACCTACACCTTTTGTTTAAGATAACTTAAAAAAAAATATACTACTTGATTTTATTAACCGCAATATACGGTAGTGGTACATCACTATTTAAGAATTGAAACAAAAAGCTGGCAACCATCGTAATGTCAATGTACTCTCAGGGATTAAAAAACGCACTTTAGTTGCATTTTTTAGTCTAGTGGTCGTTGTCCTGGGTTCGATTCCCAGGTCGGGCAAAGTGTCATTAGGTTTTCCCATCAAGAATTTGTTAGGAACAGCCACGGAGTTTGGATTTGTGCCCAGTTGATAGCAATAGCCTAGCCTGTTATTACATGGGACTTAAACAGAACTAGCAAAATGTCTCGGACTATGTATGGGAAATGGCCTGTTATTTTAATATTACAAACAGACACTTCAGTTTAATTTATTTGTGTGTATGTATGTATATAAATGTTTAGATTATTTGTATAGATGTTATGGCTGACGTTTGTGTCACTGTATTTTCTACTCGCGGCTTTGTGTTTTTTTAATTGGAGAAAATCGTAAATCTTTTCTTTTGTTGCAGCCCCGGATACAAAAATGTATCTGCTCTGTCGCTTCGGACCACAGTGTGACTTTGTTGAGTAAGTTTAGTTTTTATAATGCGGCATTTTAGTTAGATTTACGGTACAAATCGCAAAAAAAAAAATTGAATTTTGCGGGCGACCTTGGTGGTTCCACATAAGGAGTACTGGAGATAACAGTACCATTTTTCAGTTAGCCTAATTCATTGCTCAGACTTTTGAAATTCTTTCTAAAAATTCATATTTTTATTTATTGAAGTGAAACTTCTTTATCGACGTATGGGAGAATTTTTTTTGACGTATCGTCACGTTTTTCGGTTACGCGCCATGTTGCTTTTTTTGACGTAAAGAATATAATGTATCATTATTGATGAAATACAACAATAGCAATGATATTATAATAAGAACAATGATAAAATAAATTACTCATTAATTGTATGCATGTCTATAATAATAAAATAGCTTTAATTTAATACGGAAAAACATGTTTTTCTTAAGGTTTAAGCCTTATCTACCCCATTTTCGTGAAGTTGCAAATAGTAGAAAAATGATATGTCGTAAAGAAGTTTCACTTTTTACCTGTGTACACTGGTACACACACATATTTTATTTGTTAGCTTGTCATGTGCCACTGTCAATAAAGGCCTACCCTTTCTCCTTCCAAACCTCTCTATCTTGTGCGATCTCTGGCCATGTTGACCCTGCAAACAAGATCAGCATAGCTATTCACAAACGCTTCGATTCCATTTCGATTCGGAAAGTCGTATGTCTATCTCGCTTACTTTCGTAATGCCAAAAAACAATCAAATTACGACTTGTCGAATCGAAGCGTTTGTGAATAGCTATGCAGGTGGCCTACCGTGACGTCATAAAGCAGTTGTCATTCTATTGTGAGAAAGAGATGGCGCTAGACGACCTGTATAGCTCTGTCTCTTTCCCACACTGTAATTACAAATGTTTTAGGACGTCATAGTAACCCTCCAGATACCTCGACAGCGAAAATATTACTGTATTCAATTTTTATCTAACCCCCTCTTTCTTTCTCCCCCAGGTCTAACAGAACGTAAATGCGTGACCTTAGCCTCTCGCCACCTGTTCCCCGTACTGGCCATTAAATGGAGACCAGCTGACGACTTCATGGTGGTTGGGTGTTCCGATGGCACAGTGTTCGTGTGGCAGATGGAGACCGGCCATGTCGACAGGGTCTTGCATGGTAAGTGTTAGGACCACATTGTGACAGCATTGGGTCGTCGGACCACTTTCTGATAGTAGTGGTTTGTGGGAGTCGTTTTTGACAGGTCAAACCACTTTCTGACAGTAGTGGGTTGATAGACCACTTTCTGACAGTAGTGGGTGGATAGACCATTTTCTGACTGTAGTGTGTGGATAGACCACTTTCTGACAATAGTAGGTCGATAGACCACTTTCTGATAAAAGTGGGTAGATAGACCACGTTCTGACGGTAGTGGGTGGATGGAGTTTCTGTCAGTAGTGTGTGGTTAGACCACTTTCTGTCAGTAGTGGGTGGATGGATCACATTCTGACAGTAGCTGACTACTGATTGGAGTGCTTTAGTGTCGTTGGGTATACCTATGCCATACTTATTCTGTGGCGAAGACCGGCCATTTTCATAGAGTCTTGCAAGGTAACGGAAAAGAATTTAGGCTCGAAGACGAAAAAATACAAGAGATGCAGGTATCTTTAGAAAGGAAGATCTTTGAGACTTACCTATAATATTAAAGGTCGTTATAATCTTATTCAGGAATGGTCATTTCTAGAATCTTGCAAACTTTTTATGTGTTGCGTAAGTCAGGGGAATCGTACTCGTATTAGTCAGGACTAACTGGGTTGCAGAGGTCAGATAGGCAGTCGCTCCAAGTCAAATACTGGTATTTAGCTGCATCCGGTTAGACTGGAAGACGACCCCAACATAGTTGGGAAAAGGCAGGTGATGAAGGTCCACAAAAGTAGATTTTCTTTTCGTATTTCGTCGAATCTTGTTAATTTAGCTTGTAGTCGGACACGACACGCCGTCAGCAACTGTGCCCTAGACATGGGTAGTTAGTTAACTTTAGGGCCTGTTTCACCACCTACGATTAAGTTATCCATAACTTACTTGGCAGGTCATATATACAAATTCTTATCCATTTTTGAATTAATTCGGGAAGTACTGGCTATTCGGACATCGTGAATAGCCAATTCCAAATTCCAAAAGTCCAAATTCGAATTTTAAAATATTATATCCCATTCACTGCCCAGTACTTCGCGAAAACTTCGTGAATTTCGTTCGCGTGCCCACAATCCGTATCCGAGTCGTCGTTATAATGAACTATAGATGACTTGTATTTATGCCCAGAACCCGACTAGCGAGTCCATAGCTACGGATACGGATTGTACGAACGAACAAATTATTGTTCGACTCATATGCTGGGTTGTGGGCACTGAATGGGATATGATTTGTCTTATGAATAAATCTTATATATAATTGCTCCGTTTTGTATTCAGGTATGATAGCTGAGGAAGTATTGTCGGCATGCGACGAGGCTATAGCTGATGACCTCGGAGGGTCGCTGTCGACTGGATCTAGTGATGGACTGGCTAATCCTGCTGTACACTTCTTTAGGTAAGTTATGTAGTTAAGAGATATTTACCAATAAGAAAAATGTTAACGTCCTTTTGCTGAAGGAAAGGAAAAAGAAGCGCGGAGTATATTTAAATTTGCCCGAATTTTTGTATCAACTTTTTTCTTCTTAAGCTTTTATGTATCTCAGGAGTCCGCTAAAGGGCTGCGGGACTGTTCGAAAGAGATACCGCGGCCCTGGAACACAAAGGGCAAGGAAGGAACATGGATGTGTTTTAGTCAGTACAAGTCCGACACTCCCTTCCGCTCCGCCCAGAGCCAGAGGAGTCATTTGATGATTTCCCATCCGAAAAAAAAAATGTTTGTCAAACAGGAGATTAATACGAAGATTCTCATCTGTACAGAGGCCTCCGCCACCGGAACTTGACAGCAATGCGGGCTGCAACACAACGCGGCCTCGCAGCCCTCCAGCACAGCGGGCCCGCCGGCAGCGCGGGGCCGCTCGCCGAGCCCGCGCGGGCCCGCCGCGCTCAGCTCACTGTACAGGGCTTCAGGAGTAACCCTGCTGGTGAGTGAGTGAGAGGCCTGCTGGGTACACAAGTTCTACAAGTACCTAATAATAGCCTCCAAATAACTGATAGAAATGTGAACAGTGTAGATTTAGCGTAGGCTGATCAACAACTAGATACATAGAGCACGCAAGTATCACGATTCGTACGAAAACCAAGCGTGCCTTTTTTTTTTGAAGTAAAACTTCTTTACGGGGACTAAACTGGTGAATGTGTAACGTTACAAGGCAAACGGAAGTTTAAGTTAGTGAAGATAAAAAGAGAGAGAGTTCCGTTTTTTAATTTGACAGACGATTGTTCGACGATTGTTGAGAGCAGCGGTGGCCCAGTGGTACCGACCCCGATTTACGAACAGTAAGTCGTGGGTTCGAACCCAGGCAGGCGCATTACTTTGTGTAATTTATTTCATCACCACTGCTCTCAAAAACGGTGAAAGAAAACATCGTGAGGAAACCGGCATGTCCTAGAACCAAAAATTCGAAGACATGTAACATCTACCAATCCGCACTGGGCCCGCGTGGTAGATTATAGCCCATTCCCTCTCCTAGAGAGGAGGCCTGTGTCCCAGCAGTGGGAACATTTTAGGCTGATGATGATGAGACGATTGTTCGGCATTTGTTTAAGTTTTACTTCAGTCGTGTGGTCTAGAGCACACTCGTTTTTTTTGGGTGTAAAGTATCAAAGTCGAGGTAGACCGCGGCGCAGATGGTGTGAAGATCTGATCTCGTTTACGGGACGAACATGGCCAGATATTGCACAGGACAGAGAGGTTTGGAAGGAAAAAGGGGAGGCCTTTGCCCAGCAGTGGGACACTCAACCAGGCTAATAAAAAAAATAAAAATAAAGTATCAAAACCGAAAGGCACTTTTTCTACCCGTCATTGTGATCATTTTTTTTATCTAGAATGTTCTAGACCATACCTGCGAACCTTCTAGTTAAGGAGATATTGGGGGGTTCAAGGTGCTAACTGCCAAAATGTTATAACTTTGAATACCACGACCCCCGTACTAGTCAATGCATCCATCAGCACAATGTTTTGAATGCTTTAAAATGAGTCCTACCGTTAAACGTGATTTTTTACCCCAAAAAAACGAGTGTGCTCTAGATCACACGACTGAAGTAAAACTTAAACAAATGCCGAACAATCGTCTGTCAAATTCGAAAACGTAACTCTGTCTCTTTCTATCTTTACTAACTTATATCTCCCTCTCAACTTCCGTTTGCCTCGTAACGTCACACGTTCACCAGCTTAGTCCCAAGTCAAGCGTGCTTAAAGAAGTTTTACTTCAAAAATTCCTTTCCCAGCAATAATTTTTGGGTAGAATGCTTGGCTCAACCAAGCATTCTTTACGCAAAAAATATTGTTGGCTTTGCGAAGGTTCTGTTTACACCTTGAATAGCCTAAAACTACTAAAAAGTTCCTTAAATAGTTTTCTGTGTCACTTCTTTTTTTGTTTTTATTCCTCAGATCCTGAGAGCCACATCCTATTCTTCGATATCGAGGGTCTGATTGTGGAGCTCCTCAGTGAAGAGTATTCTGCCATGAGTCCTGCTAGTTTGGAGGTAAATTGTGTTTTAGTTTTTTTATACTTTATAAGTGCAAATTAATGGTCTAAAGGAAGATTGCAAGTCAATAATCATTTATTCATGAACACTTAATTGTATCTGAAGTTACATAGAGAATTACAACCATGCATGAATTTAAATAAAGCAAAAAATATATACAAGCATAAAGACACTTTTTTAATATGAAACTTTTTAGTTGGTTGGCTCCGTGTACCTTGTCTAATTCACTGACTGATTCACTTCACAAGGCAACCAATGATTCACTTTTGTCTGAAATGATCATTTTGTCGTGATAACGTCTTATAAATCGATGAACGCTGGCTGCACGCACAAAAAGTGTCTCGTCCCGCCTGAGCCGAGCGTGCAAACGAGAGCGCGGAACAAGCGATAGAGGGTTCGATCGGCTTAAGCGTTCGGCTTGTGACGCATCTATGTAAATTATACAAAATAATGATAATTCAGTGATAATAATTCAATTTAATTCATAAAAGTATGCAATGTTTCATCAATGTTTTCTTATAACGTTATCACGTAAAATTATCATCCGTAAACCGACTTTACAGACTACCATTTTTTAAACAGATTTTCAGCAGCAATGCCTTTTCTTTTGATATGATTCATATTATTCAATCTAAATTCTTTGTTCAAACATGAGTCCATAGTGTTAGTAGCAACAAAATAACTTAATAACTAGTGTTAGTAATAAGGAAATAATAAAGAACTAAATCAATTGGTATGGATCCTCACCCAGTGGCGCAGCAAAGGGGAATCCCACCGATCTGAGAACACGCTCAGGAGACTATTGGTTGCGGAGCGTAGTCGGTTGGCTATGGAGGCGGTCCTTTTTCTTACAATGGCGTAAAAATCGTCTGTGCGCGCCTCCGCAAACATAGTGGACGTACTACAACGCCACGACGGCCCCAACAATATCCTAAACGCGTTATTATATTGGGCACGCAGATCGCTGTATGTCCTCTGCGTAAAACAGGTCCAAAGACTGCACGTGTAAAATGGCTGACAGAAAACGTTGAAAATTATGACTTTAACTTGGTTATGTATGTGTGTATTTGTTTGTTGTTTGTTGCAGGCTGCCGGTTTGATAACGAGCGAGTACATGAAGGTAGCGGTCCTGACGCAGTCGGCAAGCCCGGACGCCACCAAGAGAATATCAGGTGATTATTAGGCTTCGTCAATAAATTTCAACCTCATATCTAACAGTATATGGTTTAATATGGTATGACAAAATAAATCGTCGTGTATCAAGAAAAGCTAGACTGTATGAATTGAATATTTACTTTATACCCTTGTAAGTAAGGTCCACTTCAGAATGATAAGATCATCAATTGTAGTAGAATATTGACTGACAGTTTTTGATCGCCACTCAGCTCGCGTCCAGTTTAATTGGTGAAATCTGTTGTAAAGTTAAAGAAATATCAACTTAATGTTCTTGTTGTTTTAAGTTCATTTTTGAATGATTACAACACAGTCCATCATATTATAGTTATTGAGAAATCTTTTGTTTTTACACATGCTTACATTAACGGATAGACTTCTTTGGCCGCGTCAAAGATAAAGCAGGAGATATGGAAAGGATATTAAAAGAAAAAGATAAACATGGTGGGTATTTAACTATAAAATAACTAGCTGACCTGCGCAACTTCGTCTGCATCACATAATGCAATTAAATAATATTGCGACTATAAATTGAGATGTAAGCTATCCTATCTTTTAAGTTGGATCAAACTACACACGGTGTGCAAATTTGATTAAAATCGGTTAAGTCGTTTAGGAGTCCATCGCGGACAAACAACGTGACGCGTAATTTATATATATAAAATAATGTTTTTGGCGGCTCTACTAGTTTAATACTCGCAATGGGGATGGCAACTGTAAATTTTATGGCGCTGGCATAGCTTGTACCAAGCATCGTCATTGGTTGGAAATCTGTCACTGTCATTTTATATGTCAAAATAGCTTGACCTCATTGGTCAGATTGGGATTAAGCTATGGACACGCCATCTACAACCAGCTTTGACTAGCCTTACGCATTGCAAATTTAAGGCGTTAGTGCATGTCGAGGTTATTGTTACTGAATTTTTCCATTAAGAATGCCCAGAGCTTAAATTTATTTTAACACTAGCTTTTGCCCCCGGCTTTGCTCGCGTAAATTTAGAAATGACAATCAATCCGGGTTGTACTCTGCTTGCATATAATTCAATCGTGGTTCGAAAGACACGTGGCGTCATCTATTATCATAAGAACGTTATTGTTGTTTTCCTCGGGAACAGTACTTCTTTTCGGGATGAAAGGTACCCCATGTCCGTTTCTGTACACCTGACAACGTATATGCAAAATTTCAGGATGATCGGTTCAGTGGTTTAGGTGTGAAATGGTAACAAACAAACAAACTTTATTTTCGCATTCATAAAATTAATTTTAAAGTTTTAACATAACATCACGCCTGTATTTCCACGAAGGTTTAGGCAGAGGTGTAATATGAGCCCTTTTTTTTTCGGATGGGAAATCATTATCAATATCTTATTTTAATTTTAATGGTAATTTATTTTAATTTTTCAGATTTTAATTTTTTAATTCAATTTTATCCTTAATTTTTGATGCCAATTATAATTTAAATGTATTTTTAATTTCTGATAATAATTTCAATGTTAATTTATTTTTATTTAAATTTTATGGATCAAGTTAAGCTGTTGGTCCCGGCTGTCATTTGAAAATCTTTGACAGTCGTTAGGTAGTCAGTGGCCCAAAAAAGTCTGACAACCAGTCTTACCAAGGGGTATCGTATTACCCAGTACTAACTGGGTTGTGGGGGTCAGATAGGCAGTCGCTCTATGTAAAATACTGGTATTCAGCTGCATCCGGTTAGACTGGAAGCCGACCCCAACATAGTCGGGAAAAGGCTAGGCAGATGATGATGATGGATCAAGTTATCTGAAATAAATGAATTTAAATTTTAATTTAAAACGTTCCCGTGGTTAAATTTTCGTACATAATGGGAGCAAACCCGCGAGGTAAAGCAAGTCGCATATATGTAGATAGTTCGTGCTTCCTTAAGAGAAGAAACAAGTAAAGTCCCAGAATTGTAACCGATTGTTTTTCCTGCAGGTATACTGGCTAAAATGAAGGAGGGTGCCGAGAATATGCAGACTAAACTGCAGGCGAAGGCCGAGCAGCTGAAGGGCCATGTTGAGGCTAAAGGTAGGTGCTTCTATAGGTGCAGCAGTGCAGCTGATATGTAGGAGGTGACATTTCAAGGTGGGGTTATCAATTTGATACAGTTGACGCGGAAATATTTACGTTTGAAGCCGTTTTTTCACTTATCCATGGAAAATTTGTCATTACAAATATTTTTAAGAAAATTAACGATATGATTATCAATTGAAATAACCTCCGTAGTACCCACCTACCTCCGTGACGTGAGCTATCAATTGCGCTAATTTATTTAAAAACGCTTTTATTTATAATTGTGATGATCGGAACAAGGACTCACGTTGTCCCATACAAACTTTGCCCCCGTTTTTCACCCCCTTAGGGGTAGAATTTCGGAAAATCCTTCAAATTCAAATTCAAACGTTTATTGCTCAACACAGTACAATTTTATACATTTCCAGATGTCAAGTGAATGCGCAATCCACTGTATTGTACCAATTCAGGCATGCAAAATTTATCAATGAAGTAATACAACTTATACAAACATAAATTCCATAAACAGTGTCGAGAAGAAAATAAAATCGAATTAATACCTTATACAATGTTATAACATACATTAAAATTAATACATTCTAAAATGTTATAAATTCAAATTAATACGCTATAAAATTTCATAAAAAAATATCATAAATTCAAAAATAATAACTTGTACAATAATTAAACCTTTCTTATCGGATGCCTACGTCATACAAAGAAAACACCCTCCAAGTTTCAGGTCTCTACGATCAGCTGCGCGTTGATCCGTCAGTCAGTCATTCAGGACAAAGCATTTTATATGTATAGATAGATAGATAGATATGTAAACCGCTTTTGACCGTGTAAGTATTGCACTTTTGTATGAAGCAGTAGCGACATTTATAATGTTAACAACAGACATTTACCCACGACGGCGCTAATCAAGTCGTAACAATACTGGCATACTTGAGCTTTACATTCCAGCTGTAATTTAACAAATCTCTGCACTACATATTATAAAACAAAGTCCTCTGCCGCGTCTGTCTGTCTGTTCGCGATAAAATCAAAAACTACTGCACCGATTTTTAAGCTGTTTTCACCAATGGATAGAGTAGTTCTCGAGGGAAGTTTAAGTATATAATTTGTCAAGTTTTTGTTGCGGGAACGAGATCAAAATTTCATGATTACTTTTGGTCGCGATAAGAGCCTGCGCAGACGAAGGACAATTTGTCCGCGAACAATTTACAACAACCAATAGACGTTAACCAATAGATGACAAAACAACAAAACAACCAATGATCAGGAACGGACATTTCTATCGGGCGGACAAAAGTCCGTCGTCTGCGCAGGCTCTAACCGACATCCACGCGGGCGAAGCCGCGGGCATCAGCTAGTTTAGTAAATAAATTGGTCTCTCTATCTTGGCTCTTTATATTATTAACGCATAAATCAGTGGGCGTTTACCATAAATTTATAGATAAGGGACTTACTTTGTAGGTATACATATTTTAGACCGTTGTTTGTATGATACGGAGTCAGCGCTTGCGCATAACTCGGTTGAATACCGCCCTGCTCATACTAAAATACTGACTTGAAAACCATTGAGAGCGTTTTCTGTCAGTAAATAACATAACATCACGCCTGTAATCCGCGAAGGGTTAGGCAGAGGTGTACCTAATAGTACACCCACAACTCAAACTCAAACTCAAAGGTATTTACTTCAGGGCTGCGGGACTGTTCGAAAGAGATACCGCGGCCCTGGAACACAAAGGGCAAGGAAGGAACATGGACGGGTTTTAGTCAGTACAAGTCTGACACTCCCTTCCGCTTCCGCAAAAAAAGATGTGTGAAATTCACACGTGGTAGAAGTGAAACCTTCAAAAATCTTGGCTTCAAGATAAACACTGTATAATGCTTCCTATCTCATTTGTTCCCACGTTAAATCTTATGATTTTATGTGTGGGTCTCTTATTACTTTTTACGCTTCTTCGTTTCATCGATTTTCAAATCACATCGAAGCTAAAGAAGTTTTCACTTAAAAAAAAAGGTATTTACTTCAAGCATACGTAGATACTAGTTGCCCAGGCAACCTAGGTACAACTATAACCAATCTAGACTCGTCTAGGCGTGGTTCACAGCCTTGTATTGTGTACACCGGTTAGCCCACGTTAATTAATGCGTTGTGGGGCAAGTTGTAATAAGGGGATTTTGGGAAATATCTGCGTGATAGTAAAATTAAGTAGAGAACAGAAACAAAGCAAATAACAATAATAACAGCCGCTCGGGTCGATCTTTAGGTTAAGCCGTGCTTGCCTAGGTTGATCTGTGGATGGGTGACCACCACATACCGAGTTTTCTCCGTGCCTCGGAAAGCTCGTTAAGCCGTTGGTCCCGGCTGTCTTTTGTAGATCTTTGACAGTCGTTAGGAAGTCAGTGGCCAAAAAAAAAAAAAAAATCGATATAGCTAGGTTTTATTTTTAGAAAACTTCGTTTTATCCGTGTGGCCGAGCAAAGCTTGGTCATCTAGGTACTATCTATTGAATTACAATAAAATTTAAATCAGTAACAGATGATTTAAATTTTATTGTAATAAGTTAAACAGGATCTTGTCCAGAAGCCGTACTACCGTTCTGTATGGTGTTGGACGTAAAGAATACCACCATCGCATATCTTTCCATGGGTGTCGTACGAGGCGACTAAGGGACTTACCAGAGAATGGGCAGCAGCGTTCTCTGTGCCGTACTGTGATCGCCAACCCGCCTGCCAAGTGTGGCGATTATGGCAAAACCCCCCGGTTTCAGGGAAGCTTATGTCCAGCAGTAGACGTCTTTCGGCTGTAATGATGTCCAGAAACAGTGAGATATTCCACATAATATTGTCGTTTCATTGGTGGCAATATAAGTGAAGTAACCATAGCAACAAGTTCTAATTCATTGTTTTATCACTTACACCGCAACACGCATTTAGGAATTAGAGTTTAGCAAGACAATTTTGATTTAAGACTACAATGGTCAGATATCTATGTAATGTTGTGATCGTTGAATTATTGCTACTTTAGCGTTAGGTCCGATATTGTCGAACATTTAGGTAGATAATTCTGTTGGAGTCATGTTGTGGTAGATTATTTAGTACTTTAATTCTTAGAAAGGAAGTCATTCATCTTGGTATGTACATGTAATAAAGAGGGATGAAACGCTTGTGACTAAAAGAGTGATGGATATGAATGTTGATTGATGGAGAGGGAGAGGAAGGCCATAGATAATATGGATGTATTGTGTGACGAATGATATGAAAGAGAAAGGAGTAAGTGACGTCTGACAGGAGAGAATTTAAGATGAAAACGTGTTGCGCCGACCCTAAATAGAATGTGTCCTGCCTGCCCTGTTGCTTGCACATCACAGGAGTTGATGGACGCTACTGGAAGTGCTAAACTCTGCGCCAAATTTTGGGCTAACCCTATTTCAATTGTTACACGCTAAGAAGAGGATACGAACCTCGTTAAAATTCTTATATGATCACAGACTCAATTTATTTACGAGTTGTAACGCAATTCATATTATTTTGCTAAAGCGGCCATTCTTTGAGGACCCCAGTTTTTAACCCCGTGGCGTTGCGGGTGTACATACCAGATGGCGGTAACTACTCCCAGCCAGGTGTGCTCTTGGCAAGCTTGCTAACATATAATATTGGTTTTAATGTTGGTTATTATGAGCAAAGATACAGGGTGTAAACAGACACTTCATGAAGCCGTCAACCAAGCATTATGTACATCAAACTAAACATTTAACTTTACGCAAAAATTAGTGCCGGGAAACGATTTTTTTTTGGGGCTGAAAAATCACGTTTTACAGTACGACTCAATGTAACGCACTCAAAACATTGTGCTGATGGATGGATTGAATAGTAAGGGGGTCCTGGAGGTGTTTAAAGTAAAAATCTCACATTAAAAACATGTATTAAAAAAAAAAAAACTTGTGAAAAAGTTGGAACTTTGACCACCAATATCTCCGTAACTAGAAATTTCCCAGCTATGGTTAGATCAAAAAAATATCGCAATGACGGGGAGAACAAGTACGTTTCGGCTTTGTTAAGAGTCTGTTTACACCCTTTATAACCCAGAGCCTGTGCCTGGTTGATGGCAATAGGAGCGCCACCTATTACGTGGGACTTGAACATAATTGACGATTATGTGTGTGCCTAACCCTTCACAGAATACTGGCGTCATGTGAAGTTATGTTATGTTACATACAAGGTGTAAACAGACTCTTCACGAAGCCGTCAACCAAGCATTATGTACATCAAACTAAGTAACTTAGTGCAAAAATTAGTGCTGGGAAACGACTTTTTTTTTTGGGCTGAAAAATCACGTTTTACAGTAGGACTCAATGTAACGCACTCAAAACATTGTGCTGATGAATGGATTGAATAGTAAGGTGGTCCTGGATGTGTTTAAAGTAAAAATCTTACATTAAAAACATGTATTTAAAAAAAAACTTGTGAAAAAGTTGGAACTTTGACCCCCAATATCTTTGTAACTAGAAGGTTCCCAGGTATGGTCTAGAACAAAAAAACGATCGCAATGACGGGAAGAACAAGTGCCTTTCGGCTTCGTTAAGAGTCTGTTTACACCCTTTAGACTGATCCAAGATTATTAAAAAAAAATATGTAACCCCAAAATAGTAATTTATGAAATTAAATCTTGTCATCATCATTCTCCTGCCCTTATCCCAATTTATTTGTGGTTGGCGCAGCATGTCTTCTTCTTCCATACTTCTCTATTGCTCGTCATCTCAGCAGTCACCTCCTTTCTAGCCATATCATCCTTCACACAGTCCATCCATCGTTTCTTTGGTCTTCCTCTACTCTTATACCCATCCACATTCATACTCAACATTTTCCTCAAAATGAAATCTTAAATTACTAATTTAACGCCAAAAATAAATCAATCGCACTTGTCAAAAATTCTTAAAATATTCGAATTTAATCAGGCAAAGGTCTTAAAACCATTCATCTAGCGAATGACAGTCAAAGTAAAGCAAAGGCAACACCAGTCCAGCCTACTTATATTGACACTGCCACTGATTTCAAATATTTATAGAGGAAGTGCGAAGTAAATACAGCTTGCAAATATATAATATAATATGTTAATTATATATGCGTAATGAGATCTTGTTTTATTCATTCTGCACGGTCCCCAAGGTGATCTACATTCATAAATTATTTCGTCCAAATGTACTTTAGGACATACGGGTATGGAGAATGGCGAGCTGAGAAAACTTGCTGGGTTGGTTTTCGTACCTTTTCATCCAGAAAATTTTATTTTTATAGTGAAAATTTCTCAACTCCAAACACATGTAACATTGTTGTAAGAAAAAAAAGACATTTCTTTGGTACGTGTCACAAATGCACACAACAAAAATAAAATAAAGAACTTAAATCTAAGCAGAAAAAAAAGATAATATTGTGTGGCTCTCATTTGTAGATCTTTGACTGTCGTTACAGATAGTGGCCTGAAAGTCTGACAACCAGTCTACCAAGGGTATCGTATTACCCAGTGCTAACTGGGGTGTGGGAGGTCAGATAGACAGTCGCTCCATGTAAAATACTGGTACTCAGCTGCATCCGGTTAGACTAGAAGCCGACCCCAACATAGTAGAGAAAAGGCTAGGCAGATGATTGTGTGACTCACGGCTGTGCCAATGAAATGTGTAATTTGTGAATTCAAAAGCGTCTTCATCAGCCATTGCAGGTGATCTAGCCTAAAGCTGTTTGACTGTTAAACTGAAAACTGTTCTATCATAGAGCTCAAGCTTGCTTAGGTACTGCGTATCGGTCATGGTAATTTTTAAATATAAAATACATACCAGGATTCCTTACCAATATTTGCAGTGGTCTCTAATATTATCACAACTGACATACCAACAAAAAAGTCGCAGTTAAGGCTATGCCTTAAATAGTTTTGTTCAAAATTCAACTTCAACATTTCTTTGGTGGTTTTTGTGTAAGAGATAAGCACCTCAATTTCATCAAAGGAAAAAACTCAAAAGCAATAGGTAATATAGAGTTTTCTTTTTTTAATTAAAACATATCTGGCGAAATGTTGGTGTACCATTAGGTACACCTCTGCCTAATGCTTCGGGGATTACAGGCGTGATGTTGTGTGTGTTTTCTTTCTTACTAGTTTTGCAAATTAATCTTATATCTTTAACAAAACCAACAAGTTCGCCAACCTATCCGCCCGTATGTCACTACCAACAAAAGCCTACGCCCTCACCAAGGCAGTCTAGATATCAAGTAACTTGTTTCCCCGCACACATACAAACCTAATTGGCTCTTATTATCATTCCCTTAAAGGTCATAATGACCTGCCATTTCTTAACAGGGCTTGGCGAAATATGCCAGATTAACTTCTTTGTTCTTCGCGGTATTTTGAACGATATTTTTGTTCAGGAAGTGGTTTTTATTGGGATCTGGAGTGGTTGATATTTTTATCGTTTTTGCTTTTTATACAGAGTGTAAACAAACACTTCACGAAGCCGTCAACCAAGCCATATGTAAATCAAACTAAGTAACTTTACGCAAAAATTAGTCCTGGGAAAGGACTTTATTTTTTGGGGTGAAAAATCACGTTTAACAGTAGGACTCAATGTAACGCACTCAAAACATTGTGCGGGTGGATGGATTTAATAGTAAAGGGGTCCTGGAGGTGTTTAAAGTAAAAATCTTATATTAAAAACCTGTATTTCAAAAAACCTTGTGAAAAAGTTGGAACTTTGACCCCCAATATTTCTGTAACTAGAAGTTTCCCAGGTATGGTCTAGGACAATAAAATGATCGCAATGACGGGGAGAACAAGTGCCTTTTGGCTTCGTTAAGAGTCTGTTTACACCCTTTATGGATTATAGTTTTCAAGGTATTTGAGGTTCTGCACTGAATGGTTGAAATTTTTCACTATTTGGTTGGCTTTGTTCTGTCAAGACAAGGGTCTTGAGCACTTCACGGAGCTGCAAAAGAAGACTGATTACAATGGAAAACTCAGCTTATTTTGTGATTGGGCAGTCCTACGTCTAGAAGTGGATATTTCCAGGATTTAAGAAATTATGGAAGACTAAGGTTTTTTGGAGTTGGGCAGGACACTTAGCAAGACGCGGTGATGGCAGGTGGAGTAAAGCTGTGACCGAGTGGCACCCAAGGAATGGAAAAAGAAGTGTTGGCCGTCCGGCGGCGAGATGGGCAGACGACATTGTTGCCATTGCGGGAATATCCTGGATGTGGTTGGCACAAGAACGTGCAGTTTGGCACAAGCGATGAAATGCCGTGAGTGAAGTTGGGCTGTGGATGATGATGATGATGAAGGTTTTGAACTATTTGTGTGTCAAACTTTATCCAAATCCGTGAAAGAGTAATAAATATGTATTCATCTATAGTATAGATGAATACATATTGTATAGATTCTATACTCACAAGCTTTTTCAAGCATTTGGTTTTGAATTTCGAAGGAATCGCTCAGGCTCAGTTAGTCAAGCCGGTGTTGCAGGTGTTGAAAAAATGTTTGAAACTTTGAATTTCGCGGGGTACCCTGACGCTTCCACCTTAACACATCCAGTAAGTCATTTTAATTGAGAAAACCTCTAGAGGTTTAATACACCATTGGAGGTTGTTAAATGCCCGTAAGAGGATATTTGGATGCACTAGGGTGCATGCATCCCCTGCATCAGTGTAGCCACTTGTAAGTTTTTGTTTTTTTTTTTTTTACAAAAACCAGTCCAAGGTTTATGCTTGACTTCTAATCGATTTATGTCAAAGTCCATTATGTCTGACAGATAAATGTCTTGTAATTAGTTTAAATCTCAATAGATACGTATCCATTAGTTAACCGGTTTGAATTTATTCGATTTAATTCATAGTTTTACTTGCAGAATAACTTGGTGTCGTAAAATACAAGTTACATTGATTATTATCATATTTAGCCTGGATACGAGTTGCCATGGGTGACCTGGAAGTCTTTAAATAGACTCCGAACACAGGTTGGCCGAAGCAAGGAAAAACTGTTCAGGTGGAGATTCATAGATGACTCTGCCCTGGAATGTAAATGCGAGTTTCCCCACAAACAATGGGACACATGATATCGTATCCGGCCTGTCCTGTTGTTTGCGCATCACAGGAGCTGATGGACGCTGCTGTAAGATCCAAACTTTCTTTTTAAATTGTTGATTTACTCTTTTACTCTGGACGCTCTTAATTTACATGCCTTTTTACATCGTTCTCACATACATGAATAATCTCAACATGAATGATGTAACCAAGATTTTGTAACAATATTTTGATTGAAAAGAGTGTCCATGAAGTTTCTTGCCGATTCTTCTCCATAGAGATCTACGCTTTGGAATGGGCAACTACAGTACTTTCACAAGTTATTATGCCTTGTGTCTGTAGCTTAGCCTTCTTTGTTTTTCCGACATTCAAAAGTGCCTGTAATGGTCTAATTGAAATAAATGCTTTTGAGTTTGAGTTTGAGATCGTCACCAAATTTTGGGGTGTTTCAATTTGAATTGTCATCGCCCAGAAGACGATCTGCTTTGGTATCGTTGTTACAGCTAGAAGAATATTGTTATAGAAACTTCTTTGATGATTCCGGGGGTTAAACGCCCCCGGAATCATGCTGAATTGTGAATATTGCCGAAGAAGTTGTAGTAAAGATTCAGAGTCATGAGTTTGAGTAATTGGTTTATTTGGTGTAATTTCAAAGAAAAAGAAGTAAGGAAAAAAATGGTTGTCTGTAAAGTCGGCTTACGGACGATAATTTTACGTGATAACGTCGTAAGAAAACATTGATGTGTGGAAGAGAGATAGATGCGTCACAAGCCGAACGCTTAAGCCGATCGTGCCTATCTATCGCTTGATCCGCGCTGTCGCTTGCACGCTCGGCTCTGACGGAACTGACACTTTTTCGTACGTGACGACGTGAAGACGTTATCACGTCAAAAAACGAATGCTGTTAGGTGGGTACTAAATTGTAATGACGGCCGGGGGATGATGCCATAATGGTGTGAATATCTAAGAAATCTAAATAATTGGGGAGTATGTGAAAATAAGGATGTGTTTAGCAATTTCTCTTGCCTACCTTACTTGTTGTATATTTTTTATTGGATGCACCTACTGAGTTAGGAGTCATAAGGTTGGTTAAAAGGAGGTTTGAATGAAACATTGCATTTGTTTTGTAAAAACGTGTTTATTTACACTTTGGCAGTGATGGCATGTTTTATTTACTTTTATTTACAAAGAGAGTTACTATATGAGACCTTAGTTCGTTTGAGCATGATTCTTTCCATTTGAGCGGTGGTGTTACAACCTCAGCCAACCATTACCTGGCAACACTAACGATATAAAAAACACATCACCAGTGTTACCAGATACAACCGACAAAGGCTACCAAAAACAGTTATAAAAAAAGTAACAGTTAATTTTTGAAAGAACTGTTATTTTTAAAATAACGGTAATTGGAATCTATCGATTTACCAGCCGCGGTATCCGTGGGCGGCGTAGGGGGCAGCAATGCCGTAAGGAGCGGCGGCAAGGCCGTAAGGAGCGGCGGCAATGCCGTAAGGAGCGCCGGCAATGCCGTAGGGTGCGGCGGCAATGCCGTAGGGTGAAGCACCGGCGTATGCGGCGGCAACTCCAGCTTGGGCAGCGGCAAGTCCGCTCACGGCAGCAGACTGGGACTGAGCAGCGGCGACGGCGTTCTGGTTGGCGGCAAGGTTGCCCCAGTAAGCGTTCTCGTGGAGGTCTCGGTTGGTTTCAGCAACTTGACGGACTGCCTCAGTGTTCCACTGGACCGCGGCCTCAGCAGCACGGGCCTGGCCTTCACCCCAGGCGCGTGCGTTGTCTTGGGCGGCGACGGTCGCGTCGATGGCGGCGGCCTGAGCATCACCGGCGTTGACCCCGTAGACTAGGGGGCTGATGACGCTGGCGGAGGCATAGCCGACAAGGGCGACAAAGGCGATCTGTGGAAGAAAGGAGCGACCGCTTTAGAAAGAGTTTTGAATCTGGTTGAGGTGACGGATAAAGGTGTGGTGAACAATCTTTGTAGATAGGTTATGTAAACTAGGAATACTGAAGATAGGTACTGGAAAGACTTTGGTATACAACTTATGTTTATAATATGATTTTAGGCAATCGGGAATGGGGAAGTATCAAGTCGGTCCAAGTTACGTCATTTGCTCAATAGGAACTCCGAAGTTGACTTCCTATATCTATTAGTCTAAGCATAGCTTATCTGTGATTCGATTCTAACAATAACATTACTCTCGTATTAATTCTCGCTACGTTTTATAACGTTCCTTTATTGCGTTAACTCTTTGAAATAACGTATGCGGATTAGGAAATAACTATCGTTTTAATAACTCAATGCGTGCTTCCGTTATTATAGTTATCCGTTACAGTAACTAGTTGTTAACGTTATAATAACAGTTTAGGTCGTGCATATCCTTTTTTAATAATGGACCATGATGGTCCAGTGTGTAAAGGGTTTTGGTTTAATGAACTTACTTTAAACAGTAGACTAACTATATTGGAATCCTTGCATGTTTCCTGTTTTTTTCTAGGCCGAATAATGCGGCGTCCGAATTATTACTTTTCATTACCATATTAGTAATTAAAAACTGATTGCTGGTAGCGTAGTAATGAAATTAGCCGAAAAAATTGATATGACAGAATTCTATTAGCATTGAATTAGCAATGTGGTAACACTGAAGTCATGGTCCGGCAACTTTTTTGTGGCTAGCCAAAAAATAGTTGATCATCATCATCTGCCTGTACTTCTCTCAAAGATCTGTGGCTTTCCATTTGTTTAAAGTGTAAATTGATTGATCATTAATTTCATTTATCACATCCACACTTTTTTATGCAGTAATTGGTATGCCCATTACTCAAACTAGAAACATCAATAAATCATTCAAACAAAGCTGTTAATTCCAATTTCAAACCTGTCACTTAGGTGTAACAAACCTCCTTTTAGTGTCAGTACAAATCATCATAAATATTTTTCATCGCGACTTTTTTTGTTGCCAGCCTGTAGTTTTTTTTTCGTACAATGTTTACGTTGCGAAATGGCCAGTTTGATGTTAATTTTGCTAATCGGTTAACAGGAACTACGCTACAGTGCTTTGGTATTGTGTAAAATGTGGTTCATTTTGTTTCTCGGTATCGATTTGTTCTAGTTTGCGTATTTAGGTGATGATTCTTACGATGTGATGCGATTTTTAAACGGTGTGTGTCTGGTAAAACTGTTTTCACTTTAAATAAATAGTTAAGAATCCATACTAATAAAATAAATGTGAAAGTAAGTCTTTTTGTTGTCTTTAAGATTCCTTTGCACGCCTGAACCACAGAGCCGATCTTTATGAAATTGGACAGATGTCAAGTTTACCTAGCTACCGTGAACCTAGGCAACCTATTATGTAAGTTGCTTAGGTTCTAGTGAAGGGCTAAGGTTACTTTTCAGCCTAGATTGCAAAAAGTGGAGCACATTAAGTATGAAATATCTTGACAAGTTGCATATTTAATAAATGAGTATTTAAATTGAAATCTACACATATCACGTGTCTCTCTAGACAAAGATCTTTGAACCATTGCCGATTTCTTAACTCTTTGAATAATATAAGGTACTTCGAAACAGGCAACCAATCCCTTATTCACAAATAACCTAACCTGAACTCAATTTACGATTACAATATCGTAATAAACCTTATCAACTAACAGTTCTAGAACAGGGCAACGCCTTAAATGTTTTAGTCTAAATATTTCGCAACCGCCATCTTGGAACAATAACTGACAGTTTTGGCTGTATGATTTTTGGCATTGGCCTAAAATTTTCTTTATGAGACAGAATGCTTTTGACTTGTTTGAATTTTTGAAGACAAAAGGAAGCCACGTTAAGTTTCACTGCGTGTAAAAAAACGGGAGATGAGATTTGTAAAGCTTTTTTAAGGCCAAGTATTTTTGTTTTATAACATTTTACACGTTAGAAGGATTAGAGACCTCAAGAAAGTGAAGGGCAGATTGTATGCAAAAGCCGAGAAAAAAGGTTTTGTGGTGCAGCAAGTCAATGCTTAAAATTTTCTTACTGAATAGTGGCTCTTAAGACTAGATATAACAGTTCTATTGTAAATGGTATAATCAATGAAAGCGTTAAAAAGATCTAAATCTATCAATCTAAAAATCTACGCAAAAATTCATTGACCAAATAAACTTCCTCTCGACCTTACAGATGCCAAATATAACGGAATGCATGATTCATTATTAGGACACAACAATAGTGATGTGCTGCATTCTGAATTACAATGAGGGACCTTGACACCACGCGTGCGATATGACATATTGTACGTGGACCGTAGTGCTGTGCTAGATTTGAGGTGTGAAAAGTAGCTTGGTGTTGCGTTATGATTGAGAAAAGTTTACTGGACTGGGCATCTAATGAGATATTGGGGGGTAACGGGATATACAATGAGAGGTGGAAAACATGGCCGATGCCTGCCAGGGCTGCGGGCTGTTCGAAAGAGATACCGCGGCCCTGGAACACAAAGGGCAAGGAAGGAACATGGATGGGTTTTAGTCAGTACAAGTCTGACGCTCCCTTCCGCTCTGCCCAGAGCGGGAGAAGTCATTTGATGACTTCCCGTCCGTAAAAAAAAAAAGAGGTGGAAAACATATTGCAGAAATACTGGACAGGTTTTGATAAAGTTTTAAATATGAATGTGGCTGCAAGATTAGGGGAAGACCAAATAAATTGTATAGAAGAAGATATGGCTAGGGGGTGAATACTGGGATATCTTATAGAAATCTAATTTCGGTAAATAAATTGGGATATGTGAAGGAGAATGTTGATGATTTTGATAGTCCGAGAAAACTTCGATCTTTGCATTTTTATCAAAACGAAATACTAAATCAATTTGTGTCAATTTGCGTCAATTTTTCAAGTTCATCCACCCAATTTATTTTAATCACTATTTCTTGATCAAATCGCTATTTCGCATGCTCACCACGTTTTAATTACAACTAAATTAGCAAAGAAACAAAAACGGAACGTTAACTACCACATAAAAATAATGACATATTATTATCGTTAAGGGTACGATTTTTTATCTGTGGCCTTGGTAATGACATTGCTTGGAACGGAATGTGATTGACATTTTTTGTTATTACGCGCTCTGATTGGATATTGAATAATTTGATTGGGTTTTAGTAGAATTTTTTGTTGGTAAGAAGAACACGGAAGTTATAAGAGGTGATCTTTGTAGTCAGTGGGGTAACCAGAGGTACAGAACAAGTTTTGCAATATTCATTTTTTTCTACGGAGACAGTTACAGATGAATTAATTATATTTTTAACTACGACATACATACTTGAACATGCATCAGGGGATATCTATTTTTATCTAGCCATGAAATACCAAACTGTATAATCGGCATTTTAATGGCATTTGACTGGCGAAAAAAGAGGAAATGACAATATTTGTTATAGCTTTCAACAAATGATTTTGACGAATTCATCTGGGGATTCTGCGGTAACTGTTTGCAGAGAACATAACGTCTAACGGAAGCACCAATATACAAAAAAAATCAAGTTCAAGATATTTATCAATAACAATACTAACTTGATCACGATAAAACTGTAATTGATTATAATCACGCCAGTATACGTCAGAACATAGTCATTCAGACTTTTCCCACATTAATCATTTTTATTGTGAAAATTCAATGCAGTGATACGAAGAGCTCATCGCGTTTTAATTTAATCGATTATTTCTCTTTTTGAATCGTGGGAAAGATGTTTTTGTTGAAATTAATTTGCTTATTGATTGCAAATGAGTCATATAACTACGTCGCAACGTTTTTTTAGAAATTGGCGCGAATATCCGTGAGTGAAAATTAGGGGACTTTTTATTTTGTCACATACATAATAAAACTAGTACCTGGATGACCGAGCCTTGCTCGTTTTTTTTTATTAACGTTTTCTAAAAATTAAACCTAGCTAGATCGATTTATTGCCCCCGCACACTAAATTTCATGAAAATCGTTTGAGCCGTTTCCGAGATTCAGAAAACATACGTACATATATACAAGAATTGCTCGTTTAAAGGTATAAGATTACTACCACTGTTTTCCATGCATTCGTTCCATGCATAGTTTAGTCTCTACTAAGCCTTAAAACCTTCAACCATGATTTTGTGGTGCAAAAAAATATTATGCCGAATTTAACTTGAAATACGATAATTTTGGTTTCAATTTCATCGATTGTTACTAAACTAAACAAAAGCATGTTACTTTGTAGGCGAAACACAAATTGATATATCCATATCATGTAATTTAATCCTTCGATAATTTAAACCAGCATTCATACCATAAACCAGATGATTGACATTTTATACGCGTATTGTCGCGCTACAGATAAACAATGCTTAGTCATAGACAATTTGAATGATAATATGACCGAATGATTATTGTTTTGTAATATAGATATAATGTTAGGACATTATTTTGAAGAGCGTGTCAGTGCGGGGGATAAGATTTGCAATATTATTAGGTATCAGCTTATTATATTTTTGTTTGAGTAGGTAGAAGTGAGATATTTGTTCAAGAATTTGGGAAATTTTGGGCGTGATACTGTCTGATATATTTCTGCTGTATTAAGAATTTTTTTCAAGAGTTGGGGCAGATAAACGATGGATGGACTGTGTGAAAGTTTGTATGGTTAGAAAGGGGGTGGACCATGAGATGGCGAGTAATAGAGAAGTATGGACGAAGACGACATGCTGCGCCGACCCCAAATAAAATGGGGTAAGGGCGGGGGAATTTGAAGTACGTAAATTCAAATTTGGAAAGGGAAAGAAATGTGATTAATTTAGACTACTCACAGATGGATAAGTTAATAAATAAGTCCTTTAAAAGGAATAAAAAAAAAGTAAGTCATAAAAAGCGACATGACATTACATGAAACAGGTTTGTAGGTGTAAGAATTTAATTTATTCAGCACACAACCTTGTCATACTAATTGAAATTGCTAGTAACTCTTAATTGTATCAATATGGATGGCAAAGGTATTACAGTCATGCGGTCTTGAAGCTTTTAAATACCACAAACGATAGATCTATTACTACTGTAGGCAAAGTTAAGTTAATTAAAACGATTAATGGGAAAAATTAACATTGTAAACTTTTTCGTATTAATGATACAAGGTTTTATTAGTTTAACGATTAAGTAATAGTTGTAACGAAACGTTTTTGTAGGCTGTTTGATATACTTCCTTGGTCAATGAAAAGTAATTGTCTTGGTGGGAAAATTGATAGCGGAAGAGAGGAAAGTTTGAATTATGATTTTGGCGCCAATTTTACACTTAAGATTTTTTTTTTGCATTGTTTTTTTATGGTGGAAATAGTATTTTTTGTGATTTTAAAAAGAAAATTAAAAGTGAAGCCACATTTAAGATTAAAAGTAACTGATTGAAAAATAATTAAATTTTAAGATTATCACTGTTGCCATTATCAAAACGTTCTGTTATCACTATTCCCAAAATAAATAATAAAATATTACCAGAAATCTCATCTTGCACTTCTTGGTTTGACTGCAGGATAGCTACTGAATGCTTTGGTGGTGTTACACCGGGCTTTTATACTTAGTACAACCGCTGTATAGTGATATTGAAAGTGTAGTCAAGTACCTGTTATATTACTATGAAGGATTAGACTAGGCGGTCCAGTGATACGGACAAGGTCTCAAAAACGAAAAAAATAAAAAAAATGTTTATGAAGACTGTGGCGTTCTCATTTTTAAAAAATAGAACGCAGGAGAGAAAATGGCCGATGATTTGAAGTTTTCGTTTTGGCGCGAATGGTTTTGGCTGTTGCTAGGGTCCGCCCTGTTTTCAATGTTTATGTGTATTGATGTACTTTGGAGCCTTGGGGTAAAGATTGTGCTTGTGCATTTATTCTGCAAAAAAGATATCGGAATCACTTTTATGCGTCATGATCTTTTTAAAGCTACCCCTTGGTGAAACCCACCTGAATTTGGCCATTTCTGAGGAAATGTCAACTACATCTAAGTTGACATTTCCTCAGAAATGGCCAAATTCAGGTGGGTTTACTCTTGGGTTTCATCAAGGACGACCTTTTCCTTTTTTTTGGGCAGTTAAATGGAAATCAGGAATTGCTGATCTTTTTCTTTTAAGTGATAATTAATTGAGGAAGTCCTCCAACTTTTTATGACATTTGATAGAGGAAGCTGGCAGTAATGGTAGTGATATTTTTGGCACATATAGTTAAGACCGAGCTGACTCAAAACTATGCCTATGAATTTGATACGAAAAATCTGTGAATGTAACGCTATTCTCCAACAATAACAAAGAGAGGGGCTCGTGCCTAAATAATAACAGCCTCTCGGACCATCTTCAGGTGAAGCCGCGCTTGATTCCGTTGGTCCGGATGGGTGAGCACCCACAATATACCGAGGATCCTCCGTGCCTTGGAAAGCATGTTTAACCGTTTGTCCTGGCTGCCATTTGTAGATCTTTGACAGTCGTTACAGGTGGACAATGGCTCGAAAGTCTGACAACCAGTCTTACCAAGGAGTATCGTATAACCTAGTACTAACTGGCTTGTGGAGGTCAGATAGGCAGTCGCTCCATGAAAAATGCTGGTATTCATTCAGCTGCATCCAGTTAGACTGGAAACCGACTCCAACATAGTTGAGAAAAGGCTAGGCAGATGATAAATTTCTATTGAGTTTGTCCATTTGGAATTCCTCAGTAGCAGCCAAGCAGTCTGGATTCGTGCACGGTTGATGGCAATAGGCTCGCCCCTTTTACATGGGACTTAAACATAACTGGCGAAATGTGGGTGTACTATTAGGTACACCTCTGCCTATCCCCACGGGATTACATTGGTTATATTATTTTCTGGAGTTCGTATACAAACGGAATCGGTAGTCCATAATCCTTTTGTATGTTTTGGTATTCAGTCACATAATTAACTGGTAGTTGATGCAATTTACGTCATAAACGTAAAGAATTTATTTATACATGTAATGTTTATAAATAAATTGCCAGTGCATGCTTACGAACGACTAGATAAGGCTCGAGTAAAGCCGGACCAATATTATTTGGTTAACAATAAGCTTTTTTCGAAATTAGTAAAAACAGCACAATTTTGGTTACCTTTGATAGGCAGTCGCTTTATGTAAAATTCTGGTACTCAGCTGCATCCATTAGACTAGAAGCCGACCCCAACATAGTTGGGAAAAGGCTAGGCAGATCATAATGGTTACCCTTTTTTTTTAAGATGGGAAATCATCAAATGACTTCTCCCGCTCTGGGCAGAGCGGGAGGGAGTATCAGACTTGTACTGACTAAAACCCATCCATGTTCCTTCATTGCCCTTTGTGTTCCAGGGCCGCGGTATCTCTTTCGAACAGTCCCGCAGCCCATGATGGTTACCCTTGAGTTCTGTCCAGTGATAAACCCCTTGTCTGACCTTACCTTGAGGAACCTTCTGGAGTTTTACAAGATGCATTGGCAATACTTGGCATTAACATATATCGAGCAATATGAGACAATAGATCGTTTTGGATTTGAAATAGATTTTGAAGCGAAAACTTCTTTAGCATCGTGTTGATTTGAAAGTCGATGAAACGAAAAAGCGACAGTAAAAAGGGACGGACACATAAATTCATAAGATTTAACGTGGGAGAAAATGAGATAGGAAGCATTATACAATGTTTATCTTGAAGCCAAAATTCTTGAAGGTTTCACTTCTACCACGTGTGAATTGTTTTTTTATATACCTACCTGTTTTTGAGATAAATTAGGTTTGCCTCAATTTCGGTTTCAGAAACGTTTTCTATCCTCAATATTAAAATATCACTTAACTACTTATAAAATCTACTTGGCATTTACATATGTCAAACTTCGTCATGTTGCCCTATACTTGGACATTCCAAGTGATTAGTATTCTCAACATCACCAAAAAATGGGCGTAATACAGTAAGTACCATGTCATCGTGATGCAAATTCTCACTTAGTCATATGCCGCTGAATTAAATTTCTGTATTTTTGTTTATTTAAAAAAAAAGACGGTATTTTTGTTCCACAAACACCGTGTCACGAGATTTTTATGTATACAATTTCAAGGGTTGTAATTTTGGTTCACGGAGTCCTAAGCATTTTTCTAAAATAAAAGTAACCTACCTTTTTCCTTATAACATCAGCTATCTGTCAGTAACTCTCTTCAAAATCGGTCCAGCCGTTTCTGAGATTAGCCGAAACAAACAGACAGACAACAAAAACTTTTTTTTTTTTAAAGAAATTACAAACTGTCACTTCAATTTTATTTATTTGTATAGATTCTTTCGGCCATCTTAGACCCCCCAGTATCCGGTCCGCAGCCGGTACGCATATTGTCTGAACATTTTTAGTTCATCTTTCATCATGATCATCATTTATTTATTTATTTATTTATTTATTTATTTATTTATTTATTTACTTATTTATTTATTTATTTATTTATTTATTTATTTAACACTTCAAGCACAAAGTACAGAGGCGGACTTAATGCCATAGGCATTTCATCATCTGCTTTACCTTTTCCCAACTATGTTGGGGTCGGCTTCCAGTCTAACCGGATGCAGCTGAATACCAGTATTTTACATGGACCGACTGCCTATCTGACCTCCATAACCTAGTTAGTACTGTTAATACGATATCCCTTGGTAAGACTGGTTGTCAGACTTTTTTGGGCCACTGACTACCTAACGGCTGTCAAAGATCTACAAATGACAGCCGGGACAAAAGGCTTAACGTCGTACGGAGGAAACTCGGTATGTAATGGGTGGTCACCCATCCACAGACCAACCTAGGTAAGCACGGCTTAACCTAAAGATCAACCCGAGCGGCTGTTATTATTTAGCCACGAGCTGCTCTATATATTTCTAGTTCATCTTTAATCATAGTTAAAACAAGACCATAACTTATAGCCCGCCTCTAAACCCTAGTAACTCTATACCAACAGCTGATCACCTGGGTGAACCAGGAAGCTTTTTGATATATCAAATGAGAAAAAATACTGTGACAGTATGTAATGACATTTAAAGCGAGAGAAATACGCACGGATGCCACTCACACCGTAGCGAGCGTGGTGAAATGCCGAATATTATTCTGCCTTGCCGTGCTGTGACAGACTGGGTTTTGGAAGTCAGTTCGGGGTTTTGGAAGTCAGTCTGGGGTTTGAGTAAAATTCTATTATTCAGCTGAATTCAAGTAAACTGAAAGAAAGAAAAAGAAAATACATTTATTTGGCACATGCCACAAGTACACACAATAAAAACAATTTAACAAAATGATAAAATAATAATAAAAAAAGACGTGTGGCACTCGGAGACTGCCGCGGTAAAGCTATTGCATAGCATTTTTTATCAACTTATGTAATTATAATTATGGAGCTAGCTCCAGCGGTAGATTAAAAATAATAACCTAGGCTTGTCAATATCTGACACTACGTGTTAGGCACTAGGTGTTTGGTTATTTTCGTTAGGTTATTTTCGTTACGGAATTTCTGGATTTGGTCTCCACGCTCAAGGCCCGCGATAGAAGCTATGCAATAGCTTAAAAACAATAACTTAAAACTAAACAAGGAATGTAACACTGTGTGCCTCACGGCAGCGCCAAAGACGCGGCAACTGGAAACCAAGCCGACCCCCAATGTAGTTAGGAAAATGCAGTTCCAATTAAAGTAATCACACTAACAGACTAAGGCTAAAATTAAGGTTTACAGCGTCGTCTTCGTCATTGTTGCTCACACTTGTGTGAAAGTCTATTAATTAATCGACGTGTCAATAAGCGAGCGACTCGTCGATTTTTAAGGAAATGAGTTTTTTTTTAATGAATTATGATTCGATGTGGCTGAAAGGGACTTACCAGAGAATAAGCAGCAGCGTTCTCTGTGCCTTTGTAACAACCGTACTGCGATCACCAACCCGCCTGCCAAGCGTGGCGATTATAGCAAAACCCCCCTTTGGGGAGGCCTGTGTCCAGAAGTGGACGTCTTTTGGCTGAAATGATGATGATGAATGATGTGGCTGAACGATGGAACATGAGCGTGCATTGCAGATTTCTTTTTTTATGTAAAGCAGTTCCTTCTTAAATAGACAGTCAAGCAGTATATGTCTACAGTCTAGAAAAATAATTTATCAATTTGCAAAATCAACCACATTTTTCCAAGGATATCAAACCTAAAAAATAGTGATCCAATTTAGAAAGGCCTAATATATTTGCAATCATAAAACTAACCGCAAATATTCAGAAGCAATTATTTTACTCATAATATTCAGAGGTCAGGTGTGTAGTACTTGCACCAGCGTGCGTGTATGACCAGATGTATGTATGATCGTGGACGAACAAACAGAGCATGGAAGGATCGTAGCTGGTGGCGTTCTACCATTTCTACCTTCTCCCATGAGATGAGGGCGTGAGTTTATGTACAGGCTAAGTAACAACATGCATCCAGTTAGACTGGAAGTCGACCCTAACATAGTGTTGAAAACGCTATGCAGGTAATGTTGAGATGATGTCGTTGATAAGTGCGTGTCCAGCATTATTACTTAAAAAAACTCAACCACTCCGGGAGTGCCGACAGAAATAAAAACTTTGTTTTTTTTTTCAAAAATCTGTATTATTTTTAGAAAATATTTTTGCTTAAGCCTTTTGCTTACACACACAATGACTATACACTGTATGTTTTTGGGCTTGTAATATGTAGCAATACGGCCAAGGGTTGTTTCACACGTACCACAACCACACCTGATCCCAGCGACAAAATGTGGTCAAGGAGTGGTTACGTGTGAATAGTGTCGCTGCAGCATTGTGCAGTTGCGCTGTGGTACCGACAAAATATGGATGTGGTTACGTTGTTGCGATGTGGTTGGACGCTTGTTTGCGGTGTCGCCGATGACTGCGTTGTGGTTGCGTTGGAGTCGGTATCACCCATGTGGTCAATAATGACGGCAAAATGTGGTCCGTGTGAATTCTACTATACATTTTCAATACAAAATTAAGCCCGCCCACGTCGTGTGGTTGTGTAACGTGTGAAACAAGCCTAACTCTGCAACGAAAAACAGGTCGTTTAACGGTGTCGCGAGTTTAATTGTTTTTTCCCATCTCAAAAATGCCCAACGCGCCTACAGAAGTTTTGACTTCAAAAATGACTTATGCTCTTGAAACTGCTTTTAACAGTGGTTCAGGACTCAATTGATTTTTTTATAACCAATTCGGTGTCCCGACTTCTAGATTATCTGTGATCACCCGCCATCTTTGAAGCCATTTTCCTCATTCCTTTTCGCGGACTCGTGGTTTTTTTGTATGTATGATCAATGCCGTTTGTAACGTGTCGGTGTGACATAAGGAAATCCACTCAATTAGTTTTAAGGACAACAGTTACATTGCATTTTTAATTGTTATAACTCCTTTAGCGAATTGTGTTTTTTAGTCTACTATGATGGCGCTATCTTTAGAATTGATCACATATGAGAACCACCATCTGAGTCATCATCAGCATCATATCAACCGAAACACAGCAATCCTTTTTTGAAAACTTCTTTAGCATCGTTGTGATTTGAAAGTTGATGAAACGAAAAGGCGACAGTAAAAAGAGACAGACATAAATTCATAAGATTTAACTTGGGAGAAAATGAGATAGGAAGCATTATATAGTGTTTATCTTGAAGCCAACATTTTTGAAGGTTTCACTTCTACCACGTGTGAATTGCACACATGTTATTTTTTTTTTTCTTCTAAATTTACTTACGTTTGGTCATAACTTGCCTTGAAGAAACCGAACTCGAGCTTTGAAAAGAGCCAGATTATAATGATCGACCACTGCTGGACATAGGTCTCCCGCAAACGTCGCCACATTGACCGGAAATGCGCCTCTCGCATCTAGAGCACACCCGCGTCCATCATATTCATTCCTAACTTTATCCATTCTTGTCCATCACACATCGACTTTAACATTCTCCTCCCGCTACACGCAATCGTTTTTCATCCATCTTCCTCACAGCCCAGCATTTTGATCCGTAGAGTACGACTTCTCTAATAATCACAGACTCCAATGCATGTTATACTTAATGACCTCATATTCTTTAAGACCAAGAAGATCACATCACTGCCATATTACACCGTAGTTCAAATCGGTTGTATGTAGTTTCTACTAGGCTAGCAGGCACCTTAGGCCGCACCATCGTTTCACATCAGGCGAGTGGCGGCCCAACGCAAGCCTATCTAGTATAAAGAAAAAATATATATCATTTGTTTTTACAACTATCAAAAAATATAGAAGAGAACGTAATTTCCTACTATCTTTCTTTGTCAAATATATTTGCCGTTAAATATCTCAACCATATTTTTTGGCATATAAACTTTTCCAAAAAAATATATTCGGACGCGCGGGTTTGCGAGATATGGAAAGACTGGAGAGAAGACCTTGCCCAGAAGTGGGATAGAGCAGGCTAGTAAAAAGAAAAGCGTGACCCTTGTAACGTCATAACAACCACGCCTGTGTTCCACAAAAGGATAGGCAGAGGTGTAATTTTGGTACAACCACGTATCTTCAGCTGTGGCCAGAGTAATTACCGTTACCTTTAGTCCACTAGCAGCACCCCGCGGTTTGACTTGCGTAGTTCCCGTTCTCGTGAAAATACGGGGATAAAATATAGCTTATGTTATTTGCTGATAATGTAGCTTTCCATTAGTGAAAGAATTTTTTAAATCGGTCCAGTAGTTTTTGACTTAAATCGTAACAAACAAACAAAAAATCTAAGAAATCTAAGTTTAGATTCTATTTTTGTTAAGATTAACATAAATGTTCAAACTTTAACAACCAGTACCTGTAGTACAAAGGTGTACAATAACTCCCCCCCCCCTCAAAACGCGCCCACTTCCCGCAATCCGTGGCTAGTATTTCATCAGCTTTCATTCTAGGCGACCTTCCAAAACGTGGGCATATTGTGGATAACCTACACTGCCGGATGTATTTAGGGTAACGATACTGCTGGAATTAGGTGTTGCAATCCAGTGTATGGTTCACTTACGTGACGACCCTGACGTATTTCCATAAGACCTAGTGTGTTTCCGGAGCATTGAGTTTGGGTGATGATAAACTATTTTATAAAAAGTCATTCAATGGGGCATTAGCGAAGGGAATTTTTGTAAGAGGTAAGCCGGAATACATATCTTTAATGTGATTATAATGTTTGTCTATAGAATACTGACTGTGCCATTTTTCAAAGGGAAGCTGGTTGTATGGAACCTTCGCCACTGCAATGGGGTTAAATGAACTTAGAGGGTTGTATTGATGATTTTCTTGATTGTATTTCTGTAACTACACACAAGTTACTGGCGCGACTCATTTTTCATCAACATACATCCTGACATTGACCTGCAAATTGAGATTGAAAAAACGTGAGAAAATTTGAATTTTGCGGGCTACCCTGAAGCGGGTACCTTAAGTCCCAAGCTGTCCCTCCTGCAATCCGTGGCTGGTATTTCATCAGCTTTCATTCTACGCGACCTTTCGAATTAATACACTGTCGTATATAAAGGGTGTATACAGACTTTTAACGAAGCTGAATAGCACTTGTTCTCCCCGTCATTGCGATCATTTTTTTTGTTCTAGACCGTACCTGGGAACCTTCTAGTTACAGAGATATTGGGGGTCAAAGTTCCAACTTTTTCACAAGTATTTTTTTAAATATATGCTTTTAATGTAAGATTTTTACTTTAAACACCTGCAGGACCCCCTTACTATTCAATCCATCCATCAGCACAATGTTTTGAGTGCGTAACATTGAGACCTACTGTAAAAGGTGATTTTTCAGCCCCAAAAAAAAAGTCGTTTCCCAGCACTAATTTTTGCGTAAAGTTACTTAGTTTGATGTACATAATGCTTGGTTGACGGCTTCATGAAGAGTCTGTTTACACCCTGTATTTAGGGTAACGCTAAAATGTTCTCTGTCGTTTTGAGATACATACATACATATAAACTCACACCTTTTCACATGAGGAACCACAGAACGACACTTGTTACAATACATGTTTTTTGATATCAGAAAATATATCAGTTGTAGCCCCGGAGTCTGATAGGTTGGTCATTACCGGGAGTTTTGCATAAGTTACAAAACATCTCTGCGTACTCTTCAAAGAATACAAGGGATGGCGATGGCGTGTGGTTGCCTAATTCCATTAAAAGAATTGAAGTCCTGACTCCGGTTCAAGTCGATGCTTGAACCGGAGTCAGGACTTGAATTCGACTAAGACTTTTGAGCTCAGCAGTTGCTATCCTGTGATTTTCAAGAAACTGACAATGACGCGTTTTTTTATATTAAATGGGTCTACTCTTGATGTGTCAACCTTGCACCTCCTTAAGTAATGTACACGATCATAAAGATTATTAAATTCGTGCCTGGCCTTTATTCTGGCCCGACTTTATTTTGTTCATTATTACATGCAATCAAACCAAACCTGACTTGTAACCAAATATAGTCTTGCATTCCAACCATCAATATAATTTCTTTTTGTACCACTATATTATTGAGATATTACATATATAGGGTGTAACAAGACTCTTCACGAAGCCGATAACCAAGCATTCTGTACATCAAACTAAGTAACTTTACGCAAAAATTATACTGTTGGGAAACGACTTTTTGTGAGGTTAAAAAACCAAGTTTTACGGTAGGACTCAATGTAGCGCACTCAAAACATTGTGCTGATGCATGGATGGAATAGTACTGGGGTTGTGGAGGTGTTAAAAGTAAAAATCATACATTAAAAACAGGTATTTAAAAAAAACTTTAAAAAATTGGAATTTTAACCCCCAATATCTCCGTAACTAGAAGGTTCCCAGGTATGGTTAGAACAAAAAAATGATCACAATGACGGGGAGAACAAGTGCCTTTCGGCTTCGTTGAGGGTCTTGTTACACCCTTTATTATTGAGACATTGCATATATTATGAAGTTCACCTTTAACTGAGTTGGACTTAAAAAGAAAGTTGTATTTTCAATCTGCCTGCTTCCTTGAGGACGTCTAGTGACCTTATTTCTGTATCAAAATACAGGTAAAAAAATGGTCGACTTCTGAATCGCACACGTCAGTCAATTCGCTCATTCCTCGGTTCTCTCCCGTTAGATATTAGCGTGGAATCATAAGCATTCTTTGACTGTTAAGAATCTATTCTAATAATGTACAGTGCCACCGTAGACGCGGACCTGTGGACGGTGAGTAATGGGCTAGATCGCCGTCCGTCTTTCTTATGATGACAGACCGTGTTGACGGCGCGCTCGTGGTCCGCGCGCGCCTCAAAGAGATGTCGGCATACAGGGAGGGGCCCGCAAGGGCCGATGCCTGCTTTGCTGCGGGACTGTTCGAAAGAGATAGCGCGGCCCTGGAACAAAAAGGGCAAGGAAGAAAAATGGATGGGTTTTAGTCAGTACAAGTCTGACACTCCCTTCCGCTCCGCCCAGGGCGGGAGGAGTCATTTGATGATTTCCCATCCGAAAAAAAAGGCCCTAAGCCAATATAGGCCTATCCTGTGAAGAATCTACAGTACTTCCTAAGTTATTATGCCTTGTCTGTGACTGTAGCTTCGCCTTCTTTGTTTTTCGGACATTCAAAAGTGCCAATTATGGTTTAATTGAAATAAATGCTTTGAGTTTGAATATATTGTCCTATAGTGTCAGAGACACAAACACAGAAAAAATTGCCTAATAATATTTTCGCACGATGACGGCTGGGCAAAAGTCTCCACATGATGGTGGCTGGAAGACGGACGGCGCCGCCGAGGCCTGACTAGAAAGAAGTGGCGAGACAATCTGGACGCGTACCGCGCTGGTTCCAGGAGGCACGGGAATAGAGCACATGGAAGGAAATAGGGGAAGCCTTTGCCCACCAGTGGCACAGTACAAGCTACTAAAGAAACAACATAATATAACATCACGCCTGTAATCCCCGAAGGCTTGGGCAGAGGTGTACCTATTAGTACACCCACATTTCGCCAGTTATGTTTTAAGTCCCATGTAATAGGGGGCGAGCCTATTGCCATCAACCGGGCACAAATCCAGACTCCGTGGTTGCTACTGAGAAATTCCTGATGCAAAAACCCAATAACACTTTGCCTGACCTGGGAATCGAACCCAGGACCTCATGGTCAGCAGTCGCGGTTTCTACTACTAGACCAACGAGGCAGTCAGTCGAGGAAGTAAAGAATGAAAGGAACAAGAATAATACTATAGTAGGTCAAAAATCATAGAATAATTACAGGCTACCTGAAAACTAAAGAAAGTGAGCTTTCGTTCGTAGAAATGTTTTTTTTTTGACTACACCAGAAATCGCTAGTTTTTCATCAGGAATTTTTCAGTAGCAGCCGGAGAATGGCCTTGTGCCCGGTGGATGGCAATAAGCTCGCTATTGGAGTACTATAAGGTACACCTCTGCCTAACCCTTAGGGAATTTCAGCCGTGATGTTTATTTATTTATTTAACACTTCAAGCACAAAGTACAGAGGCGGACTTAATGCCATAGGCATTTTCTACCAGTCAACCTTTGGGTGATGGAGAGACAAACAGTGGTAGGTGTATATCAGAAAATATTTTTAAATTTTATACTAAGATAGACTACAAGGATATATAAAATACTATAAATATATATTAAAATACTATGATGTTATGTCTACATAGTATAAAACAAAGTCGCTTCCCGCTGTCTGTCGGTCCCTATGTATGCTTAGATCTTTAAAACTACGCAACGGATTTTGTTGCTGGTTTTTTTAATAGATACAACCACCATACCCATTCGGTACGCGCGTGTCTCTTACACTACCAAGTATAGGAGATTAGCGTGTACAAACATAGTGATTCTTGTTTCTATTTGTATATTAAGACAGTAAATTTTGGTCGCGGGCGAAGCCGCGGACGCTAGTTATGAATAATTATAATCCTTTCGCTACTGACCTGTAACGCTAGGGTTACAGTCACATTACACGCTACAGTGACATTGCACCCGTACGAAGCCGGGGCGGGTGAGCTAGTGTTAACTAAAAATGTCCTTGAAGTTCGTTCATTATGTCTGATCAGCATCCGGCATACCAGTGGCATTAAACTCTTTAATGTGTTTACAATAGAAACTGTCAACAAAAAATGCAAGTTAATTTATTCTGTATCAATCGTGTCTTTGACATTTAAGTTGACAAAAACGTGATTGACATAGGCGCCATTTTTTTTTGTTCCCATTTGATGCGAAATACTACTGAAATAAATTAAATTTGTTTGTGGATGATGAATCGGTGGTTATCCTATTTTTATGAATGGTGTAAAAAGACCCTGAACGAAGCCGAGAGGCACATTGCGATATTTTTTTATTCTAGACCGTACCTGGGAACCTTTTAGTTATGGGGATATTGAGGGTCAAACTTCCAAGTTATTTTACATTCAAGTTTTTAATGTCATCATTTTACTTTTTTCAATACCTCTACAACCCTCGTACTATTTATTCGATCCATCAGCACAATGTTTTGAGTGCGTTACATTGAGTCCTACAGTAAAACGAGATTTTTCACCCAAAAAAAAAATCGTTTCCCAGCAATAATTTTTGTGTAAAGTTACTTAGTTTGATGTACGGTGGGCTGCATCAATTGGGTACCCCAGTTGGGAACGTAGGTGCTTTCAAGAGGGGTACCCACATCGTGACGCTGACATAGTGTTTGGTTGAGGGCTTCGTTAAGGATCTTGTTAAATCTTGTATATTTCACATTGGGTGTCGATTTGTCGAAACTCTAAAACTTGTTCTCTACTAACAGACTAAACTATCGACCGATAGAAAGTCTGCAGTCTGCAGGGACAGAAGGCGACGGCTTCACACCTTCGTGAAGGGCATCAGTTCCGGTGTAACTAGAAGTTTACGGGATTCTTCCTGTCCGTCTCTGGTATTTTAGTAGTTCTTCGACTGCTGTGGTAATCGAGATGCTGTTTGTGGCCTATCTTTGAGAATAGATTAGTTTGCCCCTTGTCTCCTGGGCCTGCTGCGTTGTCTATTGCTGCTGCTTTGGACCCACTTTGTGGCTGTTCTAGCCCACAGCTCCTACGACATGCAACAGATGTGGCTATTTCCATTCAAGTGTGGCAGCCGTGTGACCACAAAGCATTTAAAAAGAACAATTCCTGACATTGATGACAGGCATACCACCAATCAGAAACGTCACCTTGTCCTTGCCAGCCAGTATTTCCCTCTAAAAAAGATCCGTTAACAATTACTCACTACCCAATTTTCCATAAACAAATTCAAATCACATTCCATTACATAATTTACTGTCCCGGTCACCCGATTTCGTTCAATTCGTGTTGAGAATGATAATGAATGATTTAAATAGTGAACTAAAGCGTATCACTTTCGATCTTGGCTAATGCTGCGGGCATGTTGAGAAATAAGACGTTTCGTGAAACGTCCGGATGCGTTTGTTTTGTATGCAAATTGTTGGGTATTTGAATTGCGGTGTTGACTGGTTTTTACTGTGTGTAACGTATGGATAATTTTGTTCTTAGTAAATTAACGTGTTCTTCAAAAAGATTTTTGTTTTGCAAAAAAAATATAACCGACTTCATAGACATTAAAAAGTGAAAAATAACTTTAGCTTCAGAAGTCGGTGAATTTTGTCTGTTTGATTCAGTTTTTTTGCTATGCATTAATTTTGCATTGCTAACAATACATGCCATGGTAATAGGTTTATCCCCAATAAAATTGAATTTAACATACCTAACTGTCTAAATGTGATGCACTGTACACGTCGGCGTACCCCCTCAGACCATACAGGTGTGATGTTATGTTATGGTGTTGTGTAAACAATAAACATCCAAGCGATTGCAGCAATCACGACAGATTTGCTGTCTATAACTGAAGAGTTCCGTTCCATATCTCCAAAGTCAATGGACAATATTTCTATGGGACCAACTTGGGAGTATACTCTTTCAAACAAAAAAAAAAAACAAGGAAAAATTGAATTATGAAATTCACAGATGACTCCGCCCTACATTGTAAATGTGGTGTTGTTGTCTATACGACAACACTGCCTCGTTGTTGGTCGAGTGGGCGCAGACTGTCTGCTGAGAATTAGGTCCTAGCTTCGATTCCCGGGTTGGGTTAAGTGTTGATTGCAATAGGCTTGCCCCCTAATACACGTAACTGAACTGGTGAAATATACTAGGTACTACAACCCTATCTAAACCGTTCGGAGATTACAAGTGTTATTATGATATTTTCCTTGATTTCCCCAATACGTTTATTGAATGGATATTTTGCATGTGATCCGGAGGAATGAGGAAAATGTCGTGAGGAGTGTCAAAATTCTTTAGTAGGTTTTTAAATTTATCGACAAAGCATTAGGTTCAAGGTTGATTGGTAAAATTTGACAGCTGAAGCTTGATGTGCTGGCGTCTATACAATCCATCAAACAACAGCCTATTGACTAGTCGTACTTGATTGTCTATTCACATACCGTATGCAAATATTTTGCAATGACTCATTTTACAACTATTTTATCTAGATAGTCGCTAAGGTAAATAAGCATACATTTACTTTAGGTACTTAGTGAAAAGCTACTACTGGTACCGTTCTAGAACTGCCTGTATATTCCTGAAGGGCCTATTCCATCAACCGGGCACATGTAAACATCCAGGCGACTAATGACAACTTCCTGATGGAAAAATCAATCTATGTAACTCACTCAAAACGTTGTGTGATTGATTAGTACGAGAGTCGTGGAGTTGTTTAAAGTAAAAATCTCACATTAAAAACATGTATTTAAAACAAAAAGTTGGAAGTTTGACCCCCAATATCTCCGTAACTAGAAGGTTCCTAGGTATGGTCTAGAACAAAAAAATGATCGCAATGACAGGGAGAACAAGCGCCTTTTGGCTCCGTTAAGGATCTTGTTACACCCTTTATTGAAGTCTATAGTTTCATTACTAGCGATATAATAAGCAGTTATTGCCTTAAATACCTGACGACCTGTGGACCTGCCTCAACGGAATCGATGCTTTGCTCTTGACATACTCTTGTTTTACTGACTGTGTTATAATAACATATAAAGTGTTATTGTAGGATTGATATTTCTTTACGGACCTGTTTCGTGTCAACTACAGAATAAACTTTGGGTCCTTGTTGAGTGTCATGCCCTTTTTTCTTCACTCGACATAGTGTACAAATTCTACAGTCGCGGCCTTTTCCGACTGTAAAATTTTTTTTTGCTTGAATCATGCAGAGGATTATATTGTTCGTAGACCATAAACTAGCGACTTCTAAATTAATCTATCTGTAGTATCCATTCAAGAGTTGAAAGCTACGATTTATTGATAGCTAACTTGAAAATAATTGCTCTTGCGTCGATTGGGGAAGTATGCGGTGCAGCACAATGCTTGTCCCCGTAAGCCAAAAAGTGGTAACCCAACAAATGTAAAATTTGAGGAAACGGGAACCATTCATCTTATTTATCTTAGTACTAGCTTCTATTCATATACGTATTTGCGACATAGTCTTCGTCGAAGGAATATAATCTTATATCACTCGGTGATAGTGTAGCTTGCTATTAGTGAAATAATGTTTGAATTCAGAGAAGTAGTTTCGGATTTCCTCCTATATCTAAACCTGTTTATAATACGAGTATTAGTCTAGACAAAAACAAAAAATGTTTTACACGTTGTTTTTATTTTTGAAGTAAAACTTCACGCAAGCTTGACTTGGGAAGTAAACGAACTGAAGTTGAGAGGGAGATATAAGTTAGTGAAGATAGAAAGAGAGAGAGTTACGATTTTGAATTTGACAGACGATTTTTCGGTATTTTTTTAGTTTTACTTCAGTCGTGTGGTCTAAAATACACTTGTTTTTTTCTTTTATTTTGAGATCCGATTATTAAATTTATACTATTACAGCTGACGAGATATTGCAAACAGTCAGAGAAAAAAAAAAATATTTCGATTCTTGAGATACTGCTGTACGAGTGCAGAATGGCACATACCAGTTTAACTGGGGCGTGGAACTAAGTTCATGTTACCGTGTTTGATAGTTTTGTGGTCAACAGAGCTTTAAGAGGTGTAGAGTGTCAATATTAGTTACTGTTGTCATCGAAATCATAAAAAATTGACAGTTAAAAATAACTAATCGTGAAACTGTAGCAACTGGTTCATGTTTTGGCCAGATATGAAGATTTATTGAACATAACGATGCAGGTGGCATTGGACCGGACATGTTGGAAATCTATTGGGGAGGCCTATGTTCAGCAGTGGACAGCTACGGGCTGAAATGATGGTGATTGAACATATCATAACTTCACGCCTATAATCCCAGAGTTTGCCAGAGGTGTAGGTGCCCATTAGTACACCCACATTTCGCCAGTTACATTTAAGTCCCATGTTATTACATGGGACTGAGGCGACTAAGGTTGACTGGGGGCGAGTCTATTACCATCAGCCGGGCACAAACCATACACGTTGCAGCTAATGAGAAATTCCTGATAGAAAAACTCAATAACACTTTGGCCAACCTGGGAATGAAGTCCAGGTCCTCATGCTCAGCAGTTGCGCTTGCGTCCAATAGACCAACGAGGCAAATATTTATTGAATTTTAATATGAATGGATTGTACAAATAAACCTTCCGGCATAAAATATCTTAATGGTCATGATGAGCGCATCAAAACCCGTTGCGTAATTTAAAAGAACAAGGGAGGATCACACGGACGACAAGTCCCTTTTTTTACCGCGTAGTTCCCGTTCCCGTGGGAGTACGAGGATAAAATATAGCCTATGTTACTCGCTGATAATGTAGCTATCGAGTGCTAAAAGAATATTTCAAATCGGTCCAGTAGTTTTTAAGTTTATTCGTTACATGCAAAAATACATAAATACAAATCTTTCCTCTTTATAATATTATACATAATATATACCATATATTATATATATAGTGTAGATAGGGAGATCGATACCAGTTCTTGACATTCCCATATAAGAAAAGTGCGACAACAAAAAAATCACTTAATTAAGTTGTAAAACACTACTCTTTTTTAAATAGATCCTAGAATTCGCAAGCAGCAAAACCACGTCCGTTTTGAAAATGGCTCTGATTTCATAAGGAAAAGCTTGATATCCTCGGGGCTCAAAAAAACAGATACCTATTTGCAGTCTTTTAAATTATCACAACTGAGTATAGATGTGATATAATTAAGTGACAAATATAATAAATAACATTTGAAATTCAAATGTTATTTATTACATTTGTATTCAAATTTTGAATGCCTCGATTGGTCGTGACTGCTGAGCATGAGGTTCGATTCCCGAATCGGGCAGTGTTATTGGGTTTTTCCATCAGGAATTTCTCAGTGACTGTCCAGGAGTTTGCATTTGTGCCCGATTGATGACAATAGGCTCGCCCCGTATTACATGGGGCTTAAATATAACTGGTGAAATGTGGGTGTACAATTCGCTACACCTCTGCCTCGCCCTTCGCTGATTACAGGCGTGATGTTATATTTGGTTAATAATATTTATTCTTTAAAAAAAAGTTATATTAGAATGCAAATCTAACAAGCACACATGAAGGCATTCAACTAATTGACGCGTTAAAAATGAATGTTGCAAAGTTTTTGACAAAAAAAACCAATGACATTGTCCAACAAAAAAAAAACGATCGTTATTACAGCATATTAATTAGTACTTTTAAACTTGTCTTTCACAGTTCGCGAACACATTTATAATTCTTTAGAAAGAATAGTAAGTTCTTGACCTTGACTTAGTAAGTTGTTGAAGTGTCCTATTTTTGCGAGTGACAGTGGCATTGATTTGAATGTTATTAGGGTGTATCTAGGTGCGTTTTGCAGATGACGCATTTGGTTGGTATTGGGGGATAGGCGTATCTAAATTTTCTATCTATCTAGGAATCTGTAGAGTAAGGTTTTTTAGGAGCGCCTTTTGTGGTATTATGACCTTGCTCAACAAAAACTAGGTTGTGGAGGTCAGATAGGCAGTCGCTCCATGTAAAATACTGGTATTCAGCTGCATCCGGTTAGACTGGAAGCCGACCCCAACATAGGGAAAAGCTTAAGCAGATGATGATATACCATAAAAACGGTGATGAAAAAAAAATACAATCATTTTCAGAATAAATCACTGAAAGGTGCAAGTAAGTAACTTTAGCTTCGGAAATCGGTGACTTTTGTTGGTTTGGTGCACATTTTTGGTAACGAGCCACAGAAAAGAAATTCAGTGGGAACGTTTTGAATATCAATGTAGATGGTGATTCATGAGCAGCTGAGTCTAGAATTAAGGGATAGGCTTGGAAGTAGGTTTGCCACATGTGTTCAAAACCGAAATCGTCTAAATTTTGTATAAAATTCCGAAAAATTAAATAAAAATAGTTCTGACGTAATCACCATCCAGACCCTTCCATCCTCTTTTGTAGTGCTTACGTAATACTTGAATGGCCCCGTATGTCCAAAACGATGATGAAAAATCTCAAAAAGTAGTAGAAAAACAACACACTGTACCAGGGCGTGTATCCTTATAAATAATTCAAGAATTTCCCGCAACAGATACATAGATTACACATAACAATTATAATTTATTGACCAACGATGTGGACTGTGCTCAAGGAAATGGTCAGCCACTGGCTTACCTAGACGTTTAACTAAAACTTGGCAATTAGCCGTAATTGTTAGTAGCATGAGCGTTGTGTGGTGCAGGAACTTGGTGTAAATTGGTTTCTACTAAAGCAGCTTTTGGGCCTGCGCAGACGAGGGAGTTTTGTCCGCTCGATAGAAATGTCAGTTCCTGTTCATTGGTTGTTTGTTTTTTCATCTATTGGTCGACGTCAATTCATCATCTGCCTCGCCTTTTCCCAACTATGTTGGGGTCAGCTTCCAGTCTAACCGGATGCAGCTGAATACCAGTATTTTACATGGAGCGTCAATTGGTTGTTGCAAATTGTTCGTGGACAAATTGTCCTTCGTCTGCGCAGGCTCTTATGCAGTATTCTTAAGGTGGAGATTGACTTGTAACATTTTGGTGTAATGTATCGCGTTCGTGTAAAAGAAACCAAAGACTGACTTGTAACATTAGTTTGTAATGTATCATTCGCGGCGAGTGCCGCGTGCTCCACGCGATTGTCGGTTTTTTCGAGAATCCCTTTGAGTCTTATGGATGGAGCACACTTGAGCCAAGAGTTCGAATGATACATTAGAAACCCACGTTACAAGTCAGTCTGTGTCGCCGTATTGTAACAAGATCGCCTCGAATGATACATTACAAACAAACGGTACAAGTCAACATGTAGTATTCGGCGCTCTCCAAGTGCGCCTTAGTGCCAAGTTTTTCGTCTTCCATTTACATTCAGTCTGTTACCTTTTGTACCTCGCTGAGAGTCTTTTTTATAAGACTGCCTCGTTGGTCTAGTTGTCTCAACCGTGACTGCTGAGCATGTGGTCCTGGGTTTGATTCCTGGGTCGGGCAAAGTGTTATTAGGTTTTTCCACCATGGAGTTCAGAGTAGCAGCCACGGAGTTTGGAGTTGTGCTCGGTTGATAGCAATAGGCTTGCCTCCTATTATATGGGACTTTAACATAACTGGCGAAATGTGCGTGTACTATTAAGTACACGTCTGCCTAACCCATCGAGTATAACAGGCGTGATATTGCCACGAGCTACACAAATGCTCACGAAGGCTCCTTCAGTGCACACAAGTTCTCTATATTTTTTTTTATTAATATTTCTGCAGCCATATAAAGCTTTCCTTGCATTAAAACGTCGCATTGCTTTAAGCTATCGGTTCTGTTGATTAATGACCACCTTATAGGTATTGTTTGTCGTTTCTTTTGATTTGTATCTACAATAAATGATTACTTAAAAACATATGTTACATATTATACAGGGGGTATTATTCAATCCATCATTCTGAACGGCCATATATAACATTTTCATGGGTAATTAAAAAAAAAGCAAAGCAAAACAGCCGGTTTCTACAAAACGCCTACTGCATGGTCAAATTTATGGAACATTTTTGAAGTGAAAACTGCTTTAGGCGCGTTGGGCATTTTTGAGATGGGGAAAAACAATTGAGTTCGCGACACCGTCAAACCACCTCTTTTTCGTTGCAACGTTAGCCGTATTGCTACATATTACAAGCACAAAAAAAATACAGTGTAAAGTCAATGTATAAGTAAAAGACTTATGCAAAAATATTTTCTAAAAATAATCCAGAATCTTGGAAAAAAATAGTTACCTCTGTCAGCACTCCCGGAGTGGTTGAGTTTTGTTTCTAGTTACCAATGTAAAATTTCGAGTGGGGGGGTTCAGAATGATGTACGAATAGTTGAATACGTGAACCTGTTTGTGCGTCAGTGGTGCCGATTCCCTTGTTTACAAACTAAACCAAATTTAAGTTCAGTGCATCTTTTTCTTTCCATTTCATTAAGAAAAGGACAAAAGATAAATTTTAATTTAGTCCTGTCAAATTAACCAGCGCCTGACGCAAGTTTAGACGTGATTAAAATGTTGACTAATAAATTACATCAAAATACGTCAGGTGCTGACTAATTTGACAGGACTAAACTAATATTTATCTTCTGTTCTTTTCATAATGAATTAGAAAGATAAAGATGCACTCAACTTAAATTTAGTTTAGTTTGTGAACAAGGGAATCGGCACCAGTGTCACTTCCACGCTGCATACGGTGTGATTTTATAATTATTCTTTTACCTTGTTACAAGGTTAAACTGTGGTTAAGTAAATGCCCTGTTGGTTTTGTGGTAGCAAGCGCTACAACTGAGCGTAAGGGTCTTGAATTCCCGGATCTGATTCGATACTCTAGTCGGGCAAAGTGTTCTCGGCTTTTTCCATTTAGGAATTCTCAGTAGGAGCTTGTTGTTTCGGAGTTGGCGGTATAAAACCTCTTGTCTTGGAAAGCAAATAAAGCAGTTGGTCCTGCGTCTGACCATCGGATCTTGAGAGGGAAGGAAAAGGGAGAGCACCTGTTTCCACACTCACTTGTGCACTATAATATTTCTGGTGTCCATGGCTAGTTTCCCCTGAGAAAACCAAAAACGGTCAGGGGGACTATTAAGTAAACCCCCCCATTTGTAAAAACTCATAAAGGTTGGTAACAGAAACAGGAAGGTATATAAAATGAAAAAAAAAATAAAAAAGTCTGCTATTTTTAAACAATAAAGATAAAATATAGTGCATCCTGTATAAAGGATCGATAACTTTGCACCGCATACCGGTAAAGGTCAACGGGTATTACAATATGTTTATTATCGATGGAACTGTAGCATGCTGTATAATGTGTTGCTGGCAGTGTTTGATAGAGTGACATTTTGTGAAATGTCTAGGTTTTTTTACTGCTTTTTGTGAAACATAAAATAAATTAGAATTTGATCTTTGTTCTGTTTTCATCCTTAAAAAATGTTTGCCACTGAAGTTTTATTGAAATATTAGCTCTCCGTCTGCAACTTAAATAAAAAATACATACATAGATAACATTACGCCTGTAATCCCCGTAGGGTTAGGTAGTGTACCTAATAGTACACCCACATTTCGCCAGTTATGTTTTAAGTCCCATGTAATAGGGGGCGAGCCTATTGCCATCAACCGGGCACAAATCCAGACTCCGTGGAAAAAATATAAGAATTAAAAAAATCATAGTAGGTCAAGAACTAAGTACAACTGAGTAGGTGGTAATTATTCAATGAAGTTCTTTGAGAAAAATGTTAGGCTTTCTTTGCAATTTTATTTTTGCATAGCTAGTGTAGTAACACTTTTAGCCTCTTATAGTTTTTAACCCGACTTCAAAAACGGAGGACAGGTTCTCAATTCGTCGGAATATTTTTTTTATGTATGTTCACCGATTACTCGACTGACAATATTTCTATGGGACCAACTTGGGAGCAACAAGGTTCCACAAATTAATACAAAAAAATAATTAGTTCCTTATTGTAAAACAATATAACACTGCAGTACTGTCAACAACATTATTGATTAATTTATAAAAAAAAAAAATGTTAACTTTCTTTAATCGTTATTAATTTAAGCTTACTTCGAAAATACACTATTCAAGTGGAGGTAGGTGCATCCTGTACAAAAAATGGCTTTGCTAAAAGTTTTCTTACTGTGCTTGCCTTGGTGCAAAATAAGTCGATACTAGGTTCACAGGAAACTTCATTAAAACTGCGACTGGCTCTTGGAAAATATGCATTACGCCTATAATTAGTGTTCGCATAAGGTACATACACAGAAGTGGTCGTTGTCGCAACTGCAACATAGAACAAAAAGTACTACAGCGCCATCTATGACATAGACGATGAACTAAACAGCGAAAGACACCTAATTCCTAGATCGCGCAAGTAAAGTTATCCGCGACTTAAGACTATATAGAAGAACCCGATAATAACTATCGGCCAGTAGCCCACCAGACATAGCACCCGCCTGGTCGGAGGATTCTCCCTTTTCTATGGGGGATGAAGAATTTTACACCCTGTTCCTCATACCCCCAAAGTTTCAATAGTAATTAATCAGCATTAGCTCATTAATAAATTCTGGGGTACTTGTATTACTGCTGCCAATTAACATTGCTGTGTTCTGTTTAGATGTATGCCGGTTTAATTACAGGCATTTTATGCATGGCGACTTAACCTTTACGAATTTAAACTGATAGGGGAACTCCTTTTCCTTACAGTGTTTATGAGAAACAAGACGTGTGTTGTGTCTGGTGGGCAACCAAGTGGGTAACACAATCACACGATCTCGCGGATGTCAGTTGTAGTTCTTATGTTGTTGAATAGATGTCGCCACATGTGTTACGGAAGAAAACACAACTTGACTTTATGTGGGTGCATGCAAAACTTATCTAAAGAAGCTGATTAAAGGTCGTATCAAGGGTGTAGGAAGACACCAAATAAAACAAGGAAGCTTGTTGTCAAATCATTTTAATTCATCCGCCTCCACTCCTCCTTACCAAGCCTTCACAAATGTAGGAGTCAGCACTCCATGGACTTGTTGCACTGCAGTAGCGTACTTCAATATCGGCTGACCAATCACGTGGCCCACAGCTGGGACAGCTAAATCGTATCTGTAGACATTCGGTAGACCAATTTGGGCCGTCGCGAAATAAGGCTGAGCGATCAACGCAGGCTTCTCGTTCAAATTCACGGCGCCCTTAAAAGCAGGAGATAGTGTAGCTTCGGCTTTTTCCTCTGTCTTCTCAGCTACAGCGGGCTCAGCTACAGCGGGCTCAGCTACTTGAACTGGTTCAGCTGCCTGAACGGGTTCAGCAGCTTTAACTGCAGCTTCTTTGTTCTCTTCCTTAATCTCAGTTTTGATTTCTTGACCAGTGATCAAAGTTTGGGTGGAGTAGCTTGAAGGAGCAATATAGGGTGAGTAGACTACTGGAGGAATTGGTGCTACGATAGGTGAAATAGGACCTATAGCAGCAACATAAGGAATGACAGCACCGTTGACAGCAGATTTAGCGATCAAATTAGCGTTGTTGGCAACAGCACCATCGATTTGAGCTTCAGCGGTCTTCAAAGCATCAACTGCCTGCCATTTCTTGTCTTCAGCTGACCAGAAAGCTTCCAAATTCTGTTCGTTGTTTACTGTTGAGTCTGTAATCACTTTTTCGTTGATATTTTCAGTTGCTTGTTCGGCTAGTTCTCTGGCTTTGTCAGCGGCTGCTTGTAGTTGGTCCTGAGCTTGTACTTGAGCGTCGATGGCTGCGGCTTGGATGTCTCCGGGTGAGATGGTCGGGATGGCAGCTGGGACAGCCACAGTTCTGATGACTGGTACTATGGCTGGGGCGTAGAGGCCGGAAGGAGCCGCGGCCGCGACGGCGAGGAAGGCGGATACAATCTGGAAGAGAGAGATAGTGTTTGAGTATGGGTTGAAGTTACACTGGCTGCAAATTATTGGTCAGGAACCAAACAAGAAGAGCGCTTGCCTGACCGTCTTAACTGTTCGAGTTGATCGGCATGTTCAACAGAATAGCTAGGCAGTAATATTGACGTTGAGGTTGATACAAACTAAAACAGTCTAGATAGGTGTTGAATTTTTGGTTGATGGCCCATTTATATCAAGATTAATCTTTCTCTCGAAGAGAGAAGGAGACAAGGCTCATGGAATAATCAGTCGTCTTAATCTATCTTAATCTTAAATCTCTGGAAATCTATCTTTTTAATCAATCTGCAGATTGATTTAAAAGATAGATTTCCATGTTGTGAAGGATTAAAGTAGAATCAGGAAGTTAACATTTAAATGATTTAATTGAATTAGGTTGTTTGTCAAAATTCGCAATTAGTTAAAGGTAATCTACTAATCTAGTTTGGTATAGGTTTCTTGTTTAATGTTTTTTGGTTTTCGGTATTTCCTAGTTCAGTGTTTACAATTTGTGCTACATAAACGACTGTTTGACTGATTTCCTTCCAATGTTTTCTTGGTAATTTTTACCCAAGTGAATCTTTTCCTAGAGACCACGCCTCTGCCCCGGTGCCTCTGTTAGAAGGATTCGATTTAGATATACAAGGTGTAAACATACCCTTCACGAAGTCGTCAACCAAGCATTCTGTACATCAAATTAAGTAACTCTACGCAAAAATTATTACTGGGTAACTTTTTTTTTTGGGGGAAAAGTCATAGTTAAAAAGTTACCCCCAATGTCTCCGTAACTAGAAGGTTCCCAGGTTTTTGGTCTAGAACAAAAATTATCGCAATGACCGGGAGTGCAAGTGCCTTTCGGCTTTGTGAAAGGTTTTTTTACATCCATTATCTAGGTTTTCAAACGGGCTGAAAAATCCGCGTACCTTCCATACCCGATTTAACTTTTTTTTATCAATATTAATTATCATTTCATCGTCATCAGCTTGTAATGTTCCCGCTGCTGGGACACAGGCCTCCTCTCTATGAGAAGGAATAAGCTATAATCCACCACGCGGGCCCAGTGCGGATTGGCAGATCTCACATGTCTTCGAATTTTTGGTTCTAGGACATGCCGGTTTCATCACGATGTTTCCCTTCACCGTTTTTGAGAGCAGTGGTAATGAAATAAATTACACAAAGTAATGCGCCTGCCTGTGTTCGAACCCACGACTTACTGTACGTAAGTCGGGGTCGCTAACACTGGGCCACCGCTGTTCTCAATTATCATTTACTCTAGTCTAATATACATAAATGTTTTTGCTAATTTGCTTTTACATAATTAATGTTTCTATCACTTCATATTGAAGGTGAACTTATTATTATTTATCAAATATTTATAACTTGTAGCGAATAAATTTGTATTGATTAGTATGGTATGAATATCGAGTAGGTTGTCATTGTGATGTTGCGAAGTTAAATTATGATGTAAATGGTACCTGTTATGTCGTGGGATAACATATAAAACATACATTTATGGAAGGGAATATAAGCCCTAAACATCGTTAACATAAAAGTCAGTTTAGATTAAACAAGCTAATAAATTCTGAAAGAGCAGATATTTTATACCAACTAACTTTTGCCCGCGGCTTCGCTCTCGTTTATTTAGAATTTGACAATCAATTTTGGTTGTACTCTGCTTGTAATTCAATCATGATTCGAAAGTCACGTGGCGCCATCTATGAGCTTTATAATGTTATTGTTTTTTTCCTCGAGAACATTACTTTTTCGGGATGAAAAGTACCCTATGTCCGTTTCTGTACATCTAACAACGTATATGCAAACATTTCAGGATGATCGGTTTAGTGGTTTAGACGTGAAAAGGTAACAAACAAACTTACTTTCGCATTTATAATAAAAAATAGTAAGTTAATGATTATTATTTTTGACGGCACGGTTGCCGTAGTGGCTGAGCGATTGACTGTTGCGTTGCGCGCCGCGGGTTCGATCCCTGCACATATTTGTATGGCCACAGTCTGCTTCCGTATTTTTGGTCACTAGGCATGCCACTGTTTGTACCTAGTGGCCAACATTACAGCAAGCCCACAAGATAAGCAGAATGTTCAGAAACCTTTACATCATAAAGAGTAGTAAGTTATAAGGGTAAAGCAAGTTTTGAGGCTTTTATGAAACTTCCTACAGTTAGCTGTTTGTGTCATCATCATCATCAGCCTATAATGTTCCCACTGCTGGGACACAGGCCTCCTCTCTATGAGAGGGAATGGGCTATAATCCACCACGCGGGCCCAGTGCGGATTGGTAGATGTCACATGTCTTCGAATTTTTGGTTCTAGGACATGCCGGTTTCCTCACGATGTTTTCCTTCATTTTTTGAGAGCAGTGGTGATGAAATAAATTACACAAAGTAATGCGCCTGCCTGGGTACCCACGACATACTGTTCGTAAGTCGGGGTCGCTACCACTGGGTCATCGCTGCTCTCATCTGTTTGTGTATGCGAGTTTAAATGTTTGTAAGCGCACCCACGATACAGGAGAAATTCCTAATGTAGGACAACGTTTATTTAAAAAAAAACACACGTTTATAAAGGTAACAAACCTAATTCTACACAACAAAAAGTATATTGTAATGATTTACTTTTTATGGGTAGTTAAATATTTACATACTGCCCATAACTAGCACAACTGTACTAACACTACTCGATCCCATGCAATGTTTTTAAGTAATATTTTATTACTCAAAAATACGGTGGGGTCAACGGGAACAATTTTTTTTTTTTTTTAATAAATCCTCGTTGACCCCACCAGTTGGGCCACGGGCGGTGGGGTCAACGGGAATACACCTTTTAAATTAATCAGACTTGAGGACTTGACAACGTCCATCTCCAACATAGCAAGAATCTAAGCTTTTTTTCATAACCATTTGTATCTAGATAGACAAGTTGTCGCCTTGAGGTACAATTATTTTTATAAACTAGATTTTTTTGTTAGACACATCATAATACACAACAAATACGTGGAATTTCTTAATTTATTACCACGACTGTAATCCCAAGGGAAAGATTCACAGTTCACCGACATTTCGCCAGTTATGTTTAAGTCCCATGTAATAGGGGGCGAGCCTATTGCCATCAACCGGGCACGAATCCAGAATCCGTAGCTGCTTCTGAGAAATTCCTGATGGAAAAACTCAATAGCACTTTTTCCGACCCGGGAATCAAAACTTCAAAAGCTTCGAAAAAACAAGAAAAGCCCGCGATTTTCCAGAAAAAATAACTGGTACTACACAAAACGACACGACACGAGGACACGGTTGGCGCAGTGGCTGAGCTATTGACTGCTGCGCTGCGTGTCGCAGGTTCTATCCCCGCACGGAACAAATATTTGTATGGCCTACAGATAGTTGTTCCGGGTCTGGCTGTTTGTGTATGTGAGTTTAAATGTTTGTGAACGCACCCACGATACAGGAGTAATTCCTAGTGTGGGGCAACGTTTTATTAAAAAAAAAACTATCTTCAAACAATCAAAGTCACTTTTCACTTTAAGTTAAACTGAACTGAACTGACCAGAACTCTCATCGTGACCCTGGAAGCTGCTGACGGCTACTGATACCCACTGCTACCATACAATGCTATTTAAACGACCACTATATAGACCAGTCGAGATACTCGCATTTAAAACAAATAATAAGAAAAAAAACTGAACAAAAAATCCATTTGAGAGTAATTTATATCCATGTGGAATGACGGTTCCGTCGATTTTTACTTTTTTTTTGTCCTACGTTATTGCGGTGGCTACTGTATTGTTCGAAAGCAGGAGGAATATTCGGAGTTCATGGCTGATCTTCAGTAATTTGAGGGGCACCAAAAGATGTAGAACTGCGATAGTCAGCTTTGTTTTTAACTGTATAAAATGAGTTGATCTTCAAAATGAGATAACTAAATGCCTACTTATCCTAAATATATTTAACTTTAACGTATGAGACACTAAATCAACAATTAATTAAGAGCAGGAAATATCGATCAATAAAATGTTGACATAATTCATTTACCTAGCCTTTTCTCAACTATGTTGGGGTCGGCTTCCAGTCTATCCTGATGCAGCTGAATACCAGTACTTTGCATGGAGCGACTGCCTGTCTGACCTCCACAACCCAGTTAGTAATGGGTAATACGATACCCCTTGGTAAGACTGGTTGTCAGACTTTTTGAGCCACTGAATACGTAACGACTGTCAAAGATCTACAAATGACAGCCGGGACCAACGGCTTAACGTGCTTTCCGAGGCACGGAGGAAACTCAGTATGTAATGGGTGGTCACCCATCCACAGAACAACCTAGGCAAGCACGGCTTAACCTAAAGATCATTAGACATTAAAAATGTTGACAAAACTGTTGACATCGTAAAATGTTGACATAATTGATCTTAAAAAAAGTTTTTTTTTAGCGTCAACTCAATAAAATATACTTAGCACCGAAAATCACTTAAAATCTTCCTTAAAATCACTTGACACACACAACAAAAAAAATCTTATTCAGTAAAAAACTTGTACAAGTTAAAACACTGACCAGAACTCTCATCTTGACCCTGGAAGCTGCTGATGGCTACTGATGCCCAATGCTACCATCCGATGCTATTTATACGACCACTATATAGAGCATATGGGATACTCCGATGGTTAATGCGGCAAATAAAGTAAAAAAATATCAAGTAAAGTTAAGTATTTTTGTAATAAAATACGTGGGTTCCGTAGCTGATTTTTGAATAATTATTTTAATAGAATCCATTTACTAAGTTGAGAAGCTTGTGTCTGAATAATAAGAGTCGCTCGGATCGATCTTCAGGTTAAGATGCGCTTGCCTGGGTTGGTCCGTGGATGGATAACCACCCATTACATACCGCGTTTCTTCCGTGCTTTAGTAAGCACGTCGAAGCCGTTGGTATCGGCTGTTATTTGTAGATCTATGACAGTCGTTCTAGATAATCAGGGGCCCGGGAGTCTGACAACCAGTCTTACCAAAGGGTTTCGTATTACCTAGTATTAACTGGGTTGTGGAGGTCAGATAGGCAGTCGCTCAATGTAAAAGACTGGCAGATGATGATTTGCTGAGTTGAGTTGTTTTAAACTGGATACTAGTTAATGGAGTAAAACGTTTATTTTTGCATTTTCTAGTCACGATTTTTATTAAAAGGGCATGAGTTGGTGTCCTTAGAAACATCTTTGTTACATATTCTTGCGTCTTCATAAGTAGATTGTCTGCAATATGCGGTAGATTTTCATTGAAAAATGATTTCAGTCTATTTGCCCACTCAGCACTTCCGACTGTCTCAAATATGAGGCAAATATTATCTTATAATTGGAAGCGTATGTCAATGTCAGCAATTTGCTCAGCATCTAATGTGAGTGTACTATAAGGCAATCTTCTGCCTACTTCTTCGGGGATTAAAGGCGTGATTTTATAATGTTATGCTATACTGTCATTCTGGGCATTTATTTATTTATGATGATAAATAAATAAATCATATTTATCATCGCTTTTGATCAGGCGAGATATTTTTCAAGAAAGATTTTCCCATTCAGGGCATGATTTAAACCTCTGTTCCCCAAAATCTTACGACATTTAAAAGGCTTTCCTCTACCAGTTTTCTCTCCACGGTACCCCGATCCGGGCGGCCGGGCGAGGGCGCAAAGAATGCAGGAAGCTTCGTTTGACAAGCGGGCGCCATCTTGGATTTTGAGTTAATCATTTTCGTGTACTTGTTGCGTCATTATCATTAAAGACTTTGAACGTGTTTTGTTATTTGGTTTTGTTTGAAATTGGTGTTGGTTTTAAGTAAATTAGGTAGTATTTTCGTAACTAAAAAATAAAAAGCATGTGGTCAAGTGTGACCAGATTTTTTCGGTCCAGAATTCTTGTTTTCACTATTGTTATTTTCATAAAGTAGATTAGTAACTGCAAGTTTAGTATAATAAGCATTTACATTGTTACTGTGGGTATACAAGGAGACCAGTGTGGGTTCGTTTAATATATTCTCTCCCTTATTTTTTTTTCCGGATGGGAAGTCATCAAATGACTTCTCCCGCTCTGGGCAGAGCGGAAGGGAGTGTCAGACTTGTACTGACTAAAACCCATCCATGTTCCTTCCTTGCCCTATGTGTTCCAGGGCCGCGGTATCTCTTTCGAACAGTCCCGCAGCCCTGGCAGGCATCAGCCCTTGCGGGCCCCTCCCTGTTTGCTGACATCTCTTTAAGGCGCGCGTGGAACCTAACCTAACCTGATGTCAGAGTTTTTAACCCGCTCATGTCCCTCTGACTTCCCTTTACATGCCGTCAAGAAATATCTCTCAGGCATGCTGGTTTCCTTACGATGTTTTCCTTCAGCAAGAGAATTGTTCACGCCCTGGCATTACTGAATACTCTGCTGAAATCGACACCGAAGTGTGATGTATTTGCCTCGAAATGTGTAGACGCATGTCGTGGATGTTTAGATTTCTGTCAGAAAATGATCGAAAGAGGACGTTTTTCGCAGTGAACGCTTTGCACGGCCACGCGGCGCATTTTAGCTGCGTAGATTCATTTGTTTGACAACGTGAATCTACGTTTCCACTGCAGTACACGCTTAGCATGTACAACTATGTACAATTGTAGCGTGCGTGGCCCACCGCGGCATAGTCGTGGGTTAATATTCGTATGCAGCGTGTACCGCGTGCATTGCGTTGAGCTATGTGAGCGCTTTATTCGAGCAAACCACGCGTGTACTTATGATGTCAATTGATGCATACCGTGGCCGTGGCTTGCAGTGGAAACAATCACATACATTTTCTTGCAAGGCAAAGTTTAAAACACGTGTGTAGCCTATCCATGCGCCGCCGTGGGTATGCGCCTTTACTTTTAAGTATTTCTTTTGATATTTTTTTCATTCGCTTTTGTAAATTCCTATGTTTCTTTTAACTGTGCAATAGTTAATTTGTTTGTTCAACGTGATCCAACGACATTAAAAACAGTACCAATTAAATAAACGCCGCCTATTCCAGCGAATCCTGTAGGCGGATTTAATTAAGACCTATTTAAATTAAAACTTTGCATTACTTAGTATTCTTTGCTCCAATTATAGATCCATGCAAGCAACCGGTTCTGCACAGCCATTGGCTCACACTAGGTGTTCTTTTTTTGAAAAAAAAAAAGGGTTCAAAAAAAGTTGTTGATTTTATTTTGTAAATGGAATCTGATCAAGCGGTGATGAATGCGTGGGCCTTTTGCTCACTGGAGGAAGTTAATTAAAACAAAAACTGGCCAAGGGCGAGTCGGACGCGCGCACGTGGGGTTCCGTACCATAAACCGAAAAAAGAACGCGTTTCTTGTATGCCCCCTTTAATTATTAAATAATTTATATTTTTATAGCGGCAACAGAAATACATCATATGTGAAAATTTCAACTATCTAGCTATCACGGTCATGATAGACCTGGTGACAGACGGACAGACAGACAGCGGAGTCTTAAATATTAGGGTCTGGTTTTACCATTTGGGTACGGAACCCTAAAAACACTTTTTATAGGTGGCAGGAAATTCCCGAATGCACAGTCTAGTTTTTGAAAACTGCACATATGGAGTAGTGTTTCTGAGATTGGGTTGCGTCATCTACTGTAACTTTGTCTTATGATATTAGGATTGCACTTGTTCTTTAACCCAAAACTTCCATCTTGAGTGAGCATAACTAACTTAAGCCAGACAGAGGGGTTCTCTCTGTCAGGGCTGCGGGACTATTCGAAAGAGATACCGCGGCCCTGGAACACAAAGGGCGAGGAAGGAACATGGATGGGTTTTAGTCAGTACAAGTCTGACACTCCCTTCCGCTCTGCCCAGAGCGGGAGAAGCCATTTGGCGATTTCCCATCCGAAAAAAAAGCGGTTCTCTCTGTAAGCTTCTCGTAGTGGATTAAAGCAAACTCGAGTAACCATGGAGTTTCTTGCCGGTTTTTCTCCATAGGAAACGACCAACCCGAACCGTGCACCTTTTCTCGACGTTTTATAAGTGCCCATGTATGCCTATGTGAGATAAAATATTTAGATTTTTTGATTCTATGTTTAAATCCACCACCTATTGCAGTGTTTAGTTAACTTTGTTAATTTCAACTTCAACTTTTGATCTTTAGGTAACGTTATAATTGGTTATAATGTTAACTATCAAAGACCTAGTATGAACACCTAGTCTGTTAGTATACCTATAGTAATCTGAACATTCATTTTGGTGTAGGAATCCCAGCAGGTGTTTTTTAATGAGGGCTATCGTTTTTGAGCTCACCAGATGGCGCCTCTGACGAGTAAGGTCCTGTCATTAATTCTATTTTTACTTTAAAGTACCAATAACTTCATAAAAAGTTTATTTTATTACGTATAACATAGTGTAAACTTCAGATACATATTTACAATATTATCCCTAAAATTAGCAAGCATGAAACATTTTAAAATCATTTAGATTCCTCAAAGTACTAATAAATTAGATCCTCACTTGCTACTTAAAATATTCAAGTTATAATTCATTAGGAATGGCTCAATTTTGACGACAATCGTGAATATTAGTAAAAATACGTGATAAAAAATCGAGCGCATCGCATCGAGCGAAAACTCTATGCCTTCTGTCATTTCTGAAGACCTTACTCTACACGAACGCCTCTAGCGGCGAATTTATATTACTTTATTATCAAAATGTCATACCACCATATCAATAAAAATTAAACCATTAATATCCTCACATAAACTGTCATATTTATCTCCATAGACAGACGTACAGACAGACATGTAGCTTTGTCTTCTTTATTTAAATTCTTTGTACACAACTCATTACTCGCTTTATCTGGTTCGAGTTGGTAAATGTCAACGGTGCAAGATTGTAGGGTTCAGTGGGTGAATAGGTGAACCTTGTATATGGTTAAAAAGTAAGTAATTTTGAGCATTTTGTAAAGGTTCTAATGCTTATACACATGATGTATCATCAAAAAGGAAAACATAGAGACATAGAAGAGGTTGATATTTATTTAACTGTAAAAAACCATAGCTTTAAAATCATAAACCAGTTAGAAAACAGGCGAGCGTTTGTATGGAAAAAAGACCACCCACATTTCCTCTTAATGGAAGCCTTTTACGGCCTTCTTGCACATCTCCCTCGTCTGAGATATCAACAGGACTGCAAAATATACCCTCAAACTTGGAGTTTCGAAAACAGCTGTACCGTCTCATAACTATTGCAATGATACGTCGTCGTCTTTTCAGACAGCGTTTTTTATCAAAGTCAAACCATTTATTTCGATTAGGTCCATATAAAAGCACTTGGGTGTCACATTTTGCAAAGAAATAAACATAACATAAGTACATAACAGAACATCACGCCTGTAATCCCGAAGGGTTAGGCAGAGGTGTAATAACAAGTACACCCACTTCGCCAGTTATTTTTCAAGACCCATGTAACAGGGGGCGAGCCTATTATTATCAACCGGGCACAAATCCAGTAACCGTGGCTGCTATTGAGAAACTCCTGATAGAAAAACCCAATATCCAATTTGCCCGACCCGGGAATCGAATTCAGGACCTAATGCTTAGCAGTCGCAATTGCGACCACTCGACTAACGATACAAAGAAATAAAATTGATTCTAGTTGTTCACTGTCATGTGGTGGAAACGCTGTCTGGCTGGCTTTGGCTACATATTTATTTAACGTAGAGTTCGTTGACTTCCTTGTGAATGGCTTCTCAGCCATTTTCCTACCGCCATGGAAATGTTAGCTGCGTTCTGGTTCGAAGAATGCTCGTGACTCGGAGGTGAAGTTTGGAAATCTCATGTGCCTATCGGAGATTTTTGAACTTTATCTCTCCGAGTTACAGTCGCAAATGCAACGACTTCGGCGCACAAGGTGGGTATTGTAGATAGTAGAAATTGCTTTAAAACAGCTTAACTACTCAATAAAACAGGCAGGAAACGAAAAACGCTGGATTGTCTTTCAAAATTTTCCTGAGATTATTAGAAAGCTCTTTTCTTTTTCGGTTTGAAATAATCTTAAACTCTTCGTTGCTATAGGCTTATGCGGAACCCTAACTTTAACTCCGCTTCCTGCTTGACCGACATTTTTTCGATTGCTATAAATGAAATAAAAGTGCTATAAAGTGTAAATTACACTGTTCCGTGGAACAAGCGATCTTTTGGTCGGGTTTGGTCACATTTAGGTATTTCACCTACCAACGTGACTGATAGCGAGTGCATAATGTCAGGTGCACGGCCTTCCGGACTCAGGGTCCTGTCAGTAACATGAAACCATATAAGTTTTTTTTGACGTAATAACGTCTTATAAATCGATGAACGCCGGCTGCACGCACGAAAAAGTGTCACGTTCCGCCTGAGCCGAGTGTGCAAGCGAGAGCGCGGACCAAGCGATAGAGAGGCATGATCGGCCTAAGCGTTCGGCTTGTGACGCATTATTGTATTATACAAAAAAATGATAATTCAGTGATAGTAATTCAATTCAATTTATAAAAGTATGCAATTTTTCATGAATGTTTTCTTATGACGTTATCACGTAAAATTATCGTCCGTAAACTTACTTTACAGACAACCATTTTTTTAAGTGAAAACTTCTTTAGCAGCGTTGTGCACTTCTTGGGATGGGTAAAAACTGTTAAAATCGAGTCAGATCGTCAGACTGAATCGGCGGTGCAGGGCGCTTTTGCGAGTGTGCATGTAGTTTAAGCTAGATGGCGTTGTTTCAAGTTATAACTTCTGCCGGCACTCCCGGAGTGCAACCCGTTGTTTTTTTTTATTGTGCTGAGATATCTGGTTAGCAGTCTATCCGGGCTTGTTTCGGAGTATTTTCAGACGTGAAGACACTGAACCTTGACGACCAAAAGTTTAGGAGGATCTTTCTCTGAGTATACAGGTTTTTAAAAGCTGATAGGTCAAGTAGCTTCACTACGTGAGGTCGTTTCGCCCAAAAAAACATTTTTCTGTCCTGATATCTAAATGTTATAATATATATTTAGAAATCGGAACCCATCGCGTTTAGTGGAGGTTCACAGTGCTGGTCGGGTATATCTTACTTCTTTACATAGTATAAAAAAAAGTCTCTCCCGCTGTTTGTACGCTTAGATCCTTTAAACTACGCAAAGGATTTAACCCTATGTCCTTTTGTGTACACCTGACAACGTATACTTATGCAAAATTTCAGTTTAGTGGTTTAGGTGTGAAAAGGTAACAAACAAACTTCCTTTCGCATTTATAATAAAATGGTGTAAACAGACTCTTAACGAAGCCGAAACGCACTTGTTCTACCCGTCATTGCGATCATTTTTTTGTTCTAGACCATAACTAGGAACCTTCTAGTTACGGAGATATTGGGGGTCAAAGTTCCAACTTTTTCATAAGTTTTTTTTTTTTAATATAATTATATTGAATGTAAGATTTTTACTTTAAATACCTCCAGGACCCCCTTACTATTCAATCTATCGATCTGCACAATGTTTTGAGTGCGGTACATTGAGTCCTGTAAAACGTGATTTTTTGCCCAAAAAAAAAGTCGTTTCCCAGCACTCATTTTTGCGTAAAGTTACTTAGTTTGATGTACATAATGCTTGGGTGACGGCTTCGTGAAGAGTCTGTTTACATCTTGTATTTATAGAAAGGAAATCATTTTTAATTTTAGTATAAAAAAGATATTCGAGACATGGTGACATCGAAGAGGTAGCTTGGAAACTTCATAAGCTTTATTGATCTAGCATGGGTTTCGTGTACTGAACCCTCTAGTCTACTTAACCAAACTATGTTTTCCTGATTATGCAAATTCTCTAATCTCAGTTCTACTTAGAAAAAAATAACAAATATCAAAGGTGTATTTATGTCGTAAATATAATTTGTACAAGCTTTAATATTACTCTCAAAATCAGTAATTAAGTTAAGTATGTAAGACTGCCTTCCGCAATGTTTTGAATATTTTTGAAATGCGTGGTTTTTACTGCGTAGGGAAGATTTTTTTAAAGCTGACGTGATAAGCGATGCTTACTTGTAACATAGTGAATAGGAGGTCTTTTAATGTGACAAGCAGGTGTATTTTTGAGGGACGAAAAAGAAACATGTGTGCAATTCACACATGGTAGAAATGAAACCTTCAAAAATTTTGGCTTCAAGATAAACACTGTATAATGCTTCCTATCTCATTTTCTTCCACGTTAAATCTTATGAATTTAAATGTGTCCGTCTCTTTTTACTGTCGCTTTTTTGTTTCACCGACTTTCAAATCACAACGATGCTAAAGAAGTTTTCACTTCAAAAAGCTAATGTGTGATGTGTCAAATATTTTTCCAATAATGTAATTTTTATTTTAAAAAGGATTCTAAAACTATCTGATCTTTTCAATAATAAAAGTACACGTGATTTTGGGAGGTGGGGGAGGAGCGGTACTCTAAAAACTCACGATGTATTGCCAAGGCGTAGGGGGGCTATAAAAGGGGCCTAAAAACCTCACATGATTAAAGGACAACCCCTTTTTTTTTAGGATTGGCAATTATCAAATACTTTTTACAGAGCGGAAGGGATTGTCAGACTTGTACTGACTAAAACCCATCCATGTTCCTTCCTTGCCCTTTGTGTTCCAGGGCCGCGGTATCTCTTTCGAACAGTCCCGCAGAAAGGACGACCCCTTATGAAAGCATTAAGAAAAGCTCGTTCTTTAACCCATTCACTGCCCAGTACTTCGCGAAAACTTCGCGAAATTCGTTCGCGTGCCCACAACTCGTATCCGAGTCGTCGTTATAATAAGCTATAGATGACTTGTATCCATACCCAGAACCCGACTAGCGTGTCCATAGCTACTGATACGGGTTGTGCGAACGAACGAATTTATTGTTCGACCCGTGTGTCGGGTGCTGGGCACTGAAAGGGTTAAAAAAAGTGTGTGTGTACTTATTACGCACGTAAGAAGTTGTACTTCTTTGGCGTATAAAACTAAAATGTTTACTTGTTAACTTCAGGGTGTATGTTGACTAGCTAACTTCAGGGATTTCATACGGCTGCTGTGTAAGTGTGATAAAAGTGGATGAGTATTTAAAAAAAATGTTTCTTTGGGAAAGTTCCTAGCATGAGTACACTCACGTGTTTAATTATCGGTCACTAATTACCAGTCACCCTATGTACTTAGTATTAAAAAAAAAAGATCTTTTAATAAAAAGCATTTCCTTTATCAAAGTAATTCGGGTGGTGAAATGTGTCAGAATAAAAATTGCACATGACATTTAAAAAGTCTCTTAAGATATTGAGCTTTCATGCAAGTACTTAAAACGCAGGTCCTTCGACGAACGCTCAAAGGAATAATATAAATTACATTAAGGCGGAAACCCACCGCAGCGTACGCTGTGCACGGCCACGCAGCGCATTTTAGCTGCGTGGATTCATTTGTTTAACAACGTGGGTCTACGTTTCCACTGCAGCACACGCTACGCACGCACAATTATGTACAATTGTAGCGTGCGTGGCCCACCTCGGCATAATCGTGGGTTAATATTCGTGAATAGCGTGTAGTGCGTGAACAGCGTGCATGGCATTGTCAGCGTTGAGCTATGTGAGCGCCTTATTTGAGCAAGCCACACGTGTACTAATGACGTCAATTGATGCATAGCGTGGCCGTGGTTTGCAGCGGAAACAATCACATACATTTTCTTACAAAGCGAAGCTTAACGCACGTGCGTAGCTTATACGTGCGCCGCCGTGGATATGTACCTTTATTATAATGTCCCAGTTTACATTTCACTTGTAAAGCGGAAGACACATTTAATACAGACCACGGGACGTTCAATAAAACCTGTTCCTCACTGGCGTTCACTTTCATAATGACCTTGAACTGACGATGCGCGGGCGACGACCTTTCACCGATTTTTTGTGTTTTTACAAGGTCATTTTTTTCATGCTGTAGTCATAATCATAAAGGATTGACGTAGTGAGGAAAATGTTGAGTATAATTAATGTAGATGGCTCTAAGAGTAGAGGAAGACCAAAGAAACGATGGATTAACTGTGTGAAGGATGATATGGCTAGAAAGGAGGTGACTGTTGAGATGACGAGTAATAGAGAAGTATGGAAGAAGAAGACCACGAATGAACTGGGGATAGAGCAAGAGAATGATGATGATGAATTGGTCTAGTAGATGATGAGACGAGGCTTAATGAAACAAGATCATCAGTGATGCTAACTTTCTGGTGACCTTGAGCTTACGAGACGCGAGTTTTGACCTTCGAGTGAACTTTAACATTTTAAAGTGACTTCACAATAGTTTAATCTAGAGCTGAAATAAAACAATGACCTTGAACTTGAAAGTGAGTGGGCATAGCCTTTCGAGGCGACCAATATCCGAGGCACTAGTGGCCGGGACGCGTCGCACGAATGTGTCCTGGCTAGTGACTAACTCTACGCAAACATTATTGCTAGGAAACATTTTTTACGGTTGGACTCAATGTAACGCACTTAAAACATTGTGCTGCATTGATAGTACGGGGGTCGTCAATTCAAAACTTATTTGTAAAAAAAACCTTGTGAAAAAGTTGGAACTTTGACCCCCAATATCTCCGTAACTAGAAGGTTCCCAGGTATGGTCTAGAACAAAAAATGATCGAAATGACGGGGAGAACAAGTACCTTTCGGCTTCGTTAAGGGTAGTTTTACACCCTTTATAAGAGATGACCATCCTAACAAAACAAATCTAAAATGATTTAGAGACTCGTGAACTTCTGAAAAGCAAATGACGTCGCATACTTAAAATTCATGACGTTTTTTTACGTAGCAACCAAACCGTTCTTACTTTCCGTTGATCTTGAACTGTGAAGATGCGCGGGCGCCGACCTCTACGGACGATGATCTTGTGACGTAATAAGTAGGTTGTGTTTAGATGTGTGTGTGTCTGACGAATCTTTATGGCGTTACGTTTAGACTAGCTTATGTCCGTGTCTTTGTTTACGTGTCTTTTGTATAACATAACATTACATCTTCATCCCCTAAGATCGAGGCAGGTGGACCTATAGTTACCGCGGCCCTGGAACACAAAAGGCAAGGAAGGAACATGGATGGGTTTTAGTCAGAACAAATCTGACACTCCCTTCCGCTCTGCGCAGAGCGGGAGAAGTCATTCGATGATTTCGCATAAGAAAAAAAAAAGGTGTACCTATAGTAAAAAATGGAAATTAAAAGTCCAGGGCAAAAATCAGCACTTTTTTAAAGGTCAATTACACAAAACAGTGCCTCAAAATGCCCGCTTTTCACACACCCAGTCATTGCGCCAGTTATGTTTAACATAACATTCATTTATTTTCAGGCAACTTTGGCCCATAGATATACATATACCTTACAGACTAACATACATACGATAAAATACAAATTATGTTAGTAACACTTCACTTGTGCACATCTCACTGTGTGTTCATGTGGAACTTGCCCGTTGAAGCGATAGAACACCACTCCCTGCGGCCAAAAGTCTAGGCGAGCCTATTGCCATCAACCGGGCACACATCCAGCCTCCGTCACTAAAAAACTGTCCAGGATGATATCCGAGATGTAAAGAAGCCGATCATGTCCTCCAGGTCCCAGGCTACCTGTGGTTTAATCTTGAATGAGTTACAGACATACAAAGTGAATTTGTTATGAGAATATAAAGTTGTATGGGAGTACCAATACTAGTAATGCGTGTGTGTGTTATGTGATGCGCATTAGTCTTATGACGTTTGTGATTGATGGTCTTGACGTATGGTATGTTGGATGAATGTTGAAATATGTACTTGCGTGAAAGACGAATAGGTATTTTGTAAGCTATGTTCAGTTTTTGTTGTTCCGAGTTTCCTCTGTGCCTCGGAAAGCACGTTAAGCCGTTAGTCCCGGCTGTCATTTGTAGATTCTTGACAGTCGTTACGTAGTCAGTGGCCCAAAAAGTCTAACAACCAGTCTTACCAAGGAGTATGGTATAAACCAGTACTAACTCGGTTGTGGAGGTCAGATAGGTAGTCGCTCCATGTAAAATACTGGTATTCAGCTGCATCCGGTAATACTGGAAGCCGACCCCAATATAGTTGGGAAAAGGCTAGGCAGATGATGATGATGTTCAGTTTTTGTTGTGCTTGACCTTTGGAAAAGTTCTGGAGTGGAAGACGTCCCACTAGGTGGACTGATGACCTGGTCAAGGTTGCGGGGATTCTAGATGCCGGTCGCACAGGACCGGTCAATTTGGCAACACTTGGAAGAAGCCTTTGTCCAGCCTAAAGCCTATGTAAGCTTATTTACCTTTTCACAACAGCTATCTGCCAGTAAAAGTCTGTCCAAATGGGTCCAGCCGTTTCGGAGATTAGCCGGAACAAACCGGCGGACAGTCAAAAATCGAAAAACAATGTGATTTTGTTGTTAAGGCCGTATAAAAAAAGCTTTTATTTTAATATTGAACACAGCCACTTCAATTTTATTTATTTGTATAGATGGTCTGTGGTTCGCCTGACAATTTAAGAAATGCAACGTATCTCTATACGGTTTGCGTAAGTTATTCGTGAAGGCGTTTAAGATCGATGTGAAATTCTGTTATCATTGCAGTGTAAATAAGCGTAGGCGCTTAAATGTTTGTTACGATCTAGGCTACTGAAAGGCTTTATCTTTTTTATTTTACTTTTTTGGATGGGAAATCATCAAAAGACTTCTCCCGCTCTGGGCGGAGCGGAAGGGAGTGTCAGACTAAAACCCATCCATGTTCCTTCCTTGCCCTTTGTGTTCCAGGGCCGCGGTATCTCTTTCGAACAGTTCCGCAGCCCTGGCAGTAAAAGGCTTTATCTTAAAGAAAAAGAGAGGAACCTCCGGGGGGAGGAGGGGCGGTTGTGTTCTTGTGTATTTGGAATCCCCCCTTGTCCCCTTTATTTCTTGTCTTATCATACGTACATAATCAGTCTGTAAAAGCCATACACACTGATAGTTTTTTTTGCCGCACGGTTGATCTTCAGGTTAAGCCGCGCTTGCCGAGGTTGGTCCGTGGATGGGTGACCACCCATGACATACCGAGTTTTTTCCGTGCCTATTATTCCTGCGTACCTGGTTTCCAGGTGCTTCTGGTAAGACTGGAAGCCGACCCCAATATAAAGGGTGTAAAAAGCTCTTAATAAATAAACTCTTAACGAAGCCGAAAGGTATTCGCAATTTTTTTTTGTTCTAGACTATACCTGGGAACCTTCTAGTTACGGAGATATAGGTGGTCAAAGTTCGGACTTTATCACAAGTTTTCTTTTTTAAATACTTGTTTTTAATGTAAGATTTTTACTTTAAACACCTTCACGATACTATTCAATCCATCCATCAGCACAATGTTTTGAGTGCGTTATATTGAATCCTACCATAAAACATCAATTTTCACCCCAAAAAAGAAGCCGTTTCCCAACAATAATTTTTGCGTAAAGTCACTTAGTTTGATGTACAGGATGCTTGGTTGACGGCTTCGTGATGAGTCTGTTTACACCCTGTATTTTGATGCTTTCGACAGCACTGCAAAGTGGAACGTCACAATACTCAATTGTAATGATCTCATTACACTTTCTCCCTACAGATTACAAAGTAAACTGGTTCTCTATTAAGATGCTGCATGTATATCAGAACATTACTAACCTACTTATAAATCTGCAAGCATACGCACTTTGCGTCAGTAAGAGGAATGTGTTACTGACTACTGCACTTAACTGATGCACTTAAAAGCGTATTAATCTATCTATCTATACACCGTGATTTTTAGTCGTCTGACAAAGGGTGGTCCACTCAATGTATCCGACATAAAATACCTCTAGGCGTGTTTCATTAACCATTAATTAAGGAAATAGGTACAAAGAAAAATAAATATTACGATGTTATTATGATGTTTTCCTTCACCGTTTTTGAGAGCAGTGGTGAAGAAATAAATTACACAAAGTAATGCGTCTGCCTGGGTTCGAACCCACGACTTACTGTTCGTAAGTCGGCGCCGCTACCACTGGGCCACCGCTGCTCTCCACAACCCGTTAGTACTTGGTAATACGATACTCCTTCGTAAGACTGGTTGTCAGACTTTTTGGGCCACTGTCTCTCTAACTACTGTCAAAGACCTACAAATGTCAGCCTCCTGGCTGTCATTTGTAGGTCTTTGATAGTTGCTTAACGTGCTTTCCGAGGCACGGAGGAAACTCGGTATGTAATGGGTGGTCACCCATCAACAGACCAACCTAGGCAAGCACAGCTTAACCTAAAGATCGACCCGAGCGGCTGTTATTACTATGAGAATGATGATGATGATGATATTTAAATACATTAAGACGAGTGAGCTTGCGCATCACGCATATACAAGTATGAATATTTGATGCATGCCGCAACGATAAATACGATTTTTAGCATGAGAGAGCGAAACTATTCAAGAGCCACTTCTTAGCGTGTCGATGACAATCTATATTGTGCTGGCCCAGAACTGTGCTACTAGTTTGGCGTCTTCAGTATCCTCCATCAGTTCCTATAATGAACAACAGGACATGCAGGACACGATATTAAGGGTGCTTTTCCTCCAAAGATGTGCTATGCAGCTATGCTGCGAAGTTGTGATAGCAAAACATGTAGCGGTGCGAGTAAGATGTGCTGTGAAGATGCGCCGCCGCAAAATAGCTGCGCGAGGAAGATGCGCAGCTAGAGCTGTGCGACGATCGATAGTAGGGAAGCGGCGAGGGCGACCATCCATAGCACGCATCGATAGCACGCATCCAAACCCCGCATCCTTTCTTATAAAAAACATATCTTAGTTGAATTCGTTTCCACCAGTGCTAAGCTATGTGCACCAATGAATATGATTGGTGGATATCAAACGCACATTTCTGGTGGAAAAGCACCCTAAGTGTCCCATCTTTTTTGGAACAGCACCATATTTTCACTTAAGGGCAGAGGCTTCAATGAATCTCTACCCTAGCAGGTTTTCAATCTCAACCAAAAAAATTACGTGATGAATTTTTTCAGTCGACTCCTTTTTTGCCTTTTGTATTGAGGACAAAGAAACCACAACTGTTCTTAGGATTTGCCTATAGCAACATACCAAGTTATAAAATGAGCTCATGGTGCAGAAACTGACGATATGTACAAAAGTAAAGTAAATATTATACCAGTTTGATTGTTGGCGTAACAATTCAACATGGCCGCCGTAATATCTAGGATATAGTGAGGTAGACTAGACTAGAATGTAGGTAAAGACGTGATTAGACTGTGGTACTAGTTCAGCCTAAGTGTAGACGGTTTTAGGAGTTTCTATAAATACTGCAATGTCTTCTATATGACCTTATTTTAAAGTTATTTGGGTAGAGGTGTTGTGGCTAAATAATATCAGCCGCTCGGGTCGATTTTCAGGTTAAGCCGTGCTTGCCTAGGTTGGTCCGTAGATGGGTTAACATCAATTACATAACGGGTTCCCTCCGTGCCTCAGAAAGCACGTTAAGCAGTTGGTCCCAGCTGTCATTTGTAGATCTTTGACAGTCGTTACAGTTAGTGGTTTGAGAGTCTGACAACCAGTCTTACCAAAGGGTATCGGGTTCGTACAGGTTCTGGAGGTCACTCCATGTAAAATACTGGTATTCAGCTGTATCCGGTTAGACTAGAAGCCGATCCCAGCACAGTTGGGAAAATGAGATTGATGTCTGCAGAAGAAGAATACATTTCAATACTTAAAAGTGGCACCACAAGCTGAAAAATTGTGCTTAAATTGGTGTGTTTAGGTGTGGGTATATATGGTAAACGGCCCAAGCTGGAGACAACTTGCTCAGGACAGAGACAAGTGGGCATCTGTGGAGGAGCCCTTCACCCGATCTGGGGTTCTTGCATAAATGCGTTACAATTAAACAAAAAAAATAAATTGAAAAAAAAAGGACGTGTGGCACTCGGAGACTGTCGCAGTAAAGCTATTGCATAGCATTTTTTATCAACTTATGTAATTATAATTATTTATTTATTTTATTTATGCAGATTTTTTTTTCCTTTGTTTTTCTTTGATATTAATTCAATTTACACTTTTTGAGCGTGGTGTACTTATGTACACGCGTTAGAAGTTATACTTCTTTTTAAAAAAAATATCTGTCGCCTTATCTCAATATATGTATGTTGACTAGCTAACTTCACGATGTAGGTTTTTGGTGTCGGTGTGCGCGCGCATCGGAGTGGGGGGTGTTAGGTTATTTTCGTTACGGAATTTCTGGATTCGGTCTCCACGCTCAAGGCCCGCGATAGAAGCTATGCAATAGCTTAAAAAAATCGATAGAAATTAATAAAACTAACAATTAATCTAAGTTAACTAACCAACTAATATACCTACTAGAAATAAGAAGACCCTGTAACATGTAAGAAATAAAAGGCATTATTATTTTATTTTTTTACAAGCGGACGTCACGCGGTTTCTCCCGCGTAGTTCTTGTTTCCGTGGGAGTATGGGGATAAAATATAGCCTATGTTACTCGCTGATAATGTAGCTATCCATTGCTGAAAGAATCTTTCAAATCGGTCCAGTGGTTTTTATGTTTAATCGTTACATACAAAAATACAAATCTTTCCTCTTTATAATATTATTATAGAAGTATGGGTATCGTAATTGTCGAGGTAAAGGTTTTGAGTATGAGTGAGATGCCTATAGAAGAGGGCTAAAATCGGTAGCTGGATGGACTATGTGAAAGACATGGCAATGGATAAGTCGACTTTATACATTAATGGAAATAATTTTCAAGTTTCCTGTGAAACTTCAACCGAAGCATGTAACCCCAAAGAAATTTAAAGAAGTGCGGTGAATTGTCAGGGTCAGATTAACCGCCATGTCAGGCACCGGTGCCTGACAGTCTCACTATCTGTTCAGGCCATGTCAGGCATCGGTGACTGACACCGAAACATCAAATTCAATTGACCGCAGTGCGCATCCTGGCACGTAGTTCTTTTTACCGTTTTTATACCCAAATAAAGAAAAGGGAACACTTTTTTATACATAACTATTCAATATAAACCAAGAATCAATACGTAAGAAATGCAATTTGGATGGTACAGAAAATATACCTTGGCAGTTAACGTATTACCTAATGTCTATTTACATACAGGGTGAAACAGACTCTTCACGAAGCCGTTAATCAAGCATTATGTACATCAAACTAAGTAACTTCACGCAAAAATGATTGCTGGGAAGCGTTTTTTTTTTTGGGGTGAAAAATCACGTTTTACGGTAAAACGCAATGTAACGCATTCAAAACATTGAGCTGATGGATGGACTGAATAGTACGGGGGTCGTGAAGGTGTCTTAAGTAAAAAAAAAAACATTTAAAACATGTATTTAAAAAAAAACTTGCGAAAAAGTTGGAACTTTGACCCCCAATATCTCCGTAAGTAGAAGGTTCCCAGGTATGGTCTAGAACAAAAAAATGATCGCAATGATAAGGAGAACAAGTGCCTTTCGGCTTCGTTAAGAGTCTGTTTACACCCTTTATTGTCAGGCAAGCAACCTTTAAAGGGTATCCCTAAAGACAATACAGCTTATAGATACAGTCAACAAAGAGATATGTAGACAAGAAATACGCGCCTTTGTGTAATGCTAAGCGGGTACCATACATTGTTATAACGTACCTTAAAAACGAATAAGTTTCTTTTGACATATGACAAACTAGCTGATGCCCGCGGCTTCACCCGCGTGGTTATCGGTTATAACGACCGAAAGTAATCATGAAATTTTGATACCATTCCCGCAACAAAAACTTGACAAATTATATACTAAAACCTTCCTCGAGAACCACTGTTTCCATTGGTGAAAACAGCATAAAAATCGGTGTAGTAGTTTTTGAGTTTAACGCGAATAGACAGACAGACGCGGCAGAGGACTTTAATATGTAGTGATGTAGTAATAGTGATGTCTAGCGTTGTCAAAGACTACTCAGTGAAGTGGCTACTGGCTACTGCCAGTCTGCATCACCGCACTGTTGGATTAAAGCCTTTCCATATACATTTCAAGGGGAGAGAGATCCAGAGGGCTTAGACATAATGAAATTCTACTAACCAGGAGCCGCAAAGTCTGACAACCAGTATTATTTTGGGGGATCGTAGCGTAACAGTTGTGGAGGTCAGATGAGGGTCCCTTCATGCAAAATACTGGTATTCAGCTGCATCTGGTTAGACTGCAAGCCGAGCCCAACGTAGGTAGTTGAGAAAGGGCTAGGGTCTAGCCGCTAGGCAGATGGTGAATCGTTAAACGGATTAAGATGAGCTCAGACATAAAGATCACGCCTTTTATGTTATCCCCGAAGGGTTAGGCAGAGGTGTACAATCGAGGACACTCCCGCCTGATCACCACTAAGCTTATTTTTGCTTGCACTCACGAGTGCGAAGCGCTCTCTAGCTGGACGGGGCGCCTTCGCATGATTCAAGCGAAAATGTTTATAACTGATCAGGCGGAAAAGGCCGCGACTGTAACTTACAGGGGTCTAAAATGAAGAACGAGGGGAATAATATGAATATCATTAAAATTCTTAAAGTGGTCGTATAGACGCAGCTAATGTGATGAATTGTCACTTTGTGACCATTTTGCGAATTGAAACGTAATTCACATTATTATTCCTTTATTCATTTTCCTAACTTAACAAACAAAAGAAACTTTTAAAAAACAAAAGAATTAAAAAAAAAACCTTTGAAAATATAAAAAATAGTAGCCCACCAGCATTGGGAACAGCGTCCGAGCTACCGGCGGTCAGGGCTCCAGAGAGACGTACCTCCTAACAATACGAGCCGTGTCCAGAAGTACTGCTTTCTGAATCAAGCCCTTGGTCCAGCTGCCAAGCGAGAGCCTCCTTAGATGTTGATCGAAGCTACTGGCTATTAAGCCATTGGCTGACACGACAATCGGCACAATGACTGCTGTACTCACGTCCCACTTGTCGACAACCTCGCGAGCCAGATCTAGATACTTGAACTGCTTATCTTTCTATGATTTCACGAGGTTCTCATATTATTCATTTTTCATACCTTATTATTTACATTTTTACTTACAAAAATTATATTATTGTTATCCAATTATGATTCTGCTAATGCGGTGATTTTAGACCCCCAGACCCCAGTACACCCACATAAAGATCTACGATATAATTCCTTTACTATGTACACGCCCTAAGACTGCAGCATTTGCCATTTAGTTTAATTTATATCTATTTAGTTGCCACACTTGGACCGATTTCATAACGAATCTAATTGTTATGGGAAGGGGCCATTTTGTATTGAGTACTAACTCCATTCCTTGAAATTATTTAGTTGATAACACAATGATATATGTTCTTGATGTCTGTTGTATCCAATATTTAAGTAGTGAGGGAAGAAAATAAATAACGATATTTCAGTGGATAATTATGTTTTTTTTTTGTTTTGTCTAAAGAGGTTTTAATGGGCTAGAATTTTCGTCTGTTCACTTTGGAATAAAGCTGTGAAAGTTTAAGTTTTTGAAAGCCTTATAAAAGTGATATATTGCTAAACGTTGATTTAGTTTCTTAGATATTATATTCTTAATTTGTTTTGATGCAGATATTTTCTCCAAGGTTTTAAAAAAATATTCATATTTAGTCGACTTAGCACTCAATCTAATATTAAACGTGTAAAAGTACGACCTTGCAAGAACATTTACATAATAAAATTGACCCCGTTCATATCCTTTGTCCTTACTCCGATATTTTTTGTACAAAATATCTCAAAGCAAATCAACGTCGATCTTAAAAAAAAAACAACAAATATATGTTAGAACGTAAATAATTAATTTAACACGGTAACTGATACCAAAGCGGAAGTTTAAAATATCTAAACATGTAACCTTGACTACCTAAACATCATAAAAAAGTTAATCACGCATTTAAAATGAGGCGTGGCGACTATAAAAACCTTTTTGTGTTATTAAAAAGTTATTATTGACAGTATGGGCTGTCAGGAAGTCTTTGCCTTTTTAGGTTTTTAATGGCAAAGATATTAAATTATACTGCCAATGAGTAATGAGAATGTCTTTGTGTTGGGTTGTAAAACTGTATCAATGATATCAATATTATTTTTTAAATAAAAATATTTGTAAATTGAATCATTGAATGTCACTGTGCTAAGGTCGACAGCTTAAATATCAAACTTGACATTTTGAATTCGAATAAATGGTACGATTATCTTGTATTTGTTTTTAAATAATCGAAGTAACTACCGATTTTATTGTTCGAAATCATTCGTGATTTGCTAAGTCAATGGTCGTGAGTTTATGGGAAGTTATATGTATGTATGTTATGTATGAAGTGTGTCGAGATAAAGATCAAAGGAAACAACAAATTGTATAAAATTACTATTTCATTTATTCACACATCCTCGCCTCTGTTAGCCTGTTTTTTTTTATATAATTTATTTACAAAATCCAAAACATTGAGTATTTTTTTGGTATCTAAATTTTTATCACAGTTTACCATGCGTGGCCGGAGAGTCCATGAGCGTAACCGAGGGAAGCGCCATGGGCTACCGCGTAGGGGGCAGCATGGGCCACGGCAAGGGGAGCGTGTATCAAGGGGGCAGGGTGGGACTGGGACAGGGATTGGCTAGACACGGAGTGGCTGGAAGCGTAGGCAGGGGCGGAGTAGGCCAGGGCGGGGGCAACACCATGAGCGGCGTAGCCAAGACCGGGAGCGCCGTAGCCAAGACCTTGAGCACCGTACAAGGCGGGCCCGGCGGCCACCAGGGGAGCGTGACCAGCGATCTGCTTAGCGAGCACGGGGGCCACACCAGCAGCAGCACCGTCCAACTGAGCCTCAGCGGTCTTCACGGCGTCAACAGCTTGCCAAGAGTGGTCTTCAGCGGCGTTGATGGCCCGTCCGTGGAGCTCGGAGGCCTGGTCGTGGTATTCGCGGGCGGCATCAGAGGCGGCGCGGACGTGGTCGGAAGCTTCAACGTGGGCGTCGATGGCGGCACCCTGGATGTCTCCGGGGGAGATGGTGGGGAGGGCGGGGGCGGCATGGGCTACGGCGACCGGGGCGTGAGCCACGGCCAACGGAGCGGCCAAGGCGTACGGAGCCGCGTGGGCTACCGCGAGACCCCCATGACCGATGAGGCCATGGCCGTAGGGAGATCCCAGCAGACCAGAGGGCGCGGCTGCGGCGCAGGCGAGGACGGCGGCGACAATCTGTGAAAAAATACCGATTAAAACATCGATAAACACACAAGCGATTCTTATATCGATAGGTCGATATCACATCACTAATCACAACACTGAACCACGCAAACACAAATTTTAAAATTTAATTATTATTTTTTGAAAAGCACCAAAGAGTTTTGTAAGTAAGGAAACTCAAGTTTCAACCCACCAGAACTCTCATCTTGCACTTCTGTGTTAGACTGCTCGAAGGCTACTGACTGCTCTCGATTGGTCGCCGCGAGTTTTTATACCATTGCACGTTGGCCCAGCTCTATACGTAAAAAAAGTAAGTGGTCTGTATTCAAGGGCGGGAAGGGTGAATAGGAAGCGTGGATTTTTGACTGATAGATTCGTATGTAGAGGAAATGCGCGGCAACTTTTTAAAATTGGACCGTCGAAGGTGCGTTCGATTTAATTTGAATAACGTCAACCTTTAAATTGAAATTGGAATTTCAATTATGATAATAACTTTTTTATTGCGGTACTGAGGTTTTTAATATTGTCTTTGGTGTAATTCGTTATGGAAAGATTGTGAGGAAACCGGCATGTCCTAGAACGAAAATTTCGAAGACATGTGACATCTACCAACCCGCACTGGGCTCGCGTGGTGGATTATAGCCCATTCCTTCGCATAGAGAGGAGGCCTGTGTTCCAGCAATGGAACCATTATAGACTGAGATAATGCCATTAAAAATGTCGTGACCAAGATGTTTTTTATAGTCTAAATTAGATTAGTTATTGAACTTAGTTGAACTTTCAAGTGACAGAATGAAACCTTTAGATTTCAATATTGAAGTTAATTTACAAATTATAATATTAATTTTATATTTCAACAGATTGCTCTCGTTAATTATATATTTCAAGCTTAATACTAATTTAATAATGAAATGCATAGGTAGTGAATTTGCATGCATATTTACGTAATTTTGAAAATTGTTACGAAATATTATGTTAGAATACTGATTTGGTTTTTGTAGTTTCGTTTCCAAAATACAATGCCAAATATCTACTTAAAAAAAGCTTTGACACACTTTGAAAAACCTAAAGCAAATAAATTTATAATATTAAATGTATGTCTTCCATTACATAATGTTTATGTCCCAGCAGTGGGACATACACTAGACTGAAAACAGAATCGAAGTATTTATTTCAAGTAGGCCAGTTACAGCCACTTTTGAATTTTCGAAACAAAGACAACAATGAAATGTAGCTACAGTCCCAGTCACAAGGCATGAAAACTGAAAGCACTGTAGTGCCTTTGTTACAGCCCTGACTTGGTTTACCATAAAAGGAACGCACCAAAACTACGTACTAGAGAAAAAAAAACATGTGTGCAATTCACACGTGGTAGAAGTGAAACCTTCAAAAATGTTGGCTTCAAGATAAACACTGTATAATGCTTCCTATCTCATTTTCTCCCACGTTAAATCTTATGAATTTATGTGTCTGTCTCTTTTTACTGTCACTTTTTCGTTTCATCGACTTTCAAATCACAACGATGCTAGAGAAGTTTTTACTTCAAAACGCAACCATCAGAACCATAGTGGCTCTGTTTCGTTTGATGTAAGTGTAACGTCTAATTACTGTTTAGTTGTTTTTAGTTCATTGCCATGTGGTCTCATTAACACATTCATTCTCCACTTATGATTTGGTTGTTATGTAGTAATCTATCGTTACAACGCAAAACAAACAATTATTTGAATTTCAAACTTCTGAGTAGTGTTAAAAAAGAGTTCTATCGTTATTTGACTACGTATCTGCTGTTTTAGAATGAGGAAAATAACTTGAAGTGTCATAATGGATGTAACAATATAATTAATGGAACCGAAGGCATTTGCTTTATTATTATTGGTAACATTTATTATTCTCTTTCCCAATGAACTATAACGAATCCATTGCGCATGTCAAAAAATCAAAATCGAAATATTTTACCTCACGTAGGCCTACATGGGCACTGATAAAACGTCGAAAAAAAGGTGCACGGTTCGGGTTGATCTTATGGAGAAGAACCGGCAAGAAACTCCATGGTCTTCTTGTTCTCCCCCTCATTGCGAATTTTTTTTTTGATGTGGACTATACCTTCTGGTTATGGAGATATTAGAGGTTAAAGTTCCAACTTTTTTTTTTTTTTTTAAATATATATTTTTAATTTTGTAAGTTTTATAACTTTACTTTAAATACCTCCATGACCCCCGTACTATTCAGTGTACCCATTAGCTAAATATTTTAAGTCCGTTACATTGAGTCCTACCGTAAAACGTGATTTCACACCCCAAACAAAGTCATTTCCCAGCAATAATTTTTAGAGAGTTTTCTGTAGAGTTACTTAGTTTGATGTACAGAATACTTGATTTGCTTGATACGAGTATTTTCTTGAAGGTTCCTTTTGGGCTGCGGGACTGTTCGAAAGAGATACCGCGGCCCTCGAACACAAAGGGCAAGGAAGGAACATGGATGGGATTTAGTCAGTACAAGTCTGACACTCGCTTTCGCTCCGCCCAGAGCGGGAAAACTCATTTGATGATTAGCTATCCGAAATAAAACGGTTTCTTTTACACTTTATATATTTAAACATCAGACACCACTATAACCACCGAAACAAAATCACCTAACATCCCAACACCTATAATCTTATGTGAATCTAAGTACATATGTATTTAAAGGTAAAGTTCACGGAACCAGCCTATAATCGCGTTCCTCTCTCTCGCTTGGCTAATATCCTGTAATACTGCACTAGAACCGGTTATTTTAATGTTTGTGTTTCTGTCTCTATTTACCAATGTATCTAATATCTGTGCAGGGCAGCGTCCTGTAGCCGTTTTGGGTACTGGTCCTAGGAAATTGTTTGGTCTTTGTAGATCTATGAATAACAAGCTGATGCCCGCGGCTTCGCCCGCGTGGATGTCGATTATCGCGACCAAAAGTAATTTAAAAATTTTGATCCCGTTCCCGCAACAAAAACTTGACAAATTACATACTAAAATCTTCATAACCACTATATCCATTAGTGAAAACAGCATAAAAATCAGTGCGTTTATTATATGTTTTTGAGTTTATTGCGAACATACAGACAGACGGGGCGGAGGACTTTTGTTTTATAATATGTAGTGAAGTGATAAATACCATGGCATACTCGTTACATGTATAGGGTAATGTACAATGGCGGACACTCCCGCCTGATCACCACTAAGCTCATTTTTGCTTGTACTTTCAACATGAAACGCTCTCTAGCCGGGCCTCCGCATGATTCAAGCGAAAAATTTTTTTACTGGTCAGGCGGAAAAGTCCGCCACTGTACTTTGATAAAAGGTGTAAACAGACTCTTAACGAAGCCGAAAGGAACGTGTTCTCCCCGTCATTGCGATATTTTTTTGGTCTAGGCCATACCTGGGAACCTTCTAGTTATGGAGATATTGGGGGTCAAAGTTCCAACTTTTTCACAAGTTTTTTTTTTTAAATACATGTTTTTAATGTAAGATTCTTACTTTATACACCTCCAGGACCCCCTTACTATTCAATCCATCCATCAGAACATTGTTTTGAGTGCGTTACATTGAGTCCTAATGTGAAACGTGATTTTTCAGCCCAAAAAAAAAGTCGTTTCCCAGCACTCATTTTTGCGTAAAGTTACTTAGTTTGATGTACATAATGCTTGGTTGACGGCTTCGTGAAGAGTCTGTTTACACCCTGTATAATATTTTATGCTGTTATAAATAAATTTCAGGACTGACCATAGAACTTGGCACCCATTTAGATCTCATTTCTTTTGTCGTTGAACTTGGCTCTCATTTCACATTTATGTTTTTGATGGGATATCATTACTTTTTGTACAGAAATTATTATTCTTATTCATAATAAAATTATACCAAATGGTTTTTGTTAATCTACTGTATTTTCCTACGTTTACGGGGTATAGTAATTATCTTTTTTGTGTTATTTTCTATAAAAAAAAAATTAAGGGGCGTATTCCACTCGTTATATATCCACGTGAAGACCTTAAAATCCACATAAAGACCCGCTGTCATCAATTTTGATTGCTGATTCTTACATAATAGGCACTATCTAAGTAAGTGTTCCTAATAGAATCAATTAATTGAAAAATTATAGCTTGTAAACAGACTCTTAACGAAGCCGAAAGGCACTTGTTCTCCCCGTCATTGCGATCATTTTTTTCTTTTATCAGCACAATGTTTTGAGTGCGTTTAAAAAAAGTCGTTTCCCAGCACTAACTTTTGCGTAAAGTTACTTAGTTTTATGTACTTAATGCTTGGTTGACAGCTTCGTGGTGAAGAGTCTGTTTACACCCTGTATAATAAAATGATAAAAATTTACTAGTTTCTGATTTATTCCTTTGTATTCACCCAACAACCTATCTGGATGCCAAATTTGAACTTTCTAGGTCATCTGGAACTGAGATTGAGTTTTGATCTATAGGTCAGTCAGTGATAAAAATGACGGTTATAAGACGTTAATATTTAAATAACCGGTTGAGATGTGTTTATGAAATTTAGAACACATATGTATCTCGCAAGTCTCAATATATGAGCGAAATTTGACGTGTTTATGTGAAATAGTTTTTGAGTTATGAGGGGGTCAAAAGTGGCTCCAAATGGTTTGTGTAATATTACACACGGTGCTGCTCGCCAGTTCTGTTAGCTTGAACTTGGCTTGACACGCTACCGCGTGTCTAATTACAAAGTATAACAGATTATAGATTTTGATGAAGTTTTCACCATCATTAAGACGATTTATTCCTGAAGGTTTATGTTTACATACATCAATGATTATTTTTTTTATTGAGGAGCTCGTGGCTAAACAATAACAGCCGCTCGGGTCGATCTTTAGGTTAAGCCGTGCTTGCCTAGGTTGGTCTGTGGATGGGTGACCACCCATTACATACCGAGTTTCCTCCGTGCCTCGGAAAGCACGTTAAGCCGTTGGTCCCGGCTGTCATTTGAAGATCTTTGACAGTCGTTAAAGTAGTCAGTGGCCCAAAAAGTCTGACAACCAGTCTTACCAAGGGGTATCGTATTTCCCAGTAGTAACTGGGTTGTGGAGGTCAGATAGGCAGTCGCTCCATGTAAAATACTGGTATTCAGCTGCATCCGGTTAGACTGGAAGCCGACCCCAACAGTAGTTGGGAAAAGGCTAGGCAGATGATGAATGATTATTTTTTATGTAACACGGAAATCCTGATATTTCGGCATGTCGCTACAGCAATAGATTACCCTCGTGAGAAACATTGGCGAAGCATTTCAAGACTATAACATTTATAAAGTTGTAAAAAAAAACTAATGATCACGCTGAGCCTCCTGGCTCCATCATACACTCAAAACAGCCCAATCTATTGGACTCGTTAAAACGAATCGTATGAACCTAAACTCGAAGGGTTTACTCAAGGGTCCACTATCCACCAGGGCTGCGGGACTGTTCGAAAGAGATACCGCGGCCCTGGAACACAAAGGGCAAGGATGGAAAATGGATGGGCTTTAGTCAGTACAAGTCTGACACTCCCTTCCGCTCTGCCCAGAGCGGGAGAAGTCATTTGATGATTTACCATCCAAAAAAACTAATGACCACGCTTAGCCTCTTGGCTCCATCATCATACTCTCAAAACAGCCCAATCTATTGGACTCATTAAAACGAATCGTATGAACCATTATCCACCTCCTCTTTACATCACCAGATCAGCTCCAAGATACGAAATTATAGTGTTGTCATCCAAACCACTTATGCATACGAAGTTTAATTTCGTTACGACAATTAGAAGTAGGTTAAAATTGACTTCCAAGATTTTATTACATTATAAGTTTTAAACTTACATGGTCGCTAACACTATGATTAACCTTTAAAACGGGATATTAACAACCATGTTTATGGATCACGTACATACTTGAACGTGACGCTTGTGTGTCGAAAAATCGGGAAAAACAAATAATAAACATAATTATGGTAAACTAGCTTTTACCCGCGGCTTCGCTCGCGTTAATTAAGAATTCAATAATCAATTCGGGTTGTACTCTGCTTGTAATAATATAATTCAATCATGATTCGAAAGACACGTGGAGCCATCTATTATCATAAGAACGTTATTGTTATTTTCTTCGGAAACAGTACTTTTTTTTCGGGATGAAAGGGCCGTTTCTGAATACCTGACAATGTATATGCAAAATTTCAGGTTGATCGGTTCAGTGGTTTAGGCGTGAAAGGTAACAAACAAACTTACCTTCGCATTTATAATATTAAAAGTAAGGTTTAGGATATCAGTTTTATTACATCGTTAGTAAAGCTAATATACTCGTAGCTTAGCTATAATAGCTTAGGAGCTCATGGCTAAACAATAACAGCCGCTCGGGCCGATCTTTAGGTTAAGCCGTGCTTGCCTAGGTTGGTCTGTGGATGGGTGACCACCCATTACATACCGAGTTTCCTCCGTGCCTCGGAAAGCACGTTAAGCCGTTGGTCCCGGCTGTCATTTGAAGATCTTTGACAGTCGTTAAAGTAGTCAGTGGCCCAAAAAGTCTGACAACCAGTCTTACCAAGGGGTATCGTATTTCCCAGTAGTAACTGGGTTGTGGAGGTCAGATAGGTAGTCGCTCCATGTAATATACTGGTATTCAGCTGCATCCGGTTAGACTGGAAGCCGACCCCAACATAGTTGGGAAAAGGCTAGGCAGATGATGTTAGTAAAGCTAATATAAGCGTGTTAAAAAAGGTTTTGCCCTGAAGTAGTAGTAGACGCCAGCACATTAAGCTACTACAATCTGTCAGATTCCTTTAATAGATTTTCGACTTTATTGCTGTAAAATTAGGTTCAAGGTTGATTGGGAAAATCTGACTAGTTTCGGGTAGCTTAACCTGCTGGCGTTTGTACAATTACAGGCAGAAATGAAAACGATTTGTTTTTGTTTCCATTAATTAACATAGCGGTAACATTAGTAGTAACGAACACATTAACTTACGCAACTAAATGGCCATTTGACAAGCGTCAGACCCATAAAATTACAATAAATGGTAATAATGCGTTCCGAGATGAATTCATTAAGTGAAGATTGTAGTGGATATAAATGAATGGGGGATTATTAAGCATGTAAAAGTAACGTGTGCCTCGGAAAGTGCGCATACCGTATTTTCAACCGTTTCACAACTAGTTTAGGGTTCACAGTAAGTTTTACTAGATTTGACTGCATATTAGTATTTTACATGGAGCTACCCTCTAAGGGGTATTCCTCAAAGCGCTACTATTTTTGAGCGCAAACAACTAAGCGCAACTAAATTATTCCTCGAAGCGCAACCATTAGTTGTGCTCACAAATTCAAATTGTTCAAATGGTTGCGCTTCGAGGAATTATTTAGTTGCGCTTAGTTGTTTGCGCTCAAAAATAGTTGCGCTTTGAGGAATACCCCTTTTTTTGGATGGAAAGTCATCAAATGACTTCTCCCGCTCTGGGCAGAGCGGAAGGGAGAAATGCAGTCAAATCTAGTTAAACCTACTTACTGTTAACTCTAAACTGGTTATGAAACGGTTCAAAATACGATGTAAAATGTGTCGAATCTGTTCCAATTTTCTATCTACTACGAGAATGTAGTTCTATAAGTTGACGTAGCAAGAAATTAATGTAAGTAAATTGTTTACTGTATTCAAAATTCTGCACCTGTTTTTTCTTGTAGGATCAATAATTTTACTATCATACTGGACCTTGTCTGATGACTGGACCTGATCTTTAGGTTGAGCCGTGCTTGCCTAGGTTGGTCTGTGGATGGGTGACCACCCATTACATATCGAGGGTCCTCCGTGCCTCGGAAAGCACGTTAAGCCGTTGGTCCCGGCTGTCAATTGTAGATCTTTGATATTCGTTACAGGTAGCCAGTAGGCAGAAAGTCTGACAACCAGTCTAACCAAGGGGTATCGTATTATCCAGTACTAACTGGGTTGTGGAGGTCAGATAGGCCGTCGCTCCATGTAAAATACTGGTATTCAGCTGTATCCGGTTAGACTGAACGCCGACCCCAACATAGTTGGGAAAAGGCTAGGCAGATGATGACTGGATCTTGTCTCACAGTCTCTTCTAAAGACCAGTCATTGTCTTGGTCAGATGAGAACCTGCATGGTCCGTGGATGTATCTGCCTACCATGGGAATAGACTGAGTTTATAAGGATGTAAAAATACCCTTAACGAAGCCGAAAGGCGCTTGTTCTCCTCGTCATTGCGATATTTTTTTTGTTCTAGACTATACCTGGGAACCTTCTAGTTACGGAGATATTGGAGATCAAAATTTCTTTTTTTAATACAATTTTTTTATGATATAACTTTACTTTAAATACGTCCACGACCCCCGTACTATTCAATCCATCCATCAGCACAATGTTTTGAGTGCAAAACATTGGGACCTATCGTAAAACGTGATTTTTCACCCCAAAAAAAAGTAGTTTCCCAGTAATAATTTTTGCTTAAAGTTACTTAGTTTGATGTACAGAATGCTTGGTTGACGGTTTCGCGAAGGTTCCGTTTACAACTTGTATGAAAATCTAGATTTTTGCAATTCAGAATTTCATAACGCCACAACAATGTAGTCACTATTTAAATATCCGCCATTATAGTGCTAGGCATGTCCGAAGAACGAAGAAATTATATGAGTCATCATTGCATTTGGTTTGCGTTCCACCTATACAAGAGAACCACGTGACTTTTCATACAGAAGTCGGCCAAGGCAACTGTGTATACGGCCTACTTTGTTTTTTTTTTGCGTTCTACAATTTTTTAAAGGTGATCACTGGCCGTTTTGAAATTATATAATTTGATTAAGTATTGCTCGTTGCTTAATAGTAACAGCCGCTCGGGTTGATCTTCAGGTTAAGCCACGCTTGCTTAGGTTGGTCCGTGGATGGGTGACCACCCATTACATATCGAGTTTTCTCCGTACCTCGGAAAGCACGTTAAGATGTTGGTCCCAGCTGTCATTTGTACATCTTTGACAGTCGTTACAGTTAGTCAGTGGCCCAAAAAGTCTGACAACCAGTCTTACCTAGAGGTATCGTATTACCCAGTACTAACTGGGTTGTGGAGGTCAGATAGGCAGTCACTCTATGTATAATACTGGTATTCAGCTGCATCAGGTTAGACTGGAAGCCGTCCCCAATATAGTTGGGAAAAGGCAAAGCAGCAGATGATGATTTTTCTCGTTGGTAATGAGTTCGTCTAGTGAGGCTGGTCTTCCGAACCGCTTTCGGTTATGGCGGCCAATCTCACCGGCGATTAGCGTCGTCGATTGGCTCTTCTTAGATAGCCAGCTCTTCTTATATAGCCTCTTCTTAGATAACCTCTTCTTAGATAGCCTCTTCTTAGATAGCCTCTTCTTAGATAGCCTCTTCTTAGATAGCCTCTTCTTAGATAGCCTCTTCTTAGATAGCCTCTTCTTAGATAGCCGCTTCTTAGATAGCATCTTCTTAGATAGCCTCTTCTTAGATAGCCTCTTCTTGGATAGCATCTTCTTAGATAGCCTCTTCTTAGATAGCCTCTTCTTAGATAGCATCTTCTTAGATAGCCTCTTCTTAGATAGCACCTTCTTAGATAGCCTCTTCTTAGATAGCCTCTTCTTAGATAGCATCTTCTTAGATAGCCTCTTCTTAGATAGCCTCTTCTTAGATAACCCCTTTTTAGATAGCCTCGGTGCGGTACGGTAAGATGGGAAGCCGACCTAAGTTGGGAAAAGACAATGCTGATGATGATTAAGTATTGCCTCATTGTTCAAGTGGCCGCAAGGGTTACTGCTCAGCATGAGGTCTTGGACTCAATTCCCGGGTCGTGCCAAAAGATATTATGCTTTGCTTTAGCCATTAGGAATTTCTTTTGTCTTTCTACAGGTTTTCGCTTTCAGTATAAACTAAAAACCGTCCATTTTCCTCAAATTCCTGCCCTTGTGTCACAATTTATTTTGGAGTCTGGCCAGACCGTAGTTTTCGTTATATGGTTCCACACGTTTGTACCACGCGTTGATGTCTTTTCTTTGCTAAATCATCGGTTGCACAAAAATACGCAATTGTTTCCGTTTTGTATACTTGTTATGGCTGTACAGGGTGGTATATTTTTTTTTATTCGATATTAGGTGAATTTGCTCGCAGAACGGATGACCGAAGGCCTCCAACTAGGTGGACCGATGACCTGATGAAGGTTGCGGAGATCCGCTGGATGCGAGTCGCACAGGACCGGTCAATGAGGCGACACTTGGGCGAGGCCTATGTTCAGCAGCGGACATCTTTGATGATCAGGTGAATTCAGGTTACAAGCATTTTCGTCTAGGACCTAGACAGAATCTGGACACACTGGCTTCTTCTTCTCGAATCGATGATTCAGATTTTATCCGACTAGCACGAAGACCTAGACGTAGTTCTGTCCTTTGCCTGATTCAAGTCCTGGAGAGTGCAAGTTGTGATGCACGACGGGCAAGGTAGAAGGTGTGGCAAATCCTGTGTTGGGGTTTCTCACTCGCATTGTGTACGAGACCGGTCTCTTATAATAAATAAAATTCTTTTATTTCAGTTCATAAGTCCATTTGGTTAGTACAACACACAACTTAGAAACTAGTGTTAGTACTTACAACTACCAGAAAAACAAAACAACTATTTATTATACGCTACAGTTGGCGTACCCAATGCCCCAGTAAGGGACTGTCCCACCTGTCCGCTATAGTGCTCAGGATGCTGTTTGGGCTGACGCGTACCCTGCGCATGATGTAGGCGCATAATGGCGTGAAAACCCATTAGAAAATAATACCCCATGTAGCAAATACACTGACTTGAAAAAAAATCACCAAATAACCGAAAATGTAAAAGTAATAATACTAACCAGCATTGTTAACTTTCTCACGCGATAAAGCCTTTCGAATCGGAGCCTAAAAGTAGATTGGGTAATTTATTAAGTGGCTATCATGTTATAATTAATAATCGCATTATCTGATAAAATTAAGAGTTCGTGAATCGGATCAAGCTTCAGGAATACGGTTCCGTACAAATATTTTTTTGATCATTAGAAACTCAAACTCCAAAGCATTTATTTCAATTAGACCATAACAGACACGAATGTCAGAAAGACAAAGAAGGCGAAGCTACAGTCACAGACACAAGGCATAATAACTTGTGAAAGTACTGTAGTTGCCCATTCCAAAGCGTAGATCTCTATGACGAAGAACGGGCAAGAAACTCCATGGACACTCTTTCCAATCAAATTATTTTACAAGATGGTTACATCATTCATGTTGAGATTATACATAAATGTGAAAACGATGTAGAAAGACGTACACATTAAGAGCATCCAGAGTAAAAGATCAACAATTTAAAAACTTAGTAGTTAAAATAAACCGTGGCAACTAAGAGATGACCAGACCCAACTGACAGCGCCGTTCACGAACATGATGCATGGATCAACCCCATTCAGCTCAACCATATTGAAAAAGAAATTGATCAAGTCTTGGTAAATATATAAGGCTATTAGCAATTTAGGAGCGGAGTCTATCTGCCCAGGGTATGCGATGGCCGAAGACGCCATTGCAAGCACTTAAACAATTTTATTGGCAAGTGAAAGTTAATTAATAACTCACTATAGGGCACTTAATATCGTGTCCCGTTGTTTGTTTATTATAGGAACTGATGCACGCTTTTAAGGTGCCAAATTCATAGCCCATGACTCAATTTATATTCACATCAGGCTAAGAAAAAGAAAAATAGTCAAGTTCTTGCAATTATTGAAAGATTTTGTCAATTTGCCAAAACGGTCTTTTGGTACAGAGCCTATAAAGATCACAGGAGGATCACTGGGGTGAAGTGAACCAGGGCTGCGGGACTGTTCCCAGGGCTGCGAGACTGTTCGCCAGGGCTGCGGGACTGTTCGAAAGAGATACCGCGGCCATAGAACACAAAGAGCAAGGAAGGAACATCGATGGGTTTTAGTCAGTACAAGTCTGACAATCCCTTCCGCTCTGCCCAGAGCGGGAAAAGTTATATGATGATTTACCACACAAAAAAAAAGGGTGAAGTGAATTTTGTAGACGTCATAAAAAGGTGTTTTTTTTTTATTTCCTTACGGAACCCAAATAAAAAGGCGTGCTATACCGATCTATCCGATAAACCTAAATTGAACGCATGAATTATTATTATTTTTTATTCTGCAATGGATACTTTCTAAAGTTTATTGTAATATTTTTTATATAGAATTTAAATATGTTCATATTGGATTTAATTAGTTACAAACTGTTAATCTAGTTTTTGATCTATATGCAATTGCTTGCATTAGTATGAAATTGCATAACATGCCTACAATTAGTATTTATGTTATATTAATAAATGATTTTTAAAAAACTTCAACTGCCTACTGGCCTGCCTGACTGCCTCGTTGGTCGAGTGGTCGCAAGCGCGACTGCTGGGCATGAGATCCTGGGTTCGATTCCCAGGTCGGGTAAAGTGCTTTTGGGTTTTTCATAAGGAATTTCTCAGTAGCAGCCACGGAGTCTGGATTTGTGCCCGGTTGATGGCAATAGGCTGGCCCCTATTACATGGGACTTAAAACATAACTGGCGAAATGTGGGTGTATTATTGTTGATGGCAATAGGCGGGCCCCTATCAGGTACACCTCTGCCTAAACCTACGGGGATTACAGGCGTGATGTTATGTTATGTTATGTTCAGCTGCCTTGTTCCATGTTGCTTATGGTTGCACGATGTCTTTCTGGTCTATGTTATCTCTGTTAATTAACACTTTTGTTTACTCCAACCGGCTCTCATTCCCTATTGTCAATACACACTTGAAAAAGCTGCAACAGCCTTTTGAAGTGTGTCACCCCACTCACTGTCGAGCGGTCCACGTAAAGACTAAAGCTGTGGCGAGGCTGTGCATCCTTTCCTAACTCATTCGTTTCACCTGCTGAAAATCTCCCACCTGGACATGAGTTGCCATGGCTGACCTGGAAGTCTTTAAATAGACTCCGGAGCCATGCTGGAGAGGGGAGATTTATTAATGACTCTGCCTTGGAGTGTAAATGTGGTGCTGTTCTACAAACGATGGGACACTTAACATCGTGTCCTTTTGTCAGTTCTCTCTTCAGATACTGATGGACGTTACTGAAAGCGCCAAACTAGAAGCTCAGTTCTGGGCCGACACAATATAAAGGGTGTAAACAGACTCTTAACGAAGCCTTGCACTTGTTCTCCCCGTCATTGCGATCATTTTTTTGTTCTAGACCATACCTGGGAACCTTCTAGTTACGGAGATATTGGGGGTCAAAGTTCCAACTTATTCACATGTTTTTTTATAAATACATGTTTTAATGTAAGATTTTTACTTTAAACACCTCCAGGACCCCTTACTATTTAATCCATCGATCAGCACAATGTTTTGAGTGCGTTACGTTGAGTTCTACTGTAAAACGTGATTTTTCAGCCTAAAAAAAAAGTCGTTTCCCAGCACAAATTTTTGCGTAAAGTTACTTGGTTTGATGTACATAATGCTTGGTTGACAGCTTCGTGAAGAGTCTGTTTACACCCTGTAGATTGCCATCGACACGCTAAGAAAAGAATACATCTTTCATAATATTAAATTTTAATTATTTTATAGCTCATATTCTGTCAATCCTTTGAGTAGTTTTTCTTATAAGGAGGCCTTTATTCTACTACTAACAAGATTTTCTAAACATAATGACGAAATAAGACGCATCATAATTTAGGATATCAAGTCAAATGATAATATCAGTGAGCTCCTATTTGACTACTAAGCTCCAACAAGAAATACCATGACTAACACAAATCACATGAAGTAAACATAGTATACATTAATATGAGTGGGTTGTTGTTACAAAAGAAAGATACTTGCAAAAGGTCCACTCCCGGTAGCCTTTACAAACATGCCAAGATACTACCAGTCTTACTACAAAAAAATATTGAAACATTGGTCTATACGTATTGGTCTAAACGTATTTAGCTAAACGCCTCCTAAAACGTTAAGCACGTGTTAGACCGCTGTCTAATTTACGCTACCACAAAACCGTGTTTAGCGGGTATCTTACTAGACAACGTCTAACTCCATTTTTTTTTATCGCTTGGTCACATTTACTTCTCTCGTTATATTTTATGCAAAGAACCTACGATTCTGGCAAACATTTTTGTACGAGAAACAAAGAAATGAAAGTGATTGCAACCGAAGAAAGGAACGTAATGCTTAGCACTGTCATTTCGTTTGTCAATCTGTTTTTCGGTTGACGTTATCTTAAATTTGCATCTCGGAGATTTGAATTGAATTTTGTTATCTTGTGATCTTGCTCTGGTGCTATTTTGCTAACTCAAATAACTAAAATTCACAAAATCCATGACATCCATTTTACTACCAAAACTATGCCATACGAATGACACACCAACAATAAACTTTTAATTCTGTAAAATTTAAGGTTAGACACTTGCAAAACAAGCTTTCACGTCTGTCTAACTTTAAACAACTTCTAAGCAGTGTCTATCTCTAGATAATCGTAAAACGCAGTTTTGTGGTAACACTTTATTTAAACATGTCCTCAACAGATGTTTAACTTTTTTGTAGTAAGACTGTAAATGTTTAAACTCCGACGAAAAAAAGGGGTGTTATAAGTTTAACATGTGTACCTGTGTATCTGTCTGTGGCATCGTAGCTCCCTAACAGATGAACCAATTTTGATTTAGTTTCGTTTTGGTTCATACTGTGTTATTGCAGAAAAGATTTAAGTCTATCGATGTGCCGTCAAAGTACTTGACATTCCCCATACAACTGTTATAAAGTGACAGTTGTAAGAAATAGGTAAAACATGGCGACAAGATGCAAGATGGCGGAGGACTTTGTTTTATAATATGTAGTGATGAGAGCAGCGGTGGCCCAGTGGTAGCGACCCCGACTTACGAACAGTAAGTCGTGGGTTCATACCCAGGCAGGTGCATTACTTTGTGTAATTTATTTCATCGCCACTGCTCTCAAAAACGGTGAAGGAAAACATTGTGAGGATTTTTGGTTCTAGGACATGCCGGTTGGCATGTCCTAGAACCAAAAATTCGAACACATGTGACATCTACCAATCCGTACTGGGCTCGCGTGGTGGATTATAGCCCACTCCCTCTCATAGAGAGGAGGCCTGTGTCCCAGCAGTGGGAACATTATAGGCTGATGATGTGTGATGTGATGTAGTGATAGTGATGATGAAATAAACCTTCTGCAATACTGCCCTATGTGGCTTGTTGCTCCTAGTTGTAAAGTCAAAGGAAATGTGTCATTACGTCGGCGCAGGGGCCGACTGCCTGTCACTGACATTATGGAGCTACTTGTGTTTTAAGTATAGTTAGCGGGGTTAACAGTAGTGCATAGCGGTGGTACAGATTTATATGTGTTTTAAGTTGATTCTTCTTAAAGCTTTTAAAGATATTTATGATCACAGTTACTGGTGTCTATTCTTCTTCGAATAGATCTACATTTGAGGAGCTCGTTGGTATATAATAACAGCCGCTTGGGTCGATCTTTAGGTTAAACCGTGCTTGCCTAGGTTGACCCGTGCATGGGAGACCACCCATTACATACCGAGTTTACTCCGGGCCTCGGAAAACACGTTGAACCGTTGGTCCCGGCTGTCGTTTGTAGACTTTGACAGTCGTTACTGGTAGTCAGTGGTCTCAATGTCTAACAACCAGTCTCACCAAAGGGTATCGTATTACCCAGTACCAACTGGGTTGTGGAGGTCAGATATGCAGTCGCTTCAAGTAAAATATTGGTATTTAGCTGTATCCGGTTAGATTGGAAGCCGAACCCTACATAGTTGGGAAAAAGCGAGGCAGGTGAAAATACTGATCAAAGTTATGACCCTACTGAACTAGGCACAGACAATAGACGGTTATCATTGAATTCCCCATTTCTCTTGCTGAATACAGGTCTATTAAGGGCTCCTATCAGTTTTGCGGTCCTAAAACAGAAAACACTAGTTTTTTCAGCTCAAATTTCTCAACAACCAATAACAAATTTTAATATTTTTATTGTAATAAAATATTTAAATAATGCCTTATAAGCTGATGCGCTTGCTCATTGCATTTAATTTCGCCTGCGGGTACGCTTATTAGCTATATACGTAATTTATAACCGTGCATTAAAAAAATACCAGATACCTTATGGTTATTGAGAAATTTGAGCTGAAAAAAGTGTAGTGTTTTCTGTTTTTAGACCGCGAAATTACCCTTAAACCCAATCATACGAATACCATTAAGGTAAACATTACACGGAAGCCAGAGAAGCGGGTTTCGCATCGAGTTGGGAAAGGCCTGTGATTCATAGCCCTCTCCGAAGTTGCTACATTTTATAAATAAGGTTGCATACCTACCCGGAACTTTATATGGGCAGCTGTACTTACAGGTGCAAACAATAATTGACTAGTAACATATACAAGGTGTAAACGGATCCTTCCGTCGAAGCCGAAGCCGTCAACCAAGCAGTCTGTACATCAAACTAAGTAACTCTAGGTAAAAATATAGCTGGGAAACGACTTCTTTTTGGGATGAAAAATTACGTTCTACAGTAAGACTCAATGTATCGCACTCAAAACATAACGCTGATGGATGGATGGCATTGAATAGTACGGGCTTCGTGGAGGTATTTAAAGTAAACTTATAACATTAAAAACTTGTATATAAAAAAAAGTGTGTGTGTATGTACGCACGTAAGAAGTTATACTTCTTTGGTGTAAAAACCTAAAATGTTGACTAGCTAACTTCAGGGTGTCGGTTTTTCGTGACGGTATGCGCGCTCGTCCTAAAAATTTACTCTCATCATTTTTCTATAACGCGCCAAATGAAGTATAACTTCAAAAATTACTTTTGAAAAAGTTGTAAGTTTGAGCCCCAATATCTCTGTAACTAGAAGGTTCCCAGGTATGGTCTAGAAAAAATAATAATCTCAATGACGGGGAGAACAAGTGCCTTTCGGCTTTGTTAAGAGTATCGTTACACCCATCATTTTTAGTTCGGTTTTTGCAGGTCGCTTTCTTCTTTAAAATTTTCTGTTTTGGGCTGTGTATATCTATCCTGCTTGAATCAGTAGCCTAAAAAGTTCTCACTGTTGGAACACAGGCTATGAGAGTGTCTTCGAATTGTTTCCTCACACTATTTTGCATCGGCGGTAATTATCAGCATTGGTCTGCAAAATTGACAGAATGACCGTATCAGCTTTATTCTGTTATAACTGCCTGAGTGACAGTTGCTTTCTAAGGCTTCATGTGTCTTATTTTCGCCTAGATACTGTTATGGTACATTTTATTGTAAATATTTTGAGGTAGGTCGGAAATAATCCCAAGGAAAAGTTCTACCGTGGTGAACAACGTATTTCCTGACCCAGGGCTTAGTCTACCTATATGTCAAATTGCATCTAATCGTTTGGCAGTTACGGCATGGAAAGTAATAGACAGACAGAGTTACTTTCACATTTATTTATAATATTTTTTTGTCAGTTTATAAATTTTTCTGAAATATCGAAGAAAATGTATTGTTGTTATAGGCTAGTTTGAGACAGCACATTATGCAAGTATTGGACACCCACTGGGCTGTATAAACTTCTTGCATTTGACTAAAACGGAATGCAATCTACAATACACTATCTTTATATAGATCTTATATCAGAATAAATCTTAACGAAACATCTGTACAATTTATAGTTATACAAAGATCTCTTGACTCTTGGCCCAAATCGAAACAAATCGCGCCATCTTGTTTTTTAAATACATTTCCACAAGTGTTTACAAATTACGCCCTCCTGTCAATGTCATTTAACTCTTTAAATCCATTCATTCAATTTCACAACCGAATAAAGAATTTAAAATAAGAACACACCCAATAAAGAGGTCGTAAACTCATAGACAAGATGACCACAGATAAAAAAAATCTAATTGTTAGCCGGCCTTCTTGCACTTAACCGTGAATAAAAAGAATATAACTCATTGTGTTTGACTGTGATTATGTGGAATCGTGTAAAAATGTCAACTTTTATCGTTTATAGTCGTTATGGAGTGGAGGCGTGCGAAACTTGGGCATGGCTGCTCGTGATTCTTGTGTACACGTACAGTGTTCATGAGAATAGTGGTTTTTGGGATTTGTCATTTTTTAACTGTTTTGAAGTGAAAACTTCTTTAGCGGCGTTGTGCACTTTTTGGGATGGGTAAAAACGTTTAAACTCGCGTAAGATCGTCAGATTGAATCGGCGGCGCAGGGCGCTTGGGCGAGTGTGTGTGTAGTTTAAACTAGATGGCGTTGTTTCAAGTTTTTTCTACGGCAGCGACATCTTTCGTTCTTGCAGAAAGCTATTGAAATTTCAGATTTTTAGGCTAGATGGCGTTGTTTCAAGTGTTCACTTCTGCCGGCACTCCCGGAGTGCAACCCGTTGTTTTTTTTAAATTGCTTTGCGACAGTGACAGAATCTGCCCAAAAGTGTCCCGTAGTAAAGCGAGATCCTGATCTTTGTACTCCCTCAAGGGACTAGTTTCTAGCGTCTCCGTCAACAGTTTTAGAGCTTTCTGTCAGATCTATAAAGGGTGTAAACAGACTCTTAACGAAGCCGAAAGGCACTTGTTCTCCCCGTCATTGCGATCATTTTTTTGTTCTAGACCACACCTGGGAACCTTCTAGTTACGGAGATATTGGGGGTCAAAGTACCAACTATTTCACAAGTTTTTTTTTAAATACTTGTTTTTAATGTAAGATTTTTACTGTTAACACCTCCACGACCCCTTTACTATTCAATCCATTTATCAGCACAATGTTTTGAGTGAGTTACATTAAGTTCTACTGTAAAATGTGATATTTCAGCCCAAAAAAAAAAGTCGTTTCCCAGCACAAATTTTTGAGTAAAGTTACTTGGTTTGATGTACATAATGCTTGGTTGACGGCTTCGTGAAGAGTCTGTTTACACCCTGTATACCGGGATGATCTTAATTAAAGCATGGCACATTAATAAAATTAAACAATAACCATTATACTTGTTCTTTAGTGGAGATAGCGAAACAGCAAACGTGACTTAGGTCCTTCCAGGCTAAGTGGAACAAAAATCACGTTGAAGGTTTCAATGTAACGCACTCAAAACATTTTGTTGATGGATGGATTGAATAATACGGGGGTCGTGGAATTGTTTAAAGTAAAAATCTTACATTAAAACATGTATTTAAAAAAAAAACTTATGAATAATTTGGAACTTTGACCCCCAATATATCCGTAACTAGAAGGTTCCCAGGTATGGTCTAGATCAAAATAAATTAATCGCAATGACGGAGAGAATAAATGCCTTTCGGCAGCCTTAATTTGTAGCCACCCTACAAGTTGGACGTAAAAGTTTTTATATCAAAGTATCTTAGGAGTCTCGCAATAGTTTGCTACTGACCCACTGAATACCACTTCATTGTTATACTATCATTCCAATGTATACCTTAGGTACTTCAATATAAAGCATATTTCCCCTTAAAAAATCAACCAGGTTCTTTGTCAAAGGATTTTGGGACTTATGTTAGAAGTGTTGGGTGGGTTTTTGAGTATTATCCTAATGTGCATGTTCTTATATTGCATTTAGCTATAATTCAGTCGTTTAATATCTCGTCCAGTGCCTGAGAAGTCATAGTTTGTTTATTTAAACCAGAGTAGACATACATAGTCGAATACGAAAAATTTCAAAATGTATTGAATTACACAATATTATTTTTCTCCTTACGAGGAAAATAATATCAGCCGCTCGGGTCGATCTTTAGGAAAAGCCATGCTTGCCTAGGTTGGTCTGTGGATGGGTGACCACCCATTACATACCGAGTTTCCTCCGTGCCTCGGAAAGCACGACAGTCGTTACAAGTAGTCAGTGGCCCAAAAAATCTGACAACCAGTCTTACCAAGAGGTATCGTATTACCTAGTATCAACTGGGTTGTGGAGGTCAGATAGGCAGTCGCTCCATGTAAAATACTGGTATTCTGTTGCGTCTAGTTAGACTGGAAGCCGTCCCCAATATAGTTGGGAAAAGGCAAAGCAGCAGATGATGATTTTTCTGCTTGGGAATGAGTTCGTCTATTGAGGTTGGTCTTCCGAACCGCTTTCGGTCATGGCGGCCAATCTCAGCGGCGTTTAGCGTCTTCGATTGGCCCTTCTTAGAAATCCCCATCTTAGATAGCCTCTTCTTAGATTGCCTCCCCGGTTAGGGAGAGGTGTACCTAATAGTACACCCACATTTCGCTAGTTATATTTTAAGTACCATGTTACAGGGGGCCAGCCTTTTGCCATCAATCGGGCACTAATCCGGACTCCGTGGCTGCTACTGAGAAATTCCTGATAGAAAAACCCAATAACACTTTGCCAGACCCGGGAATCGAACCCAGGACCTCATGCTCAGCTGTCGTGTGACCACGAGATCAAGGGTAGTTACTAAACTACAACTATTGTGTATTTGAAAAGACCATAATGCTGAAGTGGAATTATAACAAACTAACATTATTGCCAAAGCTCCAAATTCAATTACCGGTCCAAGAACAGCCATACCACAAACAAACAGCCTCTATACCACAGACAATGACAAGTCCTTGTCTACATGCATGTTATAATCAAAGTATCATTACTTACGAAATGCGCCGATACCCACGGTCGACGGCGGGCGGCAGTAATAAGTGGGCTGGGCTGTCGTAATGTTGAGATTAGCTGGTTTTGGCCTTAGGAGTTGAACCTTTTGGCCTTAGAACTAAAGTTGGGAAGAAACTAAAAGACTCAGAAACTTTTGATACGGGCTGAATAGGGTAGTTGACCAAAAAAATCTAATTAGTCCGTCAAATAGATTTTCAAAAAATATTGGACACTTATTTTTTTTTCTCGTAAACTAAAAATGAGTACGATGCAGTGCGTTGAAAACTCGTGTGACGTCACATTTCGGTACACTTTTTACCGGAAAGTGACGTCACAAGACACATTAAAAGCGTACAGAGTAAAAGGTTATATAGTCAAAATAAACCGTGGCAGCTAAGAGATGACCAGTCCCAACTGACAGCACCCGTTCACGAACATGACGCATGGATCTAGAAGCATGGATGAAGTACTTTGGGCAGTCAACACACTCTCTGGGCAGTTAACTAGCAAACATGGTGGTTTGCCAATTCAAAGGACACTGAAATCGTACTCGTAATGAAATTGAATTCAGAATAGTGGCTCTGGAATGCGCTACTCCTTGGCATTAAAAAAGCTGAAAGCAAAATAGCTTTCAAAAGGGCAGTTCGGAAGTTCTATTTAAAGTCTGACTAAATTCCTTACTATCTAGTCATCACTGGAGACATGGTAATTATTATAAGGTTTCTCGTATTTCAGGCTATTTGTATGTATTATAATATATATTAGTTTATTATATCTTTATATATATGTATTAGTATGTATCCGTTTATGTGTATCACTACAATTTGCAAAATGGTATTTTCCTTATTTGTTGTTTTTGTGCTCTACCACAATGCTGTCCTATTTGACCCAAAGGTTGACTGGTAGAGAATGCCTTGTGGCGTTAAGTACGCGTATGTACCACTCTTGTACATGAAGTTTAAATTAATAAATAGTACTCAAAACGAACATGTCCAATTTCATTCTATTAAAACATGAATTGAAAGTACAGAAACTGATTAATTGATTTGAAAACGACTCAAAACGTTATTATAATTAATCTTTGCTCCATTGAATGAAACAATTTATTAATTTATATTAAATGAAATGGTTGTACTTTGTCTAATGGTAACAAGTTAAGCTAGACGATTGACCTTGTTGTTATAAAGACAATTCTACCATCAAGAATGGTATTATGACCTCGGCGAGGTTTACTGCTTAACATAAATTCAGTGACAAATACTATTAAGGTGACACTAGTCGACATTTTTTCCATACAAATTTCGGGAGGGTATTACTCCACTGTTTGAAAAATGGTTGTCTGTAAAGTCGGTTTACGGACGATAATTTTACGTGATAACGTCGTATAAAAACATTGATGAAAAATTTCATACTTTTATGAATTCAATTGAATTATTATCACTGAATTATCATTATTTTGTATAAGACATAGATGCGTCACAAGCCGAACTCTTAAGCCGATCGTGCCTCTCTATCGCTTGTTCCGCGCTCTCACTTGCACGCTCGGCTCAAGCGGAACGTGACACTTTTTCGTGCGTGCAGCCGGCGATCATCGATTTAAAAGACGTTATCACGTTAAAAAAACTTGTGAAAAAGTTGGAACTTTGCCCTCCAATATCTCCGTAACTAGAAGGCATGGTTCATGACAAAAAATGGTCGCAATGACCTAAGTTGGCCACAGCAAGAAAACTTGTTTAGGTCATTGCTGACTCTACCTTGAAGCGTAAATTTAGTGCTGTTCCACAAATGATGAGGCTCTTTATATCGTGTCCTGCTTGTCCTGTTTGTTGTTAATAACAGGAACTGAAGGCGCCAAACCCGTGGCTCAGTCCTGTCTCCACACAATTTATATTGCCATCGACACGCTAAGAAGATGGATATTTCAGAGTTAAGAACCTGTGGCTGTTGCAGGTGTCCAAAGGCTGCGAGAGCTGAGAGCAGCGGTGGCCTAGTGGTAACGACCCCGACTTACGTACAGTAAGTCGTAGGTTCGAACCCAGGCAGGCGCATCACTTTGTGTAATTTATTTCATCACCACTGCTCACAAAAACGGTGAAGAAAAACATCGTGAGGAAACCGGCATGTCCTAGAGCAAAAAAATCGAAGACATGTGACATCTACCAACCCGCACTGGGCTCGCGTGGTGGATTCCCTCTCACAGAGAGGAGGCCTGTGTCCCAGCAGTGGGAACATTATAGGCTGATGATGATGATGATGAAAGGTTGCAATGGTCAATTACCACCAGATTGGCCGACTTGTATGCCCGATAATAAAAAAAAGGTATCTTGCAATCCTTGATGGCGTATCCAGTCCAAAAGCTGCTTTACCCTTTAGCAGGACCATAACATCACGCCAGTAATCCCCGAAGGCTTAGGCAGAGGTGTACCTAATTGTACACACAAATTTTACCAGTAATGTTTAAGTCCCATATAACAGGGGGCGAGCCTACTGCCATTAACCGGGCACAAATCCAGAGTAGCTGCTACTGAGAAATTCCTAATGGAAAAACCCAATAACACTTATCCCAGCCGAGGAATCGAACCTAGGACCTAATGCTCAACAGCCGCGGTTGCGACCACTGGACCAACGAGGCAGTCAGGACCAGTTCTAAGTAAATTCGATACAGTTCTTAAATCTCAAGTGTAACGTAATAGAATACGTTAGCAAGTCTCAAATGTACGTAACTGTGTTCTCGAACCTTAAACCGGTTAACATTACGTAACCTTTTGTTGAGCTCTAAGTTCTAGTTTTGTTATACAGGGTGTGTGTTGTTCAAGCTAAAGAGGTAGTCTTTCGTGTCAGTATGAGTTTTACAAACAGCTCTTGCTGTGAAGATGGAAGGGCCAGCTAGGTTGGGCTGCGGGACTGTTCGAAAGAGATACCGCGGCCCTGGAACACAAAGGGCAAGGAAGGAACATGGATGGGTTTTAGTCAGTACAAGTCTGACACTCCCGTCCGCTCTGCCCAGAGCGGGAGAAGTCATTTGATGATTACCCATCCGAAAAAAAAAAAGGGTGTGTGTTATTCAAGCTGAAGAGGTAGTCTTTCGTGTCAGTATAACTTTTGCAAACAGGTCTTGCTGTGAAGATGGAAGGGTCAGCTAGATTGAAGTAGACTTTTTGAAGTCTCAGGAATGTACTTTTTCACAGTTTTTGACAGTGAGCCTGATGACCCACCGTGTTGCACGCACTTGCAAGTGCACACAAGAGTCCTAAGTTCTTAACTCAATGTTTAACTCTTATTAATATTCATCACTTCGAAAAATCTCTCTGGATAATTTTTTTCGAAACCTACATCTTCTGAAAGGACAAATAAGTTAAGTTTTTTAGCCCTATTTCATCTAAATGCAAATCATCTAGCTAGGTCAATTGTTTTGTCTGACTAACTTGAAATTAAAAAAAATACACCCTGTATACAAGTGAGCGTGACTTAGTCGTGGACTTAGGTACAGATAAATACTACACTACCCAGATTTTAGTGCCAACTGAGTTTTAAATAAATATTATATGAAGCTACCGTATTCTACTACCTTCACTTTGCGTTCTACGCGCGTCGTTAGCGCATAAAAAAATCTGGCCAATTGCGAGTCGGGCACGCAGAGTTCCGTGCCATTATGAAAATCATGTTTGGTGTATGGGAGCCCCCTTAATTTTTTTTTTATTTTAATTAAACTATTTATTTTTAAAGTAAATATACAACTAAATTTTCTGTGTATATTTCAAGCGTCTACCTGTCGCCGTTATTAATATCGAGCAAAGAAAAACGGCAAAAAATCACGTTCGTTGTATGGGGAAAATAAATATTTAATATTTATTTTATTCTGTTTCTAGTATTTGTTGTTATAGCGGCAACCGAAATACATCATCTGTGAAAATTTCAACTGTCTAGCTATTACGGTTGTGAGATACAGCCTGGCGACAGACGGACAGCAGAGTCTTAGTAAAAGGGTCCCGTTTTACCCTTTGGGTACGGAACCCTAAAAACGTGGTGTGCAAAGGCTCTATGCAACCTATTGATGCACTTACCGACTCTTCGATCTTGCTTCATTCATTCTATAAGTAAAAGGTTCTTATGTAGACCTAGTTAGGTTCAACAAAAAGTTTGATCAAGTTTTTACTTAAATCAATCAATAATATTACAACTTGCGGTGTTGCCATGATTAAATATTTACTACCTACGTCTTACAATTAACCAAAAAAGAGGGGTGTTATAAGTGTGTCTGTCTGTGGCATCATAGCTCCTGAACGGATGAACCGATTCTAATGAAGTCTTTTGTTGATATTCTGGTATGATAAATAAGCAACTCGTAACTTCTTACAATGCAGCATGTCTTCTGCTTCCAATCTGCTCACCCGTTAACTGTGTTATGCTTTTTCTTTTGAAGTGTAAACTTCTTTAGCATCGTTGTGATTTGAAAGTCGATATTTGAAATAAAAAGCGACATTAAAAAGAGACGGACACATAAATTCATAAGATTTAACGTGGGAGAAAATGAGATAGGAAGCATTATACAGCGTTTATCTTGAAGCCAAAATTTTTGAAGGTTTCTCTTCTACCACTTGTGAATTGCACACGTTTTATTTTTATTTATTTTTAACTACACTAATCCGCATATAATCAGTTAGCTAATTTAATAACGATTCCAATGATATTACGGGAAGAGAGCTACCTTTCGTAGCTTCCGTGATATCGTCGTTTTAATCAGACGCGGCGAAACGCGCGCGATCTTCCAAAATGGGCACACAGATTCTCGACGACGCGCTATAGGGCACCCCACGGTTTAAGGGTTATAAGTTTTCTCTATTGTGATACTTACCAGATACTGTAATTATCAGAGACCGGAGTACGTAGATTGAATTGGGGTCATTGATCCGAAACGTATATATAAATATGGACATTCCTCCGGATTTTCGGAATTGGTTAATTTTTTTTTTTTTAAACCCGAACTAAAGTAGGAATTGTATTAAAATAAGCAATATTATATTGTTCATAATTTTTTTTAACGTTGCCTTGTCACGATTTGACACAACCCAACGACCAATCAGAGCAAAGGATCATGGGTGGTTCACTAACCGGTGGTACCTTCCATTAAACGAATTAAATAGAAATCACTATCAACATTAACAATATTTGATTGGATCCGGAAATACCGGAATTACTTTCCGGGAAAATGACTTATCCATGTTATTCTCTCTGTGAATATTTATGAATTATGATACAAGTACCAAAAATCAATCTACCTACTCCGATCACTGGTAATTATGCAGCTTTGATCTCCCGATATATCGTCACTCTGGAGTCTTTACGTTACAACAATCTGATTAATAAGGATACAAGCATTACATTAGTTGACTTTACACAACCCAGACATCGAACCCACATTCACAATCAACCCAGACACACGAGTACACGACCATTGCACCATCATATAATTAATTAAAAAAACAATAAGGCATGACATGCAAAAGATATAATTACTTTGGAATGAACAAGATTGATCTAGCTAGATAAAATGTCGTGTAATTATTACAACATTAGATTAGACTATTTCTGCCAGAGCTGCGGGACTGTTCGAAAGAGATACCGCGGCCCTGAACCACAAAGGGCAACGAAGGAACATGGATGGGTTTTAATCAGTACAAGTCTGACACTCCCTTTCGCTCTGCCCAGAGCGGGAGAAGTCATTTGATGAATTCACAACCGAAAAAAAAACATTAGAGTATTTGACGGGGTGGTTTGAATACTCAGACCGGTTTTCTGTGTAAACTCTTGAAGTCTTTTGAAGATTCCCGGGTTCGGAATTTACTCTCAGTATGTTATGGATTCTCACCTATCCAGGTATCGACCTAGGCAAGCGTTGCTTAACCTTGAAAATTGGCTCCGCTCGGTGGAATGGCATGGCCTAAATGATGCAATGTTATTATAGCATTATTCCTGCATGATACCTACCTATATACACATATCTATCTATAAGATTATAAAGGGGTAAAATTTGTTTTAAGTTTGTAAGTCATCTCCGGAACTAAGGATCCAATTACAAAATTTTTTTCACTGATAGAAAGCTACATTATTCACGGGTGCTATAGACTATAAATTGAGGAGCTCGTGGCAAAATCATAACAGCCGCTCGGGTCGATTTTTAGGTTAAGCCGTGCTTGCCTAGGTTAGTCCGTGGATGGGTGACCACCCATTTCAAACCGAGTTTCCTCCGTGCCTCGGAAAGCACGTTAAGCCGTTGGTCCTGGCTCTCATTTGTACATCTTTGACAGTCGTTACAGGTAGTCAGTTGCGTAAAAAGTCACCAGTATTAACTGGGTTGTGGAGATCAGATAGGCAGTCGCTCCATGTAAAATACAGGTATTCAGCTGCATCCGGTTAGACTGGAAGGCGACCCCAACATAGTTGGGAAAAGGATAGGCAGATGACGCTATCGACTGTAAATTAATTTTGTATCATGCATATTAGCCGAGCAATCACACTTTTTGCGGACGAAGTCGCGGGCGAAGTGCTAGTTACTCCAATAAAATCCTATTGTTTTAGTGCACCAGTGGCGAAGTTTCCAGAGAACTCGATTCCTACCGGCTTCCCTTTGAAAAATGGCGCAGTCAGTATTGTTTATATAAATTATATAATCACATTAAAGATATATACAACTTGTAACGGAAAGGGTATAGAAAGCCGAAACGGGGCCACACAATTCTTCGTTCTGAACCACTATTGTTTTGACTTTTGGAAATTCGTGAAAAAAAATCTTCTCCCCATACTAAAAAAACACGTGACCAACAAAGTTTGTTTGGAGAAGAAAAATTTTTTTTCGCGAATTTTCCAAAGTCATAGAACAAAAGTTGTTCAGCATAACGAGTTGTGTGATCCCTTTTCGGCTTACTATACCCTTTCCGTTACACGTTGTATACTCCGACCTACCTCTTACAAAAAACTTCCCGCGGTTAACAAAATACATAGAAAAAAATACACACAAACACCGCTTTTTCCACTTTGAATAGTCTAGATCTCTAAACGATAGCTCCAAGCTCATTGCCCGTATCATTAACACCCCAATTAAGTGATCTCGATACAGAAACTGAAAGGTATTGTTCTAGGTTCTTCTCAGATCATAAACTTACAAATTACTGTATAAACTCTAGCTTCTATTGTCTACAAGTCTGGGAGTGGGTCATGTCATGTGGTTGGCGCAGTCAGATACACTGAACATGGATTTATTCAATTTAGAACAGGTTATTGAATTTTATTCATTTTTTTCCCCACAATTTGATAATTGTAAGGGTTCCGTGCCCATAGGGTAAAACGGGACCCTATTACTAAGACTCCGCTGTCTGTCTGTCCGTCTTTTACCGGCCTGTAGCTGGTCCAATTCTGATCCGTTAAAACGGATCCAGTAAAAACGGACCTATGTGTACAAGTCCTTACCTGTAGCGGTAGTGAGTTCATTTTCGGATGGGAAATCATCAAATGACTTCTCCCGCTCTGGGCGGAGCGGAAGGGAGTGTCAGACTTGTACTGACTAAAACCCATCCATGTTCCTTCCTTGCCCTTTGTGTTCCAGAGCCGCGGTATCTCTTTCGAACAGTCCCGCAGCCCAGTATAATTACCCTGTGGGTTACTTTAGAACAGTTACTATAAAATGAATATTCATAAATACTGTCAATACTGATAAATGAGGTCAGGCAGTACCTATCTATACTAAACTAACTGACCCGACAGACGTTGTCCTGTCAACTATGAATATTGAATTCGAATTTACCTACCTACTACCTACCTACTACCTACCTACTACCTACCTACTACCTACCTACTACCTACCTACTACCTACCTACTACCTACCTACTACCTACCTACTACCTACCTACTACCTACCTACTACCTACCTACTACCTACCTACTACCTACCTACTACCTACCTACTACCTACCTACTACCTACCTACTACCTACCTACTACCTACCTACTACCTACCTACTACCTACCTACTACCTACCTACTACCTACCTACTACCTACCTACTACCTACCTACTACCTACCTACTACCTACCTACTACCTACCTACTACCTACCTACTACCTACCTACTACCTACCTACTACCTACCTACTACCTACCTACTACCTACCTACTACCTACCTACTACCTACCTACTACCTACCTACTACCTACCTACTACCTACCTACTACCTACCTACTACCTACCTACTACCTACCTACTACCTACCTACTACCTACCTACTACCTACCTACTACCTACCTACTACCTACCTACTACCTACCTACTACCTACCTACTACCTACCTACTACCTACCTACTACCTACCTACTACCTACCTACTACCTACCTACTACCTACCTACTACCTACCTACTACCTACCTACTACCTACCTACTACCTACCTACTACCTACCTACTACCTACCTACTACCTACCTACTACCTACCTACTACCTACCTACTACCTACCTACTACCTACCTACTACCTACCTACTACCTACCTACTACCTACCTACTACCTACCTACTACCTACCTACTACCTACCTACTACCTACCTTCTACCTACCTACTACCTACAAACCTCACGGAGCCGAGACCTTTCCAACGAATGCAAAACCGTGGAAATCGGTTCGTGCGTTCTGGAGTTATACCTAGCGTCAGGAAGGAAAACCCGACTTATTTTTATATAGTAGAAGATTAAAGCGCTTAAGCTTTGAGAGTGGTCTCTAGGAAACATTGACTATAATAACGATGATTTCGGGAATCGATTTGGGGGTAATTTGATATCGAAAGTTTTTTTTTCGCACGAAATATGAAAACAAGGATATGGTAGATTTCACCATTCTTAGAGCACGAACTCTTTTGTAAGATCAAGTCTGCCTGATAGAAGCATAATATCGAAACTTCTACATTACATACATAAACTCACGCCTTTGAAATCACAGAACCTGCTCCGATTCTTTTTTTTATCGGATGGGAAATCATCAAATGTCTTCTCCCGCTCTTGGCGGAGCGGAAGGGAGTGTCAGACTTGTACTGACTAAAACCCATCCATGTTCCTTGCCCTTTGTGTTCCAGGGTCGCGGTATCTCTTTCGAAGAGTCCCGCAGCCCACCTGCTCCGATCCTTAAATACTTCTGTTGCCTGGTCCACGGTCATACACGCACGCCGGTTGCGAGTACAACGCACCTGACCTTTCTGAACACACAACCTCACACATTGTTCTAGGTTATGCAGTAGCGCGCCACAGTTAAACCTTGTTTGAACTGTCAAATGTCACCGTAATGTCATTATCAATAATGTCAATTTAAGGAACCCGGGGCCTCGAGTACCCAATGACGCTTAAGCATTTTTTATTGCCGGGTCCCGCAGTACCCGCTGGCGTTTTAGTGGTTATTTAAATTAAAGCTGTTGTTGTGTTTCTTCTGCTAGCCTAATCAGCCTATTATCATCCCACTGCTGAGACAGCCCCCTCCTAGCAGCACGCGATACCAGTGCGGATTGGTAGGTGTTAAATATCATCGAATTTTTGGGGCTGAAAATAAAAACAACGGATGAATTGTCTGCAGAAAACCAGAGTATTTGGATGCCTTGAATTGTATTTATAGTCTTGTAAATAACTGAACAACGCATGCGTCACGCCCTAGGTAATCTAAAGCCGTTCACTCAGCTTGTTTAGTGGTGAAGATATAATGCATGAGCGATAGCGGTTTTGGTGCGTTTTAATATTGAGCTATCAAACAAATTCATCTTATTGCAGGACTTAGTTTTTACTCTGGACGCTCTTAATGTGAACGTCTTTCTACATCGTAACCAACATGTAACCAAGATCTTGTAAAAATATTTTGAAAAAGAGTGTCCTTGGAGTTTCTTGCCCATTCTTCTCCATAGAGATCTAAGCATTGGAATAAGCAACTCCAGTACTTTCACAAGTTATTACGCCTTGTGTCTGTGACTCTAGCTTCGCCTTCTTTGTTTTTTTTTCTGACATAAATAAGTGCCTGTAATGGTCTAATTGATAAATGATGTTTATTTTGCAAGTAGGTTTTTACTAACACTTTTACACGTCATGTTTTTTAAAGCTAGATGGGGCCGGTGTTTCGTACCTGACTACTCTGAGAAAAACAGCCAAAACAAACTCAGAGGTCACAGTCTCTTTTAAAGTCTAGACATAATCTTGGTTACTCACATGAGGACTATGCAGATTAGTGTCTGAGATGGCCTTTGGAAGAAAGAACTACACAGATTTGAGCGGACCTGTCTGTAATTGAAATAAATGCTTTGTGTTTTGAGTTTGTGTTTGCAATCTTCTTAAGATTATAGGGTTCCCCATGGTCTTAGATCATTATGTCTTCCGTTTCCTATCTCTTTTAAGGACCCGTCCTTAAAAGAAAAACCGGAACATTTATAAGATCATTTTTTGCCCGTCACAGAGGTTTTTCTCGGGATCTATGCAACGTCCAAATTTGATTTTTGATATAAATTTAGGTATAAATGTTGCACACAAAGATCGCGTATCAAAGACCATACAAAAATATCAGAGAGCATTCAATCTAAATAAAATGACTATCGTATTTATCAACATACAAATTCCACCAAAAATATATCTAGCCAAGATCTATTCTAGATCTATACCTCTAAAATAATCCTAACTTCCGGCTGACAATTATCACTACATTCCCCCTCTCCCCTTCATACCCTCTCATCACACCGCCTTTCACCCCACATTCCTCATCATGGTCAGCTGCCGGACCAATGATATAAGCTTTGACCTCGGTAGGGGACACTGGCTTTTAGAAAACAACCTTTTAACACCACTGAAAAAGCAACTGCTATAGAATAATCGCCTTTATTGCTTGGAACGTAAGGGTGACAGAAACAATTTTCGAGACACAAAATTGTCTTGGTCATATCAGATCTGTAACATTTTTTTTCATACCATTCCAAATCATACTTCTCAATCAAAATTCAACTCTATTCGTTTCAGAAAAAGACTGATGTGGGTAGTTTTTCAGGTGTGTAGTTAAGCTGGTAAGAATAATGCTGGTTCCAAGTATTGATATATAAGGAAGTAGGGCGTACAGTGATTGATATAAGATCCGGCGCGAGCGCATTATTGTTCGCGTTGCATACGTCATCGAATTATTTAGTAGTTATGGTGAAAGGTTCCTTTACTGCTACTACTTTCAAGGTCGCGGGAATCACCTGGATGAGGGACAAACAGAACTGGGAAGTGTGGCAGAAAAAAGGGGAGGCCTACACCCAGCAGTGGGAGATTCTGGCCTGATATGATGAAGATACCACATAAGCTGTAGCTTCAGGCTTGGAATCGCAACTAGTTTCTTGCCCATTATGGGTGAATGTTCAACTCGAATAATATAAACAGGCTTTAAACGGACTCTTCACGAAGCCGTCAACCAAGCATAATGTACATCAAACTAAGTAACTTAACGCAAAATTTATTGCTGGGAAACGACTTTTTTTGGGGTGAAAAATCACGTTTTACGGTAGGACTCAATGTATCGCAATTTAATATTAACATAAAACATTAGGACTCAATGAAACGCATCCAAAACATTGTGCTGATGGATGGATTGAATAGTTCGGGGGTCGTGAAGGTTTCTTAAGTAAAAAATAATACATTAAAAACGTGTATTAAAAAAAAAACTTGTGAAAAAGTTGGAACTTTGACCCCCAATATCTCCGTAACTTCGAAGGTTCCCAGGTATGGTCTAGAACAAAAAAATATCGCAATGATGGGGAGAACTGGCTTTCGGCTTCGTTAATAATCATTTTACACCCTTTATTTGTTTCTAACTTTTAAAATACCTTTCAATGGCCTAATTGAAATCAATTGTACTTCTACTAAGAAGTACAATTCCTTCTCAATACAAGCCTGTATCTTAGTATCAAGAAGATAGCAGGAGAATACAGGTTCTCTTCTTTATTCTTCCCTCAAGTCCACTGCTGGACATAGACCTATTAAATCTTATTTGCCAACCACTTTTGGTTTTGGTTATTTTGCCAACCACTTCCCGAGATGAAAGATGATGTCTTTCTGGTTTTGGGCCCGGTTAATGTCAATAGGCTCGCCTCCTATTACATGGGACTCAAAAATATCTCTGGCGAAATGTGGGTAATCTTTTAGGTACTGCTTTTTTCGAGGACTACAGGCGTGATGTTATGTTTTTGAGATGAATATTTTAGTAGACCATGAATTTAATTAAACATTTCGTCTGCTGTTACAGCTTCCTAATGAACCAATTCTAATCAGATTAATCTTTAAAATTACTCGCCGAAATGCCGACATAACTCAATTATCTTTGAATGTCATCAATATTTGACATTTTAACTAGTATACTAGCCAACCGTATAACTAATGGCCTGGTTGATGATCTTATTACTATTTTGACAGCGTGTAGTTAAAATGATGCTGGTATCGAGCTTTTGTGCTCTCAAAAGCTCTGCTTATGTTAAATTTTCATGCCATGTAATATTTTAGAAGTTACTTCTGTTGATCGCCAGCTTTCAATCTGTGTGTCTTTGGTAAGACTAGCTGATGCCCGCGGCTTTGCCCGCGTGGATGTCGGTTATCGCGAACCACTTACTCTGCTTGTAATTCAATCCTGATTCGAAGGACACGTGGCGCCTTCTATGAGCATTATAACTTTATGGTTGTTTTCCTCGGGAACAGTATTTTTTTCGGAATGGAAGAGTACCCTTTGTCCGTTTATGTACACCTGATAACGTATATGCTCATTTCAGAAAGATCGGTTCAGTGATTCATGCATGAAAAGGTAACAAACAAACTTAATTGAGGATTCAAAATCTTGCTAAAGAAGAAGTAGCATGTTAATACCATTTATAAAGTGTTATGCGTACGCGCCGAAAGACAATGCTATAATAAAAAGACTCAGTAATAAGTGGGTAATGTAAATCGTTGCGTCATGACGCGGCAGTAGTCTACTTGATAAGGTTGCCACTATCAATGCTGTTATAAGTAAGCATTGCCATCGTTTAATGTTTCCATCATTGCTGGGCTGTAAGAAACCAGGGCAGCCCTAAAGCTCGTTGAGTTGACGAAACACCTGGATAAGGAACGCACAGAACCTGGAAGTGTGGCAGAAAAAGATGATGATGGGCTGTAAGTCTCTTCTCTTCTCTATAAGAGTGGTGGACCGTAATACCCCACACTGAAACAGTCCGGATGTTTATATTCATTTTATTGCGTACCATAATGTTAAAAGAGTTGGCGGATCGGTCGTACAAAAATCGCACTATGTCATCATCTGTCTAGCCTTTTCCCAACTATGTTGGGGGCTGGTTTCTAGACTAACGGGATACAGCGAAATACCAAACTATTTTAATTTTACATTAATTGTGCGAACCGCCAGCCTGTGGAATTCACTGCCGGCTTCTCTGTTTCTTATATTCTGTATCTCTTCAAAGTTCGAGTGAAACAGTTTCTTTTAGGCAAGCGTGCTCCACCCTAGGCCGCGTCATCGGTTCATATCATGCGAGTTGAAGCCAAATGCAAGCCGATTTAGATTAAAAAAAAGAACAAAATTGGAGCGTCCGCCTTTCTACTCCAACTGCTTAGCCTCCTCTCTATGAGTTTCCTCTCATCGGTCGTATGCTGTAGATCCATTTCCTCATGTTGTTTACCTTCACCGCTTTTAAAGCAATGTCTTCATTTGACCACTTCTCTTCATTTTCAGCTATTACAAACCTGACCACCTTTATTACCTGCTCTACAAAAGGTACACTCAAACTAAACGACTACTAATTCATCGTCACTATCACTACATGTTATAAAACAAAGTCCTCCGCCGCGTCTGTTTGTCAGTTCGCGATAAACTCAAAAACTACTACACCGATTTTTATGCTGTTTGCACCAATGGATAGAGTGGTTCTCGAGGAAGGTTTTAGTATATAATTTGTCAAGTTTTTGTTGCGGGAGCGGGATCAAAATTTCATGATTACTTTTGGTCACGATAACCGACATCCACGCAGGCGAAGCCGCGGGCATCAGCTACTATAAGACAGGTTTCCTAACAACAGGTCAACAACGAAGGCGTTGACGGTGACGCACGATCGATAGGTCTGCGGTTACAACACCCTTTGTAAGCTGTGTCCTAGGACAAACATGTTATACTTCATTATATAAAACCACCATGTCACGTTTTTGACTGATATTTTGCGCACCTTTTGGGATTACACCACTGTTTTGAGCTTAGGCGACAAACACACATACATACATACATAGCATTATATTGTTAAAAAAGAGGTAACATTATAATAAAATGTGTTAAAAGACTCTTAACGATGCCGAAAACCACTTGTTCTGCCCGTCATTGCGAGTATTTTTTTAATTCTAGACCATATCAGGGAACCCACTAGTTACGGAGATATTGAGGGTCAAAGTTTTTAAATACATGTTTTAAATGTATTTTTTTTATTTAAGACACCTTTACGACCCCCGTACAATTAAATCCATCCATCAGCGCAATGTTTTGAATGCGTGTCCTACCGTAAAACGTCATTTTGCCCCAAAAAAAAGTCGTTTCCCAGCAATAGGGTATGTTATGGCCCTTCCGAAAATAAATATTTTTTCTTTCTTCTATCATGTAAAATTTCTGTAAATAGCTATATATCGACTGGCTGATTAGCTTATTATCCCAAGCATTTTATTCCAAGTACATTAAATACCACATAAACAAAAATTCGCCAGCCCTGCGTTTACGTCTCATGTGCAAGTTCGGCTGATGCAACACTCCCGCTCGCGGGCGCGTCAGATCGTCAGATCGGCGGCGCAGGGCGCTTGCGCGAGTACGGCAGCGACAGCTTTCGTTCTTGCAAAAAGCTATTGAAATTTCAGATATTTAAGGTAGATGGCGTTGTTTCAAGTTTCACTTCTGCCGGCACTCCCGGAGTGCAACCCGTTGTTTTTTTAACAACTTCATGTCTAGCCTCTATCGCTCTAGTTAAGTGACGAAATTCTTGCCTTCTATTCTTAATAGTACGGACATTTCTTCAGACTCAGTTATTCAGTCATTCAGATCAGCGGCGGGCTGAACGAAACGGTCTGCGCCGCACCTGTAATTTTCATAAAATAAAGTAGAAACTTTTTGGTTCTAACATCCTATTTTATAATCAGCCCATAAAGTTCCCACTGTTGGGCCTTTTAAACAACAACGTTTTGTATAACCTCATTCCTCAATGTATCATTCGTATTTATATTTGCGGTAGTTTATATATCATTTTCGACTTTCCCATTATCGAAGAATGTGCTTTTGTTTAGACCCTAGGTACAATACTTTTTCAATGACGTATTCTTATGATCAGAGCCATCGATCTATTAAAATCAGTGAGCCTAATTCTATCAGGCTCTTGCCTAGGTGCGCAGTTCGTCTCCATTTTTATACAAGCCAGGTATACAAGGTGCAAATAATAAACGCAAGACCTCTCGCGGGGTGACTCAGACTAGGAAACTGAAGCACTTTTTTTCTGTTACTTTAGAAATTCATAACCTTTTTTTGAAGTGAAAACTTCTTTAGCATCGTTGTGATTTGAAAGTCGATGAAACGAAAAAGCGACAGCCAAAAGAGACAAACACATAAATTCATAAAATTTAATGTGGGAGAAAATGAGATAAAAAGCATTATACAGTGTTTATCTTGAAGCCAAAATTTTTGAAGATTTCACTTCTACCACGTGTGAGTTGCACACATGTTTTTTTTTGTTTTACCATACATGTTGTTCAGCAGATCGCGTCCATTTCTATGGATAGTTCAATTATTATTTTTTTGCGTATTTTCAAAACTAGTAGAGCAAGCTTTATTCTGTTTCAAGGTCCAAGAGGTCGTTTGTATTTCTAGACTCTATTTTTATTTTTATGCTGTCGTGCCCTCGTGAAACCTACAAAAATCCTGAGTATGGCACTCACATACCGACCATTATTTTAAATGACCATTTTAGGAAGGCAGAGATAGTATCCTATCTTAGTACATACTTGTGAGTACTTACTGTCTAATATGGTAGCAATTGAGAAATATTACAGTTATCATTTAGTATTAAAAGAGCTGCGTGTTTCGTTTTTTGGCGTGGAGTGAATATTACAAAACTTCGCGATTTGATCTTGGAGAGAATTATTGCTTTAGACAACTATAAAGGGTGTAAAAAGACTGTGTAAAAAGATTGTTCACGAAGCTTTAACATAGCATTCTGTACATCAAACTAAGTAACTTTACGCAAAAATTATTGCTGGGAAACGACTTCTTTTTTTGGGGTAAAATATCACGTTTTACGGTAGGACTCAAAGTTACGCATTCAAAATACTCGTATTGTGCTGATGGATGGATTGAATAGTACTGGCGTTGTGAAGGTATCTTAAGTAAAAAAAATATATTTAAAACATGTATTTAAAAAAAAAAAATGTGAAAAAGTTGGAAGTTTGACCCCCAATATCTCCGTAACTAAAAGGTTCTCAGGTATGGTCTAGAACTAAAAAATTATCGCAATGACAAGGATAACAAGTACCTTTCGGCTTCGTTAAGAGACTTCTTACACCCTTTATTTTCGCACAATTTCATCTAAATGGACAAAACACTAAAATCAGAGCATACTCCAAGGCTCTCTATTGTCACACAAACTTCTCAGATTGCCTCAAAACTGCTCTAGTGTTAATATTACTTTAATTTTCACAAATTGCCCGCGATGTGAAGTGGGACGCGTAGCTCTCACGTTTGACGAAGTAAGCAATTAATAGATGTTCACATAGCACGCTTGGTCTTTGAGTAATAATCATTTATTATAGATCATCTTGTATTTTCACACAGTAATTTATGTGACAATAAATAAAACTATAAATGGGGAAAAAAAATAGATTTAAAACATGAATTAAAAAAAAAAAAAACTTGTGAAAAAGTTGGAACTTTGACCCCCAATATTTCCGTAACCAGAAGGTTCTCAGGTATGGTCTAGAACCAAAAAAAATAACGCAACGGACGGGAAGAACGTGCCTTTCGGCTTCGGCATATAAATATGGAAATTTCAGCACATTTCTTCAGGTATATCAATGTAATTAAAGTCTTTACTTTTCTCACTGTTTTGAGGAGCTCGTGTCGACTACTATACCAACGACACAGTCAATTATTCCTTTCAAAATTTAGTATTAAAAGAGCCTTGCGTGTCTAGTTCCCATGCAATTACGGTTGCGATTATCCCGACGCGAATCGATTACGACAGATACTCGATAACCTTTGTTTATCGATACATCGGTACAGCACTAGCGGTGAGCGTTGAAAATTAAAAACAGATTAAGTAATTGTTCAATGAATCTTGATGTGGTTTAATTGTTCATTGAGGAATTATAATATGACTAGCTGGTGCCCGCGGCTTCGCCCGCGTGGATGTCGGTTATCGCGACCAAAAGTAATCATGAAATTTTGATCCCGTTCCCGCAACAAAAACTAGACAAATTATATACTTAAACCTTCCTCGAAAACCACTCTATCCATTGGTGAAAACAGCATAAAAATCGGTGCAGCAGTTTTTGAGTTTAACGCGAACAGACACACAGACGCGGCGGAGGACTTTGTTTTATAATATCATGTAGTGATTCTGTATCAAGAATCTTAAATTTTCATGGTTGTTGAAGCATGTATATTCGTTTATCATGGACGACATAACAGGCTAGTTAATACCATAGTTTAACATTAATAAGTCGGTAAGGTTTAACTACTGTATAGTACACACGGCGGCACATCAAGCTTTACATTTCCAATACAACGTGGCCTCGCTTTGTACATATACAGGGTGTAAACGTACTCTTCACGAAGCCGTCAACCAAGCATTATGTACATAAAACTAAGTTACTCATTCCGTCAACCGTCATTTTTATCAATGATTGACCTATAGATCAAAACTCTAACTCAGTTCCAGATGACATAGAAAGTTCGAATTTGGCATCCAGAGGTTGTTGGGTGAATACAAAGGAATAAATCAGAAACTAGTAAATTTTTATTATTTTATTATACAGGGTGTAAACAGACTCTTCACGAAGCCGTCAACCAAGCATTATGTACATCAAACTAAGTAACTTTACGCAAAAATTAGTGCTGGGAAACGAATTTTTTTTTAGCTGAAAAATCACGTTTTACAGTGGACAATGTAAAGCACTCAAAACATTGTACTGATGGATGGATTGAATAGTAAGGGGGTTCCGGAGGTGTTTAAAGTAAAAATCATACATTGAAAACGTGGATTTATAAAGAAAAACTTGTGAAATATTTGGACCTTTGACCCCTAATATCTCCGTAACTAGAAGGTTCCCAGGTATGGTCTACTGCAAAAAACTGATCGCAATGACAAGGAGAACAAGTGCCTTTCGGCTTCGTTAAGAGTTTGTTTACACCCTTTATATTATCTGTATAATTAGAGATCCGCATAAACTGGTTTTGTATAGCTTGATCAGCCATCGTGGTCACTAAAAAATGGTCGCTTTAGCAGAATAACATTAGGATAATAATATAAATTACGTTACAATTCGTAAAATGGTCACAGATACAGTTAATATTATAAATTTAAAACCATTTTACGTATTGTACATACCGTAAAACGTGATTATTCGGGTCGTGGGGGACCGTTAGTAAAGTTAACCAAAAAAAATTTTTTACAAAGCGTTGAAATATTTCTTTTATTTAAAAAATGACAGCCTTCTATCATCATAACGAAGAACTTTCACTGTGAGACCAAACCTGAAATCGCAAACAAAATCAGCTGTTACCTACATTAATGTTCGCCACCCCCAAAAAAAGTACATGTATGGATACTCCTACTTTTTACATCACTTTCGTGTTCATAAAAGACACTTGGTCTTCCTACTGTTTCGGAGTAAAATGGCTGTGACATACGGACGGGCAGACAGATAGACGGACAGGACGAATCTATATGGGTTCCAGAAGCGAACTATCTATTTTTGTATGAAGTAAACCGGAGTACACATTTAATGTGATTTCCTTTATTTATTTTTACACATTCAATACATTTTTCAATATACAAATATAAAATCATATTAAAAAAAAACATTTAAAAATAAAAAAATATTTATTATTTGTGTATACAATACTCATTGTGCCATTTTTCAAAGTGAATCTGGTAGGAATCGAGTTGTAAGGAACCCTCGCTACTGAAGGGTTCCTTTTGACGTGCGAAACCCTAACAAGTGCATAACCCTGATTTTTGCGAAAGTTGTTCGTCATTTAAAGATCATGTGCCTACGAATGTAAGTGACATTGGTCTGTATATAATAAGTAGCTACCTACAAATTAAAGTCGGCTTCTTTATATATGGCCTTAACGTCTTACTGTATGCCTTGACCACGTACTTCAATGGTGTAACTACACAATTTTTTAGGGGTTATTCTTAATTCGTTCCGTGAGTAATCATAAAGGGTGTAAACAGACTCTTAACGAAGCCGAAAAGCACTTGTTCTCCCCGTCATTGCGATCTTTTTTTTGTTCTAGACCATACCTGGGAACCTTCTAGTTACGGAGATATTGGGGGTTAAAGTTCCATTACGGAGATATTGGGGGTCAAAGTTCCAACTTTTTCACAAGTTTTTTAATTCATGTTTTTAATGTAAGATTTTTACTTTAAACACCTCCAGGACCTCCTTATTATTTAATCCATCCATCAGCGCAATGTTTTGAGTGCGTTACATTGAGTCCTAGTGTAAAACGTGATTTTTCAAGCCAAAAAAAAAGTCGTTTTCCAGCACTAATTTTTGCGTAAAGTTACTTAGTTTGATGTACATAATGCTTGGTTGCCGGCTTCGTGAAGAGTCTGTTTACACCCTGTATAGTGGACTTGCTTCTGCCCGCGGCTTCGTTCACATGGATTTTAATGATATCAACCATAATATGTGTCCTAAAGAACGAACTACCCCTTGGTAAGACGTTGTGAGATTTTCGGGACACTGACTACCTGTAACGACTTTCAAATATCTAAAAATGACAGCCGGGCTTAACGTGCTTTTCGAGACACGGAGAAAACTCGGTAAAGTGGCTGCGCAGCATATATTTTCTAAGAGAGATCATTGCAAATGAATATAACAGCAGGTATGATCAGCCAGTAAAAGATATCCTTTGCGAATGTAGTTATTCTATTTAAGGAACAAGTAATAAAACTATAATTGCGCACAATGTCACCTGGTATGATTTGAGTGGGCACCGTGTAGGTGGCGGGTACTTTCTTAAAGTGCAAGGTCCTGCACTGGCTCTTAGAGAAGGGAAAAATATTGTCGATGTTTTTGATGACATTGTCTTATTATTTTTAAGTAGCATTTGCTCGCGGCTTCGCGCCCGGAATGTACTTACGGGAACGTTTTAAATGTAGCCTATACAACTTTGGGATAATTTAGTTTCCTGTTAGTGAAAGAATTGAAGAAGACGAGGACGTATCGTTGGAAGGCCTCCCACTAGGTGGACCGATGAAGGACCTGGTGAAGGTTGCGGGGATCCGCTGGATGCGAGTCGCACGGGACCGGTCAACGTGGTGACACTTGGGGGAGGCCTAGGCTATGTCCAGCAGTGGACGTCTTTCGGCTGAAATGATGATTATGATGATGAAAGATTTTTTGGAATCGGATCGATAGTTCCGAAGATTACCCTCTGCATACAAACTCTAACTTTATAATATTAGTATAGATTAGATAAGGCTTCTCTATTCATAGACGGGTAATGTTTTATTTGAGCTTCTGTTGCCTTCCGACTTTCAGCATATTTTGTGATTGAAAATCATCGAATCAAATTCTAGTATGGCTTTGGGCATTGACGTAGTATGTACTGAATACTATTAATGCCCACAAAATGTAGGCGAATTCCGCGCTTTTGACATGGAATTGCAGTCGCCCGACATCAGTCACAATCAACTGTCTGTCGTCATCTGTGACAATCTGTCAAACAAAACGAAGACTAAGTCCTGTTTTAATCCTCGGTGGTATTATATGTCCTTTTAGCTTTTCATCATCTCCTGCTTAATCCTCATCCATAAGGGTAACCGGAACTAGAGAAAGGTTGTGGAACTGAAGGATAACCAGCAGCTCTCCTATCGATGCAGAATTAAAAAACAAATATCGATATGTATTAATATCGAGTATGCCCCCATCCCTCATCCCCGCCCTAAGATCAGGTGACAACCTGCCGTATCACTTGACGGCTCACTGGCTGGTCAAGTGAACAATATACGACTGGTATGGCAACTCGCATGTTATACTAGTCTTAAAAGTTGTCTGACATACAGGTTTCTTACGAGTATAGAAATGGAAGTCTACTTGCTTGAATGATTATTTGCACTAATTAATTTAAATCGTAAGTACAACTGTAGTAGACCATTCAGTCCTATTGCTTGACAAAGCCTAGAGCGGCCTCTAGTGGCCGCAACCGAGACTGCTGAGCATGCGGTCAGGGGTTCGATTTCTGGGTCGGGCAAATTGAAATTGAATTTTTCCAACAGGAATTTCTCAGTAGCAGCCAAGGAGACTGAATTTGTGCCCGGTTGATGGCAATAGGCTCGCCCTCTATTACATAGGACATAAAAATAACGGACGAAATGTGTGTGTACTAGTCTATTAGTTACACCCCTGCCAAACCCTTCGGGGATTACAGGCGTGATGTTATGTTATGCTTAACAAAGGCGTCCCCTCAATTCCACTTTTGATTTGCTCTGGTCTTCCAATAATTATTCATAACAAAAGGTGCTATAATAGATTGGAAACCGACCCCAAAGTAGGTCTAAAAAGCCTGGGCTGATGAAGAGTCCCATACATATTTGTAAAGTTTTGGACCCATAACCTAAGGGCAAAAAAGGTAATAAACTGGGTTGCGGGACTGTTCGAAAGAGATACCGCGGCCCTGGAACACAAAAGGCAAGGAAGGAACATGGATGGGTTTTAGTCAGTACAAGTCTGACACTCCCTTCCGCTCCGCCCAAAGCGGGAGAAGTCATTTTGATGATTTCCCAGGCGAAACAAAAAAATTAAAGTAATTTTTTTCTGTCAGTTTGTAAAAACATGTGTTACACGTCAGCTGTTGATGACGTGCCACCACGCATGCGCGTGACCGCCATGCGTATAAACCTGTTACGTTTAATGTCAAGGTGCGCACACGCATTCTGTTACGAGTATCATTACATTATTTAGTTTCTTTATGACGTATTGGGCTTACCTACTCAGAATTTTACAAGTTTTATAAAGCAGTAACGCGAATATAATTACTTAAGTTGAGTGACAATTTAACAAAAGGGTTTATTCTATGAAATTAACAATTGTCATCAAGTTTTAGAAACACATCTAGTATTGCCAGAGGCACATGGGTTGCCAATGCCGGCTGAAACATCTTAAGGTGGAAGAGTCAGGGTGGCTCGCAAAATTCAAATTTTCTTGCGTTTTTTGCAATTTGCAGGTCAGTGTCAGGTTGTATGTTGATGAAAAATGAGTCGCACTTGTAAAACTTTTGTACTTACAGAAATACAATCATTAATATCATCAATACAACCTTCAGTTCATTTTTAACCTCATTGAATGATTTTTTATTGAAATAGTTACTGAATCCCCATTCAATAACTAATTCAATTTATACTATTACATGAACTTAAAGGGTTTTATTAATGATTTTAATGATTACAATTTTGTAACTATTTCTATTTAATGAAAACACACAACAAAGATTTTTTCTTGATAAAGTTCAATTTAAAAAATGATATCAGCTAGTGATCCCAAACTTTTTTTGATGTGTGTACTGTGTACGTGTCAAGTTTTTTTTGCCAGGTTTTTTTTTAATTTCGCTGCTATCGAATCGAATGCATTACCAATGTCAGAGTGAAGGCCTGCTTATAACGCCTCGATGCTTTTACAGGCTTCTTTCAAAATACCAACATTATTTGTGACCTACACATCACTATCACTATCTACATATAAAACAAAGTCCTCCACCGTGTCTGTCTGTCTATCGATATCTGTCTGGCTATTGAGAGAAAAGACTCGAGTTTCATCATTTGAGTTGGCCACCACGAGGATCCAGTGCGGTTGGTAGTTTTTTTTTTTCTTTTTTCGGATGGGAAGTCCTCAAATGACTTCTCCCGCTCTGGGCGGAGTGGAAGGAAGTGTCAGACTTGTACCGACTAAAACCCATCTATGTTCCTTCCTTGCCCTTTGCGGACCACTCCTTGTTTACTGACACCTCTTTGAGGCGCGCGTGAAACACGAACGCGGACATGGCCTGTCGTCATAAGACGGACGGACGGCGAGCTAGCCCATTACTCACCGCCTACGGTGGCCGGGAGCCACCACGTGACCCCCGACGCATCGGGAAGCTCTTTAACATGTAATTAGCTAGCCCAGTATTTCTACATGCGCCCTAAACGTGATAGCGGAGATGATTGGGTACTTTTGCACATCTCAGCGCCTCTGCATACCTTGTTTTCTTGGTTCTAAAGCCTGTCTGTTTCCTCACGATGTTTTCCTTAATCTTTTTCACTACGCCAGAAGTAACACTTGTGTTCTAGATTTATCCTTTGAGTCATCTAGCTATTTGCTCTACAGTAACTACCTTCTATCGACCCTGAAATGGACCTAGATATTCCACGAGCCTCAATATCCATTATTTAGTTAAATATACGCTGTGACTTAACAATTATGTAGGTAGACCGCAGTTCGATAGACAGACAGAGCTAGATTCTGTCTTGACAGAGCAAAGTTTTATGTAGAAGGTCCATTTATATCTATACTTCTATGCTATATTATAAAGAGGTAAAATTTGTTTGTAAGTTAGTATGTAGGGGGTAAACTCCGAAACTAATGATCCATTTCTTAAAGTTCTTTCACTGGCAGAAAGCTACATTATTCGTGGGTGCTATATATAGGGTGTAAACAGACTCTTCACGAAGCCGTCAACCAAGCATTAGGTACATCAAACTAAGTAATTTTACGCAAAAATTTGAGCTGGGAAACGATTTTTTTTTTGAACTAAAAAATCACGTTTTACAGTAGGACTCAATGTAACGCACTCAAAACATTGTGCTGATGGATGGATTGAATAGAACGAGGGTTCTGGAGGTGTTTACAGTAAAAATCTTACATTAAAAACATGTATTTCAAAAACACTTGTGAAAAAGTTGGAACTTTGACCCCCAATATCTTCGTAACTAGAAGGTTCCCAGGTATGGTCTAGAACAAAAAAATGATCGCAATGACGGAGAGAACAAGTGCCTTTCGGCTTCGTTAAGAGTCTGTTTACACGCTTTATAGGCTATAAATTATATTTATATCATGCTTATTAGTCGAGCTATCACAATGTTTGCGGACAAAATCCGGGCGAAGTGCTAGTTTTTTATAATTATAAGCTTTTATTTAACTAGCCCTCTTAGTTTGTTAGTACGTATTAGTCAAATCTTATAACAGAATTTCAAACCAGTTCCCTCCGAGTCCCGTACGGTATATCGAAATACCCTTGAACGATATAACTCACCGCATGCCCTATCACCTGCGCTCTTGATGATTTATTAAGGTAGAAGCGTCAGGGTAGCCCTCGAAATTCAAATTGTCTTACGTTTTTGTAATTTGCACTAATTTTTCATCAACGTACAACCTGACACTGACCTGCACAGTGTCAGGGAATTCAATTTTTCTTAAGGTTTTTGTAATTTGCACTCATTTTTCATCAACGTACAACCTGACACTGACCTGCACAGTGTCAGGGAATTCAATTTTTCTTAAGGTTTTTGTAATTTGCACTAATTTTTCATCAACGTACAACCTGACACTGACCTGCACAGTGTCAGGGAATTCAATTTTTCTTAAGGTTTTTGTAATTTGCACTAATTTTTCATCAACGTACAACCTGACACTGACCTGCACAGTGTCAGGGAATTCAATTTTTCTTAAGGTTTTTGTAATTTGCACTCATTTTTCATCAACGTACAACCTGACACTGACCTGCACAGTGTCAGGGAATTCAATTTTTCTTAAGGTTTTTGTAATTTGCACTCACTTTTCATCAACGTACAACCTGACACTGACCTGCACAGTGTCAGGGAATTCAATTTTTCTTAAGGTTTTTGTAATTTGCACTCATTTTTCATCAACGTACAACCTGACACTGACCTGCACAGTGTCAGGGAATTCAATTTTTCTTAAGGTTTTTGTAATTTGCACTAATTTTTCATCAACGTACAACCTGACACTGACCTGCACAGTGTCAGGGAATTCAATTTTTCTTAAGGTTTTTGTAATTTGCACTCATTTTTCATCAACGTACAACCTGACACTGACCTGCACAATGTCAGGGAATTCAAATTTTCTTAAGGTTTTTGTAATTTGCAGGTCAGTGTCAGGTTGTACGTTGATGAAAAATGAGTCGCGCTAGTAACACGTACGTAGTTACAGAATTACAACCAAAGGTGTGTGCAAAATTTCAGCTCAATCGGTTGGGGGGAAAGAGTCCATACGTGTTACTAGCGCGACTCATTTTTCATCAACGTACAACCTGACACTGACCTGCAAATTACAAAAAACATAAGATAATTTGAATTTCGCAGGCTACCCTGACGTTTCCACCTTAATAAATCATCAAGGGCGCAGGTCATAGGGCATGCGGTGCAAGATGAAAGTTGGGCCATTGTTTGTGGGGAGACGCCGCATATGCGCTTGAGGTCTGAGTATTATTATTCCTTGATTTGTCTTATTACAAACTTATTACATTTTTAAATATTAATTATATTAAATATTAAAAAGAAACTTTAAAAAATATAAAAAAATTGTTGCCCGCCGGTATCGGGAACAGGGTCCAAGCTACCGGCAGTCAGGGCTCCAGAGAGAGGAACTTCCTAACATTACGAGCCGTGTCCAGGAGTACCACTTTCTGAATCAAGCCCTTGATCCAGCTGCCTAACGAGAGCCTCCTTAGGTGTTGGTCGAGGCTCTTGGCAATTAAGCCATGGGCTGATACGACTATCGGCACAATGATCGCTGAGCTCACATCCCACATGTCGACAACCTCGCAAGCCAAGTCAAGATACTTGAAATATTATACTGATTATTATACTAAAATAACCTATATAATACTTTTAATTCGATACAATTTCCCTGGGGGCTTTGTAAGCCTTCTGAGTCTTCGTTTCAAGCCATCTAACCCAGCCCAGATAATGCTTAGCCTTCATAGTACCAACTTATGCTATCTATTGTTACTGTCTATACGTCAGTGGACGTGCCGTAATAATACCTCGCCATCTTGAACAATTCAATTTGGTATAGATGAACAAAGAGGTAGGCGTGTCGTATACCTTATAGCGTCGCGTATGGCGTAAAATTCTAACAAGGTGTAATTTTTGTTTTTTCATGAAATAAGTAACCGTGAAGACTAAAGAAACGTTGAAATTAAATAAATAAATGAAGAGACTGTCTGTCTGTCCTACAGAACCCAGATATTGGCTAACACGATACCCAATGGTAAGACTGGTCAGTTTACAAAATACACAATCAAAAATCGTGCATATTTGAAATTCCACCCCCGTCAGACCGTGACGACTGTAAGTGTATGCGTAACGTGACCTCAGTAACGGCTGTACCGGACTGGTATGGACCGGGCCAAGGATAGCATAACTATCAGTCCTTACATAACCGAGTTATTGGTTTAAATACGTGTATTATTGCGGTTTTGTTTATTTTTTTTTTTTGGGCTCAAAAATTACGTTTTACAGTAGGACTCAATGTAACGCACTCAAAAACTTGTGCCGATGGATGGATTGAATAGTAAGAGGATCCTGGAGGTGTTTAAAGTAAAAATCTAACATTCAAAATATGTATTTAAAAAAAAAACTTGTGGATAAGTTGGAACTTTGACCCCCAATATCTCTGTAACTAGAAGGTGCCCTAGGTATGGTCTAGAACAAGAAAATGATCGCAATGACGGGGAGAACAAGTGCCTTTCGGCTTCGTTACTATACTATAAAGGGTGTAAACAGACTCTCTGTTTACACCCTTTATAGTATAGTATAATATGATGTCATGATTAGTAGGAAGTAAGATAAGATTTAATAAAATTCGTCATAAGCTACTATTTTAGATTAAAATAAAAGGTTTTAAAAGATTTTCCATACATTAAATAGATGATTTCATGTGGTGTACGCTGACTTCCGTATTTGCCGAATTTCAATTAAATTAAGGTTGACGGCGTTACCTTAAATTTATAAAAAATAAATTGCTCCGGTGCGAATTAATTAATTATGTATCTTCCGTGAGGAGTTAAATAATAACAGTCAACACAGGTTAAGCCACACTTGCCTAGGTCGGTTCGTGGATGGGTTACCTCCGTGCCTCGGAAAGAACGTTAAGCCGTTGGTCCCTGTGGTCAATTGTAGATCTTTGACTGTCGTTACAGAAAGTTAGTGGCCCAAAAGTCTGACAAACAGCCTTACCAAAGGGTTTAATTTAATTACCCAGTACTAACTGGGTTGTGGAGGTCAGATAGGCAGTCGCTTCATATAAAATACTGGTATTCATCTGTATCAGGTTGGGGAAAGGAAAGCGTAATCAGGAGGTCCTGGGTTCGATTCCTAGGTCGGGTAAAGTTTTATTGGGTTTTTCCATCAGGAATTTTTCAGTAGCAGCCACGGAGTCTAGATTAGTGCCCGGTTGATGGCCATAGGCTCGCCGATTCATCATCGTCATCATCATTTCCACTGCTGGACATAGGCCTAATCGCCAAAATCAGCCATAATCCCCATGCTTGGCAGACGGGTTGGCGATCGCAGTACGGTTGTTACAAAGGCACAGAGAACGCTGCTGCTCATTACATGGGACTTAAACATACTGGCGAAATGTGGATGTACCTAATATTAGGTACCCCTGCTTAAGCCTACGGGGATAACAGGCATAACGTTACGTTACAAACATTTTAAACTTCACAAATTATAATATAAATGTACTTAGGTACCTGCCTACAAGGAAGCGGAAGTTGCTTATCGGTAAATCACGATCGTAAAATAACCAGAAACTATTCGGAGATAACAACATTTTAATTATAGTTATTAATGGTGTAGCCTAGTAGAGCTACTTTGCCATTCGGCCATTTCGCGAAGTTGAGCAACTTTGCCAGCAGCGGTCTATCTTAGGAGGCAAAACAGAACCATTTCAAGATTTACTGATTTATTTAAAGTTCGCCTAACATTTGTGCGGAGAGCAGCGGTGGCCCAGTGGTAGCGGCCCCGACTTACGAACAGTAAGTCGTGGGTTCGAACCCAGGTAGGCGCATCACTTTGTGTAATTTATTGCATCACCGCTGCTCTCAAAAAAGGTGAAGGAAAACATCGTGAGGAATCCGGCATGTTCTAGCACCAAAAATTCGAAGACATGTGACATCTACCAATCCGCACTGGGCCCGCGTGGTGGATTATAGCCCATTCCCTCTCATAGAGAGGAGGCCTGTGTCCCAGCAGTGGGAACATTATAGGCTGATGATGATAATATTTGTGCTTACCGCTTGGTGTAGTTCGAATGAAGTCGATTTCCTTAAAAATACCTTTTGTAACAGCGGCTTCAAACGTTACGGAATGTATGAATATTTATATGGCGTTTTTATGTTATGGTTTATCAAACAAGCCGTCAGCCCATTTGATAAGGGAGTAACCACCCTCAGGGTTTCTGAAATTAGAAGGCATCGTATATCCGCTGGAACATTGATCTGTCCCCCCCCTCTCATCTGTGTTCCATCCCATATTTAACCCGTCCGCCTTCAAAGCTAGAGTGAACAGGCATCTTTGCCAGGGCTGCGGTACTGTTCGAAAGAGATACCGCGGCCCTGGAACACAAAGGGCAAGGAAGGAACATGGATGGGTTTTAGTCAGTACAAGTCTGACACTTCCGCTCCGCCCAGAGCGGGAGAAGCCATTTGGTGATTTCCGATCCTAAAAAAAAAAACAGGCATCTTCTGGGCACGCTCGTCCCGTCATAGACCTCATGCATCGCTTTCCATCAGGCGGGATCGAGGTCAAGAGCAGACCCATTTTGTAATAAAAAAAAATAAAAAAGATGGAAGTAAGTGTTCGTTACTATCATTCAGCTACCATTGAATTAAATGCATTTCTGCATTTACTTTTGCGCAAGATGGCGAATAATTTGGGGGTATTCCTCAAAGCGCAACTGTTTTTAAGCGCAACTAACGAAGCGCAACTAAAGAGGCGCTTTGAGGAATACCCCATAATTTGTACTTTTCGCTCAATATGACTTTGACAACTAACACACATAACAATCTCTCGCGGTGAAGCTTTCTGGAACCCCGTTAGCCCGACCCCCGTAGTGGTACTAATGGACAGATAGATAAACCATTTATTCAGTGCACACAAAAGACAGCACAACACACAGAAGCACAATTAAAGAATACAAATTACATGACTATAAAATTAAGGTGCCAATATACAAAAAGAAAAACATTTTTAATTACAGACAAATATCAATGGTTAAAGAAGTACAGTAACACCGTGACATACCACCTACCTACCTACCTATCCTACCTACTTACCTACCTACCTATGGGGTTCTAGGTTACCTATTATAAGGTTATAGGTTGGTTAAAACCGGAACACTACTGCTTGACGGCATTTGTTAGTACTAGTCCTAACAAAAGATATTTACAAGGCAGATGTTATTGGCAACGCCGGGAGGGGACGCCCTAGAAGAACATACGCTGACCTCATTGGTGAGGTTCTTCAGAAAGGTCAGGTGCGTAGTACTCGCAACCGGCGTGCGTGTATGACCAGATGTATGAACGTGAACGAGGCAAAAGGAGTATCGTAGCAGATGGCGTTCTGTGGTTTCGGCCTACCCCCATGGGAAAAGGGCGTGAGTTTATGTATGTAGTCCAATCGTGCTCCTTTACAAATAGTCTTCGAGCATGACCTACATCATTATCTAAATCAAAATAAATTCCTTCACTCGCAATAAAATATAATAACTTAACAGTACGACACATTCTTGACACCGGAGGCATTAATACTCCTTGCGACACAAACATAGGAATCACGGCGCGTTGCGTCGAACCTGCTACCTACTGCCCGCAGTTGTGACATTCCGAATATTGCGGAAATGTCGGCGGAGTATTATTATTGAATTGAGATCTATTGTCTTGGGTTGAAAATGAAAGACATTACACACGTGGACCTTATGGCTAAATAATAACAGCCGCACGGCTCGATCGTCAAGTTAAGCACAGTTTGCCAAAATCGGTTCGTGGATGGGTGACCATCCATTACATACCGAGTTTCCTTCTTGCCTCGGGAAGCACGTTAAGCCGTTGGTCCCGGCTGTCAATTATACATCTTTATAGGTAGTTAATGGTCTAAAAGTCTGACAACCAGTCTTACCAAATTGTGTCGTATGTCGTATTCAGCTGCATCCAGTTAGACTGAAAGCTGACCCCAACATGGTTGTAAAAAGTCTGACAGATGATGCTGAAAGTCAATATCTATTGTCTAGCTATTTTTTTCCCAAATATACAGGGTGTTAACAGACTCTTCATGGAGCCGTCAACCAAGCATTATGCACATAAAAACTAAGTAACTTTACGCAAAAATTTGTGCTGGGAAACGAGTTTTTTTTTTTGCTAAAATATCACGTTTTACAGTAGGACTTAATGTAACGCACTCAAAACATTGTGCTGATGGATGGATTGAATAGAAAGGGGGTCCTGGAGGTGTTTAAAGTAAAAAAACTTGTGAAAAAGTTGGAACTTTGACCCCCAATATCTCCGTAACTAGAAGTTACCCAGGTATGGTCTAGAACAAAAAAATGATCGCAATGACGGGGAGAAAGTGCCTTTCAGCTTCGTTAAGAGTCTGTTTACGCTTTTATACGACTTGCGACACAGACGTAGGAAACACGCCACGTTGCTTTGAACCACCTACTGCCCGCAGTTGTGACATTCTGATTATTGCGGAAATGTCGAGTAAAGTACGGAGTCAGGTAGCGCCATCTGTGAAGAGAATTGAGAACTATTCTGTCTTTGATTGAAATACTAAACGATGAATTTAAATTTGTACAATCAGGAGGCCTCAAACCAGCTAAGCGGCCATTTTAGACCCCCTGGTCCTTATCGATCCGATCCTTATTGATGACTAATGGTCTCGTGACTGCGGGTGTGCTGAACGTGGTCGAGGTCCTGTAAAAAACTGTAAATGGGTCGTTTCGGATTGGGTGTTTGCTGCCCCATCAGATTGTGGGAGTAAAATAATTAAATGAGCACCTTTTTTTTTTGTTCGGATGGCAAATCAGCAAATGACTTCTCCCGCTCTGGGCAGAGCGGAAGGGAGTGTCAGACTTGTACTGACTAAAACCCATCCATGTTCCTTCCTTGCCCTTTGTGTTCTAGGGCCGCGGTATCTCTTTCGAACAGTCCCGCAGCCCTGGCAGGATTAAATGAGCACCTGTGTTTGCGCTCACTCTTGCACACTATAGTATCTCCTGCGTTAATTTCCTATGAGACGGCCGCCGTAAGCCTGTAACTCAAATTCGATCGAACCGTTTATTTTTGTCAGTCCACTGCTGTACATAGGCCTCTCCAATCATCATCATTCTCTTGCCCTTATCCGAATTCTTTTGTGGTCGGTGCAGCATGTCTTCTTCTTCCATACTTCTCTATTACTCGTCATCTCATCAGACACCTCCTTTCTTGCCATTTCATTATTCACACAGTCCATCCATCGTTTCTTTGGTCTTCCTCTCCTCTCATACCCATCCACATTCATACTCAGAACTTCAACTTCAACTACTCCTAACGACATTTTCCTCATATAGAAGCAAAATACCCGGATTTCTAAAAAAATATACATCAATTGAATTCAAATATGTATTACATTTTCCTCATTTCTCAAGCGTAACTCAAAGCAAGGTCGGTAACAGATAGCTCGATTATAATGCTATAAGATTGAATTAACTACATTCTTCGGTGATTATGACATTATCCAATTAAATATAGCTTAGACAATGTAATTATCGTGATATGCTCACATTGCTCGGAGCTTAGCTCGCCATTTTCTAAGAGGAATTTTGGGGGTGGACAGCTTATTACAGGCAAAGTCCAGATACTGGTGAATTCCTTTAATGCTGTGGATTCTAAAATTTAAAAAAAAATATTTGACGCCAATTTGCGACATAGACCCTATTTCTCATTTTAGATTCAAAATCAAAGGTATTTTATTCAAATTAGGATGAAAATCAGATCGTCAAAATCACAAAAGACAGTCCCCATAAACCCCCGACCCACTTCTTAGTGTTTTAGCTGGCAACATGAAGTGCAATGACAACAAAAGAACAATGGCCATTTGTGAATGTGGAATTTTTTACTGCACCTCTATTTAGAAATTTAAGCAAACAAAATGTCTCCACTAATAACCTACTGCGTAAAACAAAAATACTGATATGCACACAAATTATTCAATATTACAACTGAATTGGTCACCAAATTTTTGTCGAGTTTCGGACTGCAAGTCGAAGTCGCGGTGTTGAACGATCTGCGACGAGAACTTAGGGCACCCCGAGGTTAGGTTAGTTAGATTCCTTTAAACCCTTTAGACAGAAATAGAAACCCCGCGTAGCGAGGCTTCGTCGAGTTTCCACACTAAAATAGAGATTTAATTTTGGTGATCATTTAGTATTTTTGGTGATCATTTACTAAATCTGGTGGTTAGTTTTAGATTTACTTTTAGTTAACAGATAGTCATTCAGTAAAACAGTTAAACTTTAAAGATCTAACAGTATAGTATAATTGATTTATTTGATGAGCAAATTTAGTGTGCAATTCAGTATTTTTGGTGGTAATTTCGAATATTTTGATTGAAAAAAAGGGGATTGACAGTTAAAGTATTAAATACCACCCTTTGTAAAAAATATGTAGATATGGTTGTTTATTAATAACTACTTATAATTTAATTTTAATATTGTATACTAAGCCGACCCCAACATAGATGGGAAAAGGCTAGGCAGATGATGATGATGATACTACTGCGGCCTAACAGGATCCACAATTGTTCTTAGCTGCAAGCCTTTTGTAACACCTTTTTATACTTATGGAACGCAAAATAAATGGATATGAATATGAACTCCCCAGATTGTACTGCTCATATGAATGATCAGATAAAACAAAAAAATAGTGATGATGAATAAAGTTCCCAAATATAACCTCCAAAAACTCAACTTACCTTTTTCTCCTATTGTTCCAGATGAAGTGAACCCAGGCAAGCGCCCGAGACCCCGCGATATATCCCTGGCAGAACCACCTCACACCATGGAGATAGCCCAGATCCTGATCTCGCTGCTACACGCCTGGGGTTTGGACCCAGACCTCGATAGGGTCTGTGAATCGAAACTCGGACTGTTGAGGCCTATGGTAAGTTTATAGCATTTGCTAGAAGACCACACGATATGTTTCTAGCTGAACCACCGCATACCAAAGAAATAGCGCAAATCCTCGTATCACTGCTCCACGCCTGGATTTTGGATCCAGACCTCAATAGGACCTATGAGTCGAAGCTGGGACATTTGAGGCCATAGGCCTCAAATATCCCAGCTTCGACTACGTCTGTAAGCGTCTGTTTACTGGTTTCTGCCAACCTGCATCATTCAACTGACGGGCAAAGGTTCTTTGATTTTTATCAATTTTGTCAATCCAGGGCTTGTAAGAAAGTTTATAGTTGTTTCTTAGGGACCTTTGAATACTACGAGAATAGCTTTTAAATCCTGGTATCACTGCTTCACACTTGGGAACTTGATCCACTCAGACCTACATACAGCCTATCCATACATCCATATAAAAAAAAAATCATACTTCCTTAGTATATATACTAAGGAAGTATGTTTTTTTTTTAATATTATAAATTTGAAAGTAAGTTTTTTTGTTACCTTTCCACGCCTAAACCAATGAACCGATCATCCTGAATTGTTCCATATACATTGTCAGGTGTACAGAAACGGACATTGGTTACCTTTCATCCCGAAAAAAACTTTGTTCCTGAGGAAAACAAGAATAACTTTGTTATGTAATAGATGGTGCCACGTGTCTCGAATCAGTATTGAATTACAAGCAGAGTGCAACCCGAATTGGTTGTCAAATTCTAAATGAACGTCAGCGAAGCCGCGGGGAAAAGCTAGGCCAATATAAATTATGGTAATTTCGGTGTTGGTTGGATTATTCTAGCGAGTTTAGGACTTGTAACTATATTAATATAGAAACTACTCCTCTTTGTCTGCCTCGTTGGTCGCAAGCGTGACTGCTGAGCATGAGGTCCTGGGTTCGATTCCCAGGTCGGGCAGTGCTATTGGGTTTTTCTATCAGGAATTTCTCAGTAGCAGCCACGGAGTCTGGATTTGTGCCCGGCAAGAGGCTTGCCCCCTATTACATGGTACTTAAACATAACTGGCGAAATGTGGGTGTACTATTAGGTACACCTCTGCCTAACCCTACGGGGATTACAGGCGTGATGCTATGTTAAGACTTATGATGTTTTATAAACCAGGCGTGTAACTGTTGTTTGCTGGTTTTGCGGCTGTCCTGATCACGCTACCAAGATTTTTATTATCATATTCCCCCAGGTCCCAGTCTGCTTCGGCGTAGTCTCCCGTCATGGTCACATGGCAGTGCAGCTACCCACCTGGTTGGGAAGCTGGTCGGTCGCCTGTGCCTCTGCTCCCGATGACCCGTTGCTGATCACCTCGGATCTACCACCGGAGCTGTTGAGGCAAGAGAAGTTGACCAGGTAAGGAGTGCCATGTTGTTATTTTTAGGGTTCCGTACCTTTTTATCAAAAAACGGAAACCTTACGGACGGACAGACAGACAGAGAACCGAGTAATAGGATACTCGGTTGTCTGTCTGTCCGTCTGTCAAAGCCGATTTTTTCCGAATCTGCTCGACCGAATCTGTTGAAATTTGGTACACATATGTAAGTCGGTGACCCTAATACGGACGTGTAACGTAAATTAATGAATTTTAAACATTGGGCCACTTTTGAGGGGTCAATTAGAAAATGAAAAAAGAAAGTTTTGAAAACTTTATCGCGTTACATATCAAATGAAAGGGTTCATTGTGAGCATCTCGAATATTTGTTTTTATAATTTTAAGATAAATAGTTTTGAAGTTATTTAAGAAAATAAGCGAAAATTGACCTTCACCCCGCTTATATCCGAAATTGCTGAGTCTAAAATTCTGAAAAAAAATACATTTTTGCCTATAGATTACAGGAAAACCTATAAGAAATATATAGTTTTGTAGCCACCGCTGATCACAGCACATTGACAGTAGCATGTCACAAATTCGTTCGGAATCCTTTGCATGTGAGTCCGTCTCGCAATTGGCCGGTTTTTTTCTATTATGTAAAGTAAATTACTGTAACAACTACAGCTGAGTGGGGTTCCGGCACTTCTTCTCTCCGGCTAAATCACTAGTTTGCGACGAAGAGAGAGCGTTTTGCTTTGTGGCCAATAATATTCATTATAGCAATAATACAGTCAGACACTCTCTGCCGGTCTCATCACTCATGTTTCACCAATTTAGAAGACTATTTTAAAATATTTATAAATAATGTATCCTCTTTATATTCAGACTCTTCTCATCAAAACTTCACTGGGAGCTGAGCACCACCCTAACCACCAACCACCTGCTATCCATCGTAGCTCTGGCCAACACCCTCATGTCAATGAGCAACGCGAGCTTCGTGCCCGAGCAAGAAGTCATCAGGAGAATGCACAGGTGATGATGATACCATAGTGTTAGCATAGTGATAGCACTGTGATATCGTAGTGACAGTCAATGAGCAACGCGAGCTTCGTGCCCGAGCAAGAAGTCATCAGGAGAATGCACAGGTGATGATGATACCATAGTGTTAGCATAGTGATAGCACTGTGATATCGTAGTGACAGTCAATGAGCAACGCGAGCTTCGTGCCCGAGCAAGAAGTCATCAGGAGAATGCACAGGTGATGATGATACCATAGTGTTAGCATTGTGATAGCACTGTGATATGGTAGTGACAGTCAATGAGCCACGCGAGCTTCGTGCCCGAGCAAGAAGTCATCAGGAGAATGCACAGGTGATGATGATACCATAGTGTTAGCATCTGTGATATCGTAGTGATAGTCAATGAGCAACGCGAGCTTCGTGCCCGAGCAAGAACTCATCAGGTGCGCAGGTGATGATGATACCATAGTGTTAGCACGGTGATAGCATAGTGATATCGTAGTGACAGTCAATGAGCAACGCGGGCTTCGTGCCTTAGTAAAAAGTCATCAGGCTAATGCACAGGTGATTATGATATCATAGTGTTAGCATAGTGATAGCACAGTGATACCATTGTGATGTGATATCGTAGTGATAGTACTGATATCGCAGTGATAGTCAATGAACAACGCGAGCTTCTTCCCCAGCATGAAGTCATCTGGCGACTGGACAAATGATGATGATACTAGAGTATTAGCATACTAATACAACTGTGATATTGTAATGATACTCAATGAGTACATCATACCAAACCCCCACATAGACATTTTTCATCGGATATTGAAAAAAAACGTGGATGTTTCCTACAAAAGTGCAATACCTACACGGTCAAAATGTATGGAACACTTGGAACAGGTGATAATTTTTGTGCGTCGATGTCCCTTCCGCCTTATTTAGGAAGAAGTCACATAATCATAAATTTCCAGGATTATGTAGTATTATATATTACGCTCTAAAGTATCGCGTCACAAAAATAGTTGGAAGTAATGGGGTGGTGAGAAGGTATGAAGTCGCCTTCTATACAAAAAGTTCAATCATGACTTGTCGTAAAATATCTCTTATTTACGTATAAGGACGTGTAGAAGGACAGTAACCTACCCTACCGGGACATGACTCCTCTTCTTCCCAGACGCTCCACCAGGAGTTCTTCATCTTGGGCAGCAGACGAGGAGAGAGAGGAGCAGCTGGCGGCCCAGCAGGCGCATATCAAGCAGGGCTGGTCACTCCTGGCGACGCTGCACTGTGTGCTGTTGCCTGACAAGGTGGTTGCTGCTGGTGAGTTTAAGCTCAATTCGTCATCATTAACGTAATGGCAATTTAGGGCCCATTTATATTAATACTAGCGGACGTCACGCGGTTTCACCCGCGTAGCTACCGTTCCCGTGGGAGTACGGGGATAAAATATAGCCTATGTTACTCGCTGAAATTCATTCATCTATTGCTGAAAGATTATTTCAAATCGGTCCAATACTTTTTAAGTTCATTCGTGACATACAAAAACACAAACCATTATTCTTTATAATATTAGTAAAGATATAGATTATGTTCGTGATTGTAGGCAACTGGGGTTATCCGAGTTGCAAACGTCCGTTTCAGCCTGTTCGAGTAGCAATGTCTCCTGATCAATAAACAGAAAAGTTAATATTCTCTGCAAGACCAAACATGTCGTTTCCCAGCAATATTTTTTGCGTAGAGTTACTTTAAGTTTCTCTTTTCTCCTCCGCGTTCTTCTGTGATTAATTTCGTTACAGGATTCAAGACAGTTGCACCGTTTCTCCGGGACTCATAAAAATATTGCAAGCTGACAGACTTACACGATAACAGCCCTTGTTAGACAGTTTTAAATGTATAAATATATATATATGTTTATTTTTGTTATGTCAGGAGCTAAGAGTTTCAAGCGTCCTCAAGTGGAGATGCTGGCTCGTCGTTGGCAACATCACTGTTTGGAAGTACGCGAGGCGGCGCAGGCCCTGCTGCTGGCTGAACTTGGCAGGTCAGTTACAAGTTCAACAAATTAAAAAATTGAATACGGTTTGAAAGTATGTTTTATGCATACCGAATTACCGATGTTCCCAGCACCAGACATTTCTGCTTAACAGTATTTACTTGGGTGACATTATTTTAAGAGTTATGATATAATAGTAGGTTTGAAGGGTCAAATTTTGAGGCGACGATCAACCGCTATCGGTAGTTCCATAACGAATTTTCGATGCCAACTGTTGCAGTTAGCCTAGAGGTGTCCGTAACTGATATCCATAACGTGTCGGCGAAATTTAAGGTGTGTCAGCCGCCGAACTTAGGTAGTAATACTTATAAAAAAGGGTAGATATCAATGTGCCCAGGGCATCTAAACGTATAATTCTTGTTGTTGGTTATATTTATTAAGACACTTGTTGAATTGAAAGCATGTATGTTACATATTCATCATCATCATTTCAGCCGAAAGAAGTCCACTGCTGGACATAAGCCTCCCCCAAGTGTCGCCACATTGACCGGTCCCGTGCGACTCGCATCCAGCGGATCCCCGCAACCTTCACCAGGTCATCGGTCCACCTAGTGCGAGGCCTTCCAACGCAACGTCTTCCGGTTCGCGGTTGCCACTCCGGAACATTACGGCCCATTCGGCTATCCATTCTGCGAGCAATGTGCCCTGTCCACTGCCACTTAAGTTTAGCAATTCTTAGGGCTACGTCGGTAACCTTTGTTCACATATTATTTAAAACCTATTTTTAACTAAGTATCTTTCAACAGACTCGGACCAAAAGGCCGTAAGGCTCTGGTGGACAACTGGGCTCAGTTTTTGCCTCTGTACACGCACACGGAGAGCATCAACCCGCACGCTGCGCACGCGCACAAGGAGCCCGCTGAGAAGGTGCAGCAAGTCGTAAGTGTACATAAACTCACGGCTGAGTTCACTCAAATCCAGCCTGTCTCTTTGCTGCCCTCTCCAACGACTCCCTAAGCCGAGGCTCGTACACCACAGGGGGTGCCGTAAGCGCGCTGTCGCTTAGTTTATAAGTTTTATGCTCCTGGCTGAAGGCCTTACACTCAAGGCATCCACAAAACAGTACGGTTAAGCAGAAGCCAGCCTCAGCAGACCTGCGAGAGACCATTAAAAAAAAAAGGGTTGCACTCCGGGAGTGCCGGCAGAAGTGAAAACTTGAAACAGCGCCATCTAGCTTAAATATCAGAGATTTCAATAGCTTTCTGCAATAACGAAAGATGTCGCTGCCATAGAAAAAAAACTTGAAACAACGCCATCTAGCTTAAACTACGCGCACACTCGTGCAAGCGCCCTGTGCCGCCGGTTTGTTCTGACGCGAGTTTAACAGTTTTTACTCATCCCAATAAGTGCACAAGGCCGCTAAAGAAGTTTTCACTTCAAAAACTCCTAAGAGTTAGACAAGAGTGCTAATAGTGCAACCACATTTCACCAGTTTAAGCCCCATTAGCGGGTGAGCCTATTGTCTTCACCTGAGCACATATCAAGACCCCGGGGTGCTACAAAGAATTCCTAATAATATAATATATTTATTCAAAATTCGAATTGCCACAATAAATACAATTTCAATCTTAGAAATATGGTTGGTATAACAAAGTTCGGTGCCTGTACAGGTTAAACCGTATCACAGGCGGCATGTTTCTTATAAATTAATTTCTTAGCAATATTAAACATTATAGTGATATAAGTTAGTGAGTTAATATATTATAATATACCTAATGTACCTAAACGCTATTACGCTATAAGATACAAACAAAAATAATTAAGGTGGCACATGTATATAAAATCTAAGTAACACAATTTGTAGCACATATTTGCTAATGGAATAACCTTAGGGGCCGTTCAAGTATTACGTAAGCAGATTTATTGCAATTATTAACCCCCCCCCCCCCCCCTCCCCATCGTCAGCAAAAATAAGCAAACCTCTTACCCCCCTCTCCCATGATTACGTAAACATTGGTATATGCATTTTGTGTCCATGTGTTCTGGTTTCTTGATTGATTAATGAGCAGCAGAGTCTAAAATTAAGAAATAGGCTTGGAAGTAGTTTTGCCATATGTGTTCAAACCGAAATCGGCTAAATTTTGTAGAAAATCCGAAAAAGTAAAAAAAAATAGTGCTGACTTAATCACCATCTAGACCCCTCTATCCTCCATGTCATCAAAAATAAGCAATGCAAAGACCTCCCCGCCCCGCTGTAGTGCTTACATAATGCTTGAATTGCCCCTAATCTATAAAAAATATTGCACCTGCCTATTAAACCTAAGGAACTATTTTCTAACACACCCTACAAAATTAATAAAAATAAATTTAACTATGTTTTAACGAATGATTCTTCTCCCACAGCAAGAAGAAGAATTCGAAGAAGAAGAAGAAGAGATAGTTCGCAAGCCGTCATCCCTCGCCGAACTGAAACGGAAACAAACCACGGCGGTCGTACTGTTGGGCGTCATAGGCGCAGAGTTCGGCCAGGACATCACTAGTGAAGGTAATGTTGCTACAGGAGCCGATTGTTGTACTTATATTTTTGATGCTTTAGTTATGCAAAATGTGTCATTTAATAAAACAGGGGTAAAGAACTCTTAAATATCTCATCTTGAAAATACTAAATCTGAGTGACCATTAGCATACGACATCCTTGGCCAAAGCACTCCAATTTAGAATTTCTATCTTGTGCCAAAAGTTATTTGCTACAAAAAAAGACTAGAATATCTTCGTTTTGCATGGAATTCGCAGAGAAAGACTCGTTTCGCACTAATATTGATTATCAGTAAAGGTACAGGGCTTAGAAGAATTTTGTATGAAGCCTGGTCAGTCTAACTTGCCATTTTTTTTTTCAAAGTACCGGCCACACATAAAACTTACATTAATCGATAGCTGGCATCAATACAAACAAGTTTTGTATGACACAAAATGTTCTAAAGTGTCACGTTTCCGAGATATAAGCTACACTGATGCTGATACTGATAGCACCATCAGTACAACTTTGATTTTATTAGCCATACATAAAACCTGGCTCAATTAATGGATGGAATCAATACAAACACGTATTGTATGAGACAAAAATAAAATAAAAAGCGAAAAAAATAAAATGGCGGAAGTCAGGCAAGCCAAATACTTGAAAGTCCTTTTATGAACCAGGGCTGCGGGACTGTTCGAAAGAGATACCGCGGCCCTGGAACACAAAGGGCAAGGAAGGAACATGGATGGGTTTTAGTCAGTACAAGTCTGACACTCCTTTCTGCTCTGCCCAAAGCGGGAGAAGTCATTTGATGATTTTCCATCCGAAGATGCAAATTGTAAATTGAAAAACCTTTTTCGTTTTAACAAGACATGATTTTAAATTAAACCTGCGAAATGTTTAATTTAGTTGAATGCCTAAATTGAAAACAGTTCTAATATTTTAACTCTTTCCAAATGTTAAGGGGATTAGATTAGATTAGCGGTAGGTATTTGAAGAAATTATTGCTGTCACTCTGCGAGCGCGATTTAGACTTTGGTTCGATAAGGACAACTACAGATCCGACAAGTAAAAAGTCATAATTCGAGATTTGGTTTCGACTATTTCCTCCTCCAATATTCGACCAATTAAAATGATATTTCATAAACTGAGAAGGATATAGACTGTGGCCCTATGTTTTTCGTTTTTCATTAATAGTTGTCTTTGTACACTAGGCCTCTGTTGACAGCGGTCCAAATAGGCAATTTTTGAGCATTTTGTAAATTTTCTAGTGCTTATACAGATTATTTATCATCAAAACGGAAAACATTAGGACATTGTGTCATGTTTTCCTTTCCTTAGTTAAATAAATATCAACCTCTTCTATGTCATAGAAAAAATCATGGTTTAAAGTCTTAAACCAGGAAGAAAAGAGGCGAGAGCGTTTGTATGGTGAAATGGCCACCCGCATTTCATCTGAAGTTCTTTAATAATATGTTCCGTAATCTTAAGTGACTTGATCCTACATTCTCAAGAAATTGCTTGCTACCAATTATAAACGGCTTGTTATAAACAAATGTATATTTTTCTTATATCTTATGAAGGCTTCTTATAAAAAAATTGTATATTCTTAAAAGCTCGCTTATTTTTTTAGATATGCTTTGCATTATTTCGCTTGCTTGTTATAGGCGCTGCCGGCAATAAGAGAAGAAAGGATGGAGACAGTCGGAAGAGCTCCGTGGTCGAAGGTAGGTGGAACGAATTATACATTGCTATGTTGCACACTATACAAATAAAAAAACGGGTTGCACTCCGGGAGTGCCGGCAAAAGTGAAAACTTGAAACAACGCCATCTAGCTTAAATATCAGAAATTTCAATAACTTTCTGCAAGAACGAAAGATGTCGCTGCCGTAGAAAAAAAACTTGAAACAACGCCATCTTGCTTAAACTACACGCACACACGCACAAGCGCCCTGCGCCGCCGATTCGATCTGACGCGAATTTAACAGTTTTGACCCATCCCAAAAAGTGCACAACGCCACTAAAGAAGTTTTCACTTCAAAAAAATACAAATACATAATTTATTTTCTTTCACAAGTTTTGTACTACATCTAGTGGTGGAAGTGACCTTTTAGACAAACATTGGTGCCGATTCCCTTGTTTACAAACTAAGCCAAATTTTAGTTCAGTGCATCTTTTTCTTTCTATTTCATTAAGAAAAGAACAGAAGATAAATTTTAGTTTAGTCCTGACAAATTAACCAGCGCCTGTCACAAGTTTAGACGTGATTAAAAAGTTGACTACTAAAATTGCGTCAGGTGCTGACTAATTTGACAAGACTAAACTAATATATATTTATCTTCTGTCCTTTTCATATTGAAATAAAAAGAAAAAGATGCACTCAACTTAAATTTAGTTAAGTTTGTGAACAAGGGAATCGGCACCATTGTCTGTGTTAGGTTACTTCGCTCTTCCGAAGCTTAAAGTTGCTATGGGACTGGGCGGGTCACGTTTCTAGGATAAAGCCGGACGGATGGGCGAAGATAGTCACACAGTGGGTGCCTGAAGACGGCAGTCGTAACCGAGGCAGGCCCAAGAAACGTTGACGTGACGATCTGGACTCATTCTCACATTTGTAAACAAAATTGGACAGCCATGGGGGAGGCCTTAATAATGAAAAAAAATGTCACACGAAACGGCTGAAAAGGCTGCTCAACTCAAATGGGACTGCGCAGGACTTGTCTGCCGCATTCTGGACAAGCAAGCGCGCCTGCTGAGCATGAAGTCCTGGGTTCGATTCCCAAGTCGGCCAACGTGTTTTTAGGTATTTCCATCAGTAGCAGCCACGGAGTCTAGATTTGCGCCCCGTAGATTGCAATAGACTCGCCCCTATTACGTGTGACTTAAACATAACTAGCGAAATGTGGGTGTACTATAAGGTACGCCTCTGCCTAACCCTTCGGGGATTACAGGCGTGATGTTATGTTTTATAACAACATTAAATACTCACTAATAAAAACCATTTCCTTCTAGGTTTCACCCTAAGCTCATCCAACAACCTAGCCCGCCTCACAGCTCTGGCGCTCACCCATCTCCTGCTAAGCCCCGCCTGCCCGCGCTTGCCCGCGCACACGCCACTGCGCAGGGCGGCGGTGGATCTGCTGGGGAGGGGCTTCACCGTGTGGGAGCCCTATCTGGATGTCAGTCATGTGCTGTTGGGTAGGTGATCAAACCGTCATAGTTATCATAGCGCGACTGTTAACCATGTAGTCTTGGGTTCTATGCTCAAGTCGGGAAATGTGTTATTGGGTTTTTCCATCAGGAATTTCACAGTAGTAGTCATGGAGTTTGGATTTGTGCCCGGTTGATGGCAATAGGCTCGCCCATAGGGGTACATGGTACTTAAACATAACTGGCGAAATTTGTATGTATGTTTTTTTAACCAATTTCTGGCGACAAACAGCGTCGCTGTGTTTCCGTGTAATTACAGACACATGATATATTACAGCTTCGCCACTGGTGTTGCGGATTCCTATAGGCAGTGGTGACCATTTACCATCAAATGAACAGCTTGTTTTCCATAATACTTACATATAATTTACTTTCGAATTCCAAATTTTCTTTCATAATTTTCTTGCTGCAATTTTAACCTCGTCATTTTTTCCTTCAGGTCTCCTCGAGATGTGCTGCGACGCCGACAAGCTAGTACCCTCAATGACGTACGGCCTCCCTCTCACTCCGCAGGCAGACTCCTGCCGCACTGCTAGACATGCCCTCACGCTCATAGCTACTGCCAGGTGAGTGCACTCTCCCTCACCACACGCTGGTACCCTCCCTCTCATTCGGTAGGTAGCTACTACTTGGTAAGTCCAAAACTAGCTGCAGACTGGGCCTAGCCAACCTCTCATCGCCGTCTAAATTCTAACTATCCTAAGTGAAATAAAAAAATGCGAAATAAATGCGAGAGTAAGGTTTTTTGTTACCTTTCACGCCTAAACCACTAAACCGATCATCCTGAAATTTTGCATATACGTTGTCAGGTGTACAGAAACGGACATGGGGTACCTTTCAACCTGAAAAAATGTACTATTCCCGAGGAAAACAACAATAACGTTCTATTGATAATAGATGGCGCCACGTGTCTTTCGAATCATGATTGAATTATGTTATTACAAGAAGGGAACAACCCGAATTGATTGTCAAATTCTAAATTAACGTGAGTGAAGCCGTGGGCAAAAGCTAGTATTGAGTAAATCCCCCCCTTCGGTCCAGGCCGGCCGCCTTCATCACGACGATGGCGCGCGAGGTGGCGCGCTGTGCGGCGGCGGCGGCGGGCGGGCCGCCCTCGGCCGCCTACCAGGCGCTGCAGAAGGGCCGCGCCGAGGTGCTGCGCGGGATAGAGCTGCTCATCGACAGGATGCACAACGAGGTCGCCGAGCTGCTGGTCGAGGTTAGTGCCACGGGGATAACGAGGGACATGGATATCACATTCTAAACAGTCCATCTATCATTCTTTGTAGCGGCACTGCAAAAAGTACAACAGCAACATAGAACAAAAAGTACTACAGCGCCATCTATGACGGAGTAGAGGAACTAAACAACAAATCCTAGATCGCGCAAGTAAAGTTATCCGCGACTTAAGACAATATAGAAGAACCCGACGACAATTGTCGAGCAGTAGCCCACCACCAATAACACCGGTCTGGTCAGAGAATCCTCTCTTTTCTATGGGGGATTAAGAACTTTACACCCTTCTCCACACCCCCAAACTTTTATTGGGCTTCTGCTACTCAGAAAACAACACATTACTTAATTTTAAACACTACCTTATTACCTTGTAGGTAATGGATATAATCCTGCACTGCGTGGACCAGTCACACTTGAAGAGTAAAGGTCTGAACGAGGTGTTCCCAGCCATCTGTCGATACAACCAGGTGTCGCACTGTCCAGCCACTAGGAGGATCGCAGGTATTATATATTTACGTTGTCGTAATGGTTTAGTACGTATACCAATTCCAATAGCAATACGGCACCACCGATGAATTCGGTATGTAAAGTTTTTGACGTGATAACATCTTATAAATCGATGAACGCCGACTGCACGCACGAAAAAGTGTCACGTTCCGCCTGAGCCGAGCGTGCAAGCGAGAGCGCGGAACGCGCGCGTTTGAGAGGCTCGATCGGCCTAAGCGTTCGGCTTGTGACGCATGTATGTATTATAAAAAATAATGATAATTGAGTGGTAATAATTCAATTCATAAAAGAATGCAATTTTTCACCAATTTTTTCTTATGACGTTACCACGTAAAATTATCGTCCGTAAACCGACTTTACAGACAACCATGTTTGTGAATGGATTTATGCAGTGGCGTGCAGTGGTTCTCCACGTAGGGTAGGCCATGGATACCGATACCCAAATAAAAATCGGTATACATATTTTTAGGTTAATTCTTCTAACAAACACTCATTATCAGCGCAAACTTCACAACATAACACCATTTTAAGTAAATAAACAAATAACACAACAAATCGGTTCAATTTGGCGCGAATCGCGATCAACAGATAATTATTAATATCTGTTCACACACATCAGACATTGCGAGTGTTATCAGTGTTATAACTTAGTAAGATATAAAAATCCAAACCAATAAGTTTAAGTTATTTGTCACATAACCTTCTTGAAGAAAAGTTTAATTTCTAATTTGTCAATAAAAGTGACAGACACAGCAGGGTTGTCAATATTTATTTTCCTAACTCCCCTAAAAACAAAGCGGAAAATAAAATTCATGATTGTAGTTTCAGTTTTATAAAGGGCTTTTGCTATTCCTTACAATTTATAATTTTTTGGAAGGTATAAATTCGACAATACGACCCTGTTTTTTTTTATTGTCTCTATTAGTAATTAATGAAACTATCGTGTTTGTGTGTACTCCGTTTCTTGAATTCCCCGTAATTCGGGGAAATCTCCACAAATTGGGAACCCTGAGTCATTCAATTCAAATTTGAACTAGCCAATAGCAACACAGCTCCTCTGGCAGGAGACGCGCCCATAATCTATGCATGTGTGCCGTTCATACACACGAAAATATGCATCAGTGTGCGTAAACTTATGAATGCAAAGGTAGGCCCGCGATCTTCGAGCCTAAAAATCCAAACGGAGCGGTGTAGTAACGTATATTGTGAGTTCACACGGGCGCGACAAGTTGCTATAAGTATTTACCAGGAGTTTTAACTTATTTTTTTATATGTTGTGTTATTTAATTACGTAGTTATAATAAATGCATTTGGCGTTGTTGGTAGGGTAGGCTAGGCCTAATTGCCTCTATGGACGGCACGCCCCTGGATTTATGTTCATATGTAAATGTGTAACGTTACATATTTTTTCTAGTGGGCAGTCACACAGGGCAGCTGGCCATGTACGAGCTCCGCGCGGGTCGCTGCCAGTCGCTGGCAGCCCACAGCGGCCCCGTCACCGCCTGCGCCTTCAGCCCCGACGGACGTTACCTCGTGTCCTACGCCACGGCCGACAACAGGCTGTCCTTCTGGCAGAGTACTGCTGGTAAGTGTACATAATCATCTGCCTAGCGGCCCATCACCAACTGCTTTCATTTGCAGTTGGTATAAGTCCTCATGAGAACCCAGGAAAGTACCACCTCACATGCACGGCAAAGCATTTGATCTGTACCCAACTGGGTAACAATATACAGATGTTGCCTTCGTGGCATCATCATCATCATTTCAGCCGAAAGACGTCCACTGCTGGACATAGGCCTCCGCCATGTGTCGCCACATTGACCGGTCCCGTGCGACTCGCATCCAACGGATCCCCGCAACCTTCACCAAGTCATCGGTCCACCTAGTGGGAGGCCTTCCAACGCAACGTCTCCCGGTTCGCGGTCGCCACTCTGGAACTTTTCGGCCCCATCGGTCATCCGTTCTGCGAGCAATGTGCCCTGCCCACTGATACTTAAGTTTGGCATTTCTTCGGGCTACGTCGGTTACCTTGGTTCTCTTGCGGATGGGCTCGTTTTTCGTGGCATTGAACATTAGAATCTTTCCGCCCTGCCGTCTCCGGTAAGCGCTATCTAAAGCGGCCGTTAGTATGGCAGACGGAGTTCAAGAAAAAGTTCCACTTCAATAGTGTATTGTCTCTGTAATCGTACTTTACTCTGTGACATTTGAGCTTCATTAGAAAAACCCAACCACTCCGTGAGTGCTGACAGAAGTGAAAACTTTTTTTTTCTAGATTCTGGATTAATTTAAAAAAATATTTTTACATAAGTCTTTTACTTATACATTTGACTATACACTGTATTTTTTTTGGCTTGTTATTATGTAGTAATACGGCTATCTCTACAACGAAAAGGAGGTAGTTTAACGGTGTCGCGAGTTCGATTGTTTTTCCCGATCTCAAAAATGCTCAACGCGCCTGAAGAAGTTTTCACTTCAAAAAAATACTAAGCTATGCTTCCTTTCCACAGGTATGTTCGGTCTAGGCGCAGCTCAAACTCGCTGCGTCAAATGCTACAGTACAGCCCCAATGGCGGACGTCGCTCGCTTAAACCCAGCCCGCCTAGCTCGACTCGTATGGACAAACTCGAGAACGGTCACCCTAATGCTAGCCGACGGCTCAGAAACCCGGTTTAACGTGTAAATAATAGAGTCCAATTTAACTTAACGCGCAAAAAGGTCATTTGTATAAATATTAGACCTATTTGATTGTTGTATTTTAGTTGCTAGGCGTGTCGATTGGAAAGTGTGGCTTGGCAAAAAATGGTAGAATTTGGAGAAGTTTTTTTTTTGGTCTGGCAACATTGTTATAAGCTGTCAATTGTATTGTATTCAATGAAATATCTTAGTGTTAATGTACTAATATTTTTGTGATAATGTGTTGAAACGAGTCGATTTTGCGAAGCCACTAGGCATTTCTATACTTTGCCAAGCTCTATTTTCATCAATCAAATTGACACCGACAATAAAGTCACTTTAAAGGAAAATCTTCACAAATATAAAACAATTTTATTTTATGTGTTTATGTAATCGAAAAAATAATGTTTGAAAAAATGTTACCATTAACTGTATATTTAATTAATATTTAATTTATAATAATATTAGTAATAAGCTGCTGTGTAATGCACTCTAAGGGAGATGGAGCTTAAAATACATAATTTAAAAACCCTCAAAGATATATAAAAATATATAATTTAATAAACACATTTTCACAAAATTAATAAAAGTCATTGTAAACCAAAGTAGCGCTAAATAGTTGCAGCAACGTTTTTGTGTTGCTGGCAACACACACAATGTTCCAAGCAACATTAAATGCTGCTGCACTTGTTCCTTGAGATGGAAATTAAAAATTTCTTACGTGTTTTTGTAATTTGCAGGTCAGTGTCAGGTTGTACGTTGATGAAAAATGAGTCGCGCCAGTACATAACCCTATCCAATGAATATTTCATGAGAAATTCATTCAATGGGGTTTAATGAAATTAGAGGTTGTATTGATGATTTTCATGATTTTATTTCTGTAACTACATACGTGTTACTGGCGCGTCTCATTTTTCATCAACATACAACCTGACACTGACCTGCAAATTGCAAAAAAAGGTAAGAAAATTTGAATTTTGTGGGTTACCCGTACGCTTCCACCTTAACTTTTGCTTATCTTGTACAAGACGTAACACCATAAGAATTGTCAACGAAATATGATAACCATACTTGCAAGAATATTCTATAATTGTTAATAATTAATTTGGTGTCGGTTCCCAGGTGGGTCAAAGTGTTATTGAGTTTTTCCATCAGTAATTTCTCAGTAACAGCCACGGAGTCTGACGTTTAGCCCGGTTGATGGCAATAGGCTCGCCCCCTAGTACATGGGACTTAAACATAACTGACGAAATGTGGTTGTACTATTTGGTACACCTCTCCCTAACCCTTCGGGGATTACAGGCGTGATGTTATGTTATTAAGGTGATTTAATTACACATTGTTTTGGTAAGTTCGTAAACTAGTCGGAAATTATTGTTTTTGTTGCTGATTTTGCTGTTGCATATTTTTTATCCTTTCGAATTGTCATGAGTTTAGTATTTTTTCTTTATCGTGTGGTTAGTACCTAACCTGGTGTCAGAGTTGTTATGCCGCCCATGGGCCTCGGACTTGACTTTACATGCCGTCGTGAAATATCTCTCAGGCATGCTGGTTTCCTCACGATGTTTTCCTTCACCGAAGCAAGTTATAATAATACAATACGCACATGTATCCGAAAAATCAGAGGTGCGTATCTTGGGTTAGAACTTGCGACCTATGACTATGTGTATGTATGAGTTTAATGAGATACACTTATTTAAAAATATGTTAATAGGGTAATTGACCAAAAAAACTAATTAGTCCGACAGATATATTTCCAAAAAATATTAGACACGTATTTTTTTTTCTCGTAAACAAAAAATGAGGACGATGCAGTGCGTTGAAAACTGTGTGACGTCACATTTCGATGCAATTTTTAGGGGAAAGTGACGTCACAAGCCCCCCACCTATGAACTTTGATGCGTTTTATTTTCGTTATTTTTTATTGATTTGATAAAACAAAAAATACGTATCCAATATTTTTCGATAATCTAACTGACGGACTAAATAGAATTATATTTTTTTTACTCCGGAAACATCCCTATTCTCTCGGTTAACATATAAATATTAGCGTCATTTACGTATTTGAGTATCATCGATTTTTAAATGCACTGCTTATTGAGATGTTCCTCCAAATCTTGTGTTCCTAGCTCTATCCCACTTTAGGTAAGCTCGGCTGTCCAAATTTTCGGGCACCAGGACAATATGTCCTGGGTGGTCGGGTCGGGCAGTCTGCCCTCAATAGGAGCTCTGTCATGCTAGTCTACCACGTAACCAGAGGTCGTCCTGGACCTCCGTTATTTTCAGGTTGCAATGCTTTCTTAACTACACGTACCTCTTCTAGATCATGTTTATGCAAACATTTCATATTTTAACAGACACAATGGAGAATTTGAATTTTATTTTAGCATTACTTGAAGTGATGCAGGTCACCTTTGAATGTCATTTTTTCTGACACGAAAAACGTAAGAAATTTTAAATTTCGCGGGCTACGTTGAAAGTAATCTTTTTCATAAGATGGTAATTTAAAGGAATTCAATGAACTTAGAGGGTTGTATTGATGTTTTTTTTTAATACATATGTTTTAAGAAATATGTAAAAATATAAAAAAAATGTGCAGTATATAAAATGAATAAACGGAATAATGATTATAATTCTGCAAATACATTCATGTTACGGTCACGAAAGAGCTTGACACTGACATGAAAATTACAAAAATGTAAGAAAACTTTAATTTCGTGGGCTACCCTCACCTTAAGTTTAATTTCGTGGGCTACCCTCACCTTAAGTAATACTAAACTAGAATTTGACAACATTAAACTTCAAATTTTGGAACTTTATTTTGGAACTGAAAAATCAGGACTCAGGAGCGCGAAGTTAAGTAAATTCTTCTATTTTGTAATATAAAATATTTATTAAACTAATCTATGAATACTTTGCTAGTAACTATAATCTTAGTATTAAAGCTCTGTGAAGGAGGTCATCCAAGGAATTACTACTACCATACCTACAGTTCTTTCAGAGTTTTTTTACCTGTGTCTAATCGAAAGACACGTGGCGCCATCTATTACCATAAGAACGTTAGTGTTGTTTTCCTCGAGAACAGTATTTTTTTTCGGGATGAAAGGTACACTATCGAATCCAGTGACCACAAGTATATAAGGTCCCATTAAAATAGATGGACAAACTTTTAGAAATCATTCAGGTTACCAAAATAAGGACAATGGTAAAACAAAAAAATAAGAAAAACGCATTAGATACTTACAACATCAAAAAATCTCCTAACGTGAATACACTAAGTATGCCTGCAATTTATTATTTTAGGTCAAAACTAACTTACTTTAATCGGTGTTTTTTTACTTTATCTTTGGTTAGAGGTACAGAACGCTATGTTAAAATTTGTCCATCTATTTTAATGGGACCTTATAGATATACTTAGATAACGCAAGTATCACGGCCCGTATGAAACAGTCTTAAGCACTATTTAATTACTATAAAAACAAGGTACTACACAAAATACACTACGTTTTATTTCTTTAAGAACCTCCGCACATTATGGCCACCAGTCGCCGCTACTAAACGCGAACACCAGTGGTTCAGTCAGACCACCACACGCCGCCACCAGTGGCAGCCACTGGTGGCTGGATGCGGCCTTCAGTGGCTGCCACTTGCGACCAGTTGTTCAAGTGGTACTCGGCAGAGGCGGACGTGAGTTTGTGGCCGTGTGTGCGCGCGAGTCGAAAGACAAAACGCAGCCACAAGTAGCGAGCGCGGTCGACTCCCGCAGCTTGTGTTGCTCGGTGTGCGCCGATGCTATACAAAATGTATGGAGAAACGCGTCCGCAACTTGTGGCGACCACTAGTCGTTCTGATATGGTCGCCACTAGTGGCTCAATGTGCGGGGCTATGCCTAGAATTAAGTCCTTGAGTCGAAATATTGTTGTTTTAAAGTTAAAAAAGTTAAGCTTAAAATGCTTAAGCCGGTACGCGAAGTAGGTGCTCTTGCGATATATAGGTACATCGATAACTGTGTAAACTATCGGCAATTTCCTGCCACTGATAAGTCTGAAAAATTGACACTGACCTTTATTTGCAACACAATAAGATTGCTAATAGATTGTTACTGTCCGAGGTTAAATAACTATGTAATTACTGTATGTACTCGGTATGGGCTCGGGTGGTTGACATCACCACTCACATTTTTGTGTCTAGGAATTATTGGAATTATTGGTTTATGTTGTCAAGTACGCAATGGGGGCTATCGTTTTTAAGCTCACTAGATGGCGCCACTGTCTGTCCTGTCATTAATTCTATTTGATACTTTAAAACAAATAACTTCATAAAAACAAAACAAACAACTAACAAACAACAACAAAAAACAAATAACAAACAAACATACAGTTATTTAACAAATAACTTCATAAAAAGTTTGTTTCATTTCGTATATCAACATAGTGTAAACTATCAGATGCATTTTTACAAATTTTCTTCCTAACATTAACAAGCATGAAACATTTAAAAATCATTCTACCTCCAGTACTAACAAATAAGATCCTAAGTTGCTACTTAAAATCTTCAAGTCATAATTAATCAGGAATGGCTCAATCTAGACCAGAATCATGAATATTGGTTAAAATATGTGATAAAAAGCACGCAACGCGCGAAAACTCTATGACATCTGACATTTCAGAAGACCTTACTCTACACGAACGCCTCTAGCGGCGAATTCATGCGCGATAGCCCCCATTACAAGCAGATGACACATTTCAATTTGTCTGTGGTATGCAGCGCACCTGCGAGGCCTCTGATCTCACAGCTAAACGCGGTGGTGACCAGCATCAGGTGCCTCCCATTTCCGTCAGTAAATAATATGTAATAAAAATGTGTATTTGTAAATTAATTTATTTGTAAATGTTAAAATAAAATTAATGTAAACTAAAATAACCCCACATTGTATTAAAATGTTATATTAATCTATTTATTCCAAAGCTATAAGAAAATTTACTGAATTCTGTTGTAAACGGAAAATTTACGCTGAAATATTGCATTTTTCTTTTACTTTAAAAGGTGATGTTTGAAAGATTAATATGAAGTATTATTTATATTGATGTTGTTATTATTTGTATCTAGTAACGCACTGTAATCAATGTTATTCAATAAAATATGTTACATTTGAATTTCGTTTATTTTGTTTCTACACAGCTGCGCAATTAATGTGAGCAATTTTATACCCAACTAGCTGTTGCCCGCGACCTTCGTTCGCGTGAAATTATTATTAAAAAATCCCCTTTATTATAAGCACTTCGCTATTTTAATCGAATTTTGATACCAATTTCAAGGATTTTTTTTCTTTGCACGGAACCCTAATTATTTTTCTAAAATAAAAGTAGCCTAAGTTACTCCTTGTTACTGCCAGTGAAAGTCCCGTCAAAATCGATGTTGTTTTGGTATTTGTACCGTGTATACATCCATATTATGCACTTAGTAAAAAGCGGTTATTTTAATATTACAAACAGACACTCCAATTTTATTTATATGTACAGAGTACAGATGTACAGATTGTAATTCATTTCTAGTAGTTATAAAGGGTGTAAACAGACTCTTAACGAAGCCGAAAGGCACTTGTTCTCCCCGTCATTGTGATCATTTTTTTGTTCTAGACCATACCTGGGAAACTTCTAGTTACGGAGATATTGGGGGTCAAAGTTCCAACTTTTTCACAAGTTTTTTTTTAAATATATGTTTTTAATGTAAGATTTTTAATTTAAACACCTCCAGGACGCCCTTACTATTCAATTCATCCATCAGCACAATGTTTTGAGTGCGTTACACGTGATTTTTCAGCCCAAAAAAAAAGTCGTTTCCCAGCACTAATTTTTGCGTAAAGTTACTTAGTTTGATGTACATAATGCTGGGTTGACAGCTTCGTGAAGAGTCTGTTTACACCCTGTATTTAATATAATATTCACCGATCATCACTGAATGGGCCACATAGAAACAATTCATTGGTCAAAATGTATGAAAAGCTGTTTTTTTTTAATTACCGGTTTAGTATGATATACTGAATACGTGGTAATCGTTTTAGGGTCGTCGTTCCTTGAACCTTGTATATATATATTTTTTTTGATTTGTTAGCCTGGTTGAGTGTCCAATGAAAACCCAATAGCTCTGCCCGACCCGGGAATTGAACCCAGGACCTCATGCTCAGCAGTCGCGCTTGCGACCACTAGACCAACGAGGCAGTCCTTAAAAATTACTAGTTAGATTCTTCCTCAGGAAATATACAGGGTGAAATACATCCTGCCAGGGCTGCGGGACTGTTCGAAAGAGATACCGCGGCCCTGGAACAGAAAGGGCAAGGAAGGAACATGGATGGGTTTTAGTCAGTACAAGTCTGACACTTCCGCTCTGCGAGAGAAGTCATTTGATGATGTCCTATGCGAAAAGAAAAAGTATGAAATACATCGACGCACAATGTGGAGGACACCGCACTTTTGTAGGATAACACAAAACAGTTTTGTAAGAAATAGTAGTTTTTTTTTTTAACTACCGACGAAAGTTTCTATGAGGGGTGATAAAAATATTTTGCCCTTCTACCCTATGTTTTGGGGAATAAAATGAAACAAATTAGTTACATAGAAAAAATAAGTTTTAATATCGGCAATGATAATACAAAATCTGCTTTTCAAAAGCAGTTGATTAAGAAGTAATGTTAAATACAGTTTATCAAATATTTTTTAGAACTACCTACACAAAAAATCACTACATTAGCCTATGTAGGTCGACCACATTATTTTTTGATCGCGAAGGGCAATACAAGTTTCTTAGTCTTTAGAAAATATACTTCAATATGTAATACAGTGAATTATTTAATAAAAAAAAAAAAAAACAAATAATAACAGGCTAACGGGTACAGTATTTAAATTTCTTATACAGGTTGACTTTTTAAGAGTTCAACACGCATTTGACCCAGTAGAGCTTAAATCTTATAGAAATATATAAAGTTTAAACATAATTCTTGGGAATTTAAGAGAAATATTTCTTACTTTTTCTTATTTCTAATTATAAGTATATACCTTTAGGTACTACATGCAGTGTTTTCTTATCCAAGTTGAAACTTGGGTTTCACCAACAGATAATCTAAGAATAGCACAAAAAAATGGTGTCACTTAAAACTTAATCATTACTTTAAACTTCTAATAAACCATGATTGGTCTGGGTGACTTTACATGAAAACATTTGATTGGTTGAATCTATACTAAAGGTGCTTGAGTAATAAGTTATGGCTTAAAAAACGGGACACACTCACGCACATAGCGGTCAGACTTATAACACCCCTCTTTTTGCGTCCGGGGTTAAAAGCACAGTGTTTTTTTATACTAGCGTATACACTTTTATGACGCTATGCCTCGCATGTATGTCTTACAACTAAAAAAAAATTTTCCTCTACCTAGTCTTAGATTTTTCCAGGACAATTCCTAGTCTTTCAAAGTTAGTCCAATCAAAACCTTAATTATTTGAATACTTACAAACTATTTATTAATACAGGATTGAATAATCGACAAAAATCGCAGTCAAACAAATGTACAAAAAGCATAGGTGTTACCGTAAGTGTATAAAAAATTGACTAGTCACTAAAATAACTAAACACTAATGATATAGAGACAAATTAGTTCTAGTAGTAAGAGTAAAAGAGACAAAATATATTTTCTTCATCTCTTTCGCATATTATGCAGTCATTTAGCCCTAAGGCCCAACGAAACTGCCGTCACCAGCTCCCACAGTACAATTTCTTTGGAAACTAACCCACAACATTAGATAGTATTAGCTTACACGAACTGTCAAAGACTCGATACCATAAAACGGGATGAATAGGACTGCAGCAGGGGTGAATAGAGACAAATTTTAAAAGGGATTTTTACGTTGAATTGATATGATATGTTCCAACAAGGTTCTCTAAATAATTAAGTGTGTCTAAGTAAATCAAATAGAGGTCTTTTTGGTTACAATTCGACGTAAAAATCCCTTTTAAAATTTGTCTCTATTCACCCCTGCAGTCCTATTCATCCCGTTTTATCCGGTACCTATATCATAAACAGTGACAGCTAATCTATATAGCATGCTTTATTTACGTTGGCAAATTAGTATGTTAAAGTCTAATAAATAAAAGATTAATCCTTTTTTTTTGGTTTGTTTTGTATAGTATCCGTATATATTCTGCCACCATAAACCTGTAGTATCTTATGTTAGTTCTAAACTGAGCATAATATTATTTTTTTCTTTTAAGTAGCTTTATTATATAACTGAGAGAAGATGGGCCTAAAATTACCGCTTTAGCAAGTTACAACTTGTAAAATGGTCACAAACTGACAATACATCGTATTAACTGCGCCTGTGACCATTCTAAGCTCCCAAGTCACATGCAATCAAATGTTTAGGGATACATAATATGTCGCTCATTTGTTGGAGAACCGGACGGCACTTTCTGCCCACGGTCGGGTTCAGCGAACAATGTTCCCGCGACGAACACTCCGATTGACGATCGATTGCTTTGACTAGGGGATAATTTGCGAGACGACAGAGATTCAATTTCAGAAGCAAGGTTAGTAGCATCTTCTTTATACTCATACTTATACCCTTATGCTCTAAGTAATAAGGTTGAAAGGTAGTCAACCGTGAGTGAACTCAGTAGTACCTCAAAAACTGACTAGTTTTGTGAGATTATTTTCGTCTTTCTAAAAGTTAGTACTCAAAAGCGGTCTAACTACTGGTTAGTGTGTCTAAATCTGAAATTGGGTCATTTTGTTTGTGTCAGTGTGTGTTAAATTATATTTTGTGCACACATACCTCTCGACTCAGTCTGAGGAGTAAGCTTTTGGATGTGATTTGACTTGACACCTGCACCTGGTTGTAAAAAAGGGTAAAATAAAAGAAAACAAACAAAACAAAAAGCAGGGACTTAGAGCAAAACACACATATCGTACTTCAAAGCAAAGAAAGAAAGAAAAAGCATCTATTTGTCTCGGACAAACAACAAACAAAATAATTAAACTAATAATTAAAAAAAAAAAAAAGCGTGTGTGCTCTAGACCACACGACTGAAGTAAAACTTAAACAAATGCCGAACAATCGTCTGTCAATTCAAAAACGTAACTCTCTCTCTTTTTATCTTCACTAACTTCAACTTCCGTTTGCCTCGTAACGTAACGCATTCACCAGCTCCCCGTAAAGAAGTTTTACTTCAAAAATAAGACATACATTAAACTAAAATTAGTGCCTTACGAGGCCAAAAGGCTTTAGCGGTATTCAAATAACGTTTGTATACCTAGAACTGAATGTAAATAAACATGTAATTCTTGTAAACGTATGAAATGCCTAAATTATTTGGCGAAGTAAAATCTAAGTTCAGTCTGTCAATTTTCACAGAGAGCTTAGGTTATTTTTGACGCTGTATTCGAACACGCGAATAGTATGCTCCTTATAGTATATATGTTCTGTGATAGTATACGCGTGCGGCGTTCACCATGCATCCGCGATGGTGTGCAAATATAATAGCTTTTCTCGTGGGTCATATTGGTTATTGCATAATACACATAAATAACATCACGCCTGTAATCCACGAAGGGTTAGGCAGAAATGTACCTAAAAGTATCTACACCCACATTTCACTGGTTATCAGGTTGTATGTTGATGAAAAATGTGTCGCGCCAGTAACACATATGTACAACCCGGTCACATTATCTCGAGACCTGGCGTCGATGACGTCACGTCGCGTCGGCGCTCTGATATGGTGCGCAAAACAAGCATCCTCTAGTAGGATATTATTATAAACAATAAGATTTCCAACAAAACAAATATTGTGTTAATTAATTTAATGAAGGTAATATTATTATAATTATATGATTAAAATTCACAGGAGGTTCGCATTCCAGCGAGGTCTCGAGATAATGTGACCGGGTTGTAGTTACAGAATCACAATCATGAAAATCATCAATATAACCGTGTAAGTTCATTTAACCCTATTGAATGCATGAATGACTTTTTCATGAAATATTAATTGAATAGGGTTAAATGAACTTACAGGGTAAAATAAATCACTGGCTTGTTGGTCTAGAGAACGCAAGCGTAAGTGCTGAGCATGAGATTCTGTGTTTGATTGATTGGCGAGCCTATTGCAATCGCAGCCTGGGGGCTGCGATTGCAATAGGCTCGCCCCGTATTGCATTGGACTTAAATATAATGACCTATAAATTGCAAAAAACGTAAGAAAATTCGAATTTGGCAGGCTACACTGACGCAACCAAATTAAATTGTTTTCAGATTTCCGAAAATCGGCGCCAATCTCCTCTGCTCGCGGGGTTACGTTAAGTTGACAGCTGTCATATTCGTTCTAAAATCAACTTCTTTTCATAGTATTTTTTCTTCAAAGCCAAAGCCAATTCCTTAGTTTTTGGTAATACATACATACATACATAAACTCACGCCCTTTTCCCATGGGGGTAGGCAGAAAGTGTAAGAAAAGGGGTAGGTAATATGTATTTGAATCTCCGTAAGTATAATTATCATTGTTGCTAGGTAAACGATTAATCATAAGCTTTTATTGTCTCAAGAATTATTATTGCAACATTGAAAAACGGAACGAAGTATTAAAATCGGTCACCATTCACGCTAAAACTGTCATCCGACAGCACATTACCGGTTTACCCACATCACTATCAGAAAGAAGATGGCTGCTATATTCGACCAATCAGGACCGCCGTGACATTGAGTGGGTCGTTCTAATGAAGACTGGTTCTGTGGTTCATAATGTCTATGGTTCCAAACAACGGAGACAATTTTTGTAAATCAATCTCTATCACTTGTCTATAGAGTCGTATTTCGCAAAAACTATCCTTATTTAGTTGTTTTGGTTGCCGCACAGCATGCATTTCTGATCTTTGACAGTAGTGACAACTGTCAATTTATTTAGCAAGCGATTTTGTCGGCAAATATTATATTTAATTTATTAAATAAACATGTTTACTGGTGTGCAGCTACATGGAATTTCGATTGACTAGTAAACCGTGAACCGTTTACTTCAATAATCGTACCTACATACTTTCCTCGTAAATACAATGCATAGCTCTTATGTAAAAAAGAGAACCGGCATGAGCCATATATTGTAAAGACAGTAAGTAATATCGCTGCTATGATGTTGTGAGGTAACTATTCCTGAAATTAGCCTCTTTTGGTCAGTGTTATTTTAGTTGACAATTTTTTCAGGTAAATAATTGGCTTTTTTTATTTTGCTAAGCCCTATCGAAGTCTTTTTCAGTACTTAGGTACTTCTTAAGATGTCTCAGGAAATTATAACTGCCCATCCTCTATGGCATTACTTCAGTAAGGTGCTAAAGAACTTAATATGGCTATGTCAAAGAAATTATACCGTTGCACTACAACCACCCATTTAAAACCTCACCTACAGAGAAAACACTGTACATTACAATGCTTATAAAGAGAAAACTAAAAAAACACCCTTTATTACAGACTACAACTAATCCAACGGTTTTGAAAAATCAAACAGTTCATCTTCTCGACCTCAAATAATGGGGAACATTGAAGACAGTACTGAAATGTCAGACACAGACATTGAGAATAGCAAAAAAAAACTAATGGACGCTAGATTGATAATGTATCTTGTAGAATCTTGCCAATCAGTTACCATGGTTGAACAGAAAGGCTTTATAGGATTGGTAAGAGCAATGAATGCTGATTATGTAATGCCAACACGTAAGGCTATAACAAAGAAAATCCTTCCAGAAATGTTCAGCAAATCTCTGGAGGAACAAACATCAATTGTACAGCAAGGAGCAGAAACAATTTGTTTAACAGTTGACCGTTGGATGTCAGTCATATATGAGGATTCTCTCATAGCCATCACTGCACATTTTATAGCTCCAGATTACACAATTAAATCTGTTTTGTTGAAGTGTCAATATTGTGAAGGTAACAGTCAAGATTTGGAGTTAGTTTTAACAGAAACATGTACGGAATGGGAGATATCTGGCAAAATTAACTGGTGTGTCACAGATGATGGCGCAGACATAGTGCAAGCGGTTAATTCCTTAGGCTGGAATCATAGGAGCTGTATGGCTTCCAAACTTAATCTTGTGATACAAAACTCCCTCAAATTATGGGACGAGACTGTGTCAAAGGTAAAGATGATTGTCCATTACTTTGATTCAAACTTTGAAACCGTAAAAATGCTAAATGAATATCAGACTAAGCAAGGCATAGCAGAACCCATGGAGCTTTTAGATTCGGAGCACACAAGTTGGACCACGAAATATGATATGATCGAAAGATTTCTAACTTTACAAGAAGCCATTACAGTGACCATAGCAGAACTAGGCGACAATGTTCGTCTAGCTATAACAAATGAAGATTGGATTAAATTGAAACAGCTCTTCAAGCTCTTGAAACCTTTTAAAGAAGCTACAGAAGAACTTGGCGGTGACAAATACACATATGCTTCTATAATAATAGCTGTTGTGAATGGACTAAAAGATGTGTTACAGCAATTACGTCAACAACCGGATCATTACTATTCTGTTAAAGAAATAGCAGAGTGTATTGAAAATGAATTAAACAGACAATTCGACGGCATTGAGAGGGAGCCTAATTTGGCTTTGTGCACTATATTAGATCCTAGATACAAATTGTCCATGTTCCTTGATGAAAGCGCTGCAGATAGGGCTAAATTAAATTTAGTGACAGAGTTACAAGAACTGATGGATGGTAAAGGCACTGATCTTTTGAAGATGGAAGATGGACCAGTCATGGCAAATAATGAAGATGGAGGGGATTTTAGTCTATGGAGAAGGAGAACTATGATTTTAGAGAAAAGACAATGTAACCAGAGTGTAAATGCTCAACAAGAAGTGGAATCATACATGCAGGAACAGTTAGCCGACTGTGATCCTTGTGAATGGTGGCAGACTAAGGAATCTAAGTTCCCTCATCTAGCCAAGTTATTTAAAACTAAATGCAATAAGGTAGCAACGGCTATACCAAGTGAACAACTATTTACAGAAAAGGGCATTGATTTACGTGAAAGAAGGGAAATGCTGTCGCTGCGAGAGGCTGAGATGATTGTGTTTTTACATGCAAATTTAAAAGAGGATGATTATTTAAGATTGATGCCAGAAATTGATGATGATTTAAGAATGTTGCCTGTCTGATCAAATTTCATTTATTTTGATACTTTTTTTTATTGTTTTGATCTGGTAGGAGGTACTTATCATCAGTGTTCTTTCAACATATGTTATTCTCAATTACTTACTTAACTCTTGAACTGTATTTTGGGATAACTATATTTGTTTCTCACTGTACCATTATTTTAATTTGTATTTGAAAGTACCTACTTTTTACTTAGGCGTCTCCTATTACCCTGGGTTGTGGTTGTCAGATAGGCAGTCGCTCCATGTAAAATACTGGTATTCAGCCGCATTTGGTTAGACTGGAAGCCGACTTCAACATGGGAATGGCTGGGTAGATATTGAGTACCTACTTTTTACTTGATATTGCATTTGCTATGACTGTGATTATTATAAGTAAATTATGTTAGAATTATCAGTCTAGAAGAAAAAAAGGTGCTAAGTGTGTCAAGATGTTTTAATTGTCATATTGAATAAAAACATTTATTTGCATTTTATGGCAACCCGCATCCCTTGCCTACATCGAACCTGTTTTTAATCAACAGCAATAGTAGGTAATATATAACTTCATAATAAATATTTTTTTTATATCAATTATAATTTTTTTAAGTTTTCTCTCTGAGACACCGTGACCATATTAGTTATTAGCCTGTTTGTCTTCTAGACGTTAATTAGGTATATTTACTGTGAATTTGAAAATATGATGATTATTCTGTCAAAATTTACTAATTTAGCTATCTGAAAGAAGGTATACATACTTATTTCTGGATAACTTATGTCTAAAATTGTCTGAACTATTATTGAAGAAAGTTCAGTCAGGTTCTAGTAACGAACTACTAGAGATCGCGGCACGTAAGTTGAACCAAAATGGCGGTCGTTCGCGCAGGTACAAATATGGACACAAGTGTTAGACGCATGAACTGTGGTTGCACGGGAAATTCAAAAATCTTTAAGGAGACAGTGAATTCGTCGTATTTAAATATATTTTTTGACGAAGTGTACAAATGGAGTGAAGTAAATAAATTAAACGAAAGTTAAACGGAAAATCAAATTTCATAAGTAAGAATAATCTCAGATTTTCGTTCAATTGTGGTCAAGTAATTTTCTTGAAATTAAATTATCACACATTTGAAAGAAATACAAAGAACTGAAAACTAGCGCGGGGCGGGGTGCAACTGCGTGACGGCTAGTGTCACCACGTTGCTATGGTTACGCGCGGCCCCTCGCGCCGCACCTCATACCTCACTTTGATTGAGACCCGAAAATGTGTTACTGCGCATAGTTCAACTTACGTGCCGCGGACTATATCTACACTTAACATACCATTAGTGGATTTAAAAAAGTAAGAAACTTATTTCCAATTTCTTTTTTTTTTTATTTAAATATTTGTTTAATTTTTTAAAGAAATTTCATTTAACGACGACGATGAATTGTCCATACAAACGTAATACCAAAATAATTTTCAGTCTGAGCATATTTCCACCTTATTATGCTGTTATTCGGAACAAGACAGTATTTACCTAGGCTTTTTTTTTTTTTTTTGCAAAATACTTAAAACGAATTGTAAACAAATTGAATTTCTCACATTTTTACAGTATAAATAAGATGTTTTCATCTCATCAGTCTTATAATAAAAACGGTAATATTTTTAATATTGTATATTTTGAAACATGACCTTTATTGTTACATAATATAAAAAATATTGGAAGAGCATTGAGTTTTCATTCGTTTTTGGTATTACGGCACACATTCAAATTAATCACAAATGTTCAGCGGCGATATGAATAGATGATAATTATAGAATAGTAGGTAGGTAAACACTATTCACACACGCTCACACGCGGTTTCGCAACGCGCCGGGAAGTGTGAAACAGAGATAACATATTTCGACGGATATATTTCTTCGCTTCGAATTGCAATTGGGAGCGGCCTTAGTTCACTATTTTATAGTTACTATTTTTGTAAGATTTTTTTTACTTAGACGTATTAATAAGTAAGTGGAAAATAAATAGCTGCTACCTTTTTCCTTTTAAACAGTTTTTTAATTGTTTCCTTACTGACATGAACATCACTATCACGTTTTTCCACTTGAGAAGAGATAAATCAATAACTAACTAAAATAAACAAGTCTAAAAAGCCATTTACAGAGTCGTGTCTGGGCTGTTCATCATTGAGGATTTCTTTCATCTGGAGTCAATCCTGGGAACAGAATCCGATCTTCCTCATAATAGTAATGTGCTGTCATCGAAACTAGACGAACATGTAAAATTTTAACTCCGTAAGATTAGTTCTCAATCCAAATCAGCAATCCTAAATCAGCTTGCAAAATATGACCTAAACAAACCAATATTGCAAGTTAAATAAAAGCTTTAGAAAAAGGCTGCTGACTATAATTTTAATATAAATCTGCGGGATCCACATTTCTAGACTTTTTTGGCAGGTAGTTAAAGATAAAAATTAGTTCCCAAAACCTAAGATAAAATTCTTGGCCGGTTTGAAATGAGTCTGTACTAGGAAAGGAAAGCAATGGCGCTAAATGTAATTCAGATATTACCCAATCGGTATTGCGACATTTAATTTTTTTCTGTTAATTCGACTGAAATTAAAAAAGAAATATTGACGTTTATCTTTTTTAGTGATTAGTCTCTGATTTTCTGAAAAAGCCGACACTAATTTTCAAACTACTTTAAGGGTCCCTATCTATTTTGCGGTCTAAAAACAGAAAATACTACTTTTTTCAGCTCAAATTTCTCAATAACCATAAGGTATCAGGAATTTTTTTAAAGCACAAGTATTTTTTTTAAGCACAAGTATTTTTTAAAGCACTGGTATTTTTTTATAGCGATTGTGTTCAGACCGCGAAACTGATAGGGACCCTTAAGGGCCAGGGTAGCTCGCGAAATTCAAAATTTCTTGAGTATTTTGCAATTTGACAGTCAACGTCTGGCTATATGTTGAGCACGTCATTCAACGAGTTTAAAAGCTTGTTTATTCATTCTGACACACCCCATTTATGTCAAGTGGCTGTAGTCGCGACCGCTGAGCATAGGGTTTGCTCCCTAGATTTGGCTGTGTTATTGTTTTTTTTTTATGGAATTTCTGTATTATTGCATTTTTTTTTCATGGAGTTAAAGTAGCCGCTTGGAGTCTAAATTTATTCAATGAACTTAAAACTCAGTAAAGCTGTATTTCTTACGGTCGCGAATCATATTCCGTTAACATACAAATAACGTAAGACAATTTGAATATCTCGGGCCACCCTGGCGCTTCCCCCTTAAATAGTAAATGATAAAATGTAGGTAGATACTTACTTGCAGGATTAAAGAGCGTCAAAATCTCTTAGTTTCTTCCGGGTGTGAGTTGAGTTGTGATGTGTGAATGTAGTAAGACATTTCCTCATTAAGTTATAGCCATATATCGGAGTAGGTAGATTGAATTGGGGGTCATTGATCCGAAATGTATATATGTATTAATATGGACATTCCTCAGGATTTTTGGAATAGGTTGATTATTAAAAAAAACCGGAACTTAGGTAGGAATTGGATTAAAATGAGCAATATTATATTGTTCATAATTTTTTTTAACGTTACCCAGTCACGATTTGACACAACCCAACGACCAAGCAGAGCAAATGATCATGGGTGGTGCACTAACCGGTGGTACCTTTGAATGACCTTCCTTTAAATGAGTTGAGTAGTAATAATATCACTAAAATCATTAACAATATTTAATTAGATCCGGATATACCGGAATTACTTTCCGGGAAAATGACTTATCCATGTTATTCTTTCTGTGAACATTTATGATACAAGTACCAAAAATCAATCTACCTACTCCGATAATTGGTTATAGCATATCGAAATAAAATTATAATAAAAAGAAGAGCAACTTAAATGAAAAATCGCACCTTACGCCCTTTATATTAATTCTACCGGTTTTTCCTGAAGTAAGAAAAAATAGAATTAATTTTGCAGATAATTTTATTTCGCATGCTATTTAGGAAATCAATTGTTTTTTTTTTTCATTTCAAATGATATAACAGCACAGTAGTTAATTAGGTTAGATAAGACAGTTAGTACAAAAATAAAAACAAAATAAAATAAAAAATAAACCAATTTATTAACTGTTACATAATTTTGAATTTCACTAACATAGTACGTTTCCAACCACGATACATGAGAAATTGTGTCCAAACAAAGTTATAAAAAAAAACTGGAAGGAAAAACCTCCTCATTTGGAAACAGATTATAAATAAAATGGTTTTTTAAGCCATGGCCAAAAAGTCAACACTAAGGAAAATATCATTTGCAGTTTTCTATGAAATCGAATTATATCTCAAATAGTAGACTATAATGGATGTAAAAAGACCAATAACGAAGCCGAAACGCACTTGTTCTTCCCGTTATTGCGATTATTTTTTCGTTCTGGACCTTACCTTGAACCCCTCTAGTTGCGGAGATATGTGAGGTGAAAGTTCCATGTTATCCGCAAGTTTTTAATGTTATATTTTTAACCCCCAAAAAAGAAATCGTTTCCCAGCAATATTTTTTCGAAGAATTGCTTAGTTTGATGTTCAGACGCCAGCACATCAAGCTACTACAAACTGTCAGATTTCTTTAATAGATTTTCAACTTTATCGCTAAAGCATTAGGTTGAAGGTTGATTGGGAAAATCTGACAGTTTCGGGTAGGTTTACCTGTTGGCGTCTGTACATAATACTTGGTTGCGGCTTCGTGAAGGGTCCGTTTACACCATGTAAGTAGGACTTCAGTTCATACTCATAACATCAAGTACCTAAGTCGCCAAAAAATAAAATTTTGCCAAGGTCTTGACAATTCTTAACACAGATAAGTTGTTAGGATTCATTATTGTGTGCTTAGTATTGCAACAATGTTTTCAACATAATCTGCTTTAATATCAAATTACTGTTATAGTCAAATCTTCGACAAAATATACCAATTTTCAACATTTTTAATTGACCCTACCTCTGGTCTCCGGCGCCATGACACTTTTCGCAATAGTAAAAACTGAGGTAATATTTATTATGAGCTATGATTTGAGATATATTTCATTCTGCTGGAAGGACTTACGCCCATTTTGACCAAGGCCTTTGACATAACAATTTATTTTATTTTGAATTTTAACAAATAAGTACTAAGTATTAAACAACAGAAAGAAAAAAAAATAATTGTGCGTGGAGTCCCTCCGCGCGGAAGAAGTGAAACTTCGTAATGTAGCGCATTCACTCTTGTTCTGTCTCTTTCTATTCCCCCTCCCTGGAGCGTTGAACGTTTAACGCAACAGTGCTTTCATAACCCCTCCTTGGTAGCGTTAAACGTTTAACGCAACCTTGTTGGAAGTCGCATTAGAAGTTTCACTTCCAAAAAATGAAAGTAAAGAAACAAAAAATAACAATCTAGTGTAGGTGAAAAAATGCTCGAATGTGGAATTTTAGTCAGTAAGAGTCAGGTGAAACCCTCCGTTCTCTCAAAATGGCGAGTAGCTACCGTTGAGGTTCTACTTGGATCGTTTTGCCAACGGGTCTTATTAAGTAACTGGCATAAATGAAAAACACAAAATGCGTATTTAGAAGAAAAAAAAAAAGAAACAGATACAAGCCCTTTTCTACAGTAATTTTACTTCTTCCTAAAGTTGTTAGGTTGCCGTCACTGAGAAGTTTTTCAAAATTAATGATTTTTATTCTCTTTACAATAAGTTCACTCTTGGATTGCTGGCAGATGCAAAATAACTGTGAAAAGACCACAAGTCTAAAACATAAAAAGTAGTAAAAATACCCTTAACGAAGCCGAAAGGCACTTATTCTCCCCGTCCACGTCATAGCGATATTTTTTTTGTTCTAGATTATACTTAGGAACCTTCTATATTATATTGGAAGTCAAAGTTCCAACTTTTTCACAAGTTTTTAAACGTTATAACCATAGATCGCAGTAGGTAGATTGAAATGGGGTCATTGATCCGAAATGTATGTATTAATATGGACATTCCTCCGGATTTTCGGAATTGGTTGATTATTAAAAAAACCGGAACTTAGGTAGGAATTGTATTAAAATGAGCAATATTATATTGTTCATAATTTTTTTTAACGTTACCCAGTCACGATTTCACATAACCCAACAACCAATCAGAGCAAAGGCTCATGGGTGGTGCACTAACCGGTGGTACCTTCCTTTAAATGAATTTAATTGGATCCGGAAATACCGGAATTACTTTCCGGGAAAATTACTTATCCATGTTATTCTTTCTGTGAACATTTATGATACAAGTACCAAAAATCAATCTGCCTACTCCGATCTTTGGTTATAACTTTACCTCCTTGGCTCCTGTATTATTCAATGCATCTATCAGTACAATGTTTTGAGTGAGTAACATTGAGTCATAAGTCCTAACGTAAACCAAAAAGAAGTCGTTTCCCAGTAATAATTTTCGCGTAGTTACTTAGTTTGATGTAGAGAATGCTTGTTTGACGGCTTCGTGCGGGTTCCGTTAACACCTTGTATTAATATCGAGCACGCCTGTCACATTACTAACAGTGATTTTTCTCTAAGTAAAAAAAAACTTAAATGGTAACAAAACATAAACTTAACAAAATGTTTTTTAAACCTACACTAATCTTACTACCTCATCTATATATATATATATAAATCAATGCCACTTTTCGTTGTAATTTTATAACTCAAGAACAGCCCGTTAACCTATCCAAAACAAATGTTTAAGCTTTGTTCGGACTATTTAGTAGATGGTTTATGATTATGTAGGGTAGGGTAGGGTAGGGTAGGTAGGGTAGGGTAGTCGAAATATTATTTAATTGCATTATGTGACGCAAACGAAGTTGCGCGGGTCAGCTAGTACTATCTATACTTTTAAAATCAAATTTCTGACTGGCTGATATATCAACGCACAGCCCAAACTGCTGGTCCTAGAGACATGGAATTCGGAGGGTGTATTCTTTGTGAAGAGCAAGAAACGGTTTTTCAAAATTCCACCCCTTTTTAGGGTTCCGTAGCCCAATGTCAAAAAAACGGAACCCTTATGGATTCGTCGTCTTAGTAGTTTTTTTTAATACGTCATAAATCGTAAACCGGTCTAATGTTGTATTGATAATGGTACGGAACCCTTCGTGCGCGAGTCCGACTCGCACTTGGCCAGTTTTTAAGGATGGGAAATCATGAAATGACCCCTCCCGCTCTGGGCGGAGCGGACGGGAGTGTCAGACTTGTACTGACTAAAACCCATCCATGTTCCTTCCTTGCCCTTTGTGTTCCAGGGCCGTATCTCTTTCGAACAGTCCCGTAAAATTCCACCCCTAAGGGGCTAAAATGAGGAGTTTAATTTTCCATGAAACTTTTTACTCTCGGGGTCGATTGACTCCAAAATTGTTGTGCACACTCTTCAATTAAAATTAGGAGACACGTGTTTCACGGTTTTTCCAAAATCATCCCTAAATATAAAATTCTAAGTCCTGACTGACTCACATTATCAACGCACAGCCTAAACCGCTGGTGGTAAAGACATGACATTTGAAGGGTGCATTCTTTGTGAAGTGTGGGTATCCACTAAGAAAGGATTTTTCGAAATTCTACCCCTAAGAGGTCGAAATGGGGCGTTGCATTTTCTCTTTTATATTCTCTGGGTCGAATAACTCCAAAATTATCTCTTTCGACAGTCCCGCAGCCCCGTTTTTCGAACAATCCCGCAGCCCCGTCTTTCGAACAGTCCCGGAGCCCCGTGTCTTTCTGCCCTAATCTCATATTATTTATTTATTTAACACTTCAAGCACAAAGTACAGAGGCGGACTTAATGCCATAGGCATTTTCTACCAGTCAACCTTTGGGTGATGGAGAGACAAACAGTGGTAGGTTTATAAATCTGCAAATAAATTTTAATTTAATATTACTTGGGGTCAGTGCAACACGTTTTTTACTGTCGTCTTTGGCGATAATTTATTATACCATACCATATTGATATTTAACTTAGATAAAGCACAGAAATGTTGAAGTTTAGACATATCACCGTTGCACCCGTGCGTAACAGAGGAGGGTAGTTCTAAAATAAATGTATGTCTCCTTAGAATAAAATTCGAAAACATCAATATATATTGATGTTTTCGAATTTTATTAAGTAAATACATAATGCAATACACTAAATATTTTTAGTGTATTTTTTTTTTGTATACCCAGGTTTCACCCCCATAGGTGTTGATTTTTGTAAATTGTTTGACACGTTTCTCTCATTTTATTTTAATATTTGTATGCCAATATTTGAGTTAATCAAAGTAAGTAGTAAAACCTTTCCTTAAAACTTGAGTATTTTTTTAACCTAAGTATAATTACTGAGTTTCAATTTCACTGGGCCATGTGTTAGTATTCTTTCATATAAAAATAAACTCTTTCATCAATAAAAATTTCATAATCTTCATTATTATAGCCTTGCCCTTAAAATAGAATTAAATAAATTCACGTAGATATTCGCGCAGAGTTTCTAATTTATAAACCAAAGGAACAACTTTAGCATATAAAGTGTTTCCCTCATTTTAAAAATGTATTGTTGGGGTCGGCTGACAGTTAAACCGCCTATCTGACCTCCACAACCCAGTAACTGGGTAATACGATGAGGTCTTACCAAGGGATCCACCTTAGTAAAACGCTGAGTGATAATTATGCTCGTCCCAAATAAAGGATACAATGTCTTAGGGTATAACTTTCGGATTAATATTTTTAGGAAATCATTCTTCCTTCTTGCGTGTCGATAGACTCAAATAATACCTTACCAGTATATTGCCACCTTTGCATCTTCCAGGAAATCATTATGACAGCAGCAATAAATTATTCAATGAAACCTTTATTTAAAATCCATTTATGTTTAGAGTTACTAGTTTCCAAAGCGGAACTTTAATGCTCTTCTGTTTTTTTTTTATATTTGAGTGACTTAGACAAGCAATTGTTCACAATAATCTTTTTTTGAAAATAACTTTTTAATATTAAATAATTATTAAGAGATTATTTCCTCTTTTGATCGGTCATAACTAGCTCTTAAACACATTTCCTTCAAAAATACTAATTTATAAATTTAAACGAATAGTCTAGCTCCAGTCATCTTAGTCAAAATTATGTAAGTATCTTGGAATTTGAGATACCCGAGATATAAACTCGTTTAAACTAGCGAGAAGACATTTCAGTTTTATCTCACTCATACACACATACACCCCACATACTCCACACAAGCACACACAGACATACACTTACACACACACACTCCCACACACCGCCTTTTTTTCTACAAAAGTCTACCTCAATGTTGGTTATACTGTATTTCTAGTTTAAGTCAGGAACAATTGTTTTCTTGTTTATATGGGCGTTGATAGCTGCGACACAGTTATAAACTTTGTAGCTATCACCGTTTCCTTTGTAATTGTGCCAGTTGTCTATGTTCCAAAATAAAAACTTTTTATTTTACTTTAGTTTTTACTTGTATTATGACCTCCTAAAAGTTGTCTCAAAACCTACGTAAGGTTCGCAAAAATCAATTGTATGCAATTTTTTTTGCAAATATATCGTTTCCTATGGGTTTTTCGCTAAGGATTTGTATTTGTCATACATATTGTAGAGGATTAAATTCCCTACAACTTTTATTTCAAAATTTTTTTTATACGTTGAATCGTTTTCGAGATAGAGGGCGGAGAGCGTATCTCAAATTCCGAGGTGAATAAGATGACTTGACTAGAAGTAACTCTTCAATGATGCAATTTAATTGCATTATCACCAGTTCCTTACATAAAATTCTAAACAAATATCAAAAAATAGTAAATAGGTCCTATTTATTATTATTTTTGAAAATGGACTTAAACATAAATAACAAAATGTTGTTTTTGCAGTAGCTACATCTCTGCCTAACCTTGCGGTAATTAAAGCCGTTTTGGTATGTATTTAATTAATAGGAAAAGCTAATATCATCTTGCAAGTTGTCATCACTGTCGGAATCAGCGACATTTTTAATTAAACTCTTTCTATGATCAATTACATCTGATTCTTCATCAGAAGAAACTTCAATGCTGTCAATATCATAAACTATCCATTTCTTTAGTTCATTATGCCTTGTCAACGTCAACCACTTCGTAGCTATGACTTTGATTAATTTTACTTGGATGTATTGTCCTTTATTACAATGTGAACATTTGTCTTTGTCTACAACTCCGTATAATTCAAAATCGAATCCATAACTTGTATGGTTGGCTTCGGCGGAAAATTTCATATATCTTTCCTTGATTGTAATATCATAATTATCAACTATCAATTTGATTTTAACTGTGACTGTGTTTTTATTCTGGCGCCACAGTACTTTTGGTTTGCTCGTCTGATCCGTTAATTCAGTACTTACGGTGGGTTTAGGGCTTGTATTTTTTGGTTTGCTCGCCTGATCCGTTACTTCAGTACTTACGGTGGGTTTAGAGCTTGTATTTTTTGGTTTGCTCGTCTGATCCGTTAATTCAGTACTTACGATGGATTTAGGGCTTGTATTTTTTGGTTTGCTCGCCTGATCCGTTACTTCAGTACTTACGGTGGGTTTAGAGCTTGTATTTTTTGATTTGCTCGCCTGGTCCGTTAATTCAGCACTTACATTAGTTTTAGGGGTTGTATTTGTTTGGGGTGTAGAAACTACAATAGGAGAAACTGTAGCTTTATCATTCCTGTTTGGAGCATATTGTTTGCTCATTTTTAATATTTCTGATATAGGTATGTTACATACGTTACCTGAATCATCGGGAACCAATTCGAAACTGTCAAAATCGAGATCTAAATCGACCAAAGGCACGGATCTTATTAACTTACCTGGGACGTATGGTACCAGTTTATTTGTATCATTTACTTCTAATGGTTTATCTGTCTTGTTTACTGTTGGAGTAGGTTCATCATCGATATCTGAATTGGAGGATTCTTCAGATTTTCTTTCAAATCCTAAATCATTTAAAAGCTCTATTTCTTCATTATCTTCTGCTAAATTCTTATCTACCATCATCTGGTTTATAATAACATCTTTATCTGAGTAAGTATCAATTAAAACGACGCCATATTTGTGTCCTTCTGTGTAATCTGCTTTTTCTTTAGTGAAATATTTTGTGAATAACTGTTTAAGGTTATCACCGGAGTCGTAACACGAGTCTACGAAGAAATTTGTGCTGAAATCAGGCCAACTATCACCTGGAGGTTGTACACCTACTAATCTACATTCTATAGCTTGGAATGGCAATTGTGTAACGAGTTTTTCTGTTATTGGGAGAATTTTGTCAGGAGAAACATCTCTCCATTCTCCCTGGTCTACAAAGAAACATTTCACCTTATTTTTGTTGATGTTACTTTCTATTCTAGCCCTTTCATGTGTAGCATCGTCAGGGAACTCGGCTAAAACAATGTCTCCTACGACAATATCTTCTATAGGTTCAGGGTTCTCGCTTACATACTTTTTTATATCTTTTATCAACGTAGTAATTAAATTGTCAAATTTGACGGGCCGCACAAAGAATTGAGATGGATTCTCAGCGTACATGAAGAATACTGAAGAAAAATCATCGCTTTCTAAATGTGCCCATCTACCTTTAGGCAACGCTTTGACAGGATTAGCAACTTCATTAAGTTCTACGTTCTCTTTGGGACTGTCACTGATATAATCACATACAATTTTCAAATTATCAATATGATCAGGGTTAGGTATTGCATGACCGTCTAACAGTTCTTTTCTGAAATCGTATTTAACGACTACTTCTTCTAAAGAAGACAAATTCTGACAAGCCTCTAATGTATCTACTAATATAGTGTTACCTACGACCATTGTTATTTGACCTCTCATGTAAAGCTCTTCATTTTCGTCCGTGTAGCGTCTTAACTGGTTTTTAGCTAGATTTGAGAAAGTTACGTCTTTGTCTTGGGGCGTAAGATTAGCCAATATGACTGTGACTACGTGGGTTTCAATATTCTTTAAATCATCGGGCAAATAGTATAGACTCGTATCGCGCGCCGTCTCATATTTCTCTTCATCTATAAGTTTGATGAGGAAGTACGTAGGTTGGTCCTTCTCATAGCCAAGTACCTTAGCCACTTGGCAGCGAACGAATAGATTCTGTTTTAAAGTTACCGCGCACACATCACCAACTTTGGGTACACCGTGCAGTTTCCTATTCGCATCTTTACTGTAATGCATTCCCATTTTAATGGAAAGCAAGCTGTAAGTTTGTGGATATTTTATAACATTGCTTTTAACCACGCACGATGTTATTCTAGCAGAATAATACACTGCTGAATGATAGTGTAATAAATGGAAGGTTATTATACCTTCTTTCGGAAGCCAAGCTTTGGGAGAGTCAAACTCTTTGAAAATGGCGTGTCTTTCGATGCAATTCCAGTAGTCTGGGCATTTACCTAGAGTCAGAAGTCTTCTGCAAATCGGCACTGAGTTCTGAGCTTTCTTCAAATACTTTTCGGTCATGACACTAGCGCTAATCTCATCTAGGAAGGGTGGCACATCTTGAGTGCATCTTTTAATGAACTGTAGAATCTTTGGCAATTGCACAATGTTGTTATTATCAAATAAAATCTTAATTTTAGTTTTAGCGTCTTCGCCTTTAAAAATAGACGGATAGTTATCAATAAGTACCGCAAATCGCTTGCAAAACATTGAAAATAGATCCGGCAAGGAATAATGGATTAAATGATGTGCATCTGTTACGTTCAGATGTGTCAAATTCCCGTCACAGCACACCAAAATTGGTCCCAACACAGGCTCTTCATAGTCTTTGAGGGTTTTATCTAAATTGTACAAATCTTGCACCGTCATTGTGCTATCACATGAGAACACGACATAATTCAATTTGGTCAAACCTTTCTCTATCAATTTTACTTCGTCATCGGCCCTACAAACTATTACAGTCTTTTTAGACCTATCGATGCCTTGCAAAAAGTTTATAACCGTTGTTAATTTTTTCTCTTGAGCTACAAATTCGACTGAAGTTGCCGTTTTGGAGTACAAGACACATTCTTGGAAGGCACTGATGCAGACAACAGAATCAGGCGCTTTTCTAGCTAGAGACGACATAAAATCGCACCATGTCCTAGATATTATCACATACTGGACTTTCCATTCCTTATGAGCGCGATTTTTCACTGTATCCATCACTTTAATAAGGCAAAACTTAAGCTCTTTTGGATAAATCGATGAGATATATTCGCAATCATCAATCACGAATGTGGATAGACTTCGGAAGTCGAGACTAAAATCTTCCTGAATCAGACGAACTAGCATCGAAGGGGTACAGATTAAAAGATCGCAGCCATTTAAAAGCGACGTTGTTATATGCAAATCACTCATACCAGCAAAACAGGCAAATATCTTCACGCTGTGTAAGAACATTTTACACTGAGATTCAACTGCAGCTACTGAATGGGATGTTGCACAAACTATGATAGAGCTTAACCCAAATTTATTGTGAGAGTTTTTAAAATCATTGACCAAACGACAGACCGCTGGCAAGTACCCCATAGTATTACCACTGTTATACGGACCCACGAGAAAGAAGCTATGACCCCGGAGAATTGTAGGCCAGGAAACTGTTTGAGGCCGCATTGGTTTCTGTACTCCCATATTTCTCAGTACTACATGAATATCATTTCCAAATGGAATGTCTCTCATATTGCTTACTGGTTCAATGCGGTTATTTTTTTTTGTATGAACCATTAGTATGGGGCTGACTAGCTTATCTACAAATATGGATATGCTACCATCAATGTTCTTGAATGGGTTAACATTACTTTTTTTTTCGTCAATAGATACTGTATCGGATTGCTGTTCTAAGTTAACATTTTTTTTAATTTTGTTGATATTTAAACCTAGTTTCTCTTCTAATCCTGTAATACTTTCACTGTCAGAATCTAATTCACACTTAGAGCTATCTTTATCCGATACTGAAGAAATACTATCATTTATTCTCGCCTGGTTTTCCTCGAGATATTTTACTCTACGTCTTATAACACTTAGTGCTGAACCCTTTTTGCTAAGTTTATTAGAACCAGAATTTTCTTGAATGGAATTATTAGATTTAATCCGCTTAAGTAATTCTAAGTTAGATATTTTTAAGTTTACCTCGGAATCTGTGTTTGCATACACATCTTCAGATTTCTTCACTCTATATTCTGGTTCTGGTTCAGGTTTTCTTATTTCTTGTACCACAGGCTCTGCTTTTTCTCTATTGGTTGTCTCGCGTTTCGTTACGAACTGGTTGATTTGAAGCCCTGCTGGACCGTAACCGACTAGTTTCTTGTTTTTATCGACAGACAGACGTGGATTTTTACCTGAAATTATGTAACAGTTAAGAAAATGTATTATGATATTATATCAAATTAAATTTAAAAAAAAATATTAAGCTTAATAGCTTAATGGGTAAGCATTGTGGTAGGGACAGTAAAATAAAGTATTTTATAACACATTTGCTCGTAAAGGGTCTCTTATTTCACCAATTTCAATATCGTATTGTACGAGGGTCATTCAATACATACTTAGCCTACTACAAAAAGTAAACGAAAATTTTAGAAAAGTGGCTATTTATTTTTCAACATAGTCTCCTTTTAGTTCGATACACTTAGCCCAGCGATGCTCCAACTTTTTTAACCCGTCCGAAAAATAGTTTTTGTCAAACTCTGCAAAATAGGCCTCCGTGGCGGCGATGACCTCCACATTTGATCCATATCTATTCCCGGCGAGTGTTTTTTTTCAGATTAGGAAACAGAAAGAAGTCACAAGGGGCCAAATCTGGAGAATACGGTGGATGGGGCAGCACTTCGTAGCGTAATTCGACCAATTTGGCCATGGCAACGGCAGACGTGTGAACCGGTGCGTTGTCGTGGTGAAACAGAACTTTTTTCTTCGCCAGATGGGGTCGTTTTTTCTTTAATTCGGCGTCAAATCGGCCCAATAACTCGGCATAGTAAAGCCCTGTAATTGTTTTACCCTTCTCGAGGTAATCGATGTAGATCACACCTTGTGAATCCCAGAAAACGGTGGCCATAACTTTTCCGGCCGATTTTACAGTTTTCGCCTTCTTTGGAGCACGTTCCCCGGTCTGGACCCATTGTTTTGATTGCTCCTTGGTCTCTGGTGTGTACCAGTAGATCCAGGTTTCATCGACGGTCACAAAACGACGCAAAAACTCCGCTGGATTCCGCTTAAACAGCGCCAAACACGTCTCCGATGTGGTCTCACGGTTGCGCTTGTTTTCCGGTGTGAGTAAACGCGGCACCCATCGCGCCGACAGCTTTCTCATGCCGAGTTCCTCATGAAGAATATGATGCACTGTTCCTTCTGAAATGCCTACAGTCTCAGCTAGCTCCCGAAACTTCAATCGGCGATCTGCCAATACGAGATCATGGATTTTTTTAATGTTTTCCTCCGTAGCAGCTGTTTTCGGTGCACCTGGACGTGGTTCATCAAAAACCGACGTACGGCCACGTGCAAACTCGTTGAACCAATTCTTGACGGTGGCCATCGATGGAGAAGAGTCACCGTACACAGCATCCAAGCGCTCTTTGATTTCGATGCGCGTTTTCCCTTCCAAAAATAGGAATCGAATCACCGAACGATATTGCTCTTTTTCCATTTTTGTAAAACCGATCGACACGTTCGCTTCCATAAGTTGTCAAATTATAACTAATGAAGGGATTGGAATGAAATTTTGAAAAAATAATTAAAAAAGAATGTGCTATACTGTGGTAAAACTCTTTTGAAACTACAGCGCCCTCTGGCGATGAGGCTAGGTACTTATTGAATGCACCTCGTATCTCATTACGTACTTGTGCGGTAATGTAATGTAAAACGCACGGTTTCAAGATACTCCGTCAAAAACGAACGGTACTTTTTTAAATCTTAGCAAGGAGTTTTTATGTCAGAAAAGTGGTCAACATTTTATGAATAAAATTAACTTTGGGAGATAAAGTATAATAAATAAACATTAAATTCTTTAATTTAATTAATTTTGACAATAGATTACAAACTCTGTAACAAAAACACAAAAATATTAATTTACTGTATTAGTAATACTGGCTGCTTTTGTGCCTTTGTCTTAAAAAAAAGCGCTGATGCGCGCGGCTCACTAATTTGTGAACCAGTAAAAATTATTCCGCGTGCTTTTTCTTTCCGCTGTTTTGTTTTTTTTTTTTTTAAATGTCGTCAAGTAATGATGAATTATCAATTCGACACCGCCTGAAGTCTAAGAGGCAGCGAAAAATGCTACTCTAAGCATCTTGCCCGTAAAATCGACCGATAGATACTTACAATTACAAGCGTCATATCAAAATTTCGTTTAAGAAAGTCCGAGTTTTATTTATTTCCTCGCAAATATGTTATAAAACGTCGTATGACATACGTGCGCTTTGGTTATTACAGCCTCTGCTTTCTTGTAGCCCTCGCCTACGGCTCGGGCTAGCAATATCGCCTCGGCTGTAATTTTCAGCTTACCGCACTTATATCATAATGTACTATTATCATACTATTATATGTTGTAATTCAAACGGCATCCAGTTGTGGGGATCACCAAGTGATAGTAACATCAACATTATTCAAAGAACTCAGAACATCATACACAAAAGAAATAGCTAATACTCCTTGGTTTATAAAGAATACGGGAGTTCACGAACATCTTGACATGAACACGGTCAAAACAGAAATAAAATTGTGTTCACAAAAATAAAAGTCCAGATTCGAGAGACACTCCAACCAATTGGCCGCACAACTGACAATACCGGATTGTGTCAGCAGACTCAAAAGACGCAACATTCTACAGCTAGATAACTTGTAGTGGGATGTTATATAACTGAAAGAGTTGGTTCTGATGAGGAACAAACTCTAACCCGTCAGCTGCTCATACAAATCATCCGCTCATAGTTGTTAAACTGATTGCAAGATAATAATAATAAAATTATATTTAAAAATGTAACAAATATGTATATAAATAAATAAAGGAATAATAAAAAAATATGTTGTAATTGTTTCTAACCAATAAGGATTATTGATATCTAACATTAAATTAATGATCGTAGTCACACCAATCTCCAAAGCAGTTTGAAATGTGTGGGTGCTGGTATTACAGAACATTCCAGGTGTCTCCGATCCCAGAGAGAATGCATAACTGATAGTATAATATATTAAACTACTTGACCGTCACTGGAAGCTTTATTATGAGATGGCATTTCCGTTTCCCGTCGATTTCTTACCAGTTTTCGTACTTTTATTCCCTCTATACTTCCGGCTCAGTGGCGCCACCTGGTGGTTGCGGGTAGTTTTTAGTTCTTGTAAAAGTGTCACGCCATTTTGCTCATTGGCTTTTTATTCTCCGACGAAGTAACTTGTGCGCAGTGACTACGTTCGCGATAGTTGCAGAATACGTAAAAGTGAATATTAAGTGAATAACAAAGTGAAAAACATATTTTACAAAAGTAAAAAAGTGTAAAGTGTTCTTCAAAGAAGATCAGTCTTGGACCGTGAGTACCCTCTTTTAGAGGTAACACTTTTTGAATAATTCGTATGTGATCAAAGTTTTTAACGGGTTTTTTCCCTTCGGATCACTACTGTTATTTTTTTTACTTGGAATATTTACCAGTAAATTTTCGTAATCAATATTTAAATTGTTACTGTGTAAAGTGCTACAAATCCATTGCATGAGATCTAACGAAATTCGTTTGCAGTGATGGAAAGTAATAACCACCACTCCGATACCCAGCCACAAGATGTGGCTGGTCCGAGTGGATTGAATCGCAAGCGAGACCGAAGTAGCAGCAGCAGTAGTAGTTCTTCAAGTGTTAGTTCTTCAAGTACATCTACTCCTGGCAGTAAACAAGCGCGATCCAACCATCGCCGCCGCCGCCATAAGAAAAGGAAACGTGCTTGACGTTCCAGTCGTATGATGGACAAGCTTTTTAAGGAAATGGGTGAGCTTCGCAAACAAATTAATACTATAAGTAACATTGATACAGCCTTGTATGATAACGCTTCTGTTTGTTCTGGAATTAGTGGTCAACTTTATGAACAAATTAGTGACGAGGGTTGTTCAAATCAAGAACATCAAAATACAAGTTTAGATTTCACTTTTGACATTGATACTTGGACCATTAGTTCCAAAAACCCCCGACAGTTTTTTGAAGAAGTTGGTAGATATCCAGCATTTAGGTAGTACTTTTTCGTCAGAAGTAACATACGCCGATACGCAAAAACTATATAATCACACTCCTGGCTTTATAGACCTGGAAACAAATGAGGAGGTGAGGCATATGATACCTTACGTCATCTGGTACATGCCGATAAATCCTATGCAGCCTTAACAATCATTGCAGGAAGGTATTCGTAATCTTCTTTCATGGGCAAAAAATACTGAAATCAATTTTGATAATTTAAATGGGAAGATTGACGAATTATTTCAGAAGGGCGAATTTCATAAAATATACTCAGACCTTTTGCAATTAGTCTGCGGCCATAGAGCCGAATGTATTGAAATGCGTAGAGAAACTATAACAAGTCAAGTTAGAGATCCACTTGTGAAAACATTTCAGAATAAAATACCTCCTTCAAGTACTAATATATTTGATGCCGAGCCCTTTACCTCTACTCTAGAGAAGGCTGGCGGGGTCCGTAAGGCTTTTTGGCCCCCAAAAACTGAAAGGTCTTCACAAAAGCCATACCAACCTAGTAGCCGCCCCTCGCGGGGGCAAGGTGCACGAAAACCGACAGTTCCATCGCGTGGAACTCAATTTAACGAACCAGGATCGCATATGCATACCTGTCATAACCCACCCTCGCGGGGTGAATACCATGGTCAGTGCCAACATACACATTACTCTTCCAGAGGTAACTCCTCGAGTAATCAAGGTGATCACTTCAATACTAGAAGTTCATTTCGAAACCGAGGCTCGCGGCCCGAACGAGCGAAGAAGTACACGAGGACGTGCAAACTCCTCAAAAAGTTCCAGGGGAAAAAGGTATAAACAATGACATGATACCTTTTCGGGCAGGTCGGTTGATACACTACCAATCACGATGGGCGGAAATGGGAGCAACAGAAATAGTTCTAAAATGAATTCAAGGGTATCGCATACCTTTCTTTCAAAAGCCCCCACTTGTCTATTCAGATGTAACAAAATGGCCTTTTCAAACTCCTGTTTCAGAACAAATATCTTCAATTGTAGACAAAATGAAACGGCAGAGAATTCTAAAGAAAGCGCTACCCACGCCAAGCAGTATTTTTTGAATAAAAAAAAAAATAAAAAAAAATCAAAGTGGCGTCACCAGGCTGCTTCCAGTGACGGTCAAGTAGTTTAATAGCAGCGTTTTAACTGAAATAAAACGCATATTAAAATACTTACCTCACTGGAAGCTTTAACTTTATTTCTGCCTGGTTATATGAGACAATGAGCAAAATGGCGTGACACTTTTACAAGAACTAAAAACTACCCGCAACCACCAGGTGGCGCCACTGAGCCGGAAGTATAGAGGGAATAAAAGTACGAAAACTGGTAAGAAATCGACGGGAAACGGAAATGCCATCTCATAATAAAGCTTCCAGTGAGGTTTATTTTAATATGCGTTTTATTTCAGGTAAAACGCTGCTATTAAGGTACAATGGTTCAAATGGGATTACACCTAAGGTACAATAACGGACCCTAACAGAGGTGATTCTATTGGGGTTAGTTGGGAATGGTACGAATCAAGTCTGGGCTGGAGCTGAGAATTACAAGGCATTACCATTATGTATAGCAAAAATCACCTGTCAGCAACTTAGCTTGAAAATTTATTGCCTTAAAGATTGAAAATTTACCTTTTGTGTTGTTCGTATTGTTGTCATCTCCATTCAAGTTGTCCTTGTTCGTCTTTTTTAACATCGTATTATTATTCTGTTCATCTTCAACAAAGCCATTGTTGGGTTTCACATTGGAATGAATGTCATTTGTTTTCCCATCGGAAGTATGCACGTGGGGAGATCGGTTTTCAGAATGATTGGCATCTGGTTTGCTAGCTGCTAGTTGTTTGGGATGCTTCAGAATGCTTTGAGATTCCAACCATTCTAACTTCTTCCTTAAAGCCATACTGACTACACTGGACCGGCTGGAAATTGAAGAGTTCCTTGGACTGCAGGCTCTACCCACGGAGACCTCATCAATATCTTTACAAAGCTTCAAAACATTCAGTTTATTTTTGAGCGACTTATCAAAATCACCATCATCACAAACTTCAAGTTTTGGAGCTGGGATTGTAGATTCTAAAAGATTATCCTCAGGTTGGACTGAGGTTTGGCTTTTGAATGTGTTCGTCCAAGTGTCCTGTGGTATGCCTCTAGTTTTATGTGCTCCCTCAATCTTCTTAAACACTTCTTGCAATGTAATGAAGTCCAGTTCTGTTTTGAGTTTATGGCCCCTCAACTTTTGGTAGAAGAGAGATTCATCCTCATAACCAAAATCGGAATCGACAATTGCTTGAAGAACATTCACTTTCTCACCATTCTTTTTAACTACTAGTAAGTCTCCATATTTGTGAGCATTGCTATTAAAAATTGAAGATCTGTAACAATGGAATATATTTTTAAGCAAAATAAGATTATTTCAATAGAGCAGAAGATATCACGTTGTTAGGTTCAGGTTAGTTTTCAGTCTAACCAGATGCAGCTGAATAGCAGTATTTTATATAGAGCAACTGTTTATCAGACCTTCACCCTAGTAGCTATATTTATAGCTTTGTCATAAAGACGATAATCACAGCTAGAATTGTACTACTGTACAAAAAATTTTGCTGTTGATAGTACAATTACTTATTCATGCAATCAGTCCATTGACTGTAAACAGATGTGTAGCCAGATGGAGTGTCATGCAGAGGCATTTGAATTTATATGTTTTTATCGCTTTTTGTATGCTTTTGCATAGGCAATCGGTATACATAACAAATACTTAAAAACTGTTAAGATGATTTTTGCCGAAACTCATTTAACTAGAAACGACGACAATGATAAGATCAGACATTAGGTTAGAAGACTAAAAGATTTGTTATTTCATATAATGTCAATTTAGACCGCATTTGATGTAAGAGTTTTCTTGAGCACTTTCTTGAGTAGGTTTAGTAGACCAGAAATAACTTGCAATTATTGAATAGTATTATATTTTGTTTGAATCTATAGCACATGTGTATGTAACCTGATGTATAAATGTGAATGAAATGATAGGTGCTGCTGTGGAGTATTCTGTAGCGTCTTTTAGTCCGCATAGGTAAAAGGCGAGTTTAAATAATATGAAGGTACATATAAATTAATGTTTTAAAACTGTCTATATATATATTTTATAATAGTCTTTTGTCTTTTTCTTCTTTTATTTCATCACCACTGCTCTCAAAAACGGTGAAGGAAAACATCGTGAGGAAACCGGCATGTCCTAGAACCAAAAATTCGAAGACATGTGACATCTACCAATCCGCACTGGGCCCGCGTGGTGGATTATAGCCCATTCCCTCTCATAGAGAGGAGGCCTGTGTCCCAGCAGTGGGAACATTAAGAGGCTGATGATGATGATGATGATGAGTCTTTTGTTCCAAATTCTCAATTGTGTCTTGACTACATAGATAACTTAGCTACAATATTTTTCTTTGTTTGGTATTCCTTACAGCATAGACCTCCTCCAACTTCTTCCACTGTTGTCGATCTGCCGCGATATTATATTATTTTATATATTTGTTTAATTCATAAAACACTTCACAGACTCATTATGACGTGCCTCTGTCAGTACTTTGTATGTAACTCCCATGTTCGAAGCACATAATTGGTTGAAATATAATACTACCCACATCAAAAAGGCTAAGCTGTATCCTATTTAATTGAGTTATAAGTAGAAAAACTACCTACTTTATTGATTGTTAGAATCTTACTGACCCCTTAAAAAAGGGCCACACCTGCCGAATAAACTTTTGTTCACAGGCACGGCGATAGTGTAAATGGAGGGAAAATTTGGAAAAACACCATCATATTTCACAGCATCGCCATCTTAGCCGGCCGCCCATGCAAGACAAAAAAAAAGAAATACTACTTTTGCCATGATCCTGAACGGCGAATAACCTAAATCCCGAAAATATTAAGTAAAACAACGTACTTTTTGTCCATGTAGGTAGGAGCAAACCACACTTGGGCAGCATCGCGGAAACATTTATTCATAGCCACGGCTGCTGCGGGCATCCACTGCTTGCAAGGTTCGGGTTTTAACACGCAGTCCACACCAAAAGATACATTTTGAGGCAAAATCCCATAAATCCCGATTTGTTCAAAGTGAAACGCATTTTCATCCCTCTCATTTCTGACCAACACCCATATCAAATGTGGATTAATGTAGTGGAGCACCTCCACCTTGTATTGATCGAGCCCCATATTTAAAAAAGTTGTATTTATAGAGAATTTTAATTCAAGAAAACGAATACAACAGGTCGGCAAATTAAAGAAAACATGGTCGGCGAATGAAAGATGCAAATGAGCAATAGACAAGGTAGTAACTCTAACTAGTACCTCTAGTGATGTACCCGATGCAACAAGCCGTCACGCGACGTGTTGCAGCGCCGGTGTCTAGACCCAAAAGAAGGCTAGGTCATAAATTCATAACACACTATACATATAGTCACCAATCGATCAATAAAGTGCACTGGGAGCGTTTTCGCAGGTAATTACTTATTAATCATCGGACAGCGTTCAGATGAATACAATCTTGATTGATATGGACTAATTTAGGAAAAAAAATGTACATACCTAATGGTCAGATGAGTCCTCAAGGTGCAGGTGGTTGCATAAAGAGCAGGAGAGTAGATGGAGTACCTATTGTGTGGTTCCACAGTCATACTTTGCTTCCTCGGAATAACCCCATGGGACTTTGTTGTACCTGGCATCTGGCATCGTAGTCGGTTAGGGGCCTTTGGTGGACCATGGCAGTTGATGGCCTACTGGGAGCTTTTCGGTAAGATTTTCCATACAGATTAAAACATCGTCAACTAAATCAATTCTTTAAATCAATCAATCTGTATGTAGGGTATTATTATATTAATATTTCTAATGATTATATTATTTATTATGTAAATAAGGACGCATATCAATTAGCCACCAACATTCAAAGTGATATCGTCTGCAAGTAGCAGAACCTAAGAAAACTTGAACTTGGCAATTTCCCCAGCTTCCATAAATGGAACAATTAGTGTGCAGTATTCTTTTGGCGCATAAATCATAGTGGGAGGAGGATGCTGCCGGTACACTTTTGTAAAATTACCTGTGGAAACTGATTAAAAGCAAGAAAATAAAGCAAGAAGGCGGTGTTTGTTCCGGCTGGCCCCGCGGCACAAACCAATAGGAACATAAAGCACAGCTTTATACCAGATGTTGAACCCGTTGATGGTTGTTATAATATAACAACCATCAACGGGTTCAACATTAGGTTGCTGTGACAGGTAATGCAATTTTAGTACTTCATGGTGAAACGAAAACTATCGACTTGAAACTTCATTACAATTCAGTTTTTGCTACAGTGGCGTCCCCACAGTGATACAACTCGTGGCCCCTCGACCCTAAGATTTCTGAGTATTGATGAGAATTTTAATTGTTTCATTCTTATGATTTTGGTTGTTCGTATTACAGGGGTGCCAACAAGATTTCATATAAATGGATTGAACTGATTCGATATTCATCTTCCAAACAAAATCAGAAAGAGGCCTAATAGGACCAAATATTCAAAAATAATTGGGGGCGTTCTGTACCCGAGTGTGGCGAAGCCCAAAAGGAGGGTACAAAACGCCCTAAGGGAGGCCCTCGAGGGAGGGAAGAAACAAAAACGTATAAGCATTCATGATCCATTTTATTGCGAGAATCCAATAGCTAGCAAAGTGAAATATAAAATTGAGTTTCCAGATCGCAGGTCGTATAGAAAATTAGGCTATAAATAAAACTAAGAGCAAGTGCAGCGAGCTCAAAAATTATTAATTTCTGGTCGCAATAAACCAAAACATCAACTCTTCATTGAAAAGCGAGCTGAGTGGTGAGTTACCTCAAAAACTGAAACTTATTAGGCTGTGATAAGTCAAGTGTTCATTGAAACGCAAGAAAATTGCAGCTTACTGGAGTTACTTTTCATTTTAAGTTGGTGCATTTTGTGTTTTTATTATTTCTTCTTCACATCAAGGGTACCTGTGTTCGAGGGCCCTATATTATTATGGCTGATACAAGAATAGCTAAGGCCCTGCTTCCAAGGCCTTTGAACTAATGCGAGATGGTCAACGTGTGGGATTGAGATAGCTTTAAACTCAAAAGACTAGTACCTAGAAAAACCGTAATATTTACATTAAAATGATCCGAACCATTTGAACGCGTTACACTTTCAAATTGTCATGGTCGCACAAAACAAATGTCAAATATTTGACAAGTCGGCAATGAATTCGTGGCTGTTGAAAACAAATTGTGGTTCAAAATCTTAATTAAAGCGCTAATTGAATGATAAATTTATATCTACAACCTGTAAAAATAACAGGTAAGAATAATGTACTCATTAAAAAACCGCGATAATTGAATGAACATGAAATTAAAACGATAATTGTGTATGTATTTTGACTAGCAATATTCAGTTTTTGAACTCGCAAATTCTGTTGTTAAATCTATTTATTGTGGTGTGTTATGGTTTTATTGTAAAATAACATTTTTGTCTTTTCGTATTAAAGCATTAGAATGCAAATATACTTTTGACAAATCATATTTCTCGTAAAATCCGTGACAGCTTGCCATTGGTAGAAATCTGCTGTATTGATATCGAATTTATATATTTTCTTGGTTGCCGTGATACGATAAGGCACTAATGTGGTCGTGAACGAGTTGACATACTTTCTTAAAATAATTCTATTACATCTTGCAGTTTGTAAGTCTAATAAAATATTTATTTCAAAATTCCTAAGTGTTGTTCTAGAATATAATGTAATTTGAATATACACTTTGTTTTTTTAATCAACGGCTTCTGTTCATAATGATGCAGTTCAACAAACAGTTTTTTTCTTTCTTGTGGTTACTTTTTCATAATGTTTAGTCATTTTTTAGGTAAATGAAACTGCTCTTAAATAAATTGATGTTTAGTGGGTGACTGAAGACCTTGGTCATAAAGTATCTATATAATCACTCATATTTCACATGAAATTGAGAGCAAACCTATTGCCATCAACCGGGTACAAATCCAGACCCTGGGCGAGAGACGTTATGGATCCGAAATATCATAGGATCTGGATACAGTTCACACAGCACAGGATCAGTTAAAAAAATTTAAAACATTGAAATATAAGGTTTTTAGTCATTATATTATTTCAGACTGCTATTAAAAATGTTCTCATTAGAAAACCTACCTCTCCATCACCAAACTATTTTGTTGCTGCATAACCTAAAGGTTGACAGGTAGTAAAAGCCTATGGCGTTAAGTTCACGTCTGTACTCTGTGCTTGAAGTCCTACTAATATTATGAATGCGAACGTTTATGACGATGGATGGATGGATGTTTGTTAGCCTTCCACGTGAAAACTTCTGAGTGGATTTGGATGAAATTTGGCACACAGATAGTTTATAATCTGGAGTAGCATATAGGATATTTTTTACCCCGATAGTATGATCCCATGGGACAGGTACCAAACTTGACGTGTTCAAAGCCAAGGAGATAAGCTATTATTAAATAAATAACATGTTTCTTGTTTCGGGGATTCTTTCCAAAATCATCATCATCTGTCTAGCCTTTTCCCAACTGTGTTGGGGTCGGCTTCCAGTCTAACCGGATGCGGCTGAAATACCAGTATTTTACATGAAGCGACTACCTATCTGACCTCCACAACCCAGTTAATACTGGGTAATACGATACCTCTTGGTAACTGGTTGTCAGACTTTTTGGGCCACTGACTACTTGTAACGACTGTCAAAGACAGCCGGGACCAATGGCTTAACGTGCTTTCCGAGGCACGGAGGAAACTCGGTATGTAATGGGTGGTCACCCATCCACGGACCAACCTAGGCAAGCACGGCTTAACCTAAAGATCGACCCGAGCGGCTGTTATTGTTTTGCCACAAGCTCCTCAGAACTTTCTTGAAAAACTTGACTAGCGACCAGCCCGGGCTTCGCACGTGTACATGTCTACATTTAAAACTTTTTCTTGAACCACTCTATCTATTGCTGAAAATTGCATTAAAATCCGTTGCGTAGTTTAAATGATCTAAGCGTACAAATAGCGGGAGCAACTTTGTTAAATATTATGTAAAAATGATACATTAGATCCCATGAGGCTGGCGTATACATCCAGAAAACACTGAACTGTCCTTCTGCAGGCCAGAAGTTTCTTTTCATAAAAACATACATACATACATACATAAACTCACGCCCTTTTCCCATGGGGGTAGGCAGAAACCACAGAACGCCACCTGCTACGATCCTTACATACAAACATGGGAAATAAAAAAAAAACACATTATTAAAATATCAGCAATATAACAATCACTATCACTACATAATACAGGGTGTAAACAGACTCTTCACGAAGCCGTCAACCAAGCATTATGTACATCAAACTAAGTAACTTTACACAAAAATTAGTGCTGGGAAACGACATTTTTTTTTTGGGTGAAAAATCACGTTTTACAGTAGGACTCAATGTAACGCCCTCAAAACATTGTGCTGATGGATGGATTGAATAGTAAGAGGGTACTGGAGGTGTTTAAAGTAAAAATCTTACATTAGAAACATGTATTTAAAAAAAAACTTATGAAAAAGTTGGAACTTTGACCCCCAATATCTCCGTAACTAGAAGGTTCCCAGGTATGGTCTAGAACAAAAAAATGATCGCAATGACGGGGAGAACAAGTGCCTTTCGGTTTCGTTAAGAGTCTGTTTACACCCTTTATAAAACAAAGTCCTCCGCCGCGTCTGTCTGTCTGTTCGTGATAAACTCAAAAATGACTGCACCGATTTTCATGCTGTTTTCACTAATGGATAGAGTGGTTCTCGAGGAAGGTTTTAGTATAGAGAACCACGCGGGCGAAGCCGAGGGTATCAGCTAGTAAATAATAAATATATTGACTAATATTATAATAATGCGTTACCTCATTGATCTATTGGTCGTAGGGGCGGCTACTGAGAATGGGGTCCTGGGTTTAGAATCCCAAGCCGGGAAAGTGTTATTGGGTTTTTGCATCAGGAGTTTCTCAGTAACACCCATAGAGTCAGAATTTGAGACGGATGACATAAAACTGGACCCCTATTGCATGGGACTTAAACATAAGTGGTGAACTGGAGATCACAGGCGTGATGTTATGTATTTAAAACACATTATCATCATAGCAGTTAGACCTAACTAGATCAAAATTGTTTCTTCCCAATAATAATGCATTTCTCATCTATTTTCCAGATCACAATGGGTGTAGCAGTGAGCAGATACTCAGAGTTGACTTCCAATGAGCTGTTGATGCGGTTCTGTTCTTCCGAAGTCATCTGTCCTAATGATCCGTTTTGGAACCAGTTGCTGGCATTCAATATAAATCCACCAGCTAGTGCGTAAGTACCATTTACAGTTTCAAATGTTACATAGGCCTCTTAAAGACCAGTACATGTATCAAACAGCCATGTATGAGTTGGACTCGCACACAAAGGGTTCCATACCATCTGCCTAGCCTTCTCTCAACTACGTTGGGGTCGGCTTTCAGTCTAACGAGATGCAGCTGAATACCAGTATTTCACACGGAGAGACTGCCTATCAGACCTTCATGGCCCAGTTAGTACTGGGTAATACGGTACGTGTTTAAAGTAACAGAACAAGTGTCTTTCGGCTTCGTTAAGGGTCTTGTTACACCCTGTATATAAATATTAAGATTTAGCAAAAAACGCCGAAGAAAATCACTCTTATAGCAGTGATTATGATGATGAACTACTTACACGCCTAGCAGGCATATCAATTTGAGGTCTCGAACTTAGCCCGCGAAATTTTTTTACGTTATTTTTGCATGACAGTGTCAGGCTGAATGTTGATTGAAATTATGATTCGCGACCTTTGTGTTAGTCTAAAAATGCCTGGAAGCTAGGCAAAAAACAAGCTAATAATCTATTAGCGAATTGAAATAGATATCTTGGTTATAAAAGGTGTAAAAAGACCCATAACGAAGCCGAAAGGCACTTATTCTCCGTCATTGCGGTCATTTTTTTGGCTCAGTCCATACCTGGGAACCTTCTAGTTACGGAGATATTGGGGGTCAAACTTCCAACTTTTTGAGATATTGGGGGTCGAAGTTCTAACTTTTTCACAAGTTTTTGAAGTGAAAACTTCTTTAGCGGGGTTGTGCACTTTTTGGGCTGGGTAAAAACTTTTAAATTCGCGTCAGATCGTCAGATAGAATCGGCGGCGCAGGGCGCTTGCGCGAGTGTGCGTGTAATTAAAGCTAGATGGCGTTGTTTCAAGTTATTTTTACGGCAGCGTCATCTTTCGTTCTTGCAGAAAGCTATTGAAATTTCTGCTATTTAAGCTAGATGGCGTTGTTTCAAGTTTTCACTTCTGCCGGCATTCCCGGAGTGCAACCCGTTTTTTTATGATTTTTTTTTTACTTAAGACACCTTTACGCCCTACGTACTATTCAATGTATTCATCAGCACAATGTTTTTAAAGCGTTATATTGAGTTATACTTAAAAAACCGTGAAACGTGATTTTTCACCCCAAAACAAAAGTCGTTTCTCAGCAGTAATTTTTGCGTAAAGTTATTTAGTTTGATGTAAAGAATGCTTGGTTGACGGCTTCGTCAAGAGTCTGTTTACACGCTGTATGATCGGTTAGTTTAACGCCTAGGATACTTCGCTCCATCGCACGTTGGCAAACCTTCTTTTTTTTATTTTTTTCTGATGTGAAATCATCAAATGACGAAGGAGTGTCAGACTTGTACTGACTAAAACCCATCCATGTTCTTTCCTTGCCCTTTGTGTTCCAGGGCCGCGGTATCTCTTTCCAACAGTCCCACAGCCCAACGTTGGCAAACCTTAAGCTTGGACTTTTGAATGTTTGCCAAAGTACTGGTAATGTACTGGTTAAAGACTTTAACTTTAATCAGTACATGTAATAGGCCGTGTTATATGTTATCAAAAAAAAAATCTTTATTTTTAAATGCACTTAAAAACATGTTTTATTTATCAATAAAATTGATAACCTTTTTAATAGTTTTTGTAATTAAAATGATTGATGCGAAATCTAATAAAGATGTATGATTGTTGATAATTATATTTATTTTTTAACAACTATTATGTAACTTGAAAGCAGCGGTGGCCCAGTGGTAGCGACCCCGACTTACGAACAGTAAGTCGTGGGTTCGAACCCCAGACAGGCGCATTACTTTGTGTAATTTATTTCATCACCACTGCTCTCAAAAACCGTGAAGGAAAACATCGTGAGGAAACCGGCATGTCCTAGAACCAAAAATTCGAAGACATTGTGACATCAACCAATCCGCTCTGGGCCCGCGTGATGGATTATAACCCATTCCCTCTCATAGAGAGGAGGCCTGTGTCCCAGCAGTGGGAACATTATAGGCTGATGATGATGATGATTATGTAACTATTGTAACAACTAAGGGCCTTTGCACACGACGTTTTTTTTATGCGCTGACGACGCGCGTTGTACACAATCAGGACGATCAGCAAACGTGAGACTGAAGTCACGTTGCTACGTTTGGACACGATCCTGGCGTTTGTATCGCTGTAAACGCGCTGATACATCGCTACAAACGCGCGTTCACAGCGCGTTTGTAGCGATGTATCAGCGCTGAAAGCCGCAGACTAGAATAAAAAATAAAAAAGAGCGCTGTAAGCGCGCGTTTTCATCGATAAAACGCGCGTTACATTTGCGTTTTGTATCGATACAAACGTGTAAAATCTGCTAAAACGCGCGTCATCAGCGCATAAACATGGTGTGTAAAGGATCTAATATGTAACTATTGACTTTTATTTTCAACACAATAAAAAAACGTGTCTTTTTCGTCTGGATTTCTAGTGGAGGCAAAGGCTTCCTTCTGGGTTCGAAGCCCAGTTCTACAAAAGTATAATTGCGCTATTCCTTTGAGGTTTTTTCAGAATCAACCTGGATTTGTGCGCCCTTCATAGGCTATGCTCACCCCTACTACAAGTATGAAAGAAATCTTTGATATTTTTAAAATTCTCTATTAGTAAATTTCACCTTTTACAGTAGCAGACAAGTTCTTATATGATTTTTTGTCAAATTCCAGTGAAGAGCAGCTAATGTTCGACGGCAGCACGGAGAACCTGCTCCAGAAGTTTCTACAGAACAACCCGCAGACCGGCAATCTCGGCTCCTTGGTCCAGGTCTTCATAACCAGGGCGACAGAGCTGCTAGCGGCTCCGAATAGTGACAAGTAAGTGGAGATAGGAATAAAAAAAACAAAATTTTTACATATTTATTAAGTAACTAGCTGATGCCCGCGGCTTCGCCAGCGTGGATGTCAGTTATCGTGACCAAAAGTAATCTTGATCATCCCATTTCCTCTTCACTGACTCACTCATGAGAACCTAGTTTGCCCATTTTCAAAGTATTAAAATGGATATAGTATATTATCCTTAAGAGATAGTCATAAGCCATCGCGGATTTTTCTGTAAGATTTTTCTTATAACATATACAATTCTACCATTCATCATTTTGTTATATCTTAAAGGGCAGCGTTTTCGTTGAAAGCTCCCCCAGACGTTTATTTTTTTCCAATACCTCTAACAAATATCATTATATTTTAGCCAATCTGTACAAAAACTTGCCAAATGATATACTAAAAAATTCCTCGAGAACCACTATCTATTCAAGAAAACAACATGAAAATCAGTGCAGTAATTTTTGAGTTTATCGCGAACAGACAGATAGACGCGGCGGAGAACATTGTGTTATAATATAGGGTGTAAACAGACTCTTCACGAAGCCGTCAACCAAGCATTATGGACATCAAACTAAGTAACTTTACGCAAAAATTTGTGCTGGGAAATTACTTTTTTTTTGGGCTGAAAAAATCACGTTTGACAGAAGGACTCAATGTAACGCACTCAAAACATTGTGCTGATGGATGGATTGAATAGTAAGAGGGCCCTGGAGGTGTTTAAACTAAAAATCTTACATTAAAAACATGTATTTAAAAAAACTTGTGAAAAAGTTGGAATTTGACCCCCAATATCTCCGTAACTAGAAGGTTCCCAGGTATGGTCTAGAACAAAAAAATGATCGCAATGACGGGGAGGACAAGTGGCTTTCGGCTTCGTTAAGAGTCTGTTTACACCCTTTATATGATCCGAGAACATTAATTTACTATCAAACACAAGTCCTAAATCCCTAACCATCTGGACCTTATGAGGATTCCATTAAAGTTATATGAGTAAATAATCAGGTTCTTCCTACGTGTGTAACTGATGCATTGCAACGTTTACAGTGATCTTGTTTTTTGCGTAATCATTATTTAAGTGATTAAAATCCTCTTGAAAAGCCCATCGGCCCAATCATCGGGTGATGTTATTTTATAAAATACTTTTTTGTCATCAGCGTACATAGACAACCCTTTACTAAACTAAACATTTTCTAAAACTTTCTAAAAATATTTATAAGTATTATTCTTTGTGCCGTCACTCTGGACGTCACCTCAAGGTTTTTTGATAAAATAAAACAGATTTTTAGGTAAAATCAACCATTTTATTTGCATTTAAACTAAATTAAAATAATTATTTTCTTTGGTATGTTTTAAAGTTTCCTGTGACATGATTTTATTTTAGGTGGTACTAGTACATATGGCGACAGATCAAGATGTTCATATCCAGTATAACCTGACCTCGCATTGTATGAGCTTTCGATACAATGATAGATCAGCTTAATTTGGTTTTCATTACTTGATTGGTTGTCGTGCTTACATTTGAACATTTCTTAGTTGTTGAGTTTGATGTCCAGGTCGGGCCATACATTGTTGAGCTTGCGGCAGATAATGAGATGATTTTTTGCTGTCTACCAAAAATTATACCAATGCTTAATATTAGTATCTTTATTTGTTTGTTTGTAGCTTGTAACCATACGCTCCATTGGAATGAAGTTCTGAGTTCTCGTTTTGCCTTTGCCTATGCCTGAAAATGAAAACGAAATATTTATTTTAATAATGTATAAAAATACATAAAGCCTGACACTCACCAGGAAATTGCAATTGTAAATTGCATTTGCAAAATTCCAATTTTTTTTTGTGTGAATGTGTACATTTAGGTACCCTTTTTGTAAGACTGGTTGTGAGACGTTAGGGCCACTGAATACCCTTAACGCCGCTGCCTCGAATTTTGCGGGCAGCGGGGTGGCGGCGGCGGCGGCGGGCCAAGAACCAGAGAAGTTACCAGAAAAGTCGAACAACCACTTGGCGAGGTCCGCCAGGGTGAACACATAATTACCAATGGGGGCTATCGTTTTTAAGCTCACCAGATGGCGCCACTGTCGAGTAAGGTCCTGTCATTAATTCTGTTTTATACTTTAAAGTACAAATAACTTCATAAAAAGTTTATTTCATTTCGTATATCAACATAGTGTCAACTTCAGATACATATTTACAAATATTCTCCCTAACATTAACAAGCATGAAACATTTAAAAATCATTCTACCTCCAAGTACTACCAAATAAGATCCCAAGTTGCTGCTTAAAATCTTCAAGTCATAATTAATCAGGAATGGCTCAATCTAGACCAGAATCATGAATATTAGTTAAAATACGTGATAAAAAAGCACGCAACGCGCGAACTCTATGACATCCATGGTTTGGGAATTCCCGAAAATTTCAAAGTCCCGGGACACAAGACAGCCTACATTCAAAATCCCGGGAATTCCCGGGACTTCGAGACTTTTAAGAGATTTTTTTTTTGTTAATAGGGGTAAGCCTTTTTTGAGGAATTTTAATTGAGTTAATTTCTGTTGAAACGTATTAAAAAAGGCGATAAGTTAAAAATTATACTAATTCTTAATAACTTTACTATTATCTAGTCCTTTAATCATAGGTCATAATCACAAATTTGTTTCATAATTAAATAATATAAATAATAAAACAGACTTATAAATCAGTCTATTAAATAATCAACTAACACATTAATAAGACTTCATTGCTGATTTTGTAAAATAGGCTTTTAAAAAAACGTCAGAGCGTCACAGTTTAGTCTAACAATCTGTTTCTGATTTTTGCAATAACGCCACCGGACAAGAAGAACACTCTATCGTTTTCAACATATGTCGGTTAATTTGTGTTTAATGCTTTATACAGTAGTTCCAAACTTTCTGTACGTTTTCCGGTTGCTTCAAACAACTGAAACTCCTTTTTTAGTGTTGCTCTTGTTTTTTTTTCCACCAGAATCTCGGGTACATTATCTTGGATATTTTTGATTTACAAAAGACTCATTAGGCTCGTTGTGTACTTGAGAGCTACTGATACTAGGTTTAGCGCCCATTATTTCCACATCTGGTGTCCGGATATTAGGGATATTTTCAAAAAGCCTACAGTACAGTTCTTCCGCAAAGCCAATTAGTACAGTTTTACTAATATTCGAGGTAAAAAACGTCCGTATTTTGAGACTGTGAGGTGTGGAGACCACGAGTTGTATGCTTGTTAAAATATTAGCACACTTGCCTTGCTAATATTTTAACAACCAGGAGCTCATGCGCAGCAGTTGCGATTGCGACCACTGGTGCCATATTAAAAATGGTGCCTATCTGGTCTAGTAAACACACCATCACTTTGACAAAGAGTTTAGGTTTTTAAAAATAAAATGAACTTAAATTAAATAGAAACAATTTATTTACATTTAAACTACATACAGGGTGTAAACAGACTCTTCACGAAGCCGTTAACCAGGCATTATGTACATCAAATTAAGTAACTTTACGCAAAAATTTATGCTGGGAAATGACTTTTTTTTGGGGTGAAAAATCACGTTTTACGGTAGAACTCAATGTAGCGCAATCAAAACATTGTGCTGATGGATAGATTGAATAGTACGGGGGTCGTGAAAGTGTCTTCAATAAAAAAAATACATTAAAAACAGATATTTAAAAAAAAACTTGTGAAAAAGTTGGAACTTAGACCCCCAATATCTCCGTAACTAGAAGGTTCCCCGGTACGGTCTAGAACAAAAAAATGATCGCAATGATGGGGAGAACCAGTGCCTTTCGGCTTCGTTAAGAGTTTTTTTACATCCTTGATGTATATAATTACAATTATTTTCTTTGGTAACTTTTAGAGTCTCCAGTACGTGTATTTTATTTTAGTTAGGTGGGGTACTTGTAGATGCATAACAAATTTCATTTTTATTAGTTTTTATGAATGAAGTGAAAACTTCTTTAGGCGCGTTGGGCATTTTTGAGATGGAGAAAAACAATTGAACTCGCGACACCGTTAAACGACCTCTTTTTCGTTGCAGAGTTAACCGTATTGCTACAAATTACAAGCCCAAAAAAATACAGTGTATTGTCTAACATAACATAACATAACATCACGCCTGTAATCCCCGTAGGGTTAGGCAGAGGTGTACTTAATAGTACACCCACATTTCACCAGTTATGTTTTAAGTCCCATGTAATAGGGGGCTAGCCTATTGCCATCAACCGGGCACAAATCCAGTCTCCGTGGCTGCTACTGAGAAATTCCTGATGGAAAAACCTCACAACACTTTGCCCGACCTGGGAATCGAACCCAGGACCTCGTGCTCAGCAGTCGCGTTTGCGACCACTCGACCAACGAGGCAGTCTAATGTTTAAGAAAAAGGCTTATGCAAAAATACTTTTTTAAATTAATCCAGAATCTAGAAAAAAAACGTTTTCACTTCTGTCAGCACTCCCGGAGTGGTTGGGTTTTTTATATAAGGTAGTACTTGTAGATGCATATGATTTCATTTTTATCAATATTTATTTTTAGTGTTTCCCTGTTTTTTCTCCTGTGTGAGTACTAAGACTCTATTTCTTAGTTGTTGGCATCAATGAGCAGATTTTGCGAAGATTTCTCGGGGAATTTTCCAAGTAGATTTTTGTAGCAGCAGCCCCGTGTCTTGAAGTTCTTGGTTGGTAGCAGTAGCTTCTTATTTTCATTTTCTTCTTCCAAGCTGTACCCCACTTTAGGTGGGGTCGGCTGGTAAACCGATCTCTAGCTTAAGCCACGCTTGCTTAGGTTGATCTGTGGATGGTGACCACTCATTACATATCGAGTTTCTTCCGTGCCTCGGAAAGCACGTTAAGCCGTTCGTCCTGGCTGTCGTTTGTAGATCTTTGATATTCGCTACAGGTAGTCAGTAGGCCGAAAGCCTGACAATTAGTCTTACAACGGGGTATCGTATTATACAACGTGTAACGGAAAGGGTATTTAAGCCGAAAGGGGGTCACACAACTCTTCATTTGGAACCACTTTTGTTCTAAGACTTTTGGAAATTCGTGAAAAAAAAAAGTAACGTGACCAACAAAGTTTGTATGACGAAGCAAATTTTCCAATGTCGTAGAGCAACAGTTATTCAGAATAACGAGTTGTGTGACCGCCTTTCGGCTTACTATACCCTTTCCGTTACACTTTGTATAGTACTATTGTATTGTATAACGGTCTGGTGTCCAAAACTCCACGTCGTATTTTGCGTGCGGGTGGGAAAATTAATTCGATCCACCCCAACTCCCAAATTATCTAGTACTAACTGGGTTGTGGAGGTCAGATTAGGAGTCCCTCGATGAAAAATACTGGTATTCAGGTGCATCCGGTTAGACTGACTTAGGAAAAAGCTATGTAGATACTGATAAGGTGTTCGTTGTTATCTATCCCTTTCTATTCTTATTTTTTTTTGGTTCATTGTAACTGGCAATAATTCGGCCTCTTGGTAGTATGTTCTTGTGAATGTTGACTTGCACACCTGAAAAAAAAAACATTATTTAATAACATCATAACATCACGCCTGTAATCCCCGTAGGGTTAGGCAGAGGTGTACCTAATAGTACACCCACATTTCGCCAGTTATGTTTAAGTCCCATGTAATAGGGGAGAGCCTATTATATACAGGGTTATTTGTAAAACACCAACAACCTCGCAGCAGTAGATTACTAACATCATGAACAACAACATTTGTTCTACGACTTTTTCGGAAACAAGCAAAAAAAAAACGACTTTTCATGCAAAACTCGATCAGCTGTTCGAACATACATAATATGTATCGAGAGTTGAATTTTTTTTGTCGGTTTTCGGAAAAGTCGTAGAACAAATGTTGTTCTTTATGATGTTTTACAAATAACCCTGTATACTAACACAACATTATTTTTAGTATATGCGAAACCTGAATATAGTTTGCTCAGAATAAGTAACTGAATCGATTCCAATAATTTTTAAGTTGTTATATATTGTCCCAAAAATATTTAAAAGTTGGACACAGTTGGATCATTGAGCGCAAGACGACGCTGGAGGCGCGGGCGCGGCCGCCGCGTGGTAGGTGACCATGTTTTTGTACGGACAACGAAGTAACAAAACAAGTGTGATTTTTCATGATACAGTTTTGAAATTTTGTACATAGATTCTTTACATAAAAATACTAGACACGTGTTTCGGGTTTCGCTACTAAAACTAATGTTGTATATCAACCGGGCACAAATGGTAATTAATGTTTTAAAATACACTTACCTTTCCCTCGCATCTTTTTCAGTAATGACCTCTTATCAGCTACAGTTGTTGCGATGAAGAAACACAAAAATAATACGAAAAACAGTTTCATTTTGATATAGTTTTCGTGTTTGTTGTACGAAGTTGTACAATGATGTGACTAAGTTTCGGTGGATCTAGACGTTTAATACATTTTGCATACCCGCGAACCTACGATAAGTATGGCAATAAACAACAAAGGTCTTGCAGAAGTACAATTCTAATACCTACTATTTAAGCTGCGGGACTGTTTGAAAGAGATACCGCGGCCCTGGAACACAAAGGGCAGGAAAGGAACATAGATGGGTTTTAGTCAGTACAAGTCCGACACTCCCTTCTGCTCTGCCCAGAGCGGGAGAAGTCATTTGATGATTTCCCATCCGAAAAAAATTACCTACTATTTTTTTTTCACGTTTTATTTGTTCCACGGGATGTTACTACTGACATAAGAAGTATCCAATGTTTTAATACAGGTTATGAACTATTTGTGTGCCAAATTTCAACCAAATCCGATCAGTAGTTTTTGCGTGAGAGAGTCAGAAGACACACAACTTGCCTTACAACTTTTGCATTTAATAGTAGTAAAAATTTATTTAATTTTATTTATGTACAAATTGATTTTAATTGAATGTGTTGTGTATTGTTAGGATAATTATCTGAAATAAACAAATCACTACATATTATAAAACAAAGTCCTCCGCCACGTCTGTCTGTCTGTTCGCGATAAACTCAAAACTCCTGCACCGATTTTCATGCTGTTTTCACCAATGGATAGAGTGGTTCTCGAGGAAGGTTCTAGTATATAATTTGTCAAGTATTTGTATACATGGCTAAAATATAATCTTTGTTGGAGGGCGGGAACGGAATCAAAATTTCATGATTACTTCTGGTCGCCATAACCGACATCCATGCGGGCGAAGCCGCGGCCATCAGCTAGTTGATTATAATTCAAAAACAAGATGATGATGAGAGACTGCCTCCTTGGTCTAGTGGTTGCAACCGCTGCTGAGCATGAGGTCCTGGGTTTGATTCCCATGTCGGCCAACGTGTTGTTAGGTATTTCCATCAGTAGCAGCCACGGAGTTTGCATTTGTGCCGGGTTGATGGAAATTGGCTGATTTTAACGGGACTTCAAAATAACTGGCGAAATGTGGGTGTACTATATAAAGGGTGTAAAAAGACTCTTAAAGAAGCCGAAAGGCACTAATTCTCCCCGCCATTGCGATCATTTTTGAAGTGAAAACTTCTTTAGCATCGTTGTGATTTGAAGTCGATAAAACGAAAAAGCGACAGTAAAAAGAGATAGATACATAAATTCACAAGATTTAACGTGGGAGAAAATGAGATAGGAAGCATTATACAGTGTTTATCTTAAAGCCAAAATTTTTGAAGGTTTCACTTCTACCACGTGTAAATTGCACACTTTTTTTTTTTTTTTGTTTAAGGCAATATCTGGGAACCTTCTCGTTATGGAGATATTAGAGTAAAAGTTCCAACTTTTTCACAAGTTTTTTTTTAAACACATGTATTTAATGTATTTTTTACTTAAGACACCTTCACGACCCTTGACTATTCAATCCATCCGTCAGCACAATGTTTTGAATGAGTTACATTGAGTCCTACTGTAAAACGAGATATTTCACCCAAAAAAAAAAAGACGTGTCCCAGCAATATTTTTTGCGTAAAGTTAGTTTGATGTTCAGAATGCTTGGTTAACGGCTTCGTGAAGAGTCCGTGTACACCTCTGCCAGACCTTTCGGGGATAGCAGGCGAGATGTAATGTAAACTTTACGGTTCTGTACTAAATGGTTCTTCTGCTTCTGTCTTTTTTAGTTTATGGACATGAGAAGCGATGAATAATTTAATACCAACCTTTTCCTTAAACACGGGTTTTCGCGTCTGCCATCTCATATTGTACTTGCGTGGACTTTGGAACAATGGAATTCTTTTGTTTGAAGGAATACGCGATACAGTTGTATATGTGTCATGTTGTATACCAATACCATATGACACGTTTTACACACGTAAACAAGCTTCACCAGATAGGAGCTAGTTTTTAACGCCGGGGTAAACCAAACGTATACCTATGGAGTACATGCGCCGCAAAATAGAAGGACCTGTTAGTACGGTTGAACCAGCTATTAGGTATCATCATAACCATATCAGCCTGTTGCTGTCCACTGCTGCACATAGGCCTCCCCAATCGATTTCCAACGTGTCCAGTCCAATGCCACCTGCATCCAGCGACTCCCTGCAGTTTTGACAAGGTCGTCGGTCGATCTGGCAGGTGGCCGTCCCACGCTGCGCTTTCCAATGCGTGGAAAGTGTGCTATTAGGTATATGCGCAGAAATATTCACAGTCCTAGTACACTGACAATATTGATTGCAGTTTCTGTGACAAAAGCTTTTATACAATAAAAACGTAAACAATATTGTTAGTGTACTAGGATTGTGAATATTTCCGCGTGTATACCAAATAGCTTGTTCGACTGTACTTGAAATAAATAATTCAAGTTTTTTTTTGCTTTTTTGATTATTTGAAATCGATATGCACCACGTGAAGAGCCCGTGGCCTAGTGGTGGCGGCCGCGATTTACGAGCAGTAAGTCGTGGGTTTGAACCCAGGCAGGCGAATTACTTTGTCTAATTTATTTCATCACCACTGCTCTCAAAACAAAGAAGGAAAACGTGACAAAACCGACATGTCCTAGAACCAAAAATTCGAAGACTTTTGTGACATCTACCAAACCGCAATGGGCCCGCGTGTTGGAGCCATTTCCCCTCAAAGAGAGGGGGCCTGTGTCCCAGCAGTGGGCATATTATAGGCTGATTATGCTTATGATATGCACCACGTGCACAGACTTAGTTTTTGACTAACTTCCAGAAGTCCAAACTCAAGGTTTGCCAAGAAGCTGTGGAGCGCAGTATCATCTGCCTAGCCTTTTCCCAAATATGTTGGAGTCGGCTTCCAGTCTAACCAGACACAGCTGAATATCAGTATTTTACATGGAGCGACTGCCTGTCTGACCTCCATAACCCAGTATATTATAGTTTTTCTTTATTTTCTGCCTATCCCCGTGCGAAAAGGACGTGAGTTTATGTGTGTTTTTATATTTTTTAATACTCTAAGCATGCTAAGTTTCCTCTTATTTTATGTAAAGCTGTATGAATACAAATTCAAATATAAATGTAGAATTTTCCCTGTGGTATTCATTGAGAAATGATTTATTATGTATTGATAATATTTGTTTTTACTATGGATTCGCTCGTTTATTTTAAGGTGTAGTATAGCCGTCTAAACAGAATTTAATCACGTCTGTAAAGCTTCGCTACATAATTTATTGTAACCCTGCTCCCGTGGTTACGTTAAATTAAATTGGATTGGCCTGTTTTTTGGCCAGAGAATAAGGATGTTTCCTTAGTAAAAAAAAAAATGATATTATTTAGTCCGTCAGTTAGATTATCAAAAAATATTGAATGCGTATTTTTTGTTTTATCAAATCAATAAAAACTGACGAAGATAAAACGCATCAAAGATCATGAGTGGAGGCTTGTGACGGCACTTCGCCGGTAAAAGTGTACTGACATAGTGACGTCACACGAGTTTTCGACGCACTGTATCGCCTTAATTTTTTGTTTACGTGAAAAACGAAAAAGTACGTGTCTAATATATTTTGGAAAATTACCTGACAGACTAATTAGATTTTTTTGGTAAAAAACCCTAGTATCATTGCCATTTAACGCGTCGTGTTTCGCTAGCAAAACGGTTTTTCAAATTTCAGTGGCTCTAAACTTGACTACTTATTCAGTATCGTAATTCCGATTTTATGTACAGTCAACAAAAAAGATAAGTTACCATGATGATTTTTTTAGAAACTGTTACACTTCTTCAAATGAAATTTAATTAATTGCTTAATTTTATTCATGTAATTTCATTTCATTAAAAGACCAAAGACACGATGCATGGACTGTGTAAAGAATGATATGGCAAGAAAGGAAGTGTCTGATGAGATGACGAGTAATAGAGAAGTATGGAAGAAGAAGACATTCTGCACCGACTCCAAATGAATTGGGATAAGGGCAAGAGAATGATGATGATTCAATTTCATTTCATTCGAAAACATCGATCGGGTTCAAAGAAAACTTCAACTATATCTTTTGATTCTGGTTACCTACATGTTTTATAAGTCGACTGTACCTTCCCATAAAAAAATATCCTACAAAAGTGCCATACCTACACGGTCAAATTCTATAGAACAGGAGATTAAAAAAAAAACACCGATAAAAAAATTCCATCTCGCCCCAGATGGAAATTTTTTATCGGTAATTTTTTTTAAGTCTCCTGTTCAAATTGATGTATAATTTACGTGGTAATCATTTGTGCATGCTTTGGTGTCCATGCCACCCTGTATGACCAACAGACACCCATTAATTCTTCATACTATCTATCACACATTTACACTGGAGTAGGTACATACTATAATATATAATTCTAAACCGGTTTTCCCTATAAGGATAAAATATGTCGCAAATTAAATGCCTTACATTTACAACGCGATCAAAATGTTTACATTATACCCCGGTAGTATATTTTTGTATTGTGATTCATTGAAGTTACTCAATGATTTATGGAACTTGCTGATGCCCGCGGTTTAGCCCGCGTGGATGTCGGTTATCGCGGCCAAAAGTAATCATGAAATTTTGATCCCGTTCCCGCAACAAAAACTTGTCAAATTACATATTAAAACCTTCCTCGAGAACCACTCTATCCATTGGTGAAAATCAGCATAAAAATCGGGGCAGTAGTTTTTGAGTTTCTCCTGAACAGACAGACAGACGCGGCGGAGGACTTTGTTTTATACATAATAGGTAGTGATAATAGTCTCCTTCCAGGCGAGACACGACAAAGAAGTGGCTCGCCGCACCGAAAACGCTTGGAAGAGCTATTGGTCGATGAAGAATCTAATGAAAGGACGCCTTCCACTTTCCCTCAAAAGAAAACTCTTGGACATGTGCATCCTGCCCACCCTCACCTATGGAGCGCAAACGTGGTCATTAACGAAACGTCAAAGGTCTGCACTCGGGGTCTGTCAGCGAGCAATGGAACGAAGTATGCTCGGAGTCAAAATTACTGACCGTATAAGGAACAGTATACTTCGTTCCAAAACACAAATTGCAGACGTAGGCAACACAGCCGCTAAACTAAAATGGAACTGGGCAGGCCATATACGCCGCATGTCGCATCAGAATTGGGCGAAAATAGCCACAGATTGGGTTCCGAACAACAGGAATCGGCGACGCGGCAGGCCCAGAAGGAGATGGCGCGATGAGCTGGACTGCTATCTAAAGGATTGGGCTGAAATAGCTCTAGACAGACAAAAATGGAAAAAAGGAAGGGAGGCCTTTGCCCTACAGTGGGACACAACAGGCTCATAATAATAAAAAAGTAGTGATCCTACTGTCGTAAGGATTGCGGTGTTGACATACATACAGGTTGTGAACAGACTCTTCACGAATCCGTCAACCAAGCATTCTGTACATCAAACTAAGTAACTTTACGCTTTTTCTCTTGCATCTTCATATAGTATGTACGTATTTAAGTAAATAGCGGAAGAATAGCTGTGGAATGTCACGCACAATAGTCCACATTTAGGGACTAAGTGCGGAAACCAAACCCTTTAACTAGAACTGTGAAATCATCATCATCATCAGCCTATAATATTCCAACTGCTGGGCCGGCCTCCTCTCTATGAGAGGGAATGTGCTATAATCCACCACGCGGGCCCAGTGCGGATTGGTAGATGTCACATGTCTTCGAATTTTTTGGTTCTAGGACATGCCGGTTTCCTCACGATGTTTTCCTTCACCGTTTGAGAGCAGTGGTGATGAAATAAATTACACAAAGTAATGCGCCTGCCTGGGTTCTCACGTTCCACGTCTTACTGTTCGTAAGACGGGGTCGCTACCACTGGGCCACCGCTGCTCTCAAACTGAACTGTGGAATGGAACGGTCTAATTAAAAACACATTAATTCATTGCCATCAAATATTTTATTTATCCCTTTCAGCATAAATATTCATTATTATCATTTATTATAAATCATAAAAGTGACGAAAGCACAGTTTAGTTTAAAAGCTGTTAGGGACGTGGACGCGCAAATTTATGTTTTCATGAGTTAGTAAAATATTTTACATTTTACTTTAGTGCCGTTAGTGCAATTTGCTTAAGGGAAGCTGGTTTACAATTATTGAAAGTAATCAATGTTTTCATATCGCACATTATACAATCCTGTTATATGCCTTGGGAATAGATACATTGTAGTTATTTTTTATCTTTGAACTCGGAAGAAAAGGAAACGGTGTCGTTGGCCTCTTTTCAGAATCCTTAGTGGGCACTGAAAAAAAAAAACATTTTTATACTATTTCTATTTAAACAACCCCCTTAGAAGTCATGTGATACCTATGTAAAAAGACTCTTAACGAAGCCGAAAGGCACTAAATATGCTCGTCATTGCATCATAATTTTTTTGTTCAGACCATACCTAGTTACGGAGATATAAGGGGTCAAAGTTTCACCTTTTCACAAGATTTTTTTAATTTAAATACATGTTTGAATGTTAGATTTTTACTTTTAAACACCTCCACGACCCCCGAACCGTAACGTGTTTTTTTTGGTTTATGCACGGGTTTCTTGTATGGGAGTACCCTTTAACTTTTAAATATTTTTTAAGCTATTGCATAGCTTCTATCGCGGGCCTTGAGCGTGAAGACTGAATCCAGAAATTCCGTAACGAAAATAACCTAACACCTAGTGCCTAACACGTAGTGTCAGATATTGACAAGCCTAGGTTATTATTTTTAATCTACCGCTGGATAGGTTTACCTGTACAACCTAACCTCCTAGCTCCAGCGGTAGATTAAAAATAATAACCTTGGCTGGTCAATATCTGACACTACGAAAGTGAATAAATAATTATAATTACATAAGTTGATAAAAAATGCTATGCAATAGCTTTACCGCGGCAGTCTCCGAGTGCCACACGTTTTTTTTATTATTAATATTTGTTGTTATAGCGGCAACAGAAATACATCATCTGTGAAAATTTCAACTGTCTATCTATCACGGCTCATGAGATACAGCCTGGTGACAGACAGCCAGAAACATGTTTTTTTTTTCGGTTTATGGTACGAAACCCTTCGTGCGCTAGTCTGACTAGCACTTTTAGTAACTTGGTGCGCTGTCGACTGTACCGCTTATAAACCCACCAATTGTGGAACAGTTGGTATAAATCACATGTTTTAGAAATTTTTGTTCTAGGACGTGACGGTTTCTTCGGGATATTTATCTTTCACCGTTTTCAGAGCAGTGGTGATGTAATAAATTACACAAAGAAACGCGAATGCCTGAGTTCGAATTTACGACCTTTTTTGTTAGTTCGACTGTATAAAATTAAAATCGTATACAATGGTGCCGATTCTCTTGTTTACAAACTAAACCAAATTTAAGATCAGTGCATCTTTTTCTTTCTATTTCATTAAGAAAAGGACAAAAGATACATTTTAGCTTGGTCCTGTCAAATTAACCAGCACCTGACACAAGTTTAGACGTGATTAAAAATTTGACTACTAAAATTACATCAAATTACGTCAGGTACTGATGAATTTGAGAGGACTCAACTAATATTTATCTTCTGTCCTTTTCATAATGAAATAGAAAGAAAAAGATGCACTCAGCTTAAATTTAGTTTAGTTTGTGAACAAGGGAATCGGCACCAATAATGCATTATAATTACCTTTCGACGGTGTATCAGCCATCGCTGCGGCGAATACGAAAAACAGAAGGAATATTAAAAGACGCTTCATCTTATTTCTTAGTGCACAATGTTCAATAACATGCCTCAGTGTACTGACCAAACATTTATTCACAGACCTTTATACTTTTATGCCAAGAACTTGTCTTATTTACATAGGATATACAGGGTGGCGTCGACAGTACGACACTAAATGAAAACAATATCAAATAAATACGAACACCAGAATTAAAAAACTGGCCAAGTGCGAGTCGGACTCGCGCACGAAGGGTTCCGTACCATAAACCGAAAAAAACAAGTTTCTTATACGGGAGCCCCCTTGAAATTTTAAATAATTTATATTTTTATTATTTGTTGTCATAGCGGCAACAGAAATACATCATCTGTGAAAATTTCAACTGTCTAGCTATCACGGTTCATGAGATACAACCTGGTGACAGACAGACGGACGGACAGACAGCGAAGTCTTAGTAATAGGGTCCCGTTTTTACCCTTTGGGTACGGAATCTAAAAAGCAACGGGTTGCACTCCGGGAGTGCCGGCAAGTGAAAACTTAAAACATCGCCATCTAGCTTAAATATCAGAAACAATAGCTTTCTGCAAGAACGAAAGATGTCGCTGCCGTAGAAATAAAAACTTGAAACAATGCCATCTATCTAGCTTAAACTACACGCACACTCGCGAAAGCGCCCTGCGCCGCCGATTTAATCTGACTCTGACGCGAGTGAAACAGTTTTTAGCCATCCCAAAAAGTGCACAACGCCGCTAAAGAAGTTTTCACTTCAAAAATCGAACAAACTAAATAAACAAAATTTATAACAACGCCATTTATAAATATTGGTTTACTAACCCTAGGATAATTTGCACTAATTCGCGTCTGGAAATTATTAAGGAACGAATTTGGCAAAGGTTTTTGAAATAACGAGTTGGCAACATGTGTTTAGTGTTTATACTGATGCAGAGGTCGTTAACCTGTCGTGGCTAGCCTATTAATTTACTATTGGAAACCAGAAGCGAAATATATTTTAAAAATAATGAAACCAATAAGTAATCTACAAAGTTATATTTCTTACAAAACCCGTCACTACTCAAAACCAAAGAGAACCCAAAAGCACACAGCATCATCCAAAGAGGTCATTCACAACGCGCCATGCCTTTTTATACCCTTCCACTCGAACCAAGTAGGTTGGAAAGGAGAATATATGTAAGACTACATTATAAAAAAAAAAACATTCAACATTACACAAAACAACAACAAAACACATAACACACAACAAACACAACAACAACACACATTTTACACGCACACACATTCACACATACACAACACACACACACACATTTCACAATTTCATTTTTTTTTCTCTTTTTAACATTTTTAACATTTCGTTATGTGAAAATTAAAAATAATGTCCTGTGACAAACTATTGGAAATTCGAATGAATTTTTGTTTACGCACTTGAATTTATTGTCGTATTGACGGCGCCATCCTGTAGAAGAGTGATGACGTAATACCTGGTTTGTATATTTTTAAAATCTTCCATATACGTGAGACCCTGCATTATATTTCTATAGCTTAATTAGCTTGTAATGTTCCGACTGATGAGACACGGACCTGCCTTTAAGGGAGACTAGGCTGTCATCTTCGATCAATTATACTCTAGATTCCCGATCGACAAAAGTTAGACCACGAAAAGTTCGTGGTTATTATAATTCATGCTTATTATTTTTTAGCACGGTCCAACCATAGCCAACATTAAAACGCTAAAATGCCGTAGTGCGTGTTCTAAAATAGCAAAAATAACCACCGTAATATCAAGATTTCTGATGGAATATCCGTCTTTCGGTAATATTATGCCAAAAAGTGTTTTTTTATTAAGTATAAATAGGATTAACACATAACATAAAATCACGCCTGCAATCCCCGTAAGGTTAGGCAGAGGTGTACCTAATTGTACACCCACATTTCGCCAGTTATGTTTAAGTCCCATCATCCCCTGGATATATAAGGGGCGAGCCTATTACCATCAACTGAGCACAAATCCAGACTCCGTGGCGGTACTGAGAAATGCCTGATGGAAAAACCCAATAGCACTTTGCCCGACCTGGGAATCGAACCCAGGACCTCATCCTTAGCAGTTTCGCTTGCGACCACTCAACCAACGAGGCAGTCAGTATAAATAGGATTAAACAACAAAAAATAAATATTAACCCTTTCAGTGCCCAGCACCCGACACGCGGGTCGAACAATAAATTCGTTCCTTCGCACAACCCGTATCCGTAGCTATGGACACGCTAGTCGGGTTCTGGGTATGGATACACGTCATCTATAGCTTATTATAACGACGACTCGGATACGGGTTGTGGGCACGCGAACGAATTTCGCGAATTTTTCGCGAAGTACTGGGCAGTGAATGGGTTAAGAGTAAAATGAATGTTTGACTAATGTCTGTGCCAATATTGCGATAGCGCCAACTTTTGGAAAAACATTGGCTGTTTTGGAACAGAGAATGCATGGAGTAGTATTGTTATTTTTATTAGTAACTAATCATCATCTGCCTAGCCTTTTCCCAACTACACACATCAAAAGTGTCTAGGGGTATTTTGTTATTCACGTATTTAAACAAAACTATAAAGAATTTCTTCCCAATAATAGAAGCAGAATATTTAATAATTTAAAACTACAAACACACTTAATGTTTTACTAACCACAACAAATTGTAAATTTATAGGAAATATAAGGCTTTTTTATTTTATTTTATTTTTATTATTTATAAAAAATTTCTTAACGCATCCTTATATCAAAGTGCAGAATTTTATACTCTTACAGAATATATCATAAAAAACTGAACTTTTTTATTTTATGCGGGTTCTTTTAGATAAAAATGAAAAAGTTAATAATACATTTTGTATAAAATAAAAATTAATAAACTGTAAGAGCACCTCGAATCACCTCGTTGTTTATAACACATCTGCAAAGGTTTCTCAAGCTCAAAACAAGGTTGTCAAGTTCGCCTTGTGGTGTAAGCTACCAGGTTCGACGAAAAGGCACGAAAAGTGGACTATTCGGCAGCAGATTCTCGGGAAAATTCGTAGAGACCATCGTTGCAGTATATTCCAGGCGTGCTTAACAGGATTTAAATCTGGGGATTGCGTGTGCCAGTCCAGAGCCTCTTCATTATGTTGCTGTAGCCGCTGAGTTACCGCTGGAGTCGCAGTTGGGCGGGCCTCATCATGCATACGCATAAAATCTAGTCCCATTTTCATCCGGTTTGGTTGGAATATAAGTGCCAGCACATTGTCACGGTGTTTTGCAACCGTTAAATTGCATTTTATCTAAACACGGTCAGTTCTCCCGCCTAAACGTAGTCTCGCCCAAACCATGATTGTTTCACTTTGATATGGATAGACTTTCTGAGGATTTTACAAGCTGGTCTTACGTCCAGGTGTTCGCCAAACACGTATTCTTCGTGCATCTGGAAGGATACCGAACCGGGATTCATCTGAGAGTAACATCTAGACCATTGGCGATCATACTTATTATAAATTTATATTTCACTTTTTTTGTGTTTTTGAAGTCTGTTTTATTTTTTGCAAAAAAGTTTTTTTTTTTATCTACTGCGTGCCGTGAGGGCTGGTTCGAAGTGGTGCAAAAAAGAGTTCATGTAAGGAATTGGGCAGGAATTTGCTCAGCAGTGAGACAGATGGGGGCCAAATAGATATTGTAACAATACTTTGATTGAAAAGAGCGTCCATGGAGTTTCTTGCCCATTCTTCTCCATAGAGATGTACGCTTTGGAATGGGCAACTACAGTACTTTCACAAGTTATTATGCCTTGTGTCTGTGACTGTAGTCTAGCTGTCTTTGTTTTTCTGACATTCAAAAGTGCCTGTAATGGTCTAATTGAAATAAATGCTTTTGAGTTTTGAATAAAAAAATATAGGTATATCTTTACCATCGACACTTAACGTGCAGCTAATGTTACATCGTTCTCACACATTGTACAATCTCAAAATGAATTATGAACAAAGGTTTTGTAAGAATATTTTGATTTCAAAGAGTGTAGTGGACAATATTCTGATTTAGTTTAAGCATAAAACCTAAGAAAATATGAATTTCGCGGGCTCTCTTAGCTCATCCTCCTTAAAACAATATTGCTTTAAGAGCTCATGGTTAACCCAAGCCGAGATTAATCTCTTTGGCTTAGAATAGGCCCTCTAAGAAAACCAGTTTCAATTATATGTCAAGAAACGCGCAGGTAATATTTAATATTAAAGGCCAAAGTATCAAGTTTTAAATTCGCAAAGAAATAAAAATAATTAAAAAAACATACTAAAAATCTTAAAATGTTTTATTAAATAGGTAGAGATATAATACAAGTAAAACATAGGCAATGTTTTTATTATATTACTAGCTTATGCTCGCGGCGTCGCCCGCATAGAGTTCGATTATCGTCCCACGGGAACTCACTATTTTCTTTTTTTGCAGCCACGCTTAAAACCTATATTAGTCGAAAGCGACGATAGTCACGTTTTCGAGATATGAAACCTGTCAAAGTTAGTCCATTCACTGATGACATCTGCAGCACAACTTTGAGGCCTCTGCCTCGAATGTTGCGGGCAGCGGGGCGGCGGCGGCGGCGGCGCGGGAGCGGCAGGATCTTATGCGTACATTTAAATGGACCGGTTCTCGAAAACTGCGGCGCGGGAGCGGGCAACGAGCGGTGCACTCCAGTCAAGCGGCGCCGCCGCCGCCGCCGCCCCGCTGCCCGCAAAATTCGAGGCAGCGGCCTGATAGCTTATATCTCGGTAACTTGACACTTAAGAACATTTTGTCTCATGCAAAACGTATTTGTATTGATACCAGCTATCGATTTATATTAATTGTATTGGTTTAATTAAGTAGGTTTAAAGTCAGGCCTCAACTTTGAAAAAAAAAAAAAAATGAAGTTAGGCCAGACAGGCTTCATACAAAAATCTTCCAAGCCCTTTAAAAAAATGTTTTTGAAGTGAAAACTTCTTTAGCATCGTTGTGATTTGAAAGTCGATGAAACGAAAAAGCGACAGTAAAAAGAGACAGGCACATAAATTCATAACATTTAACGTGGGAGAAAATGAGATAGGAAGCATTATACAGTGTTTATCTTGAAGCCAAGACTTTTGAAGGTTTCTTTTCTAACACGTGTGAATTGCACACATGTTACTTATACCGTATACATTTCCCACATGCATTAAGTAAAATGCTGTTATTTTGGGATTAAAAACAGACATTTGAATAGTATTTAGCTACAAAAGTAGCATTTATTTTATTCGTCCTTTAACCTTTAATGTTGTTAGCTAGTCTGTGGTTGGGCTGCGGGCTGTTCGAAAGAGATACCGCGGCCCTGGAACACAAAGGGCAAGGAAGGAACATGGATGGGTTTAGTCAGTACAAGTCTGACACTCCCTTCCACTCTATTCAGAGCGGGAGAAGTCATTTGATGATTTCCCATCCGTAAAAAAAAAAAAAAGAGTTAGTCTGTGGTCGGACCTAGAATACTGATGGAATATTATTGCGTGAAAAGGTTGTTGCTAGCGAAGCAAGTACCTACATAAAGGGTGTAAACAGACTCTTAACGAAGCCGAAAGGCACTTGTTCTCCCCGTCACGCGTCATTGCGATCATTTTTTTTTGTTCTAGACCATACCTGGGAAACTTCTAGTTACGGAGATATTGAGGAAGTCTTGAAATAAAACATTACACTAGACAAAATAATATTTTAATTCAAAATGTCAAATTTACAAAGGGAGTAACACAAAAAATAATTAGAATTTATGAAACCGAGCAACAATCGAATTGATATTTTGGAAGATATTTTTAATCATAAATGCTTTTTGTTAATATAAGTTGACGAATGCTGGAGGAGAGCTCGTGGCTTTAGGTTAAGCTGTGCTTGCCTAGGTTGGTCTGCGGATGGGTGACCACCCATTACATACCGAGTTTCCTCCGTGCCTCGGAAAGCACGTTAAGCCGTTCGTCCCGGCTGTTATTTGAAGATCTTTGGCAGACGTTAGGTAGTCAGTGGCCCAAAAAAGTCTGACAACCAGTCTAACCAAGGGGTATCGTATTACCCAGTACTAACTGGGTTGTGGAGGTCAGGTAGGCAGTCACTCCATGTAAAATACTGGTATTCAGCTGCATCCGGTTAGACTGGAAGCCGACCCCAACATAGTTGGGAAAAGGCTAGGCAGATGATGAAGTTGGCGAATGCTGAGAATGACGATGGTTTTTGTCATAATATTCATAATTCCATAGTTGCAATAGTCTTCACAAAAACTCGAAAACCCCGTCTCTAAACACTATCCCTGTCTCGGTGGATTTTTATATAATTTAATGATTTGCGATGCAGATAGACGACCTCCAGGATAATAAGATGATGGGGAACCTGAAAAAAAAAGCAATAGGTTGGCCAACTGACTGCCTCATCTGTAATCATCATCATTCTCTTGCCCTTATGCCAATTAATTTGGAGTCGGCGCAGCATGTCTTCTTCTTCCATACTTCTCTATTACTCGTCATATCATCAGACACCTCCTGTCTTGCCATATCGTCCTTCACACAGTCCATCCATCGTTTCTCTGGTCTTCCTCTACTCTTATACCCATCCACATTCAAACTCAGAATTTTCGTCACGACATTTTCCTCATTCCTCCGCATCAAATTGATGTACATAATAATGCTTGGTGGCTTCGTGAAGAGTCTGTTTACACATATATACACACACACACATACACACACTACTGTGTATACATACATATATTAAGTTTTAACAGGAAAACTTTGGATATTTTCCTTTGCGACTGTAAGATCTAAATTACCGTTTTATGTAAAACAACTTGAGGAAATCTTACAATAAAACATTACATATGAATAAATTTTATTAGGTTAAACTAAATATATACATTGATAATTAAAAACTATTAAACTAAAATAGATAAACTAACAACAAACTATAAAAGGGCATCGAAAAACTCCTCCTCAACGCTGTCAGATGGTAATGTGCCCAAGAGACTGGCGGCGTTGCCACGTTGTATGGCAACACTTAGCCTCTGGCCAAAGTAAAAGCCAGCCCTTGGGTCGCGGAAAGCGTCAACTAGGCGTTTCGAAATTTCCTTAAATAAGCTATGAGCACTCGGACCCCACGGCCCTAGAGTTTCAACCCCAAACGGCTCGAAAATATAGTTACCACACAGGTTTCCATATTTACGCCGCTTGAGGTTCTCTGCAGCCGCAGCGGCAGCACCAGCACAGCACGATGAGCTTGGAAGATGGGATGGCGCAAGAGTATCGACGCATGTTGCGTCCCACACTAAAGGCCTACCCATCTTCCAAGGAAACAAAGACATGCCGTCCGGTCTCTTGCCATCGTCGCGTGCCAAGCCATTGGGTTCTAAAACAGCTGGGACGCCGACGGTGACAAGAGCTCGTCGGATAATGTCGTTTATATTTGCGTGCCGTGCAAAACGGCCCGCACTTCGGCTGCATGACAGGCCGTGGTGACCGAGGTTGTTGACAGCTTCACCGCAGTGACAGCGATGAGGAGAACAGCAAGCGGCACCAAGGCGTAAAGAAACAGCGAGGCGGAAGGTTGTGTCGTCGAACAATGAAACATTACATTAGATAAAATAATATTTTAATTCAAAATGTCACATTTACAAAGAGAGTAACACAAAAAAAAAATAGAATTTATGAAACCGGGTAACAATCGAATTGATACTTAGGAAGATAATTTTAATCATAAATGCTTCTAGTTAATATAAATTGGCGAATGCTGAGAATGACAATGAAATGATTTTTGTTATAATATTCATAATTCCATAGTTGCAATCGTCTTCAGAAAAACTCGAAGACCCTGTCTGATGCCTCTAAAAGTCTATGCTTGTTTCGGTGGATTTTTATATAATTTGATGATTTGTGATGCAGGTAGGCCTGTGGCATGACCTCCAGGTTGATGTGATGTAGGGAAACCTGAAAAAAAAGAACAATAGTTTAGCCAACTCACTGCATCATTCTCTTGCCCTTATGCCAATTCATTTGTGCTCGGCGCAGCATGTCTTCTTCTTCCATACTTCTCTATTACTCGTCACCTTTTCAGACACCTTTCTAGCCATATCATCCTTTACACAGTCCATCCATCGTTTCTTTGGTCTTCCTCTTCTCTTATACCTATCAGTGGCGAAGGTTCCATACAACTCGATTCTTACCGGATTCCCTTTGTAAAATGGCACAGTCAGTATTTTATAGACAAATAATAGAATCACATTAAAGTTATGGTCTCCGGCTTACCTCTTACAAAAATTGACGCTTCGCTACTGATACCCCTCCACGTTCAAACTCAGAACTTTCCTCACGACATTTTCCTCATTCCTCCTCATCAAATGCCCATACCACGACAACTGATTACCATACAACTCCGGCGTCACTTTCAGACTTCCTCTTATGCATGTACTCATTTCTTATTTGTTTGACTGCCACGTCTGTATTGTAATCTAGTAATCTTAGGCCAAATTAGATCTCGGAAAATCGACATACCCAGTATATTACCACATAAAAACTTGTATTTTGGCATCCTAAAATTACTGTTCTCAAAATTCACATATAATTAGATGGTCGCAAATTTTAAAGTCAGGGGTCCCAGGGCTGCGGGCTGTTCGAAAGAGATACCGCGGCCCTGAAACACAAAGGGCAAGGAAGGAACATGGATGGGTTTTAGTCAGTACTAGTCTGACACTACCTTCCGCTCTGCCCAGAGCGGGAGAAGTAATTTGATGATTTCCCATCCGTCAAAAAAAAGGGGTCAAAGGTAAAAAAAAAACGATGTTTTTTGCATTTTTTGCAAATACCTCGTTTTCTATGGGTTTAACGCTATTTATTTTTATTATCAATATTGTAGGGAATTAAATTCTCTACAACTTTTGTATCCAACATTTTTTCATACCTCGAACTAGGCGGAGAGCGCTCGGTCAGAGAATCATGTGAGGTCAACTGGTAGTCCCGATCAAAAACTCGTAATATTAAGGTTATAAATTGTTGCGAAATATTTAATTATCATTTTTTATTAACTTAAGGCAGCGCCAAGTTTCCTCGCGAAAAACATCTATTCCTAAGTTTTTTTGCAATTTGCAGGCCAGTGTTGGGTTGTATGTAGATTAAAATATGATTTTCGACAGTCACAAACTAAGCTTTACAGACTTATAAACATTCATACAACCCTCTCAGTTCATTTAATCCCATTGAATTACTTTTTCATGAAATAGTCATTGTCAAATTAAATAGAAAAAAAATAAAATAGAAAGTTTTCTAAAAAAAATTGAAATAAGCATTTCATCGAAAAAAAATAACAAATTATTATTTTACTAGATGTACACAGGTCACACTATGACTACGCCAAACGAAAAAGTATATGCAAAATCATCATCATCTGCCTAGCCTTTTCCCAACTTTGTTGGGGTCGGCTTCCAGTCTAACCGGACGCAGCTGAATACCAGTATTTTACATGGAGCGACTGCCTATCTGATCCCCACAACCGATTTAGTACTGGGTAATACGATACCCCTTGGTAAGACTGGTTGTCAGACTTTTCGGGCCACTGACTACCTGTAACGACTGTCAAAGATCTACAAATGACAGCCGGGACCAACTGCTTAACGTGCTTTCCGAGGCACGAAGGAAAATCGGTATGTAATGGGTGATCACAGACCAACCTAGTCAAGCACGGTTTAACGTAAAGATCGACCCGAGCGGCTTTTATTGTATAGCCGCGAGCTCCTCAAAAAGCAAAATCAAACTCAAAAAAGAAAGTCCACTCTAAGAACTCGATAAAAACAGTTCCAATAAAATTCGACCACTCTAAACTTTGTTCCACAATTTGATTATTATTTTTTGTCTAATTGCACTCGGCTACAACCAGCCGAGGAGTCAAAAGAGTAAAGATTCTATTTTGGGATAAATAAACGAAATATCGAATGTAACACTCACCACTCGGCTTCCGAGGTGGTTTCGGCTTGTTTGGCGCAGCTGCAAACACTAACGCGAAAACCAGAAACAGTACAAACAAAATCTTCATGATTTCAACTTTAACGTGTGTTCGACAAGGAGCCTTTCTTAGTAATGTCTTTAGGACTGTTATTTTCCTTGCTTATAAATTACTCCGTTATACAAAGAATATAGTTGACTAGGCACCTATAAACATATCATGGACTGGTTTTCCTGCTTTTAATAAAAATAATATAAACCTTGTGACTCGCTTGTAACCCATTCGCATACAGATGAGTACAGTCACTAGCATGACTCCACTCGATCAAAGCAAGCATGACTGCTGAGCATGAGGTCCTGGGTTCGTTTACCGGGTCGGGCAAAGTTTAGCAGGGATTTCTCAGTGGCAGCCATGGATTTGCGCTACATGGGATTTAAACTTAGCTAGCGAAATGTGGGTGTACTATTAGATACACCTTTGCCTAACTCTTCGGGGATTACAGGCGTGATGTTATGTTATGTAATACAAACTTGTGACTGTAGGACTAACCCCTTCGTGTACAGATGAGTACAGTCGCGAGGAATGAACATTTAAAAGTGATCTTCTACTAATGTATTGATTGCAACTTTATGTTATTCTTCTTGTGTTAGACCAGTATGTAGCCACCTGCACATCTCTAACATTTGTCATGTCTACTATTCCGAATAAATAAAAAGTAGGATGTAAACAGTACAATTAAATTTAATAAGTTATAAAGAGGGAATATATAAAATACAGATCTGATAAAAACACACCTACATACGCGCACTCAAGTATTGGGGTAGTAGGTGGAGAAAGTACTCGCTGTTTACACGAAGGGGGTAGACCCTTGGAGCACCCGGTCCTGCGGCTCCACCGAACAGGCGTCAGGTCAGTCCTGGCTGTTCTGGTGGCACGCAATCGCAGAATCTTGGAGAGGAGAGGAGTCCCGGGCCAAGCTCCGTTTAGCGGAGCCCCGGGAGGGAGTTGCGACTTCTGCGAGGAGGAGGGACGCGTCAGAGCGTCGACGCCCTACCACTTGTCACTGTACTTGTCCACTTTTAGTGGAGTGGACTTCACCGTACTGGTTGCTCGCTACTGAAATCTCGTCGTTAACTGATTGAAGTGCATAAGCGATTTCTTTTATAGGGAACTTTTTATCGTTCCAGAATTGTTTGTCTCGTTTTACGATTATATTTGTTGTAGCCAATATTCGTCTGACCTGCCAGGTGTAGTCGGCCAAGACGTATAAAACCTCACAATCCAAGAATGCGTTATGAATTTTAAAATTAACATTTAATATTCTATTAGTCAGTAGACAAACGTAATACAATATAGAAACTAGATTTAAACTAGCCAAAACGATATAAATGATTTTTTAGTGATACATCCTAATACAACCTTCATTTAACAGGCCGATATAGAAAAAACTAAGAGAAAGAATAAATAAGCTTAACAGCTTGACGTTACTTGTCATTAGTGAAACATAAAGTAACATCTTGTAAAGTTTATAAAAGAGGTAAATTTTCATTGTTTAAAATTTAAATGAAGAAATATGAATGGAATTGGATGAGATGTAATTACCGTGATTTATATTTATTTATTATATATATCCATTTTCTGTTACCACAGAGGGTATATTTATGATGAAAATGAAACATGAAGTATTTATGAAAATGAATTGTAAGTACAGTTATTCAATACGAATATCCGCATAGGCAGATACCGAATACCCGCTTAGGCGAATACTATACATTTGCTTCCATTAAATCTTGGTAGGTGCAAATGGTTGTGCAGGATGGGCTGGACAAGAGGTGGAGCATGTCCTGTAGAGGGGCTCCACAGTGGCAATCTGTTTGAGATGAATCGAGGATACCCCATTTGGCCAGATTAAATCTACAGCGGCCAACCTGGGCTCGCAATCGGTTAAGGGATTTCCAGATTGGCCACTGCAGTTCGTATTCAATATTCCCTCAGCATTGCATGCTCATTGTTGCCCAGTCCCTGCAGATAACCAGTGTAAGTGTCCTAATATTAAGAAGACTGATAAAATAAAATACCTGGGTATTATAATAGATGAAACCCTTTCCTTCAAACAACATATGGAAGCTCTGAATAATTTAATCCGTAAGCTGATATTCGTATTCAAAAAACTTCGATTTATTACAGATCCTAAAATAATAAGGCAAGTATATTTCGCTCTTTGTCAGTCAATTCTGACTGTTAATTAATGTTACCTCCAATCGCCTGAAACACAGGATTACCTAGTTCAGGCACAGATCATGGGTGAACTTGATATAGATTTAAGAAAAACTGTAAGAAATCGAATTGGAGATGTTTTTATTTTGATAGTTATTTCTTGAATAATAAATTATGGAAGATGAAATTATATTTTTTATTTAGAGTTTATAAAAAATGATTTGGAAATAAAAATAATTAGAAGATTAATTATTATAGCTGCAATAACTAAAAGTGCTCAAATTCCTTTTTGATCAACGTTATACCTTATTATTTTTGAATAAATTTATAAATATTATAATTTATTATTCGGGCGGCACGTGTTCTTCCGGGTTGATGAAATGTGGTGGGATGGGATGTCTATTTCTCCACAGTTCGCATCTCTCGTTTGACGCACCGTATACTAAGGAGGTCGTATATCTAAGAAGCTTTTACGGCTCTTTAAGCGTGCAGGGGTTGTTACTAACATAGTATTTTGGGATCCAGTTACTGCCCCGTTGGAAGCGCAACCACGAATGCTGATAGTAGGGGAGCCCATGATGTTAAATGTGTAGTTACTCGAGTGCGGAAACCTATTAGAATTGGTAGATTAGATGATAGGAAGAATAAATGGTCCTATGATATTTCCACTTTTAGCGGTGGGGAAAGCGTCTACAGATTTTCAAAATTATAAAAAAAAAACAATGACACCGAAATACTTAAGCGCGTCAGATACCTATTGATATTTTTCATCGCCCAACATGTCTCTGATATGAAATATATAATAATCTGACGATTTGTGTGGTGGGGGTGGCCATGCGAGAGGGGTGAAAATACAAAAAAAGAAATTCTCGAGCGAGATAATCTGACGCGCTCGAGTAACTCCCAAAATCCCTTCTACGGCTACTATGAGCGATGGGGTACTGAGCTCGATTCCGGGTCGGGTGAAAAGTGCTATTGGGTTTGTCCTTTAGAAAGTTCTCAGTAGTAGCTCGGAGTTTGGAAGTTGGCGGTATGATACCCGTGCCTCGGAAAGCATGTTAAGAGGAAATGTGGGTGGTTTTCTTTCCATACAAACGCTCTCGCCTGTTTTCTCCCTGGATTATGACTTTAAAGCTATGATTTTTTACAGTTAAAAAATATCAACCTCTTCTATGTCCCTATGTTTTCCTATTAGATGATCCTGATGAATGATGATGTTCCTGTTTAAGCACTAGAATCTTTACAAAATGCTCAAAATTGCCTATTTAGATCGCCTGTCAACAGAGGCCTAGTGTACTTTGACAATTATTAATGAAAAACGAAAAACATAGGGACACAGTATATATCCTTCTTAGTCAGATCATGAAATATCTTTTAAATTGGTCGAATATTGAGGAAGAATTAGTCGAGAGCCAAACCTCGAATTATGACTTTTTATTATAGTTGTCCTTATCGCACCAATGTCGAAATCACGCTTGCAGAGAGACAGCGATAGTTTCTTCAAATACCTACCATGTTTCCTCAGATGCAGGTGCCGATGGCTAATCTCGGCTAAGATTAGCCGTCGTGGCCCAAAACGGTCAGAAGTAATGGATCAGTATGTACTTTGGACTAGTTTACCTATTTTTAATAAAAAATACATAATACAAACATGTGGTTGTAAGGCAGCCCTTTGCAAACAAATAAGTACAGTCATGAGGAACGAACTTTTAAAAGTGTTTTTTTCCTGTTTTGATGTAATTTTATATGAGTCTGAAAAACATCGTGTTGTGGTGATTCTGCGGCGTTATGAAATAGTGCATTTTTACTGAACAAGGGTTAACAAATAACGGCGCGTTCGTATTCCACGCGCGCCTCAAAGAGATGTCAGCAAAAAGGGAGGGGCCCGCAAGGGCCGATGCATGCCAATGTTCGAAAGAGACACCGCGGCCCTGGAACACAAAGGGCAAGGAAGGAACATAGGGTTTTAGTCAGTACAAGTCTGACACTCCCTTCGCTCTGTTCAGAGCGGGAGCGGGTTCATTTGATGTTTTCCCATCCGAAAAAAAAAAGGGTTTACAAATAATAGCTGTGTGAGCTCCGCTGTGATTGGAAGTCATGATGCGTTAGCGATCAGGAGGACTCCTCTTACTGTGTAATAGATTGATCAATGATTAGTGTACTTTCATCATCTGCCTAGCCTTTTCCCAACTATGTTGGGGTCGGCTTCCAGTCTAACCGGATGCAGTTGAATACCAGTATTTTACATGGAGCGACTGCCTATCTGACCTCCACAACCCAGTTAGTACTGGATAATACGATACCCCTTGGTTAGACTGGTTGGCAGACTTTTTTGACCCACTGACTGCCTAACGACTGTCAAAGATCTTCAAATGACAGCCGAGACCAACGGCTTCACGTGCTTTCCGAGGCACGGAGGGAACTTGGTATGTGATAGGTGGTCACCCATACACAGACCAACCTAGACAAGCACGGCTTAACCTAAAGATCGACCCGAGTGGCTGTTATTATTTAGCCACGAGCACCTCTCCTCTCTCCTGATTAGTGTACTTTTTTGTCATTTAAATTGTTACAAAGCGCTTGGACGTTGCTAATACGTATGTTGGCAGTGTTAATAAATAACAAGACTTTTTTTTTAATATTTAATTTTAATGTAGTTAGTGTCAGACTGAGTAAAATTATGTTTACAGGAGAAGGCCAAATAATGGCGCTAGCATAGCTTGTACCAAGCATCGTCATTGGTTGGAAATCTGTCACTGTCATTTTATATTTCAAAATAGCTTGACCTCATTGGTCAGATTGGGACTAAGCTATGGACACACCATCTACAATAAATTAATAAATTGACGCTTTTATTAAAAAAGAAAATATATTTATTTTAAGCTCAATCTACAAAGGTCTTTGCCTAACAATAGGGTATACAAGGCTACTAAAAAAACAAAGGTACACAAGTTTATTTCAGGTTATCTTAGGTTGCTATAAAGGGTGCGAAAATACCCTTAACGAAGCCGAAAGGCACTGGTTAAATTTTTGTACTGGACCATACGTGGAAACTTTCTAGTTAAGTACGGAGATATTGTAGGTCAAAATTCCCAAGTTTTTCGCAAGTTTTTTTTTACGAACTAGCTTAACTTTGCTCTAATAGAAATGTTTCCGGAGTAAAAAAAATATAATTCTATTTAGTCCGTCAGTTAGATTATAATTATCGAAAAATATTGGATACGTATTTTTTGTTTTATCAAATCAATAAAAAATAACGAAGATAAAACGCATCAAAGTTCATGAGTGGCGGCTTGTGACGTCACTTTCCGCCAAAAAGTGTACCGAAATGTGACGTCACATAAGTTTTCGACGCACGCATCGTCCTCATTTTTAGTTTACGAGAAAAAAAAATACGTGTCCAATATTTTTTGGAAATCTATCTGACGGATTAATTCGATTTTTTGGTCAACTTCCCTATTACATCCATGACCCGATACTATTTAAAGCATCCATCGGCACAATCTTTTAAGACATTGAGTTTAACCGTAAACTTGATTTTACACCCCAAAAAATAAAAGCCGTTTCCCAGTAATAATTTTTGCGTAAGGTTTACTTAGTTTGATGTACATAATGCTTGATTGACGGCTTCGTGAAGGGTTCGTTTACACCCCGTATAATAGCAACTCTTCGACGACTAGGCCTGTATGTACTCATGACGACCATTTAAGGTATACAAAACCAGTTTATGCGGATCTCTCATTGTACCGAAAATCTGTGCAAAGCGAGGCCATGTTATACATGAAATGTATAGCTTCATGTATCGCCGTGTGTACAAAATATCCTTTATAGCTCTATACACGGTAAATCACTATCACCATCACTACATATTATAAAACAAAGTCCTCCACTGCGTCCGTCTGTCTGTTCGCGATAAACTCAAAAACTACTGCACCGATTTTCATGCTGTTTTTTTTACCAATGAGAAGTGTGATTCTCGAAGAAGGTTTTAGTATATAATTTGTCAAGTTCTTGTTGCGGGAACAGGATCAAAATTTCATGATTACTTTTGGTCGCGATTACCGACATCCACGCGGACGAAGCCGCGGGCATCAGCTAGTTAAAATTATATTGTTTTAAGTGCTGGTGGTAGGCTGTGGGATCCAATTTTTACAAAAAAGTCTGCTTCTATCCATTCTTTGGTGGTTTATTATATAATTTGATTATTGTTGATCCTGGTAGCCAAAATGGCGGGTGCCTATGGTATGGTCCTAGAAAAAAAATAGATTTACTTATTAGATATGGTCCCTATGCACGTATTTTTCGTTTATTCGTCTTTTCACAAATGAAATTCCTTTTTCAAAATAAATCAATCAAAAAATTCCATCAATCAATTTTTTTTTCATTTAAAAAAAAAAAGACAGTTTGCACTACGGGAGTGCCGGCAGAAGTGAAAACTTGAAACAACGCCATCTAGCTTAAATATCAGAAATTTCAATAGCTTTCTGCAAGAACCAAAGATGTCACTGCCGTAGAAAAAAAAAACTTGAAACAACGTATCTAGCTTAAACTACACGCACACTCGCGCAAGCGCCCTGCGCCGCCGATTCGATCTGACGCGAGTTTAACAGTTTTTACCCATCCCAAAAAGTGCACAACGCCACTAAAGAAGTTTTACTTCAAAAACAAACTTTAAAATCTTTACAAGTTACTTCAAAAACAATCTTTAAAATCTTGTAAAACACATGTGGGTACGCAATAAAGAATTAAAATTGAAGAAAAATAACTAATCAATAGCTAGACGGCTGACAGGGGAGTATGAAAGAAAAAACCCGACCACTCCGGGAGTGCCGACAGAAGCGAAAACTTTTTTTTTTTCAAGATTCTTGATTATTTTTAGAAAATATTTTTGCATAAGTCATTTACTTATACATTTGACAGTAAACTGTATATTTTGGGGTCGTAATATGTAGCAATGCGGCTAACTCTACAACAAAAAAGAGGTCGCGTTTAACGGTGTCTCAAGGTCAATTGTTTTTCCCCATCTCAAAAATGCCTAACGCGCTTAAAGAAGTTTTCACTTCAAAAATACATTAAAATATGTAAGTATTTAAAAAAAAAAAAATATATATATATAATGTTTACTAATAACGCACGGAGATATATCTATGTACATACATAGTATACATAATTATAGCTCATGGAAAGCGTTCGGTGCCGATGACGCGAGTTCCATGATTTTTGTTAACCCAAAAAGTACTCAACGCGTCTAAAGAAGTTTTCACTTCAAAAGCTTACCAGTATCCATCGGTGTTGTTATATTCGGCAGTACTTTATTCAGTTCCTTTGGCGGCTGCGTGTGCGCATCCTCAAACATTATGACGAATAAAAACAACACAACTAAAAATACCTTCATGTTTTTAACTGCATGCGTGTTCTCTACAAGAAACTTCTTTTAGCAATGTCTTCAAGACTGCATATATCCTCATTATAAACAGCGGCTCAACAGACAGACAGACAGGCAAAACGTGTTTTTGTTATAAGTGCCGTATAAAGGCTGTAAACAGACTCTTCACGAAGCCGTTAACCAAGCATTATGTACATCAAACAAAGTAACTTCACGCAAAAATTAGTGCTGGGAAACGACTTTTTTTTTTGAGCTGACAATTCATGTTTTACAGTAAGACTCAATGTAACGCACTCAAAACATTATGCTGATGGATGTGAATAGTAAAGGGGTCCTGGAGGTGTTTACAGTAAAAATATTACATTAAAAACATGTATTTAAAAAAAAAAAAACTTGTGAAAAGGTTGGAACTTTGACCCCCAATATCTCCGTAACCAGAAGGTTCCCAGGTAGGGTCTAGTACAAAAAAATGATCGCAATGACGGGAAGAACAAGTGCTTTTCGGCTTCGTTAAGAGTCTGTTTACACCCTTTATGTTTTCATAATATGCTATCAATAAAAGGACTGTTATTTTGATATTACAAACAGACACTTCAATTTTATTTTATTGTATAGATATATAGATTGTATACTCGTGTTGATTCATCCACATGTCGTTCATAGCTGGTCATGCACGCAGGCGTATGAACGAGATTATAAAAAAAAAACTAGCCAAGTGCGAGTTGGACTCGCGCACGAAGGGTTTCGTACCATTATCAATACAACATTAGACCGGTTTACGATTTTTGACGTATTAAAAAAAAAAACTTACTAGATCTCGTGCAAACCAATTTACGGTGGAAGTTTGCATGGTAATGTACATCATATATTTTTTTTAGTTTTATCATTCTCTTATTTTAGAAGTTACAGGGGGGGGGGGGGCACATTTTGCCACTTTGGAAGTGCCTCTCGCGCAAACTATTCAGTTTAGAAAAAAAAAATATTAGAAAACTCAATATCATTTTTGAAGACCTATCCATAGATATGGGTTTGATGAAAAAAAAGAAAATTAGTTTCAGTTCTAAGTATGGGGAACCCCCAAAATTTATTGTTATTTTTTTCTATTTTTGTGTGAAAATCTTAATACGGTTCACAGAATACATCTACTGACCAATTTTCAACAGTATAGTTCTTATAATTTCGGAAAAAAGAGCTGTGACATAAGGACGGACAGACAGACAGACATGACGAATCCATAAGGGTTCCGTTTTTTGCCATTTGGCTACGGAACCCTAAAAACGCAGTTAACAAACAGCGGAGAATGAATGATAATAAATACGTGTTCGGTCGACCCCAAGTAACACGGATCAAGGGCAGGACAGACATAATCTTGTCCTTAGATTTAGACTCTCAAGTGAAAAATTAAGCCGTTGGTCCCGGCTGTCATTTGTAGATCTTTGACAGTCGTTACAGGTGTCAGTGGCCCAAAAAGTCTGGCAACCAGTTTTACCTAAGGGTATCGTATCGTATTATCCTGCCAGGGCTGCGGGCTGTTCGATAGAGATACCGCGGCCCTGGAACACAAAGGGCACGGAAGGAACATGGATGGGTTTTAGTCAGTACAAGTCTGACACTCCCTTCCGCTCTGCCCAGAGCGGGAGAAGTCATTTGATGATTTCCCATCCGTAAAAAAAAAAAAAAGGTTATCGTATTATCCAGTACTAACTGGGTTGTGGAGGTCAGATGGCAGTCGCTCCATGTAAAATACTGGTATTCAGCTCCATCCGGTAAGACTGGAAGCCGACCCCTAACATAGTTGGGAAAAGGCTAGGCAGATGATGTTTTATTTTGTGAATATCATTTTATCAGTAAAAGACAAATTATTATTCAGAATATGTTTATTTTGTTTCTTTGTTCCAATATTTACATAGTTTTACAACCAAGGTAGGTTGTTTTATGTTATTTAATTGAAAACAGTATAATAAAAACGGTCCTTATATTATTAAATGATTATGATTTACATTACTCGCCAAGGGCTGGCAAGAAAACAGGTTATAATTACTGAGAATCAGTTCTACAAAGTGTACGGAAAAGGGTAAGCCAATAGGGCGTCACACAATCTGAACAACTTTTGTTCTACGACTTTGGAAAATAGCGAAAAAAAATTTTGCTTCTCCATACAAACTTTGTTGGTCACGTGACTTTTTAGTATTGGGAGTAGACTTTTTTTTTCACGAATTTCCAAAAGTCGTAGAACAAAAGTTGTTCAGAATGAAGAGTTGTGTGACCCCCTTTCGGCTTACAATACCCTTTCCGTTACACGTTGTATAGTGGTGACATGGTTATTTTGGCGCGTGACGTTAAAACAGCGCCCTCATGATGGGGGCATTTACACAGTGGCCCATCTTCCATGTTGCACCGCATGCCCTGTCACCTGCGCCTTTTGTCTGCATCAGTGAGCAGAATTCTAGGCCAAACATAATTGAATTTTTGTGCCATTGATACGCTAAGAAACTCCTCCTAACAATGTCATCCAAGCGCCAAAATAACCATGCAGCATTATAAGTCAGCTGTCAATTAGTTTGTTGGAATGCCGTCCTTTCGCTGTTCTGGCTTCTCATCATCTTGAATAGGATTCTTATATTTTATAAGTATCTTTGACGGTGGCAGTAGCGACGCTATAAGAAAGTCTTCAGGGGAAAATGTTCCTAGAAAAAAAAGGATAGAATCACTGGGCGTCTTGGTATTTCTATTTCTAAAGTATTTTAAAGAAAAGACACAGGATAATTTTGGAAAAAGCTGTTGTTTTCACGCACCACAGACTTTATGGTCACTTAACTTTTATAAGTTTACAAAATTTCTTGTTGTGTTTAGATATCGATGTCCATACGGGTCACGCTCAGACGCTTACCGCATGTTTAGCACATCATCCTGAACCCCGCCACATAGTAATTTACCCTTACTAATTGACTCTTACAGGGTCCATATTTATGTGCCAGCAGGTCGCCACCAACCTTGAAGCTAATGCTTCAGAGGTAAAGTTGAAAATCTATTGAAGAAATTTGGCAGATTGTATTAGCTTGATTTGCTGGCGTCTGCACCTAGCTTTAAGGCGTATGTAAAACCTTTATTACAATATGGAATGCAAAATAAATTAATATGAATTTTTCATCGGCAATTTAAAATAAAATCAGCTGTTCCATACGTTTTGACCGTGTAAGTTTGTAGGAATGAGCTGGCCTTTTAATGACCATGTTATAACCTGGATAGCCCGTTTGAATGCTGTATCGAACGGACCCATTTATAGATCGAATTCGACTTTTTGTCTGCTAACTACCATTGTCTTAACTATAATTTCCTTCACCAAGGGCAGTGGTAATGACGCGAATGTTACAATAGTGCCTGCTTGACATCCAGATTTGATTCCCTGATGACAACAATGTCGTCTGCCCATCTCGGTACCTTCGATCAACGACACTTTAATCGGAGACGTTACCTCTTCTGTTTTTTTTTTTGAAGTGATACCTTTTTTAGGCGCGTTGGCCTTTTTTGAGACGGGGAAAAACAATTTGAACTCGCGACACCGTTCAACGACCTCTTTTCCGTTGCAGAGTTAGCCGTATTGCTACATATTACAAGCTCAAAAAAATACAGTGTATAATCAAATGTATAAGTAAAATAATTATGCAAAAATATATTTTTTTTAATAATCCAGAATCTTGAAAAAAAAATAGTTTTCACTTCTGTTGGCACTCCCGGAGTGGTTGGGTTTTTTTTTCAGCCTATATTGTCCCATTTCTGGGCAAAGGTCTCCCACAGTTCCTTCTATATAATAACTAAATGAAAAATATGTATAATAGTTACCATTATCCTTCGGCGGCACTTGTGTTACAGGTTCATTTTGTGTCTGCGTTTGCGCAGCGATGAACGCAACGATGAAACACAATATAAGTAGTGTCTTCATGACTTGAACTATACTTGATGTTTGGGACATCGAAGAGCTAACTGATTGCATACAATGGTGCCGATTCCCTTGTTCACAAACTAACCTAAATTTAAGTTGAGTGCATCTTTTTCTTTCTATTTCATTATGAAAAGGACAGAATATAAATATTAGTTTAGTCCTGTCAAATTAGTCAGCACCTGACGTAATTTGATGTATTTTTAGTAGTCAACTTTTTAATCACGTCTAAACTTGTCAGGCGCTGGTTAATTTGACAGGATTAAACTAAAATTTATCTTCTGTCCTTTTCATAATGAAATAGAAAGAAAAAGATGCACACAACTTAAATTTAGTTTAGTTTGTGAACAAGGGAATCGGCAACAATGTTTTTGTCGGATAGTGACAAAAATCACCACTTCTCTAGAATCATGTGATGAGTTCGTGGTAAAAGTTCACGTGTCGTTGTCCCTAACTGGCTTTCCTTGTTCATTTTATTACTTTAATGTCACTTAAATGTGGAAAAGAGATAGTGCTATACAAGACGTCAAGCTCCGTCTCTTTCTCACTCTGAATATTAAAACAGTACTGCTACAGAATAGGTCACGGTTAGCCACCAAAGGGCCTAGCACGAACGCAGTGTAGACGTAACGTAAATACCTCGATTTTTGAATTGAAAATACAATTATCCTTTAGAATTTTAGTTATATTGTTTGCAACTAGCATAATCAGTATCATGCGTAGATTTGGATAACGAATATAAAAATTATTAGTATAAAGGGTGTAAAAAGACTCTTAACCGAAACCGAAAGGCACTTATTCTCCCCGTGATTGCGATAATTTTTTTGTTCTAGACCATACCTGGGAACCTTCTAGTTACGGACATATTGAGGGTCAAAGTTCCAACTTTTTCACAAGTTATTTTTTTAATACATATATATTTTAATGTATTTTTTTTACTTAAGAGTCCTTCACGACCCCCGTACTATTCAATACAACCATCAGCACAATATTTTGAATGCGATACATTGAGTCCTAACCCGAAACATGATTTTTTACCCCAAGAAAAAAAGTCGTTCCCAGCAATATTTTTCGCGTAAAGTCACTTAGTTTGATGTAGTGGCTTCGTGAAGAGTCCGTTTACACCAGACGAGTATTTTTAATTCTAAATTCGACGTTACGTTTACACCGCGCACTCGTGCTTAGGACCTCTGCACACCGTTTAAACGTGTAAACCACTAGAAGTCTTACTTAGCAATGCTGTTGAGACTCCTCGTGTCTTGTTATAAATAGATACCGGACCAGTTACCTATGCAGGCTGATGGGTACATCCACCTGTCCCTTGGAATACATTATACTGGTTACACTCGATTTTTGAGCGATGAATAAACAGACTGTTCTTTTTTGCATCCTATGACTATGTTGTCCAATTTAACCTTATAGTCTAAGAGCCGAAATAGGAACGACTTTTACTGATCTGTTTAATGGATGAAAATAGTTTTTATCAAATTTTTGTGTGTAAAAATATATCGCGAGTAAGAAAAAAAAATCCTGGCCAAGCTATTATTTACCCTCTACTTGCAGACAACCCTATATCATCGTGTTCGTAATGAAACACTCATTTTGATATATGATTTCTTTATTAAACAAAATAATGGTGAGAAATGGGTGAAAATAACTAGAATCGATACGTCGTAGTATATTAAGTCCCACGAGTATGGAGGAAATAAAAGTCCATCCGGGCAGCGACCCCTGTACCACGGATAAGCCTATGTCATTTATAACCCACCAGAGGGTCGGCAAGTACTCTGGCGGGGGAAGCACTAACGACTAATTGTTCATATGAACGCCCGTCAGCCATACATCCCCTCGCGGTGCTCCGCCACTTGGGATTCGGGGTAACTTTTTATAGAGGTTTTCTACCTCGCGGTCCGGGCGGTTAAGCCAAGACCCTCGGTCCCATCGAAGCCGCGAGACTTGTTCCACGACACTTCGACGGGTTACGAGTTCGACGGGGACAGTGAAGGACGCAGTCCTCCACTGTCTGCTCGGAGGCAGAGTGAGTGCACACCGAGCCCGCCCTTGCTGCTCCACTGTGCCCTCTGCTATTCAGAGGGTCACGCGGAACAAAGCCCCGTTTGTCCAGGTTGGACCCCTCCCAGTCAGAATATTAGCCACGGACAGTACCAATCCCCGAAGAATAAGAATCTCTTCCCATTCCTCGGGGAAAGATACTGCCCGCGCCCAGAGTGCACCGGCCCAGCAACTGCTGTTCCCTTCAGACGTATCTAAAGGGACCAGCAGCCACTGGACACACGTGGAGGAATTCTGACGCACCCCATCTCAGACTCCCTTTCGCCAGGGCTGCGGGACTGTTCGAAAAAGATACCGCGGCCCTGGAACACAAAGGGCAAGGAAGGAACATGGATGGGTTTTAGTCAGTACAAGTCTGACACTCCCTTTCGCTCTGCCCGTGCCCAGAGCGGGAGGATTCATTTGAGGATTTCTCATCCGAAAAAAAAAAGTAGGGAAGTAATATATTATGTATTTATAATAATTTCACGTGGACGTAGGGACGCGGGGCACGGCTATTCACTACATATTATAAAACAAGCCCTCCGAGGCGTCGGTCTGTCTGTATGTTCGCGATAAACTCAAAAACTAGTGCACCGATTTTCATGCTGTTTTCAGCAATGGATAGTGTTTCTCGAAGAAGGTTTTAGTATATACTTTGTCAAGTTTTTGTATACATTGGCTTTTAATGATATTGTTGGAGTTGTCGGAAAAAATAAGCCGTCTGGGAGCTTTCAACGAAAACGCTGCCTAAACCCTTGATATAACAAAATGATGGTTTCCATGGGTTGCGGGAACGGGATCAAAATTTCATGATTTCTTTTGGTCGCGATAATCGACATCCACGCGGGTGATGCCGTGGGCATCAGCTAGTTGTTTATAAAATTAAATTAACGCGGGTGATGGCAACCTTGTTTATTTATAATAGAGTCAAACTCATGTTGATTTTTCACGTTTTATAATTTTTTATTGAACATTTTTTTCCTATCGATTGTAATTAATGATTTATTTGTTTGTTTTCAGGTAAGTACCGAGACAGTTATTTCACACAAACCAGCGCTACTTAACGGTAATGTATTTTTAAGTTTATCTTGGATATCAATGTCATCGGTGAAGGAAAACATCGTGAGGAAACTTGTTTTAAAAAAAGAAGGGTAAAAAAGGGAAGACTTGTGCAAGAATGGTTCCGTACCATCGCATCGTAGTAAGGGAATTAATTTTTAATTTTATTTTATTATTTCTTGTTATAGCGGCAACAGAAATACCCATTTTGTGACAATTTCAACTGTCTACATGCAATACAATTTCACTGCCTGGATCATGAGATATAGCCCGCTGACAGACAGGCGGACGGACAGCGAAGTACTTTGGGTACGGAACCCTAAAAGTATGTCCCAGCAGTGGGAACGTTATAGGCTGTGTACTACATGTATACAGGGTGTAAACGGACTCTTCACGAAGCCGTCAACCAAGCATTCTGTACTAAGTATCTTTACGCAAAAAATTCCGAAACCCGATCTTGCTATTATGTTTGCGGTCTACAACTACGAGCGCTATTTTCTTTCGACACGTGTACTGAATGAGGACATTGAGGCATTGTCGAAGGAACTCCCGATCCAGAAGGAAAATAGTTTAATTAAAACATGTGATGGTTCTGAAATTCTTTAATAATAACTACATAACAATGAGGTTCCCAACTTCGTACTTAAAGCAAGGTTTATAATAAAGGTCAATGGGCAAATAGTATGGGAGAAAAACCCACGGTGGACAGAAATTAAATTGTGAGGATATATAGATAAATTTCTCTAGTTTATCATGGTAAGGGGCTTACTTGTGGGTTGTGGGAATTTTGAAAAAAAAACTTTTTTTTATTTGACATTATTTATTCGGCGTGATCAATGTCTACTGTGATTTCATCTAAAAATAGCTTCGAATTGTTGTTGGAGCCTAGACCAGGATAAAAATAAACTATGCTGGCAATATGCGCGCAGCTCCCGACGGTACAGCGCGGCGCCCGTGTATACACGAGCAGTAGTATCTTCAACACTTTGTTTTCCTAGTCTCACTGGGTTAATTAAAATATATGTGTAGTATTGTCGCACTCTGACATGTCGCGATTGAATTCGTCCTCTTATCAATATTTTATTGTTTACAAGCCTTGGTGCCGATTGAGCTCTATCGAGTAGACACCATTTGGTCTCATGTGTTTATGGCAGTGCGAGTTGGCCTGTCTTAAATGATAGCTGCCTAATGTGAATAGTATCAGTTCTTCATAGGTTAACTGTGAGAAATCTCAATCAATCTCAAAATTATGAAATGTTTCTACCTAAACTCAAACTCAAAAACATTTATTTCAATTAGACCATTACAGGCACTTTTGAATGTCAGAAAAACAAATTAGGCTAAGCTACAGTCACAGACACAAGGCATAATAACTTGTGAAAGTACTGTAGTTGCCCATTCCAAAGCGTAGATCTCTATGGAGAAGAATGGGCAAAAAACTCCATGGACACTCTTTTCAATCAAAATATTGTACAAAATCTTGGTTACATCATTCATGTTGAGAGTATACATATGTGAGAACGATGTAGAAATACGTGCACTTTAAGAGCGTCCAGAGTAAAAGATTATATCAACAATTTAAAAACAAAGTAAGTAGTTAAAGTTAACCATGGCAGCCTAGAGATGACCAGTCCCCACTGACAGCGCCCGTTCACGAAACTAATGGCATGAATGCAACTCTTTGTTTATTTATGTTGTTTTCAATTACGTATTGCGCCAGTTCGTTCTCTCTATTCATTTTGTCATTTATAATGTTAATAAACTGCTCGACGGACAAAGGGACCCGGGGTCTCTTCAAACGGGCGCCTGGTTGCGTTGATAATTGCCACCGTAATTTTGAAGTCCGCCATCATATTTCGCATAGCTACAATGAAATATTTAAGACGAAATATTTAAATCTTTTGAAGTAAAACTTCTTTACGCACGCTTGACTTGGGGAGTAAGCTGATGAATGCGTTACATTACGAGGCAAACGGAAGTTTAAAGAGAGATAGTTACGTTTTTTAATTTGACAGACGATTTATCGGCATTTGTTTAAGTTTTACTTCAGTCGTGTGGTCTAGAGCACGCTCGTTTTAACATGATTACAAATCGACACACCGTTGTCAACCATGACTTATTTGATTCCAAATAAGATAACCATATATAATGTTAAGTGAATTTATACTCTTTCATTTTATACCATTTTCATTCATGTCCGCGACCGGGTCGGACTACGCCCAATGACCTTTCTTATTTACTAATAATTGTCATTTATTTTATCTTACAAAATAAAACAGGTGGTGGTACAGGCGCAATGCGGGTTGGTTGATCACAAGTCTTCTCTCTCTGTTTCTGGTGGTGATGAGGTAGTTGGTATTGAGGTTCCAGTATAGTCTTTTATGATATCTTTAGCTGGTTTGAAGTTATTGGCTTCCGTCGGTGGTGTCCCTGAAATCATGATAAAAATTGCTATTAATTTGGAGTTGAAGTTAAAAATCTGCTTCGTTGATCGAGTGGTCGCAAACGCAACTCCTGAGAATGAAGTCCTGGGTCGGGTAAACTGCCATTGAGTTATTCCGTTAGGAATTTCTCAGTAGCAGCCACGGAGTCTGGATTTGTGCACGGTTGATGACAATGGGCTCCCTATTACATGGCATTTTAACGTTACTGGCAAAACTTGGGTGTAATATGAGGTACACTTCTGCCTAATCCTACGGGGATTACAGGAGTGATGTTAAATTTAATATAATTTACGTTACAAGACCGCTTCGTGGCTCTAGTGGTCAGTGGCTGCTATGCAAATAAACATCCATCTATGAGGGGAACTACCTGAACCGTTGGAGCTACAGGAAAATGGTCTAAGGAGACCATTCATAATTTTTGCTGATGTCACCGTTGGGTTAAGGTAGTTCCCCTTGGGCTGCGGGACTGTTCGAAGAAGATACCGCGGCCCTGGAACACAAAGGGCAAAGAAGGAACATGGATGGGTTTTAGTCAGTACAAGTCTGACACTCCCTTCCGCTCCGCCCAGAGCGGGAGGAGTCATAATTATGATGATTTCCCATCCGAAAAAAAAAGGTTAGTTCCCCTTACTGCCCCGCTGAAAGTTTCCACCCACCACAGGGTGTAAGCAGACTCTTCACGAAGCCGTCAACCAAGCATTCTGTACATCAAACTAAGTAACTTTACACAAAAAATATTGCTGGAAAAGACTTTTTTTTGGGGTGAAACATCACGTTTTACGGTAGGACTCAATGTAACGCATTCAAAACATTGTGCTGATGGATGGATTGAATAGTACAAGGGTTGTGAAGGTGTCTTAAGAAAAAGAAAAAATACATTAAAAACATGTATTAAAAAAAAAAAACTTGCGAAAAAGTTGGAACTTTGACCCCCAATATTTCCGTAACTAGAAGGTTCCCAGGTATGGTCTAGAAGAAAAAAATTATCGCAATGGCGGGGAGAACAAGTGCCTTTCGGCTTTGTTAAGAGTATTTTTACACCATTTATACAAATATTGCTCATTTTTGTATAAAAGGTGTAAAGTCTGTTTACACACCGTATAATGTACGGGCCAAGGTTGACTGAAAATGAATTAATTATATACAATATAATTAAAAATAAACACCCAAAACAACACCAAATGTTGCTTTGAGTGTTTTTTTTAATTATATTTGGGTGTTGGTTTACTCGACTCTGTAGTAAAAACTAACATCATAGGACAAAGGAGGAAGATAATGCTGACGATAACAAATGCATATTACGTTATTTGGTAATAGATGCATAGCATAATCAGCTTATAATGTTCCCACTGCTGGGACACAGGCCTCCTCTCTATGAGAGGGAATGGGCTATAATCCACCACGCGGGCCCAGTGCAGGTTGGTAGATGTCACATGTCTTCGAATTTTCGGTTCTAGGACATGCCGGTTTCCTCACGATGTTTCCCTTCACAGTTTTGAGAGCAGTGGTGATGAAATAAATTACACAAATAAATGCGCCTGCCTGGGTTCGAACCCACGACTTACTGTTTGTAAGTCGGAGACCGCTTCTCTCCAATCAATAGACGTTATTTTTATTTAAAAAATACTCACATTCGGCATCTATGGTCGCCGCCAGTAAAATAAAAAACAAAAATATTATCCACAAAAAATTCATGTTTCACTTTGACCGTCTTCTAAAAAACGGAGGAGGTTATGTATTCGCCGAGGCTTTTCACGTCTGTACTGTAGTATGTCAATATGTGATGTGTGCTAAATTAGAGGAAACTGCTGTTCATACAGGAAAATAGTAGGCATTTTATTACGTCATTCAAAGTAAAATATTTATTAATTACTGGAATTATCTTATGTGACTAGCAAGCAAGCATGTAGCTAGCAAGCTATTAAAAAGATAACGAAAACGCATGTAGAACATGCAGCTTCGATATCTTTTTTAACATTACGCCTGTAATCTCCGAAGGGTTAGGCAGAAGTGTACCTAATAGTACACCCACATTTCGCCAGTTATGTTTTTTAAGTCCTATGTATTAGGGGGCGAGCCTATTAACCTATTAACCGGACACAACTACAGACTACGTAGCTGCTTTATAAAAATTTCTCATGGAAAAACCCAATAGCACTTTGCCCGACCCGGGAATCGAGCCCAGGACCTCATGCTCAGTAGTCGCGCTTGCGATCACTAAACTAACAAGGCAGTCGTTATCTTTTTTTTTGGGGTGAAAATACACTTTTTACGGTAGGACTCAATGTAACGCACTCAAAGCATTGAGCTGATGCATTGAAAAGAACGGTGCTCATGGAGGTATTTAAAGTTAAGTTATAACTTTAGAAACTTGAAGTTAACAAAAGTTGGGGAAAAGTTGGAACTTTCACCCCAATATCTCGTAACTTGATGGTCCTAGGTTCCCAAGTATGGTCTAGACTAGAACAAAAACTAAACTAAACTGGTCAAGAGCGAGTCGGACTCGCGCTCGAAGTGTTCCGTACCATAAACCGAAAAAAGAACACGTTTCTCGTATGGGAACCCCCTTTTAATATAAAAAAAAAAAAAAAAAAATATTTGTTGTTATAGCGGCAACAGAAATACATCATCTGTGAAAATTTCAACTGTCTAGCTATCACGGTTCATGAGATACAGCCTTGTGACAAACAGACGGACGGACAAACAGCGAAGTCTTAGTAATAGGGTCCCGTTTTTACCCTTTGGGTACGGAGCCCTAAAAATGATCGTAATGACGGTAAATACAAGTGTCTTTCGGGTATTTTTACACACATTTTACGTGCGATTTTAACGACCGGCGCATCGTTTCTATCGTGTGGTATGGTCTCCCTCTACTCCTATTGCCATTACCATTCATACTTACTGAAAACTTTCCTCACGAAGTTTCACAAAAAAAAAAAACAATAATCAAGTCATTATAATTTATTTATTTAAACATTAAGTACTGCTGATTCTTATTTTGAAGTTATACTTCTTATGGCGCGTTAGGGAAAAATGATGAGAGTAATTTTTTACGATGCGCGCGCACACCGACACCTAAATTTAACAGCATGAAGTTAGCTAGTCAACATACACCCTGAAGTTAGCTTAGTGTCAGATATTGACAAGCCTAGGTTTTTTATTTTTAATCTACTGCTGGCTGAGATAAGGCGACAGATAATTTTTTTAAAAAGAAGTATAACTTCTAACGCGTGTACATAAGTACACACACACACGTTTTTTATTTAATTTAATTTTTTTATTAGGAAAAACAAACAATTACACACTTTAAATGGTTAACAAAGAATTGTAAGAGACTGCAACTAATTATGTTATTCACATCTTATATAATTAAAATTGGAGTATACATGCACGACAATAAGCCTTAACTTTACTAGCCCAGGTAAGATCTACCAAAGTCTACATTCAGATTCAGATTTGCTCAGCAGTCTGGGCGTGAAAGCGTAACTTATAAAAAATTATATAAATAAACAGACATTCCTTCGTAGTTATTGCTGGACAGGATAATGAATTAATTAATAAGTTTAAGTGAACTAAACCTTAGCAATGTTTATTATAACCCATACCATACAACCTCACTATTCACACTCTCACCCATACTCACTCACACAACCTCACTATTCACATTCTCACCCATACTCACTCACACACTCACTCGTTTCACACATCTATCACAAATACACGCGCGATCTGGCCTTTTTCTTCATAATTTGCAGAACTGCTTTGTATAATTTTAAATTACCCATTTATTTTTAATCTTGCATGTTTACTTACATAGTCTATACTCAAATTCAATTGCATAAAAATGATAATGTGGAAGTGCGGAGTCTCCTAATACAAGCAATCCCTTGCTTAAAAGGTGATCTCCAACAATATGTATCGAAATGCCCATTGTAATTGAAATAAACTTTTTTTTTTTTTTTTAACTTTATTAAATTAAATCCTATTTAAATTGAAAAGGGAAATCAAAGAAACAACAAAATCTACAGATACATAAATAACTAAGTTAATTTTCAAAGTTCTTTTGTAGCTTTAAGGTTGTCATTTCGAAATCTATTAGCTGACAAAGTAAATAAATCTAAATTTGAGAATAAGGTGTTATAATTTTTCGCTAAACGACGCAAACACCTTAACACTCCTATATTATTATATCATGGTTAATTTTCCATCACTTGCTAAATTTGATATTTATTGTCCTTGTAATAAGGTCGGTTGGTTGATGTCATACGTGACTATAAAAAACTGTAGTTTATAATTATAAATATTTCTTCCATGAATATTTTTTTTCGTTTTTTCGTATACTTCTTGTTTGTTAGCAGCTTTTCAAACCTTTCCGTAAAGTCTTACCATTTGTGATGCAGGTTTCATTGCATTTACTGGCCTGCCAATGAGTACTGGAAAGAAAGAGAAATAAATTAAACTATTTTTTATTTAAAAAAAAAAGATAATAATTATATAACATAACATCACGCCTGTAAACCCCGAAAGGCCCAACCTTTCGAGGTGTACCTAATAGTACACCTACATTTCGCCAGTTATGTTTTAAGTCCCATGTAATAGGGGGCGAGCCTATTGCCATCAACCGGGCACAAATTCAGACTCCGTGGCTACTACTAAGAAATTCCTGATGGAAAAACCCAATAACACTTTGCCCGACCTGGGAATCGAACCCAGGACCTCATGCAGTCGCGCTCGCGACCACTTGATTAACGAGGCAGTCAAAAAGAAGTTAAAAGAACAAAATTTGGTTTATTCATCAACATTGAACCCGTATACAAAGCCTCGTGTCCACACTATTCATCGTTCAGGAGTTCTTTCGTGAGGAGTTGATCCTGACTGCAGGATCAATTCGTCTGTCATAAGAATGTATTGTCTCCAGAATCAAACGTGTCCCACTCTGGGACCAATTCAACTAATTCTGGGTTAAGCTCGCCATTGTACAGTCAGCGTTACGATGTGGGTACCCCTCTTGAAAGCACCTACGTTACCAACTGGGGTACCCAATTGATGCAGCCCACCGTACATAAGCTATTTGTATGTATATTTTTAAATTGTGAGCATTAAAGAATAATAATGTAAGAATAAGAAAGGTGTATGCAAAATTTTACAATACGCACATGAATCCTAAAAATCAAAGGTGTTGGGTTCGAACTCGAGACCTATGACTTTCAGTCCGACGGTCACACCACAGACGTTACCAACTGGGGTACCCAATTGATGCAGCCCACCGTACATAAGCTATTTGTATGTATATTTTTAAATTGTGAGCATTAAAGAATAAGAATGTCAGAATAAGTAAGTTGTATGCAAAATTTTACATTACGCACAGGAATCTTAAAAATCAAAGGTGTTGGGTTCGAACTCGAGACCTATGACTTTCAGTCCGACAGTTACACCACTAGACTATCACTACTACATCACTCAGACATCCGCTTAGAAAGGATTTATTATTTTATTTTGGATATTTCAGCCTCTAAGGGGTGTTATAGGGGCTGAAAGAGTTTTTTTTTTAAACGTTGCCTCACATTAGGAATTTCTCCTGTATTGTGGATGCGTTCACAAACATTTAAACTCACATACACAAACAGCTAAACCCGGAACAACTATCTGTAGGCCATACAAATATTAGTTCCGTGCGGGGATCGAGCCCAAGACACGCAGCGCAGCAGTCAATCGCTCAGCCACTGCGCCAACCGTGCCGTCAGTTTATGTAAAAAACTGTCACCAGGCGAAGTTGGTGCGGTCTGGAGTTAGTGTCATATAAAATAATACAAACTTACTTGGTTTCTTTGATCCTAAAATAATCTTGGACGCAGCCATAGTTATAAACAAAAACATCAATAAAACCAGTATCTTCATTTTTTTGTTATAAATAAAACAGTACGTCTATTCAACTCAAATATTTTCCTTGTAATGTAGGATAGATCTAATGCGTCGTGGTTTTAAAGCCAAGTGATCATATAGTAAAGAGTATTGTTCCACGAATACTAATCAGTGCAGCTAGGGATGTGATACAAAGTATCGATACTTTGCCGGACATGTCGATGTTTTGAGAAAAGTTTGGAAGTTCCAACTTTTTCACAAGTTTTTTTTTTAAATACCTGTTTTTAATGTATGATTTTTACTTTAAACACTTCCAGGACCCCCTTACTATTCAATCCATCCATCAACACAAGGTTTTGAGTGCGTTACATTGAGTCCTACTGTAAAACGTGATTTTTCAGCCCAAAAAAAAAAGTCGTTTCCCAGCACTAATTTTTGGGTAAAGTTACTTAGTTTGATATACATAATGCTTGGTTGACGACTTCGTGAAGAGTCTGTTTACACCCTGTATACGTTGTCAGGTGTATAGAAACAGACATAGGGTAATTCAATAATGATTCACATGAAAGACACGTGGCGCCACTTATTATCATAAGAACGTTATTATTGTTTTCCTCGGGAACAGTACTTTTTTTCGGGATGAAAGGTAACCTATGTCCGTTTCTGTACACCTGACAACGTATATGCAAAATTTTCGGAATGGTCGGTTCAGTGAATTAGACGTGAAAAGGTAACAAACAAACTTACTTTCGCATTTATAATAGTATTAGTAATTAGTATGGATGGATATGAAAATTATCGATACTTTTCTTTCGATAGCGCATCCTTAAGCATGAGAAATAGGGGCTTTACCTATGACTCCTATGTATGACCCACAGATGAACCCTATCTATCTGCATGTTTCCAATAATATAGTCGTTATTGCAAAGATATAATATTGATTTTAGTTTACAGCGTTTATGTAATATTTATCCTTATCAATTAGTTTGTGTCTAATTGTGGAATTGATAGATAATGTGAATAAGTAATTAATAATCACTGTTGTAAGGGTGATCGACTATGCTTATATTGTCACCTAATGGGATATCTTCCGTGATTTTTATTTATTTTGAGCTCCCGATATGTCGACGCTATTGCAAGCGCCATGATCTCGGGTTGACTGGAGAATGCGTATCATCACCATCATCATATCAGGCCGAAATCACCCACTGCTGGGTATAGGCCTCCCTTTTTTTCTGCCACACTTCCCGGTTCCGTGCGTACCTCATACAGGTGTTTCCCGCGACTTTGACAATGCGTAAGTGACAATGTAAGTTTAAGTAATTTATAAGTAATCCTTTATTTAACATTCAAACATAACATCACGCCTGTAATCCCCGTGGGTTTAAGCAGAGGTGTACCTAATAGGACACCAACATTCCGCCAGTTATATTTAAGTCCCATGTAATTGGGGGCGAGCCTATTGCCATCAACCGGGCGCAAATCCAGACTCCGTGGCTGCTACTGAGAAATTCCTGATGGAAAAACCCAATAGCACTTTGCCCGACCTGGGAATCGAACCCAGGACCTCATGCTCAGCAGCGCTTGCGACCACTTGACCAACGAGGCAGTCCCTAAGCGGCAGTCCCGAAGCAGTAATCGTTTAACAATCAATTCAGGGTGGGTTTAATTGCCTGTCTAGTTTAAGTATTGAGGGAAAATAAATACGTTGCAAAGTTAATTATATATTTATTCGTAATTTTTACTTAACACTAAAATAAATTATGGCAAATTATGACCACAGAAGATTACCCAGTTAAAAAAATATATAAAACGTAAGTGGGCACCGACGCAACACCAAAACCGTTACCACGTATTTAGTACATCATTCTGACCACATAAAAATTTTCATCGGTAATTTAAAAAAATGAACTGGCCAAGTGCGGGTCGGACTCTCGCACGAAGGGTATTATAATTTCGCATAAACCGAAAAAAACATGTTTCTTGTATGGGAGGCCCCTTAAATTATTAAATAATTTATATTTTTATTAATTGTTGATATAGCGACAACAGAAATACATCATCTGTGAAAATTTCAACTGTCTAGCTATCACGGTTTATGAGATACAGCCTGGTGACAGACGGACAGACAGACGGACGGACGGACAGCGGAGCCGGATCTCTATACATTTTGACCGTCTAGTTATCACGGTTTATGAGATACAGGTAGGTGACAGACGGACGGACAGCGGAGCCGGATCTCTATACATTTTGACCGTCTAGGTATTGCAGTTTTGTAGGATTCAGGTGTTTTTTTTTCAAAAGCGTCGCGTTAGTGTCTTTTTCACCCTGTATAAAGGCACACGGCGAGGCAAGGAATCATAGTTAACAGCCTGTTACGTTCCCACTGCTGGGACAAAAGTGTATTATTTATTTATTTCAACTTCATATACATACAGGAGTGGTATATAGGCGGACTTCACGCCACAAGGCATAATTCACCGTGCTGGCCCAGTGCGTGTTGGTGGACGTCACAATGTTAGAAACTTTAGTTTCTAGAACATGGTTTCCTTATACAGTTTTCCTTTGCGATTTTTAGAGCAGTGATGTAACATTGCGCAGAGGTAAGTTTGTTTGTATAAATGTGTATACACCGTGATTTTTTAGTCGTCTTACTAAGGTGGTTAATTTATCCGTCATAGCATGCCTCTAGGCGCGGCTATTTCTATTTAACCATTAATTGAGATAATAAAAACTAAGAAAAATAAATAATCCTACATTAGAAATAATATACAATGTATGTGGGTGTACTATTGGGTACACTTCTGCCTAACCCTTCATGGATTACAGGCGTGATGTTATGTTAGAATTTAATACCTTTTTTTTTGTATGAATGTTTAGTTGTCATTGGATACATGAAGTGGGCTGCCGTTGTTAGATGATTAAAAAATCACGGTGTATATTAGTTTAGATGTCGCGTGTTACTGCAGCCGGCATAAAAACTGTCTTGTCATTCCAATGTTCTATCTTCCCGTATTCCTTGATCATAGCATAGTTCACACCGATGCTTTTTCCTTGTTTCATCGAAAATTTAGTTTAATATTCACAATTCCCTTTATAAATGCATATAATTTCAGTAGCAGGTTTCATGTGATCGGCGTCCGCTGTAAAATAAAATTTAAAAAAATTAAAGTTATTTCGTCTCTGAACCTATTGCGATGCGTAATTGTTGGAAAAAAAATAACAGACAACATAAACATCACGCCTGTAATCCCCGTAGGGTTAGGCAGAAGTGTACCTAATAGTACACAATATTTCGCCAGTTATGTTAAGTCCCATGTAATAGGGGCGAGCCTATTGCAATCAACCGGGCACAAATCCAGACTCCGTGGCTGCTACTGAGAAATTCCCGATAGAAAAACCCAATAGCACTTAGCCCGACCTGGGAATCGAACCCAGGACCTCATGCTCAGCAGCCGACCAACGAGGCAGTCGAAAAAAAAAAATTGACAATTAATAACCAGTAGGCCAGAGGTGTTCCAAAGTACACTCACATTTCGCCAGTTATGTTTAAGTCCCATGTAATAATAGGGGGCGAGCCTATTGCCTTCAACCGGGCACAAATACACCTCATGGTCCACTAAACCAAAAAAAAACAAAAATAATCTAACTGGGATCAAATCCAGAACGAGGTGATCTGACAGAGAACCAAAGTTGTCGAGATAGCTCACAGAATAAAGACAACTTCTTAGCGTGTCGGTGGCAAATTTTTATTGAATATGTTTGGCGCATCAGAATTTGGCGAAAATAGCTACAGATTGGGTTCCGAACAACAGGAATCGTCGACGCGATAGGCCCAGAAGGAGCTGGCGTGATGAGCTGAACTGCTACCTAAAGGATTGGGCCAATTTGAAATAGCTCTAAAAAGAGAAGAATGGAAAAAAGGAAGGGAGGCCTTTGCCCTGCAGTGGGACACAACATGCTCATAATAATAATAATGTTTGGCCCAAAATTCAGCTACGTGAAGTCCGCTCGCTGACGCAGTTAAGAGATCGTGACAGTCAAGTGCACAGGTGTCAGGGCAATATAACGACAACTGAAACAACAGAATACATCGATCTCAGCAGTTGGTGGGCTGGTAGCAACTGGATGAGAGTTGCAGAGAATCGAGTTAAGTGGCGTGCGATTGAAGAGGCAGGGGACTGCTGTAGACTGATGATAAACTTGTGTAAAGTATTTAAAAAATACTCATTTTCCCAACTATGTTGGGGTCGGTTTCCAGTCTAACAGGATGCAGCTGAATACCAGTATTTTATATGGAGCGACTGCCTATCTGACCTCCACAACCCAGTTAGTATTGGGTAATACGCTAAGCCCTACGCCCCTTGATAAGACTGATTGTCAGACTTTCGGGCCACTGACTATGTGTAACGACTGTCAAAGAATATTTAAAAAATACTACTTACGATTATTTGGAACAACAGTCTTAAGGACACGCGGCCGAAAAGCTGCGGCGGCAGCGAGAAGCAAAAATAATAGAAACCAAATCTTCATGGTTGATAAATGAAAACACTGACACAACTATTATCCTCAATTAATTTCCTAGTAATAAGTTACGGGCATAAAATCCAGCCGTTATAAAGGACTCAAAAGTGTAGCCTAATGATTCATGTATTGCAAAGAAAAACATTCATTAATTGGCAAACACCGCACACCTCAAACCACCCGATTGCACAACAGTTTGTTATGTGGTAGGATTCTTGAAAGTTCATCCCTTGAGGAGAGGAGGGCTGTGTATCCCAGTAGTATGGGGCTGCCATACGTCCCGGTAAATAAATCAGCTATCCCGCTTCTGATAGTTGACCTATCCGTAAAGAATCGTGAAATTTCGCACTCACTCTGCTCGTGTAAGTGTTAAAGACGATGCTTCCGTATACAGGCTGTAAACGGACTCTTCACGAAGCCGTCAACCAAGCATTATGTACATCAAACTAAGTAACTTTACGCAACAATTATTGCTGAGAAACGACTTTTTTTTGGAGTAAAAAATCACGTTTTACGGTAGGACTCAATGTAAAGCATTCAAAACATTGTGCTGATGGGTGGATTGAATAGTACGGGGGTCGTGGAGGAGTCTTAAAGTGACCCCTAATATCTCCGTAACTAGAAGGTTCCCAGGTATGGTCTAGAGCAAAAATATTATCGCAATGACGGGGAAAACAAGAACCTTCTAGTTACGGAGATATTGGGGGTCAAAGTTCCAACTTTTTCACAAGTTTTTTTTTAAAACATGTTTTCAATGTAAGATTTTTACTTTAAACACCTCCAGGATCCCCTTTCTATTCAATCCATCCATCAGCACAATGTTTTGATTGCGTTACATTGAGTCCTACTGGTATTCAGCTGCATCCGGTTAGACTGGAAGCCGACCCCAACATAGTTGGGAAAAGGCTAGGCAGATGATGATGATGAGTCCTACTGAAAAACGTGATTTTTCAGCCCAAAAAAAAAGTCGTTTCCCAGCACTAATTTTTGCGCAAAGTTACTTAGTTTTATGTACATAATGCTTGTTTTGTCGTGAAGAGTCTGTTTACACCCTGTATAAAACGACATGTTGCGACAGGTTTTTGTTTCACCGCTCGCTCGCCACGTGAATCTTGCAGTTTGTCTGTTATTTCTAGTCATAACATAACCTCTTTCATAACTAGTTAGTTTTTTATTATATCCGTAACCGAACCGCATAATCTGAAATAATTACATATCCGTGGCCGTATTCCAAACCGATATAATTTTATTCCTATATCCGTAACCATTTCCAAATCCGAAATATATCCATAACATCTCAGTTATTTAGCCACCCCCTATTTACTTAATAGGTAGGTAATGAAACTTCGTGATTTTCGTCAGTGGGAATCCCCTTGGGTACACGGCTTGCAATAACAATACAATATTGATACATATGTATGTGGTTTGACATGAAAACAACCGGGATATCCCACGCACCACGTCAACCTACGTAAATAAATCATGCCTGTTTTTCCAGAGGTGTATAACATCCTTCTTGACCATTATGATGTAAGTCCGATGTAATAGGGCAGGTCCCTATTGACTGGGCGCACAAATCTAGGGTTGGGCAGAGGTGTACCTAATAGTACACCCACATTTCGCCAGTTATGTTTTTAAGTGCCATGTAATAGGGGGCGAGCCTATTGCCATCAACCGGGCACAAATCCAGACTCCGTGGCTGCAACTGAGAAATTCCTGATGGAAAAACCCAATAGCACTTTGCCCGACCTGGGAATCGAAATTAGGACCTCATGCTCAGCAGTCGCGCTGGCGACCACTCGACCAACGAGGCACTCTAGGCAGTTAAAGAATTTTTAATTGAAAATAAATAACTCGATAACACTGCCTGAATCGGGGATCAAACTCCCAGGGATCAGGGCTATCAGTGAGGCGGTCCCCACTGATACCCCTTTTTGACGGGGTAGAATTTTAGGTGTGGTGTTGTCTGAGGGTTCAGTTGTTATGGGGTAGAGTTATCTCGGGGTCATTTTGTCGCTGAGTCTAGCCATATCATCTTTGACACAATCCATCCGCCGTTTCTATGGTCTTCCCAACTATTATAGCTATCCACTTACGTACTCAAAACATTCCTCCAGACTCTTCACGAAGCCGTCAACAAAGCATTTTGTACATCAAACTAAGTAACTCCACACAAAAAGTTATGATGGGCACCGATTTTTTTGTGGGCTAAAAAAAACACGTTTTACCGTAGGACTCAATGTAACGCACTCAAAACATTGTGCTGATGGATGGATTGAATAGTAAGAGGGTCGTGAAGGAGTTTAAAGTAAAAATCTTACATTAAAAACATGTATTTAAAAATAAACTTGTAAAAAAGTTGGAACTTTGACCCGTTCCCAGATATGGACAAGAACAAAAAATGATCAATATGATCACAATGACGGGGAGAACAAGTGCCTTTCGGCTTCGTTAAGAGTCTTTTTACACCGTTTATAACCCTCATTGCATCTTTCCTTATGGTGCAGGTTTTCCATCGATTGAAATAAACAATTTTCGTCATTGAAACGAGTGTTAGGTATTTACGAAGAGGAAAATTGTTAAAATTAGATTAAAGGTACCTATTAGTCTAATGGGAAAAAACATGACATATTTGCTTACGTGTAGGTTACGTGTACACGGTGTTAGGGATGTCGACGCGCATACTGTTAGCATCCATTTAACACGTGATTGTAGTTATGCGTAGAAATGTTTCGTCTAAACAGCGGATAAAAGCAAGTATTTCGAGATACTTGACTCGGACATTCTGTCTTTTTTTTGGCCAAAGAATCAGCATTGTCATCCAACGTGGCAATGCTGCCAGGCTTCTGGACGAATTTTGATACTTATACGTATTTATATTATTACTAGCTGACCCGACAGATGTTGTCCTGTCAACTATGAATATTGAATTCGAATTGACCTACTACGAGGTGCATTCAATAAGTACCTAGCCTCATCGCCAGAGGGCGCTGTAGTTTCAAAAGAGTTTTACCACAGTGTAGCACATTCTTTTTAAATTCTTTTTACATATTTTCATTCCAATCCCTTCATTAGTTATAATTTGACAACTTATGGAAGCGAACGTGTCGATCGGTTTTACAAAAATGGAAAAAGAGCAATATCGTTCGGTGATTCGATTCCTATTTTTGGAAGGGAAAACGCGCATCGAAATCAAAGAGCGCTTGGATGCTGTGTACGGTGACTCTTCTCCATCGATGGCCACCGTCAAGAATTGGTTCAACGAGTTTGCACGTGGCCGTACGTCGTTTTTTGATGAACCACGTCAAGGTGCACCGAAAACAGCTGCTACGGAGGAAAACATTAAAAAAATCCATGATCTCGTATTGGCAGATCGCCGATTGAAGGTTCGGGAGCTAGCTGAGACTGTAGGCATTTCAGAAGGAACAGTGCATCATATTCTTCACGAGGAACTCGGCATGAGAAAGCTGTCGGCGCGATGGGTGCCGCGTTTACTCACACCGGAAAACAAGCGCAACCGTGAGACCACATCGGAGACGTGTTTGGCGCTGTTTAAGCGGAATCCAGCGGAGTTTTTGCGTCGTTTTGTGACCGTCGATGAAACCTGGATCCACTGGTACACACCAGAGACCAAGGAGCAATCAAAACAATGGATCCAGACCGGGGAACGTGCTCCAACGAAGGCGAAAACTGTAAAATCCATTTGTTCCCAACGAGTAACACCCTCAAATGTCACACTGTTACTCGATGGGAATGTTTTTAAGAAAAAAATCCCAACCAGTCACACTGTTACTCGATGGGAACTTTTTATTACTAATTTCCCAACCAGTCACACTGTTACTCGATGGGAACTTCTTATTAGTAATTTCCCAACCAGTCACAATATTACAGTAGTTAATGAAAAGAAGAATTAAATCGGTTTTTACTTTAAAAACATTTATTCGTCATATTGCTGGTGATTCTCCTTTGAACGTTTTATTCTTAAATAATTAAATAAAATTACAATACCTAAATACATACATACATACATAGACTCACGCCTGTATCCCCGAAGGGGTAGGCAGAGGTGTAATATTACACCCACATCTCGCCATCTATATTTAAGTCCCACGTAATAAGGGGGGGGAGGTACCTAAATACAATCAGCTTTATATAATATATCAGAGTAAATCATCACATTTTACAACAATTATCAGTTCTAATTTCTAATGTTAATTTGAACTTTAAACAATTTTCCAAATACATATAATTAGCCATAAGTATGTTGTGACAATTAAAATTATGTATAGCAAAATAAAGTTATGATAAGCCGGCAACATCAGTTATCGCGAGTGTGTAATGGCGGTTATTTTCCATGCACATTTAATGTAAAAATACTTTTGCATCCCTCTTCCCGCGGCCCCGGCGGCGGCGGCCACGTGTCGTAAGTGGGGGAGAGGGACGCAAAATGAATTAGTCAGAGCAGTGCAACGAAGCAAAGTGCACGTTGTCGACAATGTCAGAGCCCACCGCATCTAGTTCGTCCGGTCAAGTGCCATTAAATTTAATTAAAAGGAATGGTGGGACAATTTTGCTACGAAGTGGACATCAATTTTATGCTAGACGAAAGCATAGTAGCGGATTAATAGTGTGGGCGTGCACAAAACGAAACATTTGCAAAGGAATCTTGAGAATAAAAGTAAGTACCTATATAATAAAGTTTACTGATAAACCTATGGTTTGTTTGTTAATCAATACGTTTATTTGTGAATGAATGCTTTGCATTATTTTCATAAAACTATAGATTTGTTTTATTTCAAGCTACTTAAAGTCCTAAATACTTATTCGTTTTCATTTCTTCCAAGCATACGCTATTATTAAAAGCGGCTTAAAACATTTTTTCTTAAGGCTTTTAAAATTGCTTAAAACTTGTTTCAAAATGTATTATTAATAAAGCCGAGTTTACACTATAAGACAACATTAGGCGCGCGACAAGTGACGTTCAACATGTATGCTAAGTAGTAGTAGATGCGTCATACACAAACGCGGCATAAACACTTAATCGATTTATTTGGAACTGTTATAAACACGTGTTTTAAAACAACTTGTTTTAATCATACGCAGGGTTAAACAATATGACGAATATTACTAATACGACAGCTTTGACTCCTGTTATTATTGTTGCTATTTTCTATTTATAGGATCAACGAATACTAGACGAGACTGCTCATAGCCATGCTCCAGACTTTGCGAAGAACGAAATTGATGAATCAATCCATAAATTAAAGACTGAATTGTACAAACCGGACTTTCCTAACATTCCACAAAAATACAATTCCGGTATATATATACCGGTATAAATATTGTATCCAACATACCAAAATTTACTAGCGTTAAAAGTACACTGTATAGACAACGGAACAAAGAAGCTGGAGTTTCAAAGATGTTATTTAAAAACGCTCTTGAAGTCGAAGTGCCACCAAGATATAATAACTTTTTGTTAGCAGACTACTCAAATAAAACTAATAATACACGAATAATAGTATTTTCCTCGGTGGAAGCAAGGCAAATTACATGTGAATCAAAAGAATTTTATGGCGATGGCACATTCAGAAGCTGCCCTTCTCCATTCGTGCAATTGTATACAATTCATGTAGATACTGGTAGTACAATAAACCACACAAATATAACCCCTGTGATATATGCTTTAATGACCAACAAAACAATGCAGAGCTACTTAATTCTGTTTCAAATGATTAAGTCGCAGTTGCCGGATTGGAATCCAACAAAATTTAAACTTGATTATGAAAAGGCTGCAATGAATGCCATTATCAAAGTCTTTCCAACAGTCATAATAAAAGGTTGTTATTATCATTACAACAAAGCCATTTTTAAAAAAGGAAAAAGCCTGAATATGACCTCACGAACGTCACAAGATTTGAAGGAGGTGCGAATAATTGAACTTAGTGCGATTCTTCCATTATTGCCCGAAAACGAGATAATTAATGGATGGGTTTACATAATTGCTAGATACGGAGATAGTGAAGGTACAGGCACAAAAAAATTCATTAACTACATGGAAAAACAGTGGCTCCGTGAGGAATATTTAAAAGTGTGGTGCGTTTTTGGTGACGCCCATCGCACAACAAATGCACTCGAATCTTGGCATAATAAACTAAATAAGACCATTGGAACAAAACACCCGAATATTATGCATTTCTTGCACACAATTGAAGAAGATTCTTCTCAGAATACTGTCAGAAATGTTCTGAAACAACAAGGCAAACCGTCAAAAAGAAAACGGGGTAAGAAATCTATATCAAGAGACGAGTTTATTCAGGAAGTGCAGCTGGAATTAACACAAGGTCTTATTTCAGTTGGCCATGCTTTGGAGATTTTACGACACTAGAATTAAGAACTGATACTTATTGTAAAATGTGGTGATTTACTGTGATACATACATATAGGTACAAACATAAGGTTGATTATATTTAGAAAATTCTTCTTTAAAGTTCAAATTAACATTAGAATTAATAACTGTTAATTGTTGTAAAATGTGATGATTTACTGTGATACATGCATATAGGTACAAACATAAGGCTGATTATATTTAGAAAATTGTTCTTTAAAGTTCAAATTAACATTAGAATTAATAACTGTTAATTGTTGTAAAATGTGATGATTTACTGTGATACATGCATATAGGTACAAACATAAGGCTGATTATATTTAGAAAATTCTTCTTTAAAGGTTCAAATTAATATTAGAAATAAGGACTGTTAATTATTGTAAAATGTGATGATTTACTGTGATACATGCATATAGGTACAAACATAATGCTGATTATATTTAGAAAATTCTTCTTTAAAGGTTCAAATTAATATTAGAAATAAGGACTGTTAATTATTGTAAAATGTGATGATTTACTCTGTTATATTATATAAGGCCGATTGTGTTTAGATATTGTTACTATGACTAAAACATTAAAATGAGAATTACTAGCAATATGACGAATGTTAACGTGTAACGTCCGTAATTAAGTAACTGTATTTACCAATGTTGTTATTTTGTTGATTTTAATAAAAATTTAAAAAACCGATTTAATTCTTATTTTCATTAAGTTCTGTAACAGTGTGTTCCCATCGAGTAACAGTGTGACTGGTTGGGATTTTTTTCTGAAGAAATTCCCATCGAGTAACAGTGTGACTGGTAGTGTGACCGGTTGGGAATTTTTTCAGAAAAAAATCCCATCGAGTAACAGTGTGACATTTGAGGGTGTTACTCGTTGGGAACAAATGGTAAAATCGGCCGGAAAAGTTATGGCCACCGTTTTCTGGGATTCACAAGGTGTGATCTACATCGATTACCTCGAGAAGGGTAAAACAATTACAGGGCTTTACTATGCCGAGTTATTGGGCCGATTCGACGCCGAATTAAAGAAAAAACGACCCCATCTGGCGAAGAAAAAAGTTCTGTTTCACCACGACAACGCACCGGTTCACACGTCTGCCGTTGCCATGGCCAAATTGGTCGAATTACGCTACGAATTGCTGCCCCATCCACCGTATTCTCCAGATTTGGCCCCTTGTGACTTCTTTCTGTTTCCTAATCTGAAAAAATCACTCGCCGGGAATAGATATGGATCAAATGAGGAGGTCATCGCCGCCACGGAGGCCTATTTTGCAGAGTTTGACAAAAACTATTTTTCGGACGGGTTAAAAAAGTTGGAGCATCGCTGGGCTAAGTGTATCGAACTAAAAGGAGACTATGTTGAAAAATAAATTGCCACTTTTCTAAAATTTTCGTGTACTTTTTGTAGGCTAAGTATTTATTGAATGACCCTCGTACCTACCTACAAAAAAATTAAAATTAAAAAAATTGTCAAAAATTAAAAAAATATTTAGTGTTAGGGGGTCACCCTAATCATTAAGGAGTATGAAAAATAGATGTTGGCCGATTCTCAGACCTACAGGATATGCACACAAAATTTCATACATATCGTTTCGGAGGAGTTTGGTAACAACATGTGTGTGACACAAGAATTGTATGTATTATTAAGAAAAAAATTAAATCTCTTTGTAAACAATGTAAAAACATCCTGAATTGAAATAAAAATATTAGGTTGATTAAATTGGTTTTTATTCCCTCACAGTCAGAGCAGGTGCTTTAAATAAAATATCTGCCCTCGTCTTGTGCGAACTTGAATCCCTCGATACACTCAGGATTCTAGTCTTCGTTATAACAGAATTCAGACCCTTGCTGAGCTCGGGAAGCCTTACAATCCTACGTTACGTACAGGATTCGAAATAAAAACCCCTCGATGTATAATAAAAAAATCTGTCTGTATTTCAAATAACACAATATCATCTCTGTTTTGTTACAGTGTAATGCTAGCATGGCAGACTTTCAACGCTCTCTTCGTGATTCGAGCCGTCAGCAAATACTTAGTAGAGATGGTACCTGAGTATGAGCTGTGCAGACACTTGGATGTCCAAGCTGAAAGGAGGGTCGGGAATGGACCCGTGGAAACCAGGGATGGGCTGAATAATACGGTTAGTGAGAAGTATTTATTATACAAGCTGTAAACCGACGCCGTTACCTTCATTATATAATAATATACATACATACATACATAAACTCACGCCCTTTTCCCATGGGGGTAGGCAGAAACCACAGAACGCCACCTGCTACGATCCTTACATACTCCTTTTGCCTCGTCCACGTTCATACATCTGGTCATACACGCACGCCGGTTGCGAGTACTACGCACCTGACCTTTCTGGAGAACCTCACCAATGAGGTCAGCGTATGTTCTTCTAGGGCGTCCCCTCCCGGCGTTGCCACTCACATCTGCCATATATATATATATATATATATCTCATATATAATAATATATTTATTCAAAATTAGAATTGGCACAATAAATACAATCAATCTTAGATATAAGGTTGGTATAACAAAGTTTGATGCCTGTACTAGGTTAAACCTGTATCACAGGCGGCATGTTTCTTATAAATACAATTCGGACGATGTATTTTTTAACAATATTAAACATTATAGTGATATAAGTTAGTGAGTCAGTATATTATAATATACCTTATGTACCTAAACGCTATTATAAGATACGAACAAAATAATTAAGGTCACACAGTCATGTATATAAAATCTAAGTAACACGATTTGTAGCACATATTTGCTAATACTAATATGATTGTCAGCAGTATTAAACAAATACACATTGCAAAAAAACACAGTCAGGGCTTTTTTTGTTGCGGGCGACAATTTGCTTAGACAGCGAAAGATCAACGGAAGTTTGACTTGGAGTATGACGCACTAGGTGCCCTCATAATCGACGGAGTTTATGTATCTGTGTTCTGCTATTTTTCTAGCAGGGCAATCAACGTCTCCCGTTTTATGTTTATGAGGCATGCATGTTCGTTCAAAAACATAAGTAACTTTTTAAAACAGCAGAGGAAGTAAGCTCTCGAAGTCGGCCTGACCGATACAGACTTGTCCTGGATGTGCTACCTCGCTCAGCGAAATATAACAAAAACTCTCTGGCTATGTGTGTACGTCTCTATAATAAATAACCAAAAATGTTTTAAAAATTAATTTGTAAATTATTTAAAATCCAATTATATAAATGGCTCAATAATAATAATTTCTATAGCATTAATGATTTCTTTAATATGAATTCAATGTAATATAATTATTTTAATGTCTTAATGTATGTTTAGTAAGTAAGTTTGCATGCTTTAGTATTAAGCAAAACATGTCTGATGTAATGTTTTTTTTTTTATCATTATGTTTTATGCAAATAAAATATCTTATCTTAAATAGTCTAGTCAACAAGTTCAAAAACGTGAAAAATAGAGATAAAGGTCCTAAAAATATGAGCGATGGCTCATTCGATTCGGAATCACCTCTAGAAAAATGTTTTTGAAGGATTTTGGTGCAGGTTAAAAATTGCAATTGTTATTAACAAAATAAGATGAAAAAAAAATGATATTTCGTTTTTTGTTAATAACTCAAAAAATATTAACATTTAAGCAATTTTGAAAACAACAATGGCAATAATTAACATAGGTTATGAATTTTTTACGTAATTTGTTTATAAAATTGTTATAAACAAATAGAGAAATTCAATATTTAAAAAAAAAAAAATTGTTATTTTGTTGTTTACAAAAAATTATGATTTTTAAAAAAAAAAGTTTTTCTTAATTTTAATTTTTAATTGTTTAAAAACGATTTTTTTTATATTTCGATTGTTTAAATAATTAGTTAAGAAAATTTTTTTCTTTTAAAAATCATAATTTACACAAATTACGTAAAAAATTCATAACCTATGTTAATTACTGCCATTGTTCAATGTGAAAACAGGCATAGCTAAACATTAATTGAAAAAAAAAAAAATATCAACATTTTTTAGATTTTTAATTTTTCAATAGTTATAAAAAATCATAATTAACAAATTAATAAACCTTAATGAAAATAAACCGCAGGATCTTATAAAGTACATATGTCAAAAGGGCTCCACAAAGTTTAAAATTTATAGGCCAATTATTTATACCTTTCATCCCATTGTTCATGCCAATGGAGATTGGGAAAAAATTGGTTAGTTAACAATTGAATAACTTTTTGAAAAATGGTGATTAAACTTTTTTTTCTTCAGGGCTCGATTCTTTCAAGTGTTAAGAAGATACTAGAATTTTTTCAAATTTGTAAAATCACATTTATGTTATAAAAAAATTATTTTTGTTGCTGAACTCTCTTTAGCGGCGGCGCGCGCATGCCGTAACTGCCGCGCGGAGCCCTATTTTCAACGTCTAATTAAAATTATAAATAATGGAGATAAAATTCCGGGAGTTAGGACATTTTTATTGGAAATTTTCTCCTCTTTAACGAGCTTTTTTCAAAATTGCTTAAATGTTAATATTTTTTGAGTTATTAACAAAAAACGAAATATCATTTTTTTTTCATCTTATTTTGTTAATAACAATTGCAATTTTTAACCTGCACCAAAATCCTTCAAAAACATTTTTCTAGAGGTGATTCCGAATCGAATGAGCCATCGCTCATATTTTTAGGACCTTTATCTCTATTTTTCACGTTTTTGAACTTGTTGACTAGACTAAAACGGACTCTTCACGAAACCGTCAACCAAGCGTTCTGTACAGACGCCAGCACATCAAGCTACTACAATTTGTTAAATTTCTATAATAGATTTTCAACTTTATCTCTAAAGTATTAGGTTCAAGGTTGTTTGGGAAAATCTGACAGTTTAGGCTGACCTGCTGGCGTCTGTATATCAAACTAAGTAAAAAAAAAAAGTGAAAAATATTGATGGTAAACGACTTCTTTTTTGGCGTGTTAAACACGGTTTACGATAGGACCCAATGTTACGCACTCAAAATATTGTGCTGATGGTTGCATTGAATAGTACAAGGGTTCGTGGAGGTATTTAACCCATTCGAGTCCACCCCCGCTTCATAGAACTCATGCGCCATTCCACCATACGTATTGCAAGTGGACCCTCCAGGTGGGTCACTGGCATTAAGTTTGCGCAAAAGTGAACCCACCTGGAGAGTTCCCGGCATCGCAAGTGCGACTTGAGTGAACCCACCAGGTGGGTTCCCGGCATCGAAGGTGCGACTTGAGTGAACCCACCAGGTGGGTTCCCGGCACTGAATGTGTCAAAGTAATAATATTAAAATCTAGTCTCTTTTTTTACAAAAGTTGTAACTTTGACTTGCAATATCTCTGTAACTAGAAGGTTCCCAGGTATGGCTAGAGATGAAAAAAATGAACGCAATGAACATGCCTTTTCACTTCGTTACACTGAGAGAGAGAGAGATGGACCCTGAATATACCGTGAACATCAATTACTAATTGAGACCTCTCCATTAAACCTTTATCCTTATTTCGCAGCCCTCCCAAGAGACATCACCATCGCCCCTAACCTCTCCAGCGACCCCCGATGTCCCCGAACCCCCCACGTCCCCCAAACTGACGGGGACCGAGAGTCGGGTGGAGATGCTCATCGATGCCCTGATTGGCCTGATTATTGATGTTCCTGTTACGTAAGTATCATACTTTTTCATAAATAGCATTCTATTATGGATGGATACAGGATTGATATACGGGGTGTAAACAGACTCTTCACGAAGCCGTTAACCAAGCATTATGTACATCAAACTAAGTAACTTTACGCAAAAATTATTGCTGGGAAACGACTTTTTTTTTTGGGGTGAAAAATCACGTTTCACGTTCACGTTAGTATCACGTTTTACGGTAGGACTCAATGTAACGCATTCAAAACATTGTGCTGAAGTACAGGGGTCTTGAAGGTGTCTTAAGTTAAAAAAAAAATACATTAAACATGGATTTAAAAAAAAACTTGTGAAAAAGTTGGAACTTTGACCCCCAATATCTCCGTAACTAGAAGGTTCCCAGGTATGGTCTAGAACAAAAAAATGATCGCAATGACGGGGAGAACAAGTGCTTTTCGGCTTCGTTAAGTCTTTTTACACCCTTTATGGATACTGGTATTTAGCTGCATCGGGTTAGACTGTGGAAACCGATCCAAAAGAAAAGGCTAGGCAAATGATGAGTATAGTTCCACTAAGAAGTTAGCAACTTCGTTATCGCTTATAATTTTAGGGTGTTAAGTTCTTCATCAATCATAGACGAGGCTGGATTCTCCGACCAGATGGGTGTTAAGTCTGGTGGGCTACTGCCCAACAGTTGTTGTCGGTTTCTTCTATATAGTCTTAAGTCGCGGATAACTTCACTTACGCGATCTAGGAATTAGGATTTATAGCTGTTTAGTTCATCGTCTGTGTGTAGATGGCGCTGTAGTACTTTTTGTTTTATGTTGCTGTAGTTCTTTTTTGTAGTGCCGCTCGTAGTCATGCAATTTGTTTCCCTTGCAGAGACAACACATACTACCTCCATCTGGAATGTATCAACACGATGTTGGTGCTGATGTCAGTCTACATGTTTGCGGGAGTACACGGCCAGACCCGACTGGTGGACACCTCTTTGATATACAGGTAAGATTCATATAACAAACTAGCGGTTGCCAGCAACCTTCGTTCGCGTGAAATTATAAAGAAAATAACTTGCCTTTTTTAATTGATTTTCTAGGGTTTTAATTCTTTAGCACGGTGCCTTAATTATTTTTCTAAAATAAATGTAGCCATGTTAAACCTTATAACATCAGCTAACTGCCAGTAAAAATTCCGTCAAATCGGTCCAACCATTTCAGAGATTAGCCGGAACAAACAGACAGACAGACAGACAAACCGACAGACAAAAACTGAAAAAGGGTATTTTGTTCTATGTGCCGTATATATTTTCATATTTGCATTCAGTAAAAAGCTGTTATTTTGATATTACAAACGGATACTTCAATTTTATTTATTTGTATAGATTGTATAGATGTGGCCATTTTCACCCTATAGGTATACCTTTCTCTCCAGAGTTTTAGACGAGATGTAATATAATCTTCTATACATACATACATACAGATAAATTAAATTGGAGTGTCTGTTTGTAATATAAAAATAACCGCTTTTTACTAAGTGCATATGGATGTATACACGGTACATATACCAAAACAACATTTTTTTCAATTTTTGTCTGTCTGTTTGCTCCGGCTAATCTCTGAAATGGCTAGACCGATTTAACGGGACTTTCACTGGCAAATAGCTGATAACTTAGGCTGAGTAACTTAGGTTTTTTATTTGTGATAAACAATTAGGGTTCCATGCAAAAAAAAAACCTTGAAATTGGTAAAAAAAAACTATTCAAATAGGGAAGTGCAATTTCACGCGAACGAAGGTCGCGGGCAACAGCTAGTGTAATATATAATAATATTATAGTTTAGATAAACTAAAAAACACGCTTCAGAGTGACGTCATTTTATTTCTCGTATTCATCTCAGTAAACTATTTCATTTGATATCCATGTCATGAGAATGCTTAAAAAATAACTAGTCCGCTATCTTTGGGAGTATGCCATATTGGATTTAGAATTAGGTCACTTAGCTAACAAAGCATTGTTATCCAAACTAAACATAAAGGGTGTAAACAGACTCTTAACGAAGACGAAAGGCATTTGTTCTCCTCGTCATTGCGATCATTTTTTTGTTCTAGACCATACCTGGGAACCTTCTAGTTACGGAGATATTGGGGGTCAAAGTTCCAACTTTTTCACAAGTTTTTTTTTTAAACACATGTTTTAATGTAAGGTTTTTACTTGAAACACCTCCAGGACCCTCTAACTATTAAATCCATTCATCAGCACAATGTTTTGAGTGCGTAACATTGAGTCTTACCGCAAAACGTAATTTTCACCCCAAAAAAAAAAGTCGGTTCCCAGCAATAATTTTTGCGTAAAGTTAGTTTGATGTAAAGGATGCTTGGTTGACGGCTTCGTGAAGAGTCTGTTTACATGTATATGTAAAATTTCAGCTCAATCGAAAACTGGGAAGTAGGTCAAATTTAACTTCAAAGATTTTATTACATAGTTACAGGCTGTTAAAGCGTGTTAAAAATAGCTACTAAATTCACTTATGATTCTAATTTTGTTTTAGAACCCTCTTCCAAGGCCGCTACGGCATGCACGCCCCGCTCCTAGTGAAGACGCTGCTGAACAACCTGTCGAGCATGCTGGCCGCGCCACCCAGCATGTTCGTCGCTCACTCCGGCGGCGGCAGTCTGCTTATAAACCTAGCTTGTAAGTAATGTCACCATCTGCCTAGCCTTTTCCAACATTTGAGGATCGGTTTCTAGGTTCACCGGATGCAGCTGAATATCAGTAACCTTACAGGCTATTCAAGTATTACGTAAACAGATTGATTGCAATTATTACCCGCCCAACGTTCTTATGGTAATAGATGGCGCCACGTGTCTTTCTAATTATGATTGAATAATATAATTACAAGCTGAGTACAATTGATTGTCAAATTCTAAATTAACGCAAGTGAAGCCGCGGGCAAAAGCTACTTTACCACACAACAAATAATAATTGGTGAATTTCGCCTTATAAGTGTTAATGCTAGTAATACATATAAAATCGGTTACAATAAAAGTTAAGTGACTGTGACTGCGACTGCTGAGCTTGAGGTCCTGGGTTCGATTCCCAGGTCGGGCAAAATGTTATTGGGTTTTTCCATCAGGAATTTCTTAGTAGCAGCCACGGAGTCTGGATTCGTGCCCGGTTGATGTCAATAGGCTCGCCCTCTATTACATGGGACTAAAAACAACTGGCAAAGTGTGGGTGTACTGTTAGGTACACCTTTTTTTTTTGGATAGGAAATCATCAAATGACTTCTCCCGCTCTGGGCAGACCGGAAGGGAGTGACAGACTTGTACTGACTAAAACCCATCCATGTTCCTTCCTTGCCCTTTGTGTTCCAGGGCCGCGGTATCTCTTTCGAACAGTCCCGCAGCCCTGGCAGACTAGTAGGTACACCTCTGCCCGACCTTTCGCGGATTACAGTCGTGATGTTATTTTGGTTTATAAAAGTTAAGTTTATTTTCTCTACAGCTGGCCTATGGAACATGATCACCTTCAATTCGACATCCCGTCAGACGATATACACGAACCCCCCTCTAGATAGACAGGAGTTACAGGAGCGAGTCAAAAAGGAGCACCCTGTAGCCAACCAGTCCTGTCTACTGCTGCTGACGCTGGCCAACCATTGTATGAACGATGATAACCTTTATAGGAATGCTTTGTTATGCTGTGAGGATACCGCAGGTGAGCACTTCCTTTTTAAAAGCAGTTAACAACATCAATATGTATTTATTTTCAGGCTACTTTGGCCCATAGATACAGACTAACATACAGATATAATACAAATTGTGTTAGTAAATAAAACCTTAAAACTATGTTAGTAACACTTCACTTGTTACCTCATTTGCCTAACACCAATATAATAGCTTAAGCAGCAAACTTTACAATCTCGCAAATAAAAAGCTTAACATAGGTAAAATGTGTCGGCAGGAAATGAAAAAGAAAGTAGCAGATTGGCTTCAAAAGATGGACTATCAGGAGACTGGAAATTTATTCACATTCATAGTTTAATATGATCTAAAATCCATACACACTGTCATCCATACTTACTTTTTCCCGTCCTAACACACGTTCAAAGGTGCGAACCAAATCAGACACTCACTAATTCACTTAAACACACACACAACACACTTCCACGACATGCACACTTACACACATACACTCATCAACTCACACACTTTCACACACAGACGTACAAACACACTCGAGGAGCTCGTGGCTAAACAATAACAGCCGCTCGGGTCGATCTTTAGGTTAAGCCGTGCTTGCCTAGGTTGGTCTGTGGATGGGTGACCACCCATTACATACCGAGTTTCCTCCGTGCCTCGGAAAGCACGTTAAGCCGTTGGTCCCGGCTGTCATTTGAAGATCTTTGACAGTCGTTAAAGTAGTCAGTGGCCCAAAAAGTCTGACAACCAGTCTTACCAAGGGGTATCGTATTTCCCAGTAGTAACTGGGTTGTGGAGGTCAGATAGGCAGTCGCTCCATGTAAAATACTGGTATTCAGCTGCATCCGGTTAGACTGGAAGCCGACCCCAACATAGTTGGGAAAAGGCTAGGCAGATGATGATGATGACGTACAAACACACGTTATACCTTTGTTTTTATTTTACTTTTCTCTATAATTTCAATTTCAACTGTAATTTGTACAATTAAATTTTACCTATATGTGTTACCAAATGACAATAATCTTGGCTGTCAACTTTTTGTAGCGACACTCTCAATGTTGTTAGATTAAATTGGAACCCATGGCTGAACGCTGACCCCTAAAATACAGGCCAGATCTAGTTTGGGGGGTTAGAATCAGATTTGTGGCAATACACTCGTGTGCTTTCCTATTGTGACTGGCTTGTTACATGTATTTTTAAGTGTTCAAATAAATATTTTTATTTTATTCTACTTGTGCGCTATGTCACTGCGCGTTCATGTGGCACTTGTCCGTGGAAGCGACGGAACACCACTCCCTGCGACCAAAAGTCCTCCTCCAAGACGAGGTACAAATAGCACGTGGGTACTCGCACCACGAACGCCTTAAAGTTGACGTTGCGGCGCGACTCAAGCAGCTGCACTCTATGTACTTGGTCTCCTGACGCACGCACTCCACGATGTCCTTCGCCGTAGTGGTGTAGTGTCGGCGGGAGATATACACCGGAGTGTGTGTGTGTGTGTGTGTTAAGGTGGAAGCGTACTGGTAGCCCGCGAAATTCAAATTTTCTTACGTTTTTTTGCAATTTGCAGGTCAGTGTCAGGTTGTATGTTGATGAAAAATGAGTCGCGCCAGTAACACGTGTGTAGTTACAGAATTATGAAAATCATCAATACAACCCTCTAAGTTCATGTAACCCTATTTAATGAATATTTCATGAAAAAATCATTCAATGGGGTTAAATGAATTTTCTTATTTGTTTACAGAAACTTCGGCACCTACTCCAAAAAAAGAATCGAACGGTGGGTCACAATTAACGCCACCAAGAATCGATATGGCAGCTGTAAGTATAAATAAAAAAACTGGCCAAGTGCGAGTCGGACTCGCGCACGAAGGGTTCCGTACCATTATCTATACAACATTAGACAAAAACGGCATAAAAAATCACGATTGCTGAAGTAAAGCTTCTTTACGCACGCTTGACTTGGGGAGTAAGCTGGTGAATGCGTTACGAAAAGTTACGTTACGAGACGAACGAAAAAAAGTTAAAAAGTTTTACTTCAGTCGTGTGTTCTAAAGCACACTCGTTTTTGTATTTCTGTTGCCGAAAAAATCTGAAAACCGCAAATATGTAGTTTAATAAAAAAAAACTGGCGAAATGTGGGTGTAGTATTAGGTACACTTCTGCCTTACCCTTCGGGGATTACAGGCGTGATGTTATGTTATGTTATAACAAAATACATACAAGTTTATACGGAACCCTCGGTGCGCGAGTCCAACACGCACTTGGCCGGTTTTTTTTTAGGTACACCTTTGCCTAACCCTTATGTGTTATGATTAAAGGCGTGATGTATTGTTATGTGTATTATTGTATGTTATATTTTGCTACAGCTCCACAAAGCCCTTTGCGCGACCGCCGGCTGCGAACACTTCACACTACTCTTGTACCTGATGCTGCACTCGTGCAACGCGTACAAACGGCACATCAGCAACGTCGCACAGATCGATCAGTTGGTGAGTATTTGTTCAAAACCATGCTACTTCCAAATCCGCTCACCAAGATGTAGTTCAAAGTGTTAAAGTTGTACATTGCCAAACTAGATGGCGTTGACGTCAAATTAGAAGTCGCTATTAAGATGCTCCCGCCATTTAGTTAGGCTCACGTCGATAGAGTTCATTTTAAGTTCAAATTACACACGTAAAAAAAAAAATGTGTGCATGTAATCTTTACGCGCGATTGAAGTAAAACTTAAATTCATTAATATCACTTTCATATTTTATAAATAATTTCATTTGTTAAATAAAATAATTGAGAGTAGCAAATTGAAGGTTAGATCAGCACATGTCAATATAATCTTGTTATTGAATATTATAGAATGTCGCAATCGTCAGAAAATTTATTATTATTTTACTTATTTTAAAAGTAATAAATAAACAAGTATATTTAGAGATTTTCAAAAAAAATTGCAATTTAAAATAATGTTTAAAAACATTATTTTAAATTGCAATTTTTTAACTGTTGAATTTTTCATTCACTTTGCTATTCACAATTGATCTGTTTGAAAATTTGGAAATAAATAATCCTAATTGATTATGATATTTGCCACTAGCTGGCGTATAAGTCAAGAAGCGTGGAGTATATGACATATACTTACGACCAATCAGAATTATTAATTTTAAATGGCGGAAACTACACAGGCTATAGTAAGCGTTACTTCCGTCAGAAAAAAAATCTGAGTTACTCCCTAGTCGCGCCTAAAGAAGTTTTACTTCAATAAAGGTTATTTTATTTTATATTTAATTGAAGAACAAACATCAAGAGTTCCGAGTGATCATCCTCCTCCTCCGGAAGTCCGAAACGCAACAGTATTCCTATAGTACAGTTAAACCAGGAAAGGAATGCGCTTTGGCAATATTCGGTGTTAGCAAGAATGTAGCGCCGCGGTCGCCACACCCTCTACAGGGGCAAAGCTAAGAACTAGACTGGATTATATGCAAAGGCATATTTGCATATGTGTTCGCCTGTTTTTACTATTTTTTGAGGTAAAAATTTTTGAGATGGGGAAAAAAAATTGAACTCGCGACACCGTTAAACGACCTCTTTTTTGTTGCAGAGTTAGCCGTATTGCTACAATAACAATAGTGTATAGTCAAATGTATAAGTAAAAGGCTTATGCAAAAATATTTTCTAAAATAATCCAGAATCTTGAAAACATATACAGAAGTATATATATATATATATATATATATATATACTTCTGTAGGCACTCCCAGAGTGGTTGGGTTTTTTGAAAGTAATGCATCATCAATTGCCTACAGCTGTCCACTGTTGGACATAGGCCTCCTCAATCGCAATCAATTCTGAGCAATTCTCATCCAGTTGTTAAAGCAGTATTCAAAAAAACTTGCCAAGCGTGAGTCGGACTCGCGCACGACGGGTTCCGTACCATAAACCGAAGAAAACACGTTTCTTGTATGGGAGCCCCCTTTAATTTTTAAATAATTTATACTTTTATTATTTGTTGTTATAGCCGCAACAGAAATACATAATCTGTGAACAACTGTCTAGCTATCACGGTTCATGAGATACAGCCTTTTTTTTTCTCGGATGGGAAATCATCAAATGACTCCTTCCCTTTCAGGGCAGAAATACATCATTTGTGAATTTCATCTGTCTCGCTATCACGGTTCATGAGATACAGCCTGGGTCCTGTTTTACCCTTTGGGTGCGAAACCCTTAAAACCATTACTAACTTAAAATGTGTATCCCACAGATAGTGCCAATCCTGCAGGTGCTGTACAACGCTCCGGATAACAACAACCATCACATTTACATGTCGCTGATAGTACTACTTATATTGACTGAAGACGATGCACTCATCAAGAGTGTGCACTTAATTGTAAGTAATATTATTAACTAGCTATTGCCCGCGGCTTCGGTCGCACTAATTAAGAATTTGACAATCATTTTGGGTTGTACTCTGCTTTTAATAATATTATTAAATCATGATTCGAAAGACACGTGGCATCATCTATTATCTTAAGAAATTTTATTCAATAGGATAAACTAACTATATACATTAATAATTAAAAACCATTTAACTAAAATAAATAAAATAACAACAAACTATAAAACGGCATCGAAAAACTCCTCCTCAACGCTGTCAGCTGGTAATGGCCCAAGAGACTGGCGGCGTTGCCACGTTGTATGGCAACACTTAGCCTCTGGCCAAGGTAAAAGCCAGCCCTTGGGTCACGGGAAGCCTCAACTAGGCGTTTCGAAATTTCCTTAAATAGGCTATGAGCACTCGGACCCCACGGCCCCAGAGTTTCAACCCCAAAAGGTTCGAAAATATAGTTACCACAAAGGTTAAGGACTTTATTATTGTTTTCCTCGGGAACAGTACTTTTTTCAGGAAGATCGGTTCTGTTGTTTAGACGTGAAAATGTAACAAACAAACTTACTTTCGCATTTATAATATTAGTAAGGATATAATATATATTTCCCTATTTGAATTTTGATTTTGTTAACGAGGTTTTAATTTTTTTGCACGTAACCTTAATCCTTTTTCTGAAATAAAAATAGCCAGTAAAAGTCCCGTCAAAATCGGTCCAGCTGTTTTGGAGACTAGCCGGAACAAACAGACAGACGGACAGACAGACAAACGTTTAAAAAATGTTTTTTGTTATTTTGAGATTGTATAGAAGACAGACAGTTTTTTTACGGTCAGTGCCCTTGGTCTATATCACAGGCGCTGTGATGTTTGAAGTAAAACTTCTTTACGGGGAGTAAGCGTTACGTTACGAGGCCAACGGAAGTTGAAGTTAGTGAAGGTAGAAAGAGACAGAGTTTTTGAATTAGACAGACGAATGTTCGGCATTTGTTTAAGTTTTACTTCAGTCGTGTGGTCTATTTTTGGAAGAAAATCTTGAATCAGATAAGTGACGTTCCTCCGATCAGAAGATGTGATGTCTGGTCTGATTGGCTAGTGCCCAAGAGTTTGGTCGGGTATTTGTATTATGACTTCATATAACATAACAAGACGCCAAGTAATCCCAGAAGGGTTAGGCAGAGGTGTACCTAACAACGCCAACATGCAACAACATTTCGCCATTTATATTAAGTCCTATGTAATAGGAGGCGAGCCTATTGCCATTGTAGCGGCACTACAAAAAGTACTAAGCAACATAGAACAAAAAGTACTACAGCGCCATCTATGACGGAGCGGACGAACTAAACAAAATCCTAGATCACGCAAATAAAGGTACCCGTGACTTAAGAGTATATAGCAGAACCCGACAACAACTGTCGACCAGAAGCCCACCATACATAACACCCTCGATCCAACCCAAGATCCCCCTTTTCTAATGGGGATGAAGATTATATAATCCTGTTCTTCGTACCCCCAAACCATCAACCGTTCACAAATCTAGAGCCCGTGGCTGCTACTGAGCAATTCCTGATGATAAACCCAATAACACTGCCCGACCCGGGAATCGAACCCAAGACCTCATAAAAAAAACATAGTAAAACTCTTTTCTTTTGTCCACAGATGCTTAAAAACCTGACCTGGTACACAGAACGCGCGATCTCTGAGATATCACTGGGAGGCCTCATGGTGCTGGTCATCCTGCGCGCGCTGCAGTACAACATGGTGCGCGTACGGGACAAGTATCTACACACCAACTGCCTTGCCGCCATCGCTAACATGAGCTGTGAGTCCTATCATCATCTGTCTAGCCTTTTTTAGTTCGACTCCCAACCGGGTGCTGAAGAATACTAGTATTTTATATAGAGCTATTTTCTACATAAACAGTCTATTGCACCAAAACGATTATTGTATATGTCGACTAAGAGGTATAGCGTCATATTCATCATATTTTAATGAACATACAACCTGACACTGACCTGCAAATTGCAAAAAAACGTAAGATAATTTAAATTTCGCGGGCTACGTAATTTGCGCAAACACTAAAGCTTTGGTTATTCTTCACTGTATTTAAATATAATTTGTGTTTCAGGTGAATTCAGAAACTTACATCCATACGTAGCTCAGAGGTTGATATCACTATTTGAAACATTGACGAAACGAAGAGCAAGACTTTGCAGTGAAATTGAAGGTAGAAAAATGATTCAATACTGGCTTTAGTCGTGCAAGTTTAGAAAAAATAACCCATGATCGTACTGTATGGTGTCGGACGTAAAGAATAGCACCATCGCATATCTTTCCGTGGGTGTCGTAAGAGGCGACTAAGGGACTTACCAGAGAATGGGCAGCAGCGTTCTCTGTGCCTTTGTAACAACCGTACTCCGATCGCCAACCCGCCTGCCAAACGTGGCGATTTAAGTAAAACCCCCCTTTGGAGGAGGCCTATGTCCAGCAGTGGACGTCTTTCGGCTGAAATGATGATGATGATGAACTCATCATCTACCTGGCCTTTTCTCTATGTTGGGGTCGGCTTCCAGTCTAACCGGATGCAGCTGAATACCAGTATTTTACATGGAGCGACTGCCTATCTGACCTCCACAACGCAGTTAGTCCTTTATCGATACTGAACCTAACCCTAAGCTAAGGCACGCAATTTCTTAAGCACCCTGTATATTATGGCCACGAACTAAGAAAAGATGGAGTAACTGGTAAAAAATATGAATCTCTATGAGTTTCAACCTTATCACCAGTGATCGGAGTAGGTAGATTGATTTTTGGTACTTGTATCATAAATGTTCCAGAAAGAATATTTATTTATTTATTTATTTATAACCAACTCATGCTAACAGTTTACACCACACATATAAGTTATTGGTTGAACATAAAATTAAGTAGAACTACATAAAATTTTAAGTCAGTTCAAAATCAAAACTGGAATTAAAAACAAAACAAAAATAGTAATCATATTAGAAATTAAACAATATGGTAGATGTAAGAATAAAAGTAAATAAAACAGTTTTAGTAGATAGAATTACAATGCAGAAAATGAAATTACAATAAAAATAAAAATACACTTTGTTTACCCAGAGGAGATAGTACTGGGAGCAGCAGCGGACTCTAGGTATCGAGATGCGGTGTTGAGGAGACTGCGAGAGTTCCGTGCTTGCAAAAATATCCATCGATAAGTCATTTTCCCGGAAAGTAATTCCGGTATTTCCGGATCCAATTAAATATTGTTAATGTTGATAGTGATATTATGACTACTCAATTCATTTAAAGGAAGGTACCACCGGTTAGTGCACCACCCATGATCCTTTGCTCTGATGGGTCGTTGGGTTATGTCAAATCGTAAAAAAAAATATGAACAATATAATATTGCTCATTTTAATACAATTCATACCTAAGTTCCGGTTTTTTTAACAATCAACCATTTCCGAAAATCCGGAGGAATGTCCATGAATGTCCACGAAGCCGGCACTTGTTCTCCCCGTCATTGCGATCATTTTTTTGTTCTAGACCATACCTGGGAACCTTCTAGTTACGGAGATATTGGGGGTCAAAGTTCCAAGTTTTTTTTTTTATTACATGTTTTAATGTAAGATTTTTACTTTAAACACCTCCAGGACCCCCTTACTATTCACTCCATCCATCAGCATAATGTCTTGAGTGCCTTACATTGAGTCCTACTGAAAAACGTGATTTTTCAGTCCAAAAAAAAAAGTCGTTTCCCAGCAGTTTGATGTACATAATGCTTGGTTGCCGGCTTCGTGAAGACTCTGTTTACACCCTGTATACGTTTCGGATCAATGACCCCAGTTCAATCTACCTACTCCGATCTCTACTTATCACTATTGAGTTGGATGTGTGGAGTGATTAGAATGGTTAAAATAAGAAAGTATATTAGTGGAAGTTTGAAAGTGGCGCCTGTTACAGAAAAAGTGAAAGGAAGTCGTTTGTCTTGGTATGGACATGTAATGAGGAGGGACGAAACGCATGTGACTAAAAGAGTGATGGACATGAATGTTGATGGATGAAGAGGGAGAGGAAGGCCAAAGAAAAGACGGATGGATTATGTGAGGAATGATATGTAAGAGAAAGGAGTAAATGATGCCGTGACGTCTGACAGGGGAGAAGACGTGTTGCGCCGACCCCAAGTAGAATGGGATAAGGGCAGGAAGATGACGTTAGTTGTAATAATGTGATATTTAAGAGATTTAGACGCACTTTTTAAAATGTAATAATGTATTTCAGGTGGCGACATAAATAGTTTAGAGCTTCCACATCACCTCGAAGAAAAGACAGAAGAAATTGTGAGTAGTATACATTGTTATATTTTTGTACTACTTCCCTTTATGAATAGAATTTTGTTACCATTTTCAAAGGTTTTAATTTTTTGAAGTGAAAACTTCTTTAGCATCGTTGTGATTTGAAAGTCGATGAAACGAGAGTAAGAAAGAGACATATATTCATAAGATTTAACGTGGGAGAAAATGAGATAGGAAGCATTATACAGTGTTTATCTTGAAGCCAAAATTTTTGTAGGTTTCACTTTTACCACGTGTGAATTGCACACATGTTTTGGTTTATTTTTGTACGGAACCCTAATTATTTTTCTAAATTACAGTATATAAGACTATATTAGACCTTATAACATCAGCTATCAGCCAGTAAAAGTCTCGTCAAAATCGGTCTAGCCGTTTCGGAGATTAGCCGGAACAAACAGACAGACAGACAAAAATTGAAAAAATGTTTTTGTTATAAGTATACAGGGTCAATTTTCCAAGTGGGCTTGGATAGCCAAATACGAAATTATGAGAAAAAATGGCAAAAAAAAAAAACATATGTCTAAATTATATGTTCGCATAACTCGTCAAAATGTAGGACACAACTGATTTTTTTTGCGAGCTCAGGATTGTTCCCATAGTGAAAGTAGTTCGTAACGATGAGTACAATGAACCCTTAAGAGATTTCGTGTTTGAATAGATAAGATCTTATACAACATTAGTTTTAGTATATGCGAAGCCCGAAACACGTGACTAGTATTTTTATGTAAAGAATCTATGTAAAAAATTTCAAAACTGTATCATGAAAAATCACAAAGTTATAAGCTTGTTCTGTTACCTGATTGTCCGTACTGCTCACATGCTCAGTTGCTCACCCAGCACGCGGCGCCTCCAGCGTCGTCTTGCACTCATATATCGCGCAATGTACAACGCGGTAACCTTTTTAAATATTTTTGGGACAAAATTTAACATGGTTTAAAAATTATTGGAATCGAGTTACTTATTCTGAGCAAACTATATTCAGGTTTCGCTTAAACTAAACATAATGTTGTATAAAGGAGGTTTAGGTCCCAGGTTCCAGCACTGGGAACATTATAGGCCGATTATGCTAAGTACATTTCTCTCTCTCCAGATGGATCACATATCAGTCCTGGACGAGGTCATCCGCATGCTGCTAGAGATCATCAACTCGTGCGTCGCGCATCAGCTGAGCAGCAATTCTAACGTCGTCTACGCGTTGTTGCATAAGCGACATCTATTCACGCAACACACGCACCACCCCGTCGCGCAAAACATCGATATGGTAAGCAGTCTGTGAAGTTCCGCTTGTCACATCCGACAAGTTTCGCTAGTCACATCCGACAAGTTTCGCTAGTCACATCCGACAAGTTTCGCTCGTCACATCCGACAAGTTTCGCTCGTCACATCCGACAAGTTTCGCTAGTCACATCCGACAACTTTCGCTAGTCACATCCGACAAGTTTCGCTCGTCACATCCGACAAGTTTCGCTAGTCACATCCGACAACTTTCGCTAGTCACATCCGACAAGTTTCGCTCGTCACATCCGACAAGTTTCGCTAGTCACATCGTCGTGCAGAATATTAGATTTAGATATGGTAGGTATTCTGGCTTGGGACTTAATATTAATGGTCGGTACCATTGCAAGACCCATGCAGGGTTGCATGGGTCTTGCAATGGTACCGACCATTCATTGAAAGTACCTGGATGACAGAGCTTTGCTCGGTAACACGGATAAATGACGTTTTCTAAAATGAAACCTACCTACTCGTAGATCGATTAATCGACCCCGAAACCCATGCATACTATATTTTATGAAAAGTTGGAGCCGTTTCTGAGATTCGGATTGCATATATATATAAACAAGAATTGCTAGTTTAAAGTATTAGATAGATAGATAAATGGTTTGATTTTGACGTTTTTAAATTGTTGATATAATATTTTACTCTGGACGCTCTTAACGTGCACGTATTTCTACATCGTTCTCACATATATGTATACTCTCAATATTAATGATGTAACCATGATTTTGTAACAATATTTTGATTGAAAAGAGTGTCCATGGAGTTTCTTGCCCATTCTTCTCCATAGAGATCTACACTTTGGAATGGGCAACTACAGTACTTTCACAAGTTATTATGCCTTGTGTCTGTGACTGTAGCTTAGCCTAATTTGTTTTTCTGACATTCAAAAGTGCCTGTAATGGTCTAATTGAAATAAATGCTTTTGAGTTTGAGTTTGAGTTTACTTTTGCCAACCCAGTTAGGGTTGTGGAGGTCAGATAGACAAACACATTGAACTAATTTTCTATGGTTTCCGTTTCCAGGTGATAGGCTACTTCTCAACGCGCCTGCAACGCGTGCAAGAAGGCGCAGGCGGCGATCTTGGTGTCACCGAAGTGTTGCAGTGCATCAAGAAAGGGGCTGAGCAGTGGTCCAGCGATAGGCTTAAGGTATAAGACACATAGCTTTTGAAAGGTCTTAAAGGGTGTAAAAAGACTCTTAACGAAGCCGAAAAGCACTTGTTCTACCCGTCATTGCGATCATTCTTTTGTTCTAGACCGTATTTGGGAACCTTCTAGTTACGGAGATATTGGAGGTCAAAGTTCCAACTTTTTTACATGTTTCTTTTTAAATACATTTTTTTTTTTACTTAAGACACCTTCGCGACCCCCGTACTATTCAATCCATCCTTCAGCACAATGTTTTGAATGCGTTACATTGAGTCCTACCGTAAAACATGAACATAAAAACATTTTTCAGCCCAAAAAAGAAAGTCGTTTCCCAGCACAATTTTTTGCGTAAAGTTACTTAGTTTAATGTACATAATGCTTGGTTGACGGCTTCGTGAAGAGTCTGTTTACACCCCGTATAAAAACATCTGTACCAAAAAAACGATATTATATGCAAACAATTTTGCGCCAGCCGTCCAGATCCGTACTTTCGTAGAGGTTGAAGAAAAACTGACGTGAGCCCTGGAAGCACTCGGAAAATTCTAACCCGTTGAAAATGAACTTGTAGTCAATATATTTTTCACCCTTGCGCACATTTACGGCCACCCTTTTTAACCGACTTAAAAAATGAGGAGGTTCTCAATTTGATTGGTATTTTTTTTAATGTATGTGATCTAATTTGCGTGATTCTTCTTTATTTTGATGCGGAATTGTTGTTTGGTCCCATAAAAATTAACATAGTTCGGTGCAGTAGTTTTTATTTTATGAGCATTTTTTTAAACAACATTTTTTTATTCTATTTTTGTGTGTATGTTCACCGATATCTTCGCTAATTGTAAACCGGTTTTGAAGCTCCAGGAGTCGGTGACAAAAAAACTGAATCAAACAAACTAGACTCATCGACTTCAGAAGCTAAAGTTATTTTTCACTTTTTTGTGTTTTGAAGTCGGGTTTTATTTTTTAATAACAACTTAATTTACTTTTCAGAAATTCCCTGACCTAAAATTCCGCTATGTCGAAGAAGAGCGACCAGAAGAATTCTTCACCCCCTACGTATGGAGCCTGGTGAACTCGTGCGGGGGGGTGTACTGGGCGAGCGAGGGGGGTGCGCGGGCGCTCGGGGACCTGCTCGCCTGCTGATCTACTACCAGCGGGCGGAGCTGTGTAGATATTGTGCTACGGACGTTCATGTGTCGGTGGGCTTATTGACGTGGGGGGGGGGGGTTGTGTCTGATTTTATTAATATTATTAAAAAAATACTAACGGATCCGATAAGCGTGGACGTTGTTCGGAAACATCCTATAGGAGCCCTCTGATCGACATATCTCTCTCTGTTCAACCTTTGACTAATGCTGAAGGTCTCTTCCATATGTCTCCACTTTTGGCGGTTTTGTGTGGTTATGGCTATCCAGTTTTATAAGATCGCCCGTGCACTGGCTGGGCATAGGCCTCTCCAATGAGGGCTATCGTTTTGAGCTCACCAGATGGCGCCACCGGGGAGTAAGGTCCTGTCATTAATTCTTTTTGAAGTGATAACTTCTTATGGGAGGGTAAACCGCTTCGTTCCGTAACGCGTTACGGTGCCAGTCTGTCTGGCTTGTTTAATTTTATATACTTTAAAGTACCAATAACTTCATGAAATTTTATTTTCAACTTAGTGTAAAACTTCAGATACATATTTACGGTATTGTCCCTAAAATTAGCAAGCATGAAACATTTAAAAAGCATTCTTCCCGCAAGCTACTAATAAATTAGGAATGGCTCAATATTGAGCACAATCGTGAATATTAGTAAAAATGCGTGATAAACAAGAATTTATGTGGTACCACAAATAAAAACCCGACTACTGAAAAGTCACGCTCCAATTAAAATCGGGGTTTACAAGGTAAAATCGACTCCTCCTATTGTTGAAGTCGGTTAAAATGTAGCCTATGTTACCCGGGCCATAATAACAAATCGATTGAAACCTTATTCATTAAAATCGGATGAATAGTTTAAGACTTTAGGCGCTACGAAAGAACATAAGTTAATACAAACATACATAGACTGCTAAATCATTACCCTTCCTTTTGGCTTCGACGTAGTCGAGTAAAAAGCGCGAACACTATGGCATCTGATATTTCGGAAGACCTTGATCTACACGAACGCCTCTAGCGGCGAATTGATGCGCGATATCCCCCTTTGCGTGCATCATGTGAAATATTATTGTTTTATTTCAAATCTGACACAATCACTTCGTTTCACTCGCACCTAAGTGACGACTTATATAAAAACATAATTATGATATTCACATTATGTGTGACGCATAAATGCGATGGTATATTATACTAGATATAGTATCTTTACAAAACATATTGGTTTCTTTTCGATTCTTTCTAAATGATAAGAAAGATATTGTCATCTATAAAAACCTGTAAAATGACAATATTTTTACAAAACAATTTATTTAAAATATATTGTAGTATTTTTTTTTGATAATGTAGTAAGTTAAAACCTACTTACCATTAATGTTTTCACCATTCATGGGAAACCTTGTATATTATATTATTCAATACCTGGTAAAACGGGGTGAATAGCAACGCAGGGTGAATCAGGACAAAACTTAAAATATTTTAATATTAAAAAAAATCTATTTAAATAAAATTGGGTCGAATAATATTACCAATTAAAACTATAAAAGGTATTAAAATAGAAGGTGTTCCTTGGGGAATTATATGAATAAATATATGTTGAGAAGCAACGTTTCTATTCACCCCGTTTGACGGTATCTCAAAAACATTCTCAAACATACCTACGCTTTATGGATCTTTTGGCTCGTCACAAAAATCGGAACTAAAGTTTTATTTTTTTGGCTCTTGCAGGTCACAGAGGACAGTCAGCTTAACCTTTTGACCTCCAGAACATAAACACACGCGTGTGCCCTACACGCCAACCCACAATTTCACCTACCATTTTGTCACATATTTGTGTCGTATAGCGTACGCGCTTGCTTGTCACGTATCTGTGACACTGGCAATCAAAAAGTTAACCAGACTGTCCTGTGTATGTCTTGAGTGTAAGGCCTCCAGCAAGAGGCAAAAAAAAAAAGCTAAGTGACTACACTCTCGCGTGAGTCCCTGTGGGCTACGCGCCTCGGCTTAAGGCGTCATTGGGAGAGACTATAACAAGTCAATGTTTACAAACAGCGATCCCTGTCAATTACATCTGACCGCTAAAAGATCCTTCTAGAACTTTTATATTTATTCCCAAAACTTAACATGGACGCTAAATGAACCTGAACATAATATTTCCTGAATTTGTCGGATTTTATGCCTACTTATACGTTAGAATAGTTATTTGTGTTCAAACCATCATTTAATTTTTAATAAATTCTATGCAAAATAAAAATCCTCTGTGGATTTTAGAAAATCTATTTATTCGAGTAGTTAATTATTCATTGTTCAACTATTATATAATTAAATATAATATTGTGTTAAATAACTAATTTATTTACTTAAAAATTACCTCCTTGAGTGACGAGACTGATATGTATGTCCAGCACTCAGCCTCGCAGCCATCATGTTGGTTTATCTAATATTTTATCAAGGCATAATTATATATTTATTCATCATTAAGTTCTTGGTAGAATTGTCTCTCAAAGACATTGGAGGTTTTTTTTAAATGTACGTTATATATATATTTTTTTTTCAATTTAAATCGTCAGATTCCCCCGAATTTCATTCAATAATTATGGTAACAGTCAAATATATGATTCGATAGATTACTCTACTTAGTCGCAAGAAAAGTGCCAGTACTGACACGAGTGAGCTAACACGATTAACTTTTAACGCGAAGCGGCGAATCGAACGATTTAAATCATTACCACATTAACATATAGACATTCCCTTCTTGTTAGTGCCTTTATATAAGGATCAATTGTATGCTATCTAAAGTAAACTTAATTATTATAATATTGACTTGTTTTTAATACTTTTCCTATCTACATGTATCTTTTGGCGCGTGGCGATAATCGGAACTAACCCCAAACCACCATCTTGTTTTTTTTTTCAAAACTACACAAATGTGTAAAAGCGTCCCGCTATCAACGTTACTCGAGCGCCAAAAGATTCTTGTAGAACTTTGAATTGAATTCATGGCTGAATTCACATATTATTAAAGTGTTACCAGTATATTTTCAACTTCAAAAATACGATTTAGTTCTTAATTCAATTGGTTATTTTATGACATAACAATATTTGAATGGTTTTTTTTTTGGAGAACTGCCTATCGTATCTACCATGACTTTTCCCAGCTGTATAACCGGATGCAGCCGGATGGCAATATACGGGGTGGAAGGGACCGACGCGAAAACGGTAATCACATATTCAGTACAAAATATTTTATTTCACATAGTCCTACATACGTAGGCACTTATAAAACGTCGATAAAAAGGTGCACAGTTCGGTTGGTCGTTTGTTATGGAGAAGAACCGGTAAGAAAAAAATGAGCTGTTCAATACATTTTGAACTTGTAGGTATTGCACTTTTGTAGGAAACAGCTGGTTTTTGAACCGACTTCAAAAAAGGAGGAGGTTTTAAAGTCGACTGTTTTTTTTTTGTTTTTCTTTTATAACCGATGAAAAATTTATGTGGGGGGACTGATTACATGGTAACGTTTCCGCGTCGGGGTCCCTTTCACCCTGTATATAATGGTAACATTATAATTTAATACTTATTTTTCTCAATATCTAACTTAGATATTTATTTTTATGTATTTTAAACTTGTTAGATTTGTACATAAGCGTTTTAAAGTGGGCGCAAGTAATATATAAACGGTGCAATCCGTTATTGTATGTCGACATAAACGTAGATTGTACAAAACGCAATATAGGCTAGTGAACAATCAATAAAAAATGATATTTAATTACATTTTAAACGTGTTTTATTGATTTTTTTCCTGAAATAATCAGACCGGTTTCTGTAATCACAATTTTTTATCGTGTGGCTAGTGCCTAACAGAGGTGCCGATTCCCTTGTTCACAAACTAAACTAAATTTAAGTTGAGAGCATCTTTTTCTTTCTATTTCATTATGAAAAGGACAGATGATAAATATTAGTTTAGTCCTGTCAAATTATTCAGCACCTGACGTAATTTGATGTAATTTTAGTAGTCAACTTTTTAATCGCGTCTAAATTTGTGTCAGGCGCTGGTTAATTTGACAGGACTAAACTAAAATTTATCTTCTGTCCTTTTCTTAATGAAATAGAAAGAAAAAGATGCACTGAACTTAAATTTGGTTTAGTTTGTAAACAAGGGAATCGGCACCATTGTCAGTTTTTATGCTGCCCATGGGCCTCTGACTTGGCTTTACATGCCGTCAAGAAATATCTCCCAGGCATGCTGGTTTCCTCACGACATTTTCTTTCAACGAAGCAAGTGATAATTATACAATATGCACATGAGTCCAAAAAATCAGAGATGCGAACTCGAGACCTATGACTTGGCAGTCCGACGGTTAAACCACTAGGTTATCTATGCTATGAAATCACAATGAGAAATATTGAAACTTTGATTTGTGTATTTGAGTTTACAGAATTAAGATGTAACAGGAGGCGAGCCTGTTACTAAAAAAGTACACCTTTGTCTAACTCACCCTTAGGGGAGACTGGTGTCGTTATGAACTGTTTAACGTTTTGACCGCCACAAACGTCTATGGACGTCAAATCAAAAAGTACGGACGGCATGGCACGTCGAAAATAACACTTTTTTACAGTTGCTTGGCGTAGAGAATACAGATTTTCGTTATTGACGTGGTGGTCAAAAGTGGTGAAACTGAAGCGAAAGCTGGGTTATAAAAATAAATCACAAGTTGACTACGGGAAGAAACAAAATTAATTAGTTTTTGAAGGATTATAGGAAAATTAAGCCAAGCTGAGGTGGGAGTTGGCTGGCCATGTAGCACGGATGCACCCGGAGAGGTGGGCAAAGATCGTCACTCACTGGGCGCCTGAGGGTGGACATCGCCGACGAGTTAGACCGCGGCAAAAGTGGTGTGACGATCTGATCATGTTCGCGGAGCAAGCGTAGCCAGAATTTCTTAACTTAACTCTTAAATTCATGTAATCCTATTCAATGAATATTTCACTAAAAAGTCATTCAATAGGATTAAATGGACTTACAGGGTTGTATTGATGATTTTCACGATTGTAATTCTGTAACTACATACGCGTTACCGGCGCGACTCATTTTTTATCAACGTATAATCTGACACTGACCTGCAAATTGCAAAAAACGTAAGAAAATTTCGCGGGCTACCCTGACGCAACCGCCTTAAGTCAAAACATCACGATTTCCTCGACTTGACTCAATCTCAAAGAGGTTTCATATTCATGGTACTTGGTACTTATACTTAAAAATACATACAATACATCTTCAACTGGTATGGATCCGTACCCAGTGACGTGCAGGAGAAAATACATGTGATAAAATTTAAAACATGAAAAATTCTTCAAATGTACTATTGGTAACATTCTCCGTTTTGGTCAAACAAAAATGTTTGAATTTCCCGCCATTTTATCCAGTAACATAGACAATACCACTTGTCGACTACGCATGCGAATTTGGTTTTCGATAATTTTTTCCTTGTGTTCGTCCTTCAGACAAACCTTAAATCATATGAAAATGAGACATTATCATCCCATTCCCATCCGTAAGTATTTAAAAAAATGTGATGAGTTAAAATTTATAAAAGAAGTATAGACAACAGTTTTTTACCTCCTTCTGATTTCAAATCAAGTTAATCGACAATCAAGAATGTGGTGTTGTGGTTGTGAATGTGAACGAAGTGCGTAAACAAGACTTGTTATACAAAAAAATAAATATCTTCGTTTATTTATGATTCTGAACTGTATACGAGATTATATAGAAATTTATATTCGTTAGTGTATTTAATTGTGTCTCTGAAATTTTAATTACAACGAGAATTATTCGATCGTCGGTCTAAGGTAAGTGCAATGTTGTTTTTCTAAATAATTCGTGTTTTTATTATTTTCTTTCGTATTCTTGTATATTTCCAATACCATTTTGAAGTATTTTGTCTATTGTTGAAGCTTTTTGGTTGTATTTCTTCTAATTATCTCGTGTAAGGACAAGTCGCTTGTTTTTATTGATATTTCTATTAAAATTTAAAATGTTACCATGTCTTTTTTTTTTTCGTACTTCTCTTGTTTTTTTCTACATGTAGCACTTTTATTTTTAGTGTAACTTTTGTATTCCTTACTTTCTGTAGGGTAGATATTGGTAGATATAGGGTAGGTATTGATTTTATCAGTATAAACTTTAATAATTTTTTTTTTATTAATTCTGTCATTAGATTGAAAAATGAAGTACCCTCTTGAATAATGAATAACTATTTAGAAAAACTCACAGAAACGATCATTATTTCTCAGAAAAGCAGAAAGAAACATTGCTTCTGTACAGGATAAAAGTTGAAAATTCCGTTAAAATTTTATTTTCCTAAATTATTATTTTGTAAATTGAATTGATTCTACTAAAATAAAAGAATGAATAGACTTGTTCTTTATTATTATTTTTATTAATTATCCAGATAGCAAATACAACAAGGAAATGCTACAATAAATTAAACATAAATATGGAAATATTGTGACTTAATAAATTCTCAGAAACTGACATCAAGCTAACTTTAAGGAAATTACCTGATTCTTATTATATTGTCTTATCCTAAAGTTAAAAATAGGTTCTTATTTATTTCAATGTCACAGGTATTTTCATGGGTAAGTATTAACAAAACAATATTCTATCTAAGTTATTGTTAACACATAATTAGCATAAGGTACTTCACAAACTTAAATCAAGGAGTCTGTACATTTATCCAGACTCTATTGTGTTGAAAAACGAAAAGCTGTGTACCTATATAAAAGTGCAATACCGACACGGTGCGAATGTAAGGAATATAACCAACCAAAAGTTTTGATTTTGTTGAATCTAGAACCGTGTACTGATTTCATTGTAAAAGTTTTTGTTGCAAAATCCCTTACACCGCAGGCTTTAGTTTCCGACTATCTATTTTGGCTGAAATATTTCCCCCGTTCCATATATCCCTACTGACATATTTCTCTTAATAATGACCTTTTATTGTACAGACGCCAGCACATCAAGTTACTTAAATCTGTCAAATTTCTTTAATAGATTTTCAGCTTTATCTCTGAAGCATTAGGTTCAAGGTTAGTTGTGAAAATCTGAAAGTTTCGGGAAGGTTGACCTACTGGCGCATGCCAATACTTAACATAAAAGTTTTATCACAATTATATTCACAGTTACATACTTACATGGCTCTTCATGCAACTGTTGATAGGAATGTGTTGTGACCCAAATACCCCACAATTATATAAAGTTATGTATTGCATGAGCACATAATTAAAACAATTAGTTAATAGCTTCATTCTAAAAGGTTTTGTGCAATGGGATTAGAAGTTAGGTAGTTCGAAGGAATAAATTACTAGAACTATTTCAGGATAATTTCCATCCAATCTCATTTTTGATTATTTAAAAAAATTAGGCTCTCTATCCCAGTCCATAAGTATATAAACAGTCAAACTGATCGAACTAACTTCACTTTTAAGAATGCATTAATAACTCATTGAAGGAGATGTTCTTAAAAAACCGAGTAGTAAAATTCTTGATTCTCTATTTTTCCTAGAAGGAATAAATGGGGGTAGCCCACTCAATCATCATGGTTAAAGGGCTGAAATTACGACAGTAAGAGAAACACAAACTCTGTTTGGAAACCTTCTGAAGTAATTAATGGTGGCCAATTCTCTTGCCTCAAAAGAATTGATTCAGAATAAAAAATATTTTGTAAAATCCACTATCACTTGTGGTGGAATTTACAAAATATTTTTTAGTCTTATTCGAACATCACTTATCCACTGCCAGGAATGGTATTATACACTACCCCAAAACTTAACCCCCGAAACTGTAAATCAATATGGGTGTAATAAGACAGATGTCACTAATGTCATATGATATCCAACAACCCTCGCCTCATCGACAGATTGTCGAAATAAACACATGTCGTCACTTCCGGGACTGCAGATCATGATCCAATTTACTTCGGAATATTACAAAGGGATCATTAAAATAGGTCAAGAGCCAAATAATCTATTGAAGATAATGTAAGAATGCAATTTAATCTTCAAAATTCCATCGGTATCTGTTTACTCAATTAACATCCGGCCAAAGGTGGATGCAATACGTACCTACCTAGATGTACTTACTTGAGTTTGTCATTGCTATTTAGTGCAGTCGATTTTGGGACAGTTTTATGCTCGAAATGTATGTATACAAGAAGCTTAATAAAAGGATGAGAAATTCTGACGACCGAGTGGCCTGGAGTTTTTTTAAATCAACTATAACATTAAAAAAGCTTGGCTGCAAAAGTCTTGTTTCTAATCTGTTGAAATGTAACAGCTTTACCGTATATAGAATATGTTAAAAGAAACCGTTTATTGCCATGACAGTTATAGACTGTGGTAATAGACAATAACAAGATACAGAGGCTAGCTGCCGCTTGTGGCCAGTACGATAAACCTACTTTTTAATATTATGGCATGGATAAGCGTTATATTATTGGAATTGCAATAAACTAAATGAATTTCTTAACTAACTATACATTTTTAGAAGGTAAATCACGAATGCAGACAAGAGTACGAATAGGACCCCTATTCATTCACCAGGCGATCATGTTGGTTGTGTGGTTCCCCAGTCCAGATGCGGCTGGATTGATTGATTAGTATTTTATACGGAGCGACGGGCTGTCTAGCCTCTGCATCAGAAGAGGGATAGACACAGTAATTCCTGTTTTCGCACGCACGTATCAAAACTAAAATAAATGCCAAAATATTATTGCAACGGTTCTAATTTTTACAATCGGTGCTGAACGTTGATGAAATCCAACAACGCGCTTGAAGCATTCAGTCGAGTGTCGCTTATTGTTTGTGAAAACGGGCGTAACCGAAAGTTTTTCGTGGCTGAAATACGAGTTTAGCGTAGTACAGAACTAATCTACTAGTTTCGGGAGCCTTTCAACAAGTAGGGACTATTAAAGCGAATAAGAACTATTACTGTATGTCCATATCCTGATTACGGGTTCCGCTTAACCCCTTATCAGACAACTGGTAAAATTGCAGTAGGTACTTCAAGATGTCGATATTACTTATTATTAGGTTTGATTTAAAAAAAAAAACCTTCAAACCGAGACCACAATGGCAGTATCTTAGAATGCAAAAAAGTCGTTCCCGAAAATAGCTGAAAATCCTCTTAAAGTGTCTCAAATTACGATTACTACGATTCATTACGAAATTTGAGTTACGATACTAAGAAAAGCGATTTAGACCTTATAATCTTTACATAGCATAAAACAAAGTCCCTCCCGCTATCTCCCGCTTAGATCTTTTAAACTACGCGCTACTAACAATTTGTTGCGTAGTTTTAAATATCTAAGCATACATAGGGACAGACAGCGGGAAGCGACTATGTTTTATACTATATGTAGTGATAGTGATGGACACCAGTGTTATAGGTATATCTGTTTAATGCTACATTCGAAACGGATGGACCATTTGTAGTACAAAGAGTATTGTTTCGACTCATGCATACAACCTTGAGTGTGTCAGACCTGTCAGTAAGAGTTAACGAAGGGAAGTGGGTAATAATGGCGGCGAAGGGAACAAATGTAGTGACTTTACCGCAGAAACGGAAGGGGTATCGTCTCAGGAACCTGTTTAACCGAAAGCTTAGGCCCCGTCTACGGTTTCCGGGAATGCGACAACAATCTGTTTCCATTCGTTATTCCGCAAATCGTATGCTCTAAGCGATTTCTTTAACTTGTTTTCTCCGCATTCGCTTTCTCGATACGCCTATATTAGGTGGTTAATGGGTTATGTATAAGTAGCACAGTGTAAGTCATAAGATATGGCCCTATCAACATTTCGAGTAAGTTTTGAAAAGAAATAAGGGTTGGTAGTTCAAACGTGTCAATCGAAAATGCAGTTATTTGACAAAACCGAATTCCTCTAAGATTTAAATATAGAGTGTTTTCAGGCAAAATATAAATGACTAGCTGACCCGACAAACGTTGTCCTGTCAGCTATGAATATTGAATTCGAATTGACCTACTACCTACCTAAGAACCTTCTCCTGACAATAAAAAACAACAACAAAAAGAATTAGCGAAATCAGTCCAGCCGTTCACGCGTGGTGCCGTGACCAAGGGAAATAGGTTTGCCCATTTTTATATATACATATAGATGTGCGGTCTATAGTTTCGCCTGTGAGTGCCAGCAGCGCATAAAATCAATACGCCTGGATTTAGATAACAATTCATATCATATTGACAGTGAACTTAGCGCGGTAGCTTATTGGCTAACTGGGCTTCCACTCGACGAACCGTTTTTCGCACAGAGCTAGCAGAGAGATATAATATTGTTTTTTGCCTTTGTTTTTCGAACGAAGAAACTATTTGGACCCTGAGGCCGGACCTGAGGCTCCCGTCTCAGGGTCCAGGGGCCGAGTTTGGGATTTTACTTGATATTTGTGTCCTGATCAGTAATTGGAAAATCATAAGTTTGGTAAAATTCACACCCAAAACTGCATATAGCGCATTGCTCTCGGTGCTTTAGTGATCAAAGCAATACTGTTGAAATGGTTGATGGCAATAGGCTTGCACTGAATTACTTGGAGACTAGCGAAACGTGGATACACTGTAATCCTGTTGTTGACCCTAACCCTTGGCGTGCAGGCCTGATGGTATAACAACATCAAAATTATTATTCCTGTATTTTTCCTGTCTTACCAAATAAACTTTCGACTACCTACTGATTTTGGACTTTGAAACCTGTCAAAACAAAGGATTCCTTCGCCAGTCTCATACATTTAACATTCCTCGTGGACATTTGGAAAGTACATTAATCTTAAACATTGATGCATGGGCCGCTACATTCAGCTCATTACGAGGCGACAAGTTGAGAACTAAGTTTATAAATTTACTAAAGATCCTGCTGAGTTGAGACTTTGAGAGTGTGCACTTCAACAGCCTTTTTTTACTGTTGGTAACTTCCATAGAAATATAAAACCAGAATTTCTTTCTGATATATATGTATGGTAACTTCAGTGTGGTTTAGCTTAGTTTATTTATTATTTGGCACGTGGCCAAATTTGGAACCAATAGCTCCATTTTTTTTTTTCAATATCATACAATTTTATTATCAGTGCTCCTCTGTCAATCGAGCGTCAAAGATCCTTATATTACTATACAATACAACCAAAGCCAATAATCAGTTGGTAGAAAGAATGGTTTTGAAGTGACATCGCCTGCGTCATAAATTCGTTATAAAGCAATCTATTCATAGATACCAAATCATTCGCCAATGTAGATGAACTCATTACGGTGACAAACGTGAACGATTCGCCGAACCTCTTTTATCGAAATTCGAGAGCTTCTTTCATCGATGAACGATGAACATGAAACTTTTATTTGGTTCCATGCTTCCAAGTAAGCACCTACTAGTTCCTAACTGTGACGATACGATGCACGTTCGACAATATAAGTTATTTACCGTCCACAATTATGAACGCTAGGTGCCATAATCGACAACTCAATTATTTATCCATTGACCCGCTTCCGACGACGCTTCATAAATTCTTCCGACGTTACCAACTCTTATTTGGACGGGAACACAACATGAATCCTAATTGATACCATTTATCACATTACCATTTTAGTTTGTCATCGTTTCCCGCCATATTTTCGTGCAGTGAGTGGCGCGAAATGGAACACGCGAACCGTGCGTTCGAATTTGTTTAAAAGTTTTCGTTTTTTTTTCTGAGCGTGTTTAATTAAATGAATTTTTAGAATGTAGGTTGCATTAGATTGTAAAAGATTATCAATTTTAGTCTTGAACTGGTTTTCTTGATATTGTGTTATTGCTTTTTGATTTGGACCATGAAAACTGATTTTATGCAAAGTGGATTTGATAGTGAAGTGTAACGTTGGAAATAAGTGGACTGTCATGAACTGTGTCTAGTTGTTTCTGCCGATATTTTTTGTTCTAAGTTTGTGTTCTCTTGGTCTATACTTTAAATACTAATAACAATAATTAACACGTACAATCGAGGACATAGTAACTAGATTTCTAACTGTTAATATTAATGGTACTCTATATAAAGGGTGTAAACAGACTCTTAACGAAGCCGAAAGGCACTTGTTCTCCCCGTCATTGCGGTATTTTTTTTGTTCTAGACAACCTGGGAACCTTCTGGTTACGGAGATATTGGGAGTCCAAAGTTCCAACTTTTTCACCAGTTTTTTTTTTAATACATGTTTTTAATGTATGATTTTTACTTTAAACGCCTTCAGGACCCCCTTACTATTCAATCCATCCATCAGCACAATGTTTTGAGGGAGTTACATTGAGTCCTACTGTAAAACGTGATATTTCAGCCCAAAAAAAAAAGTTATTTCCCAGCACTAATTTTTGCGTAAAGTTACTTAGTTTGATGTACATAATGCCTGGTTGACGGCTTCGTGAAGAGTCTGTTTACACCCTGTATATCGTATGTTTTGGAAGAGGTAACAATAATTTACAAAGAAGTTGGTTCGTTTACGACATTTGAAAGTTATGTGCAACCAAAATATTTTAGTGGGCGGCGTAACAAAAAGTAAATAATTGTATCTGGCATATATGGGAGAGATTCGGCGAGTCATGTAACACACCATGATGAGCCAAAAATATTGGAAGCTGTTAGTTATCGATTAAAATTGGACTTTTCTTGAATAGTAAATGACAGAAAAGTAACTTTTCACAAACTACAAACACAACCATCTCGATTGCATTTATCATACTTAAATTGGTTCATACATACCGACCTACTCGTACATTTACAACAATATCATTTCCAAGTTCTCATTAAGTACATCCACAAAGTACCTCCCACAATCAGAACAAAAACCGTAAACGCAGCAAATAAAACGTAGGTACTACTAATTACATATTTCCATTATTTTCCGTTGACCGCCATTCGATCAGCAGATACGTTTGTCAACGCTCCTCGGTCGGCTACAGCCTTCCCAACCGTGGCTACCATGGCTTCCTGTCATTGTGAATGTGGCAGAAAATTATATGTTCTGTACAGTGCTCCGGGAATCGTGGAAAATACCTATATGGAGAGGCTAGCTTCAACCAGTTTAGTCGGTCATTCATTAGGTACTAGCTTAGTGATTACTTTTGAGAAGAGAGTATAACAGCCTACTACAGTTTATGATGAGTTCTTCAGTATATTGATTAGGTACATAATAATCAAGGACAGATCTCTTTTAGTATATAGAAAGAGCAGTCTATGTCGTAAGGGGCCACATCGATGTTGTTGGGTGCCAATAGTAACTGCCAACTAGTTGCAGTTTATCTACTGAAAGGCAGTTTTTACTGAGGGGCTGGGCTGCATTGCCTGCATTGCCGGTAGTAGCCCAAAGTTTCCCGGTAGAATCACAACAAAATTAAGATAACTACGTATAGTCATGTCGGTAAACATTGCAGTAGAAAATATTTTAAGCTTAGACCAGTTCTCAATGGAATCGGGGCAAATATAATTAATTTCTATTGCCTGCCGTCTACGTTTGTCAACGTTGTGGTCTCGCGGCTTCAGCGTAATGTAATGTACCTTTTTTTCGGATGGGAAAAAACCCATCCATGTTCCTTCTTAGCCCTTTGTGTTCCAGGGCTGCGATATCTCTTTCGAACAGTCCCGCAGTCCCAGAACAACGTAGCTCTGGATTACTATTCTTAAAATCGATGCCTACTTCATTAAACCAAATTAATTAGATGTCCAAAATCAAGCAACTATGTTTCATTAAGGTTGAGAAAAGTACAAGATTCGGGATCTAAATTAAGCTACTAATCAAAACAAATCAAAGAAAAATTAATCCATTTCCTTCTCCGATTCCCGATAACGCCTTTACCTAATTTCAATCCAGAAATAAATCCCTACATCAAAACTTATAAACAAAAAACTGCAATCATCATACATCAAGGTATCTTCAAACCCAAATATTTATAAACTTATCCTCCTATTACGTGTCTATCTTGAATTCTCAGACATGAAAAAAGAAATACACGAGGGGGGTCGACGGACCCGTTTTGGCGGACGGCCAGCGATGCACTGCATGCAAACTCAAATACTCAAACTGCATGGTGCTGTAGCAAGTCTAGCCGTAGACAATAAACATCGGACGTTATTTGTGTCTTCTAATTTTGAATCACGGCTTTTTATTGAGCACACCGGTAATAGCACAAGTCAGGAAACTTTCGGTTTTGATTTTGATATTTTTCGCTTTAAATGTTAATCAAAGTCTTTCTATATAGGTATCTGTGTCGGGTCAGTGATACTTTTAGTTTAAATTATGTTGTCTGTAACTTACAATACTTTAGAGCACAATAACTCATTCTAGCTAGATTGATAAACATAATTTTATCTTTTGGTATTTTTAAAAATATTCAATCATCTGTTTATCAGGAAAAATAAGAAAATCGATATGGCATTGTGTATTCCACAAATGCAGCTAAAGTTTTACCTACCTTGACATGTCAGGATCAGTGTTATGTTTACTTCTTTAGCTCTGATTTCAATTTGTTATGTCATATGTGTTATAAGATATCTCAAATATCAATTGAAATAATTACTAAACCGATTTTTTCAAATCAAACTCTGATTGCTGCATGGTGATTTTAGCTTGGAGCCTTAATCATAACGAACGTCGCCATCTTAGTTTTTAAGGTTCCGTACCTCGAAAGGAAAAAAACGGAACCCTTATAGGATCACTTTGTTGTCGTTCTGTCCGGAGATCAAGACCCTTTATCTCGGGAACGCGTGGTGGTGTCGAATTGAAATAAAACCATATACGCAAGTCTACAGGTTCCTTGAAGCTGTGAAAAAATCAAACTTCTAAGTTAAAAAAAAAGATACGGCCGTTTATGCTGCAATAAACGTATATTTCAACACTTTCAAGGGAATCAAGATTTAAAGGGTACTTCCTGTAGATCTAGAATCATGAAATTTGGCCAAACATCTTAGATATACAGTTTAATAACAAAATACCTACAAGTTTATACGGAACCGTCTGTGCACGAGTACAACCCGCGCTTGGCCGGTTTTTCAAAACTATTTCCACTTTCGATATCTACTAACAGCTCTCTTCTGAAACTGTCATTCATGCGCCACGAGAACTAAGCTGCCCTCACGATATCTCGACTGAAACTGTCACTATCTAGCATGCAAGAAATGTTATTTGATGAAAAATAATTTGAACTCCTAAAATCGTTGATTTCATTGCCCCATAAATTTACTCTAAACATAACATGAGCGAACACAATAAACTTCTTACATTATACATATCTGCACAATTTTCAATTAAATTAATAAGCCAATTAAGTAATAAGTATAACGCCTAACGAACTGTGTAATATTAATTTCGAATTTATTATTAATACGTGTTTTGACAGTTATTAATAGAAAATGGCGCCCGTTGCAGAGATGTAGAACATTTGGTTGAGTGTAACGTGATATCGAGGACTCTATGTAGTTTTTGGTTTTGATATGGAGACATTGAACTTGTTTCTTTGGAAAAGGGAAGAAGTAAGAGTTTTGTCAGCTGTTTGTCATATTAGGTTAATTGAAGCACTGAAGTATATAGACATAAGAGTGTTATTAACCAGATTTTGTTAAAATTTTTGACCGTACCATTCAGAAACATATTAGTTCTTGGTTATCTGTACCCATTTTATGTGTGTAGGCTTCGGCTTCTTTCAGCTCGACGTGTTTTCATTATTTATCTTACACTTATACTTAGTTTAATAGAGGTACGACGGCGACAGGAATAACGCTTAGCCAATAATATTTGCTAAGTAACATAATCTCGGGCTAGGTATTTTTGCGATTTTTCTCTATGCAAACAAATTATTTTTTATTAATAAATATTGTTGCTTGTGTAACAGATTCAGGACCCCTGTCAACGAGAATAGACAACCTAAGCCCTTGTAGGAGAGAAATAAAGTGTCTACTAACATTTCCAACAAGTTATTTATGTTGAAACAACTTTATTCCCGATGTTCGCCATATTTCATTAGTATTAGCAGCTTGACTTGAGTTATCATTTGTTTGGATTAGCAGGAATGGCTGAACACTTAGATTAATTTTAATGTATTTTGTTAGAATTGGTCATCTGATGTCTTTTAGATGGCTTACATACTAAATCAAAGTGATTTTGGAAACTGCTCTAAGAATAAATAAACTTTATCTTTAAGATGCTTATCCTTTATTTTTTGAGCACATTGAACCAGAATTTAACCTTGCAAATGTAATAAAATAAGCTAAATCATCATTAGAGTTGGTGTTGGCGTTGCTGGGTTCTAAATGGCCAAACAAAAAACATTGAAAAAAAATGCCAACACGCTGAAAATAAGAACCGTTACAGTCAAGTTCCTATCAATATGAAAGGACAATACATTTCAGAACTATAATTTTGTAAAAAAAACACGTTTATGTTTTAAAATACCGAATATACCCAGATCATATTATTCCTATACTTACTTACCTAATGTCTGTTTTCACTTACAATAAGCAATATCGGACAAGCCGGCCACACTATTCCCTGACCACTCCTGAAAGCCAGAATCAACAGTGGCGACCACCAGAAAAGCGCTGAGACAATGAAGCTCGACGAAGTCCCAGAGAAACAAATTAACTGTTTTTGATTGTTTTAGTTTTGGTCATCTCTAGGCTGCCACGGTTTATTTTAACTACTTACTTTGTTCTTAAATTGTTCATTAATCTTTTACTCTGGACGCTCTTAACGTGCACGTATTTCTACATCGTTCTCACATTTATGTCTAATCTCAACCTAATTCATGTAACCAAGATTTTGTAACAATATTTTGATTGAAAAGAGTGTCCATGATTTTCTTGCCCATTCTTCTCCATAGAGATCTACGCTTTGGAATGAGCAACTACAGTACTTTCACAAGTTATTATGCCTTGTGTCTGTGACTGTAGCCTAGCCTTTTTTGTTTTTCTGATATTCAAAAGTGCCTGGAATGGTCTAATTGAAATAAACGCTTTGGAGTTTGAGACCTCGCAACGAAATTAATTAGAAAACATAGTAGAGGAGTAGGACAATATAATTTCCACTTCCACAGGCACAAAGAGACGTTTACAACTGCCCCAGCCACTTACAATAAGCGAAATTTAAGAACTAAATATGATTGCACGGTTGTAATTTCTACACTCGGCGCATCATCGACAGTTGAAACCCAACAGGCCGCATTTATATTAAGGGAAAGAGATGTCGCATGGTTCTAGTGGAAACGTGAAAACAGTCTCTATTTCAGTCTAATAAAGCTAACAAGTGCACTCCTCACTTGTTACGAACCACACTTGAGAATAACTAACGATTCCTCTGAAGTATTTATAAGCAGTGCAGTCGTAAAAGTCTGAAATATTAACCGCACACTTTACGACGAAGTTTCATTGATGTGTCCTATTTTGTGCGAGTTTTAGAACAAAAATTGCGGTAAATAGGTACCGGTTTTTGGTTTGTTATGAAAAATAACCCCTGTAACAGTAACGTAAAATGCAACTTATAGAGTTGATTATTTCCTAAAATAATGTTTACCGATAGCGCTCTTCTGTTAATGTAATGACAATGACATGACAAATTTGTCAAAAAATGTTTTGAGAAAAAGTATTGAAAAAGCAATATGGCAGCGTCAGTACCACTTAATGCCGCGCGCCAAAAGATCCACGTATAACGAAAATTCGATGTCAATATATAGCTTGTTCGAAATATAGTTAAACTAAAAACATTTACGTGACAGTCTTACCAAAAATTCGATAAAAAGTCACCTAAAGTCAAAACATCTCTTTCCGACATTCTCAACATACATCACAGATGATTTCTTAACCCTCAAAGAGGCCGATTAGTCATAAGTTTCAGCTTTTATACTAAAGTATATATGTTATATACCTGACCTTGGACTAATTTCAGCAGTACGGGTGTATGTATTATCATAATACAGTGTTTTTTGGCAGTCGTGATTTAGATCTTACGATTTGTCGTTGGCACTTCGTTGCGACAAGTGCAATTTCGCTCTGGTTCCGGTTTTATAACTTAACAGACAGCCGTGTTGCTGGGGAGTTTGTTGTACCACTTCTTCTCCCTACAGCTCTTAACTGCTACTTCAACTTATGTAATTTTGTGATTCAAAAAGTGCTATACTGATTTACAGCATAATCAAAAATTACTTCAGAGCATTATCCTTTCTTACTAATAATATTATAAACGACAAAACAACAATAACGTTCACGTGTGTTTCGAATACAACCCGAATCGTTTGTGAAATTCTAAATTAATGTGAACGGAGCCACGGGCGTAAGTTAGTTATAGTATAAAATGTAAATGTGTAAAAAGTGTTTACTTAAGTACTATTAGGAATAATTGAAGGTCTTATGTTTTTCTCTGTTCTCCTTTCGATAGCCAAAGCCAACGAGTTTTTATTTATGTAAATATATAAGATTGAAGTCTGGCACACTAAAAGCGACTCGTATTTATTTTGCAGCCATTGCCAAAATCTCCGGAAAGTGGCGACGACATATTGAATTAATGTAGTATATTCAAAAACTTCAGAGTGGCTACAAAACGTACACATTACTATAACTTGGAAACCATTGGTTTCTGTATCGAGATTTTGAAGTTGAGAACTTGTCAAAACGTTTTACTTACTTACGAGAAGAAGAATTTTCCAAAAGAATCCACGGGTTCCATTGAAAAATTCGCCTAAACTAAAATAATGCTAGAATGTAGCAAGTTCGAAACTTTAAATACTCATTTCAAAAAACCGGGCTCAACTCTTTGAATAGATGCATCTATACCAAGGTTCCTAGAAAAACAATTGCACATTATTAGTCACTGCCATTCAAAAGCTATAAATCGATGCTAACTCTTTGGAAGGTTGATTCACAATAAATTCAATGGCAATCGGAAACCACGACTTTCAAGGATGTTTGCTCTATTGTTTTAGTTATGTAGGTACGATATGTATCGTTGAGTATTTATTGGCGAGGTGCAGGAAACTCGTACGGAGGTTAATAAGTACCTTAGATTGTTATTTATCACTACATATTATAAAACAAAGTCCTCCTCCGCGTCTCTGTCTGTTCGTATATAATTTGTCAAGTTTTCGTGTAAATTGATTGAACTATGACGATCGTTGTTGGAAGTGTGTGAAAAAGTCAACCCGGTTGGGAGAGCTTAACCGACAGACAAAACGGGCGGGTCACTAGTTTATTGTAAAAATAAAAGAGATAATTATAACACATTTAAAACATACAAAATAACAAAGTAAAGCTAAATTTGTGAGAGTGAAAACATAAATAAAAAGTATTGTATCTGCGCCGGCAGTAATTGTCTGGAACAAAGAAGCACGCCAGCACATCAAGCAGATCAGGAGCGTCAATAGCGCCACGGAGCGTCTTACAGGCTATGTAATTTTAATGGGGTTACCATGGTCAGAGATCGCACGGGATGGAGTGGTATGGAAGGAGAAAGGGGAAGTCTTTGCCCAGCAGTAGGAAACAGGGTAGTAAAAAAAAAGTGTTAGCGACTCATAATAATTATCCTTTTATCGAAGAAAGTTAGTTGGTTTAAGAAAGAAGAGACAGGGCTTGTAAGGAATTAGAAAAATAGGTATTTGAAGAAACTATTGCCGGCGCACTACGCCAAGCCTGCACCCGTAGAGTTCGACAGGGACAGCTGCAGCTCAGACCGTATTCCCCTTTTTTTCTCCTCGAAAACTGAGCCGATTCATTTATTTTTGACATTACAATTTTAAGAAAGAGTAATGTGTGGGTTTATATCCATTTCTTTTATGTTAAAAACTTTTAGAATTTGTCTGGTAGTCCTCTAATCATATTTTCTTTTATTTTCTTGATAGAGAAGGCCCAAAGTAACTAAACCGACCCGTGTTCTTAATTCAAATTGCCAAATGTGTTGCTGGGAAGTTTGCCCCTCCTCTTCTCTTCAGCAAAACCACTATAAAATGGCTAAATAATTCAGGGGACTGTCTTTTATTATTTTGACGTACAAAAAGTGCTGATTCTTGATGAGTGCCCTCGCACATTCAAATTTCCAATTATTAACTACTTGTCAAACGTATGTACAGTCAGCGTCTCGATGTGGGTACCCCTCTTGAAAGCACCTTCGTTCCCAACTGGGGTACCCAATTGATGCAGCCCACCGTACGTAGCAGGAGGTCGCCGGTTATCCAAAAGTCTGACAAGCAGTCTTACCAAGAAGTATCGTATTACCCAGTACTAACTGGGTTGTGGAGATCAGATAGGCAGTTGCTCCATGTAAAATACTGGTATTCAGTCGCATCCAGTTAGACTGGAAGCCGACCCCAACAAAGTTGGAAAAAGGCTCAGTAGATGATGATGAACTCGACAAACAACGTTCTCTTATTTATCTTTAACATTTCTATAAAACAAATCAGAAAGAAGACGAAATTAACGGCACCATCACCATTTTCTCTGTCTGCTCTTTTATAAATCAATTTTATCCTCGAACCACGCTCATACTGTATCAAACATTTCATAGCGTACTATAATTAAACTTATGACTTCCCCGAAAAGCACGTATTTTCTAACATCTCACAGGTCAGTCGCCGCGGATTTCTTGCGTTAGACTGACGTTTACAGGACTCTTGACAAGCGCTCGAGTACAATACGGTTATTTTCCTTTTTTCAAAATTGAATTCGAAATTTTTGAACGCTGCCATATTTATAGTGTGGGTGGAGTGATATTTTTGGCGCGGTTTACGGGTCTTGGTATTGTCTATGGTGGTAAATGATGAAAAAATATGTTACAGTGATTGTTGTTTTGTTTATGTTCTGAATTCGGCAATGTTTGTTTCTATTTCCGTACGAAGTGTCGAATAAAGTGCGAACCGTTGTATTCTAATTTGATTTTGTATCTACCTACGACTTAAAAATGGAGTAATCTCTTCAAGAATCAAAAAAGTGCGAAAATAAACTTGCCAAGCGTCTTCTTTGTTCTAATAAAGGTTAAAAATAAAAATGCGTTGACCGTACTTATTCGAAAATGCTAATTTTAAAGTTGTCACTAACAAATGGCCTCCAAGATTTATTTACCTTGAGAAGAGTACTTTCAAAATACCGAGAAATCTGGATACTGCACAAAAAAGGATGGGCCGATCTTACAAGGCGTAATTTTCGTCGCTTAAAATGAGTCAACGAATTTACATTTGCTCGCAAAATGGTAAAAGCAAACCGCAGTATTGTGTGATCAAAAATAGATTAAAAACCAAAAAAGAAAACAATCTTTTCGATTTCGAAATAAATAATCGGAAATAAACGGAAAAAGCTTTCAAAATATGGAATGCGTGTCATTTCGTCTGCGCGCGAATGTTCGTCTATATACAATTACCTCTTTAACCAGCAAAATGAACCGCAATGGGAGGTCTAACCATGTTGGTGATGTTCTCTTTGACGGTTGCAGAGAATATATGCATTTTATTTTTTAATGCTTGTTTTGAGTCGGTGGCATGACTAAAGAAGTTTACAACGGCCATGTTCAACTGGGGTTTTATTTGTAAGATCTTCTGGAGATCAAAAAGCACTAATATTAGTTTCATCTACCTAGTTTTATGTGCTGAGTTCAATATCTTCGGTATTGTTTCTAAAATTAAGCCCGTCAAAAGGATTTTTTTTTCTTAGAAATGCCAAGTCTACTCAGTCTACTTCAGCATTTCTCTGTGTGTTCCCAGTATAGTCCCCAGTAACTGGAACGTAAAACTTTGGACGATTGCCTATATGACCATAATAATCATAGGCAATCGTTTTATGTAAAACACTGGTAAGCTGCATCAGGTGAGACTGGAAACTGACCTCAACATAGTCGGGAAAAATTCTCTGAGAACTTCATTTTGAGTTTCCACGGAAGTGCCAAGTGCATTCTTCTTATCGTGCTAATGACTCTTAAATTGTACCAGCATAGAACAGAATCTTAATAGTACCAATATATCTGTCTATCAGTACCGTAGTTTCCTAAAGGCTAGGTGGCTAGCAGATCCCAACAAAGTTCAAACAGTCTATTCAGACAATTAATCTTATCAATTAACAGTTTTTTGACCAGGCTCATCTACGCCATTACCTAAGACCCCAATTACTAAAAGTGATATCACTAAACTCAAGTATTTTATCTAGAACCCATTTAGTTGATTGAACAAGGTGGGTAGTCTTATCTTTGTGGAATCCACTATGGTTTATCGAAACAATTGTAATAGTCATCATAATTAAGTTTTCTAATCTTTACTACCTAGTCTTTGGTGGTGATCAGAGTTTCTGACGATAACTACGTGACATCAAAGGCTTTGCACCACAGGTTTACACCCGTAATATTCTAGCAGTTAGGTCCCGAAATTTACATAACGTAGTTAAAAAAATTGCGATACAAGATGATTTTCAGAGCAAAAACTTTTTATTAATTTATTTATGTACACACAAAACACTTAACAGGACATTACATTCCTATTAGCCTATCATTGCCAGCATGGCACGTGTATTTTTACAAAAGCCTTCCTACATTTTTTTTGATAGAAGATTACTAAGGTACTTTTTCTTCTAATGCATCAGTTCTCTTTTCAGGTCATGAAAATGATCAAACTCGTAGTCTTAATTATTACGTTACTCCTGAGATAAGAGTCACACGCGTAGATGTTAAAACCCAATGGGTCCAGACGCCATCGAGAATCCCTGATTTCTCCAAGAATTTAAGCGCGAAAATCACGCAGTCTGCTCTGAAAACATTGAATATTTACAAATAGACGATTGGTTAGAAGTAGCTGCGTCCACTGGCTCACTATTTCAGTCGTTTCCTCATTCTTATCTAAGAGTTGGACGCTGCCCAAACGAGGTTGCATCACGGTGACGTTATTATGTTTACTTTTTTGTTATATTTTGTTGGTGGCTGATACATTGGATTAAGTGTGTGGAGTCCCGCATAGTTGTGGCGGGTGGTCGGTGAAACAAAACCACGTGAGAAGAACGGCATGTCCTAGAAATAAGAATTCGAAGACATGCGGCTTCTGCCAACCTGGGCTTGCGTTGTGTATCACTGTCCTCTCCCACTCAGTGTCCCAGCACTGGGAACATTATAGGCTGATTATGCTTTTACGGCAGATTGCAACTATTGCAACGGTGTGAATTAGTGGACCTTTTCGTGTATCGAGAGGTTTCACTAAACATTATTGAGAAACAGATTGCAGATGATATGGAAGCATTTAACTACTATGAAGCTTCCAAATGAACGGTGTCTTTACATTTTGAACAACAACTCAATGCCTTTCTAAAATCTTCTGTATATCTTATGTATTGACAAAAATATTGCCTCGTTTTCGTTACTTCTTTACTGCATCAAAGCGTTGGAAGCTTCCCAAATAGTGTTCCATTCTGATGGAATCGTACGTTTCTTTTTGTAGACTTTTCTTATTTTCTTTTGCTGCTAAATTCTTCGTTCACATTCTCTTTATTTCAACCAGCCTATAACTCTTATAATTTACAACCCCTCTGTGACTCATAGACCAAACAAATCTCGTAAAAAAATCACTGTTTACTACGCTACGCTTTTCTTTCACAATTTCAACATGATTTTCATTAGTAGCCATCATCAGATCGCCTCATTCAAGTATGTGAAATCTCTTCAGTCCGCTTGCACCTTTGTGACTCACTGCGGCGTTTCTAAATATATTTTCATTTGCCCTTTTACTTTTTGGGATTATTCTACTTGACGGGGATGTTGGATGTTATGAATCGATAAACTATTAAACTAAATTCGGTGTTATAACAGAATACGTAGCTGTCTATGTACCTAATGATCGTTATTCTTCCTTTGATGTTTCTCGAGTTACTGAAGGTTAGCTATCAGTTCCCTAGGATATAAATGTCAAAATGTATCTTTCTCCGGCCGGTTTGTGTATGTTTTATCTAAACTAAATCGATAAAACCCCACACACTACCGCCGTTCTCTCATCTCTCTCTCTTTCTTTGTACTTGAAGTGTTAAATAAATAAAAGACTAAACGAATCCTTGTAACAGAAAATTAGTAAGTACCTATTTACCGGACTTGAACGATAAAAATGGCGACACCTAACATGAAAAGTGAAAACGTTTTATTTATTTATTTTATTATGGCACTCCAACGACTAAATTTTTGGGGTAATATAACAATTAAACTTAAAATCTATGGTGAATTTGTCACTTACAGGTGTGCACAGCACATATATAGGTATTCAAGTCAAGTTTTATAAAATTACAGAATATAGTATACTTATAGTCTAAAAACAAAAAAGAAACTAAACCACATGAAAACAAAATTGAAAATTAAAATAATGAAAACAAATAACTAAATCTATTTTATTGCTCTAAGGAATGACACAATTATGACGAATAAGATAAAATTAAATTGATATTGACTGTTTTAAAAGTATTTTCGTCCCTTCAATTTACATACAAGTACCTGAGACAACATGAGACTTAATCGCGACTTAAAATCGCATTGCGGCACTCGGTTTCGAAAATTATTTCATGACACGACTGGCGTGCCATCCGCAACGAATCGGTTAAGAATACGCCTTTACGTTTTGGTAGATTTTGGCCTATGACGAGTATGGTAGAAAAGCCGAAGTTTTCATCCTGGTAAAAAATCTTTCTTAGCAAATCCTACTGAAACAACGTCTGGTATTTGTTTGGAAAAACAACCGCATACGCGACAAAAAATTTTCGCCATGTGAAGACGAAATTATTTGTGTTTGTTTTGTAAATATGATTTGGTCAATACGTTTCGCGCGTTTAGATGAGCATATCGTGCAAGATTTTCAGTGGTTTAAAGCTGAAATAGAATTTCTAAATGTAAGAAAACAATATTTTACTTTCAAATTAAATACAATTTAAATTGGATCATATTGAAAACGTATCGATATCCTCACTTTAATGTAACTGCACGCCGAAAGGGCAAACAGTCTACAGGAATCGTAATAATCTCTTCAGTAGTCAGTACCAAAATAAAATCATCGCTGCATTTCTGAGATGTGCATCTACAGTTTTTTTTTTGCGTCTAATTTCGTCGACGGCACAAGCCAGTGTGTGCGCGCACGGGCCAACGAGCGCTTCTAAACTTTCAATTTAATTCATAGATTATAACTTCAGCCACCTTGGTAAATATTTTTTAAGAATAACCGTTCTTTTTGTAAATAAACGCTTTTGTTAATAACTGTTTTTGGGATTCAAGTACTAATTTTAGTGTCTAATACTGTATTTTTTATTCTAAGAGCCTCTAAGGGTCCTGTATCGGTCAGAAACGTTCGTGATTAAGTGCAACTAGTGGTTATTGCGTCAAAACTCAAAGTGATATAAATACTTTTTTGAAGTACAGTGAATAAAAGTGTTTGTGCTCTATGGTAATTGTAGAAAAAAATGGGGAAAAAGAAGAAAAACAACGGGAAGAAAGGGGGAAATCGATTCTTCAGATGGATGAAAAGGTAATTTTCATTTAAAACCCGTTACTTGTGTGTGATTAACATCAATAAATGAAATTTTAACAAAAAAATCATGTGTAGTTTCTTTATTAACACTTCGTGTGGCATGGGTTCCATGTTGGCTAATTTTGGCGCACTTTTGACGTCCTAACTAGTGCTGAAATGTGACTGTGTTACTAATAAACTATAGCTATTATTATGGATACCAGAATCACTGTAACGCATGAAAAATCTACCTACGATGAAGCCTGGGAGTTCCTGGCGGGATGTAATAATGGTTTAGAAGAGGAAAACACTGCGTTTGGTTTTAAATTACGTGTGTTCCATGACTATGTCTCTTAATAAAGGATAAGCTGAAATTCAGCAGTAGCTTAAAATGAAGGGTTATGTTTTTGAATGTATGTCCATTTCTTTGTTCGATACGTTGTTAGATAGCTTAGTCATGGTGGCACGAGTGCCACTATTAAAATTGTAAAAAACGAAAATGAAGGATTTTGGGCGCCGAATTGTGGCAATTTAATTTTTTGGTATTCTTTTAACCCCATCGAGTGCTTGTTTTCAACTTTTCATTTTTTGTATCGCAATCGGGTTTTTATTTTTTTAATAACTTTTTTTTGATCATTAACAGCTCACTTAAAAAACTGGCCAAGGGCGAGTCGGATTCGCACACGAAAGTTTCCGTACCGTAAACCGAAAAAAAACACGTTTACGGTTCATGAGATACAGCCTGGTGACAGACAGACAGACGGACAGCGGAGTCTTAGTAATATTGTCCCGTTTTTACACTTTGGGTACGAAACCCTAACAAAGACCTGCCTCGTTTGTCTAGTGGTCGCAAACACTACTGTTATTGGGTTTTTCCATCAGGAATTTCTCAGTATCAGAAAAATCGATCTAGCTAGGTCTCATATCTGGGAAAATTAGTATTTTCTATCTTCACCCGGCCAGGTACTGTGTTTTATATGGGACTAGCTGTTGCCTCTTTGCCAAATTTCAAGTTTCTAGCACCTATAAAATGAAGGCATTTCATATAAACTTGCGAGAGACGTTAGACCTCCTTCGTCCGGCCCTGTCGCAAAATCCTTTCTTAGCGGACGTCTACTAACTGTAAACTACCTCCCTGACAAATTTGATCTTTATCCGACTAGTGGTTTTCGATATTTCGTGATGAGTGAGACACCTTTCGCTTTTGTATATCTGGGATAGACGAAGTGCATTGATAGATCAGTTCATACTTAGAAAGCGGCGATAGACACATATTTGTATTGGAAATAACTATTACAACACACAGGAACTGACCAACTCTTATCTGTAAGTAGTTTGATAATAACGACAACAAAGCATTGAACTTTAAGTGATTGTACTGGCAGACATTACTTATATCTGCCAGAGCTGCGGGACTGTTCGAAAGAGATACCGCGGCCCTTGAACACAAAGGGCAAGGAAGGAACACGGATGGGTTTTAGTCAGTACAAGTCTAACACTCCCTTTTGTTCTGCCCAGAGCGGGAGAAGTCATTTGATGATTTCCCATCCGAAAAAAAAAAGACATTACTTACATAATTATTTAGGGATTACTGATACGGAATTACATAGTGGAAGACTGCCACGTTCTTGAACTGATAGCAAGCGCTGCTGATCGTGGGGTCCTGCAGGGTTCGATATGACACTGACAAAAAAACAACACAGGCTCCGATCGCTTTTTGAGTAATGACGTCATAAAAAAACAATTGATGATTGAACATACATAAGCCCCAGCTTATGCCGAAGATTGTGTTTTCACGTTTTAAAAGTTTGTTTGAATTTATGGAAGTGGTGATAATTTGGGACAAAAATCACGTATTTAAAATTCATTACTATTTTTACTTTCACAAATGGTATTGGTATTGTCAATGTTACACCTTTAAGCCCCTTTCGCATCGGACAGGTTTTTTTTTAACATATTGGTATGTGTACGTAGGAACTTACTTAGTCTTATTTTTTACTAGCTGATGCCCGCGGCTTCGCCCGCGTGGATGTCGTTTCGGAAATTTCTGACGAACGTCAAAATCGCCAAATAAAAATGTAGAACTCCACACTAAATAACGTCAAATACACTGGAAATAGCAGATTTTCAGTCATTTTCGGTGCAGCGAAACTATTAACTGCACTTTCGTGGCTCCCTTCCAAGTAGGAATCAGTTTCAGCTGAATTTATGACAACATTTCCTAGTTTCAGCAATTTTCAGTGCAGTCTACTGACCTAACTTTAAATAAGTATAAAAACTGTTTCGTGGCAATATGGCTTTGGCATGCAGATTAACCTGTTGGCATCTTGGCTATGAGCTAACGCATCACTCCTCTCGCAGTTTATTTACTGGCTATTAAGTTGGCCACCTGATTTGAGGTTTGTGTTTTTAAAAAAAAAACGACAGGGGAATCATTCAGGCCTCAGGTTAGCCAACTTAATATAAACATAGTCCTGTAATCTGCGAAGAGGCGTTAATAATGGTACACGACCCACATTTCGCCAGTTATGTTTAAGTTCCTTGTAATTAGTCCACTCTCCGTGGCTGGCTGTATGCCCAGTAAATAGCAAGACGGTCGCCCCCTGTTACATGTGAATGGGCTAAACATCTCTTCTTGCCCGTACGGCGAATACAACCTTGATGTTTTATTCGAGAAACATTCTCAGACCGCATACTGACGTGACTTAATTTAATGAGTAAAATTTGCGAATAAATAGCCAAATAAAGAAAAATAGTTCCACGAATATAAATCTTATTCACGGGTTGACAAATGTTGACAGTCGTATGACAGGGAAGTTCAAGTAAGGTCTGTGATTTTAAGCCTAATGTTAACCATCAGACATGGCCGCAGGCTAGGTTGTGCATTTAATAAGTATTATCTGTAACACAATCCAATTATGGACTTTTAAATAGCTGCCAAACAATTTATCTTTGTGAATAATGATTGAGATCTTGATCACGTGGGCGACCTGGTTTATTGCGGGACAGGTTGGTAAACCGACGGATTAGTCTGCCCACACACAAGATTTAGACGCCATGTTTAATATCATTGGCCATAGCAGCACAATTTGGTGGTCCTGTTTTTTTTTTGTTTTTTATGAAAGCGTTTACTTTTTTGTCGCTAGATGGCGATTCATCAAATTGACTATCAGTATCACTAAATAGCTTTGTGTAAAAATAAATCGTTTAGTCGACATTTGGCAGATTCTATTTTTGTCATCATAGTCTACATTTGGCCGATTCTACATTTGACAGTTTCTTTATTTGGCACATTCTTTGTTTGACAGATTTTGGATAAGTTATTATTAATCAACAGGCAGCAAAAATGTTACCTACTTTTGGTCAATTTAAATTAGTGACAGAATCGTACAATTCATACAAAAAGATGCTTCACTGTAGATCTTGGAGTAAAAATATAGCGTAGCTACCTACTATTTTTTGGAGACCATTGTTTTTTACCAATCTTTTAATTTATTGCTCTGTAGCATGACACTGACAGTCATTTACTTTTTTTTTTTTTAATTGTTTCGGTCACTGACATGACAGTTCACAGCCTAAATAAGTGGGTTTAGAACCATGCAATTTTACACAAGAAGAAACCAAGATAGGTATATTATATACTAGCGACCCGCCCCGGTTTCGCACGGGTGCAATGTAGATACTATATACGTATAAACCTCTTGAATCACTCTATCTATTGCTGAAAACCATTCAAATCCGTTGCGTAGTTTAAAAGATCTAAGCGTTCAAACAGCGGGAGAGCGACTTTGTTTTATACTATGTAAAGATTAACTAATTAATTATATGTATAGGAAGAAAAATTCTTCAACTACAAAGCGATGAAAGCTTGTGTGTAAATTCGGCACTTTTGCCGAATGAATGAATTTTATATAAAAAAAAATCACATCAGATTATTTGTGCTAAGAAACAAAAAAAAGGCGATTATCTGTCAAAAATACCTACGCCATCTTGCTTACATAATCCATTTTGCTAATGTTATCCCCGGTCTAAGTGCCAGTACGTTGTTCGTAGCCGGTGTCAAAAGGTTACGAATGCGGTGGACATTACTAATATTGCATTTAACCCGTCAAGTGAGCTGAATGTTTTCATTACCGGCTGAATGGATCTGTTTGAATATGCATGAGCTATTGAGTGTGGGTAATTAAATGCGAACCACACAGTAAATATGCAGTCTTCAATGTAGTGCAGTATCTAAGTAACTACTATGTAAATGGCTTTACTGGACTTCTCAACGGTCAGTGTGTTGAGAAATGAAGTATGTCATAAAATTGTTCAGAAATGAAGTAATTACTTAATAAGAAACTTTCATAATCTCGTAAACTCGTTGTCCATTTGTTGTTCTCGAAGGCAATGCTGAGGTTCACAATCGCTTACAAAGTATATCCTATTTCTAAAACGATAACCCCATAATTGCACCTATCTATATAGATAGAATCAAACAGTTCTTCACTCAGATCCTGCAGGTTCACAAATGCTCTGGTTTTCAGAAATATAACCGAGGTCGAGTCGAGTCACACTCTACCTAACAACTATACAGTTATCCAAGCCCTGCCCGTCACCACAATCTATAATCTCCTCACTATGTAGACCTCAACTAACAGCACACTACGGACATGTATGATTTTCTCCGCTTCCTTGATTAAAAACTCAGCAATTTGCCGCTTCACTAAACGCCGTTTAACGGTAGGAAAATTGTAACATTTGATTAATGAGTTGTTTGCATTTTTTCAATTATTAGTCATTTAGCTAGTTTGATTTGTGTTCCGTATTTCGGGTATCATGCAAAGCGACGAAATATGGGGTTATTTTTATTTTCAAGAGTTTAGTCCCTTTCTGCTATGAGTAGGTTTATGTGGGCTCGTGGCTAAATAATAACAGCTGTATTAGGCTGCTTGTCGATTTTCGATATTGAGCAATGCTTGCTGGGCACGGAAGAAACTGGGTCTGTTGTAATGGGTGCTCATCCATCCACATTACAGACAAGGGTTTCTCCCGTCCTCGAAACACGTTAAGCCATTGGTCCTGGCTGTAGTACCCACGCCAAGGGGTACCGAATGGATATATGGGTCGTGACGGTCAGATAGGCAGTCACTACATGTAAAATACCTGAGTTGAGCTGCGTCCAATTACACTGGAAGCCAACTAAAGCATAGTTGGGAAAAGGCTAGGCAGATGAAGATTTTTGTCATCTTTGGGAAACACGTACAGTCCACAGGATAGGAGAAGTTCATGTTTGTCCACTATCTCACCTGATGAAGCGATGACTAATTCTGTTTAAGACCCATATAATGGGGCTATCGTTTTTAAACTCACCAGATGGCGCCATTGTCGAGTAGGGTCCTCTCATTTATTCTATTTTATACTTTAAAGTACAAATAACTTCATAAAAAGTTTATTTCATTTCGTATATCAACATAGTGTAAACTTGAGATACATATTCAGAAATATTCCCCCTAACATTAACAAGCATGGAACATTTTAAAATTATTCTACTTTCAAGTACCTACTAACAAATAAAATCTTAAGTTGCTACTTAAAATCTTCAAGTCATAATTAATCAGGAATGGCTCAATCTAGACCAGAATCATGAATATTAGTTATAAAAATACGTGATAAAAAGCACGCAACGCGCGAAAACTCTATGACATCTGACATTTCGGGAGACCTTCTCTACACGAACGCCTCTGGCAGCGAATTCATGCGCGATAACTCCCATTGGCGGCTTTCAAAGGTACTTATTCTAGAAACATACATTCCCCCAAGTGTCCCATTCGTTCTTTTGCTCAGCCATATTCAAATGAGCGTCTCAACAGGGCGATAAAACAATGGTATGACATAAGACAAATAATTGACTATTGTGATGTACATATTTCAACTCGTGCGTATGCGAGTTATTTTGCCATTAGGGGCGGCAACACAGCTTCCTGGATTTTTTCTTATAATTATGACAGATTTCTTGTTGGATGGCCTTTAAGAAGACCATGGAATTATTAGGAACTTGAAATAGCTTTTGAGAAGGACATTCTAGTCCCATTTTTATTATGCAAAAAGACTTACGGACCGTCATGTAGGTAATTTTGAAACCTGCAAAACTAAGGAAAATGTCGATGTGTTGCCAAAACTGGAGAATAGAAAAAAAAACTGAACTAAAGTTAAGGAGCCTGCCATCTATGATTTTAAACCAGAACTCATGTGACTACTGTTATAAATGCGAAGAGTAACAAACATCCACCCTCACAGGGTGGATGTTTGTTACTCTTACGCCCAAAAACTACTGAACAACTTTACATTTTTAGCAAAAAGATAGTTTATAACCTGGACTACCACATAGGATACTTTTTATCCCGGTAGTGCGATCCCGTGGGACAATTACCGAGCTCCAAACGGGCAAAGCCGCGGGCATAAGTTAGTATAGGGTGTAAACGGACTCTTCACGAAGCCGTCAACCAAGCATTATGTTCATCAAACTAAGTAACATTACGCAAAAATTATTGCCGGGAAACGACTTTTTTTCGGGTGAAAAATCACGTGTTAACGGTAGGACTCAGTGTAACGCATTCAACACATTGTGCTGATGGATGGATTTAATAGTATGGTGGTCGTGAAGGTATCTTAAGTAAAAAAATACATTAAAAACATGTATTTAAATAAAAGTTAGCAATAAATTTGGAACTTTGACCCCAAATATTTCCGTAACTAGAAGGTTCCCAGGTATGGTCTAGAACAAAAAAATGATCGCAATGACGAGGGGAGAGAACAAGTGCCTTTCGGCTTCGTTAAAAGTCTTTTTACGCCATTTATATTTATTTCGTAACACTTCAAACAGGTAAAAATATTGTAAATCCTGAAAAGGCTGTGGATTGACGAAGAAGGATTTGCAAGCCCAAATAAATTGAGATAAAGACAGGAACAAGATAACCATAACAACACTCTCCCGGGCGAGCCCAATCATCTAAATATCTTGTTAAAATGTTTGAAAATCAAGGGGACAACCCTATTTCTTCATTGTTAATTACTCTAAGGATTGGTTCAGATATCTTTACGCTATATTAACGTTACAGCATGGGCATAATGACATCTTGAGCGCCTATTGTAACAATATAAACCTTTATGTTGCTAAAGGACAAATACTTTGTTTGATGAGAGCGTTTTTTCGTGTCATGTTGGTACGATCTATGCAAGAATAACCTATAAATGACCAACATAACTTGAGACGCGGTGAAATTTGAAACTACAGTTAAAATGTAGAGGTATGAAGAACAAGGCGTATAAATAAATAAATTCTTTATTTTATTCAAGTGTATGTAAATCTATTCAATAAATATTTCATGAAAAAGTAATTCAATAAGGTTATATGAACTTAGAGGGTTGTATTGATGATTTTCATGATTGTAGTTCTGTAACTACACACGTGTTGCGCGACTCATTTTTCACCAACATACAACCTGACACTGACTTACAAATTGCAAAAAACGTCAGAAAATTTGAATTTAATGGGCGACCCGGACCCGTACCTTAAGAAAAAAAAGCACTACCTATTTGATTACACAGATTTTTTTCATATTGATTATACAGGGTGTAAACAGACTCTTCACGAAGCCGTCAACCAAGCATTCTGTACATCAAACTAAGTAACTTTACGTAAAAAACATTGCAGGGAAACGACATTATTTTTGGGTTGAAAAATCACGTTTTACATTATGACTCAATGTAACGCATTCAAAACATTGTGCTGATGGATCGATTAAATAGTACGGGGCCGTGAAGGTGTCTTAAGTAAAAAAAATATATTAAAAACATGTATTTAAAAAAAACTTATGAAAAAGTTGGAACTTTGACCCCCAATATCTCCGTAACTAGATGGTTCCCAGGTATGGTCTAGAACAAAAAAATGATCGCAATGAAGAGGAGAACAAGTGCCTTTCAGCTTCGTTAAGAGTCTGTTTACACCCTTTACACATTAGTTTGGAGTGCAAATGCTCCGAACGTAGTTTACATCCTACTCATGTATTGATAATTAAATGGCACTACATCATAACTATACAAAACGTGGCGACCTATATAGCCAATTGGCCCTTTTAACCGAAACGGGAAATGACGTAGTTCTTAACGGGTTTTTTTCTTCCGGACTACGGGGCTAGGCTAGCAATAGGCTAATAGCTTCGTCGCATATGGTATGGACGAACTAAGTATATTATTATGTCGGTTAAAGTTGGCTACAGTTATTTTGAACCGAATTGTAAAAAAAACCAACCACTCCGAGAGTGCTGACAAAAGTGAAAATTTTTTTTCTTCTTATATTCTGGTTTTTTTTTTTTTGAAAAATTTTTGCATAAGTTTTTTACTTATACATTTGACTCTACACTGTATTTTTTGGACTTGTAATATGTAGCAATACGGCTAATTGCAACGAAAAAGAGGTCGTTTATCGGTGTCGCGAGTTCAATTGTATTTCCCCCAAATTTATAGTTAAAAAAAGCAGGAGTTTTTCTTTTCATGTATGTACATCAATTTCTCTGTGATTTCTGGTTCGATTTTCGTAATCCTTTTTTCATTTTGTAGAAGAAGCTCGCGCCGTGGTTCCATGTATATTTTATTAACTTTGCTTCGGTACTTTATGACGACTCTATTATCTTCTATATATGCATTTTTCTTCTTCGTCTATATGAATGATGCTTTTTCGTAACGTCCATATTCCCAACTCAATTATGTCATGGACTGTACACGTTCTGTCCAGTTGCTGTTCAGCTGAGAAACTGTCCAGCTGAGAATCTGTCCCGTTGCTCCGGAGGGCTTGAAACTTCTAGTTACAATGTAAAATTGATACTTAACATGAAAAAAAACTCAAAAAAACTCAAAAAAAACTCAAAACTCAAAAGCATTTATTTCAATTAGACCATTACAGGCACTTTTGAATGTCAGAAAAACAAATTAGGCTAAGCTACAGTCACAGACACAAGGCATAATAACTTGTGAAAGTACTGTAGTTGCCCATTCCAAAGTGTAGATCTCTATGGAGAAGAATGGGCAAGAAACTCCATGGACACTCTTTTCAATCAAAATATTGTTACAAAATCTTGTTTACATCATTCATATTGAGATTATACATATATGTGAGAACGATGTAGAAATACGTGCACGTTAAGAGCGTCCAGAGTAAAATATTATATCAACAATTTAAAAACAAAGTAAGTAGTTAAAATAAACCGTGGCAGCTTTGAGATGACCAGGCCCAACCGACAGCGCCCCTTCACGAGCATGACGCATGAATCAGCCCCATTCAGCTCAACCATATTGAAGGAAGCTAAATGACCCGACACACCCGCCACCATCAGCGAGACATTTTAGTGAGCATGACATTCTCTCACCCACCAGGGTAAATTCAAGTCAATGAAAGATAACCAAATGTAAATGGTAGCTTTACAGTACATAGTACTCACACATGTGCTATGCAATTATATAATACTAAGATATTGAGTCTATACAATGCAAAGATATTATTACAATCTTCTGCAGCTTCCACAATAACTTCACATGGTAATCAATTAGTTTGCCCCTATGGTTGTGGAGCAGGACCAGCATTGAGCCAAGCATTTTTATCATCAATGTAATCCCCTAACTTATAATATGCTTGCCTACATAGTGTGCGTTTTATACAAGATTTAAATTTCGTCTCATTTAGTTTTAGAATGTGGGGAGGTATTTTGTTGTAACATTTTAAACAGTACCCCATAAAAGATGAGTCTACTTTAGCTAGCCTAAAACCTGGCTGTACTAGTTGGTCCCTGTTTCTAGTACTATAGTGGTGCCTGTCACCTCTTTTACTAAATAAATGCAGATTTTTCCTAACGTACATGATGTTTTCATAGATGTATTGACAAGGTACTGTCATGATGTTAATTTCTTTGAACAGTTCTCTTAGAGAATCACGCCTACGTAGATGATATAAGGCTCTGATAGCTCTTTTCTGCAGAATAAATATAGACTCGATGTCTGCAGCCCGTCCCCATAGTAAAATACCGTATGACATAATACTATGAAAATAACTAAAATAGACTAGCCTCGCGGTATCTACATCAGTAAATTGACGGATTTTTCTAACAGCATATGCTGCTGAACTCAGCCGTCCTGCAAGAGATGTTATATGCGGACCCCATTGTAGCCTTGAGTCGAGCGTGATCCCCAGAAAAACAGTATCTTCGACGAATTCTAGTTTCTCTTGATTCAATACTATGTCACTAACAATACTTTTGACATTCGGTAGAGCAAATCTTATGCATTTCGTTTTTTTCCCATTTAATACTAAATTATTCGCGGTGAACCAATCATGGACCTGCAGTAGGGCGTTATTTACGTCGTCAAGATTTGTGGCACGTCTGTTTATCTTAAATATTAAAGAGGTATCGTCAGCAAACAACACCATTTGTGGTTGGTTTTTAAATAAATGGGGTAGATCATTTATATAAACTAAAAAGAGGAAAGGACCTAATATTGAACCTTGCGGTACACCCATACTTACTTTTAAACCAATTGAATTGACACCACTTATGTGTACTTGCTGATGTCTATCGTTCAAATACGATTTCACTAACCTAATCGCAAGTTTCCCTAAACCGTAATGTTCGAGTTTAAAGAGTAGGATTTCGTGGTTTACGCAATCAAATGCTTTCGAGAGGTCACAAAAGATTCCTATGGCATCTTGTGCCTCTTCCCACGCAGTAAATATGTGTTTTAATAAGGTAACACCGCCGTCAGTCGTACAACGTCCTTTGGTGAAACCATACTGCTTCTCATGTAAGATTTTATTGGTGTTAAAGTGGATGAGCATTTGATTAAGCATAACCTTTTCAAAGACCTTGCTGAAAACCGGCAACACGGATACGGGTCTATAGTTATTGGTGTCTTTTCTGTCCCCGGATTTGAAAAGTGGTATTACTTTACTGTATTTCATAAGGTCCGGGAAGACTCCTTGGTCCACACACAAATTAAATATTAAGGCTAAGTACGGTGCAATAGTCTCAATAATAGCTTGACAAACTTTAACCGACATTCCCCATAGATCCTCGGTTAATTTGATTTTGATTTCCTTAAAAGCTTTAATGACTGCTATGGGGTTTACATGCTTAAATTGAAACTCAACCGGACAGGCCGGAACGTTGGCTCTTAATAACTCAATAGAAAGCAAGGGTGAGGAATTTAAGGTTTCAGTAGTTTTAAGTGGGATACTAGTGAAGAAGTCTACAAATTCTTGAGCAACTTCGTTTTTAGTGCTTAGAAGACCACGAGAAGTCTCTAGTGTGATATCATTATTACATTTTTTATTTCTGAATAAATTAAAAAACTTTAGCATGATCTTTATCATTACTCCTCCTAACCCATTCAGTGCCCAGAACCCAGCATATGAGTCGAACAATAATTTGTTTGTTCGCACAATCCGTATCCCTAGCTATGGACTCGCTAGTCGGGTTCTGGGCATGAATACAAGTCATCTATAGTTCATTATAACGACAACTCGGATTCTGGTTGTGGGCACGCGAACGAAATTCACGAAGCTTTCGCGAAGTACTGGGCAGTGAATGGGCTAATCTTCCAACGTTCATAAGTTTCATAATAAAATCAGTCGTCAGTTCATCACACACGATGATTGCAAATGCATTATAGCTCGCATTCATTATTACCCAGCAAATGAACAGTTTCCTGCTCTAACGATCATTAAATCCGCTGCGGAGCTAATTCCAAGTCATTGTATTACACCTATATTGTTTCATGTTAATCTGCGTTGTAGACTGATAGCTGTCGGCTACAAAAGAGGTACAATAATATAAAATGGCTTTCGGGTGTAAAAGTTATAAGCATAGCATAATAATATTAATAATCAGCCTCAGACCAAATAAAAAAAACCAAGACATAGTACTGCGAATACACGCTCACACGCACACATTTACATTAAACTACAACTAAACTACGCTCAAAAACTTAGCTCACAGTGCACACATGTTTAAAAAACCGGCTTCACGTCACTGTTGACAGTGCTGTGTCTTAGTTTTTTATTTGGTCTGAGTAATCAGCCTACAGCAGAGGCGAAGGGCGAAATATTGAGAGAGGTAAGCCGTAGGAAAAAAAAATGCTTACGTACTCCAGACGTGGGCACGCAGTCTTGATTCCTTACGGAAAATCTGTGATTGGCATCCTGGCTTTAGTCTTGTTTAGGCAGATGTGTCTTCCTACAGTCTAACCACTGCTGGGACACAGGTCTCCTTTCTAGGAGAGGGAATGGCCTGTTATCCACCACGCGGGCTCAGTACGGTTTAGTAGATATCACATGTCTTCGAAATTTTGTTTTTTATACTAAATAGGCTTGCGTTTGGCCGCCTGATGTGAAATGATGATGCGGCTATAGGGTGTGGAGCACGCCTAGAAGAAGCCGATTCACTCGGAACTTCGAAGAGATATAGATTATAATGATCGGGAAACAGAATTCTACAGACATGCGGTTTCTTCACGATGTTTTCCTAATAGAGATTTATTACCTACTAGTAATAGTAATTTAGTACCTACTAGTAAGCCAGTCTCTTGGGCACATTACCAGCTGACAGCTTTGAGGAGGAGTTTTGTCGATGCCCTTTTATAGTTTATTGTTAGTTTATTAAATAGTTTTTAATTATTAATGTATATGGTTAGTTTCCTTCCCTATAAAATGATACGTACGTTTCACAAAAGGCAGAAGTAACCAATAGTACAACCACATGTCGTTGAAAGCACATCTGCCAGGGCTGCGGGACTGTTCGAAAGAGATACCGCGGCTCTGGAACACACTACTCTTTGTTGTAGAGGAACAGGTTTTCCTACAGACTATCCCTCATAATGAAGTCTATTATTTCATTATGGTGCTCGATGTTAATTTTGAATTTATAACTGATTAATTTTTTGTGTTATTGGTTGGTCTTTAAACAGGTACCAGGGCTGCGGGACTGTTCGAAAGAGATACCGCGGCCCTGGAACACAAAGGGCAAGGAAGGAACATGGATGGGTTTTAGTCAGTACAAGTCTGACACTTCCTTCCGCTCTGCCCGGAGCGGGAGAAGTCATTTGATGATTACCCATCCGGAAAAAAAAAAGGTGAAAGCCCATGTCTGATTGGCTAGTCATCAACTGGGCACAAGTCCAGACTCGCAGCTGCGTCTGATGAATTCCTGGCGGAATATCCCAATGACACAGCCCGTACTAGGAATCGACGAAAGTAGTTCTATATATGAGTCAGTAAATGACAGACAACACTCGTCTTGAATCAATGAAGATAGGAACATTACAGATAATCGTATATGATTTAAATGTTTCTTAGAACCTGTAAGTGTACACTGTAGTCAAGGTAGTCCCAAAATATATAAACTCAATTGTTAAGCGGATATTGTCTCTTGAGTTTGTTATTAGATACATGTACACGGGCATACATCATCTGCCTAGCCTTTTCCCAACTATGTTGGGGTCGGCTTCCAGTCTAACCGGATGCAGCTGAATACCAGTATTTTACATGGAGCGACTGCCTATCTGACCTCCACAACCCAGTTACTACTGGGAAATACGATACCCCTTGGTAAGACTGGTTGTCAGACTTTTTGGGACACTGACTACTTTAACGACTGTCAAAGATCTTCAAATGACAGCCGGGACCAACGGCTTAACGTGCTTTCCGAGGCACGGAGGAAACTCGGTATGTAATGGGTGGTCACCCATCCACAGACCAACCTAGGCAAGCACGGCTTAACCTAAAGATCGACCCGAGCGGCTGTTATTGTTTAGCCACGAGCTCCTCCCGAGCTGTACACGGGCATACAAATACTGGTATTCAGCTGCATCCGGTAAGATTGGAAGCCGACCCGAGTGAGTATTCCCATTTGAGCACCGATTTCAAGAGCACCAAAGACTTTCCCTTTTAAGCATAGGGTATCTTTGGCTCTAAGCATTGGTGCTCTTCAAATCGGTGCTCAAATGGGAATACTCCGACGCGAGCCTACATAGTTAGGTAAAGTCATCTTCAAATCGGAACTCAGCAATGCATTTTGTCAGCAGAATTAATAGGAACGGTAGTAGAACCCACTTTCTTGGAGGAACTCCTTCACTAAGAGCTCTACTGCTTCTTATAGCAGTACCTCAGAGTCAAGACAAATATCAAAGCGTTTAAACGTAGCTTATGACAGCCCTATAATTTTTTAGCTCATCCATCATCATGGCTAAGTTATAACAGCCGCACAGTTCGATCTTCCAGGATAAGTAACGCTAGCCGAGATCGGTACGCGGATGGGTGACCATCTATTACAAACCGAGATTCATCCGTGTCTCGGCTTTGATCGCTTCATATAAAATACTGGGATTCAGTTGCATCCGGTTAAATTGGAACAGTTGGAAGAGTAGGCAGGTTTATCGCTGGTAGAACGTCCCCTTGTTCTATTGTTACTTAGAATGTACGTCGTAGACGGATGGGTGTCGATCGATTGATCATAATAGAGGTATTTAATGCACATACTTTATGTAAATAAACATACGTATTAAAATGCTTCGTGCGATCTAGGTTAAGAATGTGTAACATAAGTCAGAACGGATGTGTGTGTATAAGCAGCTAAAGGGATTTCTTTTTGGATGTAGAAAACATAAAAACATCGTAAATTAAAAACTAGACTTTCTAAGCAATCCATACTTACTAACTAGCTTTGGTCACGGCTTCGCTCTCGTTATTTACGAAAATTAAATCACGGTAACGTTTTAAATGTAAGTGTAACCTATGACACTCGCTCGACAATTTTCGTAATCGGATCAGTAGTTCCTAAGATTACCCCCTACATACAAACTTACAACCTACAAACTTACAAACAAAATCCTCTTTATAATATTAGGATAGAAGATATCGTAGGCGAAAGTAAGTTGAACTTTCTGTTAACTTTTCCCCCTGAATGACTGAACGGATTTCGATAAAAGTACATAGGTAGAGTAAATTTCCGACTCAAAAGAGGTATAGAAAAAGTTTTATGAATTGTATTTAAAAAAAAACTCTAAATGTAAATGTATTTGCCTGTCGTTAAGAAAGAAATCAGCATATTTCTAACTTAACCACCACTTCCGCTAGAAGTTTTAACGCTTTAGAAAACAATAATGTCTAAAACAACCTTCCTTGTTACCCTAAAATAAACACACAATAACAAAACTACTAAAATTAACACTTCCGAACCAAGTTCAAAAGTCCCTAAGAAAAATAAAGAGATACTCCTCTACCATCTGTTACGGGATAGTCATCACAGACAAGGGGCACGTGCCATAGGTACCAGCAAACATAAACATATACCGTTCAGTCTCCAATCCCCCTCTTTTACCTCTCTACCACTTCACGCCTAATTTAAACCATTAACAACAACTTTCAATTCCAACAAAACCATCCCTGGTTTACTTCTACCGAAAAATGTAGGTTTGGATTCTGAGCAAGCGTTGGATACTGTACACATCGATGAAACCGGTTGGTTTAACAGGTCGACAGTGCTATGATACGTCAATTTCGAATACGCGTCATACGGTCGTACCGCCCACGGTAAACGGACGTTGCGCTGGCGCATTTGTTTCTAAACTCGAAGAGAAATTGTTAAGAGTTCTCCAGGGTACTAAACTAGGGCCTTAATTTTTCAAGTTAAAGTGCGAGTGTAATTTATTTTTATTGACTATTTTTGTGTACTAATATCTCTTTGATACACTTTCTCAAGTGAAATTAGATTCCCACGGGTTTCAAGTGTTTGCTACAGTGGGAACTGTGTGTAAGAAATGGTTTGATTGTCACTCAAAATGAATGAAATGTGTAAGTACTAGTAATAAGATTTGATATTTTTTTGTGATTCTGTGTGTGTTTCAAAATTTTGTGCGATTCGTGTCAAAGTGTATTGAACTTTGTCTTCTCGTCATTAAGACTGCAATTAAACTGCTCTTGATTCTGATGAATCGTTGGCTTCGATCGACTTAGTGAAATTTCTTTCATTAATGCCGTTCAAGGTTGTAAAGATATATTTTTAAGGTCAAGATTGTTATTTTATAAGTTTTTCTAAGATATTCTAGTGATTATTTATTCATCTTATAAAATGTCAAAAGTTTAAATTGCTTCCTTTCATTTTTTCTGTACCAGAGTTTTTATAAGTAAGCTATTGTATTTTATGTTCTCAATCAGTAATCTTGATAAGCATTTCATGTCTGCATTCACACCGTACACCTACCATTACAATACTTTATTTTATGACTTGATCTTACATAAGAATGAGGTCGTTTACTTATTTAAACAACGCACTAAAGTATACCGTGTACGATGAAATCTCTCTTACGTTCTAATTAAATTCACATTATTATGGCCGCTATAAAAATGTCGAATATATTATTAATTAGTTTCCAGAAATAAAAGATCATTACGACTTTTATATTTATTAACTTTTTACTCAGCAGGCACTTACTCTTTCTCGGACTCATTTTGGGCTCAAAAATCTAATTTTGAAGTTATACTTCTTTTGGCGCGTTAGGAAAAATTTGAGAGTAAATTTTTGCAATCCGCACACCGTCTAGAAAACCAATACCCTGAAGTTAGCTAGTCAACATACACCCTGAAGCTAGCTAGTCAACATTTTAGTTTTATACGTCAAAGAAGTATAAATTCTTACGTGCGTAGTTGCGTACTAAGTACACACACACTTTTTTATTGTTATGAAATTGCCAATACGAAATGTTACATCAACACAGTATCAATTAGGTTTGGCTACTAAACTAAACTAAAATCAGCTAAGCTATGTAACCACTTGATATACAATGAAGACGTAATGCTCTATGATCTACATTACAAACGATACACCAAAAGATCAAAATGGCTGTCAATGCAAAACGAACGTTATGTTTTTAAATACCGATTTAATGTTTTCATTTGTTTCTCAAAGAAATTTAAACAATCCAGCGAGTCAATCGATGTTGGAAATATACCTTTGTTGGACAGAGGATCGCAACAGCAACAGGCAGATTATTTCACACAGTTCATGTTGGTAGAAAATAACATGATTTCGTATTTAATAACAAATAGAAAGTGTTCAGAGAGTTCATAAATAGAGATAATCTATTAGAGACAATGATGATGCAAAGTTCACAATATTTTGAGTGCGTTGCATTGAGTCCTACTGTAAACCGTGATTTTTGCAAACAAGGTCGTTTCCCAGTAATCATTTTTGCGTAGAGTTACTTAGTTTGATGCGTAAAATGGTTGGTTGACGGCTTCGTGAAGGGCCCGTTTACAGCCTGTATAAATACTGTCTGATACGAAGGTAAAAAACTGGCCAAGTGCGAGTCGCTCGAAGGGTTCCGTACCATAAACCAAAAAAAACACGTTTCTGGCTGTATCTCATGAACCGTAATAGCTAGACAGTTAAAATTTTCACAGATGATGTATTTCTGTTGGTGCAATAACAAAAATATTAATTATTTAATAATGAAAGGGGGCTCCCGTAAATAAACGTATTTTTTTTTTATGGTACGGGTTTCTTGTATGGGAGCCCCCTTTTATATTTTTATTATTTGTTGGTATATAGCAGCAACAGAAATACATCACCTGAAAATTTCAACTGTCTTGCTATCACGGTTCATGAGACACAGCCTGGCGACAGACAGCCAGGCAGACAGACAGACAGACGGACAGTGGAGTCTTAGTAAAAGGGCCCCTTTTACCCTACGGGTACGGAAACCTAAAAATGTATTAGTCCTTAGAAGTTGTAGAAATTTAAAATTCTTTTAAAACGAAAGCTCTCAGAGTTAACTAAAACTGTCATACTCGTGCTGAAAGAACGTTAATTTATTTGACTAAAACAATATTAAATACATGTATAAATTAAAATAATGTAAAGTAACTCACTTAACAATGAACTAAAAAATGACCTCAAAAAACTCCTCAACCCTGTCAACTGGTAATGACCCCAAGAGACTGGCGGCGTTGCCATGTTGTATGGCAACGTTTAACCTCTGGCAGGCAGGTAAAAGCCAGCCTAGGAGTAGTGTCAACGAAGCGTTTTGAAATTTCCTTGAAAATTCTGTGAGCACTTGGACCTCACGTTCCTAGACAACCCCAAACGGCTCGAAAATATTATTAAAGCAATATTAACGCCGCTTACATCCTTATTTTCCAATCCGTGGGTTAAAATTAACAAACCGTCTCTAAAATGACCTTTTCGTTTTGTATGTCCTAATGTCAGCTTGAGTAAGCATTGCATCAATGTCTGAGAAGTCTTTAGGATTGAGGTGACACTAATATCTTTGTGTGCATATTCTAATGCAATAAGTTGGCAGACTTGGCAGGGAAAAATAATGTACATTATCTAGACATAGATCCTCATACAGGGCCAATTGTTGAGACGGAGCAGTAAGACTTAACCATTTTAGTTACTGGAAAAAGTTCTTAGGAGATTATCCTTAATTTTGGAAGTGATTGCTACAGATTTTGGAAGATTGATACGCATTGGCGCGCTCCAGTTAATCCTTGGGAAATATCGTTATATTTTAGCCAATCTATACAAAAACTTGACAAATTATATAATAAAACCATCCTCTAGAACCACTCTACCCATTGGTGAAAACAGCTGAAAATCGGTGCAGGAGTTTTTGAGTTTATCGCGAACAGACAGACAGACGCGGCGGAGGACTTTGTTTTATAATGTAGTGATGCGTAATTTTTTTTTTAATGTGTGATGCGTTATGTTCATGTCCCTACGACAGTATATTTTCTTTCTCTACACCATGAGCAACGTTTTCAATTGAATTTTAACTCAAAATCCACCCGACTATAGAGTCGGTTTTAATATTTATTAAGATTGCAAGAAAATCCCGTTGTAAAACAATTTGCCAATCGGCAAGATGCTTGCGGAGAAAGCACTACCACTATTTCCACCTTTTTAAGTCTTCAAGCAGCTTTGACGTCTTTCTGAAGGGATTCTTCGAAGGGATGTTAGTATTATAACTGCCAGTGCCTAATGAGGCATTTTAGCTCTGTCTCTGGGATTGCAACCTGAAAATGTACCTTGATGTGTCTTTTTTGTTTTCGGATGGGAAATCATCAAATGACTTCTTCCGATCTAAGCGGAGTGGAAGGGAGTGTCAGACTTGTACTGACTAAAACCCATCCATGTTCCTTCCTTTGTGTTCCAGGGCCGCGGTATCGCGGTGTCTTTCGAACACTCCCGCAGCCCTGGTACCTGTGACGCTCTGGTATTAACCTCTGAACGTCAAATTCACGTGGACCCACCTGTTTATTGACCAATCAATATTAAAAAATTAATCAGTTTTACTTTAAAATTAACATCGAGCACCATAATTAAATAATATACTTCATTATGACAGATAGTCTGTAGGAAAACCTGTTCCTGTACAAAAAAAACTGGTTTTTATTATTTTGTGTGATACGTACTCGTATCATCCAAATTTGTCTATACGTTTTGTTAATCTGCTCACCATTCTGATTCAAGTTCCCTTTTATGTGGATTTTGATTGATCTTAGTTGATTGCTGACCAAATCATTGAAATAGGGAAGGTCTTTGACCCTCAAATTGAGCTACAGTCGCTGTTCAATCCATGGGTGCCGTCAGTTTTCTTTTCAGGACGGTTGTATCTTCAACTCCTCATTGGTATCGTTTTACACAGTACTAACTGGGTTGTGGCGGCCAGTAAGCAAGTCGCTCCAGTTGAATTGGTATTCAGCTGCATTCCGTTAGACTGGTAGACGATCCCAACATAGTTGACAAAGGATGATCATGCATTTTCAATTTCTCGAAACTAACTACAAAATTTTTGCGCTCCGCCTGGGAAATATTTAATTTTTGTTTGTCCATTTATCATCGTTCTCCTGGCTTTATCCTAATTTATTCTGGGTCGGCGCAGCATGTCTCCTTCTTCCATACTCACGCAATTCCTCGTTTTTTCCATTAATACAGGGAGTATTTGTATACAGGATGTAAACAGACTCTTCACGAATTCGTAATTCAAGCATTACGAGTATGTACATAAATCAAACTAAGTAACTTTATGCAAAAGATAGTCCTAACGACATTTTTTTTTGGGCTGAAAAATCACGTTTTACGGTACGACTTAATGTAACGCACTCAAAACATTGTGCTGATTGATGGATTGAAAAGTACATGTGGAGGTGTTAAAAGTTAAAATATTACATTAAAAAGATGTACTTAAAAAAAAAACTTGTGAAAAAGTTGGAACTTTGACCCCCAATATCTCCGTAAATAGAAGGTTCCCAGGTATGGTCTTGAACAAAAAAATGATCGCAATGACGGGGAGAACAAGTGCCTTCCGGCTTCGTTAGTCTTTTTACACCCTTTGTACCAAACCAACCTAGGTTAGTACCTTCATTGTCACCCTCTCGCCCAATTCGAGTTCAGCATATCTTCTTCTATACTTCTCTATTGGTCGTCCTCTCAATAGTCACAACTCACACCTATCGAGCCGTATCATCTTCCACGCAGTCCGTTCATTGAAGCTTTGGTTTTTGCTTAAGGCTTCTATTCTTAAAGCCACTATTACTAAATACAATGCGAGTGTGGAGCTCCAACACAGGATATGCCATACCTTCTCTCCTGCGCGTCGTGCACAACTTCACCCTCCAAATGAGGCAAACGACAGAGCTGTCCAGGTTACAACGTGCAGGTCGTACAAAATCTGAGTTGTCAATTCGAGAAGAAGATTGCTAATTCGTCTTGTGCTTGTTAACTGTTAACTGTGCTTAAAATACATCTATGCAATATGCACACTAGTGTGATTTTTTTTGCACAGCAATATTTCTGTTGTAACGTACTCAACCTTGCATCAGAAGATATAACAACATTACTTATGTGAAAGACTTCTTCGTAATATTTCCCAAACATAGACAATTGAGATAAAACGAGCAACTTTCCCACTTATTGTTTCACTCATAGAGTTGAAATTTCAAACAAATAGTTATTTCTAAATGTTCTATAGTATTTGCAGAAAAAATCAGGTCTTCTAAACATTGACACAAATTGTTCACACGTTCAATTTTTTTCTCTTTGTTTAAAGTATTAAACAAATCCTTGAGATTCATTTTGTATGTTTATTTTTTGTGCGCTCTCAGACACTTGCTTCAGCGTATTTTGTTGTTTGTTTTTCTAAATGATGACTGTCTGTCAGACATTTTCATTTATTGAAAAGTCTGTTTTGGCTTACAGATATTTAACTATATCCGTAGATCAGACAGTAGTAGGTATGTCGGAGGAGCTCGTGGCTCAACCTTTAGGCTATGCCACGCTAGCCTAGGTTGGTCTTTGGATTAGTGACCATCCATCACATGCCGAGTTTCCGCGAAAGCTCGTTAAGCCGACGTCCCTGCTGTCATTTGTAGATCTTTGACAGTCGTTACAGGTAGTTGTTTTTTTTAATAACCAATGAAAATGTCTATCTAATCAGAATGATATACAGAATACGTGGTACCGTTTCGCGCCGGTACCCTTCCAGCCTGTATTTTGCAATGTATTTTCCTGTTATTTTGTCAAAATGACACGTTCCACCAGTTCCACCACGCATTGTGAAGTATCTGATTTCTCCCAACAAAATTAACAAAAAAGTTTGTCCAACTTAACTTTTAAAGTTATCTCACATACACTAAGTAGGGACCCTATTACTAAGACTCCGCTGTCCGTCTGTCTGTCACCAGAAGTCTATTTCAGATGTAGTTGTAGTGCAGTTGCAGTTAAGTTCAATTTCGAGTGTAATACGGTATTCATGTAATCTTTGAACTGCGCGTAAGTTGCGCGTGAATTGCACGTCAGCCAAACTGACTTATAGTGTGGCCACATGAGTGAGAAAATATTACTCACTTAATAATCGATTACATTTCAATGAATATGACGTTATTATATGGGGTTGAAACTCTAGGGCCGTGGGGTCCGAGTGCTCATAGCCTATTTAAGGAAATTTCGAAACGCCTAGTTGACACTTCCCGTGACCCAAGGGCTGGCTTTTACTTTGGCCAGAGGCTAAGTGTTGCCATACAACGTGGCAACGCCGCCAGTCTCTTGGGCACATTACCATCTGACAGCGTTGAGGAGGAGTTTTTCGATGCCCTTTTATAGTTTGTTGTTAGTTTATCTATTTTAGTTTAATAGTTTTTAATTATCAATGTATATAGTTAGTTTAACCTAATAAAGCATTTATAATATAATAAAGTAATTTAATTAATAAAACTGTACGAATAATCCAATATTATAGTATTAAAATAAAACGAAACTGCACTTTGATCGAATTGAAACTTATAAGTTGTCATTTTGAGACGTCAATCATGTTGCGTTCCGAAGCACGCACCAAAGACGCGCAACAGTAGAAAGACGTTATTGCGCTCGCGGGACGCGAATTTGACGCGAGCGTGTCTGACAGCGGTAGAGAATAAGAAAAGCGTTGTTTTGATCGAAACTTAACTGCAACTGCACTGCAACAGCACTTCTTTAGTTACGTGAAATAGCCCACAGGCTGTATCTCATGAAGTTCATGAACCGTGATAGCTAGTCAGTTGAAATTTTCACAAATGATGTATTTTTGTTGCCGCTATACGCTGACACTCCCTTCCGCTCCACCCAGAGCGGAAGGGGTCATTTGATGATTTCCCATCCTAAAAAAAAGGGGGGCTTCCATACAACAAACATGATTTTTTTGCCGTTTCTGTCTAATGTTGTATAGATAATCGTACGGAACCCTTCGTGCACGAGTCCGACTCGCACTTGGCCAGTTTTTTATTTTCTTTTTTTGTGCCCAAAATACCCAATGTAAAACAATCGCACGCAGATTTAACCAAAGTCAAAAGTAAGTCATAGTCTGTTCTTCCTCTTCGTAGATAATTAATTCAAATAAAATGATGGATTGCGCGTAAAAAATTACAAAATCATTCTTAGCTTTTTTAAAACTTTAATCCATTGAAGCGATTATAAGTATTAAAACAAAGACCAAAGACAATGCAATTTTTTAAAGAAGATATCAAGAGTGACCATAGATTTTCCGCAACATTAATTCCAGCCAGTAACTGCCCACTCATTCAAATTGCTAGACTTTGCGGAAACAACTGTAAATCGTATCAAATCTTCCGTAATTCAGACTAAACTAGACGTTGTCTGCGACTGCAATTGTTAACTGTTAACTTTAGATACACTAGTCATAGACTCATAGACAAAGCCTGTTTGTGTAGGTGAGTTTAAATTTTTGTAAACGGACCTAGGTACGATACAGGGGAATTTACTAGTGTGGAAATATTGGTCTATCTATGGGTCGCAACGTCGCAAGTGCTATTACAAAGTTCCTGATTACACAAACAAATGTATGTTATGTTCTTATGTGAGATATTGTTTTGCCAGTAAAATTTCTCAAAATCAACTAAGAGTCTGGATTTGAGCCAGGTTTATGGCAATAGACTAACAACCTAGAACTTTTGACAAATGCCTCCCTGCGTATACCTGGAACACGAATTACGATCGATTATCATTATCTGCGTAGTGCGTAACCTTTTTCCAACTATGTTGGGGCCGGCTTCCAGTCTAACCGGATACAGCTGAATACCAGTATTTTACATGGAGCGACTGCCTATATGACGTCCACAACCCAGTTAGTACTGGGAAAGTGATATCCCTTGGAAGACTGATTGTCAGAATTTTTATACCTGTAATGACTGTCAAATATCTATAAATGATAGCCGGGACCAACGGTTTAACGTCCTTTCCGAGGCACGGAGGAAAATCGGTATAAAACACGAACCACAATATACCTATGTTAAAATAACGCCATATAATAATATAGTCCATAAATATATCATCGAAAGGAAACCTTTCAACTACAAGCCGTTATTTCCTCGGGCTCTATTAAGAAGAACCCATAAGCACCCGCCAAGCAATTCCGGAGATTAACGCACACATACACACATTTTCGTGGTGACCTACAATTTGTTACTTTCAACCAAGATGGCGCTAATTTAATATAACAGCCAATTGTGAAACGATTAGGCCAATTGACTTCGAATTACGGCTTTTAAAAATAAGAAACGTATGTGAGGTAATTTTGTGTTGGAGTTATGCATGTAGGCATACACGCAATGAGCAGCAATATTTGTTGAATAAGTATTTAAGTCGTTATTACTTTACGTTTAACGTTTTACGTTTTACTTTACGTTTAAGTCGTTAGTCGTTATTACTTTACAGTTCAGTAATATCTTCACGAATTACCATATCAAGTCTCTAATGATTAACTCTTTTTAGGGTTCCGTACCCAAAGGGTATAACGGGACCCTATTACTAAGACTCCGCTGTCCGTCCGTCCGTCATCAGGCTGTATCTCATGAATCGTGATAGCTAGACAGTTGAAATTTTCACAGATGATGTATTTCTGTTGCCGCTAAAACAACAAATATAAATGATTTAATAATTAAATCCCATGCAAGAAATGTGTCTTTTTTCGGTTTATCGTACGGAACCCTTCGTGCGCGAGTCCGACTCGTACTTGGCTAGTTTTTTAATAACTCTTCCAATTTCTAATTTGATAGTTAAAAAGAAAAAGTCTATAAGAAGCATAAAGGCTTAAATACAGAGGAACACTGCACTAGGCAGGTAGGCATCTTGCAATTTTTTTTTAATTTCATATTTCAAACTGTCAGTCTGATGTAAAAAAATAGCAGAGTTCTGTACCTACGTAGTACCTACAGATGTAAAATTTTGATCAAATTAAATCCTGATAAACACACTTATCAGTTACCTTCAATAATACAATTAAACTGTAGTCAAAAATTAATGCGACTTTCAAGTGCGTTATTCGTTTATTTGGAGTATTCCCATTTGAGCACCGATTTAAAGAACACCAAAGATTTTCCCTTTTGAGCAAAGGGAATATCTTTGGCTCTAAGCATTGGTATTCTTGAAATCAGTGCTCAAATGGGAATACTCCATAATTTCGAACAAGTCCATATAAAAATGTTTTATACAAATGCTTTTCACCAGTCAAAAATTTACTCCAAACTTGATCCATTCGTAAATCAACTAGTTTTATGTTTTTAAAGCAAAAAATACACAACCATACAATTTTATTATAAAAAGTCATTCACCTGACGCACATGAGTAATTAATAAATGGAGTCCTTACTTTGTACAATTTCTATTAGATAAGCAGATGATAAAGAAAGAAAGGGTAAAGATGTACATATACCGCCTCTTGATTTGCAAGTAGTCACAAAAAAATAGTTGAAAATGGACTATCTATAATTACAGAAGCATCACAGACCCAATACCATCCAGCATCCTAGAGGCAAAGCATAATCAACCATGCATTCCCGCTGGTGGGACACAGACCTCCTTTGTGAGGAAGTGGGCCGATATCCACCACGTGGCCCGTAGGCCCAATGCGAGATGATAGATGCCTTCGAATTTTTGGTTGGTTTTAGGGCATGATGGTTAGCTAACGATGTGTTCCTTCCGTTTTGAGGCAGTGGTGATGAATACTAACTAAATACTAAGCCATTAAGTAAAGTGGGGCCACCACTGCTCTCTAGATGGCAGCATGAGATTTAAAAGCAAATCAAAATTAACTTTAATAATACCTTTATAAGCTTTAAAATCGGACCATCGCGATTGAACCTCGCTCTCTGTACAATTATTTACTCATGTACCTGTATTGTAACGTCTGCGCGTCTGTACATAATATAAACGTCACAAAATTACCTCACAGTGGGTTCGTTGACCCCGGGTAATAATACTTACATTGTTTTACGTAAGACTTTTAAGATGGATTAGAAATAAACGAAAGGGTCTTTGGAGTCTGTGATTGGACTACCTCTAATTATATACGTATTGCTTATCTTTCTTGAGTATATCATCATTATTTTCTCGTATCAGCATGAACGGCGAAAGTCGTGTCGTGGTTGAAAATTAGGTAAAACTAAGGTAAATCTTTATGCGCGTGGTCAAAATCTGAACTAACACCGCCAATTTTTGTTTCAATAAAATTTCACAAATGGAACAGTGGGCTCCTTTTTTGTCGTCGTGGGGTCGGCGAAGGTGTCTCTCAGATTCCTACTGACTTAAAACCGCTCGGTGTTCCTCCTGGTCACTTCTGGCTGGAACACAATTGCATTCTTCATAATCATTCCCAACCTTTTTTTTTTCGGATGGGTAATCATCAAATGACTTCTTCCGCTCTGGGCAGAGCGGAAGGGAGTGTCAGGCTTGTACTGACCTAAAACCCTTCCATGTTCCTTCCTTGCCCTTCGTGTTCCAGGGCCGCGGTTTCTGTTTCGAATAGTCCCGCAGCTCTGGCAGATCACTCCCACCCTAACCTACTCATTAGATCCTTCAGCATTGATTGTTAGTTGACCAGAATACTCCTGAGTTTCCTAGTTTTATCTCTGGTTATCGAACCCTGGAGCGGAGACATACTTCAAAGTAGCCACTTCTGAAGACTCCAGTAAGCCACCTCTAATTCGTCTCTGTGGTTCCTTGAAAAACGGCCTCCGTCAAGCAACACGCGCGCGCGTCATTTCCTATTCTCTTTGCATGACGCCCGTCGCTCCACAAGTCGCGGCTCAGTGACTGGCAGCTCCAAACAACTTTAACTTTAATTTGTTTTTTGCAAAACACGGGCCGCTTGGATTGTGGCTCATGGCAAGAGGTTAGACCATTGTACCTAGCTGTCATTTGGAGTGTGGGTTTTACAACAAAGATCGCTGCCTGCCTTAGAAGATGTTAGTTAATACCGTTATTTAATAAATTAACTTATCATCTGCATAATATTTTCACAACTATGTTGGGGTCGGCTTCCAGTCTTACCGGATGCGGTTGAATATCAGAGTTTTATAGGGGGTGTAAACAGACTCTTCATGAAGCCGTTATCCAAGCATTATGTACATCAAACTAAGTAACTTTACGCAAAAATTATTGCTAGGAAACGACTTTTTTTTGGGGTGAAAAATCACTTATTACGATAGGACTCAATGTAACGCATTCAAAACATAGTGCTTAGCTTATGGATGGATTGAATAATACGGGGAGGTGAAGGTGCCTTAAGTAAAAACAATACATTAGAAAAATGTAATTAAAAAAAAAACTTGTGAAAAAGTTGGAACTTTGACCCCCAATATCTCCGTAACTAGAAGGTTCCCAGGTATGGTCTAGAACAAAAAAATGATCGCAAAGACGGGGAGAACCAGTGCCTTTCGGCTTCGTTAGGAGTCTTTTTACACCCTTTATGACTTCCACAACCTAGTTAGTACTGGGTAATAACGATACCCCTTGATAAGACTGGTGTTTGTCAGACTTTCGAGCCACTGACTACCTGTAACGACTGTCAAAGATTTACAAATGACAGCCGACACCAAAGGCTTAGCGTGATTTGCGAGTCACGGACGAAACTCGTTATGTTATGGGCGGTTACCCATCCACCGACCAACTTAGGTAAGCACGGCTTAACCTAAAGAATTACCCGAGCGGCTGGCTATTATTATTTAGCCACGAATTAACTAATATGCATAATAATTGTGTTGCGTCAGAATTTTTTCCTAATTTTTCTTATTTATTCTACTTGATTCTTTTCAACCTGGGGACAATGACTTTAAATTACGTTAATTCACCATTCAAGTTACATGGGATAATCAATTAACTATTTACTATTAGAATAAAATCCACAGACAATGACGAAGCGTTTTACGGTGGGAATATATTTGAACAAAGAAATTAGGTATTTTAAAACACGCTTTCGAAGATTGTAGAAAAAGATTAGGTTTTTTTAATTAAACTATCAATATTAATGACTCATTTTCAAAGTCTCACGGTTTGTGAGAAAAATAAACATTTAGTACATACAATCAGCCTATGTATGAAGTTCCCACTGCTGAGACACAAGCTTCGTCTCTATGGAACACAACGTCTCTATGGGGGTTCGTAGATGTCATAAGTCTTCGAAAGTTCGAAGCGTCTACCACGCCGCACTGGGTAAGCGTGGTGGGTGGATATCGACATCCCAGTCACTCTCATAGAGTTAGAGAGGAGGCCTGGGAGCAATGGGGAACACAAGGTTGTAAATGCTATTCAACTTTTTACATTTTCCGATTAATGGCACCATAAATGTCAACGGAGCAATAGACAATAATAATCTATCTTTTATATTATACCTTTGTAGATTTGTTTCCACTACATCGTGTTACACTTTCATAAAAAGAACTAGAAAGTAGCGATAACATTTAAATGTAACGGTCAATTAGAACAATCGATGGCTGATCGTATGCAATGAGGAATCGATAGATATCGGTATATTACGTAATATATTTCTTGTTTATCGCTTCCTTTATTGCGCAAGTATTGAATAGCTTATGACGACTTTATTGATGCAGGTTCTATAGATGTCGTGTGGTTTTGGTAATATATAACTCGTAAGTACGTACTCGTAGTGCTGTAGTGTATGAGTTGTGGCACGTGACCATAGTCGGAACTACTCGTACCCCCGCCATCTTGCTTTTTCCATAGACAATTTCATAATAATAATTTGTTTATCAACGCTCTCCTGACAACATCTGTGCCAAAAGAATATAACAAGCTATGTATCATCATCTGTCTAACTTTTTCCCAACTATGTTAAGGTTGGCTTCCAGTCTACACGGACGCAGCTGAATACCATTATATTACATAGAGCGACTGCCTATCTGACCAATTGCGTCCATAAAGTCAATCTTTCTTTATCGTGTGGTTAGTGCCTAACCTGGTGTCAGAGTTTTTATGCTGCCCATAGGCCTCTGGCTTGGCTTTAACAAGCAATATTAACGAATTTTTACCTGCGGTTCACTTTTTTTCAAGTTGAAGTTCTTTTTAAGTACTCCTTTTTTGAGTCATTATTATTGGTTTGGAGTGTCCAAAAATCCTGTTTAGAAGCCGGTCTGTATAATCACGGACTAATCTTGTATATGGAAAAGAAAACTTTTGAAATAAGCAAAAATTGATAAAAATATCAATGCTTTAATTTCATAATTATTAATACCATTAACTAAGACTAGATAGAAAGTAAAGTGTAATTTTAGTCTAGTTTATAATCAAGCGTAAAAATTATACTTAGTGAAAGTGTTGTGACATTCAATTTTTTTTATCGATATTTTATCGTTCTGATTGAGTTGTAATCGATTATTATTAATTTACGATTCCGTGAGTTGTCTCGGATTTTAATAAAATATAAAAAATCAATCATCTATAAAGAATATCATGGATACAATGGATGGATTGTGTGAAGAATGATATGTAAGAAAAAGGAGTAAATGATAGCGTGCCGGCTGACAGGGAAGACTGACAGAAAAAAAGTGTGTGTGTACTTATGTACACGCGTTAGAAGTTATACTTCTTTGGGGTACCAAGATAAAAATCTTTTTAAAATTTTATCTTTCGCCTTATCCTACGTTTGTAGAAACAAGGTCTAATATCAATTACCTATACAACCTAACCTCCTAGCTCCAGCTGTACATTAAAAATAATAACCAAGGCTTGTCAATATCTGACACTAAGCTAACTTCAGGGTGTACTTTGACTAGTTAACTCGCGACGGAGTGCGCGCGCATCGTAAAAATTTATTATCATAATTTTTCCCTAACGCGTCCAAAGAAGTATAACTTCAAAAACGTGTTGCGCCGACCCCAACTAATATGATACAAGGGCAGGAAGATGATGTTGACTCGTCGGGTTAGTTGGTGGTAATCGGTTGTCATGGTATGGGCAATTGGTCGTCTGATGCGGAAGAATGAGAAAAGTGAGGAAGTTTTGAATATGAATGTGATATGCTGCGCCAGCTGCCACATAAATTGGGATCAGGAAGCACAATTATAATGAATCATCTGGATGGATGAGTAACACAGTTTAGTCCAAGCAAATACAGTTCAGTTTTTGTTTTACATTATTACAAGAAGTGACAGAATACTGAACGAAACAGCCGACTCGAAGCAAATACGGTAGTGCCGAATTATGGCGACTTCAAAATGTGTGCAGCATCCCCAAGGGATGAATACCTCTGCCTATCATCATCACCAGTAGCTTTGATCCACTCACAGATGAGTGTACGCCTCCTCCTTTCTTGCCATTCTTCCCTGGTCTGCGCCAGCCTCAACCAAGTCTTACCTACCACCTTCTGAATAACCAATTAATATTCTACAACTTCTAGTTGCCTTATAGCCGTAGATACAGATACTAAGCACGCTCAACTTCCATCAACTCTGTCAATATCAGTGCAATCTAAAACCACAACCGCTATAAAAATTGTTCAATCTTATAATAATACGAATTCCTTTACGTATTGATACCCACCGAAGGTGTAGTAACAGTAAATCTGATGAAGCATATCAATACATACATACCTACCTACCTGTTTTCAATTGACTGCTGCATATTTCCACGCACAATTCCTAATGTGTCAGGCACCACAGTCTTAACACCGGATGAAAATGACAGTTCTTTTAAAATTGGAATTTATTATCCGTTAGTGAATTAATACGGTTTGAGATAATATTAGTTGTTGATTTATAGATGTACCTACATATTCAATCTCTACAGTTTTGTTACAATTTCAACGATTGTATGTATGTATGTGTATAAGTCAATCCGTTTGTCTGCCTATAATCAGCTTTTGCGTGCGATAGAGCAATTTGTGGTTGATGGGCCAACGGGACGGCTAGTGATGTTTCTTGTGTCGATATGTCGATAAAGTGTGGTATGGCAATCAAGCTTCGAACATTGACAACTGTAGTAGTTAACATATGGAATTTACCCAAGGAATAGAAATGTTTTTTTTTGACAACCGACTCAACGTCGTCAAATTACTTATACTGGGTCATTTGTTAGACGTAGGCTATAAATCACAGGCGTGTAGTGTGGTACTCATGAAAATGGACAAGTTTTACTATGGGACCAACCACGAAATCGCAAAAAAATAGGTCAGATGCCCCAACTAGCCAGTTGATAACTGGAAAAACATGTAGGGAACAGCTATTTTTTTTCAGATATCAGAGAGTAAGAGTTGTTTTGTAACAAAATACCATACCTACACACATTGCCTTATTTTACACTTTTTCTGAGTGTGGCTCGCTTTTTATCATTTTTCCACCAAATGGAGAACGATAGTGCAGGCGTTTAATGAATCAACTCCTACATTCTATCGATACTATATCGTCTACACGACATCCCATCCCTGCAGTATCGTCAACTCATCGCGTTCGGTACGCTTCATCGGCGTTACTGTTATCTGTTTCAACGTTAGCTGTGCCGGTGCCGTGCCAATCGTGCCATATTGTCTGGCAGACCACCGGCACGGAAAGAATAAAGGGTGTAAACAGACTCTTAACGAAGCCGAAAGTCACTTGTTCTCCCTGTCATTGCGATCATTTTTTTGTTCTAGACCATACCTTCTGGTTACGGAGATATTGGTGGTCAAAGTTCCAACTTTTTCACAACTTTTTTTTTAAATACGTGTTTTTGATGTAAAATTTTTACTTTAAACACCTCCACGGCCCCCTTACTATTCATTCCATCCATCAGAACAATGTTTTGAGTGCGTTACATTGAGTCCTGCCGTAAAACGTGATTTTTCAGCCCAATAAAAAAAGTTGTTTCCCGGCACTAATTTTTGCGTAAAGTTACTTAGTTTGATGTACATAATGCTTGGTTGACGGCTTCGTGAAGAGTCTGTTTACACCCTGTATGTTACATCTGTATCTTACAGTTTCTCCGTATACAGTTACGAAAGTTAGGATGCAAGTCGCCGAACAGACAATTGTATTTGAAATATGAGCAATTTAGTAAAGCAGCTTACGGGAGATAGTTTTTCAAGCTTTCAGGCACAATACGACATTTATATGTTATCCTTATCATGTATAATTATTATGACTAGCTTTTGTCCGCGGTTTCGCTCGCCTCATTTTAGAATTTGACAGTGAAACTCTTAACACAATACTAAAGTTTCTTTAATAATAATTCAATTATGATTCGAAAGACGTGGCGCCATCTATTATCATAAGAATGTTATTTATGTTTTCCTCGGAAATATTACTTTTTTTCGGGATGAAAGGTCTGTTTCTGTACACCATATGATCGGTTAGTAGTTAAAAAGGTAACTAATAAACAAAAAAAGGTATTTTCACATTATATTAGTGGTTAGTGCCTAACCTGGCGTCAGGGTTTTTATGCAGCCCATGGGCCTCTGACTTGGCTTTACCAGCATGCCTGAGAGTTATTTCTCGACGGCATCGTCGAGAAATAACTCTCAGGCATGCTGGTTTCGCCATTCATCTAGTCATCAATCATCATCTAACTGTAGGTCATAAATACGCAATAGCTGATTCGAAAAGCTTGTCGTAGACGAACTGGTTATAATCATTAAATAGTTATAGACCAAGGCTGAAGCCTTTGAAAATGGTAAAAAAAATATACATAATGGTAAATTTTTCGCAGAAAATGCAAATAAACTCTAATCCGATTTTTTTGTTATAATCATTATGTACAATTTTCACTTTAATTTCGAGTAATTAAAGTGTAAATTTTAATAAATAGCTTAATTACACTTCAATTTCTTCCTTTTCCAATGGGTTTCATCCTACTATTATTTTTTTTGGTTTCAAAAATTATCGACCCTGGTCTATAATACAAGTCTCGCTGATTATTTTTCCTCATAAAGGGGATGCGCCAAGGCAGCACGCAAAATTCAAATTTATCTTACGATTTTTGCAACTTAAGTGTTAGGTTGAATGTAGAACAAATTATGATTCTTAGTAGATGGTTTCAGCATTCCGTATTTCACAATATTTGCTTATAAAAGTCGTTTCCTTTCATACCGTGCATTGCTAAAGTATATAAAAAAATCGCGTGCTTTTACCAATAAAGGGTGTAGCTGTAGCTTAAGGGCGTGCCATTCCGTACCATATACCGAAACTATACTTTGACATAAAAATGTAGCTTGCCACGTTTACCTTATTTAATTTTATCGAGACTAACTAGTGATTTTTAAAGAACTAGGTAGTTCAAGCTTCCCGAAACTGTCAAAGTTTCAACCTTGAACCTAATGTTTTTCAGTAAAGTTGAAAATCTCTTAAGAAATTTGACAGATTGTAGTAGCTTGATGTGCTGACGTCCATAACGTCCTACCATACAAGACTTAACCGGCGCGGAGGTCACCAATAACCCACGTGAAGTTACCAGCTACCGTAGTAAAATGTACCCTTGGTCTTATTACCTCATGGCAAATCTTTGTGCCAAATTACAACCAAATGCGTTCAGCTGTTAAAACGGGAAAAGGGATTTCAGTAGATATTGGTATGAATTAGATAGGTAGATAGTTACAACAGTTTTGTACCATAATTCAGGAAAATAATTATTTTGGGTTTAGTTATAAATTGACATGACATACCACTTGCGCCACTAACTAAAACGCATTCAGGGCGTAAACGGACTCTTCACGAAGCCGTCAACCAAGCATTATGTACATCAATCTAAGTAACGCACAAATTATAGCTGGGAAACAACTTTTTTTTTTGGCTGAAAAATTATGTTTTACGGTAGAACTCAAAACAGTGCCTTTCGGCTTCGTTAAGTCTTTTTACACCCTTTATAAGACCTTCGCCATAGATCCTAGCCTTTTACGAAAATTAGAAACTGGATCATACCCTAAATATTTTTAACATCATGATCTAGCCGCTTCCCAACCATGCATAACCTAGCCTTCCAGCCCAACCGGATGCAGCTGAATACCAGTATCTTACCCTAAACATTCTTATTTTTTTATAACAATTGGCTAACATCTTTTGAATCTATCTTTCTACTATTTTATTTTTTCAGAAAAAAAAATGCATTTTGTATCTGTATTTCTTTTTTTTTTACGCGTAAGTAAGTTTTTGTGTTTTTATGTGCTTTGTATAATGCTTTCTGTTTTTATTGTTTTTTTTACTAATCTATTTTTAAGAAACTGATATCGATATTTTTGCCAGCATATCACGGCCAACACTAATGTTTTTATTTTTGGCCATGCAAAATTCATTAGCTTGTACAGTGTGCCCAGTAAATCGCGAATTACACTCCTTTCACGGTTTATTTATCTGTTTAAAAGTTGCTTAACCAGAGTTTTGGCTGATTCTCCTGTAGACCATATTTTTTATACTAATCTCAAGTTGGCCTCTTTAATGGCTAGGCTAGGGGTAAATAAACCGTGAAAGGACGGTAGGTCTCCTACTCTTGTGTCAATTTGAGCTGAGGGAAAGTCTTAGTGGCCCGGGACTGACCGGGACACTTCCTTTTTGGTATAATAAGTATTCTTTGCCGCAAAGAATACTTAATAAGTAGAAACAGACAGTCCCGCAAAGTCTTTGCGGGACTGTCTGTTTCTACTTATACATTTCTAATGTACTTTCAATTGAACGCCAAGATAGTTTGCACTGTTGGAAATAGGGTTGCAACTCTCGACGCTGGATCTAGAGTTCAAAATCCAACAGTGAGCTTTTATTTAAGAGTTTGTGGAAATGATTATTATATACTCTACTTAAAACTTCCATCTCTCACTTCCCTACTTCAAATGGATAAGCAAGACTATAATTTTAAAATAACCTTTCTATCAATGTCATAAAAGCGCCAAAACACCCTTGTAGCAATTCATGAGAATGTGCTTTCTTAGCAACAACAATTTTGAATACTCAATACACAATAGTCTACAACCACAATTTGACCAGCACCTTTTAATTCCAGTGATCTACCAGACGACGAAGACAAGAAATCGCCTGTCCTGCTCCTTGGCGTAAACAAGATCTCAGACTCACCATCCTTCATCAGAAGAAAGTCCATCGAACCTCACACTTCAGGATCCATACGATTCTTTCGACCTCTAAAGTCGAAATACACAAGGGGACTCCATGGAGATGAGAGACTTGAGAAAATACGGCAGGATCTGCTAGTCCATAAAAGCAAGCCAGATACATACATTCCCAATGATCATGAAGTGTCTTTAGAACCAGAAGAAAGATGCATGAAACTGAGTTGCGTTGGCAGTTGCATTTGTGACAGGAAGGAGAGCTCCACTCGAGGGTCATTCTCCTTTCAAAGACCAGAACCTGGCACACGGCACTACGAAGAACCAAAAGACTTTTCGGAAAACGACATCGAATTCAAATATACAGAACACATTCCTCATTCCCAGCCTTCGAGTAGTAAGCAGAGTTATAATGTCACCCCGAAATCGACGGAAAGGAGGCATTTTTTACTAGCTAACTTGAATGAAAGATTCCGAAAGACTTTAAGTTTAGATTCTAGAAAGGTAGAAACTAATCGCGTTGTCAGCCTCCCCAAAGAAACAAGGCCCAAGTCTTTGGTAAATACGAGCAATATTTGTGTGCAACAGTATAAAGCAGACCGGTGGCCGCAGCAGGTGGCCCCAAATTTTAATAAAACAACCCACCCAAAGAAGAAAAGAAAATCATTTTTCTCTCTCGATACTTTTTTTGACTCGAAAAAGTCTGACACCTCTTCTATAGACGATTACTGCTCATCGAAATACAAACGTTTTGAGCTCGAAAGTGATGATTCTCCTCTTTTTAAACGGGAAAACAATGGAGAAAAAACTCCAGACCTTCTCAATTTACCAGTGATTATAGACTCTGTAAGGAAAAAACAGTCGGATACGCGGAGACAGTTAGAAAAGTTAGAAAATCATTACTATAAGAATATTCATAAGACGCAGACTGTTATTGATGCTGTCCCCAAAGACGCGACGAACGTGCAAGGTCCTAGTGGACATACAAATCATCTTTTCTTTGACGAAGACGTCGAATACATTGAGCCTATCCGCAGCACATTTACAAGTCAAAGCACACTGATTTTAGACAAAAACGCTCCTGAAGAATTGAAACCGGATTCTATTCTGACCATAAACACAGATGAAACGGATATAAGACTGCCTAGCTCTACAGTGTCTCCGAAATCGAATATAGATGATTTTGACAGCATAGGAGCTTACGAAATTGAAGTGAAGGAGTCGGATTTAGTAAAGGTAGCTAAGGATTTGACAGTCAAAGTGATGGATAAGTCAGTGGATTCTATAGGAAGCTGTTCCCTTGATGTCGACGCAAGTACGGACTTTTCAGGTAAATAGTGTTGTCAATGTGCTCTTGGCTTTTTACATTTTTGTTGTTGTAGTTACTGAGATTCATAAAAAAAGGTCATCATCATCATCAGCCTATAATGTTCCCACTGCTGGGACACAGGCCTCCTCTCTATGAGAGGGAATGGGCTATAATCCACCACGCGATTGGCCGATAAAAAAAAGGATTAATCTTTTTTTTTATCGGCCAATTTTTTTTCTGAATCCTATTCTTTTTATTTATAAGCATGCGTGATTGTGATTATCTTCGTTTTATTTTCGTCGTAATTTTATTTTATATCGTTTTTGAATGAGTTTATTCTAAAAATTAGAATCATCATTTTCAGTAATCTAAAGTTCATTTCATTGATTGCATTTGTTTCCTTAACTTTTTAAATAAACTTAATAGCTCTTATCATAGTATGATTATTATTTTCATATTAATAAATGTCTTTACTATTATCTGTAATCTGTGTTTTCTTTTTTCCTTTTCTGTAGCGTGACTGTGGTTTTTTCTATCGTTAATCGCACTTCTTTATTCATTCGTTTCGTATTTTCAAGCTATTTGGTAGCTTGAAAATATTTCTAGATCTTTTCGTTGCATGTAAAACATAAATCGACCGTAATTTCGGGGAATTTAGGAATAAATCGTGCTCCTTATATGTTGTGTCTGTTTTTGCTCCTCCACGACATCTTCTGATTGCTTTCTGTTTAAGTATAGACGTCTTCGGCTCGTAAATCACCATGAAGAGCGCTTTTATTTTTAGCTTTATATGTTTGGGTTTGTTTTCACAAGTAGGTGTATATGTGTAAAAGTTTTGTGTGAAACCGAACGTAAAGGAGACAGCGCGCGAAATTGATTTTGGAAAACTGTTTTTTTTTAAATTATAAAATAAAACTATTATGGTCGCATATTTTAATCGTCGTAGTTAGTTAATGATACTACTATTGATATGTAGATGAAGATAATTTATAATGGTAGGTAGGTAATAATAATCAAGTAAAATGACCTCAATCATAATAAAACATTACTCATTCCCAGCGGAAGCTATGGATATTTATTATTACGTTGGATCGATCGATTAAAACACAAACTGAAATACCTCAAATGTTTATAAAATTCCATAGATCTAGGTCGTGCATAGAAATTGCAAACAATGCTAAATGCAAAATACAAGTCACAAACAAAAAGACAATCGGATACGCGTACAGTCTTACACATATGGATAATTCAGGTATCGACCTCGTTTTCTGCCCACGCACGCCTTATAGCTCGGTCATTGCCGTCATATTGCTTATGAATACGCACCTAAACATGCCTAAGATAAAATTATTTCGCAAAATTTTAACAACCTCACTATCTATAAACAGTCTGAATAACCAACCCGAAACTTGCCGACCGTGAAACGGAACGGTGCGGACTGGCCGCAAACGGGTGTGCGTCGTCGACTGGAGGAAAAAAAATAAAAAACGATGACATTTCTTTGTGAACTGATGTCATAGTGTCATATAATAATTCAGTGAAAAATTATGTGAGGTGTTTAAAAATAATAATTAAAAATTGATTATTTTAACGATATATTTGTTGTGTAATTCTGTTTGTGTGTGTGTTAAAAGCGATCGGTAAGTTTTTGGAGCCGGTTTTCAATGTCAAAAAGGATTTAAAAAGAATGAGTTTTACCGTACTTTTCGTCGAAGCAATTTATTTTATCGCAAATTTATAATTATTAAACAACTTTGATGAAATTGGCTAAAACAGCATGACGTAGATATTTTTTACAACTGGCAAAACGGAGATGACTAATGCGATTATTTCAATAGTTCACAGAATAACGAATCACCTTTTTAATTCTTTTTCTTTGCATATCGTTCTTTATTTTGAATTTTTTTAATTTTACGCTCATTTTCCTAGTCTTGGAATGCTCCTTTTTATGAAATACATCCATATGTATGCATTTAGCATTGAAAATGCATAAAAAATAATTACTCTGTTGTACTTTTCATTACATAGGTATTAACCTGATAAATCTATAGTTTTTGTATACATATTTAAATTATCAAAACTACATAAATCCAATTAAAGCATGAACTTTAAATATATCTCAAAAGTTTTATAACAAATTCTTATCAAGAGGTTACCTTAGTGATGTAATTATCCCAAGTACTGTAACATTGTTTAATGCTTTGAGGATTATTATCTATCGTGACTTAAGTTAATCACTTAAATGACACTTTGGGAAATGTAATTAACTGATTAACGATCTTCATGTAAGTTTGTTGTTGGTACCATTTTCAGATGTCAAAATGTTTTGTGTCCGACTTTTCTCAGTCAAAGATTGCCAACATGTGCTGTGGAGCAAGTATGGTGATTTATGCTCATACCTATTCTTTCTGTTTGAGATGAGACCTTTGACCTGCAGTGAGATAAAAGCATGTTGAAAAGACTATATTAGATCTTAAACAATGTAGGGACACTTAAATTAATTTTTATAGTGTTGCGAATGTATAATGCAGTGTATTCTATAATACATAAATAAAACCTAGATTTACTCCTTACTCTTGTACTTTTGACTGCCTCGTTGATCTAGTGGTCGCAAGCGTGACTGCTGAGCATGAGGTCCTGGGTTCGATTCCCCGGTTGGGCAAAGTGTTAATGGGTTTTTCCATCAGGAATTTCTCAGTAGCAGTCACGGAGTTTGGATTTGTGCCTGGTTGATTGCAATAGGCTCGCCCCCTATTACATGGGACTTAAACATAACTGGCGAAATGAATGTGGGTGTACTATTAGGTACACCCCTACCTAATCTTTCTGGGATTACAGGCGTGATTTTATGCCTTACCTTTATTAAAAATATAACAGAAATTAAAGTTCTTAGACTGTTTTATGTTGAAACCTCAAATCAAATCATTTATTTATTTGATCCTCACTATATAGAGATTTAGTAAAAGTTGAGTTTTAATGAGTGCTGTCTCAGTTGTTTTTCATCATCAGTAGCCTTGTTGCATGCACAGCTGGGCCTGTTCCCTTTTGTGCCACTTTTCCCTGGTCTGCGTCAACTTCAACTTACCCGCGATCTTCTGTGGCCCATTCGGATTCAAAATTTTCAAGAGCCATAACTATACTAATATTATAAAGAGGTAAAGTGTGTATTTATTTTAGGGGATAAACTTCGGAACTACCGATCCGGTTCTGATAATTGTTTCACTAGTGGGAAGCTACCCAAGTGTCAGAGGCTGTATTTAAAATGTTCCTGTGCTATAATTTCCAGACAAAAAGCAAGCGGACCCACATTCAAAATCTCATACTGTAATATCCCTTGATTTTTACTGTATATAATATGCTGCAATACTTCACATGCAACATGCATGTTTTATACAACACATTCCCTCAGCATTCTCTTTTCAAAGTCAGATTTGGTAATTCACTTTTTTATTACTTTAACATTAAAACTTTTTGATTCCAGTTTTGTTGTCATACAAACTTTATGTTATAGCAACATTACCTTTGTAAGAAAATAGGCAAATTACTTTTAAAACTCCCTCTTTTCAATGCCTATTACAGTTTATTTAAATGTTTAACCTGCTTCTAAAAAAGAAATAGGTCTTCTCACATTTTGTCAAATATTGAAAGAATAGCTCATACAATGGTAAAAATATTAGCCAATCAGGAAGAGAAGTTCCTGCGTTTGAATGAACTCATGCAGTCAAACATAAACTCATGCCTTTTTCTTACGGGGCTAGGCAGAAACTACAGTATGCCACCTGCTACAATCCTTTCATACTCCCTTCGCTTGGGCCACGTTTATACATCTGGTCATGTAAGCAACGCTTTGTGTAAATTGTTTTACTTGGTCCATAAGGTAGAAGTAGATTATTCCACACTGTGATCTTATAGAAATGAAACTTGTGTCCCAGCAGTGGGATTGTAACAGCAGTGAGACAAGGCTGGGACACAAGGCTGACTGTCAACACCTGTCTAAGTTGCGCAGGACATGCATTTATTTACTGAAGAGACTATGTCAATAATGCCTTAAAAGCATTTGAAGCCTCAGGTAACATTACATAAAAAAAAGATTACAAATCAGAATTGCAAATGTGATTGTGATGCCTTAAGAAATAAACAAACAGACAAAGAAATAGTTGACATACAGACAAAGAAATAGTTGACATATGAGTCATTTTGCATGTAGGCGGTGTGTTGGACCGGTCAACTTCTTATTTAGTTGTTGAATTAGCATATTGGTTTTACTTGCACTTTTATCTTGCTTCATACTTCTTTTTCTATTACACATCTGTATTCCGGGGAGGGTTATGTAGAGGTGTAAAGTACATCCATCCAGCATTTTCCAGTATTATCCCATACAAAAGGACTTGCCCTTCACCAGGTGTAAATCCAATCTCTAGGGTGCTCGTTACTGAAAAAATCTTTATGGAAAGCATTAATTTTCATTTCCTTATTTTTATGGACCCCTCTATTAACAGAGTTTTTCTATCAAATATATTTTTTGCTTTGACTTCCATGGAGAGCCTATTCACAGGCTATTTATATTCAGAAGGACTTAGCCCTTTAAATAGGCTAGATTTCACACATATAGCTACAACATTATTTTCATAACTAAGAACTCTGTCATACCTCAATTCTCCACAGCTTGAAGTTTCAAACCCCCAAACAATTCAATGACACACTCATACATAGAAATTTTATCAATCCTTACATCATAATAGCAGTCCCACACACATTCTAATCTCATAACTCTATGATAAGATACAGAGAACATGATGTGCGGTAATTATACATTTTTTTCTTCCTTTTAATTAAACTCTAGTATTGTCTTTTTGATGTTTCATAATTCAAAATGTGTGATTATTATGTACTTTTTCATGCTTGTGAGTGTCAAAAGAATTTTTAAATACGTAGTGTGCCAACCGCTTTGGTCCATGTTAAGTTTTGTGTGATTGGATGGCTGATCTATGGATTATCACTGTCAGTGTGATAGATAGTTGGATTTGTGCTTTATTTTGTTGCATGTGTGTCAGTTATATTTGCTTTGCCATACAAATGCTAATTTGTTAGAGATATTTTATGTTAACCTTTTTATTTATCATATTATTTTCACATTTCTGTGATGTAAGTCATCAGTTATTGAAATAATTAACATACATCAAAATTCAAAAGAGTCTGTAACCTTTTCTGGCTTGACCTACCTTTTTTTTAGCTGACTTTTTGCGTGAGATACCTATTTGAATTCCAAATCATTTTATCATTAACAGTTTAGGTATATCTTCAACATTAAGCCCATTATTGGATTATTACTACATGTAAAGTATATACTGATTTCGTTATCTGTGGATTATTTGCATTTCTTAGAAATATTTTTAATGCTACCTAAATCTGCAGGGTCATGGTGAACATTATATAGTAAATTCAAAATGTCAGTCTAAGTAGGTATATTATTTATGTTATGTCGGTTTTATTTGGTGATGTTGTTGGCTTTAACTAGAATAAAAGGTTTAATATGTGAAATGAGGCCTTTAGTTTTCTTATGGGACTAAAATTATATTCTACCTAGCATGTTTATTGATCTTGATAACAGCTCATAACTTGATACGTTTTGTGTCATTATAGCCTCAAAAAGATCCTTTAACGACAGAGTTCAGGGTACACAGGGCTGGATATTATGTTGTTCCTACATTTTTGCAGAACACAACATAATCAATAAAAATCATGTTATTTTGTCGTACAACACCTCCAAATAGGCTAATTAAGCAAAACATAGTAGTTTGTGGCTTTTAATAAAATATCTAAAATCTTAAATTCTCCTCATTCCAGATACAACATCGGGAAGCTTGAATCTCCTAACACCATCTTCCACCACCAGCCGTATTCGAGACTTCACGTCTCGGCTGCAAGAACGGGCAGGCTCCAACCTACAGCCTAACTACTTAGCCAGCCCGACCCCTGTGGCTACACCAGTCCGGACTCCTGAAGATACCACACCAACCCCAAGAAAGTCTGAGAATCTCTTGAAACCACCCCCAAAAGTGTATGTAGACACTTCGAGTCATAGATCGAGGGGACACCATAAAAAAAGAGACGATCTTCTTCCTCATAAAAAGCCTAGCTATCTTAACCTCGCTTGCTCCGTCAATGGTTACACGAATCTTACTACCTACGATTCGAAATTGAGGCAAGATATCAACAAAAGTCGGGAAGCTTCCCCCATAAGACCAATAACACATACTTATCAATACAGAAGCGAAAATAACTCATTATTGGTACCTGTTCCAGTCGGTGCGAATAAACTGCTGGTCCCGACATTCGGTCCTCATGATACGCGTGCCGATTTGACACAAAAAGCGCCTACTAAGGCGCACACAGATCCTTACTTAGCCACGTCACCGTTTAATGTCTACATGGCTGCCGAAAATAAACAGTTGAAGAACGACTTTCTCGGTAACATGACAACTACCAGCCGTCCTTACATATCAAGTGAAAGCAAGAACTTCGCGACTTCGATGCTTCATAAGAGCGATGAAGTAGATAATGCGAAGGAGATTACCTTCAAGTCCAGTTATTCAGAGACGAATTTCAGGAAGACTGTCACCTCGAATGGCAAGGAAACTCGGTTCAGCTCCGAGTCATACACCATTTCTTCCAATGGGGTTTCTAAACGAGTTGAAATTACGAAGGAGAATGGCGAACAGCTTACGAGTCCTATGAAGAGTTTTATTCAGCAGCGAGTGGAGAGGCTCTACGGACCCGGTGCTTTGGCTCAAGGTTTCTTCAACCAGAAGCGCCATAAACACAAAAGTACCAATGAAGACGATGAGCCGAAAGTCTTAACGGAAAAGTCTTTAAACACCCCAGAGAGAGTCCCCAAAAAGTACGAAGAAACGGACTTAGATCAAGTTTGCACGAGTCCAAACGGAGAAATGGACTCCAGTGTGTCCCTACCAGTTCTTAGGCATTTAAGGCCTGAGTTTCGAGCTCAGTTGCCTATCCTCTCGCCAAAGAAGTGTGTGAAAAGTGATCTGTCTCCACAAAAGATTGATGGAAACATTCCTAAGGTGGAAAAGACTGCGAAAGTGGATGATGGTGAAGTGGTGTCGGTGACAAATGGTGTTTCTGTGATAAAACTAGATGGTGAAAGTGATGAGCCCGTGATAGTTAGTGTAAATGGTGGAACAAATGGTGTCGAGGTGGTGAGGGATGCGCATTACTTCTTGAATTTGGAGAAGAAGGAGACTGAGAGGCTGTTGGCGCTTTCCGCTTCTGCTGAGAAGGAGTTAGAGGATTTACAGGTGAGGTTTCTTCAGAACAATACCATACATAACTAACTTTGTGTCTAGATAATAACAGCCGCACGGTTTTATCGAAGGTTAACGTCTACGTCAACCATGCCGAGGTCGGTCTGTTAATCTTCTTCATTCGCTCAATATTGAGGATCGGCCACATATGACACGTCTCCAAGCCATGTGGTTTCCTGCATTGTAGACCGCTCGATACAGTCTGACTCCAACAGTCTTCTTGATCGCGTCTGACCATCTTGCGGTCCGTCCGACATTAATGGACTTATGAGAGATTCCAAATAGAATCATGAGTTTCCCACGAATTGTTCGCATAAAACTTCATTGTGAGCCTAAAGAGTGGATGGAGCGTAAGAGCCTAAAAAAAATTAGTAGTTCTCTTCATCCTCAAAGATACATTGTTAGCAAGTTATGGAACTGTTCTGTTTCATATGATAGAGACAGTTGGCAAGATGAGCCCGTTCTAAGTATAGTCAGTTTTGTTTGATAAAAGTTTTTCACTGCCTTTAATGTCTCTGACCATAGTTTGATTTGAAATATTCCTCTACTATTTTCCAAGAACGCAAAAAGGTTTCCATTCCACGCACAATATCGCGCCTGTAATCCTTGAGAATTGGAATATTTGGATTTTCCCAGTAAAAAAATGACCATATTTTCTTCTAGATATAGCGGATGAGTGTGGCAGTCATATTCTTGTATTGTATAACGGGCTGGTGTCCGCAACTCCACGGCCACATCCAATGCGCGTATTTTGCGTGCGGGTGGGAAATTCCCCCACACCCCAACTCCCCGAGAAAGGCTAGCAGCGCCTTGATGTTGCCAACAATCTCGCGGAGAGTACTTGGGTTACCGAAGTACTTTGCCCTGTATGGTGCAACCTCTGGGCAGTGCAGAAGCACGTGGGCTGCTGTTTCGTCTTCCTCCATGCAGGCTCGGCACAGGGGGCTGTCTGTAACTCCTATGACAAAGAGGTGTTTGTTAAAAGAGCCGTGTCCAGTGATGGCGGCTGTAACTGTGCGCAGCTGTAATTTAGTCAGCCGAAGCGCCCGTTTGGTGAAGCGGCCGTCGATAGTAGGAAGTGCTTCCTTGGCCTGCCTGCACTCAGCATGGTCTAGCCAAGGTTTGTGGTGCTGTTCAATGGTTCGTTTCCTTACCAGTGTGCGTAGATACCCGAAGGGAAGTGGCACGTTGGGTTCAGGTCCCACTGCTGCCATACTTGATCCCCTTCTAGCAAGTTCGTCCGCTGCATCGTTGCCCCGGGACTCAGTCATATTCTTATAATAATGCCAAAAGATCCTGAAATAAAAAATACCACCGCTTGTATACTTGATCTACCCACTAAAATATCCTTACAGAGAAAATACATACATGTAATAACTTTTATTTCAATCCTTGAATGGACCAACAAATCTAAATGACCTGTCCATATAATTGTTTTAAAGACCTTGGCTGTTAAAGGCGCATCAAATTGTTATAGTTTTGTTTCTACAATTAAATTCGGTCTACCGAACCGGTTTATGGTTGATTAGGGTTGTCTGATTTGGCTGATTTGGCATACCTTTGGAAACTGACTTAATACTATGCCTGTATTCTTTGAGAGGAGCCCGAGGCAAAATAATAGCACCCGTACGCTAGGTTAAGGAATGTTTACTGAGGATGGTCCGTAGATTGGTCTGCCATTTATTACATACTGGGATTTCTCTGTGCCTGTGAAAGCGTGTTAAGGGTCCCGTTTGTATCACTGTGAAGATCGCCCAGAGGACACGGTGGAGGTCTGCCCTGCTTGGGTGGAGCAACGCCGTGTCCTCCGTCGACCGGCGGTGACCTATCGTGTCCGGCCCTGGTACAATCCATGGTCCGGAGCGAGAGGTAAAGGGACGCCGTCACCTCCTTCTGCGAAGCAGTCATGCTAGCGAAGGAGGTGGCGGAGCGTGAGAGGGAGAGAACCTCTCGTCCCAGCCGCCGCGGGAGACGCCCCGGGCGTCGGGGGTCACGTGGTGGCTTCCGGCCACCGTAGTCGCGGACCTGTGGACGGTGAGTAATGGGCTAGCTCGCCGTCCATCCGTCTTTTGAAGACAGGCCGTGTACACGGCGCGTTCGTGTTCCACGCGCGCCTCAAAGAGATGTCAGCAAACAGGGAGGTGCCCCCGCAAGGGCCGATGCCTGCCAGGGCTGCGGGACTGTTCGAAAAAAAAAAATACTTGCCCGACTGATAAGTCGAATATAGTGAGACTCAAATTATTTTACCAGCCAATAAGTACCTATATTCTAGCAAATAAATTAATTTCATTTCATTTCAAAGAAATACCGCGGCCCTGGGACACAAAGGGCAAAGAAGGAACATGGATGGGTTTTAGTCAGTACAAGTCTGACACTGCCTTCCGCTCTGCCCAGAGCGGGAGAAGTCAATTGATGATGTCAAGTTCGAAAAAAAAAAGGGTGCCGTTTGTGATTTGATTTTTGTCAGTCTATTACAAGTAGCCAGAAGCTAGAAAGTCTGACAACTCTCCAAGTGGAGTCAAACACAAAAATTGGCAACCATACATTAACAAAAGATTTGTAAAACACCCATAGAATAGTTTTGCAACTTTGGTTGAAAAATTTATAATTACTAGGTTTGCCTAGTAATTAAATAATTTTTATGGACCATGTCTGCACTTCTTTATTTTTTATTTGCAAGAATACTCAAATTTATTAATAGCTCACTATGTTACTAAACATTTTCTGTCTAAGATTCCGATTTTTATTTGTGCAAAATTAGCAGTGGTCTCGGAGTATGTATATTTAGCAAACAGAAGCGGAGATGCTTAAAGAAAGACAACGAGGTACACAAAATAGTGAACACAACCGTTTATTGTAACTTGGAACAAAATATCAATCACAGAAACTATCCCAAATCATAACGAATTCAATTAACACGTAATTGTTTACGAAAATAGCGAGTAAGTACACAAAATATGGAATTATGAATATTACAGCCCTTTGAGCCATATTCCCAACAAAAGTCTCTCGGGACCAGTGACAATTCGAAGTTGTCAATCTTTGCCATAGAACTAACTTGTGCTACGTAAAACCTCATTTCTTCCTAACAGTATATATAAGAATTATTTATTTCTTGAATTTCATTCTATTAGCATGATTTATGGCTAGAAATAATCGATAAACTTAAAAATTATAGGAAACAACTTTCCTATGGTTTTTTTAGTTTAAGTGGTTCAGTGATTTGCTCAAATTAGAGAAGTAATTAATATTTAATTAAAACTAGCTGTGCCCTGCGGTTTCACCCGCTGCTCGGCTCCTGAGGGTCGTAGCGTGATGTTAATAGTCTATAACCTTCCTCAAAAAATCTAAAGATCAAGGCAATAAAATACAAATAAGGTTCAGTTTCAAATAAAACGCTTCTTTTCAAGCCAAGCTGGCGTAAAGTCGGAAGATCCCTCTCCTTAAATACCTCAACCTGAGAGTCCACAATCGCATAACCTTTTCAAAGCTGACTGTAGTGTAGAGGAATTACAAAAAGTACTACAGCGCCATCTATGACACGAATGAAGAACTAACATCAAAGTTATCCGCGACTTGAGACCTTATAGAAAAACTCGACAACAACTGTCGGGCAGTAGCCCACCAGACACTACACCTGTCTGATCGGAGGATCTTCCCTTTTCTATGGGGGATGAAGATCTTTACAACTCATCATCATCTGCCTAGCCTTTTCCCAACAGTGTTGTTGGGGTCGGCTTCCAGTCTAACCGGATGCAGCTGAATACCAGTATTTTACATGGAGCGATTGCCTATCTGACCTCCACAACCTAGTTAGTACTGGGTAATACGATACCCCTTGGTAAGACTGGTTGTCAGACTTTTGGGCCCTGACTACCTAACGACTGTCAAAGATCTTTAAATGACGGCCGGGACCAACGGCTTAACGTGCTTTACGAGGCACAGAGGAAACTCGGTATGTAAAGCACGGCTTAATCTAAAGATCGACCCGAGTGGCTGTTATTATTTAGCAATGAGCTCCTTTTTTTATTGATCTCTACAACTATCAGTAGTATAATTTTGCTCAGGTTTCACTAGTTTTGGGCCTGATTGATGACAATAGACTTGAATGATTTGAAACCTGGAGTTGTGCCCAGTTGAATCATAACTGGTGGAATGTGGGTGTCCTATTAGTTACACCTTTGCCCAACCCTTCGGGGATTACAGGCGTGATGTTGTGGTGTTGTATTACTATACATTATTATTTAACAAATTAACAGTCTTCCAAATGGCATTGGTCAACCCATATTATGTTGACATTGACATTTAAGGTGACATAATAAATTAATAATAAAAACACAGAAAAAGTTAACAAATATGTCCTCTTTCAAAAAAAATTTACATTGGTCACAGATATTCAAGGATGGTATTTATAATATGACCATAAACCGTATCAAATTAGTTAATACCTAATTATAATATTCAAATATTTTATTATGCTAGTCTTCACAAGCTCAATGACACCCAAAAGAATTCCTAAAAGAAAAATAACTCTTGGATATTGAACACTGAACTCTGTGCTGCAAGTTGAAAATCCCACAGCAAAAATTTATTTAGACTTTCGTTGAGGTGTGACCTAGTGTTTGTGAAAATGGGCAACATTTTAAAATGTTGTCTTGTCATATTGACGCAGGTGTTTCCAATTTCATGGTTAGATATTTTGTTTTGGCGAGACAGCATTGCTAATTTTATGAGCTATTCTGATATTATAATAATTTATTATCATCTGTATACTAATAGGTATATTTTTTAAAGCAATAGTTCTCTGTGGGTCCATATGTGTGTTTAATACTCAGGAACCGGTTGGCTGATCTTGTTTTTTATTTCCGTAGAGATTTTTTTTTAGTCATTTATTTTTGTCTAAGAAAAGAGAGTTATAGATGATAATGATGCTAGCGGGATTCTTCCAAAAGGGGCTAGGGGGTACTCAGCAACAACCAGTTAAACTGGAAGCCAACCTCAGGGCTGGCTTTTTCCTATGTCGTTATAGGAAAAAACTAGGAAGTTGATACCATCAACACCCTTCCTCATATGCTATTAACAACATACTGAACTAATCTATGAGAATTCATTTTCTTCTTGCCACTGAATTACTGGATCAGGTAGTTGATAATTGCCAGTTCTTGTTCATGAGCGGCCGTTCAAGTATTACGTTATTACGCAGATTTTTTGCAATTATTAACTCCCCTCCCCCTCGTCAGCCAAAGTAAGCAAACCTTACTCCCCCCCCCCCATGCTTACGTTAACATTGGCACGTGCATATAATTGAGTTCTGGTTTCTTGATTGATTCAAAAGCAGCAAAATCTAGATTTAAGGAATAGGCTTGGAAGTAGGTTTGCTTTGCCATATGTGTTCAAACCGAAATCGGTTAAATTTTCGAAAAAGTAAAAAAAGTAGTGCTGACGTAATCACCATCTAGCCAACCCCTCCATCCAACCCCTCCATCCCCCATATCATCAAAAATAAGCAATGCAAAGAGGACGACGATCTAGTGTTTACGTAATTCTTGAATGGCCCCTGAGGTAAAATTTTAAGTATTGCATTTCTTTTTGCTGATTAAGTTTCCTGTTTCCAGAATCGTGAGGATGTGAGCGAGGAGATCCTGGGTTTCCTGCGCGCCGCGGCCGGCAAGGCGAGACTGTTGGCCACGCAGAAAATGCAGCAGTTTCAAGGTAACTTAAAAAAAAATCTACTTATAAGGCTGTCGCAAATTGGGCTGCGAGACTGTTTGCAAGAGATACAGCGGCCCTGGAACACAAAGGGTAAGGAAGGCACATGGATGGGTTTTAGTCAGTACAAGTCTGAAACTCCTTCCGCTCCCCCAAAGCGGTAGGAGTCATTTGATGATTTCCCTGGAATATATGTTAAAGTATAGAAGATCTCCCTTCTGTCATCAGGCAGTAAGTGCACCTGGTGCGTTAGTGGCACTTGTACACTATAATAGCTTCAGTTGATTAGTCACCTTCCTCTGATAAGATTGACTGCTGTGACAGACAATTGGGACGGACACGAAATTTTGACAATTTTCTTAACACAAAGCTAAACTCTGGCCTGCCACTGAGCAACTCCTAATGGAACAAACAACTGACATATTGCCTTGCGTGGGTATTAAACCCATAACCTTATGTGCAACTCAACAGGCGTGCTAACTGTCACTCGGCAAACGGTTCAGCATCATCATCAGCCATCCACTACTGCCAGCAATGTCTTTTGGCTGCCCAGCACACATAGAGCTCCTCTAAGCGTCACACCGACCGGTATTGAGTTCCAGCGGATTCCCACGGCCCGCGGTTAAGGACACAACTCCACCTAATCTTAATGCTAATCTATATTCCCAAAAAATTCCAGGTCTTTGCTACAACAACATCAACGAACGTCTGGACGAGCCGTTCCCAACCACAGTTGAAGACCTGCAAGGCTTCTGGGACATGGTGTGTCTCCAGGTCACCAACGTGGATGCTATCTATCAGCAAATAGTGGAACTGAAAGCCAACAACTGGCAAGAAGTAAGATTCTTTTTACGATACCCATCTATCCATCATGGTCTCAGAACCCTGAAAATATTCCTGATTAGTTGGTCACTCCACCAACTAGAAGGTTTGGGGCCGTTCAAGTATTACGTAAGCAGATTTATTGCAATTATTAACCCCCCTCCCCCCCTCGTCAGCAAAAGTAAGCAAACCTCTTACCCCCCCCCCCCCTCATGCTTACGTAAACATTGGCACGTGCATTTTCCTATGTGTTCTAGTTTCTTGATTGATTCATGACCAGTAGAGTCTAGAATTAAGGAATAGGCTTGGAAGTAGGTTTGTCATGTGTTCAAACCGAAATCGACTAAATTTTGTAGAAAATCTTAAAAAGTAAAAAAAAATAGTGCTGACGTAATCAACATCCACACCCCTCCATCCCCCATGCCATCAAAAATAAGCAATGTAAAGACCTCCCCGCCCCCTGTAGTGCTTACGTAATGCTTGAATGACCCCTTTACCTAAGGACAGGATCTCAAGACCAGGTCCTTAACAGGCTTTGCTATCCTGGCTGATCTTGTTTTACCAGCGGGTGATCTCGTATTCGGAACTACAGATCGGATTTAGAAAATTCTTTCACTAATTGCTAATTGGAAGCTAAATTATACCTGAGTGTATATTTAAAATGTTCCCGTGGGATAATTCAAAGCCGCATAGATAAACTAGAAAACAAGGTGTAAATAGACTGGGTTGCAGGACTGTTCAAAAGAGATACCGCGGCCCTGGAACACAAAGGGCAAGGAAGGAACATGGATGGGTTTTAGTCAGTACAAGTGTGACACTCCCTTGCGCTCCACCCAGAGCGGGAGATGTCATTTGATGATTTCCCATACTAAAAAAAAGGTGTACACAGACTCTTCACGACGCCGTCAACCAAGCGTTCTGTACATCAAACTAAGTAACACAACGCAAAAGTTATTGCTGGGAAACTATATTTTTTTTGGGAGTGAAAAATCAAGTTTTACTCTAGGACTCAATCTGGCACAGATTCAGATTTATTTATTTGCCATCAATGTAGGTACAAGTTTAAGATGATACAAATAGCTGAAGGTTACCGCTACATTCTACCTTACGGCATGCCAATTCATAGAAACTAATAGATTACATACAATATTATTATAAATTAACAACTAACATGTCATTCTAATTAACACCAACAAACATAGATAAAAGGAAATAATAATAATCAAATAGTCAATTGCACGTAAATAAATCTTATCAATAAAATGAATTTCATTATCTTGGAATTATAATTAATTGAAATATTATTTTACAAACATAATGTCATTTACAAATTTTATTGTCAAATTTCTTTATCATTTACAAAGTCATTGATACAATAATAACATTTATCCAATAATAATGCAGTAAGCTTAGATTTAAATGTTCAAATAGGGTGTTCTGTGAAACTGTGCGGAATTTTATTGTATATGATAGGTCCCATCGACATAATGTTTTTCCTTAGTAGTACTGTTCTGTAATTACCCGTATGAAATAAGTTTTTATATTGTAGTCTCATTGGACCTGACCGCATTCTAATATCGGCTAGTGTTGGAAATAAATCTAAATTAGTTTTAACAAAAATTGCGACCTCTAAAATGTACAGTGATGGGAAGGTCAGTACTTTCAGCGTTTAAACACAGGTACACAGCTGTCTGTAGTTTTCAGATTTAACATAGATCTTATGCAACGTTTTTGGGCTCTAAAAATCTGTTCCTCTCTCACTGCAATTGCCCCAGAATACACTCAAAACATTGTTCTGATGGATGTATTGAATAGTACGGGGGTCGTGGAGGTATTTAAATTAAGGTCATCGTTGTATCCTGTACATTAGATTTAAAACTAATTATTAATTTTCTAATTTCCAGATAGCGACCCCGGTAAAGCCAGTGTCGTCTACCCCGGTGAGCTCCACACCGCGCCGCGCCCGCGTCTCGCCCGTCATCAAGAACGAGAAGGCTCGATTGGCTGCTGAGAAGAGAGAGGCAGACCGGAAGGCTATGATGGAGCTGAGGAGGTAAGCCACTAGGACTCACTTAAAAACATAACCTTGGAGAACGAAATTAAAAAAAACTATAATAAATTTCGCCTATAATCCTCAAAGAGCAAAGGTGTACCTAATAGTACACCCACATTTCACCAGTTATGTTTAATACCCATGTAATAGGGGCGAGCCTATTTCCTTCAACCGGGCTCGAATCCAGGCTAAATGGAAAAACCAAGCCATAAAATGCTAGCTAACTTCGATATTGATAACCACCAAAATACACGCATGTACATTTTCTCCTACTTTTCTGATCATTTACATAATCATTGTTTCCTATGTGTAGCAAATCTTTTTCAATTTGGACCTTTGAGCTTGAATCCGTCTACCTATCTCTTGCATCTCCCGCTGTTTCTCTTGCCATCTCTGGGGTGTCATTCCACCACAACATTACCCACATGCCTTGTCCTAAGTACCTTTTAAAATGTGGCCTTCTAGTTTTGTTGGTCTGTAAAAAAATCAATATCTTTGGACTATAATCATACGGTTTTTATTACATTATAATCAGACATGTGGCTCCGACCCCTAATACCTAAATTGGGATAACCTCAAAACGCTTTATAGTCGCCTAAAAAGCGTAGTCGAAGGCGTAGTCGACGTAGCCCCACTACGCAGGGTTCCTATTTCAGTCTGCAGGGTTTAACCGATTCATTGCGGCACTTAGTTTCGAAAATTTCTTGCTGTGGCGTTGAAAAATTATTTCATGCCGCGACTGGCGTGAAAAACAATGATAGTTTTGTTCTGACTAAACCCTTCTGAAACTAAATTTGAAGAAGTTTTAATCGATATAAAAATGGCACGCCTCGTGTCAAACGCCACACGTTAAAAAAATTAATGACACGACTGTCGTGCCATCCGCAACGAATCGGTTAAAGTAACCTAACCTAATTTAACCGAGTCGGGGTGCCACAAGCCCAGCGAGCGAAACAGCAGGAAATTAATTGATTGAATTAAAAAATAATGATATTATGTTGGTTACAGACGCGTCGCCCGAGAGCGTCAGATGGCTGCGCGCGTGGTAGCGCCCGGCACCAGCAGCGAGGAGCACACGGATATGGGCATCGAGGGCAGTCAGGTATGCACACCGCTATTGTACCTGAGTCTGAGATGTACGGGGATGCGTAGCGAGGGATGTGTTTGTTAAGAACCAATAGACTCACTTCATTTACCTAGCTTTGCTCAGCGCAGCTGTAGTGGAAACGGCTCAGCGGAGCAAGGTTCCACATAGGTTGTACATCTGTACACATAAATAAAATTGGAGTGTCTGTTTATAATATTAAACTAACTTTACTAAGTGCATATGGATGTATACACGGTTCATATACCAAAACAACATTTTTTACAATTTTTGTCTGTCTGTTTGTTCCGTCTAATCTCTGAAATGACTGGTCCGATTTTGACGGGACTCACTTCACTGGCAGATAGCTGATGTAACAAGGAGTAACTTAGGCTACTTTTATTGTAGATAAGTAATTAGGGTTCCGTGCAAAAATAATAAAACCCTTGAAATTGGTAATAAAATTCGATTCCAATAGGGAAGTGCTTATAATAATAGGGATTTTTTAATAATAATTTCACGCGAACGAAGGTCGCGGGCAACAGCTAGTACAAAATAAGAAGGATGTGTGCTAGGGACGGACGCGAGCGAAAAAATAGCAGTCACTAGACGGTGTGGTTACCGCTCGCATCTGAAACGAGCCGCTACACATCCTTGCATCGCTCATCTGCGCACGGTTCACAGTGTCGCTACGCAACCTCGCACCGCTCAGCGGCCTAGCACATCTCTGGTGGTAACGTTCACAGGTAGTGAATGATAGCGTAACGGTTTGAAACTCAAAAACATTTATTTCAATTAGACCATTACAGGCAGTTTTGAATGTTAGAAAAACAAAGAAGGCTAGGCTACAGTCACAGACACAAGGCATAATAACTTGTGAAAGGGCACTTTGGCAGGGGCAAAATAAAAAATAAAAACTTATTGCGCCAACCCGAGTTACATACTGTCTGGAAGATAGTGAGACGAATTTTTTTTTTGTTTTGAATGGTATCTCGCAGGTCGACCTGGCTTCTGCCTAACCGGACTATCCTGTGGGTGCTTTGAGTGTAAGGCCTCCAGCCAGCAAACAGGGAGGGGCCCACAAGGGCCGATGCCTGCCAGGGCTGCGGGACTGTTCGAAATCGATACCGCGGCCCTGGAACACAAAGGGCAACGAAGGAACATGGATGGGTTTTAGTCAGTACAAGTCTGCCACTCCCTTCCGCTCTGCACGGAGCGGGAGAAGTCACTTGATGACTTCCCATCTGAAAAAAAAAGGGGTTACGAACTTCAGCTTAAGGCGTCGCTGGGGGAGGACAGCAAAAGGACAGGCTGGATCTGAATGATGTTAGTTAATGATAATCAATAACTAATTTTAGTTTTCTTTAATTACAGGAGGTAGAAATCTTCGTAGGCAAGACAGCGAAGCCGTCAAAGGTGGCCCCGAAAGGTGACTGCATGAGCGCTGAGCGATCTGACGACTCTATAGTCGATGAGAGCTGATTACACTACCCTTAGACTTATACTTTACTATAGAAAATATCTACTGAACTGTGTGTGTGTGCTTCTGCTTACACTCTAAGAGGAACAGCGTGAAGATTGGCTAGTAATTGCTCAGTCGTCATTATCTGCCAGCTATGTTAGGGTCGGCTTCCAGTCTAACCGGACGCAGCGGAGTGGCAGTATTTTACATGAATGTTGAAATGTTAAAAAAAAGGATCATACAGTAAGCGGAGCTTAAAATGGTATATAGAGTTTTAGAAATAGTTCGTCATGAGATACTTGTATGACAAACAAACAAACTTACTCAGTGTATCATATAAATATCCGATTATTGTATGCATGCTTCTGTTTACACCGCCGAGAAATGTGAAGTCTAGTTAAGGTTTCAGATATTACAGGTAAAAAAAAACCCCACAATTTGGTTGAACAGTCAACCAAATAGATACATTACTCTTTGTGTGTAAGCTAAGTCCAAAGTTATCAACATCTGTAAGTATTGTACAAATAAACACAAAAAATGTTTGGTAGATAATTTTGTTACAAAAAAAGTTTTATGAAAAAATGAGTTTTGTATGAAAATGTATGTAATTTAATGAAAAATAATGAAATTATGATACTCAACGCTGTAGGAATACGGAATCGTATTAATTTTTTAATTCCCAATAAATTATTGTTTTTAGTTTTATTTAAATATTTTCTCTAATTTTTTTGTTGTTTACAATTTTAATTGATTTGAAATATTTTTTTTTTCGTTTAATTTGCTATGAATTTTTAGTTGCAGTCAATTTGAAGAAAATTATGAAATAATTGGTTTTTTTTTTTCTTTTAATCTTGTTTTTAATTGAATTGACAAACATATCGATTGAAATTGTAAATGGTAAAAAGAATTCATTAAAAAAATATTCATTAATTACTAAGGCCTTCAACACACGACGGACGATATCTTTAAAAAACATTATAATTTACAATAATTATAAAACAATATTTATTCCCTACTATTTTTTTTTTTTAATATGAAATTTGAAAATCGTTCGGGTGTAAGAAATATAACTAAAAATATAAATACGATTTTGAACATTCCTCTAAAATTTATAATTATTTATTTTTAATCATATTTGTACAACATACTGTCGCATTTTTCACGATACATTGTAAATATTATTGCGCCCAAAATTGTATGTGCTGTTAGACAGTTATATCAAGACTATCCAAGTATAAAGTTTATGCCTCTATTGTTAAGGAAAAGTATCAAGATTATATTTCAAAAGTTCTCAAATCTCACTTTTTAGATTGGTGTCATTTTCGTCAATCAACCACAACAACATTTAACATCAAAACTCGGTCTGAATATTAGAAACTTTACGGTGAAACTACTAAGCCAATTTTGATGAAATCAGGATAAAATCTTGCTTAATAATTATAGTAATTATGGAATGTATTGAAACATATGACATACAAAATAAAATAAATCTTGGTACTTTATCTCCAGAAAGAACTCATTTTTACCGAATTATGAAATAAATTAAATAATATAGAAACTTTAATAAGCTGTTTGCATTATTCTTCACATTATTAATTAAATAATATAGTTGGTTTTAATTGATCTTTCTAATAATGTGAACACAGCTAATTAATTAAGTTGTCTAACGCATGACGGGTTAAAAACAACCCTTAACAAAGCTGAAGGGCACTGGTTCATTCCCTAATGGGGAAGGCAACTGTAACTAGTGGCGCTAGCATAGCTTGTACCAAGCATCGCGATTGGTTGAAAATCTGTCACTGTCATTTTATATTTCAAAATAGCTTAACCTCATTGGTCAGATTGGGACTAAGCTATGGACACGCCATCTACGTTGAGCTTTGACCGGCCTTCCCCATTGCGATTACATTTTTGTTCTGGATCATACCTGGGAACCTTCCAGTTATGGAGATACCAAAGTTCCAACTTTTCCACACGTCCCATTCGCACTTCGTTCGCCTGCCCACAACCCGAATCCGAGTCGTCGTTATAATTAACTATAGATGACTTGTATTCATACCCAGAACCCGACTAGCGAGTCCATAGCTACGGGTACGGGTTTTGCGAACAAACGAATTATTGTTCGACTCATATGCTGGGTGCTGGGCACTAAAAGGGTTAAAAAAAAAATAGTTTTAAATGTTATAACTTTGTACCTCCATGGTTCCTATACTATTCAATGAATCCATCAGCACAATGTTTTGAGTGCATTACATTGTGCCATGATTTTTTACAGTTTGATGAACATCATGTTTGGTTCACGGCATTGTGATGTGTCGTTTTTACACGCTGTATTTTACCCTACTATGGCAGAATAAAACGGAGGGTTATGGGTTATTTTCTACCTGTGACTCACATTATTGAAAGATCAAATAAAAGTACCTTGAATATTAACTTATAAAGTCGTTTCGAAGCGGCAGGCACGCTTAAATAAGCTTGAAATAGCATAATATTAAAATATTTACGAAAACACATGAAATAGCTAAGTAACTGCTCAATGTATTACTTTAATTTTGTCTTACACGTAAATAATTAAATGCAGAAAAATAAAAAAACATGTTTGCAATTCACAAGTGGTAGAAATGAAATCTTCAAACATTTTGGGCTCAAGGCAAACACTGTATAATGCTTCCTATCTCATTTTCTCTCACGTTAAATCTTATGAATTTATGTGTCTGTCTCTTTTTACTGTCGCTTTTTCGTTTCATCGACCTTCAAATCACAACGATGCTAAAGAAGTTTTCACTTCAAAACATTTTTTATGACGAACAGGTTATTCCAAAAAGTTCTAATTGAAATCTTATGTATAAGACGGCACAACACGAACGTGTGAGAAAGACAAAATTCATTTGCAAGGTGTAATACAAAAAGCGCAATAGCTGTGGTGGTTATTCAGACTACCCAACTGGGCAACTTTCTCTAAAGAACGTATGGGTCGAAATAAAATAAAAATGATTTTTCATACTAGTTGCGTCGGCCGAAGCAATATTTTGTATGGGAAGTCCCAAATTTTTTTTTCGACCCTGAGTTCTAGTTTGATGGTCATGAATCACTTTCTAAGAGATATTGCGATTTTTGCGTTACACCTTGTGTTAGTAACAGTAAAATACTTTATTTTATTTGAAATGGCTTCTTTACTAACCTCTCGCTTGCACACGTAAAGAGAAACGAGAGAATGTTTCAAATCATACCTAGAATTATTTTTAAAAGGCCCTGAAATAAAACGATAATAAATTAAGCATCGTTTAACGAATGTTCTAAATATATGTGTGAAAATGATCTTAATTCCCGATTTAACTAAAAGTGACAGCGCGAGGTTGGATTTTCCACGTTCAGCTCAACATCAAAGTCGTATTTCTAACGGCACGCTTTGACTTACTGTTAGTTAAAAACGGGGATAAGGTGATCCTATACTAAAATATAACTGTGAAATGGTTAATAGAACCGAAATAGAAATGTGTTTATAATAAGTATGTGTTTTAGGAAAGTATAGTAACGGGAAAGACTAAATCACTATTTTGATATGGCAATGACGTTAATTGTTTTTTTGTCAGTTGTTTTTGTATTTTTTCACTTGTATACACTGCTAGGGCAATATTACCATGAGGAAAGGTGTAATGTCCCAACTTAAGCCGTGAAAACTACAATAGAACATACAAAGGTTTTTGAATACAAGCTGTTAATATAATAACGACTGATAGATACAATTAAAAACACTGGATTTCTGGAAGCCTGATAAATTAATCTGTGGTCAAAATCTTATGCCGAATTATAAAATTTGTTTTTGGTACGCAACAAGTTGTACGTAACCAGTTTATGCGTATCTCTCGTTGTACAAGAAATCTATACAAAGCGAGCCTATGTTATACTGGCAATGTATAGTTTGATGTGGCGCCGTGTGTACTGTTGGAATTTCAACTCTCTGAGCAGTGCTGATCGATGAGCGTTTTATTATGAATTATTTAGGCGACGCCTAATTTTACTGAAGACTGAAAGTGTCGTCATCTTATTTTCTGCGTGAAAAAGAGATAAAAACTATACAGAACGTATAATTCTATCTCTTTCTAGCACTTAAAAATGATGACTTTTTAAAGGCTTTCAGGAATCGGTGTACTACTCTAACACTCTTGGTCCACATTCAAGATCGAACTATTTGAAACTCTATGGACAACTGTTAACGGTTGAAATTTATTTAGAAAGGTTTTATCATGCTATGAAATATGTACCAAGGGTGATTAGAGAATAAATAAATTGATAAAGAGAAAACGCACTGAGTGGGAAAACTATAAGTAATGTTAAATTAGTTTGTTATGTTATGGTTGTATGTTAGTGTGATTTGTTAATTTGTGAATGTTAAGAGATAGTTTAGTTAACAATGGAGGTGGTATGCGAGAGATATCAATTGGTTTAGGCTTGTTGCACACGTACCACATCCACAGGACGCGGGCGGGCACAGTTTTGTATTGAAAATGAATAGTACAATTCATACGGACCACATTTTGCCGTCATTATCGACCACATGGGTGATACCGACCACAACGCAACCACCTTTTGTCGCTGCGATGTGGTGTGGTTGTAGTACGTGTGAAACAACCCTTGGAGAGGTCATACTGTAGTCGAAATAAGTGTCAGTATTACTTGCATTAAGGTATGCAAGTATCTTGTATTCTAACAAATTCTGATAACAGGATGAATTGTGCATAGCCTTAGCACATGGGCAAAATTTAAACTTAAAATGCCACCTTGTTTTTTTTAATACATCAAACTCATTCAAGCGTTTTCAAGAGACCTAAAGCACTGTTTATGCAGCTTAGTTCTTTAAGCAATTAAATGACATTGACAGGAAAGCGTAGATAGAAAACGTTTATGAAATTGTCTATGGAAATTGGATTTAAAAAAAGAAAGATGGCGGTGATTGTTCTAATTGAAGCCACGTGCAGACGAACTATGCAGGATTGTACTTGCATATTTTCGTGTATGTTGCTCGCATTTGTGTTTATCTATAACGGAACTGACTGGCCAGGGACATAAGAATAATAGAAAGGTTGCCCAATGTTCGACAATGTGCTGAAGAAAATAATATAATGTATTAACATGTCACTCGCATACTACATTTGAATTTTATGCATATTACTAGTTAAGATACCTAATTGAAATATTAATTTGTACAAAATCTATGGTTTTTTTTTATACTTTGATTTACGTATTTTGTTTTTTTTTTACATGGCAACATGCATTTTTCAAATTGCAATGTGAAATTTATAAAATCATGTTTTACTTTTAGATTGATTACCGAATATTGTATGTAAAAACGAAAATATTATTGTAACAAAAAGATCTTTGAAAATGATTTCTATTAAAATGTTTTTGGTAATGTTGCCATGCTTAGAATATCAAACTTTTTATATTAAAAGGAAATTGTCTAATGCTTTTACATTTGTCAGGATTTTAATTTATTTTTATTTTAACTGAACAATATATGAAGTTAATACTGCATGAACACTATTTTTAAGCGAATTTACTAAATTTTAAGTCACTATATTTATTGCACACACTGAAATGATATATATTTTTCACTGTATTTCGACTGTAGAAAACTTGCACTGTATAATAATTTAAACGTTGATATGACTATAGCTATTAAACAATAGTTTCTGGACGTAAGCTTCTCCTTAATTCAGATAGTTTTGAACTAACAAAGTTATAACTCTACTGTTCTTTAATGGGGGGATCCTAATGCCTGTTTTCGCTAAAACTGAACGCTTAAAGCACTCAAAGCGTATTGTTAGACTCAGCTCTTAGAGCTGAGTCTAACAATAGGCTGAGCATTGAAACTCGAACGGCAATCTTGCTTAGGCATCCGTTTAGTTTTCGCTTTGTGCTACTGAAAACTGGCATATGGATGAGACGGCTCCACCTCATTCTTCGCGAAATATATGAGTGACGTGTGTATTTTACTTTACAGTGCAAGTATTACCAGTCGAAAAAAATAGTCCTAGCAAAAGGTACTAAGATTGGATATCACTATAGAAAGAACAACATGTTTGAATATAAAAGCGTATTAGTATAAATTCGCCTGTATTTAATGAACGTTAAATTATCCGCTGTATTATAATTTATACAATAAAGATCATGACATTGGTTATTTATTTGTTTTATTTTTGACGTAGCAACATTCATCTCAATTTTTAACTGGCAACATCTACGAAGTTTTGCTGCAGACATACAGGATGTAAACAGACTCTTCACGAAGCCGTCAACTAAGCATTATGTACATCAAACTAAGTAACTTGACGCAAAAAAATAGTGCTGGGAATCGATAATTTTTTGGGCTGAAAAATCACAGTTGAACTCAATGAAACGCACTCAAACTCAAACTCAAAAGCATTTATTTCAATTAGACCATTACAGGCACTTTTGAATGTCAGAAAAACAAAGAAGGCTAAGCTACAGTCACAGACACAAGGCATAATAACTTGTAAAAGTACTGTAGTTGCCCATTCCAAAGCGTAGATCTCTATGGAGAAGAATGGGCAAGAAACTTCATGCACACTCTTTTCAATTAAATATTTGTTACATAATCTTGGTTACATCATTCATGTTGAGATTATACATATGTGAGAACGATGTAGAAATATGTGCACGTTAAGAGCGTCCAGAGTAAAAGATTATATCAACAATTTAAAAACAAAGTACGTAGTTACAATAAACCGTGGCAGCCTAGAGATGACCAGTCCCAACTGACAGCGCCCGTCCACGAACATGATGCATGGATCAGCCCCATTCAGCTCAACCATATTGAAGGGAGCTAAATGACCCGACACACCCGCCACCATCAGCGAGACATTTGAGTGAGCATGACATTCTCTCAGCCACCAGGGTAAATTCAAGTCAATGAAAGATAACTAAATGTAAATGGTAGCTTTACAGTACAGAGTACTCACACATGTGCTATGCAATTATATAATACCAAAACATTGTGCTGATGGATGGATTGGATAGATTCTGGAGGTGTTTAAAGTAAAAATCTTACACCCTTCTTGAAATCGGACTACAGTAGCGCTACATCCGAAAATAATCCTTGTTTCTATTGTTTAAGCGACTGTCACCAAGCGTCATATACGAATAAGCTAGCCGTTACCCGCGACTTTCATGCGCGTGAAATTTTTATTAAAAAAGAAACTATTTTCCCCATGTTTGTTTTTTTTTTTTTTTTTTTTTTTTTTTTTTCCTTCCCTTTTCTACTGCAATCTGTCCTAGTTTGAGGACAATCAGCTGTACTTTGGATATTCTCGCAGTTGGACTTGCCGGGTATGCATCCAGTGATGCACCCTCTCTTAGGTTTAACTTGATGTTATTGTGTCCTGTGGTATCCTTTTCTTTAATCGCCTCACATGAGGTTTCCTGGACATAAGCAGTCTTGCTAGGTTATTAGGATGCTTGGTTAGTCTGTGCTGATATCTCTTGGTTTGTCTAATCGCCTCTTCTACGATTGTAGTGATTTGGAGATCTCTGTGCAGGATATTGTTTGTAACGTACCAGGGGGCTTTTGTGATCAGCCTCAAGACTTTAGACTGGAACCTTTGGAGAATTCCTATGTTTGATTTTGCGGCAGTCCCCCACAGTTGTATGCCGTATGTCCATACTGGCTGAAGTATACATTTGTAGATAAGCAGCTTGTTCTCTAGATTTAGTTTTGATTTGTGTCCTAGCAGTGGATATAGCTGTCTTAATAATAGGCCGAGCTGTTTTCTTTTGGTAAAGATGTGTTTCCTCCAGGTCAGTCTTTTGTCAATATGCATACCCAGATATTTTGTGTCATCAGTTTGTGGTATTTAGGTGCCATTCAATGTTACAGGTGGACAAACTCCCCGACGAAGCGTAAATGTTACGTGTGCCGATTTTGATTCGTTTATTTTAATACGCCATAATTTTGTCCATTTTTCGACAAGTCTTAGGTCTTTTTGTAAGAATTCAGACGCTTGTGATGGGTCCTCGTGGCATGTCATAATTGCAGTGTCATCTGCATAGGTCGCCATTGTTGTGGAAGTCCTGCTCGATACCGATAGGTCTGCTGTAAATAACAGGTACAAGATAGGACCAAGTACACTTCCTTGTGGTACCCCTGACAATATAGGGTTTAAATCACTTATTTCACTTCCCTGCTTTACTATGAAATGCCTGTCTGCCAAGTATGATTTTATTAGGGTGTAATAATTGGTCGGTAATTGAGTCTTTACTTTATATAGGAGGCCTTCATGCCATACTCTGTCAAATGCCTGAGTTACGTCTAGGAATACAGCTGAGCAGTACTGCTTAGCTTCAAGAGTGTTGTGTATTTTTTCAACCAGTCTGTGAACTTGCTCTACTGTGGAGTGCTTTGCGCGGAACCCAAATTGATGTTCTGGTATTATTTTTTGTTCCTCAAGAACGGGTAGCAGCCTTTGTAAAAACAGTTTCTCAAACAGTTTTGAGAGTATTGGTAGAAGACTTATAGGTCTATATGAGGTTACTTCTTCTTGAGGTTTTCCAGGTTTAGGGATCATTATAATTGAGGCCACCTTCCACTGTGATGGGAAATAACTTCTTCTCAGGATAGCATTATACAGCTGAGTTAAAAAGGATATAGCATTGTCCGGTAGTTCCTTAATGCATTTACCAGTAATGAGATCGTATCCTGGTGCCTTTTTTGGGTTCAGTTTTTTGAGAATCATGTATCTTACTTCACCAACAGTGAATGGCTTAATAGGTGGATCGAGCTGGTCTGTTGTGTTTAAAGTGTCATTTATGAATTTTTCTTCTTGATTTTCAACTTCGCGACTATTAGGTGTAAAAACTTTGCGAAGGTATGTTGCGAATGTTTTTGCCTTCTCTGAGTCACTTCTTGACCAATCTCCCTGGTTGTTTTTTATTGGCGGATTGGCACGAACAGACTGTTTCAATTTAGAAGTAAATTTCCATAGGGAATAGTTAGTAGCTGCTGTCGGTGATAGATTTATTAGGTACTTATGAGTGTCATCGTCTTTGTTTTTTTGTAGTACTCTTTTCAGGTGTTTGGTGAAGTTGTTTAGTTTGTTTTTAGACTGTGGACATCGGTGTGTCTGCCACTGCTTTCTAAGATTTCTTTTGTGCTGTATAAGATCTTTAAATTTTTGAGGGACAGTCTTACATTGACGCGACTGTTCCGTAGGAGTTGCAATCCAAGCGGCAGACTGAATGCAGCGAGTAAAGAGTTCAACTGCATCTGTTATATCTTCCTCTGAGTTAAGCACGATGTTTGAAGGAAGTGTATTTTCCAATTCCTGTCTGTATAAGTCCCAGTTAGTTTTTCGATTGTGTAGGGTGCAGTTTTCCTCCTTTTGAGTAGGAATGTCCGATAGCTCGATGAGTATTGGAGAATGGTCAGATGAGAGATCCGTACTGGAAGTCACCTTGATCCTGTCTGTGTTTACACCTAGAGCGACAGCAAAGTCAATCAGGTCCGGTATCTTGTTTCTATCAGTGGGCCAATATGTTGGTTCTCCTGTAGATATTATTCTCAACTTAAATGACTCAATAGTCCTGTAGAGTTCACGGCCTCTAGTTGTTATCAATCGTGAACCCCAGGACATGTGTTTAGCATTGAAGTCTCCACCTGCTATAAAGTTATTACCCAGAGATGAGAAGAAGTCCGTGAATTGTTCTTTCTTGATTTGATGTTTTGGCGGGCAATATATTGCAGACACTGTGAGAGGTTTTAAGCTGTCTTCAAGGATGACTGTAGTAGCCTGTAGGTGTTCTGTATTGTATTTGTTGGATTCGTAATGTTTTAAGCTGCGCTTGACTAGTACTGCTGTTCCCCCTGTTTGTAACATTTTTATTGACGCTCCGCTTCTTTTGGTCGTAGAATGATGTTACGAGTACCTATACATATAATAGGCTTCCTCGATAAATGGGTTTTCCAACACTAAAATAATTTTTCAGTTCAAAACCATCCCGAGATTAGCGCGTTGAACCAAATAACCTCTTCAGCTTTATATCATTAGTATGGATTAAGTTTATAAAAGTAATAAGATTCATTTTTGTATGTAACGCTACTGCACCTGGCTTAAGTAAAAACTTGCTTTTTAGATCACACCCTTATTCCTTTGACAATAATTTTACTATACATAAACAAATGAGAATTAGTTGGTCTAGTGGTCACAAGTGACTACTAAGCGTGAGGGTACAGGGTTCGATTCCCAGGTCGGACAAAGCGTTATTGGGTTTTTCCGTCACCAAATTCACAGTAGAAAAACGCCCACGGAGTCTGGATTTGTGGGCGGATGATTGCAATAGGCTCACACATGGGATTTATTTCTGTAGGCGCTATAACAACAAATACAAAAAACAGAATAAAATAAATATTTAAGGAGGTCTCCCATTGTTTCGGGAGGTTCCTGAATTCATCGAATCGAGCGAGAGGAAACGCCCGGTTGTTATCACTGTGTGGATCGCCCAGATTACACGGTAGAGCACCCGGTGGAGGTCTGCCCCGCTTGGGTGGAGCACCGTGTCCTTGTAGCGCCGATCGGGGGCGGCGACCTATTGCGTCCGGCCCTGGTTCAATCCATGGTCCGGAGCGAGAGGGAATGGGACGCCGTCGCCTCCTTCTGCGAAGCAGTCATGCTAGCGAAGTAGGTGGCGGAGCGTGAGAGAGAGAGAACCTCTCGTCCCTCTTCTTCTTTTCGTATCGATGAACTCAAATTGTATTAGACCAGTATGTAGCCACCTCAACAGCTCTAAGATTTGCTTCCATTACATCCTGATAAGTGCAAGTGGTTGTGCAGGATGGGCAGGACAAGAGGTAGAGTATGTCCTGCAGAGGGTCTCCACACTGGTAATCTGTTTGGGATGAATCGAGGATACCCCATTTGGCCAGATTAAATCTACAGCGGCCAACGTGGGCTCGCAATTCCTACTGTGTGTTGCCAACAGTCTCGGAGTAAAATAGCTGTGACATTGCAGGCCGAATCTATAAGGGTTCCGTTGTTTGCTATTTCCAACGGAACGCTTCAATGATGTGATTGTCTAAGCCAAAACCACTGAAAAGACATTCTATTTGTGTGGGTGTGGACCACAATGCGACGGCACATCACATGCACGACGATACCGAAGGTAGGTAGTTTTATAAACAAAATATTATATTCAATTACAAAATGGCGGCTGCACTGACAACGAAGTTACCAGAACTAAATTTAAAACACAAGAATTTAGAGTGTAAGAAAAGTACTGAAATTAAAGTCACCAAATCAGTTACATTAAACAAAGATGGAAAGATCAATATTTTTTGATTTTCTTCGAAACGGAAAATTTCAGGCTCTAAGGGAAAAATTTCGTTGCTACAAAACTATTGTCTATGGTTTGCCAATTTAAGTGATTTGATTAATAATATTGTTAAATATTTTAAATAGATCCCCAAGGTAACAGTATATTAATTTGTTATTGTAACTCATAAAATATTTTATTTTTATATATTACTTGTGAGAAAATTATACAACCAACATCGATACAAATGACACATCGTAGAAAGAATCGTAACTTAGAGAACGGTCTAGTCTATGATTTGACAAGTAACCTCCAGCGTCATTTCTGTACTTTTACACTAAATTAATTAAAACATCAGTTTTGTAACAGTATTTTTAAATAAATATTATTTTTTTAATTTTATTTTACTATTTTGTGATAAATAATTACAATATTTGTTAAAATATTATAAGAGTACAAAAATTGCTGGAATCGGTCCCGCGTGTTTCCTTCCCGCGCACGTCGTACTAGGTGGAAGTTGGTCATGGTCGTCCGCCAAACGGAAAGCCGCCATGATGGCTTTCTGTAAAGTACGCTCAATATGTAAAGTTTCGTTATTGTTTTTCATTAATTGTGACTGAGTGCGTGCAAAAATTAATCATGGGAACGAACTAGAGTGTGCAAAGTTAAGTTTACGGTCCCTTGGGACCTCCTAGTGGAGCTATAAAGTGTTTTATAAGTGCATTTTTGTGTCGACGCTAGCGTGTTTTGTTCTGTCAACAAAATGTCGAAGCTCTCGTTTAGGGCGAGGGCCCTGGATGCGTCGAAACCAATGCCCATATACCTCGCCGAGGAGCTTCCGGATTTACCGGACTACTCGGCGATTAACCGTGCAGTACCTCAGATGCCTTCTGGAATGGAAAAAGAGGAGGAAAGCGTAAGTATTTTGCGCATTTAGATGTTAAGTCATCGGAAACTACTGTGTGTCGGCCATTACGTTATGTTTCTTATTCTCGCCGCTAGGGGCGGTACAATTTCGCAGGAAATTCTATAATTTTGAAAACTATTTAGTATTTAGCTTCTACCTGCACATAAAAATTATGAGAATTGTTTTTCTAGAGGTAATAATTACATGACAAAAAAATTATCGTCGTTAACTAGAATGCGAAAGTTATTGTCAAATTTTGGCGCGACAATCGACCACATGGTGATTTTAACTTACTGTTACTTCGTAGCATACATGTACGAATTTCTCGGTTTTAACTGAATGGATTTTGCTGGAATTTTTATGTATTCTTGGCGAAGTTATGTAGATTTTATGGTGTAAAAATTATAGTAAGCCGGCGGCAGGGTCATATGTTATTTGTTTACAAACAATGGGTGCCGGCAAGCGCAACGTTTTAATTTATTATCGATACTTCTTCATCTTAATTTAAATGAAAACATTCAGATTTATTGAACAGTAAACAACATTTTAAACGACTTTTTTATAGTTACCGATTATTTTGAAAGCTGCCCGATATTCTTACACCTTGACAGTTAACAAATAATTTATATTTTATTGACTTAATTGGTTATCCGAAAGGATTTTAAACACATGTTCTGTTAAAATAACTTCAACTTAACCTATTTGGATCCCAATATTTCATGTTTATTCTATTACTTTCAAATTAACATGAGTTAAATCTAATGAAGAAAATTTACTCTAACATGACTTTTCAAGCAATGCAAATATTTTAGGAATTAATATTCACATCATACTGAAATGCTAATTTGCAGTAATGCTGCAATTAATAAAAAAATTACACACTACTCCAATACTACTGAGGTGTAGCTTAGTGTAGTACATTATGGTTGACTAAGGATTCCACTTCTGAGAATAACATTTAGTACATCAATTAAAGTAACTTCACTTAACACGTCTTATTTCTTTATAAAATTTACTTTTAGACAGGAACTTGAAAGACAAAAGTTGAAAGGGAACCGATTATGATAGTACGGGCATGTGATGTGGATTTAAACATGCAGAATAAAAGAATGATGAATAAAGGGAGAGGAAGGCCAAAGACATGATACAAACAATATCAAAGAAAGCGTAGTGAATACTAGTGAGACAGTTGACTGGAGAGAATTAAGTCGAAAATGTGTGATGTGCCAACCCCAAATAACAAAGAATGAGGCCAAACACAACTTATGGGCGTTGGATGTTTATTCTGTGCCAAAGCAAGCCGCGCTGGGCCTGCATTGTGGATTACAGCCCATTCCCTCTCAAACAGAGAAGGCCTATGTTTCAATAGTCAGAACATTATCGGTGAAATACTGGCAAAATATTCACATAAAACATGTTGAAATCTAATTTTTCTCTCTTCTTTTCTTTACCTCATTAGACTACAAAAGGTTTTATGTGACACAGTTAAACTAACTAATCTCACAAGACAACTAACTAATTTAACTCTGCAAGATCTTCAGTTTTTTTTTTTCTTTTCTCCCACCTGGAAGTGAAATATGCACTTTATGTGGAGTTGTATTGTGGACACCAGCTAATATACAAGATATACTAACTCATGTTGAGTTGGGACATTAACAGTAGATAAAGATACCAGTTTTCCTTGAAGGGTTAAGCAGAGGTGACTGCAGGGCTTCCAATTCCGCAGCCTGTATTCAATCTCAGTATTTGCGAGACTAGGAATGTTCAATCCTGCGGGATCCCGCTTATAGAAAATATTAATATCTATATAAAGCAAGTGATACAGTGAATTAATCAACTCTCCATTACATTTACATATGTTTAAAAATATCTATCAACTACAAAATATATAACCACTTAATTAAATTACAAACCAAAAACAGTTTCAACTGAATTTTGACAGACGTAATTATGATTTTAATTATTTAGATTTTTTTTTTTTTTTAAATTTCTAAATTGACATTTAATCTGTTATTATTGTATTAACGATTATTTAGATTGGTCATTTTATCAGCATTCAATTGAAAATGTTTGCGAAAGGAAATATAAGATATCTAAAGTGTTGTCTGCCAAACTACTGCATATTTTAGAGGCACTATAGCCAGAAGCAGAAGGGCTTCCACACTAGGCGGCGGTATTCGTTTTAAAACTTGTAAGATATTTCCCCCCAGATTCATAGCCATTTCTTTTTTTATGATGGATTCAAGTGTATCACCTAGCCATCGCGCTATCGAGAGGTCGTGTGCATGCTTCTTTCCAGTCCCGCGCCTGGAATCCCACAACAATAGGAATATGATGCGGGATCCCGCAAAACCGAGCTCTCGGTATTCCGAGATTGGAAGCCCCTGTAGTACGCATGGCGATCAATCAAGCTATACAAAACCAGTTTATGTGGATCTTATTGTAGGACAAATACAAAGCGAGGCCATGTCATACTGGAAATGGACAGCTTGATGTGTGGCCATGTGTACAAGCACATTCACCAGTTATTTTATAAGTCCCATGAGATAGCAGGCTAAGCTACTTATCATTTATATTCTGTTACATGCTGTATAATGCTTTCTTTATTATTTTGGATTGCTAATTTTATATATTTATTGTATGTTCATGTTTGCATAATTTTGTTATTTAAATAGGGTAATAAATTATTAGTTTTCTTTTTGTTCTGTATTTTTTTAAATGTATTTAATTACTGATGTGCATATTTAATTTAATTATTTTATTCGTTATCATTACCACACTTTGTATTTCCAAGGGGATAGGCAGTAACTATAGAAAGCAAGCCTCCTACTATAATTGTTACTTACATACTCCTCCCGCTTTGTCCACGTTCATGACATCTGGTCATACACACTCCGGTTACGAGTTGTGTAATTATACCTACTATAAATTTGTGTTGCTATATGTAGACAAATATAACTTATTATTGTTTTTTTTTAATAGTTTTATTACAATAGGACTAAGCTTACTTTTAAAAGTAGGGAACTAACAACCCACGTAAAAATTATAAGTAATTAAAGTCAGTACTTACTTTGTTTTACAACTACCTACTCAGAACATATTTGAGGTCATACATGTGTTGGTTATTTTCGTTATGGTGACCTCATGGCAGTTAGCACAATATATTATGAACTTTAACTATTAAATGTGTCACTGTCAAATATAGTTGAAAAGTTAGGGAAATAATGTTAAGTAGGTTTACCCATGACAATATAATTATTAGCCTACATGTTCTCACTACTGGGACACTGACGGGGGGGACACTGCCTCGTTGGTCGAGTGTTCGCAAGCGCGACTGCTGAGCATGAGGTCCTGGGTTCGATTCCCAGGTCGGGCAAAGTGCTATTGAGTTTTTTTATCAGGAATTTTTCAGTAGCAGCCACGGAGTCTGGATTTGTGCACGGCTCGCTCCCTATTACATGGGACTTAAAGATAACTGGCGAAATGTGGGTGTACTATAATTAGGTACACCTGCCTAACCCTACGGAGATTACAGGCGTGATGTTATGTTATGTGTACTGGGACACAAGACACAGGAGAGAGTGTATAATCCACAATATTTTTTTTATACTAAGTAGGTTTGTGTTTGGCCCCAACCTGTCTGATGTAAAACGATGTTTCGGCCTAAGGTGAAGCATGCTTGCCTAGAAGAAACAGATTCACTCTAGCTTTGAATAGATCCAGATTATAATGAGCAAGGAACAGAGAAGCCGGCAGGCAACCAACCAACCAACCACCGGCAAGCAGTGCGGTTTGGTGGGTATCACATTTGGATTAGGGGTTTACAGCTCACGGGAGCTCAGAGTGGAGGCCTATGTCCCAACATTGGGAACATATCAAAGATATTGATGACAAAGATAAATTTTATACCTTGAATTAAACAGATTTCCTTTGATGTTTTAATTACTTAGTACTCTCAAAGTTATTGCCTCAATGATTTACGACTGCATTATTATGCATTTTCTTTTTGTCGTAAATGCAATTAAGGGTCATCAGAATTTGTAATCTATATGCGAGTTACGCCGTATTTTAAGCTCATAAAGTTGAATTTGCAATAATTGCCGATGCAATTGTTTCGCCGTCACTTTGATGGCATTGAACCTAAGATATCATGTTGCTATCTTTGATCCGCCCACTGCCCGTGGCTATGGTGATATCTCCCCATGAAAAACATTTTTGCAGCCCATCGACATACCTACCTAGAGGATAAATATGCGATAGTAGACGAAGAGTCGTACTCTAAAATGCTACGTAACATTAACATTAGGTCTAGGATTATAAATATCCATAGGTGTAGTATCCACCAAAGCAACCTGCTGGTTTGCCCCTCATTGGCTTAAGAAGCCGTGTTTCTTGAAGAATATGGAAGCTCCATCCATGAACAAAGTTATAGGATTTTTGAATGCATATTTTCAATGCAATGTCTTGCTTATTAGCGTATGTATTAGAGGCGTCATTAAATTTGACCCCGAATTTACTGTTCATCGAAATCTTTCGTCATACGGTACTGCAAAACCTGCTTGTATTTCATGATGCAGGGAAAATAACAAATATAAAGGGGGTTTAATTTAATGGCCGGCCTAAGGTTCGTAATTTTTTTTTTTCGAAATTGCTTCTACTTTTAAAACCTATATTAATCGATAGCTAGTATCAATACAAACCGGAGATATGAGCTATCAAAATTATGCTGAAGATGCCATCAGTGAACTTTGATAGCTCATCACTCGGAAACGTGACACTTTAGAACATTTTGCCGTATGCAAAACTGGTTTGTATTGATGTCAGCTATGGATTGATACAGGTTTTATGTACAAAAACACGGGTTTTACGTACAAGGTGGCTGAACAAATCAAAGCTGTGTTGAAAATGTCAACAGTAAATAGACTTTAACTTTGATAGCTTATTCTCGGAAAAGTGAAACACAACATTTTGTCTCACACAAAACTGGTTTGTATTGATACCAGCTATCTATTAATATAGGTTTTAGGATGCTTTTCCACCAGAGATGTGCTATGCTACGTTGCTATGGATGCGTTTGATATCCACCAATCATATTCATTGGTGCACATAGCTTAGCACTGGTGGAAACGGATTCAACTAAGATATGTTTTTATATGGAAGGATGCGTGTTATATGGTATAGATGCATGCTATGGTTAGTCTAAGCTATGTGCGCCCTCGCCGCTTCCCTACTATCGATACATCGCATAGCTCGAGCTGCACATCTTCCTCGCGCAGCTACTTCGCGGCGGCGCATCTTCATAGCACATCTTACTCGCACCGCTACATAGTTTAGTATCAGTGGAAACGGTCACATAGTTTCACAGCTTAGCTATTACGTCTTCGCAGCATAGCTGCATAGCACATCTCTGGTGGAAAAGCACCCTTAAGCGTGGCGTCAAATATGAAAAAGAATTTAAATGGCGGAAGTTAAGCCAGCCAGGGTTCATACAAAAATCTTCCAAGCCCTTTAAGGATGGTTTGGACTCCCAATTCACCGAAAAATTTCCTCAATCGTCTAACGGGATTGTGGCAAGCGGAGATATGCATACGCCGTTTGTTCTCGTTGACTCACACATAATCTACAGTCACTATTGTCAGTCAGGTTTGTTGATGTGTATGTCTGTGAGATGCAAATATTTACGATGAAAAACTAATGAAACTTGCTGAGATGTGATGAGTAAGTCTGGCGGTAATCGGGACAATTGAGTACGAGTATCTAATACTTTAAACGAGCAATTCTTGTATATATGTACATAATCTGATCTTGGAAACGGCTCCAGCGATTTTCATGAAATTTACTATGCAGGGAGTTTCGGGGGCGATAAATCGATCTAGCTAGGTTTTTAGAATTTTTAGAAATCGTCAAATAAGAAAAAAAACGAGCAAAGCTCGGTCATCCAGGTATACTTATTATGTACGCCATTAAAATTACAGGTAATGACAAAAAGGTGGACCTTTTAGATAGGTTGATACAATATACGGTTTTTTTATAGATGCAAGAAGTTTCATACAGTAATGACGTCTGTTTTTTTTTCTTATCTAAAATTCAAAGCAGATTATTCTATGACCCTCATCTACCTTCACAACTCTTCGTTTTCCAACTATGTTGGGATCGACAGACTATCTGACCATCGCAACCGAGATACTGGGTAATACGATACCCATTGGTAAGATTGGTTGTCAGACTTTCTGACTTATGACTAGCTCTTAACAACTTACAAAGTTCAGCCGTTGATCCGGCTGTCGTTTGTAAATACAAACGACAGCCTGATCAACGGCTGAACTTGTATTTCCGAGGCACGAAGGAGGTGTCTGCATGTAATAGATGGTCACCTATCCGCAGACTAACCTCGGCGAGCGCAGTTTAGGCCTCCGTGTGTGGCTGTTTTTGTTGCGTCATGAGTGATGACCTCCACAATGAAGTATTCTATGACTAAATTTATCTAAATGTGAAAGTATCTTTAAGATCTTCGCATCCATCTTCATCACCTGCATTATAATATTAGTCATCTTTTCCCTAGCAAAAACAAATAGCATTTTATGATGTCAACTTTTGGTTCAGAGATAGATAAGCGATATAAATAGGAAACTAATAAAAATCGTTACTAAAGTGAAGGGAATGAAGAAAAAACTTCATCATTCTCCTACCCTTATCCCAATATATTTGGGGTCGGTGCAGCATGTCTTCTTCTTCCATGTTTTGTTTATGTCATAGTCACTCAAATATTAATGGTATAATATTTGAGTGATTAGTAATTATTGTTTCATGCAATTCTACGAATGTCCAAAGATAATTTGTATTAGTGCAATGTCGAAAAAGTACCCAAAGTACGTCGCAAGGTCGGGTTGATGACCTCACAATGGTTACTTGGTATTGGTACGCTCAACCCTACCCATCATCCGGCCGCTATGACGTGAATTGACAAAATTATGGGGCTCCGACGACGATGGTTCTTTGTAGGCTTACGAAAAAGGGCTGAATTCTTAGAAGCAATTTTGTAGAGTTTTGCTGTCTCCGTCTCATTAAAAACTTTCCTGATTGTACTAAAAAACACCGTCTCGCTTTTTATGAATTTGAAGTTTTACTAAACAGTATAATTACAAGGATAATAAATAGAAAAAGATTGCTACGCTCAAACTCCGTCTACAAACATTTATTTCTACAAGTGACTCATACATAAGTCTACCTGGCACGATAAACAGCTGATGGCATTTTACCACTTGTAAACATAGTCGTAATTGTTAATATCATGTTTTTATTTCTCAACGTTTAATCATGTGTTAAACGCCACTGATGCTGCGAATAAACGTGTCTAGCTATTGGACCCTAGTCATTTGACAAGGCATATCTATCGATATGAATGAAGAGGTTATATATATATATACTTGGCCACCTATTGGACCTTAAGTAATTCCATTTCTTTTATAGAAAAAAAGAGCGTGCCTGCTAGTACGTCTAATAGTCGCAAGTGAGTCTCCTGAACATCCTGGACGGTCGTGGATGGTCAAGGTCCTCAAGTCAGGCGCTATGTTATTGAATTTAGCCCATAGTCTGGACTTCGATAGATCCTCTGGGATCTCACAGAAGGCCATGCCCCACTACGGGGGTCAGTGCGGGCTCGGTGCAGCAGGGGATTCAGCTGATATGATAAAAGAAAACACAAAGCCAGATATTTTCAAAAAATCTTCCGATAAAACTCTTCGAACGATACGTGCAAAAAGGAGTTTTACTCATTAAATGACGACTTCTGTAGAGATATGGAAATGGAACCAAAATAAATTGGGAGGAAAATGAAACGTCAAACGGTTCTAAATCTGAAGGCTATTTGCAAAATCTAGATTAATGAGCAAGCATCAAATAACGAAGCAAACAACATAATCATGTAATACTAATTACGTGCGATCCTAACAATCATAATTAATGACGTCATTAGGCAGTTCCTTAATGAATGATACGGCAGTTTCATCTGATATATTAATGAGTTTGTACATAATGCCTGTCGAGTGACGATATTGACGTTATTAGCATTTCTAGGGGTTGAGTAACGGTAATACTAATCCGTAACTGGTATATTTTGTTAGGATTTATTGTTTATAAGTGTTCTGAATACACTTGCGAACCAATTTATAAATCACTAGCTGATGCCCGCGGCTTTGCCCGCGTGGTTTAGCCAATGTATACAAAAACTTGACAAATTATATACTACTAAAACCTTCCTCGAGAACCACTCTATCCATTGGTGAAAATAGCATGAAAATCGGTGCAGTAGTTTTTGAGTTTATCGGGAACAGACAGACAGACGCGGCGAAGGACTTTGTTTTATAATATGTACTGATAGTGATACAATCAATCATACTATCAATTTACATATAATTTCTGCTTTTTTTAATTTTTATTTCGAAAAAGGATGCCAGCATCCTAATCATTTCTCCTTTTTGTCGAATCTGCTGGATTTAAACTGATATAATGTGGCTTATCATTTAAAGAATCTTTGATGAATTTATTATTATCCTTCTACCCGGTTTTGGGGTCGGCACAGCACATCTTTTACTTCCATAGATCATCATTTGTACTGCTGCACGTGAACTGTTCGTGGACTGCCTCGATGGTCTAATAGTCGCAATGGCGACTGCTGAGCATTAAATACTAGGTTCGATTCCCGGGTCGGGCAAATCGTTAGTGGGTTTTTCCATCAGGAGTTTCTCAGTAGCAGCCACAAAGTCTGGATTTGCCAATAGGCTCGGCTCCTATTACATGGGACTTAAATGTAACTGGCGAAATGTGGGTGTACCATTACCTCTGCCTAACTCTCCGGGGTTTGTTTACAGGCGTAATGTTTTCTAATTCTTCATCTCAGTAATCACCCTCTTTCTAGCATTATAATATTTTACACAAGCCAAACATGGCTTCATCTGAGGTCCTCTCCCTCAATTCAAGATCGCTCGAAGGTATTATCAATATCTATCTAATAGCTTCCATTTAAGATCACTTAGCATGCAATTTGGACCGTTAGAATTTTCCCAATGATCTCACGATGAAGTCTGCTTTAAATTGACAGCCGGCTGAATCATGGGTTTTGCCAATGCATCCACTCGATCGATAACTGTAGGGTCTTGCATACTCATTTTTTGCTTTTCACGCATTCTACTGTAATTGCGTGTATTTTACATTACAAATTTCATTGAGGGTACGCTTAAAAACGGCCACGTAAGCATAAAAAGGTTACAGACGGAGTTACTTAGGCATTTCGTAGCTTAAGAGGAAACATGGCTGGCGAGGAGTTTAAAAATAGGTATTTGAAGAAACTATTGCCGTAGAGTGCGATAGGGACAGCTGCAGCTCAGACCGATTATATCACAAAAATTTTGACAAGATCGTGTTTCGTATTCCTCCGTTTTCTTCTCGAAAACTGAGCCGATTCAATTATTTTTGACATTAAAACTTTAATAAAGAGTATCTCTAGGTTCCTATCAATTTATTTTATGTTAAAAACTTTTAGAATTTGTCTGATTGTACTGTAATCACGACCGTAAATATGTGGCATTTTCGTTAATTTAAGAGGTTGTATTTTCTTTATTTGTTACTTGCTGAAAAATAGGAAATGACTGGGACATGTCTAAACTAGTCCTCGATTTTGTGAAAAAAAAATTATGGTCTTGAGGCACTATTCAGGAACAAAAAAGGGGACTACGAAACGTTGATTTTGCCAAAATTTTTATGAGGAAATCGCAGCCCATCTCCCCCCTTAAATTGCATATAAACGCGTATATCTACCGCAGACGGGTAACCGTTATTTTTATACGCTTACTATACTATATTACTCGTCTCGAATCGACCATCTCTCGGTGAAGATTTTTTATTTAGACCGTTAGGGTACCATCTAGAATTGAGTACGAAGTAACTGGAGTATGTACTTGCTTAAATGGGTTTAGAGTGGTACTATCTAGGTTATGTTACATATCTGATCTTTTAGTTTAATAGGCCTTGTTGGTCTAGTGGTCGCAAGCGCGACTGCTGAGCATGAGGTCCTTGATTCGATACCCGGGTCGGTCAAAGTGTTAATGGGTTTTTCCTTCAGGAATTTCTCACTAGCAGACACAGAGGCTGGATTTGTGCCCGGTTGATGGCAATAGGCTCGCCCCTTATTACATGTGACTTAAACATAACTGGCGAAATGTGGGTTTACTATTATGTACACCTCTGCCTAACCCTTCGGGGATTACAGGCGTGATGTTTTGTTTATGTCGTTCAATAGGCATTTCCTATGCTCTCCTAGATAGCTTAAACTTGAGAACTTGTTAGGTACTAGGAAGATTGTTTGTTTGATTGGTTTGGCTTGCTGTAGTGATTCAGTTATCCAGAATCAAGAAATCTTAGGAAATCCAAGCCTGTGGTGGGTTAAGTTTGGCACCATACTTTTGTACAATCCAGTCTCATCCGGGACAAGACCAGAATTTTAGCTGTGTCCGGGATGCGCGCGGAATTTGAATTCGTCCTGAATATCCAAAATGATATAATACAGTCTACGTCAAAACAAAAATATTTTAATGAAACTCGACGTAGGAATCAACAGTATTTATCATCCGACAATGTTCTGCAACAAACCGTTTTCCATTACCGTTGTAAAAAAACGCAAATTTAAATTAAACTTCTAATTCAAAGGTAAAGTCCTGAAATTTCATCAAATGTCCGGTTTTTGTTTTATCGGAAAACTTATGCTACTAGATCTGGAAACCCTTCAATTGATTGATTCTTGAACATTACAAGCGAAATACGGGTGTGCTTTAGGTTCACTTCTGCCGAACTCTTCAGGGATTACAGGCGTGATGTTATAATAACATTTAATCTCGAAACAGCATCCTCTTTTGAAACGTGTTTTTTTTTTTGAAGCATCTTAATAAAAATACTTTTTACATAATATAAAACTGGTAGGTGCTCATAAAAATGAGTTCAACATTCTCCGCTGACATTCAATTAATAAATCATTTACCTGCAAGCGAGCACAAAGACCGGTAAGCAGCTTTAAAATTAAAATATGTTCGCTGGTAAAATTAAGCTCGTTTCTGACTACTTTGCCATATCAATTATCATACATAATTATGTTGATCCTATTAAGAAGCTGTTACGCCTAATTTGTTATATAGTAAAAATAGTATGACAATTGCTAAATAGTGTCCCGAAGTCGCACGTGAATTCAGGGTTTTAGTCATACTGGCTAATCTTGCAGCTTCGTCAAATACGCCATCCTTTAAAGTCAGGTTACATAATCAAATTCAGGCCTTGGAAATATTGTTGACAGCGCGTTCGTGTTCCACGTGCGCCTCAAAGAGATGTCAGCAAACAGGGAGGGGCTCGCAAGGGCCGATGCCTGCCAGGGCTGCGGGACTGTTCGATAGAGATACCGCGGCCATGGAACACAAAGGGCAAGGAATTCCTTCCTTGCCCTTTGTGTTCCAGGGCCGCGTGGATGGGTTTTAGTCAGTACAAGTCTGACAGTCCCTTCCGCTCTGCCCAGAGCGTCAAGTCATTTGATGATTTCACATCCGAAAAAAAAAGGGCCTTGGAAATATTAAGCAGAAAAGAGGTGACGTCACAACTTAAAACGACACAAAAGAATAATAACAAATGAAGACCCATCTTTAAACATACGTTAGTAAGCTAACATTTTTTCCGAATACGTTAACATAAAAACAACATAAATATTTCAATTTGTATTCAGTGTATTGCCTTCGTACCTCACTGCCGGATAGAAATGCTATTGGTGGATTATAATTTTATTCGTATCATCCCTGTATAATATCTATCTAGAGAAGGATGTAAAAACTGGCTGTCTATGAAGGAATTGAGTGACGTAAGCTTGTTTTTTTCTAAAAGGATAAATAGAATGATGGTCTTGTCTTTCAAGAGCTAGTGTTTTTCCATTCTTCCGTCAATATTTTATCTTCGTAATATTTCTGCGCGCTACTTGCCTGTTTTTGAGGCACTAAAAGCTATCCTTTATTGATTCGACAAAGTTATCTATTATAGCGAAGTTCTTACTGAAAATAAATTATTTATCCTGTGATATATATATTATACTAGCTGACCCGCGCAACTTCGTTTGCGTCACATAATGCAATTAAATAATATTGCGACTACCCTACCCTACCTACCCTACCTACCCTACCTACCTACCCACCTACCCTACCTACCCTACCTACCTACCTACCTACCTACCTATTTTTTTTTGTTTTTAAACCTTCCTTGTATTCGGACGAACCAAACAAAAAAAAGAATTATTCAAATCGGTCCAGCCGTTCTCGAGTTTTAGCGAGACTAACGAACAGCAATTCATTTTTATATATATAGATGTGATTCTTTTATGAGAGGTCAGAATCACTTTAAGACATCATTTTTATAGAAAAACTAGATGGAGTCGACATTTTTCCTATGTAACTACAAAACTGAATGTTTCAAAAAACATTATGTACCACCGGTCACCCAGATCCGCGAGGAGATTCTTGGAACACCGAGATCCCTCGCGGATGCCCTGAGAAGACCGGGAAGTCTGATCTGCTGCTGGAGGGAGCTGGGTTGGTTGGAGTAACAGCCACCATGGCTCAAGCACAATGGTCCACCTTTAGGGACTAACTGCGGAAACCGAACCCTTAATAGATAGAATAGACACATTATGTACCAATAGCACAGTCGCGTCGAATAGACAAACTCGGGTTAAGAACCTCGATATCCGAGTCATCGTCTTCCTGACCTTGTCCCATTCTATTTGGTGTCGATGCAACACGTATTCTTCTTCCATTCTCCCCTGTCAGACGTCACGGCATCATTTACTCCTTCCTCTTTCATATCATTCCTCACACATCTCGATATTGGCTCTTTAGTCAACTGATCCCACACAGGCGGGACCCGCGGGTCCAGTCGACCAAATGCATGTTTGATTTGGTCAACTGGACCCGTTGACCAATTTTGTGATTTGTATAGTCAAGTAGAAAAGTTTTCAGCCAATTATATTATGTGTCCCGTAGACACTCGAAAGCCCATTTGGCGTTGTCTTGTTCAGTCACCATCTATATCCACATTCCCAGTCGTCACCACCGGCTTTGTCACTACTAGCGACAAATGGACAAAAAATCCCGATTGTAGCCACTGAAAAAATCACGTTTGTTTCTATTTAGAGATATATGGCACAAACTGCTGCGCCCGCAGTGTTACCCGCGGTGTAAAAGTTTGCACACGTGGCGTCTGTACACGAACTGAAACTTATTATGTACGATAACCTAGATTTCCTTTTTTCCCACCAGTGGGGACACGGGCGGTGGGGTCAACGGGCATACACCATTAGTATTAGTTAATACTAATGGTAGCCATTACGGGAATATCTTGGATGAGATTGGCACAAGATCGTGGAGCTTGGCACAAGCAAAGAGAGGCCTATACCCAGCAGTGGGTGAAGTCGGGCTGTGGATGATGATGGTTAGTCAAACATGGTGTAAATAAAATAAAAATAGTAAATTAGTCAACTCATCCCGCGGGTCCCAAATGAGTGGGACCAGTTTGCTAAAGAGCCCGAAAAAGAACCAATTTTATTAAAAAACCAATCAAAACTTGAAACGCAACTTCATTTAATATTTCGCTCAGGTACACGACAGTAAAAATTGTGAGTATCAAAGCTTGCATACGAAATTGAATCGGTTGAACAGTCGTTTTGGCTATAAAACGACAATTTAATCGTCTGTTTTGGGAGTTCCATTACAGTTTTGGTACCTAATATGATTTTAGTAGAAGCGCATAACTCCAGATCGAATTTATTAATTACTAACTGATGCGGGGCTTAGCCCGCGTGGATGTCGGTTATCGTGACCAAAAGTAATCATGAAATTTTGATCCCGTTCCCGCAACAATAACTTGACAAATTATATATACTAAAACCTTCCTCGAGAACCACTCTATACATTGGTAAAAACAGCATAAAAATCGGTGCAGTAGTTTTTGAGTTTATCGCGAACAGACAGGCAGACGCGGCGGAGGACTTTGTTTTATAATATGCAGTGGTGACTCTGTTTTTTCCTTATAGCACTAACTTTGGCCCATAGCTTCGCCTGTAGTAATTGAGATAGGTTATTTATTTTATTGGATCCATTAAATTAATGTGGTCCAATCCATACTAATTTCAAATGTGATAAAAACTATCCATTACCCACGCCTTGACGGCTGCAGGGACTTCGAAGTAAAAAGGCTAAAGTCCTGGGTTAGGAATAGGATACCTACTTTGTATCCGGGTAGTGTTATATTCCCGTGAGAATATTTCTAACCTATGGAGTTTTCTGACCATTTAGATATTAGTATGGATTGGACAAAAGAAATAACCGATGTTTCCTGAGTAAAAAAAATATAATTCTATTTAGTCCTTCAGTTATATGATAGAAAAATATTGGATACTTTTGGTATTTTTTGTTTTATCAAATCAATAAAAAATAACGAAAATAAAACGCATCAAAATTCAAATTCATTCGCTAAAAAATGTACAGGAATGTGACGTCACACGAGTTTTCGACGCACTGCATCGTCCTCATTTTTAGTTTACGAGAAAAAAAATACGTGTTCAATATTTTTTGGAAATCTATCTGACGGACTTATTAGATTTTTTTGGTCAACTACCCCATTATCTGTTATCGGAACCCAAGATAAGAGACGATACATCATTCCTATCCGAACTTTATTCAATACGCAGTAGATCCCCATAATGAAATGAAATTGCCGGACCGTCTGAACGATATAAGCGATGACGTAAGCAACGCATAAAGGGCTCGGGAGGGACCGTTTAACGGAAACAATGTGTAGTAAAACCTCGTTTCATACCGGATAACGGAGAGGTACAGACTTTGTTCAAAGTAGAGGTATGCGGGACGTTAAGGTATTTTTCTCGTAAAGTGAGACGGATGTTTGTGGAAGCTACGAGATTAGAGGGGTTTAAGAATAAACATGTTTTTGTTGTTTTACAAAGAAGGAGGTTGCCTGCTTTAAGTGACAAAAATAAATGACGTTATTTAAATGTTTTTCGTCACAGCCTACGCAATCTTCCAGGTTTTCTTTTCAATAGAACAATAGCTAATACTGCTGTCAGCGATATTAAATCCTTAAGGTTTAAGACTCCTACAGTTCTTACTTATAGAAAAGACGTTTTTAATCTCTTTAAAAATGATATAACTTGGAATTCAATTTAACCCACATATACGCATAAAGTTAGGCGCCTTAGTTCTTGGCAACGATTTGACACTATAAAAGTTACGTACCTACCAAGCAGTACACTAGGCGAATCTATAACTTAGCAATGTCATCTCATACATTTGATCTGTTGAGGAACATCAAAAACTTTATACTGAATTTTCTTCACTGCCATGTTGGTCGTACAGTTACTTTTTATTATGTAATGACTGTCTACTAACCAACTTCCTTTCTGTGTGACCGACTTCAAAAAGGAGGAGGTTATCAAGTCGACTGATATTTTTTTTTTGCGTGTGTGTGTGTGTTTAGCGTTTTTCATAAAAAAAAACACCCTCATTCTGCGTACTCCTTTGGGAAATACAGGCGTGATGTTATGTTTATCTAAACTAAATGTCTGCCGTTATGCAGTTTGGGCCATAAGCTCGCCCCTATTCAGCCTGCGCGATTGCTCTGCGCGCGTTGACTTAGGAAGCGAACAGACTTCTTGACGCGGAATTAGCTTCAACCGGTCTAAAAAAGCTTTAAATCTATGTAATAAAATTGAACAGTCCAGTGCACTACGCCTTCTGGCCGGCTCAAGCCGATTCTACGTCCATAAGTAGTGTCAGGTTGTATGTTGATGAAAAACCAGTCGCGCCAGAAACACATATGTTATTATAGAATTACAATCATGAAAACCAATATAACCCCCAAGTCCATGTAACCCTATGAATATTTCATGAAAAAGTCATTCAATGGGGTTAAATGAACTTAGGAGGTTGTTTTGATGATTTTCATGATTGTAATTCTGTAACTACACTCGTATTACTGGCGTGACTCATTTTTCATCAACATACAACCGTCAGGTTGTGCTGACCTGCAAATTGCAAAAAACGTAAGAAAAATTGAATTTCGCGGGCTACCCTGTCGCAACCACCTTAAAGAAACAATAGTAGCACATATAAGCACCCTCGTTAATGGTCGATGTATTAACAATGTTGAACTTTGCAAATGTCTGCTGTTTGACATGGGTTTGGGCTGTTGGTAATGGGAAAGGAAGGATATAGTGTATGGTGGGCAAGAAGATACGTGTTTATCCGAAATAGTTGATCTAAGTTGTACTCGGACAGAGTAGCTTAGTTAGATCTTCTTCTTCGTGGTGTCGATGTTGCCCATATTCTGGTTAAATGAGCTCTGCCACCTCAACACCGTTAGAAGTGACTTCGAACAGGTGGCCCTTAAGTTATAGTTTATTGAACAGCTTAACAATAACAATGGTGTCAATTACAGTATCTTCTTTAATGAATCAGCAAGACATTTAGAACCAATCTAAACTTGTTAAATTACATTTGCTTGTCTATACTTAATATTATAAAGAGGAAAGATTTTATTTTTGTATGTAACTAATAAACTTAAAAACTACTGGACCGATTATGTTGTTGGTAAATGGTTGGACATTATCAGCGAGTAACATAGGCTATATCGGGGATAAAATATGTTACTCCCACGGGAACGGGAAATACGCGGGTGAAACCGCGTGACGTCCGCTAGTAATATATAAACAGACTTTATTCGAACCCTTTAGGGATTGATAATCCGTTATTTATTGATAAAACCGCTGTTTCTATTCCCGATTAGATAGACAAGGCCGATTTTTGCAACTTTGTCTTTCTTTACTGCGTATACCGTTTCAATAGATTAACTTACCGTTTCCATCATAACTGCTTATAAATAAGCTTCCTGTACACGTCTGGTACAGCGAACAATTCTGAGAGGATTTCGCTAAAATCTTGATGGATATCGTCTCGGTGCTGGCGGGTGGATTGATGGCATCAGAGTAATGTTATTGGTATGGAGGTTGATATTGATGATGATCGTCCGTCTTTGTAGTTCCGAGTAAGATTCGAAAGAAATTTTGATTACGATTAATGCAACGTCTATTCATTTGAAGTAGTTCTAGCGAATAGTACATTATTATGTTTTTAACATATAACTAGAAGCTCAACCGCCAGGTCCAGTCTCGGAGATATTGGGGGTCAAAAATTCCAACTAGTTTTTTTAAATACATGAGGTTATGTTTTTTTTTTACTTAAGACACCTTGACGACCCCTGTACTATACAATCCATCCATCGGCACAATGTTTTGAATGCGTTACATTGATTCCTACCGTAAAACGTGATATTTCATCCCAAAAAAACAGTAGTTTCCCATTTTTGCGTAAAGTTACTTAGTTTGATGTACAATTGTACATAAAGCTTGGTTGACGGCTTCGTGAAGAGTCCGTTTGCACCCTGTATATATCTTAGTTGCATTATTACATATTACGGTCAAAACAATGTTTTACTCATGCCTTTATCCCATTGGAGTAGTTAAAAACTACAGAACGCCACCTGCTGCGATCCTTACATACCCTTTTTGGTTCCTCAAAATTCATACATCTGGTCATACACGTACGACTACCACGCACCTTAACTTTCTAATGAACATCACCAATGAGGTCAGTGTACAAACTTTTAGATATCCAGACGTATCACTCTTTAGTAAACTGCCCACACAGGTGACAGGCGGGACACGCGGGTCCAGTCGACCTAATGCATTTTTGAATTGGTCAACTGGACCCGTTGGCCAATTTTGTGATTTGTATAGTCAAGTAGATATTTTTTTTTCTTCAAGACCTCTCGTGTGGTGTCTCAGACCATGAAACTGAACAAGATTTGTTCTATGACTTTTGGAAATTTATTACTTTTTTTTAGTTTTACCATACATGTTATCGCGTCAGTTCCTATACAAAAGTTAATCAGTTTCTTGGTCCGAGAGACCACACGGGAGGTCTTGCGTTTATTATGTTGTTATGTTGTTGTAATAAAATTGACGACGTGACTACGTTAGCTCGCTGTTCTTTGTTTGCTCCGGACCGAATGCGGCGGTCGCGGGCCTGTGCCTCGCGAGGCCTGTTCGCTGCTCCCCCTGTGCGTACCCAAACAGCACGATATGCGCCCACAACCCAGGCGATGAATTTACTTAACGCCCTGATTGCTCAGGAGCCGGATCTAGATATGTTTATGAGTGGCAGTAAAGCTATGCTTAATTATTGCATAAAATTGTTTAGTGGTAGTAGTTAAGTTTAGTTAGCTAGTACACTATGCTGTTGGCTTGCTGCACGCTTTGGTGCAAACTGTAAGTGCGGCAAGTAACTGTTTAAACAATAAATAAATAAATAAATGTTACACCTTGTATATCTTTTATTTGTAGCAATTATATTAAGAGATGTGACCGGCTTTGTTTTGTTCCGTCACTCACCATCTGAATCCGTCTATATAATCTAACAAGAACCAGCCACCATTAGCGTATTTCCATTTCTTCCATTTCTTCGTAACAAATAAGTTGACAGCCTTTAGAAGTATGATTTACGATATATTGGTTTCCATAGAGCCCTTGTTATCGCTGTAAAAGGTTTTCTTACATTGCGGAACATTCTTTTATGTGGCATTATGTATTTTATTGTAGGGCAACGATTGTATGAATGTGAGCTTCGAAGAAGTATTGAAAAAACGATTTTTGTCCTTATTTTCTTTCATTTTTCAAATATTTGTGTCTAGATTTAAACAGCCGCTCGGGTCGATCTTTAGGTTAAGCTGTGCTGTGTTTGAAGATCTTTGACAGTCGTTAGGTAGTCAGTGGACTAAAAAGTCTGACAACCAGTCTTAGCAAGGGTTATCGTATAACCCAGTACTAATTGGGTTATGGAGGTCAGATAGGCAATCCCTAGGCTAGACTCGTTCTTGTATTGATCTGATAGTTCATCATCGCTGTCTTGTCCTTTATATCTCTGTTTATTTGGAGTCGGTGTCGTGACATGTCTTTTTCTACTTTCTATTAATCGTCAAATCAGTTGACACCTCCTTTCTTGCCATATCATCTTTCACACGGTCCATCCCATCGTTTCTTTGGACTTCACTACACTTCCTATTTACATAATTTTATTATTTTTTATTTCAGACTATAAATCGATAGTGTTAGTATAATATAACCTATTTCTAATTTTGAAAGTAACAACATTACTAATAAAAATACATTTAATTTTTCGACATGGACATCTGTGCGCATCTACCTGCCCAGGGCCTGATAAATGGCCCATCAATTTTGTCCGCGAGTGTAGCTAGAATATTGATTGGGCTGCCCCTGAATCGCCGCAGCATAGATGAACATCGCTTGCGCATGACGGGTACAGTGAAGCGAGCTACAGCAAATTGTAGCAGTCCACATTTATACTTCTAACTTTCCTTATGATATTTTCCTTCTGTCCCACATTTGAGCTAGTATGACTAAGTAGCTTAAAACATTTTAGCTACCAGTGGCGAAGGTTCCATACAACTCGATTCCTACCGGCTTCCTTTTGAGAAATGGCACAGTCAGTATTCTATAGACAAACATTATAATCACATTAATAAGTTATTTACCTCTTACAAAAATTGGCCCTCCGCTTCTGTTAGCTACTTTTTTTTTTTACGGATGGGAAATCATCAAATGACTTCTCCCGCTCCAGGCAGAGCGGTAGGGAGTGTCAGACTTGTACTGGCTAAAACCCATCCATGTTCCTTCCTTGCCCTTTGTGTTCCAGGGCCGCGGTATCTCTTTCGAAAAGTCCCGCAGCCCTGGCAGGCTCTGTTAGCTACTTCATGTTACGTTCGTAATACGTAAGTACGAATCGATTGTGTACAAAATAAAATGTCGCTCCCCCACCGTTTTAAAAGGAATTTTCTTAAGGTTCCTGAGAGGTGCGTTGGTGCTCTGGGACTTTCCTTCGTAATGTAAAACGTGACGCGATGTATTGATTTTAGGGACCGGTTTTAATCATACTTGAGTTCTTTAGGTTGTTTTTCGTCACTACTTTGACTAAGAAGCTTGAAAGCTTTATGCTATGCTTCTGTAGACGATGCTAATGAAATGAAGAAAAGGAATACCTAACATTAATAAAATAACACAAAAATAACTATTACTAAAACATATACTTTATGAACAACCTGTATCAATTAAAAATTTATCTCACCACTTCTGTTTTTATGAACGGACGGTCGGATTAGTCACCAGGTTCGCTCGTTAGTTCGTATTTGATATTACTTCGCCTAATACCCGCTGTAATTTTAGTTGTTGTTTCTTTTTAACTAACTGTAAGTACCTACCTAAGTGGATCTGTAAATTCTCTAAATTATGTAGTCTATGATTTTGGTGCACGGTAAAACTCTAATGAGTTTATGTTGGCACCAACTTGAATAAAATATATGTGTACTACTGAATAAATAAATGAATTATCATCATACCGGAACGGTATTGTCTACTTCACTATCTTTATAACGAAGCGGACTGAGGGAATATGTCAAACGGTCATAAGTAGGTACAGTCCGATATTCATCAACAATCTTCCTATAAATTAAAAAAACTGGCTAGGTGCGAGTCGCACGCAGGGTTCCGGACCATTATCTATACAACATAAGACAAAAACGGGAATAAAATCACGTTTGTGGTATGGGAGCCCCCTTAAATGTTTATTTTATTCAGTTTTTAGCGTTTAGTTATTTGTTGTTATAGCGGCAACAGAAATACATCATCTGTAAAAATTTCAACTGTCTAGCTATCACAGTTCATTAGATACAAGCCTGGTGACGGACGGACAGACCGTCAGACGGACAGCGGAGTCTTAGTAATAGGGTCCCGTTGTACCTACCCTTTGGGTACGGAACCCTAATTACTGTTTATAATATATGATTGCTACAGATGGTTCTAACTTCACTTCATCTAAGAAGAAAGCAAACAACTTACCTTATAAAAATGCTAATTTGATTGCTGAACGATAAAAAAATAAAAGTTTTTTAAAAGCTTTGAAACATTTTATGAAGCCCTTGCTGTGCCTTCAGCGTTCAATGGTTAATTAAAAATTGAAATTGCGGTTTACCTTAGGGAAACACGTTAATTTACAAATGTACAGCACAACTTATATTTAGATCTGAATTTTGAACATAATGAAAACCATTTCATTAACGCTTCGTTCGTTTGAGAAATAATTGAAAAATCCGGGCGGTATTTAAAAATGTTTTTACAAAGAGGAGAAAAACACTCTACGGCCTCTTAGAGAGCTCTGGGGTTTTTCGTAATTAATACATCCAGGAGTACACAAATATTTTGCAAAATTACCCTGCTAAGAGAATTCCGATGGAGTCAGACCCCCTCAAATTACGAAGATTCAACCGTAATTCTTGGTAAGCGTTGATTACATTGTAAGACAGAATTAATAACCTACGGTGGGTGGGTACGGTTGCCCGTCCTGGTAATATGGGTCCCTAATCGCTTTCTTGACACCCATGGGAGCGAGTCTCGTGTCCGGTAATTGTGTGGGTCGAATTTGTTAACTCATTAAATCATGCAGTTTGTGTCGTGTCTTATGTCTATGCTTTAGGTGAGTGTTGTGGTTGTTTCTTTATTTTTGACTTGTGCAGCATCTCTCTAGATGTCATACTTATTCTAAATGTGCAGAATGAGTAGATTTCTGTTTAAATCATTACACTTTCTTTTCTTTTTTTTAGGAATTTCTCCTGTATCGTGGGTGCGTTCACAAACATTTAAACTCACATACACAAACAGCCAGACCCGTAACAACTATCTGTAGGCTATACAAATATTTGTTCCGTGCGGGGATCGAACCCACGACACGCAGCGCAGCAGTCAATCGCTCAGCCTCTGCGCCAGCCGTGCCGTCAACTCACACTACTCATTCTAAAAAGTTTACACAGTAGTTGATGTGGGTGGGTACACCTTAATTTGGATAATTTCGAGGTTTAAATGTAGGAAATTAAGCAAGCCAAGCATGGCTCAGGGGCAGCTTAAAAACTCTGACATGAGGTTAAGCACTAACAACACGAAAACAAAATTAAACCTAAATATAGCGCACAGATTGGCACGAGGCAGGATTAGGTCGTACTTAAATTTAATCTGTTTAAGATAAGGATTGGAAAATAAACCGTTTTCCCTAATCCATCTGGTAATTTGCTTTTTTTTTTTATTCTTGCTTAGTAACAGCATCTTTATGTGGCAGTAACACGAAAAAACTGTTTCCCAAATGAGTTAGTTATGTTAATTTAATCGGTCAATAGGAGGCTTATCAGGCCGGATGATTCAGTAATACTGTAGATACATGACTGCGTATAATATAATGAATGACTAAGCATGTAGGTAATATAATAAACACGTGTAATGTCTAGATAAGAAGTTAGTAGTAAGTCACTATGGAAAATATTTTTCTGACATTTATTTTACTTGGGACTTCGTTGTTTGGTGATTTCGTGCAAAAATCTTCATAAAGAGCCTTTTTTGGGTATTCGGTTCGAAGTGTTCGAACTACTAAGATCACTTCATGCCGTTGGAAAAAAATCATCATCATAACACCACCCACGCCTGTAATCGTCGAAGGGTTAGGCAGAAGAGTACCTAATTTTATACCCACATTTCGCCAGTTATTTTTAAGTCTAATTAAAAATGCTGCTATCAAATATTATGTTGGTTCGTCAGATAGATTTCCAAAAAATATCGGACACGATTTTTTTATTTTTTTCACATAAACAAAAAATGAAGTGGGTCGAAAACTCGTGTGACGTCACTATGTCAGTACACTTTTACTGGCGAAGTGACGTCACAAACCCCCCACTATCATGATGATCTCATGATCTTTGATGCGCTTTATCTTCGTCAGTTTTTATTGATTTAATAAAACAAAAAATACGTATCCAGTATTTATCTAACTGGCGGACTAAATAGAATCATATTTTTTTTACTCAGACGACATCCCTATTATATACATACTAGGCGGAAACTACAGAAGGCCACTTGCTACGATCCAAACGTATGTTTCGTCCACGTTCATACATAGTTGATGAAATTATTTAACTACTAGCACTTCGCCCGTGACTTCGTCCGCAAAGAATGTGATAGCTCGGCTAATATTCATGATATTAATATAATTTATAACCTATAGCACTCACGAATAAAGTAGCTTTCTGACAGTGAAAGAATTTTTAGGATTGGATCATTTACAGTTCCGAAGATTACACCCTACATAAAAACTTACAAACAAATTTTACCCTCTTTATAATATTAGTATTGACTAAATAAACTAAGTAAACATTGAATATAATAGAGCCCGAGGCTTTATATCCGGAAAACAAATAAACCTGACTCAACATTAGGTGTCTAGTTCTCATTAGTCTATATTTAGAACGGCTAATTCAATATTGACTAGTTAATGAGTACAGTACTTTGACGTAGTGCCTCGTAATGACGTAGGGCCTCGCTTAGAAAATAGTCAGTGATTATATCATAATGGGTTTAAAAAGACCATGAACGAACCCGAAAGGCATTTGTTCTCCCCGTCATTTCGATCAGTTTTTTGTTTTAGACCATACCTGAGAACTCTCTAGTTACGAAGATATTGGAGGTCAAAAATTTCAAAATTTTCTCTACTATTCGATGCATCCCATCAGCACTAAGTTTCGAGTGCGTTACATTGAGTAATCCCGAAAACCGTGATTTGCCACCTCAAAAAAAAATGTTGTTTCCCAGCCATAATATTTGCTTAGTGTTACTTATTTTGATATACAGATTGCTTGGTTGACGACTTCGTTAAGGGTCTGTTTACACATGTTAGTAGGCAGTCTCTTATAAAGGGAAATTCTATGGGATCTTTATTAAGGTTCTCTAATGCCCTGTGTCTTGTTCTGGGTATAGAGAGTGGATGTCGTATTTAAGAAGCGGTTTATACAGAAGAGTCGTGGCGAGGACGCGGATAATCAAAGAAACCTAAAATGAACCTAATAGTTATGCCGCATAGGGTTGTTTTTGTCTGAGATTTTCGCCCGCGCTTCCAGACCATGCGCGATGTCTCCCACCAGGTGACGCCCGATAAAAACTACGCTATACGACATAACTATTAGGTTCATTTTAGGTTTCTTTGATTATCCGCGTCCTTGCCACGTCTCTTCTGTATAAACCACGCCTAAAGTTTAAGCGTTCTATACTCGGCATTATTTAATAGCAATCAAGCAGGTTTTGCTCACTATTTGTACCATGTCGAAATGTATTTGTGTCATTGTGTGGCAAACAATCTGTAAACTCTGGACTAAGTAACAGTGATACGTATCCTAACTTTTATAAATTATTAGCTGACCGACAGACGTCCTGTCGGCTATGAGTATTGAATTCGAATTGACCTACTACCTAAATTTTATTATATACAAACCTTGACCTGACAATAAGGAACACATAAAAAAAAGAATCATCCAATTTGGTGCAGTCGCTCGGAAGTTATGAGCGTACATACATTTCGGCGATTCATTTTTATATTTATAGATTATTATTATTATTTATATATAATATTATAAATGCGAAAATAAGTTTGTTTGTTACCTTTTCATGCCTAAACCACTGAACCGATCATCCTGAAATTTTGCATACACGTTGTTTGGTGTACAGAAGCGGACATAGGGTACCTTTCATCCCGAAACAAGTACTGCTCCCGAGGAAAACAACAATAACGTTCATAAGATAATACGAGTAGGTGGCGTCACTGTCTTTCGAATCATGAATTATACATATTATTATAGAAACTTAAGTCAATTGTCAAATTCTAAATTAACGCGAGCGAAGCCGCGGGCAAAAGGTAGTTTTGAGATAAAAGTCTTGAGTTCAAGTATACCTGAGGTCTAATATTCGTCGAAAGATTTCATGGATCCCCCTAACGCCTCAATTTTCTTCACAACGACACCATTCTAGCGAAATTAGCATATAACGTACTTGTTTATCCCATATTAAATACGGTATTTTAATGAAATCATTAAAACCGAAATTGGGAAGGAAATTGTAGAGCACATTTTTACGCGAAAAGTTTCCACATCGTATTATGTATTTGTTTTGTAACTCTTTATCTTATCTTGTTACTGTGTAATGTGACCTAATTTTGTGTGTATCCTGGGCTAATGGTTGTTATTCACGGATTTCGAAATATGTGTTGAAAAGTCAATTTATAAGGCAGATAAGTGAAAAGGACGTCCACTGACCTTATTGGTGATGTACTTATGAAGAATCAGGTGGTAAGTAGTACTCGCATTCAGAGTGCGTGTATGAGCGACACGCGGAAATATTCACAATACAATACATGCCGAAGCGTATAGTTTTCCAAATTTTATTTAAAGCTAAGCTAGAGCTTTATAAAATAAAATTGCAAGCAATATTGTCAGTGTACTAGGATTTTGAATATTTCTGCGTGTATATCATTTAAGGAAACTATGTCTCTGGCAACACTACGCCACGGTAACATTGAGCTCCGTAATAACTTTGCTTTAAAAATAAATAAACGCAGTGAAACCATTCAGATTAGTGTTAATAACCAAGCGTACATTGTGTGATACCGGTAAAAGTGTTATCCAAGCCTAAAAATCGATATCCGACGAAGTTCTAAAGTGAAATAGAATCTGGACTTACAACAACAATTCAGTAACAAATAGTGCATCAATTATGTGTTTACTGTGCTCATTAGTATAAACATACATGTGAAAACCTCATTTAATCATATTCTGTAAACTATATTGTGATAAAACTTAAAATAACCGAATAAAACGATCGAAATTGAAAAAAAAAACAACGTTCAAAAATTCAAAATTACATCCACCCACAACAAAGAATAACGAACTCTCTAAAGAAGATTGCATATCATTATTTCGTCATCACAATTATCTGCTCACACGGTTCATTAGTTTGCGTACCGACTCTGGAGCAACGGGGCTCGAGTTCGAATCCCGCAAACTGTGAAACTTTTTGTGTTAATATATTAATCGTATACAATTGTTAATCACAATTTATAAAGACAACATTTGAATAATAGATAATAAACTCAAAATTAAATAATTTGAGTCGTGTATCATGAACTTCCTGGAGAACATTACGTTTCGTGTTCGAGGCACACGTCGTACTCGTTCAATGTCAGACTCGCAAAGTAATATCAGTCAAATTGAAAACGATACACTGGATGACACGGCTAACAGTCTCCCTGAGAAGTGCAACGACGACACATACGACCACGAGCTAACATCTAAACTAAAGGAACAAGTTGAGAAACTAACTCTTCAATTAAGTAGTGCAGAAGAAGAAATTGAGATACTTACATTGGAAAATAGAAACCTTAAACAGTCAAACCAGGAGTTGGAAAAGAAAAATGAACTTTTCAAAAAAATCACCAACACTCCTACCAAGAAAACCAGGCAAAAATCTTCCACTCCTAAAAAAAGGGAAGCAGTACTTAGCAAAATTACTCAAACGGAGCAAGTAAATACGTCTGCCATGAAGAAAAATAGTAAGGGCACTCAAACAATTGTAATGGATATTATAGAGTCATCTAAGGAAGAATCTGCGGTATCACCAGCAATCCTTCATTCAAAAAGCCATAATGAAGACCCGAAGAAAAAACCTAATAAAATCTGTATTATAAGCGAAAATAAATATAATAAAATACGTACAATTGCAGAAAATAAGTTTGAAAATTATGAATTATGTCATTACCTAACACCATACTCAGGAATAAATAATATGTTTTGCGACTTAGAACCAAAGCTAAAGAAATTCACTATGAATGACTTCTGTATTATTTTGATTGGTGAAACAGATTTCAAATCTACTAAGGACTATTCTAGTATCATTTTCGACATAAGAAAAGTACTCGAAAAGATTCAACACACAAATGTTGTTCTCTGCATGCCGACCTATCGTCATTGTATTAGTAATGTTACTTTGTACAACATGAGAATAGAAAATTTTAATAATCTGCTATACCAAGACATTTTAGCACACGAACATGCCTACTTCATTGACTCGAATAAGAACCTTACGTGGGACTACAAAATGTACAGACAAAATACAGGATCTGTGAATAACTACGGCATGCAAATAATTTTCCAAGATATCGCCGCGCTTATGAACTACATACGTGAAAATACCTTAGCAAATACAGAAGGCGAGAAAATTAACAATATGGATGAACAAAAAGCGACAGTGCAGTTTTTTCGATTATAAGCACCTTAACGTGATACATCAAAACATTGCTGGTTTACTGAATAAGAGCAGTGAGCTTACTGTATGTCTTGAAGAGATGTCAGAGAAAAACACCGAAATTGACATAATCTGTTTATCTGAACACTTTATGATAGCTGGCCAAGAAAACATATTGTATATTCCTAATTACACTTTGGCGGCATGCTACTCCAGAAAAGACAGTAAGAGAGGTGGTACATGTATCCTTGCAAAGAAAGGCCACCAGTTTAAGGAGCTTCAAGACATAGCGAAACTCTCCATAAATGGTATATTCGAATGTTGCGCTATTGATCTGGCAATATATAATACAATTATTGTTTGTGTGTATAGAGTACCAAAGTCCAATAACTTACCTGTATTTTTTGAGCAATTAGAGAAAGTGTTATGTACTATTTGTAACAAAAATTCAAAAAGAAATATCGTAGTTGCAGGTGACTATAATATTGACTGTCTTAAGCGTCATAATAATACTTTGATAGATCTAGAATGTTTGCTCTTAAGTTACAATTTAAAGCTAGAAATAAATCAGCCAACTCGACTTGCGAGTGGCACTTGCATAGATAATTTTGCACATAATGTGGGGAAGAAGTGTAAATCTGATGTGATTGACTTCGGCCTGTCAGACCACACAGCGCAAGTACTAAAATTACCGGTTAGTAAAAAAATCTTAATAAACTATTGGCAAGCAAAGAGACGACGCTATACTAAAGAAAATATGCAAAAATTCAAAAATTATATAAAAACTTTTTCTTTTTTTGAAATCTATAATACAAATAATCCTAACACAGCATATAATGCATTTTTGGAAGCATTCATGATGCTGTATAATTTATGTTTTCCTTTGCAAAACATTACAATAAGAACCAAAGTAAAACCTCGGTGGGTATCGCATGGCATAAAAATCTGTAGCAAAAAAAAGAGAGAGCTCATGTGGAACTATAGACTAAATCGTAATGAAGTAAATAAAACTAAATTTAAAAAATACTCTAAAATATATAAAAATATAATTAATTTAACGCAACGAGCACAAAACAATAATAAAATAAAATCATCTACTAACAAATCCAAAGCCACATGGGCGATTATAAATAGGTCTAAACTCAGTTTACCAAAGGATAGTATCACTTCCATAGAAACAAACCATAAAACTATAACTAGGCCAGGAGAGATTGCGAATGCTTTTAACAATTTCTTTATAGAAAAGATAGAACCAATACCAGATGCTGGTAAGGACGTAACCGTAAATATTTCAAAATCAAGGCAATCTATGTTCATGGCACCTAGTACTCCATATGACATACTTCAAATTATAAGATCGCTTAAAAATACTACAAGTGTTGGATACGATGGGATCTCTACTAGAATCCTAAAATATATCGCTTATCATATCTGTGACCACCTAAGTCATATCATTAATATGTGTATAAGCACTGGATCATACCCGGAAAGTCTAAAAACTACTATCGTTAAACCCATCTTCAAAAAAGACAACAAGCAGAGTATGAGCTGTTACAGACCTATTGCACTTATTCCTATAATTTCGAAAGTTTTTGAAAAATACATTTATAATCAAATTTATAACTATCTAGAAAAATTCAACATTCTTACAGAAGATCAGAAAGGTTTCCGCAAGAATAAAACAATAAACATGGCTATTTTTGATTTTTTAAATACTGTCATGGGTAATGTGGATAAAAAGACGCCAGTATGTTCCATTTATTGCGATATGACCCAGGCTTTCGATTATGTTAACCATGACATTCTCCTCCGTAAACTGGAAGCTTATGGCATTAGAGGCAATGTACTAAATCTCGTAGAATCTTATCTGAAAAATCGTAAACAATATACAGAAATTTCTAAAATAAACATTAATACCAAAAAAGAAGAAACATATGCATCGAAAAAACGTATAGTTAAATATGGAGTCCCACAAGGGAGCGTATTGGGTCCTTTGTTATTCATAATCTATATAAATGACTTGCCATTAGTAACGAATTATCCAGTATCACTTTTTGCCGATGACAGCACGGTCACTATTAATTCTATAAATAAAGATTGGTATGAACATGAAATTAATAATACAATTAATTCAATAATTCACTGGTTAGATAACAATAACTTAAAAATCAATCTTGAAAAAACTAAAATTATGTTCTTCAGTCAACGTTTAGAAGCACCAAATATTAATGTTCAACATAAATTAACTGCAATTAAAAATGTAGACACAACAAAATTTTTAGGTGTAACCATTGACAAACGTCTGAACTGGAAAGCACACACAGAAGGATTAAATAAAAAAGTATGTTCTTCTGCCTATGCCCTCCTTAAACTAAAACCTATTATAAGTACCAATGCGCTTATAACTGCCTACCATGGTATAGTCGGCTCCATATTGAGGTTTGGTATTATATTTTGGGGAAACTCTACTAATAAAGAAATTATTTTTAAGTCACAAAAAAGGTGTATTAGGGCTATGTTTGGTTTGAAAATAACTGATAGTTGCAAACAATATTTTATTAAATATAACATTCTAAGTCTGCCTTCCTTATTTATTTATGAAATAGCTAATTTTATACGAACCAATCCTAACCTATTTAAGAAACTATCAGATGTTTCTATTCGTAATCGACGGGATAATAATAAATTATGCGTACCAAGATCAACCACGGCGTTGATGCGTAAAAGTGTTTTTTGTTTAGCACCAATCATTTATAATAAAATCCCAAAACCTATTAGACAAATGCCTACTGCTCTATTTAAAATAAATTTAAAAAAATATCTCATAGCCAAATGCTATTATTCTATATCGGAATTTTTAAATGACCGCAATTAATTATATAGATTCCACTAATAGATACTCCATTAGATTCCACTAATAGATATTCCATTTAATAGATACAAATACGATTTCCTAATTTGACCCCCGTATCTGTAAAAACAATAAGTACTTTATTTTTAATTATGATTAAGTTGATAAATTTCCTTGTTTGCTGTATAGACTCAATTTTTTATAAGGTTTTATTCTAAGCCAAAATAAGTTGTTTTGTACGCCATAACTGGCAAAACATGCAGATCTACCTGTTATTTAAGACCTTGCACATATTATTTGTTGTATACTCATGTTTTACAAATAAATATATTCTATTCTATTCTATTCTATTCTATACCCAATAGCTTGTTCGACTGTACATTTGACCACGGACAAAGCAAAATGAGTATGTAAGGATCTTAGAAGGTGGCGTTCTGTGGTGTCTGCTCAAACCCATGAGAAAAGGCGTGAGTTTATTAATGTAAGACGATCTGCCAGTTTGTACATCTAAGTAGACCACCAGGCAAGAATTGTATCTTGGTGAAATAAAGATGGCGGATCTTATTTGAAAAGGTTCCCTTTGTTATTTAATTTGGGGATCAACAACTTTTGCGGTCAATTGCACACTTTGATTAACAAGAACCTGGGAATTGGGTGGCAATACTCCGACTTTACCACTTCTCTCAAGTCTGTATAAGATTGTAAGTAAAGATACTTGTATCTTGAATTCGACAACCGCTTTTATCTTGCCACTCCAATAGAACCGGAATCGATTTTACTTCACCTTCTCTGTGGATGGAAGATATTTTAGAATTGTAAGGAAGTTTGTTCTTAAACTTGGTTTTTTCCGTGTTCATCTTATGTCTCTACATGTTATCCTCAATAGTAACGCTATGTGGGCTCCGTCTTTCTTTCTAAACTCATATTTCCTTTACCTGATATGAGTGTTATTATGATTTTGGTGTTACAAATATACGCGTGCAAAAATTGATCCATCCCGTGCTCTTCCATTTGGAACAAGATAACTCAAAAAAAAAAACAGATAATAAACAATTACCATAACAAGAATTTCGACCTCGTGTAGATTCTGGCGAAGTGATGCGGCAACATGTGGTCGAGCATTATCCTGCATGAGTATGTATCCATCGCCTACAAAACCAGAGTGTGGCATAACAGGTTGTTCCAGCACCTCCTGAATGTAGCGATGGGCAGTCGAAAGGGCCAAGACGAGGCCCGATTACGAATTTAAGATTGGTTTTTCTACCCAGAAAGATACCGCCCCAAACTGTACTCATGAACCTCCTCCAAATGCAACTCTTTCCTCATTGCAAGCTTGTGCAAATCGCTCTCCCTCTCTAGAATTCTGCACACCTTCACATAATATAAAATAATTGGTTACAATTTTTTAGACATCGTCTCACAAATAGAAATTAAAGGGGTAGCCCGATTTTTTTGCACGCAAGTGTAATTCTGGGCCGAGTTTCTAGGCATCAGTGGAATCATTTCGACGTTTTGACAACAGTGTTCAAGATTTACTACTTTTTTGCCTAGAACTTATTAAGTTATTATCTATCTGCTAGTATGCACTCTTCGTGCTTATCGATAGTAACTCTTGTCAAATTACTAGGGCACAGTAAGTAGGTTAGGTGACATTTTGACTGCTAGTTTTTCAATTGTCTCTGATGACTTCTACTACTATTACTAACACAAACATTTCATTACGCTGTTCTTTCTTTCTTCTTTTAGTTCTTCTTTTAGTTTAATTTTATTTCAAGAAATACAACGTAATGTACGTTGCATTTGCTTCCAAGCACAATTGATGCACTTAGTTCTGATACCGTTGGGAGTTGCATTCACTCTGCAAAAGGGAAAAGCGACGGTGCATACATCCGCAACGCTTCGTCGTCACGGTAGATGCTGTGAACATAGAACCGGCTGTATAAAATATCTAGATTTATTTTAGGTGTAGAATATTCTGTTGTCTTTTATTCCTTTTTTTCAATATGTTTATTAATAAAAATAATATAAAAAATAGTAGCCCACCGGTATCGGGAACAAGATCCAAGCTACCGGCGGCGGTCAGAGCTCCAGAAAGAGGAACCTCCTAACAATACGAGCCGTGTCCAGGAACTGCTTTCTGAATCAAGACCTCGATCTAGCTGCCTAACGAGACTCTCCTCAGGTGTTGGTCGAAGCTCTTGGCAATTAAGCCATTGGCTGTAACGACTATCGGCACAATGATCGCTGAACTCACATCCCACATGTCGACAACCTCGCGAGCCAAGTTAAGATACTTGATTTGCTTATCTTTCACAAGGTTCTCGTCATGCGTGACCGTTATATTAAGTCTGTTGTTATTGTTAGGTACGTTAGATAGCAGTTAAGGAGTAACTGGTTAGTGGAGATCCGAGAGACAGTCATTCCAATACTGATATCCAGTAGCATTCGATTAGACGGGTAGCCAATCCGAACATAGTTGGAAAAGATGAAGCAGATATCTTATGATAGTATGTCAAAAGATAGATAGTCTGTGTAAGGAATGATGTGAAAGAAAAGAGAGTGAATGATAGTGTGACGGTTTCTTTTTTTTTCCGAATGGGACATCATGAAATAACTTCTCCCGCTCTGGGCAGAGCAGAAGGGAGTGTCAGACTTGTACTGACTAAAACCCATCCATGTTCCTTCGTTGCCCTTTGTGTTCCAGGGCCGCGGTATCTCTTTCGATCAGTCCCGCAGCCCTGACAGGCATCGGCCCTTGCGGGTGTGACGTTTGACAAGGAGAGAATGGAAGAGGAAAACATGCAATGCCGATTTCGAGTAAAATGGGACATGACGAAAATGTCGTGAGGAATATTTTGAGCATGGGTGTATGAGTAGAGGAAGACCAAACGATGGACGGACTGTGTAAAGAATGGAAATAAAAGAGAGAATATGGAAAGAAAAGAGGTGTCTGATGAGATGACGAGTAATAGAGAAGTATGGAAGAAGAAGACATGCTGCGCCGAGCCCAAATTAATTGGGAAAAGGGCAAGAGAATGATGATGATGGGACAAGGGCAGGAAGATGAAGAGTTTGTATGATTATGTATTAATTAGTCATCTGGCCCTTGATTAGAGTAATAATTCTAATATAATCAGAGAGAAAGCATATTCAATCAGTAAAAGAAAAGACTGATGAAATAAAAGACCCTGAATCCCTTAGGGTCCCTTATTTATGAAAATGTCACGATGATTCATCGATATTTTTTTGTTTCCAGCGTAATTACATTTGTTTGTTTTATTTTATCAAAATAATTATTCAGCTGCCTTATTTTACTCAAAGAAAATTGATAATGGCAGGTGACACTTGAAGAAATGTCGATATTTTACGTTAAATTTATTATACTTTGAATGTCTCGTTGGTCGATGTCAGGTCTGGCAGTTTTACTGTTTTTTTTTCCATCTGCCAGATTGGTGCCTCGCGGCAATTAGCTCGGCGCCTATTAAGGACTTGAACACACATAACAGGCTTAATGTACATGTTCTATAAGTACACCTCTACCTAGCCCCTTGAAGAATATACGCGTGATGTTGTAGATTGAAGGTTTCTCATACGAATATTGAAAGGGCCAGAGCGATGGGAAATGATGTATCAATTAAGTAATAACACCATAAAGTTTTTAACGCCTTCTATAATATATTATACATCATCAACCAACCCACTTTGATGTCGAAAACTCTAATTTTATCAGATATTTCATAAGATAACTTTAGATTACGTTACTACACAAGACCGGTTTCATAAAGCAATAATTCGGCTCGTTAGAAAACATTTTACGACTTTCAGTGAGTACAAGTAAAATTTTATTAAAGCGTTTTTATGCTGGTAACATTAATTTTATGGCAAGCCCGACGCCAAGTCATTTGCGCGTATTAATTAAGACAAAAGTTCTATTACACAGAGTATAATTAAAATCAAGTGACATTGGCCATTATGGACGTGTTTTCCTTTTTATGGTAGTTGGTTATTTTTTGAGTTTCAGGCAAATGTGGCAATAAAATGAGCATTTACAGAGAGTTGACACAACGATTAAGCATTTGAGAGAACAACGTCTTGCAGAAAACAAGGATTCTAACTCGAAAACATTTATTTCAATAGGACCATAACATGCTTGTGAATGTCAGAAAAGCATAGAATGCTGGATTTCTTGGTAGATCATTGAATTCATCATATTTTGAATTTGATGTTAGTGTATCAAGACCTTTTTGTATGACACTGTTAAAGCTTTTAAGGTTGTTAATAGCAGGGAGACTGCTATCCCTAAATAACATACTAAATCTTTAAAGAAGGACGAATCACCGATGGGGAGCCAAGTTCAGAACCACTTAAGAATAAGAACAATTTATATCATTCAACATTCATTCATTTTAATTTTTTTAATTTTTTACGTAATGTAAGAATGATACTTAGTCTGAAACATAGTTCCCCTCCCCCCCGCCCTAGTGAAAACCATAGATATGAAAAAGTCCAGTCACAGCCACTGTGATAAATTCTTGGCACTTAATAGTCTAGGCTTTAGGATTGCATCGAACATATTAGCCTTGTTGCTAGGCCATCTTTCTAGAGTGCTAACTTAACTATTTACTAAAGAAACACTCTGATGGAAAAGATTATACAATTTGTTTTTAAAGAATCCGATTTTATACCGTAATTGCGCATACATTTTAATGAGTACGTAGAAAAGGAGGTCTCACTAGGATACTAGAACATAGTGTTTTTATAAATTATATGAGACTAAGAAAGTGCTACGGACTTCTGTAAAAGTGCAAATGGACACTATTCTTAGTTGTAACATAATCTATCATGTAGCATATTAAGTTAGAGTAAAATTGCTTATTAGTCTATGTAGGCTAGATCGTAATTAATTGTTAAGAATTTTGTTCTTACTAACAAGATAAAAAAAAAATACTAGGATACTAGCTTACCTATTTACTAAATAAAGATAAACACAACATTGTAAAAGAAGACTCAATTTGTTTAACATTAATTTTCTTAATTAAATTGTTTGCGAAGAAACTTTAGCGAAGCGAACACAAAGGTCATTGCTCGGTGCTCTCTTTTATAAAAATGTTTAATATTAAAAATATTATGAGATGTGAAATAAATTCTCGCATATTAAATAACCTTCTGTTTAATTATACCAACTCATTAGTCTGACTGCCTCGTGGCAACGCGGACTTTGAACTCAGTTCGACTCCCACTTCTGGCAAAGGTGTTAGTACATTTTTGTCCGTTTCCAAAATTCGTACGGTTTGAGATTGGACATGTGCCCAAAAACTGACGATAGTATCGTTGCGTTATTGAGGTCTGGGTGGTTATGAAATATGTGTCATCATGTGCAGGATGACCTATTTTTGATGCCCGACATCATATTTTTTTGTGTTTTGAAAAGGTGGATGGTGGAAGGTGAAATTACATTACTCCGTGATTCATGACGATGATGCAATTTCATATGTACACACTTAGATAGACCATGATTAGGATACTGTTCCTGAGGGATGATTTCTGACCTTGAAAGCTAGCAAAATTTATTTGCTTAATTAATTCAGATTACTTCCTTATCTGAGCCGTACTCAAAATAATATATCAATATGTAGAAAATAGAAACAAAAACATGCTATCTTTATAGCTCGTTTAAACTACCTTTGCAGTGGTGACTGATAGGTCGTATCTTCCAGATAATTAATTCTGTCATCTTTATTAATACCTACTGATTACGTGCAAATGCAAACAATGACGTCACGTATTTTATTGGCGGCTGATAACACGTATCAACATTATCGGTCAATCTTTTGCGCAAACTCGCTGAACCCTTTCAGCGGAATAGTTTTATCGTTTGATAACATTCAATGCTATTTTTTTCCGCTGCTTCATATTATAATGGGTGTAAAGTACCACTGCCCAAGCCGAAAGGCACTTGTTCTCCCCGTCACACAGTGGAACGAATGTATGGGAGCGGTTGGACGTAGACATGTCCGAAAAAAAAGAGTAAAATTATGCCAAACTAATGATGCCATCTTATTCGATTACTTAATGCCTTCATAACTTGTGGTGATGAATTTCTTCATAACTCCCATATTTCGGGAGTAATTTGAGAAAATGTGAAATTTTACTATGAAAATGAGTGTATCGAGCTCTCTCCCTCCTGATTCCGGGCTTGTTTCAAGTAGCGGTCTCTAATATCATAATGCTAATACTAAGAGCTATATTTAATACTAAGACACATAGTGCGCCAAATGTGCACTTTCTGGGATAAAGAGTGATGTTTATTTTATAACACAATTTTTTTATTTTTTGTTTATTTTGTTGATTAAAACCGTTTTTCTAAAGGTTTACCTTATTACAATAACATTTCTGAGCAGCCAATTAGAGAAGATATAAGCTAATTAGGATATATAATTAGGGACTTAAGGTTTACATATAAAACTGATGCACTAATGATTACTGATAAGAACATTGCTATTATTTAATTACTAAATGGCTCTTAATACACTAATTTAGCATGCATCATTTACTAATTATCACAATAACTAATTACCTTGCAATATTTAACAAAGGATACCTGGGATACCTGGATTTTATATAAATAGGTCACTATTAGTAACTTTAAAATCAGTGTTGATTTACACCTCGTTGTATCCAAGCTAATCTCGCAATGTATTTTCCAAATTTTAATACAAATCTTGATATTCACGTTGCTTTATGCGCACGCGCACATAAAGATTTACGCGACTTTAACTATTTGTTCAGTGTTTTAAAAGATAACAGTTGTGTTCAGTTATGTGAAAGTGCTGAAACAAGTTTAAAAGACTGGTGTCGTCGATTTTGCTACCGCATTTATGCAAAATGGACACAGTCTGGAAGAAGCACAGATAAGTTTCGGAAGAAACATGAGATTTGGCTACAGGCTGCAATTCAATGGCCGGAATTACAGAATGAAAATATGGAACCTTCTACAGAAAATATAAGTGACGTCATCGAGCCCATAATTTCTCCTGCTAAATCTGATGCTTCAACTTGTACACATCCTAGTCCTCGTAAATCTTTTGAGGACCTTAGTAACCGGCAAAAAAGAAGACGCACTGAAGATAGTCTTTCATGCAGCAGTAGCAGCGCTGAAATTATGTTTTCGGCCGAAAGGGCGCTTCAAAAGGCAGGACAAAGCGATACAGCTTATGTTATGAAATACTTGACGGAGAATCCAGAAGAGGCCTCAAAAATCAAAGCCTTCATTGAAGGTAAATCAATTCAGGTACGGGAAATATCCCCTTTGAAGGCATTGGCTCTTTATGTATCGATGAACTTATCGAAATGGCGCTATAACACTCTTCGGGATTTCAACACTCAAGAAGGAGCTCTTCAATACCCGAGTTACTACATGTTGGTTAAAGAAAAAATTAAGTGCTATCCGGCCAAAGAAGATCTCACAGTTACAGAGAGCTCTGCAAAAATCAAATTACAAGCCTTGATGGATTTAACCTCAAGAAGACTTATTAGGTCGTTAGAAACCCCTGTTGATCCCAATCAACAGCTCGTATTGACCAGCAAATGGGGTTTTGACGGATCATCTAGCCAAAGCATTTATCATCAAAGGACGAGTGAAGATGAGCAAATCGATCTTGCTAGTAATTTTATGATTAGTCTTGTACCACTGCGGCTCGTCTCAAAAGGTGTAACAATTTGGGAAAACGAGCGACCATCTTCCACTTCATTTTGCCGGCCAATATTGTTTAAGTTTATAAAGGAAACCAAAGAAAATGTGCAGAGAGAGAAAAATGGCTGAAATCGAAGCAGAGATTGAAGCCTTAACTCCATCCACCATCACTGATGGAATTAGTGTCAAACACCAACTGCTGTTGACAATGATTGATGGTAAAATTCATTCCATTATATCCGATACAGCAGCTTCAGTGTGTGACATATGCAAGGCTTGTCCTAAAGAAATGAATAATTTAGAGTTAATCAAAGATAAACACGCAAACGAGGACATGTATAAATATAGCTTAAGCACCCTTCACGCTTGGATTCGCTCAATGGAATGCTTATTACACATTTCCTACAAATTAGACATAAAATCATGGCAAGTAAGGGGTGATATAGCAAAAAGGCAAGTTGATGACAGGAAGAAAAGAGTTCAAGAGGCTGTAAGAAGAGAAACGGGCTTACTTCTCGATGTTGTGAAACAAGGCAGTGGATCCACCAACAATGGCAACTCGGCAAGGAGATTTTTTGAAAACTACACTAAATCTGCTGAACTGACCGGAATAGATGCTATGCTTTTAAGAAAAATCTGTGTGATCTTGCAGTGTATTTCATCAGGAGAGAAGATCAACGTAACTAAATTCCGAGAGTTCTGCTTTGATACTGCTAAGCTTTACGTGGAGTTATACCCATGGTATTATATGCCTTCTTCACTTCATAAAATTTTAATGCATGGGCCAGACATAGTTCAGAACATGTCAATTGTGCCCATTGGTTTTCTATCCGAAGAGGCATCTGAGGCTAGAAATAAAGATTTTAGAAAATATAGAGAGGGGCATTCTCGAAAGCATAGCAGTATCTCATGCAATGAAGATATTATGCACAATCTTTTACTGTCTTCTGATCCACTTGTTACAAGTATCCGTCCAAAAGGAAATAAGTTTGTAAAAAAATCTTCTTTTAAGGAATTTTATGAGCTTACGGATTCTGAGAAAAGTGATATCGAATTTGTTAACATAAATGATTTAGCGGACATCGATTCTGAATTTGAATTAATTGATGATGATGATGATGACGAAGATAATTAAATGATGTTATTGTTTTAAAATGTGTAACTTAGTAAATTAGAGCTTACATCTTAATTATTTATTGTACTTTTAATGAAACTAGGTAATTTATTATCAACTTACTTAAAAGTCATACTCTCATCAGTTCTTGTGAATATTTTTGTTAATATATATTTCTGTATATATATAATATATTTATAGACCTCTTAATAAGTCTGTCTGCGGTTTAAAGTAAATACAAATGGGGAAAAAACGTTTTTTTTTTTAAATTTTCATTTCCTTTTATCCCAGAAAGTGCACATTTGGCGCACTATGTGTCTTAGTATTAAATATAGCTCTTAGTAATAGCATTACGATATTAGAGACCGGTACTTGAAACAAGCCCGGAATCAGGAGGGAGAGAGCTCGATACACTCATTTTCATAGTAAAATTTCACATTTTCTCAAATTACTCCCGAAATATGGGAGTTATGAAGAAATTCATCACCACAATTTATGAAGGCATTAAGTAATCGAATAAGATGGCATCATTAGTTTGTCATAATTTTACTCTTATTTTTCGGACATGTCTACGTCCAACCGCTCCCATACATTCGTTCCACTGTGCGTCATTGCTGTATTTTTTTTTTGTTTTAGACCATATCTGGGAATCTTCTAGTTACGGAGATAAGAGGTTGAAGTTCTAACTTTTTCACAAGTTTTTTTTATTTAAATACAAGTGTTTAATGTTATAACTTTACTTTGAAACCTTCACGACCCACTTACCATTTAATGCATCCATCAGCACTGTTTTGAATGCGTTACATTAATTCCTATCGTAAAACTTGATTTTTCACCTAAAAAAAAAGTCGTTTCCCCGCAATTTATAATTTTTGCGTTGAGTTACTTAATGTACAGAATGCTTGTTTGACGGCTTCGTGAATTGTCCGTTTACACCTTGTATTCGTATTAAGCTCTTTAAGTAGCCTCTTGATGCCGTAGAATCTTTTATCAAAATTGGTTTAGATGCAGTTTTGTTTATTACCACAGGATTGACTCACCTTTGCCAACACCATGTCTCATTTCCAGGCTAAGAATAGGAAAACCCAAACGACATTCTTTAACTCTCAAATTGACTCTTGTTTTAAAATGATCTAAAGTGTGGTTTTGTGAGTCATGGCCTTTAGTTTCTTGATTAAAAAGATTTGAAATATTCGGTTTCACTCCAAGATTTTACTTGCGATCTTTAAGCAACGAGGCCGTGAGCGAATTTCTTACCTGAAATGTCACTTAGAAATGCTTCATCAACAAAGTCTGGTTTATTACTGTTAGCAGTTTTCCCCACTTCATAGGACCTGTTTTTTAAATTGGAACATGGATTAACTATACACTACACACAATGGTAATTTTATTTATATCTGAGTTTGGTTACTCAGACATCTGACATATACGAGTAAATTGCCAGTGTACCTTAATGTGACTTTGATGGATTGGACAAACATGATTGTTTCCTTCCTTTCATTATTATAGAAAGCAACAGCACTTTACTTTTAAATCTCATAAAGATTTTTTCTCATTGTTACCTGCGACTGTTTACCTGTGAGTACATCCCACGCAAATTGTTCAGCCAAGGATACTTCTCCAGTGCTTACTTGAAAAAAGTGGCAATTTCTCACTAATTATACTCATATTTACAAGGAGTAATTTAATTGTGGGTAGGTAAAGACACAATTTTTAGGGATTAGTACTGCAACTAGACACTTTTTGTGAAATGAAACACCTGGTGTTAAGGTTCTCAAGTAAACTCTTGTTATAGTTTAGTTTATTTATTTATAATTGTCAAAAATTACAGGTCAGATTTATAAAAATGTAAAAACTCAAAACATTAAAAAGAGCATCAAATAAAAAAATAACCCAAAAAGACAAATCATAATTCAAAAATAATAATAATTACAAACAACAAATAAACAGAATAATAGAAACACATACATAATAATCACATCAAATTACCTAAAACCATTTTTTTGGTCATATAATGCCTGGGCGCTTAGCCAGCTTAGATTTAAAAGCATTGTCAGACGTCATGCTCAAAATATTGTCCGGTAGCCGGTTGTATACCGATGGACCCATAACATGAATTAACTTTCCGGATTTAGATAGGGATATGAAAGAAAGAAAAAAATATTAATTTATCGCAAAGACATGATGTGCAAACAAAGCTAACAAGAAACCAAGAAAACATAGAGCTTATTAGCTAGCTCATAAAACAGCCCTACTTGTCTCGATGCGACAGCTCCTCGACTTACTCACGAGTAACCTGAAACATGCTAAGAATTCGAATAAACCCTTTGCATGTGTGTGTGAGCTGATTCCGACTAGTTGTTCCTAGTGGAAATACTGTATGTTAATACTAGGTAAGGACATATTTGCAATTGTGGCTCCAATAATTAGACATAACAACAAATATGGCTACGGCTGCTGATATAGGAATGTTGTCCTGCCTTCATTAGTTAACGATCGGCTAGATCATTAGATAAGTTGATTTTGAATGTACTAAAGTCTAGTCCAATCAGGCAGAACGATCTACGAGTTGGAAGGGACGACGTACAAACGAACCCATGTATTCATCATCTGAACCCGGGGTGTTAAATAACCGATGAATTTCAGTGTGGGTACATAGTGGGGGAATTCAGAATGATGTAATTGAATACGTGATAACCGTTTGTGTGTCATTGCCTCTTCCACCCTGTATACAGGGCGTAAACAGACTCTTCACTAAGCCGTCAACCAAGCATTACGTACAGTCAGCTGCACGATGTGGGTACCCCTCTTGAAAGCACCTACGTTCCCAACTGGGGTACCCAATTGATGCAGCCCACCGTACATCAAACTAAGTAACTTTACGCAAAAAATTATAGCTGGGAAACAACTTTGTTTTTGGGGGTAAAATCACGTTTCACGGTAGGACTCAATGTAACGCATTCAAAACATTGTGCTGATGGATGGATTGAAAAGTACGGGGGTCGTGAAGGTGTCTTAAGTAAAAAAATATTAAAAACAAGTATTTAAAAAAAAAATGTGAAAAATTGGAACTTTGCCTCCCAAATATCTCCGTAACTAGAAGGTTCCCAGGCCTTTCGGCTTCGTTAAGTGTCTTTTTACACCCTTTATAATTGTTCTGCCTGGTTACTCTAGTGGTACCAATGAGCATGAGGTCTTGAGAACGATTCTAAAGTTGGATATAGGGATCTCACATCAGGAATTCTTTAGTAGCAACTCTAGCCACACGGAGTATAGATTCGTGCCTGGCTGATAGCTATAACCTTGCCTGCTATTGCGTAGGACTTGCTCATCTAGTGGCATGTGGGTAAACATCTCTGCTTAACTGTTTGGGAATTACAAGCGTCATGTTAACTTATGGTAAATCTTTCAAAAGACTTCCTAGTAGTGCGTACAGTCGCGGCCCTTTCCGTCTGAAAGTTATTTTTTTTCGCTTGAATCATGCGGAAGGCGCCTCGCCCGTTTAGAGAGCCCTTCATGTTGTGAATCCAAGCAAAAATGAGCTTAGTGGTGATCAGGCGGGAGTGTCCACCAATGTACAGTCAGCGTCACGATGTAGGTATCCCTCATGAAAACACCAACGTTCCCAACTGGGGTACCCAATTGATGCAGCCCACCGTACATCTCATCCATTAAACTTGAGGTCACCGATCCATTGGGCCTAAAGGCGTTCTTCCCTAAGTCGATAGCGATTCGTCATCCGCCTGCCACTATCACAATCCCAATTTATAAGGGGACGCCATTATACGTCTTTTTCTTACATTCATCTATATCGGACATCATATCTGGGTTTACTTCCCCTATTCTTTGTTCTAACAATCCATCTTTCCTTTATTTAGCCTCTTCTTTAATAGTTTTATCAATTCATCTATCTTTAGTTTAGGATGTTCATTAGTGAAGTCGTAAAGAGAATGTCTGTTTTCAGTAACGATAGCCGGACATCTGAGTGAATATCCCATCGCTCATAAACAGTATTTGCAACGCTCGTCTCAGCGCAGAGAGCTGAAATTCCAACGATGAAATAATGTTTACGCGTTTGTTTAGTTATCGCTTTGTGTAAGAGAAAACAGGCATACATTAACGCAAGATTAAACCCAAAGCCGAAAATTAACTTTTGTTTAGTCCCGCAGCCTAAAGAGATTTATTCAGAACATCTCTTAATAAATACTTTTGAATTAAACTCCACTTACATAAATTCCTAATGCCGCAAAAACTCGACCGACCCTTACCTAACGCAGGTAAATCCTTAATTAAAGAAAGGATTCAGCGGAATTACGGCCGAGCCTCGGATACGAACCGGCGGACCGGAATATGCTGAATACGGCAACTGTCACTTTGAACGTAGAGTAGGAACGTTCAGAAGGCTCATTCCGCAATAACGGTCCACATTATATTACGCTGTCAAAACCCTGAAGAATTACTGTCAATTGTAGAAGGAGCAGTATTCTTATTCAGGAAGCAAGATTACTCAAAATTTCAGTATTAGCAGTACTTATGTAACATCTCATAATAATCATCATTGTAGGTATCCTTTTTAACCGATTTAAGCGAAGACAAAAGGAGGGGGTTGTGATTTTAGCAGACTATGTATGTATGTTTGTATTTACGTATGTTCCTCCGTAGCGCCATAACTATTCATCCGATTTTAAATATGTCAATTGATTCGTTATTATGGCTCGGGTAACATAGGCTACACTTTAACCGACTTCAACAATAGCAGGAGTCGATTTTACCTGTAAACCCTGAATTTAATTAGAGCGTGATTTTTCAGTAGTCGGGTTTTTTTAGTTATTGTTACCACACAAACCCTGTTTTTTTTATTTTTTTATTTAGGGACATTTATAATCGCAATGCGTATGTCAGTCCCATCGTACACTAAATATACATTGAATTCACGTTCATATCTGGGCCATGAATCAAACAGACTCTTCGCATCATCGCTATTTGGTTGAGCCAGTATTTTAAGAAATGTGCCTACTTCAGGTGTGTTAAACCTCAAGACCCTAAACAGGTCATTTCTCTCAGACTCATACCGAACGCAGTCCATCAATAAATGGTGTAAGTCTTCAACAACTCCAGACTCCACACAAATTCTTGTTTTGTTAGCTGCATATCTAACCTTCACAACCCAGTGAACAAATCCTTAAATAAATAAAACCCTTGGTAAGTGGTTATCAGACTTGCGCTTTTGACTGTCAATCAACTAAACAGCTGGGACTAACGTATTCATGGGACGGGTTGTGAAGATTTTAAGAAATTAAGTTTGTTACCTTTTCAACGCCTAAAAACGCTGCCAAAAATTTACTGCTGCTCTTGTAAATGGCTTTCAAATTCATATTGTTTAAGAACATTGTTTATGTTAGCTATAAGTTTCCCAAATAAAATAAAATAAACCATTGATCCAATCATCCTGAAATGTTGCATATACGTTGTCAGGTGTACAGAAACGGACATAGGGTTACTTTAATACCGAAAAAAAGTACTGTTCCCGAGGAAAACATGATGGCGACTTTCGAATCATGATTGAATTATATTATTATAGGAACTTTAGTAGTGTGTTAAGAGTTTAAATGTCAAATTCTCAATTAACGTGAGCGAAACCGCGGGCAAAACATAGTTAGTAAAAAAAATGCGTCTATTTGTAATCAAAACGGCACCCAAAATAAATTGTGACGTAGACTTGATACGAAAAGCTGGACTTGGAACTTCTGTTCATTACCAACAGTTGTGTCAAGATATTTATTTTCTCTATCCTTGCTGTTCTTATTATACGTTGTTTTTTCTTAGTATTTTTCCTGTACATATTTGTTACGTTGTTTGCTGATATAATTGCTCATGGAAATATTATCTTTTGCTATGGATATCATAACATTGATTGTATGTTATGATATCCGAAGGGTTGGGCAGAGGTCTACATATAGTGAAAAAACTGTAGTGAAAATACGTAAGTAATGGTATGTACAATACCATTTTATAATTTATGTTCAGTTTAAATTAGATAGAGACGTTCATCATCATCATTTCAGCCGAAAAACGTCCACTGCTGGACATAGGCCGCCCCAAGTGTCGCCATACCGGTCCCGTGCGACTCGCATCCTGCGGATCCCCGTAACCTTCACCAGGTCAGCGGACAGAGACGTTGCTTGTTTCTGATAAGCTGAAACAACGCGTCTTCCGATTCTCTAGCAAACTGTATTAAAAATAAATGTTAAAACCGCCAAAAATTTACTAACGCGGTGTTAGAACTTAAACGACGATATAGTACACCCTCATTCCGCCAGTTAAGTCCCTTGTAATTGAGGGCGAGCCTATTATCACTTGGCACAAACTGACACTCCCGGTTCCAAAAAATTCATAATGGAAAATCCCAAGAACACTGCCCGATTTGCTATAGATGTTGAATAAAATTGCGTTTGAAGATTTTACAGAATAGCCATAGCATTACAATAGCCATAGATTTCCAAAAAATATTGGACAAGTATTTTTTCTTTTTTCACGTTAACAAAAAAGAAAAACGCTACAGTGCGTCGAAAACTCGTGTGACGTCATAATGTAAGTACAATTTTACTGGCGGAGTGACATCACAAGCCCCCACTCATGATCTTTGATGCGTTTTATCTTCGTCAGTTTTTATTGATTTGTTACAACAAAAAATATGTATCCATAGGTACTAATATAAATGTGAAAGTTTGAATGGTTGGATGTTTCTTACGCCAGAACGACTGTACAAATCTGGGTGAAGTTTGGTACAAAGATGAGATAGATAATAGTCTGGAATAGCACATAGGCACATATATTTTTTTTCTCACACTTATATACACTTTAAAGTTTTCACGCGAAAGAAGTCACGGGCAACATCTAGTCTATTTGACATCTCATTTGTATTACTTATATCGCCAAATTGAAAGGTATATGATTCCAAGTGGCACAATTAAAGTGTAAGTATTTCCTAAAACCTGTGAATAAACAATGCCATTTATAAAGCGTACATAATAGAAAGGACCTTCGATAACAAATAAAAAAAACACCACACAAGTACTTAGCCATTTGAATGCGTAATTGATAAGAACGTAGTACGAATGATTGTAATGTTTTCTTCGTGATACGTACGTTTACTCAGCATTATGTCACGCCTGTGTTCCCCGCAGTGGCTAGCAGAGCCACACCTCATTATTCTATCACATTGACAGCACCTTTGTGTCAGTAAAGGAATAAGTAGTAAGGAAACTGGCATGTCCTAGAGCCAAAAAATAATCATCATACATCACATCATCGACATCTAGGATCCGCAATTCGCAAATCCGGGCCTTTTTTTTGCCAATGGTTAATCATCAAATGACTTCTCCCGCTCTGGGCAGAGCAGAAGGGAGTGTCAGACTTGTACTGACTAAAAACCATCCATGTTCCTTCCTTGCCCTTTGTGTTCCAGGGCCGCGGTATCTCTTTCGAACAGTCTCGCAGCCATCCGCACTGGGCCTGCGTTGTAGATTACAGCCCATTCCCTCATAGAGAGGAGGCCTCTGTCTCAGCAGAAAGGACATAGGCTGATTATTATACAAGCTTGTATCGTAGAAGCAAGGTTGATTTTCGTAGAACAAGACAGTGTTACCCTCTGTTCACACGTACCTTCGTAAACCTACTTTCTTCTCGTATTTTATCCCAAGCGGTTAAATAGTAACTACAAAACACCACCTGCTACGATCCATAACTGTTTCAGGCACACTTTTAATATAAATAAAAAAATAGGACATTTTGTTTAGTTAGGGTTTAAGTATTAAGAAAAAAAATATTTTACGAAAATACGACATAGGGCTTTTGAGGAATAAGGGGGTTAGTGTACTAACCACCGTGGCGGTTTTCGCAAAACACGTTCAACAATGACATAGATAGATAGATAGATGACGTGGAAATATTTTTAAACAACTTAGAATAAGTGGTTAGAAAACTAACCACCAAACTTGAAAGAGTTAAGAAAGAGTTAAGGGTTAAACCTCATCTGGCAGCACGGAATCGCACTCTTCCATTCTCCTATCCACTTTTGTCGCTCAGAACAGTCATTTGTTAGAAACAAAGCTTGCTGCCAATCGCATCGACGTCGATGCTGCCGCGTGAGCTAGCATTCCCGCTGGTAATCCCTCCCTAGCTCTTTTAGAACTTCCTAATGTGACACCTGAACTTTCTACAGATAACCAATAAAATCAGTGTATGACCTTCTCATCACAATTAACCGACAACGAATCCACACTACGGACTGTTCCCGAGAACATCCTAATGAAACTCGATAGCAAAAGCAAGCTTATACTGATTCGATGAGAAATTCTGTTCAGCCGCATCTGGTTAGAGTGCAAACCGACTCGGACATAGTCGAGAAATGCCAAGTTGATAAAAAAGCACTCCCGTTACTCAAAGCATTTTTCTTATGTCTAACATTCTCTTTGCTGAAAGGAATTCTCGCTGTTTCGCTAGCTGGATCGTTTTTTTTTGTAGCAGTTTTTAGAATAGGTATATTATACTTATATCGTAATTCGTAAATGTTATGCGCTGTGTTCTACAGGGTGTAAACGGACTCTTCACGAAGCCGTCAACCAAGCATTATGTACATACATCAAACTAAGTAACTTTACGCAAAAATTATTGTTGGGAAACGACATTTTTTTTGGGATGAAAAATCACTTTTTACGGTAGGACTCAATGTAACGCACTAAAAACATTGTGCTGGTGGATGGATTGAGTAGTACGGGGGTCGTGGAGGTGTTAAAGTAAAAATATTACATTAAAACACGCATTTAAAAAAAAAAACTAGTGAAAAACTGGGAACTTTGACCCCCAATATCTCCGTAACTAGAAGGTTCCCAGGTATGATCTAGAAAATGATCGCAATGACAGCGAGACCAAGTGCGTTTCGATATCAGATAAGGTATCGATGCTAGGAGTGATTGAGTAGTCTTTGACCTCGTAAATGAGTTGTTGTGAATTTAATATTTGTTGTTACCCAGTAACTGGATTGTAGAGGTCAGATAGACAGTCGTGAGCGACTGTAGCTGTATTCGGTAAGACTGGAAGCCGACCCCAACAAATTGGGAAATGGCTACAGACAGTACAGACAATACAGACGGCCAGTTGATGTAGTAGTCATCATTGAAATGATATGGGTAAAGTAGGTATAATATTTCACATTCCACTGTAAGACATATCCTATTCCACTCCATCCCCGGTATTAGTCAAGTCCCTGCCAAATCGTTTTTAGGGTTCCGTGCCCAAAGGGTAAAACGGGACCCTATTACTAACACTCCGCTGTCCATCTGTCTGTCTGTCCGTCTGTCACCAGGCTGTATCTCACCAACCGTGATAGCTAGACAGTTGAAATTCTCACAAATGATGTATTTCTGTTGCCGCTATAACAACAAATACTAAAAACAGAATAAAATAAATATTGAAGGGGGGCCCCCATACAACAATCGTGTTTTATTTTCTAATGTTACGTTTTTTCTAATGTTAATGATAATGGTACGGAACCCTTCGTGCGCGAGTCCGACTCGCACCTGGCCAGTTTTTATACAAACCAGACCTATTCTTGAAGATTTTGAACTTAAGCAAAAATGCAACATGTTGCCTAAATGGTTTCAAGTGGTCGCCGTACTTAAACCAACTGTTTTAAACCAACTTTTTTTTTTTTTTACTACCCTTCTCTGTCCCACTCCTAGGCAAAGGCCTCCCTCCACTCCTTCCATTTGTCAAACCAACTTAAAAGATTATTATTGTAAGTGCTTCTTTTGGCATACAAACCCATTTAATAAGGCACTCTGATTCAAGATCTTTTTGATAAGGTGTTAGTGAAAAACGTCTCAAGAACACTCATTCCGTAGTTCGTCTTCTGAGGGAGCGTTACCACTATGTCGTGACGACATATTATCGTGTCGTGTAAAGCGTCGTGGCTTGTGTATTGAAATGGAGGTTTTCACTTAAAGGACAACGCGATTAACTGTCGTCCCCGAAAACTAAAAACCAACAATAAATTAATCGTCATGACATAGTGGGGATGCGCCTTGAGCCTAACTATTAACGTTTGTCTGGTCTCGGCAGACAAATAAATTTACTATGATGCAGTACTAGTACGGAGTGTAATGGAAAAAGAAAACATGTTGCGCTGACACCAAATAGAATGGGACGAGGACAGGACGATGTAGATGATGCACTACTAGTCATTGGGATAAATAGTCTGGTGTTAAGAACGCATCATCATCCTCATCATCCACAGCCCAACTTCACTCACTGCTGGGTATAGGCCTCTCTTTGCTTGTGCCAAGCTCCACGTTCTTGTGCCAACCTCATTCAGGATATTCCCACAATGGCAACAATGTCGTCTGCCCATCTCGCCGCTGGACCGCCAACACTCCCCTTTCCATTCCTTGGACGCCACACCGTGTGTAGTTTGATCCAACTTGGGAGATAGGGTAGCTTACATCTCAATTTATAGTCGCAATATTATTTAATTGCATTATGTGACGCAGACGAAGTTGCGCGGGGCAGCTAGTAGTTTTATAATTTATCTTGTTGCTTCTAGCTTTTATTTCTAGCAAGGCGTACGCCCGATGGGTTTTTCTCATTGGCAAAAATGTAGGAGTTTCACACAAACTTTCAGATTCCATATTGTAGCTCAGTTATCAAATTAAGTTTGTATGTTTTACCTACACATATATTTAACCCTGCAGTAGTCGAGTGCACTACATAGGTAATCCACTGGTACAAAATAGAGAAAAGCCAATTAAGAGAAGTTTTTTTTATTTTTTTTAGCAATTATGACACAGAGGTTGTGATTAAGTTTTATTGATTTTATATAGTTAAGAAAACAGTACTGATTATATTTTCAGAAGTAAAATAAAGAAATAATGTTTAAATGTTTATTTATTTCAATAAAAAATGGAATACTTATGTAGTCCATGCGACTACTGCTGTCTCATTGCGCGACCACTACAGGGTTAAACAAAACTAAATATAAATAATTTCAAGAAACACAAGTTGCACCACTACACAAAAAACCACCTTCCCACTCTACGATAACCTCACTCCGAGATAACGTAACTAACAGATGACAGGAACTTGAGTGCGTACGAACGAACCAACGAAGAGAGCTCGCAACAGCTGACTCGAGGCGAACGTTTATCGTTGAATGAATGTTGTGAGTTTGTGAGTCAGACGGTCACGTGGTGTGTTGCGTGTCAGACGTGGCAAAGATTAAGTATGGCGGAAGACAGGTCGAGGGTTTTGAAGAGGTTATCAATGAGGTCGATTTTATTTGTGACTTCTTTTAAGTCGATTATTCCGCCCTGTTATTCAATATCTTTTTTAATATCTACCTAAAAGAAAAGTTTCGATAAACACTTTAAATTAGGTATGATAATCGATTAAGATAATGAGAATGACTGTCCATTTATAGAACGAATAAATAATCGATTACAACGCGTCAATTAACATTGTCATAATGTGTCATTCTGCGTCATTCTGAATATATCAGTACATTTGTTTCCGTACGTAATTATTTTAGTCATTGAGAAATTATCCATTAGCTTTATTGTACCTGGGATCCGTAGCGTAATCAGCATGCAATGTTCCCTCTACTGGGGTACAGGCCTCCTAGCCTGACAGGGATTGGGTTTAGCATTCCACCACGCGCGCCCAGTGCGGTATTAGCGAATTTTAGCCATGTCACCCAATCTTAGCGGAGAATAATCATCGACCATAGAGAAATTATAGATTTAGCAAACAGATGCGAAAATGTTTAAAAAAAGAGAACGAGGTTCACAAAATAATGAATACAACCGTTTATTCTAACATGGAACAACATGTCAATCACTGAAACTGACCTAAACCGCCACAAATCATAACGAATTCAATTAACACATAATTGTTTACAAAAATAGCGAGTAAGTACACAAAATATATAATTATGAATCTTACAGCCCTTTGAGCGATATTCCCAACAAGTCTCCCCCGCGACCAGAGCCAATTCGAAGTTGTCACTCTTTGACATAGAACTAACATATGCTACGTAAAACCTAATTTCTTCCTAACAATAGTATTTATAGAGCATATGAGCGTTTGCTCATATGCTCACGGTACACCTGTTTAGGTGTAGCGTGGCTCACCCTATACTCCCGTCGTCCATCAGACTCGAGATAAACGGGACAGTTTCTCACTCTCGATACTCAAACAACTCTCAGTAGTTCACAGAATACGGATCCAGTCTGCACACTAATCTATGTCAATTGTCAAGTAGTTCTCGTCACCGCGGGCGCATACATACAATACGTGTTTTGCTCGGCTCACAGCTGATGCGAACTGGCCGAATATTGTGAAATATTAACAATGAGGTTTCTTTACTCTAGCAGAATACATTCAAATTATTCTATTGTAACTGTACTGGCTGTAAAGATTTCATACATGAACTACTCCTTTTTTTTTCTTACTTTAAAAAGCTGAAGTTTCAAAAGAAAAAAGAAACGTTGATTTGAAGTACCATTTGACCTTTGATCAAGAATGCTATTTATTCGATATTTGGCAGACTGACAACGTATGGCTGGAATGTATAGGCATAGTCATCTACAAATCTTCATCTTAGAATTTATTGATATTGAAGTCTGAGAAGACGATTTTTATTCTGTGCTCTGCAATTCTGTTACACCAGATGCCAACTGCAGAATAAAACTTTTCTGTACTGTTACTGAAAATGAATGAACATCGTCAATGCTCCTTTGAACTGTGTGCATATTGCGTTGTAATAACCGGTTTCACATCAGGGGTCCTACGGCCCTGCTGTAATCATTTGCAGGGCAGGTCAAGGAGACAGTTAATAGTTGAAGCGCACATGGTACGTACAGAATAGGGTTGCCAACAATTCTTCGGCGAATTATAGTATTTTTCAAACTAAGCTATAAAAAATAAGTACACTTCAAAAAATATATATTTTGCATACGTATAATACATATTATATTATAATTACCTTGCTATGATTATGGGCGCCCTATGCACAATACTGGTATTCAACTGCATTCGATTAGTAGCCAGATAACGATGATCATTGTTTTCCATACGTGTATACGTATGGTATCGTGTTTCCCAGTTACAGGGTTTTGAAGGTCAGATAGGCAGTCGCTCCATGTAAAATACTGGTATTCAACGCCATCCGGATACTGGAGCCGACTACAATAATAGTTAGGCAAAAATTAGGCAGATAACGACGATGGTTGCTGTAATCGTCTATGGTTACCACAAGGCTTGTCTTTAATGATTCTACCGCTACTGAATTAACAAAATCCTCTATACCAACATTAAATTAACAGACATTATTAAACACTTAAAGAGAATTGGGTAGTTATGAAATATTACTACGTCCATCGGAATTCTGGCCGCTAGCCAGTCTGCGCCGGTTCAAACTGGTTTCGTGTGGAGGCGTAATCGCTTCTTGTCCACTAATGAAAATGAAAATGGTTTTAGGTTTAAGTAGCAGCTTTGGTAATAGTCCTTTCGTTACCTTTCTGTGTGATCTGCGTCAGCCTATCACAGTCGCCTGGAAGGCTTCAAATCAAAAGTACTTACGTAGAACTGGCATTGGAACGTCAAAATGACATTTGACAAGTCCCTCAAAAGGCAACTTTCTAAGTTCCTAGTAAAACACTGACCGGAAAGAATTAACGTAACATTCTCCGCAGCTACAAATCAGTATGTTAGATTAGGTTGGTAGGTGTAACTGTACCTTTAGTTAGCCTTCAGTAAACTCACGGGTTGTGTGACCTTACTCAGACTATCGCAGTTCACCGTTAGACTTCGGCTACTCTCAGTCCGCTTTCTGGCAAATAAGAGAGTGTCCTTATGTTTGCCAATTCGCAGTCTCCATGGCCTTACAGTATATGTGTCAATTTATCTTACAGATCTTCTAACTTAGATACATACTAATTTGACTTAACGTCCTGAGAAATTTTCTCGCTATCCATATCATATGGTTAGGCTTCCCCTTTTTTCTGCCACACTTCCCGGTTCTGTGCGCCCCTTGTCCAGGTGTTTCCCGTGACTGACGATTTCGTCAACCCAACGAGCTTTAGGACGGCCCTGGTTTCTATGGCCTAACTTTGGCCACCACTCGGTCAAAGCCGTGCTCCATCGGCCATCTCCGTTCTAACCAAATGTTCTATACATATGTTACCAGCTAAATCAAACCTTTAGATAGGCACATCAATGGAATCCAAAATCTAACCCGCCATCTAGACTGAACTACTTATTGCAGTGTGATGAATTTTGTAGTAAGTAAAGTCGATGTATTTTCCTGTAAGTTTCCTACGAAGAATTTTCGGTGTGATTGTATTTTGAAATATGTGTTGGATTTTGTAATTTGTACTACAGGGGCGACATCTTTAAATAAAGAGAAAAAAAGATTACTTTGTAACCAAAATACTTTAGTGCGATGCATTTTGTTGTTAAGTCAATTTACTTGTAGAACAACTATTAGTGACAGACTAAAAACACAATTTCCATTCTGAATAATGTATGAATGAGTCGCTTCGGATCCCTTCGCGTCGCCCCCGCCTACGTAAAACGGAGTAGCGAGTTTCCATGCAAAATACTGCTCTGTGAGTGTGAAGTCTAATAAAGGACCATTGTGTCCCAGGGCAGCGGGACTGTTCGAAAGAGATACCGCGGCCCTGGAACACAAAGGGCAAGGAAGGAACATGGATGGGTTTTAGTCAGTACAAGTACTGACACTCCCTTCCACTCTACCCAGAGCGGGAGAAGTCATTTGATGATTTTCCATCCGTAAAAAAAAGGACCATTGTGTGTTCTAGTGCTTAATATACAGGGTGGATGCGTTCTACTAAGCAATAAAGGGAACTACCTTAACCGTTGCAGTTACACGAAAATGGTCTTAGGACTATCCATAATTTTTCGTGAAATTCACGAAAATGGCTAAAACATGAATACATTTATTGATGGCAATCCATCCGGTTTCTAATACTGTTTAAAAACTTCCATGGGACCAACCCAGGTTGCTCCACGCGGGCCCCTCGCTCCTAGCCTGATTTAAATTTTACTAGCACTTCGCCCGCGATTTCGTCCGCAAATATTGTAATAGCTAGGTTAATATGCATGATGTAAATATAATTTATACGACTCCCACGAATAGTGTAGCTTTCTGCCAGTGAAAGAATTTTAATAATTGGATTATTAGTTCCGGAAATTACCCTCTACATACAAACTTACAAACAAATTTCTATATGAGTGAGAAACATGTTGATTTTTCATGTTTTATTGTCGTTTATTGAACATGTTTTTCCTTTGAATTGTATTTAATGATTTATTTATTTGTTTTCAGGTAAGTACCGAGCCAATTATTTCACACAAACCAGCGCTAATTTACGGTAATGTACCTTTTAAGTTAATCTTAGACATCGGCGAAGAAAAATATCATGAGGAAACCTGGACTTATAATTAAAGTAAGTCTGTAATCGCCAACCCAAAAATCTAAATTTGCCCATATCTTTTTATCGTGTTGACTCGGGGCCTTGATTTTATACACCTTATTGGGATTATAGACCTCGTATCTGGTACAAATTTCAACACGTGACAAATTTCAAGTGACACACGGACAGACAGAGGAACAAGAGAGTGATCTTATAAGGATTCCTTTTTTTACATTTTGTGGTACGGATCCCTAAAAAACAACTTTGAAATCTTCTAGAATGTATCCCATGATTGCATCAAAAACCATAATATTACGACATATATGGAGATTTGTTACGCCATCGCCGGACACGAGCTTTTTTTAAATTCTCATTAACATAAAACATGGGTGGGATAAAGTTGTTTAAAGGTTATAGAAATAAAAAGTTGAAACAGGTTTATGGTAAAAATATACATTCTTATATGTCGCTAGCGCAGAATTTTTACCAGCGATGTAGGAATATCACTAGCCTTTTTCAGATATTTGTATGTATCCAGGCTATATCAAAAAATATTTACAGCATTTATCTGCCCTGGAGTGTAAATGTGGTGCTGTTCCACAAACAATGGGGCACTTAATATCGTGTCCTACGTGTCCTGTCACTTGTTCACTACAGGAACTGATGGATGCTACCGAAAGCGCCAAACTAGTAGCTCAGTTCTGGGCCGACACAATCTATATCTATTCTATACATATAATAAGACAGTAAAAAAACTGTCTGTACATTGATTAAAAACAAAATTGTGAGGGGTTTAGAAACAGTAATAGAGCACGAATCCAAAAATAGAAATCTGTCTGTTTGAAATCTGTTTGTCTGTACACGCTAATCTTCGGAACTACTCGACGGATTTTAATGTTTTTTTTTGTTGTATAGGTATTAAGTCTGGGCAACATATAGGCTATAATTTATCTTGGAAACTTAACACCTGATGCAGAACCGCAACAGACCAGCTAAACTATAAGAGATACAAAAATGGTACCATAGCAAAAAATGTTCCACGTAATGAGCATTTTCTGCTAAGAGAATAAATTTGAAGATCTGGATCAGCTGATGTGGAACTCCAAGAGCCCAGCCACACTATAACATATATAGGAATGACGTCTTAGCAAGAATTGTTCAGACTGATAAGCACTTTCTGTTGACGTATAAAAATTGAAGATGTGGAACACCTGTTGTGGAGCTCCAAGAGCCCAATTACACTATAATATATATAGGAATGACGTCTTAGCAAAAGTTGTTCAGCCTGATGAGCACTCTCTGTTGACGTATAAAAATTGAAGATCTGGAACACCTGATGTGGAAATTAAAGCTATCACTAATTTCACTGTATTTCTACCAAGGGGTATCGTATTACCCAGAACTAACTGGGTTGTGGAGGGCAGATAAACAGTCGTTCCATGTAAAATACTGGTATTCAGCTGCATCCGGTTGTACTGGAAGCCGAACATCACTAAATATTATAACACAATGTTCTCCGCCGCGTCTATCTGTCTGTTCGCGATTAACTAAAAAATTACTGCACTGATTTTCATGTTGTTCTCTTAAATAGATAGAGTGGTTCTCGAGAAATTTTTTAGTATATAATTTGTCAAGTTTTTGTACAGATTGGCTAAACTATAATGATATTTGTTGGAGGTGTTGGAAAAAAATTAGCCGTCTGGCAGAGCTTTCAACGAAAACGCTGCCCTTTAAGATATAGCAAAATGATGAATGGTAGAATTGTATATCTTATATAGGTCTAAAGAAAAATCCGCGATGGCTTATGGATCTCTTAAGGATACTATATCCATTTTAATACTTTGAAAATGGGCAAACTAGGTTCCCATGAGTTGAGGAAAGGGGTCATCCTGATTACTTTTGATCGCGATAACCGCACAGGCGTCCACGCAGGCGAAGCCGCGGGCATCAGCTAGTATAATAATAATTATAAATTTATTTTACACATCATACAATCCAATTAGTTAGTAATACACATCTTAAACACTACTGTTAGTACAAATATATTTGGAAAAGTTAAAATAATTAATAATAATGTCAAAATAATTAATAATAATAATTTCAAAATCACCATTAGTCATTAATCATGTCAACATCATTAATAATACAATAAAATAAAAGAAATAAATAAAATCAAATAAATCAATCAATCAATATAGATTGCCGTCGACACGCGAAGAAGAAGAAGCATTTATCAGCAACGTGTAATCGTAATCGCGAAAAAATTGATGGTCTCATACAATATTTCAATCCTACCTAAATAAATTTATGGGACGGCTGATGTTTTTTTCGCGATTACTATGCCAGTTCCATTGAGAAAGTTGTTCAGTTTGAGGGTCAACTCATTCTTAAATATGACCACACCGTTCGAATACATTGCTCGAAGTATTGCACCCATGCTCAGACCATGCGTGTTCCAGAACTAAGCCTGTTGGTTTAATTGGCATGAAATAATATCTTCTCAAGTTGTTTTTGTGTTATATAACTATTCAGTGCGTAAATACACTCACATTATAAACACTTGTATGTACAAAATCGAGTTATTTCCAAACAACTGACAGTTGTCTACATTACGCGACAATATCGATGAACACATACGAGCTGTGTGAAACCATTAGACAAATTGACAGTTTGCTATCGATAAATTCGCTGCAGTGCAGACACGTGAGAATGTCTCGACAAATATCTTTTAAATTGCAGTCTTGTCTGTGTGGCTTTTTCTACTACCATTGAATGTTGTAATTCCTGGAAATTCTTCTGTCAAACAATGTTGGAATTTTCTGTATTATATGTTTGTATCGAGTGTCTATGTTCGTAGTAGGTGGTAGAACTCCTCCCTAGTTTCTGCTCTAGATTAAATTACGTCATCATTAAACTATTGCTGAACAATTAACCGTGTTCTTGAGAGAAGAAGGCTTTACGACATGAATTTGTGTACGATACCTCAACTAATCAAAGTAAAATAACCCTCCTTTTTGCTTCGCCGTAGTCGGGTAATAAAAAATAAGCAAAAAAAATTGCTTGTCTGTAAAGTTGTTTTGCGGGCGATAGTTTAACGTGACAACGTCATAAAATCGAGATGAAGAGAGATAGATGCGGCGCAAGCGTACAATGAGCGTAACGGGACACTTTTTCGTGCATGCAGCCGGGCGTTCATCGATTTATTAGACGTTGTCACGTCAAAAAATTCACTAAAAGGTGAAAAATTACTTTACCTTCGGAAATCGGTGACTTATTTGTTTCATTGATTCTAGTGCCACCTTTTTGCAAAAATGTTTTCTTTTTCATCCTAAACTGTCATTTAAAATTATACCAAAAATAGTGATTCCCAGAAGTATAATCAAATATTACTACTGTAAATGTGACGTCAGGGACCAATAAGACACTCAATGCCAACAAAAATAGGCTTCCAATTACAGGAGGCTAATTGAGATTCGAATCAAATTCATGAAATATATATAATTTATATAATGGTAGATGGTGGTGATGGTGATGGTGGTATCATGGTTGACTCAAAATATTTACAGTGTAAACAATTGTTGGTTGGCCAATAAAGGAAAATAAAAAAAATAAAACTAAAATAAATAAACTAATCTCATCGGAAAAATCCATTTAGACGATCTTTATTACAGTTCCCAACAAAACCGTTAATTAAAACAAATATTTCACGAAAAATAACTACCGTACCTCCGTTTTGAACATTTTATCCGGTATCCGGGGAATGCAGTTCTCGCTTTCGGGGGCATTCAAATTGTTATAGCGAAACAAAGAGGAAGTGAGCGATGTTCATTGTATAAGTATGGCAGTTGTATAATAATGTATGCTGTGACTGGACGGCTCAAAACCTTTCCTCTTGTTTCGTAAATATATGGAGAATTACTTTTACCGAGGTATCTATAGATTTTGCTTTAAAACAAACTAAATCGTGAGTTTACACAGCACATTTCCTGTTCGGAGACTCAATCTGGATTCCAAAGATCTGGCATTAAGGTATAATTTAATCCTCCGTCATGAACACTATCAATTTTATATCCCCAGTTTTATAGCTTTTTACAAAAGACCTATTACAGATTTATCAATTTCCTCGTGTTTAATTTTTCCTTACAAATCGCTCTCCAAATTCTTCCTTTTGTACATAGCAAACTAGCCGTTATTTCGTGACACAAGAATTTGTACTTGACAATAAATCCTCCAAAGAAAAAAGAGTAAGCTAGCAATCAAACTATCAGAAAAAACCGTTTGGAAGATGAGCGAAACATGCCGAACATGTAAATGTCGATACGATGACGGTACAATTTGAATTGTAATCGGTTTTGTTTGACTTTGAAATGTCATTCAAGTGTTTTCTTCGACTCGGAGGCCCTTGAAACATTCTCATAAATGTGGGAATGTTTAGTGATCATGATTGCGTATTTTTTTTGTCTTTTAACCTTATAAAATACTTGGGATCTAAAACGAAGAGGGGATGTTTTTTTCTTAATAATATGTTTATCTCTCTCAAAATATACTAGAAAGCGAATTTTGTTTCGTTCTTCCCAATCCTTATTTATTTGGGATATCTTAACTGATCAGTCGGCGTATATTTCAGTATTGATCCTTTTTCTTGCTATATCATCAACCTTTACACAATATATCTATAGTTTGTTTGCTCTTTGGTTTTATTTTCTTTCTTAGTTTCATAAAGGGTGTAATAATACTTAACGAAGCCGAAAGGCACTTGTTCTCCCCGTCATTGCGATATTTTTTTTTGTTCTACACCATAACTGGGAACCTTCTAGTTACGGAGATATTGGGGGTAAAAGTTCCAACTTTTTCACAAGTTTTTTTTTAATAATTGTTTTTAATGTATTTTTTTTACTTTAAACATCTTCGCGAACCCGTGCTATTCAATCCATCCAACAGCGCAATGTTTTGAATGCGTTACATTGAGTCCTACCGTAAAACGTGGTTTTAGCACTCCAAAAAAAAACAGTCGTTTCCCAGCAATATTTTTTTTTGTAAAGTTACTTAGATTTTGATGTACAGAATGCTTGGTTGACGGCTTCGTGAAACAGTGTAAACGGACTCTTCACGAAGCCGTCAACCAAGCTGTAAACTTTACACCCTGTATAGTTCAATGAGAAACAAAATCTTCGGTCTATTTATCATCTCACAAACATTGGTACTTATATGGGTTATAGACTTCATAAATCAAACCAATCGTTAACGAAACACAAATAAACTCGAAAACTTATAAAATAAAACGTGAAAAGCGCATTTCGATATTCTACGTGTTACGTGCAATATTTAAATAGTTGGCAACTGTGTATCTATGAGTACGTTTGGAACGTGTCGGGTGCCGCAGTACACGAGCCTGTGATTAGTTGCCAGACGTCGTCGAATGACGCCCACTGAGTTACCCCCTTTCGCTGAACTTATATTAATTGGCTTGTGCCGTTAAAATCTAGGACTATGCTGAATGAAGTTCTTCAGCTACATGTATTCATAGGTCTCTGGATATAGCCGTCAATTCTTAGCATTCACATAACATAACATCACGCCTGTAATCCCCGTAGGGGAGGCAGAGGTGTACCTAATAGTACACCCACATTTCGCCGGTTATGTTTAAGTCCCATGTAATAGGGGGCGAGCCTATCGCCATCAACCGGGCACAAATCCAGACTCCGTGGCTGCTATTGAGAAATTTCTGATGGAAAAACCCAATAGCACTTTGCCCGACCTCGGAATCGAACCCAGGACCACAAGCTCAGTCAGAAGTCGCTGATGAATAATGATGTCATAAAGAATTATTACAAACAAGATCTGTGTATGTTCTGATTTCACATTGGCAAATACCCCCCCCCCCCTTCTCTTTCCCTTCGATATAAACTTTAAAACTCCTTTACTTCCGTTATCGCTTCTAAACACAACAGGTTAAGGTTTTGTGTGGTCTGACAGTGAAATTATTGTATTATATGTACATACAAGTTATACATATTCATTGTAGTCTATTACTACAATGAATATGAATAACTACACTCCAAGTGTCTGTCTGGACTATACATTAGTAGCCAGTTCATCGCTTGCTTCGGTGAAGGAAAATATCGTGAGGAAACCAGCATGACTGAGAGATATTTCTCGACGGCATGTAAAGCCAAATCAGAGGTCCATGGGCGGTATAAAAACTTTGACATCAGGTTAAGCACTAACCACAAAATAAAGAATATCAGTAGCCAATGCTAAATCAAAACAGTATCTATCCTCCAAACCCACGCATTGAATCCAAAACTTTCCATTACAAAAACAAAACTTATATAAAATCAGTAGCCCTAGCATGAACGCACAGAGTAATAGTAACGTAAATTCGACCGATTTTAAAATACTCGCAAAATAGTTATAAGACTAAACCTACACTGTCACTGACGGGATATCTTCTGTAATTTTCAGTTATTCTGAACAATATTGGGAGCTGAGAGAGATAGGAGAGTGTCCATGGAGTTTCATGCCCATTCTTCTCCATATAGATCTATGCGTTGGAATGGGCAACTACAGTACTTTCACAAGCTATTATGCCTTGTGTCTGTGACTGTAGCTTAGCCTTCTTTGTTTTTCCGACATTCAAGTGTCTGTAATGGTCTTTTTGAAATAAATGCTTTTGAGTTTGAGCTCAGAATACACAGACAGTGTACGTATAGTTAGAAACCATCTATCCACCACCACTTGTATCATCTACCAATCCTCACTGGACCCGCTTAGTGGATTACTGCCCGGTTCCCTTCCAGAACAAGGAGACTTCAGCATTGGGAAAATTTGCAAGAGCATATTTATATCTATGTTTGGCACTAAAGAAGCTAATTGCATTTTTTTTTACCAGAATGCTATAAGATGACTGATGATGAATGGTATTTCGATTAAAAAAAATATGTTGAATTCACATAACGTTTTGGTCACGCGTTCGTGGTACGGCCTCGGAACTTGTCAACGCCATCACTACGTAACTGCACTGTTGGTGACAGTATTGTGTCAATTTCTCTAAAGGTGCGACACCAGACCAGACGCTTAGAAAGCTATCAAGGGCTCAATGCAAAACAGTTGTTACTGTTACGTTCCGAACTATTGGATCAGCTCCAGAGCCGTTATTGTAGTTGTTATGCCTTGAGGAAAGTGGGCAGATGTTTGGTAAATGCTATTGAGTTTACAGAGTAGCCTTCGTCTTGGAAAATTTACGGAAAATAATACTGCTTTGTCGAATGTGTGGGAGGTTTTAAAGAGAGATTTACAGATTTTGTCGAAGAAAACGTTTCATACGAACTTACTGTTATGTTGATTAAGTTTTTCATCGTATGATACGCACATTCACTTCACTGACTATGAAAATTATTTGCTTTAGACTAAGTGACGGCGGCGAAATTTATAAATCGTACATATTTTAGTCGTAAAATAAGAGCGGAAGAAAATATATACTGATACGACACTGAAGTATTGGGAAACTTATTGTGTAACGGTGTGACGCATTTATTGACGTCGAGAAACGTCTTAATATAACAAACCCGTTATGACGTTTGTTCCAGACACAATATCAAGTAGATACCTCATGTACGTGTCAGTTTCACTTCAATAAAATAACTTTTTGGGATCTTGGTAGCTTCAATTTTTGTCTTTTTCAGCAATTTAGCCAAATCGCATTCACTCCCTCGTAAAATTCGACCTAGAAGTATGGAAATGAACGCGAAAGACTCGTAAATTTGCCTACCAGGCTCAGAACTTGTTCCTTAAGCAAAAAGACTGGCATTGAGCCAGAAAACCAAGAATGAGAAAGCCCAAGTTTTCTTCAGGCTAAGAAAAACGAGCTTGCAGTTGGGTCTATAATTTAACACCCTCGCTTTGAGGCTGAGATGTATCTACATCCAGTTTTTTCCGGTTATATTTAAGTCTCATGTAAGCAATTTCAGAGAGCAGCGGTGGCCCAGTGCTAGGGAAGAGCGACCCCGACTTACGAACAGTAAGTCGTGGGTTCGAACCCAGGCAGGCGCATTACTTTGTGTAATTTATTTCATCACCACTGCTCTCAAAAACGGTGAAGGAAAACATCGTGAGGAAACCGGCATGTCCTAGAACCAAAAATTCGAAGACATGTGACATCTACCAATCCGCACTGGGCCCGCGTGGTGGATTATAGCCCAATCCCTCTCATAGAGAGGAGAGAGAGAGGAGACCTGTGTCCCAGCAGTGGGAACATTATAGGCTGATGATAATGAAGCAGGTTCAGCATCTGCCTTTTCTCAACTATGTTGGGGTCGGCTTCCAGTCTTAGGATTTGGGTAACACACAGTCCTTTGGTAGTTGGAGTTTGGAGGGTGGTGAGTCTATTCATATCAATCTGTCACAATTATCTCTTACTCCAAGGTAGACTTCTGACGAGTAATTCATCATGATCTTCATTCTCCTACTCTTATTCCAATTTATTTAGAGTCAGCATGTTATCTTTCTTCTGCACTTTTCCATTAGTCTTCTTCTCAGTTCTCACCCTCTGTTTAACTAAAATCATTCACACAGTCCGACCACCGATTTTTTCGTCAAGAAATTCCTAAAAGAAAAACAAAAAAAAACAAAACTACCTGAGGATCAAACCGGCATAATATACCGCTGTGCATATTGTAACAACTTCTAAAACCAATAAAATACACCTATAGCCGTTGTCAAGGCAATATAACGTGGTCAGAATATATTATTAACGGTGCTAGGTTTCCTCATCAGTTTTCCTTGGCCGTTTGGCGATACACATTTAAATTTTGCACAGATGTTGCAAAGTGCAGACACACGTGTACACGTTAATGAATACCGATATTGTAATGTTCAATCTTACGGGTAAAGTTATTTCATTTTGAACTTGTAAGGACGGAGACATGTCTGTTGAGAAAACATAAACTTTGTCAAGGAGTTCCGCTTAATTTTGTTGCCCCGTTGCAAATTTCATTTATTCTGAAGGTAAGCTTCATGAGCTTTTTCATAACAGGCTCGCGTTCTGTGGATTTGATTATAATTTTCTTGTGTGTTAATTTTATTATGGAGTAAGGACTTCTATTCAGGTATAAAGTCAATTTTCTTGTAGATTTCGAAACATTGGTGCCGATTCCCTTGTTTACAAACTAAACCAAATTTAAGTTCAGTGCATCTTAATAAGTCAGCACCTGACGTAATTTGATGTAATTTTAGTAGTCAACTTTTTAATCACGTCTAAACTTGTGTCAGGCGCTGGTTAATTTGACAGGACTAAACTTAAATTTATCTTCTATCCTTTTCTTAATGAAATAGAAAGAAAAAGATGCACTGAACTTAAATATGGTTTAGTTTGTTAACAAGGGAATCGACACCAATGAAAAAGGAATTCACTAATATTAGCACAAATAAAGCGTGTGCATCATTCCATATTTATCTTTCATCATAGTTGTTATGCAACCTTTTCAACTGAACATGAACATACACCATATAAAATTTATATTTGCTCTTCACAGAATACTACATGCAATATTGGTTATTGATTTTCATCGGAACGGATTACGTTGTATTAATTGAAACCAATTAATTTCTCTATTGGACCCTCGTGTTTGTTGTTGAAAGCTATTGGAAAATGTAACTAGATTTTAGATAGATTTCATTGTGCAATCGTGATTAATGCAGGAATGCGAATGATTACTTTCAGGCGCATGATTTTGTAAACCGTTTCCAGGGATAGTTTAACTGAGAAATATCCAGAGGATAGTTTTGAGTTTGAATGTAGCTATGAGAATAGTGAAAACCGGAATATAGATTTTGTGAAAGATGATGTAACTAGAAACGGATGAATATTGAGATGAAAGAAAGAAAGAAAATGTTTATTTGTGTTACACGAAATTATAATTCCCAAATTCAGGTTAACAATAACAAAACTAGAAAGACTTTTCATAGAAACAGTATGACGTTTTTATAACAAGTTGCCAAAGTCAGTTATAGAACTGACCGATGGAATGTTCAAAAACGACATCAAACGTGTGCTTATTAAAAAAAAAGGATGTCTTTTTATAATGTTTTTTTTTTTTACATTTGTATAGATTCTTTTTAACGATTGTGTGTGAGCGTTTGAACAGTGTAGGCCTTGTAGATTCTTAGATACGTGTTAACTTTGTTAACCTTTTATCTTGTTTTACGTTTTTTGTGTAGTAAGCAACGACTTATTGTCGGGCCTTTGCTGTCCCCCCATACTTAAGTACCTACGACTGCTGTAACATGATAATATTGTAAAACCAAATGATTTGAAAAGAGTAACCATGGAGTTTCTTGCCGGTTCTTCTCCATAGGAAACCACCAACTGAACCGTGCACCTTTTTGTCGACGTTTTATAAGTGCCCGTGTAGGTCTATGTGAAATAAAATATTTTGATTTTGATTTGAAAGTGTATCACATGCAAGGACACGTTTAAACGGGAATAAATACTAATTATTAGATCATTACTGTTAGAGATATGACTTACTGCGTAGATTCGAAAAATCATAATTGCTCTATGTACAGACGGATGATGACGGTTCAGTAGAATAAAACCGTTTTTCGTTTAGTGTCGAAACGAGCTTTTCAAGAATATTTCTTGGTCGTGTCCCAAATGATCGGGATCAGTTTACTAAAGAGCCGCTTTATCATACGTCTTTGTGCCTTTCTTTAAAATTTAATCACAGTTTTCTAAACAAAACATTGACATCTAAACATGTGTAAATTTATCTACAATATGTCAAGATTACCTACATATTTACATAACTGAACAAAAATAGAAAGGACTTGAGTCTTACCTCTCTATCAAGTAAGCATGTCTAGGTCAATGTGATCAACTAAGAGAATTACTAATGAAATGTGACGTAACAGCTGGTTGGTATAGGTCAGTTGTTTGAGTAAGTCAATGGCATTCTCCTGCCTTTTTCTCAGTTTATTTGAGATCTGCGCAGTGTCAGAGCATCATATACGCGTAGAAAACGCACTGGTCCTAAGACCCGAACCAGTGATCGGGTTTTTTTTTTTTACGGATGAGAAATCGTCAAATGACTTCTCCCGCTCCGGGCAGAGCGGAAGGGAGTGTCAGACTTGTACCGACTAAAACCCATCCATGTTCCTTCCTTGCCCTTTGTGTTCCAGGGCCGCGGTATCTCTTTCGAACAGTCTCGCAGCTCTGGCAGGCATCGGCCCTTGCGGGCCCCTCCCTGTTTGAGTGATCGGGCTCAATTGTAACTTTTAATCTCGCTCGCGTAACCAGGGTTCTCTACCCGAAGACACCACGCTATCTCCGCGGTCATCCATGCGTATGTGATGCGCTGACCGACACGTTGCATGTCGTCTTCTTCAATTATTCAATTACTAGCTTTTGCCTGCGGCTTCACTCGCGTTAATCTAGAATTTGATATTCAATTCAGGTTGTACTCTGCTTGTGATAATATAATTCAATCATGATTCGAAAAACACGTAGCGCCATCTGTGACCATGATAACGTTATTGTTGTTTTCCTCGGGAACAGTACTTGTTTTCGGGATGAAAAGTACCCTATGTCCGTTTCTGTACACCTGACAATGTATATGCGAAATTTCAGGATGATCAGTTCAGTAGTTTAGGCGTGAAACTGAAAAGGTAACAAACAAACTTACTTTCGCATTTATAATATTAAGTAAGGAAGTAAGGGTTGTTTCATATCATCCCCCGCATCGTCCATTCATCGTTTCTTTGGGGCTTCTCCTTAGTCAATGGCTATACCAATATTGTTAATTTAAGTGTGAGGAAAAGTGATATAAAGATATACATATACTTTTTTAACTAGTGATTCATATACTTTATTTTACTGATGACAGGATAAGTATATTTATTATGTATATGCGACGGCGCTCCGTCTACGGGAGCATTAATCGCCTGTAATGTAACAATCCCAAAATTTGATTTTGTACAGAAACATGTGAACCTGAGCTTTACAGGTGAACGCTCCCAGTGAGGGAGTGCCGTAACATCTTGCTGTCATCATAAAGCCAAGGGATTACTTCTTAAAAGAGCTCACTTTGTACTGTCATACTATTCTAGAATCAATCCATCCATCGTTCCGCTCAAGTATTAAGCACTAACTTTACCTATTAGATACTGCAAAACTTCGGAGACTCGTTGATTACGTCACATACAGACGAAGTAAAAGTTCTTACATCGATTCATGTAAAAACTGTCTTGTTTAGATCTCCACTCAAAACTGAAAGAAACAAAATATCATCTGCCTAGCCTTTTCCCAACTATGTTGGGGTCGGCTTTTAGTCTAACGGGGTGCAGCTGAATACCAGTATTTTACATGGAGCGACTGCCTATCTGACCTCCACAACCCCGTTAGTACTGGGTAATACTATACCCCTTGATAAGACTGGTTGTCAGATTTTTTGGGCCACTGACTACTTGTAACGACTGTCAAAGATCTACAAATGACAGCCGGGACCAACGGGTTAACGTGTTTTATGCACGGCGGAAACTCGGTATGTAATGACTGGTCATCAACATCCACAGACAAGCACGGCCTAACCTAAAGATCGACCCGAGCGGCTGTTATAACTTAGTCACAAGGTCAAACAAACAAAATAGTTTAAAAAAAAATGTACCTAAATTACTGCCTATTAGAGATCCTACTCATCCCTTCAAAAAAGAAACCATGAACATAATCGCAACATAAAAAGCAGGTTTTAATTAAACCGTCAAAGTCTGAAGCCCCAGACGTTACGTAAATCGCCGATGCGACATCGGAGAGACGTACTCATACAATAAAAGAAAAAAACGGGCATCGTTCCAGTAGCTATATTGCACCATGGGGACAAGCGTTTAATGTGTAGACTTCCGCTGATTTCGTGATGATGTTCTTTTTATAGGACCTCAGTGGTTTTGTTCTATTAAGTTGACTCACTATTTTTTTTTTCGGGATGGAAATCGTCAAATGACTTCTCCCGCTCTGAGCAGAGCGGAAGGGAGTGTCAGACTTGTACTGACTAAAACCCATCCATGTTCCTTCCTTGCCCTTTGTGTTCCAGGGCCGCGGTATCTCTTTCGAACAGTCCTGCAGCCCTGGGAGTTGACTCACTTTGGCGAGTCTTTTTAGAAGAAAAAGGCCGAAATATGATCCTATATCTTGTGTGTCTGCTAACTTCTTTATTAGCACTAGTTGATCTGACGTCATTCGCATACAGGGTGTAAACAGACTCTTCACGAAGCCGTCAACCAAGCATTCTGTACATCAAACTAAGTAACTTTACGTAAAAATGATTGCTGGGAAACGACTTTTTTTTTTTGGGGTGAAAAGTCACGTTTTACGGTATGAATGGGTTACTTAATGTAACCCATTCAAAATATTGTGCTGATGGATTGATTGAATAGTACAGGGGTCGTGGAGATGTCTTAAGTAAAAAAAATACAATATAAATAGACATATATTTAAAAAAAAAGTTTGAACTTTAACCCCAATATCTCCGTAACTAGAAGATTCCCAGGTATGGTCTAGAAAAAAAAAATGATTGCAATAACGGGGAGAACAACTGGCTTTCGGCTTAAAAGTCTTTTTAAACCCTTTATATTACTCTGTTCTTACGGTAGACGCCCTAAAGTCTGACGAGCTGTCTTAGTAAGGGGTATCATGTTACCTAGGAACTGGTTTGTGGAGGTCTGATAGGCAGTCGCTTCATGTAAAATAATAGTTCTCAGTTGCATTCGGTTAGGCTGGCAGCTGGCCCAAAGGTGACTGAATATTATGACAAATAACTTAGGACTTCCACATCAGAGATGAACGAACAACTTATGTTTTAACTTAACTATACAAAGGTTACTTTAAAACAATTAACAAACGTCTTATCATGTCTGCAATTAAAAAAGGTTATCTTTAATCCCGGTCATAAGTATAAAAAAATAATTAAACAGACAGAAAAATGAGCTTAAATCAAAATACAATGATATCACCATACGACTGATTCATTTTCGTCTCATAAAGAAACTGCCAGACATACCATCAGAGCAAATCTATCTAATCTAATACCTTTAAACGAGCAATTCTTCTTCAATCTGAACCTCGGAAATGGCTCCAACGATTTTCATGAAATTTAGTATTTAGGGGGTTTCGGGGGCGATAAATCGATTTAGCTAGGTTTCATTTGTAAAAAACGTCGTTTTATCCGTGTTACCGAACAAAGCTCGGTCATCCAAGTAGTACTAGCAATTAAACAAACTGTCTGTATCTTAAACGTTATTACAAAATATTGTGTAACATTGATACGTCATAATGTTACTTTATCAGCTGGTTTTTGTGTTTACTCTGACGAGGTATATTTTCGGATCCGCAAGGCAAGCAAGAGGGACGTACTACTTATGTTGTACACAAGTTTTGTACAGTCATTCAAAATAAAAATAATACTTAATAAATAGGATTTGCGGTTATTGGTTTTTTTTTCAGGAATTTGTCCGTAGCAGCCTGGAGTTTAGATGTGTGCCCCATTGATGGCAATACATCATCACCAGCCTATAATGTTCCCACTGCTGGGACACAGGCCTCCTCTCTATGAGAGGGATTGGGCTATAATCCACCACGCGGGCCCAGTGCGGATTGGACATGTCACATGTCTTTGAATTTATGGTTCTAGGACATGCCGGTTTCCTCACGATATTTTCCTTCACCGTTTTTGAGAGCAGTGGTGATGAAATAAATTACACAAAGTAATGCGCGCCTACTTGGGTTCGAACCCACGACTTACTGTTCGTAAGTCGGGGTCGCTACCACTGGGCCACCGCTGCTCTCTGATGGCAATACGCTTGCCCGCTATTACAAGAACTTGGCATACTTGGCTTTACATTGTACAATCTAACTAACTGGCGTCATGTGGGTGTACTATAAGGTGCACTTGCCAAACCCTTCGGAGATTTCAAACATTACGTAGTGTTCACGGATTATTTTAAATACTTACTTTGTTTTTAAATAGTTGATATAATCATTTACTCTGGACGCTCTTAACGTGCACGTATTTCTACATCGTTCTCACATATATGTATAATCTCAATATGAATGATGTAACCAAGATTTTGTACAATATTTTGATTGAAAAGAGTGTCCATAGAGTTTCTTGCTCATTCTTCTCCATAGAGATCTACGCTTTGAAATGGGCAACTACAGTACTTTCACAAGTTATTGTGCCTTGTGTCTGTGACTGTAGCTTACTTGGCCTTCTTTGTTTTTCTGACATTCAAAAGTGCCTGTAATGGTCTAATTTATATAAATGCTTTTAAGTTTGAGTTTCACGTTTTAAAATCAAACTTCTTCTTTGCGTGTCGATAGACTCAAATAATAATATAATAAATTCAAATAATGCCCGACCAGTATATTGCCATCTGCACAGCTCTGTCATTGGCTTCATTTAAATCTTGGAAGGTGCAAGTGGGTGTGCAGGATGGGCAAGAAAGGAGGTGGGGCATATCCTGCAGAGGGGCTCCATACTCACATTGTCTTTGGGACGGGTCGGTGATACCCCATTTGGCCAGATTATTTCTACAGCGGCCAACCTGGGCCCGCAGACGGTTAAGAGATTTCCAGATTGGCCACTGCAGTTCCTGTCCAGGAGGAAGATGTTCTGCTGGATTGATGAAGTGAGGAGGGGTGGGATGTTTGTTCCTCCACAATTCGCAACTTAATTAAATTCAGATCTGTAATCGAATACCTACCATACTTAACTGTAAATTAAACACATAATGCAACGTACCGTTTCAATTCCTGAATAATCAATTGGCCTACTTATAGATCCGCCAGTTTTCCGTGCACCGTCGAAACACGTGGAACGGCACTACCAGTGATTAATCCAATTAATTTAATTGAATCAGTCTGTATATAAAAGCTACTATAATATATAGAATTTATTAACGAAGTCGCAGGCATCGTTTTAACTTGATTTCAGTTTTTCGATTCAGGGTTTATGCTTTCGGCGTTTATGCTTTCGGTGTTTTTTTTAAGTATTGAGAGGTAGGTCAGTTTATATTGGTTTTCTTTTGAATATAGTTTATTGTAAAATAAAAAATATGGGGCTTTAGTTAGTACGACTGCTTAAATAATTTATTTAAAAGAAATGGCTCTCAAATCACTTTCGTTGCTTTTCATCGCAACGAAAGTGATTTGAGAGCCATTTCTGTCTAAAACTCATAGGTACCGTAAGTACATGAAATAGACTAATCTCAACTTAATGTTATAAAGAGGAAAGATTTGATTTTTTGTTGGTTTTTTTACGATTTAAGTCAAAAACTACTGTACCGATTTCAAACATTCTTTCACTAATGAAAAGCTACATTATCAGAAAATAACTCATGCTATATTTTATCCCCGTATTCTCACGGGAACGGGAACTATGCGGGTGAAACCGCGGGGCGCTGCTATCATAGAATAAATGTATATCTCTACACTCCAGTGGCGAAGGTTCCATAGAACTGGATTCCTACCGGCTTCCCTTTGAAAAATGTCACAGTCAGTATTATATAGACAAATAATATAATCACATTAAAGTTAATATATATTGCGGCTTACTTGTTACAAAAATTTACCCTGCGCTACTGCTACACTCCAACCCCAACATTAAAACACTGACTTAATTAAAAGCATAGTTACATGCACTACTCGTGTTTAGTTAGGTTGCCCGTCCACAATCATCAATCTTTCTGAGAGAAAGAAGCGCTCAAATTACGCAACATGACCCTGCGGAATCATGGTTTTCTTAGCTCCTAAGTCTGAACTACTAAGGTATCAGGTGGGGGGGGGGGGCGGTGTAGGTATAGTTTTCAATATCTTGGAAACAACATCACAACATTATCTTTGAGAGTCTGTTACCTGGATCAGGGAAAGACCTGATTATTTTTGAAGTGACAACTTCTTTAGCATCGTTGTGATTTGAAAGACGCTGATAGACACATAAATTCATAAGATTTAACGTGGGGGAAAATGAGATAGGAAGCATTATACAGTGTTTATCCAGAAGCCAAAATTTTTGAAGGTTTCACTTCTACCACGTGTGAATTGCACACATGTTTTTTTTTGCTTTGCGATATCAGAGCCCCAAAGTAAAAGATGCTCGTAATGATGAGTTCAATTACGCTTTTTCGGGTTTTGAAATTACAACCTCTATTGGTTATTTTACCGTTGAAAAATCACAAAAAAGATTTCCATTACTACCAAGCAAGCTAGCAGCGACATCTTATCGTTTTTCAAAAACAACTATCTATCGAATCCACTCTCTTCATTTCTGTACAAATTAGACAACTTTTTCGACAAAAAAAGCGGCTTTTTCAAGCGGACTCGGCTCACGGGATAGAAATTCCAGACTGTGCCTAAAAACAAAATAATAGAAATAGACCATTCAAGTTCGTATTGCCGTGAGGTTCGCTACAAACGAGAGTTTTGAAAAGATAAATTGGACTTTAAACGTAGCTTTGTTAGCTGGAACTGCTGTAATTTTAGTTTGAATAGTTAGTGTTAGTTTTGTACTATTTCATTTATTGTTTCTGTTTTATGAGACATCCTCCATCCGCAGGTTTTATTTGAACGTCCTCTAGCCCTAATCCTATTTATTTGGTTCGTTAGATTTTCATGCATCTCGTCTAGTTCTAGCCCGGAGTTGCTTCCTAGCCATTATCATTTGCCTAAACTAATTCAGAAAAAATACCACACATATTTTCCTACGAGCGTATTAGCTGAATCTTCGACAAGCCATTTTCAATCATCATCACCTACAGCAGTCCCCTGTTGCCTTGAATGCCTTGCCAATCACATGCCAGGCATTTCGATCCTCGGTAACTCTGTCCATCTTCTAACAGCCACCTTAGAAAGATTAGAAGTCATTTTACCTGTTACAAATGCAAAGACTTAAAACCGAAATTATCGTAGGACCAATGTTTTCAGTCCAGTGGTCGCTCGCAATGGGGCTCATCAGAAGGCTTAAACTCACCCAAAGGGCATTGGAGAGGGCTATGGTCGGAGTTTCCTTACGTGATGTAATCAGAAATGAGGACATCCGCAAGAGAACCAAAGTTACCGACGTAGCCCGAAGAATTGCTAAACTTAAGTGGCAGTGGGCAGGGCACATTGCTCGCAGAACAGATGGCCGATGGGGCCGAAAAGTTCTGGAGTGGCGACCGCGAACCGGAAGGTCTCCCACTAGGTGGACCGATGACCTGGTGAAGTTTGCGAGAATCCGATGGATTCGAGTCGCACAGGACCGGTCAATGTGGCGACACTTGGGGGAGGCCTATGTCCAGCAGTGGACGTCTTTCGGTTGAAATGATACTGAATGTTTTCAAAAAGGGAGTTAAGTCCTTATTAGCCAAGTAGCCATCCACATAAAAACGAGAGCACATTATAATTTTCAACAGCACTAAGGTAAAGCTAGGCCAGTCTTTTAGGGGTTCAGCAAGGTTACGTTGACATCATGACATGCACTGTTCTATTAATAGTATAACAATGACGTCATTGTTTGAACGGGCTTTGACCGACAGATTGGAGAGAGAAAGCCTTAAGTTAGATCAGGTACTATCAGGATGGTGTAATATTTTGTGCAGAACAGCTTGTTAGGGATGTTAGGACCACGAATGTATGATGGACGTTTTTGGTCATTTCACAGGGGTTTAGTCGAGTGCAATTAGACAAAATGGTGGAACAAAGTTTAAACTGGTCGAATTTTCATAGGAATGTTTTATTGAGTTCTTTGCGGTGTGGAGGAGAAAGTTAAATAGGACAATTTCGCCGCTCGTGATTTTTTGTTTGTAACTTCTGACTAACTTTATCTTGATTTATGCATTTTATTGACAACAATGAACAAATAATCAGATCAAATTGGCGTTTAAATGGATGCACACAGGTCACACTATTACGCCACGAATTTCAAGTTATTCATAAACTAAAAACAATATGCGAAAGGAAATATCTCAATAAAAAACTCCCATGAAAATTCGAACACTATAAACTTCGTTTCACCTTTTGAATATTTTTTAGCTAATTATTGCACTCAATGGGGGCTATCGCGCATGAATTCGCCGCTAGAGGCGTTCGTGTAGAGTAAGGTCTTCCGAAATGTCAGATGTCATAGAGTTTTCGAGCGTTGCGTGCTATTTTATCACGTATTTTAACTAATATTCATGATTCTGGTCTAGATTGAGACATTCCTGATTAATTATAACTTGAAGATTTTAAGTAGCAACATAGGATCTTATTTGTTAGTACTTAAACAGACTCTTCACGAAGCCGTCAACCAAGCATTATGTACATCAAACTAAGTAACACACTAACACACTCAAAACATTGTGATGATGGATGGATTGAATAGTAAAGGGTCCTGGAGGTAAAAATCTTACATTAAAAACATGTATTTAAAAAAAACTTATGAAAAAGTTGGAACTTTGACTCCTAATATCTCCGTAACTAGAAGGTTCCCAGGTATGGTCTAGAGCAGAAAAATGATCGCAATGACGGGGAGAACCAGTGCCTTTCGGCTACGTTAAGAATCTGTTTACACCCTTCATACATAGAATTCTAGGTGATAATCCCATACATGGTCCGTCTTTTTGAGCCTTACAAATGTGTTTGCCGTCACATACGAGCGCTTTATACCCCTGACTGCGCTTTATAGACCTGTAGTCACACAATATCCTACTTCACAAGCGGAGTTATCAGCGAAGGTTACTACCCAACGAACAGTAGCCAACTATGCTCACATCACCCGCCTATTCGGAAGTTTTTAGTGGAGAATGAGGAATGTTCTATCCTGGTCTTCATCATCATCTCCGTTCTGACTTCACCCGCTGGGTATAGGCCCCTCTTCGCTTGTGCCAAGCTCCACGCTCTCGTGCCAGCCTCTGGTCCTCGATATCTCTATACAAACATATCCACAAATTTACCCATGTATAAACGCCACAGATAACAACAAAATTCAGGAATTTTCAATATTCGATCACTGAAAATTGTTCAAACAGAATTCTCCGTAAAACATATTTTGCGAGTGCACTGAGGTAGATACAAAATACACCTCCAATCCGATTCGCGTTGTATCTATACATTAGCTGGTTAGGCTGTCTGGTTGCCATGGCAACGATCCCCTCGTGTGCTATCATTACGTGCCACATTGATCGGATGTAGGGTAACCAATTCAAATTTTCAGTTTTGCTAGGTAGCAAAAAGCCAGGCTTCGACATAAAAAGTTTGGGATTTTTACTTTGAAATCTTTCTTTTTTCAGTTTTCATGTTATAACTTTGTTTTTCTATTAGAACTCGCTTTACCGGCCAAGTGGGATGCCAAAGGTTCCTTTGTCGAACAAAAAACGCACATTTCCTTCGTTGTTATATGGGAACCTTCATTTTAATTTTTATTATTGGTTTTTATAGTGGCCATAGTAATACATACTCTAAAATTTTACAGCGGAGCTTTAGCAATAGGCTCCTGTTGGCTCCCTTTAGAGGTACGGAAACCTCAGAAGTCCGGATATCTCCGGACAAATCTGAACGCATGGTAGGCCTAATTACATGTGAATCTCTAGAATCTCTCGTACAAAATGTCGAAAATTGCATGAATTGTGAAGTGGTATTAAATTGGGTACAAAATCTGCCAATAATGTTCCCACTGCTGATTTATAGGACTCCTCGCCATGAAATTCGGTGCGTTATGATGTATTGACTGATGGAAGTATGGCTGTTAATTGGGGATAATGTTGGAAGTGCTCTGTATGGTGTAGAGTTTGATATTTTTGTGCTGTGGTACTCTTACCCACAAAAAGTTGTTCCGAAATCTGGCCTTTTAAGCTTTTTAATATCTAGGGTAACAAAGCTACGGGCCACGATATACGAGAAGTCCACATTTGGATATAGGTGTTGTCAAAAGATATAGGGCACTCATAGGCGTATTTACATACGCACTTTAAACTTTTGACCGCCACATCAATTTTGTGTTCTCTACGCCAAGCAACTGCGACATGCCATGCCGTCCGTGGCGTCGTGAGCACTTTTTGATTTGACGTCCATAGACGTCAGTGGCGGTCAATAAGTTAACAGCTTGTGGAGTTATAATGTTTCTACTTTGCAAATAAAGTCGAGAATTAAATCGCTAAGATCTTTGTGTGTGATTCGCCAGTTTCCATTAGATGGACCGCCAGCGTAGTCGATTTAACCTACATTGATGTGAGAGTCCACAAACTATTACATTATATCGCTCACCTAGTAATATATTGGCACATCTACGTTTTTTATATCTTACAGAAACGAAGATCAAAGATTTTATAAATGTTTAAAATTAATTTATGGGTTCATTTTACGTTTTTTTAGAGATTTTATAAGTTTATATCAAAATAATTATAATTAAGTAATTACTTGTAACTAATTAATTTTAAAAATTAATAAAATCTTTCATCTTCGTTTTTGTAAAATATGAAAAACGTAGATGTGCCAATATAAAGGGTGTAAACAGACTCTTAACGAAGCCGAAAGGAACTTGTTCTCCCCGTCATTGCGATCATTTTTTTGTTCAAGACCATACCTGGGAACCTTCTAGTTACGGAGATATTCGGGGTCAAAGTTCCAACTTTTTCACAAGTTTTTTTTTAAATACATGTTTTTAGTGTAAGATTTTTACTTTAAACACCTCCTGGACCGCCTTACTATTCAATCCATCCATCAGCACAATATTTTGAGTGCGTTACATTGAGTCCTACTGCAAAACGTGATTTTTCAGCCCAAAAAAAAAGTCGTTTCCCAGCACTAATTTTTGCGTAAAGTTACTTAGTTTGATGTACGTAATGCTTGGTTGACGGCTTCGTGAAGAGTCTGTTTACACCCTGTATTACTAGGTGAGCGATATATACTTAACGTAGTACTTATGCTCTCGACCTCCAACTTCGTCCTTGTTCCTTAAGACTGGGGGATTTCTTAGTAATTCTCTTGAAGATTTGAAGCAGGCGGCGTCGAGTCTGGCTTAAAACGAACTTTGATTTAAATTAGATAGGTTTTGGAAACAATCCTTTTGTTGGAAATCGTCGGCAATTGGGATTTGTGTTTACTATTCTGATGATATCTCATATCGTCACTCTCCTGCCCTTATCCCAATTCATTTGTGGTCGGCGCAGCATGTCTTCTTCTTCCATACTTCTCTATAACTCGTCATCTCAGCAGTCACCTCTTTTCTTGCCATATCATCCTTCACACAGTCCATCCATCTTTTCTTTGGCGATAGCAAGAAGAAAACGGTTCTCAGGCTTAGTTCGAGGTTTAGAATGAGACAAGAAAACCCCTACAAAGCCAAACTTTTATCAGAAAACTCTGTTTACCAAGTTTATTTATTAATTAATCGTACAAAGAAAATCATTTCGTAGGATTTACTTCCGGAACCTCGAGCACTTTGAAAAGTAGTTCATGAAAAATCTTCCTTCCTTATCATTTCAAAAGTAAAACGGTGCTGGCCGAATGCATAACCTCCTCCTTTTTTTGAAGTCGGTTATGAATGTACTGGATCGGTTTATAAAAACCTTTTCGTGGAAATTTTCATTCAGTATATTTGTAGCTTCTAAGACCGTGCCGTGTAGGATATAAATTATCAAAATAATTATCTATCTACCCTCTAAACTCTGGGAAGTCGCGATTTCTGACAGTACAGATTTATGTTTGTAACCGTTGAAGATCGTGGGAAAATATTCATTTCTTAGCGCTATTATGTTGTCGTTACCCGGACCATAGATAACAATGTGATAAGGTATAAAGTAACCGATAATGTTGTGATAAGGTAATAATAATGATAGCATTGATAACTGTTACTTGGTTTTAACGGTTATAAATGTTAAATATAGTAATGTCGGGGAAAATAATTATTGTACATAGAATTGACTATCACTTAAGTATATACTTACATACACTCACACGTTTTTCTCATTTGGGGAGGCAGAAAGTACAAAACACTATCCGCTACGATCCTTTTTTTGTCCGATGGGAAATCATCAAATGACTCCTCCCGCTCTACTAAATCCCATCCATATTCCTTCCTTGCCCTTTGTGTTCCAGGGCCGCGGTATCTCTTTCGAACAGTCCCGCGGCCCTGACAGGCATCGGCCCTTTCGGGCCTCTCCCCGTGTTGACGGCGCGCGTGCAACACGAACGCGCCGTCAACACGACCTGTCGTCATAAGACGGACGGACGGCGAGATAGATAGCCCATTACTCACCGTCCACAGGTCCGCGTCTACGGTGGCCACCACGTGACGGTTGGGGGCCCGCTACGATCCTAACATATTTTTTTGCCGTCGGCCACGTTCGTACATCTGGCGATCTAACTAAAGCAGCCATTTGAGGTCCCCTAGACTTGCGCGCAATCAACTTAAATTGCCCGTGTATTCGAATTACAACTGTCTGTATGAAATGGCTATATGGTATAACATGGCAAATTGACACAGTGTGCCAATTTGATAAGAACTAATTTCCCTGATTGTACAATTTACTAGATCATAAATTCTATTATCTATTGTCTGGCTCTTGTGATACAGGAACTCCTAGTACAAGAGCTAGGGCTACACTGATGTTTGAGCGTTTTACTGCTTTTATCGCTCCATGTAAAATACTGTTATTCAGCTGCATCCGGTTAGACTGGAAGCCGACCGACCGACGAAAAGGCTAGGCAGATGATGATGATTGTACAGACGCCAGCAGGTCAAGATACCCGAAACTGTCAGTTTTTCCCAATCAAGCTTGAACCTTATACGTTAGCAATAAAGTCGAAAATGTATTAAATAAATCTGACAGATTGCAGTAGCTTGATGTGCTGGCGTCTGTACATGCTTTTAATTGACTGTTCTTAATGTTTTCTTTTTTATTTTCAGGTAAGTACCGAGCCATTATTTCATCCAAATCATCGCTACATTATGGTAATGTGGTTCCTTGTTTAATTTAAACATAATTATTTTATTTATTATTTAGAGGAAACTCAAGTTTTACGGAATTTTTAATCTAAACTGTCAAGTGAAAGCTCCAGGGTAGCAGGAATTTCACGGGCATTTAAACCATTTTGTGAAGCAGCTTTTATAAGCTCTCCCATAAAAAATATATATTGGTCTAAACTTATTACAGTTATTTAATAACTAGCTTATATTCTCTTGCTTAGTATTAAAAAAATGGTTGTCTGTAAAGTTGGTTTACGGACGATAGTTTAACGTGACAACGTCATAAAATCGAGTGGAAGAGAGAAATTAAGTACCTATACAACGTTCTTCTCTTCTAGCTCCAGCAGTAGATTGAAAATAATAACACAGGCTTGTCAATATCTGACACTAAGGTAACTTCAGGGTGTATGTTGACTAGCTAACTTCAGGGTGTCGATTTTTCGTGATTTTTCCCTAACGCGCCAAAAGAAGCATGACTTCAAAAATAATACACAAACTTAAAACATTTATATCAACTATGCGAAGTGCAAATCTGTAGTGGAGTTGTTGTAGAAAATATTTTTAGAATACCGCTGCGCGTTTGATGCAAAAACATTTTAACTTGACTTTTAATAGAAACACGCCCAAGTTTACCGCTACTCCGAGCTAACTTCAATGTACGGGGTGGAATTTAAATTATTAAAGAGAATTAATGGGAGAAATATCTTGTTGAGTAGATTTAAATTTCATCTGACATCAGCTTTCGGAAACATACTTATTTTCACCAATCGGTTATAGCTCTCTTTAAAAACCAGGCTAAGGTATGGTATTCATAGGGCTGCAGGCTGTTCGAAAAAGATACCGCGGCCCTGGAACACAAAGGGCAAGGAAGGAACATGGATGGGTTTAAGTCAGTACAAGTCTGACACTCCCTTCCCTGGGCGGAAGAAGTCCTTTGATGATTTCCCATCCGTAAAAAAAAAAAAAGTATGGCATTCATCATCTGCCTAGCCTTTTCCCAACTATGTTGGGGTCGGCTTCTAGTTTTACCGGATGCAGCTGACTACCAGTATTTTACATGGAGCGACTACCTGTCTGACCTCCACAACTCAGTACTGGGTAATACGATACCCCAAGGTAAGACTGGTTGTCAGACTTTTTAGGCCATTGACTACCTGTAACGACTGTCAAAGATCTACACAACCGGGACAGCCGGGACCAACGGCTTCGATCGGTTTAGTGGTTTTGGCATAAGAGGTAACAAACAAACTTACTTTCGCATTTACAAAATAATTAGGAAGTTAGGATACCCGGAAAATCACCTAACGTGTTGTCGTATCATACTTTAAAATCAAGGCTATGCGACAAATAGGTAATGCAAATTGACTATCCCTCATGATATACCTCTCATACATAGCACAGGATAAGTTAATTGCATATCGCAGAGGACATTTAAAAGATTTATACTGATCAAAAATTAAAATCATCCATACCGGAAAAACCAGGACAATAAAACACCGTGGAAATTCCATGAAGCATGTTCTCTAGCCATCGATCTGGCATTCCCTGTTCCCCGAGCCCGCCTTTGTCATAAAACACCCTACTTGTTTTCAACGGCCGTGCCAAACAGTGTGGAAAAATACAGGAAATAAAAACCTTCATAGTATCAACTTTAACTGCAGCTATACTTTTAAACCGGCCATTTTTATAGTATAAATTGTTTTTGGCATTAAACGTACCTGCTGCAAAAGCAAAATAACAAAAATACTGTTGAAATTCTGATGAAATATTGGCTGTGTTTTTTTTATTGACTGGAATGTTTTTTTAGTCCTCAAAGAGTGCAAAAGAGGTTTCATATTCCGAACACGAATAAATTTTAAAAAGGGGATCACGACGTATAAAGTGTTTTAAGTTATGCATATCAAATAGGTGCGTAAACAGAAATCGTACGCTGTAGTTTTTTTTTGTTCTTGTTATCATTGACTTATTAATAGGTGTTCAAAATTGCCTTGAAATGACATACCGTACAATTTATAAGTACCAACTTAACCTTAAATGAGCAATATTTGTATGTATGTTTATTAAATATTTGTATCATTTTCTCGAAAACGGTTCTAACGATTTCGATGCAAGTTATCGGTTCACGCGATGGCCTGCAAGTAGTGGTCCCGGGTCTGACTGTTTGTGTATGTGAGTTTTAAGGTTTGTAAACGCACCCACAATACAAGAGAAATACCAAGTATTGGGCAACGTTTTTTTTTAAGTAGGCACCTAATCACTGTTACTAGTCCATTTCCAAGTAGTCACACATCATCATCATATCAGCCCAGAAGCACCCTCTGCTGGGCAGTGCTGGGTATGCCTTTTTTGCCACACTTCCCGGAGTTCCCGGTTCTGTGCGTAATCAGTCACAAATAAACAAAGCAAATATAATAATTCAAATCGATTTTTTTATTCCTAGAACACAGCATTGATAAAGAGGATTACGTTAGCATTGTGATTTTGTGATTAAATCAACATTCATGCCCAAAAATTCGTCTGAATCGGGCTTTAAATCGTATTTGTACTGAAATAAATCGCGCCCGTGTACATCTGACCCACATTGCGATTATGATGAATTTATTAGTATTGGTTTTAGATTAATCTGATATTCCAGTAACATTAATTATGGTCGGTAACGTCCGGTTTCTGAAAGCCCATTAAATTTGATCTAATCTCTTTAGTGATTTGAGTGGCTGTTGGTCACCACGTATAAGTTGACAGAAGTTTGACTTACCTATAAGTATACAATAACTTTTTTGTGTTGATCATCTTAACCAATTAAAAAACTAATGTACAGTCAGCAACAAACTACCAGAAATCTCCAAATTTTCCCAATCAAGCTTGAACCTTCTGCGATAAAGTTGAAAATTTATTAATGAAAGACAGATTGTAGTAGCTTGATATGCTGGCGTCTGTACTTTGACTATTTGTTGTCAGCCTCAGTCTGTCTCTCAGTCTGTCTGTCTGTCGGTCTGTCAGTCTGAGTCTATCAGTCTGTCTGTCAGTCAGTCTTTTATGTGTGTATGTCAGTCAGTCTATCAGTCTGCCTGTTTGTTCGGGCTCATCTCGAAACGGCGGTACCGATTTTGACCGGGTTTTTACTGGCAGATAGCTAATGTTAGAATTACTTTTGAGGCTACTTTTGTTTTAGCATAAAGATTATGGTTGTATGAAAAAAATTATAACCCATGAAATGGTTAACATAATCCGTCTTAAATTCTTTCTATTCTTTCTTTCTTTTCATAACATAACATAACATCACGCCTGTAATCCCCGTAGGGTTAGGCAGAGGTGTACCTAATAGTACACCCACATTTCGCCAGTTATGTTTTTAAGTCCCATGTAATAGGGGGCGAGCCTATTGCCATCAACCGGGCACAAATCCAGACTTTTCGTTTTTTATTTTTCGATTAGCTCCTTAAGCGCATAATATAGTGCATGTATATGTGCTATAAGTAATGGGGCACTTAGACTTAAGTTTGGAACGTTATCCCATATATGTAATAGTGTACCCATTGTTGACGGGGCCAAATAAATACGGAAATAATATGTTTATAATAATTTCACGCGGACGAAGGTCGGGGGCAGCAGCTAGTATTAAATAAGAATCGATCAGCATAGCACGTGCCTGATACGGTTTCACTGCGGTACGGTTTCTTTCCGGAACTTAAGACGGAAATAATACCGGTACCGAGTCATCTTTCAGAGCTTCAACGCTTCTTGGTATCTAAACAAACCGTATTTTATAATGTTTTTTTTTTATCACAGCAAATAGTATTCTAGTTGGAGTCGGGGATAAAAAAATGCATATAAATGGGAACTAAATTCACTGTTTGTCTATGCATGACCCAAAGGTTGACTGGTAGAAATTGCCTATGGCATTAAGTCCTCCTCAGTACTTTGTGCTGGAAGTGTTAAATAAATATAAATAAATTGGTGTTAAAATTATCTATCTAGCATTTACGAAACCATGTTGGTGTCGAATACCAGTATTATACATTTAGTGACTGCTTATCTGACCTCCTCGTCTCAGATACTGGGTAACACGATACCCAATCCAACTTATGGTACTACTGTCTTTATATAAATCATAGACGTTTAAATTCTCAGTAGCGGCCACAAAGTCTCGATTTGTGCCCGGTTGATGGCAATAGGCTCGCCCGCTATAACATGGGACTTAAAACATAAAACTGGCCAAATGTGGGCGCACTATTAGGTACACCTCTGCCTAACCCTTCAGGGATTACAGGCGTTGTGTTGTGTTATAGAGGTTTTTCTTACTAAACGCCAACACAAAAACGGTAGATTGCTTTTCCCAAAAACTAGATTTTTCCTAAAATTAGTGGAAATATATCTTAATTCCTAAGCCATATGAAGTAAAATCGATGTTGACGACGATAAACAGTACATTTCTGATTGAGACAGATGTGATAAACGTTCGAAAACATGTGCGGTCTATGTGGCTTAGAATAATAGACTGCAGCAAAACTAGAGTTATTTATTATTTATTTTATCAGTCATTCATAATTGATCAGCACTTATTATCACAATGCGGTATTTTTACTGTTAAGGGCAACTATATAAATCGATACAGATTGAAGTTTCTGAAATTAGAAGAGACTAGGTGTCTTTGACAGCGATCCAGATCCTAGGCTGCCTCTGAATGGCAGCGATGTCAAACATTACGAATGGTTCAGCGGTTTTGACGTGAAAAGGTAACAGATAAACTTTCGCATCACTATTGCTACATATTATAAAACAAAGTTGTCCGCCGCGTCTGTCTGTTTGTTCGCGATAATCTCAAAAACTACTGCACCGGTTTTCATGCTGTATTAACCAATGGATAGAATGGTTCTCGAGGAAGTTTTAAGTATATAATTTGTCAAGTTTTTGTATAGTATATTGGCTAAAATATAATAATATTTGTTAAGGAGGTGTGATAAACAAACAAACTTGAAATTTGGCAGGGAGGTAGCCACGCGGGTGAAGTCGCGGGCAACAGTTAGTTTATAATATTAGTAAGACTCAAGGGACTGATTAAGCAACTTACGAAAAGAAGTATCTAACTAAAAGCCCTGAATTTCACCCCCTTAATTCAAATTACCTGTTGCAAAAGTCTTAAATTAGCTTAATTCGCCAAGCCACGAACCGCAACTGCCTCGTATACTTGCAGATGCTCCTTCAAACCAGTTTAGTGGAACTAAGACATTCCATTTCCGTGTTTTCGACGCTCCTATACATGTGTGTCTAGATTGTGTCTGAGTCGGACTTCAGTTGTGTCTGTGGATTTTTTTGAGGACTGTGAGAGGGATATATTTGAAGAACTAGTTAGCTTTTATATAAACGAATATTTTTTCCAAGGTATATTTTCTGTACCGTCTAAATTTAATTTCTTACTTATTGATTTTGGGTTTAGATTGAATAGTTATGTACAAAAAGGGTTCCCTCTTCTTTATTTCGATAAAAAACGGTAAAAAAAACTACGTGCCAGATGGCGCACTGCGGTCAGGTGAAATTGATGCTTCGGTGTCAGTTACAGGTGCCTGACATGGCCTGAACAGATAGTGAGTCCGTCAGGCACCGGTGCCTGACATGGCAGTTAACGTGTTAAAGTTGAAATGGAATTCACGCATTTGAATAGCTTTTTACGAGTTTCAATACTTCAATGGACGTCCTGCTACCGCTTTGCGAACTAGCTACTTTTGTGACACACTATGAGCTTTTCTAATCTTCTTCTTTGCGAGCCGATGGAAAAATAAAAGGAATCGCCTCGGCATTTATAAGCGACGAGTGTGATCCCTTCTGTAGAGTTTATCAGTTCCTGTTGTGAAGGCAACAGGACAGGGAGGTCACACGAAGCGTATCTGCCAAAACATAAGAAGGAGTAGCCAAAGTAGGTCGTCACAAATTGGCTGCATATAAATTCATGGACAGGCTTGCGCTTGGAAAAGTTTGTGCCATATTAAACCACAGGTAACCTTATCCTTACTAAGGCTCCGCGCAAACCGGTGGCTGTCGTGCGCCACGTCCTTTGGTATCGCACAAATGAAGGTGGTCAGGGACTCAGTGGCTGCCATGAGTGGTCGGTATTTATTTATAATTCGCCACCGGTAGTGTGTCGTGACACTTAGTCACGAGTGATCACCACCGGTGGTAGCGTGTTGCGGCCACTGAGAGTGGTCGCCACTCGCTACACGTGTGCGGCGATTCCATACAAAACGTTTTAAAAATCATGTAAACAGCTTGTCGCCATCCACCGGTGGCGTTTGCGCAGAGCTAATATGAAGATAAATTTATATTATTCAACAAATTAGGTTAGAATAACATCTACAACTATACATAACACCTATATCGTTCGCAGACAGCTGTAATGAACGGTCCTGAGCTGTTCGCAATACGTTTGCCAAACGTGATCTCGACTATACTGCCTACCTACACGTGTAGGTAGGTAGGTAGTAGGTCTCGGCTGTCAGGGCCAGGCCATCGATTAGGACTCGGAGTTGCTGATTCATTTCCTGTAATGTTTTGCAGCTTGGTTGTAGGTCGAGTTTTTCTGGGTTGTGAAGCAAAAATAAGCTGTTGTTCCGTGTAAAATACTTATCTGCATGGACTAGACGAAAACCAAACATATGTTGGGAAAATTTTAAATGTAGTTAATTTTATGCCTGCCTGTTATGCTTAGTCTCGGTCATTATCATCGCATCACGACATTATCACGCCTGTAATCCCCAAAAGATTAGGCAGAGGTTTACATTATTTTAACCCTGGAAAGCCAACTAAATATCTGCGATAGTCGATTCCTGCGCCGAGATATTTTATTCTTTACACACCCGGGGTTTCCCCACAGCTGGGCAAAAGCCTCCCCTACTGTCTTTCCCATCTTGCATGCGGTTGTACTGGACTAGACGAAAACCCAACATATGTTGGGAAAACTTTACATTTAGGTAATTTTTTGCCTGTCTGTAATGTTTAGTCTAAGTCGTCATCATCACATCACGACATCATCACGCCCGTAATCCCCAAAAGATTAGGAAGAGGTGTACATTATTTCAACCCTGGAAAACTCACTAAATATCTCCGAAAGTCGATTCCTGCACCGAGATATTTTATTCTTTACGAACCTGGGGTTTAATTTTTTTTTAAATACCATTTAAATGAGATCGAAAATTCGCGGTACCTATAAAAAATCTTTATAAAATTAAGCTTTTTCTCGAACAGAATATCATAAAAATGAAGATATCGCTAATGGAAGGTCACCAACCGATAATGAACTTTAAATTTATAAATACTTAAATAATGAGTGACACTGGTAATAAAAAAAACGATCAAGTTTGCGAAATGATTTTATTTCAGTTTAATTGGGGTCAAAATCCTGATCTATCTTCTACTACTTAGATTTTTAACAATAAATAACTGTCTAGATTGCCGCCTTCTAATTTACCAGCTTATTTCGGAACTTTAAATAATTCTGGGGTTTTATAGGTAGGACTGCCTCGTTGGTCAAATGGTCACAAGCGCGACTGCTGAGCATGAAGTCTTGGGTTCGATTCCCGGGTCGGGTAAAATGCTATAGGGTTTTTCCATCAGGAATTTCTCAACAGCATCTACGGAGTCTGGATTGGTGTCCGGTTGATGGCAATAGGATCGCCCCCTATTACATGGGACTTAAAAACATAACTGGCGAAATGTGAGTGTACTATTAAGTTCCCTTCGGGGATTACAGTCGTGATATTATGTTATGTTATGTATAGGGAGGTATTATCCCCATGTTACTTACTTCATTGAAGTTAAGGCAAATAGCGGCTGCGGGCTGTTCGAAAGAGATACCGCGGCTCTGGAATACAAAGAGCAAGCAAGGAACATGGATGGGTTTTAGTCAGTACAAGTCTGACACTCCCCTCCGCTCTGCCGAGAGCGGGAGAAATCATTTGATGATTTCCGATCCGAAAAAAAAAAACAAAGCAAATAAACTCTAGCTATTCCGATCTCTTATCAGTTATCACATACATGTACATCATCCAATGCTCTGCATGATGATGACTACAATATGTATGTTCGAGGAAACAAAAGAATCGCAGCACGAGGCGTTATGTTTTTCTGCCTACCCTCATGGGACAAGGGGGTGAGTTCATGTATATAAGGCTCCATTCAAATAGATGGATAAACTTTTAGAAATCATTCAGACCTCCAAAATAAGGACAATGGTAAAAAAAAACGCATTAGATACTTACAAGAAAATTCAGGTAACCAAAATACACTAAAAATGCCGGCAATTTATTATTTTAGGTCAAAATAAAATTACTAATCAGTGTTTTTTTTTGCTTGGATATCTTTGGTTAGTCGTTCTGAACGCTGCGTTAAAATTTGTCCATCTATTTTAATGGGGGATACCAATAAAATGTGGGTGTACTATTGTACACCTCTGCTTAACCTGTCGGGAAAATATTTAGGGCGAGTTGGTATGTATAATGACGTATCTTTATATACCTCAAGATCGTCATAATATTATCAAACTAATAATAGTAATAATCAAAGAATATATTAGGAGGCAGCTTCATTCTATGCTAATTACCGTTTACTTGACACAAAGACTTTGAAAAACAACAGTTTAAACTAACTCAAAAAACAGATCACAGACAAAGAGAGATCTCAACATGAATGATGTAACCAAGATTTTGTAACAATATTTTGATTGAAAAGAGTATCCGTGAAGTTTCTTGCCTATTCTTCTCCATAGAGTTCTACCTTCAGTACTTTCACAAGTTATTATGCCTTGTGTCTGTGACTGTAGCTTAGCCTTCTTTGTTTTTCTGACATTCAAAACTGCCTATTATAGGCAGTTTTGAATGTCAGAAAAACAAAGAAGACCATTAGGTCTAATTGAAATAAATGCTTTTGAGTTTGAGATAAATTATAATAATACAATTCAGTAACGTTTTAAGTTACTTAAACACTTTCTGTATCTCAGTAAATATAAATTCTGTTTCAAAACGATAAAACAGAGCTGTCTTCGCAGTTCGCAATAAACTTGGTAAATTGTTCGTAAGAGCCATTTACGACAGACAACGTTTTACGATTACAACTGTAGAGTTGACGATATACCGTTTTATTTATACAAGTTTTTTAATTAGCGTATGTACGGTGGGCTGCCTCAATTGGGTACCCCAGTTGGGACCGTAGGTGCTTTCAAAGGGGGAACCCACATCTTGAAACTGACTGTACATGAGATGTGTATTTTGAAAAGGAATATACATCCATACATCTATACAGATAAATAAAATTGGAGTGCCTGTTTGTAATATTAAAATATAACCGCTTTTACTAAGTGCTTATATCCGTATACACGGTACATAATACCAAAGCAACATTTTTTTCAATTAATGTCTGTCTGTTTGTTCCGGCTAATCTCTGAAACGGCTGGACCGATTTTGACGGGACTTTCACTGGCAGATAGCTGATGTAACAAGGAGTAACTTATGCTACTTTTATTTTAGAAAAAAAAATAGGATCTCACAAAAAAAATTAAAACCAATGATCGCAAATTCTGCGAACTGAACAATAACTTTTTGTTAAATACCACGCGGACGAAGTCGCGGGTAACAGCTAGTAGTTAATAAACTCCTGCTCAAGAGAATATTGGTCGACTTCGACCTGCCTACCCCACCTTGCCTTTGGCGTTAAATGTACTACAGAATGTTGTTGAACAGAATGATGATTTAATTTAAACACGTTTAGCGCCAACTGCCATGAAAACGGTTTCTGAATATAACAAAAACCAAATGAACAGATACTATGTCAAATCTCATGTTCACTGCTGTGATTTGGTTCGGAAATAACAAAAACCAATCAAATTACACCCGTACCAATTCGGAAACGCGAAGCGCATAACTTTTTTTGTACTATTCTAGACTTCTTAATACTAGAAGTTCGTATCGTTTTGAAAGAGATCATCATCATCATCATATCAGCCCGGAATCTCCCACTGCTGGGTATAGGCCTCCCATTTTTTCTGCCACACTTCCCGGTTCTGTGCGCCCCTTATCCAGGTGTTTCCCGCGACTTTGACAATGTCGTCAACCCAACAAGCTTTAGGACGGCCTTGGTTTCTATGACCTAACTTTGGCCACCATTCGGTCAAAGCCTTGCTCCATCGGCCATCTCCGCGTCTAGCCAAGTGTTCTGCCCAAGCCCATTTGAGAACCTCAGAACCACCACCATTTGAAAGAGATATCAAGGACCAAAGGGCTTCATAAGTACTCTTATTTTATTGCAACTCCGTACTACGGTAGCCGGTTCGACTAGTTGATCAAAAAGTTTTTGCGTTAGTTTATTTTGACTTGAAGTTCCAATAATACGCTACATAAACGGCTCTCTGGTGTATTTTTTTCTGTAAAACCCACGATACGGGATCATTTTCATCCGACAGTTTTCCTCCTAAAACCTGATACACTTTGCTCACAAGGAAAAAATATATTTTTGTATTCCTTGTCGGTACAGTTTCGGGGTGACTTACGTTATACATAAACTGTGGACACATTTTGTATATGTAAGTAGTTTTCGAGCAGGATAACAATACATTCATAAACCCTGGCATTTTCCCCATAGGGGTAAGCAGAAAGTCACATGTTGCGATACTTCCATACTCTTCATATACGCCTGGTCACAATATCCATAAAATATTATTCTGATTTATTTATAGGGTTTGTATGGGGTTTATAACCCTAAAGTGTAAAGGCAATTGAGTGGAATGTAAAAGCGGGGTGAGGTCATCGTTCAGTAAAAGCAGGTGTGTGTAACACAAAGAAAAATATAGGGTTGTGTATTTTACTCTGATCACCAAGTCTGGCATAAGCCGGCCGGCATGTGCAGGGTGACTTGTTTTTTCATTATTCCTTTCAAGAGAGAGTAATGACCCATTTGCAACAATGGAACGTGTTACTGTGATAATGGGCGTTTTTATTAGAAACTATTAACTAAAGGCACTTTTTTAAATAGTAGCAACTTTACTGACTTTTCTTATCTTAAAAACAAAAGATCCCCTCGAAAACATAAAAAAAAACCATAGACAAAAACGATATCAAAAACTTTAGAATGAAGAACTTACACAAGAAGGTGCGTTCTGCACAGAACGATTAGCTCAGGCGAAAATGCATAGGATCCGAAAATCGTAAGTTGTTGAAAAAATCACAGAATTTGTCAATAAAATTCAATATAACGAAATATTTGTAAGAGGACTTTAACAGACTATACATAGTGTTTAACGCAACTTTATACAGGTTTTAACATGAAAATCTAAACGTGGCAAAACTATCCCTTTTGAAACACTAGGCAATCAGCTTTGCATATTGCTTTCGACTCCCCAAAGAGAAATAGTTGCCAAGTCTAGCTCTTGAGAGCCACATTTAGAGTTTGTTTCGCAACTTTGACTTGATTATGACCACCTCGCCCTTTACCACAAACTTTTCCCATCATGGTCAGTCAATAGGTTAATTAAATTACAGTTTTGTAGGAAACAGCTGTTATTTTTTTAATAAAACCCAAAAAAGATTATGTGGGGGGTTCCGAATAATATACTGAATACGAGGTAACAGTATACATCCTTACCGTCTGGTGCTCTGGTGACAGTCAGATTCGCTAACTTGCTTTCTGGCTAATATATCTTCGAGACACGAGAGATGTTACTTTTGATAATAGCCAAAATTGTGCTGCCTAGCCTAGACTTTAGTTTGTGTCAATAATTTGGTCACCATTTCTCCTAAAAAGTGCGGCTCAAAGAAACCGGCATCTCCTTGAATACGAAAAAACTGGCCGAGTGCGAGTCGGACTCGCGCACGAAGGGTTCCGTACCGTAAACCGAAAGAAACACGTTTCTTGTATGGGAGCCCCCTTTTATTATTAAATAATTTAAATTTTTATTATTTTTTATTATAACGACAACAGAAATACATCATCTGTGAAAATTTCAACTATCTAGCTATCCCGGTTCATGAGATACATCCTGGTGACAAACGGATAGACAGACAGCGGTGTCTTAGTAATAGGGTTCCGTTTTACCCTTTGGGTGCGGAACATTAAAAACGAATACTTGTGACACCCACCGATTCGCACTGGGCTTGCGTGGTGGATTGTGTTATGGCTCAGTTCCAGTCGCAGAGGGTCTGTGTCCCTGCAGTAACATCATCATAGGCTGAAAAATCAACATAATTGTAGAACGGGGACGGATCTGACAATGTGAAACGGTAAAGGGCAGTCATTTAAAAAATAACTTTTTGAATACTATATCTGTTTAATGGAAATTAATATACATCTGATTAGTAGATTTTATTCTACGAATATGACGAAATGCTATGATATAAGATGCTTTAGTATGTCACCACGGCGATCGATGTTTAATTTTATAATCTTGTTTACGGATTGATTAGCCTGTATGTATGTGACAGGATTTACTCCGATAATTTCAGTTTTGTGTGTAGCCTGATAAGTTATAATAATATAACGCAAGGTCATTGATAGAAATATTCGGACAGTCCCGAAAAACGACAAATTATACGTCATATCACAACAGATAAAATATTTCATAATTAGCCAAACCTTTCCTAACTATTTCTGTGTAGGCTTTCGGTCTAACCAAGTGCTGCTAAATAACCAGTATTTTACATGACAGTTAAAGTGTGCGTAACAGTTAAAGTATTTTATTTATGCAGTTAATTATAGGTAATATGTATCACGGAGCCAATCCAATGATAAATAAATTGTTAATGGTAATATACGGCCGTGATTTGCTATACGTAATGAATGAATGTAATGCACAATATACTTGACCTTTGTCATGTTTCCATGTTCATCTAAGAAACTTAGGAATCAGGAATGTTTGTATACAGGGTGTAACAAAACCCTTAACGAAGCCGTCAACCAAGCATTATGTACAAAAAGTTTGAACTTTGACCCCCAATATCTCCGGAACTAGAAGGTTCCCGGTATGGTCTAGAACAAAAAAAATGATCGCAATGACGGGGACAGTCAGCGTCACGATGTGGGTTCCCCTTTTGTCAGCACCTACGTTCTCAACTGGGGTACCCAATTGATGCAGCCCACCGTACATCAAATATAAGTAACTTTACGCAAAGATGCTGCGAAACGACTTGGTGTGTGACTTTTTTTGGTGTGAAAAAACACGTTTTAGGGTAATACTCAATGTAACGCACTCAAAACATTGTACTGATGGATGGATTGAATAGTAAGGGGGTTGTGGATATGTTAAAATAAAAAAATCCTGCATTAAAAACATGTGTTTAAAAAAAAAACTTATGAAAAAGTTGAAACTATGACCCCTAATATCTCCATAACTAGAAGGTTCCCAGGTATGTTCTAGATTTAAAACAAAAAAAAATATTGCAATTACGAGGCGAATAAGTGCCTTTCTGCTTCCTTGGGGGGTCTTGTAAATCCTTTAGAACTAAGGCAATCCTATAACAGCGTGAAAAGCTGCGTTGCTGTCCCAAAAAGGATTACTTTCGAAACGATTCTCATCTTCTTCACATTTCATTTTAGTTTCAACTTTTATTTGGCATTCTATCACATCGTACATTTTGATAATAAATTCCTGTTAATAGGAGTCGGGGATCGAGCTAGTTGTCATTAATCGGGCACCAATTCAGCCTTCGAACTGCTACTGGGAATTTTAAATCCAATTGACGTCACTGTCCATGCCGGAATCGAATCCAGAGTGGTAATTACGTAACACACACGTGTGTGTGCCATGCCCCCAGTTCCCAATGCCATTTCATGAATTGCATTATTTTCGTTGCTCTGCAGACGCATTTAAGAGGAAAGCGCCAGTTTAACCAGCGAAATTCAAATTTCCTTACCTTTTTTTGCAATTAGGTCAGTGTCAGGTTATATGTTGATTAAAAAACACAGAAACAAACTTAAAAACACAACACAAATGAGCTTAGAGGGTTGTATTGATAATTTTCATGATTGTAATTCTGTAACTAAAGTCATTTAACTTAATAAACACATTTTACGATTTTCGTTTAAAATCCATCGAAACTGTTATGCAGTGTGTTGCAGGATATTTCGCCCAGCAGTCATAAATATTTGTACAGACACCAGCACATCAAACTACTACAATCTGTCAAATTTCTTTAATAGACTTTCAACTTTATCTCTAAAGTAATAGGTTCAAGGTTGGTTGGGAAAATCTGACAGTTTCAGGTATCTTGACCTGCTGGCGTCTGTACGTTTCTGACCATTTAATAAGGCAGTTGATTTCTTACCTACTTATTCCCATAATATCGAATAAGAACTCATTCAAAAATACCTTTCTTTATTAGCTTATCGATATCGAAAAATCATAAAAAAAATCGCGGTATTTGCAGACGTGACGTATTGCAACTCAAATAAGCAACCGCGTCCGATTAGATTGGTTTGCTTATTGCTAATGCCTTGAAATCAATTGTAACGTGTTAGACGGACTGTACATAATATGTATAGGTGCAATGTAGCTGTATTTTCTTTACACCATTTTGTAAAAAGATGACTGGGAAATATTTATGTGATTACTGGCAACGTCCCATTTCGTGTAACGCTAAGCGTTGTGGTTTAATTATGTGCTAAGCAAACATTTTAATCGTTTGGGACAAAACTGCTTCTACCCTTTTTTTTTTACGGATGGGAAATCATCAAGTGACTTCTCCCGCTCTGGGCACAGCGGAAGGGAGTGTTATACTTGTACTGACTAAAACCCATCCATGTTCCTTCTTTGCCCATTGTGTTCCAGAGCCGCGGTATCTATTTCGAACAGCCCGCAGCCCTGGCAGGCAACTGCTTCGATCCTGGCTTTGAATATCGAAAAAATAATACAACTTTTAAAACTTTACTCGCCAAGTAAAAACTTCTCTAAAAGCACAAGGGGCTTGCAATTGTAGGTACTCCTGAACTTGCAACTTCAAGGTACAGTCGTAGTTTGTTCGTCGCTAAACAACGGACGAAGGACTAATTATAAAAGTTCATGTCAATAGGGATGTTTCCTGAGTAACAAAAATATGATTTCATTTAGTCTGTTAGTTAGATTATCGAGAAATATTGCGTACGTATTTTTTGTTTTCGCAAATCAATAAAAACTGACTAAGATAAAATGCATCAAAGATGGAAAAAAAAACACGTATAATGCTATTCATCTGCCTACCGCCTAACCGCGGTAGGTTAGCGGCCTAGCCTTTCCCCAACTATGTAGAGGTCTGGCTTTGATTCTAACCGGATGCAGCTGAATACCAGTATTTCACATGGACCGACTGCCTGACTGTTAGTACTGGGTTATACGATACCTCTTGGTAAGACTGGTTGTCAGATTTTCGGGCCACTGACTACCTGTAACGACTCTCAAAGATCTACAAATGTCAGCCAGGACCAAAAGCTTAACGTGCTTTCCGAGGCACGGAGGAAACTCGAGATGGTAACCCATTCATGGCCCGGCCTGCGGCTTAACCTTGATGTACGATGCGTCCGGTTAACCACGAGCTACTCTTGTAATAAATTGATGTGACCGAAAGGTTAAAAAATTAAAAATCCCTATATCTTCAGTTTCTATGTTCAAACAGATTAAATTTCGTCACTAAATCAATCAGGGGCTAGTAATAACCTTTTACTTCCTGGAAATTGTGGGGTTTCTTTGCTTTCACTTAGATAAGTTTCTCGGTCTAAAGCTGGTCGGTGAAGCGTTACAAACTAAAGCATTGTAGAATATAGTGTAGACTCCTAGACTTCGGACTAACTGTACCACCATTAACTTATTCTTGCCAGAGTAGGATAGTAATTTTACGTAAATGTTATTTAAAGCAACCACTCCTGAAACTTTGGTTCTACCTATAAACAAACCCTAGTACATATTTTTCTGCCCATAAAAAAGGAAGTTCTTTTGTCCCTACAAGTTTGGGATTTTTTTTACTATGAGCCCGGCCATTATTATGGCCTTTGCCTTTCTTTTTTCAAAGCCTTCCTTTTTTCCAGCCTTCTCAGTCTAGTTTGGGATATCTACCAAAATATCAATCGTATGCTTGTTAAAAAAGATAAAAAAGAAAAAAGCAACCCCCCCCCCCCCCTGTTTGTGAACCCTATAAAACTTAAGAAAACAGCCTTTACTCGTAATCTTACTAATACACAGTCTGTTATTAAACATAAAATAAACTGTTATATTTTAATACAACGATTTGTATCATGATTCTGAGATTCGTGATGTAAAAGAATTCAATCATACGAGCACGCGGTCCGCTTGCAAGCCGTCTTTACCGTCAGCTGGCTTGCAAACCGTTTGTTTTACAAGGACAAGACAAAGGACATATTATTGTGGATTTTTTTGTTATTCCATGTTTTTATTTTAAACCTCTTTCATAAGGTGTACAAGGGGTTTAATAAGGTGTCATGTCAATCAGCGTAATTATATAAAGCTTATCTTTACACCGATGTTAGATAAGCAGGTATTTTATATTAGTCTTTTCAACCAGATTTATATACCTAAAGAGTAAGTTTCAGATTGCTTCGATGGTTTTATAGTGCTCGCAGTCGCTTCTGCTCAACGTGAAGCAGTTCAATTCCCAGGTCGAGCGAAGTGATAGTGGGTTTTTCCATCAGTAACGTCTTAGAATTGGTTCAACCACCACAAGGATCCTTAGCATTATAGAAAAATGTCGGAGAACTATAAGTACAGCTCTTACCTAACAAAAACATCACACCTGTAATCCCCGAAGGGTATTCGGGGATTACAGGTGTGATGTTTTTGTTATTTTTATGTTGCTGTGAACTGATTCAAACTATAACTATTCTAAAAATACTTCAGTTTCCAAACTACTAACAATTTCAAACGCCAAAAAAATACTAGCTCCACGAAAAACGTTAACTCGACAAAAAATATATATTAGCAAATAATTTGAGCACGATCCGCGCTAAACTTTAGTTCGCGACAAGCCATGCGGTTCGCCCGGGCCTCAGTTCGTTGACCCCGAAGTTACGTAACACCCGAATTTAAGGATACGTTGGTAGCGAGAGAAAGCCGGAGTATGAATATTATTTTATTGGTTTGTTACACTAGTTGTAATGTGTTCTGTTAGAGACTGAGTTATAGCTGTTGGTGGAAATGTGAAATGGTGTGGTTTTGGGTGTTCTGGCTTTATAGTTTGTGTGGTAGTCGATATTGCTTTTTGACGAGTTTTGGGTGCCCGGTGACGAAGCCTTAGTATTATTAAAGCGGAAACCCACCGCAGCGCACGCTGTGCACGCCCACGTGGCGCATTTTAGCTGTGCGTATTCATTTGTTAGACAACGTTTCCACTGCAGTACACGCTACACGTACACACCCACAACTATGTACAACTGTAGCGTGCGTAGCCCACCGCGGCATAGTCGTGGGTTAATATTCGTGTACAGCGTGTACCGCATGCACAGCGTTGACCTATGTGAGCGCCTTATTCGAGCAAGCCACGCGTGTACTTATGACGTCAATTGATGCATAGCGTGGCCGTGATTTGCAGTGGAAACAATCACATACATTTTCTTGCAAAGCGAAGCTTAACACACGTGCGTAGCCTATCTGTGCGCCGCCGTGGGTACATGCCTTTATTCCGGGTAATAACTATTAGGCAGCAAGAGCCGGTGGAAGAAAGAGCCGGGAACAGCCATATGCTTGTCGAAAGCTGGAGCTGGTATGGCGGTCTCCTTATCTCCTACACAGACCTACTACAGACTTGAGGAGCTATTCCAATCAGATCAAATAAATCCCAGATTAAAGTACCATTATGTGAAGTCCTAATCTTTTACATCAGAGATTTACGGCAATGTATCGAAATAACCCCATTGAAACCATTCAGTGGCTTTATTTGATGATCTTTGCTGGGGTTCATTTTAAACCTATTCTACGGTATACTTGCAATCACCATCCATTCATGTTTCATATAACCCTATATCTTAGTGCCTTGCAGCTATTGCCACTTAGCTTCTGGCCCTGCACGATTTGTGTAAGATCAATATGGGCCTTGTTTCCAAACCATTGAGACGCTTCAGTGAAGCGAAATGCTAACTATCCTCCTGCCAATAAGGAAGTGCCAATTCCAAGAGTAACAGACCTACAGAAATTGTAAATTTAGTAGTGTTTTAGTGTTGTGTTTTATTGTATATTTTACTTCCCCGAATATAGTATACAAATTAACATAGTTACACTAGCAGTAACAAGTATTTCTGCAAATATCGAAGAAGATACATTCGGAGAAACAATACCTATCGTTGTGAAAGTCTTGTACCAAGAGGGTATAGTATGTGTTTTCTCAGAGTCGAATTACGAGTATCACTCAAAGGTTGTGCCAGGTCAGTTTAAATGTAACGTGAATAGTGAATTTTGCATGAAATATTCATTGAATAGGGTTACATGAACTTAGAGGGTTGTATAGATGATTTTCATGGTTGTAATTCTGTAACTACACGTGTTACTGGCGCCACTCATTTTTCATCAAGTTACAACCTGACACTGACCTGCAAATTGCAAAAAACGTAAGAAAATTTTAATTTGGCGGGCTACCCGTAGCTTCCACTTTAAATCTCCGCTTACATTCACAACCAAAATCCATACTTTGAAACAGTTTCCGAAAACATGCAGATTGGGAAAAATCGTCCATCCATTGTTCAGCAGTTTAATAGATGTATCTGCCTAAATTCTCAGTATTTCTAAGCGGTTTATTTTGTGGCCGTAGATAACAGTAGGCTGAATTGATTGATTCATGACAAAGCTGACTGTGGCTTTCAGAGTAAAACTTCGACCTTTTGAAAGCAATTATAAATATTATGTGGCTTCAGACTTGGGTGATAGATACAAATAGTCTCTTGTAAGCTATTCTTGTCGCTGTGCAATATAAAGAGACGTTGTAAGACTCTTTAGTCCAATTACCTCGACGCTGTGCTCAGCGTGGAATCCTGGGATCAAAACACAACATATAAATTATGATATAATTGGGATATTTCCATTGGAAATTTTGTCGTCTGCGCCAACGTCTGCTAAGTTGCCTTAAATTGGTATTAGTGCCCAGAAAATGGCAATAGGCTTTGCCTTCCATAATATGAAATTTTAACTAGCATATGCCCGCGGCTTTGACCGCGTGGAGTACGGTGATTGTCCCACGGGGTCGTACTACCAGGATAAAAAGTATCCTATGCGTCCAAGTTATAAACTAACTGTGTGCTAATTTCATCAACATCCGCTTAGTAGTTTTTGCATGAAAGAGCCAACAAACATCCATCCATAGGTACATCCATTATAATAGTAGTAAGATTATTTTCTTCTGTAATATTCAAGACCATTACGCCTAATCATATAATGAGATCTTTAAATATTTGTCACGAACTCAAAAGCCAAATTAAGTGCAATAGAAACCGCTTATATTTGAATTTTCACCCTCTCGAAATCAGTGGCGTAGCGTGCCTGGCGGGGCCCCGTATAAAAATTTGTTTGGGGGCCCTTATGAAGGGTAAAGATTTCACACAAAACAAAAAAAAAATGTTTTATTTATTCATCATAATTATCTTTCCAAAATTTTTAAACAAGTCAAATGAAGTATACACTCTCCTTGCCTTTTTTTCGGCTAACTGATTTATTAAATCATTGGATGGTGACTTCAGCTTAAAAAGTTTCTGCCTCTATGGACTATAGTGACAGGTCTGACACGTCGGGGGCCCTCGTAGCCCAGGGGCCCCGTATAATTGATACGGCAGATATGGCGGTAGCTACGCCCCTGCTCCAAATGCTGCGTCCCAATTTCTATAACATAAAGCGCAAACAGCGCTAGTTTAAAGCGCATCAGGAGATTAAATTTCACGTTGATTGTCATTTTAAGGCATTTTTCTTTGTGTACACAGTTTAATAGTCCATCAAAATCCTTGTATAATCTAGGTTTTTGCTTTAATGTAGACAAGAGCAAACTCAGTCTATACATGTAACCTATAAAGGGTGTAAAAAGACTCTTAACGAAGCTGAAAGTCACTTCTAGACCTTACCTGGGAACCTTCTAATTATGGAGATATTGCGGGTCAAAGTTCTAACTTTTTTACATTTTTTTTAATGCATGTTTTTAATGTATTTTTTTTTACGTAAGACACCTTCGAAGACCCCTGTACTTTTTAACCTATCTATTAGCACAATGTTTTGAATGAACGCATTCAAAACATTGAGTCCTGCCGTAAAACGCAATAATTTTTACCTGAAGTTACTTAATTTGATGTACAATCAGCGTCCCGACGTGGGTACCCCCTTCTTAAAAGCACCTTCGTTCCCAAATGGGGTACCCAATTGATGCAGCCCACCGTACATAATCGTTGGTTGACGCCTTCGTGAAGAGTCCGTTTACACCGTGTAGATTCTTTCTGCTGGGACACAAACCTTTGTCTGAGAGAGTGGGCTGTAATCCTCCACTCGGCCCCAGTGCGGATATTGGTGGATACTGTATCTGTAGGCTTCCTTATTAATTGAATACTTCCCACACAAATGTACAAAGGCATACTTAATGCCTTAGACATTTTCTAGCCGTCAAATTTACGTCTGACTGAGGAGCTCGTGTCTAAACAATAACAGCCGCTCAGGTCGATCTTTAAGTGAAGCTGTGCTTGCCTAGGTTAGTCTGTGGATGAGTGACCACTCACCACACTACTCACTAGACTTTTTGCGCCACTGACTACCTGTAACGACTGTCAAAGATGTACAAATGACAGCAGAGACCAACGGCTTAACGTGCTTTCCGAGGCACGAAGGAAACTCGGTATGTAATGGGTGGTCACCCATCCACAAACCAACCTAGGCAAGCACGGCTTAACCTAAAGATCGACCCGAGCGGCTGTTATTATTTTACCACGAGCTCCTCTGACTATGTGGACAAGACGCTTTAAAAGAGCAACAGTAATTAACATCATGTAAATTCACCTGATTTTAGCTGGAAATATTCAAAGAAAACAAAGCTGGCGCAATTTGTAAATGCTAATAGGTATCGCGCGGTCTCCAGGCTTGTCTGGCACGGCTTTACATAAAATTAATTTTTGTTTTGTTGACAATGTTAGGGTGTATAAGAATAACAATATGTGTTTGGTAAGCCTAAATGGAGATTAAGAAATTAATTAAAGGGATTAATCTGTCCTTGCTTTTAAACATCACAGAAAGATAAATACATTTATATGCATTATTGTGCACTAACATTAATAAAACAGACTGAGACGCAAGGCAGATTTCATTAAAAAAAACTAGTGTGCTTTAGACCACACAACTGAAGTAAAACTTAAACAAATGTCGAACAATCGTCTGTCAAATTCAAAAACGTAACTCTCTCTCTTTCTATCTTCACTAACTTATATCTCCCTCTCAACTTCTGTTTGCCTCGTAACGTATCGCATTCACCAGCTTACTCCCCAAGTCAATCGTGCAAAGAAGTTTTACTGCAAAAAATCAGAACAGCAACCATCCAAATCATGGTTTATGCAGATCTACAAGCTTGTGTTATGATTTCTGTCACCATTCGAGCTTTTGACGTCAACTCGTAACCTAAGCTTGTTCGTAGGAAGTAATGTGCTTGCCATATTTCTAAACACAATCTTTATAAGGGAGCATTATCCAGCCAACTAAATACGATGATTTCATAAAGCATACGCGTATAATGATCCCACAGCCGAGACAGGCCTGGAAAAGAGGCTTTACTTAATCCACCACGCGGGCCCAGTGCGGGTTGGTGAATGTTGTAATCTATCATTTTAGCAGTCTATAGGGACTATGCTCAGCAGTGTGATTGATAATAACAATTTATATCATTTAAGATCCCAACAAAAATAGCCAGTACAGATCTGTCACCTTGTCCAATCTAAGTGGATTTCAGGGTGTTAAGAGATCCGATTTGTCTTGTTTGAAATCTTCTATTATATTATCTTGATTACCTACTATTCTTATTCTTGAATAAATTATACACACCAAATTACAATATACAGGGTGGATACGTTCAATGGGGCAGTAAGGGGAACTACCTTAACCGTTGCAGATACACGAAAATGGTCTTAAGAGAGATGAGGCTTACGACGGTGAGGTTTAAGACTACCCCCCGCCCCCCTGCTGGGTTAGTCTTAAATACTTATGACCAAGGAGGAGGGGGGTTAAAAAATGCTAAAAAAAGCATCACGTGATTAATGGACGGACCCTAATAATAGTCATCATCTTATGTCTCACATTTCTAGTCATATCATCTTTCACACAGTCCATCCATCGTTTCTTGATCTCCCTCTACTCCACTACAACCACCAACCTCATATTCTTCCAAAATCTATAAAAGTGTGTTAAAACTTAATACCCTAAAAAGTACGTTGGCTTTGCCCGAATTCGTGTTATGTTGACTCTCATAATTCCGCAGTGATATATTACGGGTAAAAACGGTTACTCTCAAAGAATAATGGCTGTACTGTTCCGGGAAAATGTTGTTAGATTATAAATATGAGTTCCTGTGTTTTTTTCAAAGTATGCTGCTGGATTTTTAGCATATTTTCATGGTCTTTGCTTGTTACGGAAGCTTTTTTTGCGCTCTCTGCTGTATTCATTGTTGGAAGGGTTTAGTATCCTTGAAGGTATTTTTTGTGACTTGTGTGTCATTGTCGAGGTTTTTTTTGTTTTTTTTCGGTGTTTTTCAGGTTTTTGTGGTCATCCTTCAATCATCACCAGCTACCAAAAGGCTTTGTAGTTAGAATCTTCTTTGTGTTACTGGCTCGACAGTACTTCGAATTTGGGGGCTCAATACTTCCACGGCGTCCTCAGAAGTCACTTTGAGTTCATATCACGGGACTCATAAGATACAAGGTATATCTTAGTTTGCGACACGGAATGAACCACGTATAGCGCCACGTGTCTTTTGTATCATGATTGAATTTTATTACAAGCAGAGTACAACCCGAATTGGCTGTCAAATTCTAAATTAACGCGAGGCAAACCGCGGGCAAAAGCTAGTCATCAGGGATGTTATGGAGCTCCGTAACCGTAACCGAAACTATCGGATATCCGAAATAAAAATATAACCGTAACCGTATCCGTTTCACAAGTTTCGGATAGTTTCGTCAACTAGTTAACTAGTTAGTTTTTTATTATATCCGTAACCGAAACTATCCGAAACTAACCGATAATCCGAAATAATTACATATCCGTAACCGTATCCAAAACCCATATAATTTTATTCCTATATCCATATCCGTATCCTGATCCGAAATATCATATCCATAACATCTCAGCTAGTCATTCATCATAACTGTGAAACAGTTCGTAAAACCTTTCATACCGAGTCAGAAAATCTCAACAACCTTCAAAATGTTCAAATGTAGTAAGTACTTAAGGTGCTACATAATAAAACTTAACTATTTAATTTTATCGCTCCTTTTCAAGCCCTTTACGGCCGTCGTGATCGACCTTCTGAGTTAAGAAAACGTGGGTAAGAATAGACTATAGTGTGAGTCATAGTTTGTGTTGAAAGACTTATCCAGCGTGAGTATGTCCAGGGTCAAGTACCTACATTGTGATGATTGGACATCGATTGAGTGTTATTGAGTACAATCGTCCTATGAGCCCCTGATGAGGTAATAATTTATGTGGGGGCTTTCATCATCAAATTACTTTTCGCGCTCTGGGCAGAGCCGGAGGGAGTGTCAGACTTATACTGACTAAAACTCATCCATGTTCCTTCCTTGCCCTCTGTGTTCCAGGGCCACGGTATCTCTTTCGAACAGTCCCGCAGCCACCCCAGTTTCCTGTTGAAAGAATCCGTAAATACGCCAGAAACTGCCTTTAATTTCCATTTAATAAACGATATCATAAATATTCTTAATCTTATTACCTTTTAATTTAATATCGTCACTCCCAAGGCTCTTTTTGTGATACAAATAAGTCATAATGAAAACACTCCTAAGTCTTCTCTCATTTAATCGTAATTACTCCTAATTCGTTCAGTAATTGTTGGCATAATTCGGTTGGTAATAGTCCCACAGTTTATTACAGAAGGTCAGGTCTTTGCAACGAGCGAAAATATATGAACGCACACATAGAAACGTATTGCGGTTGAAGAAACCTGTACCACCGCGGCACGAGTGCAACAATCAGCGATTGTGCAGCTGGAATAGTCGCTGGGCTATGAGCGAGTGCGAAAAGCAGTTACTCGTTCCCAGTCACTGGTATACGGATGTACAGACGCCAGCCAGCTCATCAAGCTACTACAATCTGTCAAATTTCTTAAATAGATTTTCAGCTTTATCTCTAAAGCATAAAGTTCAATGTTGGTTGGGAAAATCTGACAGTTTCGGGTAGCTTGACCTGCTGACGTCTGTACCAAACGAGAGTCTCACAGCGAGTGTTATGTCAAGCGAACGTAGCTGATCGAGTTTCTTCTTTGATGGCTCCTGAAGCTGCTACTAATAAAGCGAAACAGAACTGGCCGGCAGCAGTGTGAACAGACAGCGATCAATTATTATTGTAATGTATCTCTTATTGATAGGACGTTTCTTCAGCCAGAAAATAGTCTATCTATAGCAAGTCATTTTTTTTCGAATGGGAAATCAACAAATGACTTTTCCCGCTCTGGGCGGAGCGGAAGGGAGTGTCAGACTTGTACTGACTAACATCCATCCATGTTCCTTCCTTGACCTTGTGTTCCAGGGCCGCGGTATCTCTTTCGAACAGTCCCACAGCCCTGGCAGGCATAGCTAGCCTTCATCCTTATCAGAACAGATACCAAATGCCAGTCATGAGACCCCTTGCATTCACTGTACGTGTATTGTGTCAGCTGATCTTCTGTACCTCCTACTCTGTAAACTATTCTGCGTTACAATTCTCCTTGGAGAAAGCTTATATTACCGGCCTCCATTGCCTAACTACGACGTTCTAGGTCGAAAGGAGACCGCAGGGACGTTTGTAGGCAGAAACGTTTTAAGGAGCAGATTATATATTTAGGCTTATTCTTGTACTAATCATTTTTAGATTTTTACTTCCATCTAATTCGTAGTATAATATTGTATAAATTACTCGACTGCCTCGTTGGTCAAGTGGTCGCAAGCGCGACTGCTGAGCATGAGGTCCGGGGTTCGATTCCCAGGTCGGGCAAAGTGCTCTTGGGTTTTTCCATCAGGAATTTCTCAGTAACAGCCACGGAGTCTGGATTTATGCCCGGTTGATGGCAATAGGCTCGCCCCCTATTACATGGGACTTAAAACAAATGTGAGTGTACTATTACGTACACCTATGCCTAACCCTACGGGGATTGCAGGCGTGATGTTATGTTAATATTGTATAAATTATATTGCTGTAGCTTTTTATAAAATCGTTGTAGAATTCTAAAGGCTTCGCATTTTATGAACATCGTGGCTTTGTTACATCCACTGATGAGTAACAGCCACCTTCTCTTTTGTGTCATCTTCCTCTAGTTTGTGCAAATCTCTCCGGGGCTTTACCCGTATAGGTTTTGCATTTTGTACTATTAATCATCCTAAATTTCTTAGTATAATTAACATAATAATGTAGTTTCGAGAGTGAATTAGCCTTCTAAGAACTTGGTATACTTTGACCAGTTGACGTATCAACATGACTTTATATCGAAAAGGATATTGAGCGAGCTAATGTATTTGCAAAGTTCAGCCTAGCGCCGTATGTTATAAATCCAACACCAGGGCCTATTTCCCTTACAGTATTTCCCGGCAGCTCCTGTCGCCAACGTTATACTTCGATCGACACGGAATTTCAAAAACACGACACAACATGTCCATCCTGCACCGACATGCGACGCTTACGCTGTTAATTCCGAAGTCCTATACACGTAGAATTCAATATTTCAGGATTATCCAACGTGTATAACTTTGTGTACTAAAGTACACTACTGTTGTTTTGGGGAGTTTGCTACACTTCTATTTCATAGCTATAACACTAGAAAATGGCAAAGCGTTGGCATTTCAGGGGCTGTCTTTTGTAACTTGACGAAACAAAAAAAGTGTAAGGATTGTAGCAGATGGTGGATCTGTAAATTCTGCTTACCCCCGTGGGAAAAGAAATTACTTTCTAGATTTTGGCGTTCAGAAACTGTTTATTCTGAGCCTTATAGACCAGGCTATACGCTACATCTGCAGCACGTTACAGTCCCGAGTTTTAGGCAATCTATTTACTATCTTCTTGACTTGACTCATACTGACTATTCATACTAATACTCATCTGCCTAGCCTTTTCCCCACTATGTTGGGATGGGCTTCCAGTCTAACCGGATGCAGCTGAATACCAGTATTTTACATGGAGCGACTGCCTATCTGACCTCCACAACCCAGGTAATACTGGGTTATACGATACCCTTTGGTAATACTGGTTGTCAGACTTTTTGGCCCACTGACTATCTGTAACGACTGTCAAAGATCTACAAATGACAGCCGGGACCAACGGATTGCCGTGTATGTAATGGGTGGTCACCCATCCACAGACCAACCTAGGTAAGCACGACTTAACCTAAAGATCGACCCGAGCGGCTGTTATTATTTAGCCACGAGCTCCTTCTATTCATACTGATACTACCATTCATAATTAAATCAGGATTACTATTGACTCACCTGTAGTATATCCTTGATCTTATATATTACATTCTCGATGTAGCTAACAGATCTAGTAGCCTTAAGTTCATGGTAAACAGGCTGAATGTGATTAGTAAAGCGTTTGTTATCTTTCATCTAGCACGTTTATTAGAACTAAGCTCAGATAGGTAACGTTTGAGAACAGTGGTTTAAAAAATTGTTCTAATTGTTCTTTGTTGTTTAAAACTTAGAGAATCATAGAGGAAACAGAACTTTGTTATTATCTTCTAGACAAACCCATTAATTAAAGAGAATATTAAAAGGATACGATTATTCTTACTTTCTTACTAATATTATAAATGCGAAAGTAAGTTTGTTTGTTACCGTTTTACGCCTAAACGCATCTATAATGCTCATAGATAGCGCCACGTCACGTGTCTTTCGACTCAGTCATCGATTGAGTTACAAGCAGAGTACATCCCGAATTGATTGTCAAATACTAAATGAACGCGAGCAAAGCCGTGGGCAAAAGCTAGTAAATTAATGTTTTCAGTTAGATTCGCGTTCCTCGTAATTTACGAAGTTATTAAATTACTCAGAAAGCTAACAAAGATCAAATTAATGAAGATGCGTTGCGTTTCGACGATAAGCTCATACATTTGGCGTACATGTATGTAGATGTATCCGATAAATCAAACTTTAGTAGAAATAAACACTCTTCACTTACATAATTATTATAAAACAAAGTCCTATGCCGCGTCTGTCTGTCTGTTCGCGATAAACTCAAAAACTACTGCACCGATTTTTGTGCTGTTTTCACCAATGGATAGAGTGGTTCTCGAGGAAGGTTTTAAAATATAATTTGTCAAGTTTTTGTATACATTGGCTAAAATATAATGATATGTGGGTTGCGGGAACGGGATCAAAATTTCATGATTATAGTACGGTTCAAACTTAATGGCGGCTCGGAAGTTAGCTGCGAGTGACGGTTTGCGTATTATACAGTCAAGATGATGAGTCCTCTGCACCCCGCTTGTATCTAAAATTGTGTTCTGCGCAGCTTTACGTAAGATGTTCCGAGTTGCTATAAAGTTTGAACCGTTTTAACTGCGCAGACCGTCACTCGCAGCTAACTTCCAAGCCGCCATTAAGTTTGAACCGAACTATACTTATGGTCGCGATAACCGACGTCCACGCGGGCGAAGCCGCGGGCATCAGCTAGTTTAGAAATAAAGCTTTAGCCTTTTCACAAATGAAATAAACCTTGATTACAGAAAGTCCACAACATAAACTACTGAAATATAGCAACAATTTTATTTCACTGCTGCGAAACAATTTTCTCTTATCCCGTTTATCCCGTTGAGTATAAAAATTGTGTTAAATTCTTATTTGCACCGCAGACCGCTCTAATTTATTTCTTTGTAATATTGCTGGTATGAAATAATGCTGTTTTTCAAGGGCACTTGTGGATTCTGCAACGAAGTATTCCTCTGATAATTGAGGGCATGAGAACCATAGTAGCCTAATTCAATGGACAACTTTGGACAAGCCTTTTGAGTACCGTAGAAAACAAATACAGGATTTTTTAATCAACTAGCACTCGTCAGAATACATACTTTTTATTACTTTCGTTGTATAATTTTTAGGCCACTCTGGTTCTAACAAAGTGTTTAATTTTAACTGGAAAAAATCGTAGACTCGATAATTTAAAAAAATTGTTAGGCCACTATAGTTCTCATGCCCTCAATTGAGAGGTATCTTGTTACCCTGAAACTATAGGTACTTAGGTAGAGGATAAAAGGCTGTGATTGATGTGAAAGTCAGATACGCAGTTGCTTCCTAAAAAATACTACCGTGGCAGTACGGTAGTATTTTTTAGGGAGCAACTGCGTATTCAGGTGCATCCGGTTAGACTGGAAGCCGACACAGTAAGGCAAACGCTATACAGGCGATAGGCAAGGTTGCAAACTCAATCCATGGATTAGTTGGCATTGGCATACATTACCCGAATAATGTTTTAATCTTGAATATGGTTAGAAAAAAGGTGACTACTGAGATTATGAGTAATAGAGAAGTGTGAAAAGGAAGACGTGCTGCGCCGACCTCGAATAAGTTGAGATAAGGGCAGGAGTGAGAGCAGCGGTGGCCCAGTGGTAGCGACCCCGACTGACGAACAGTAAGTCGTGGGTTCGAACCCAGGCAGGCGCATTACTTGTAATTTATTTCATCACCTCTGCTCTCAAAAACGGTGAAGGAAAACATCGTGAGGAAACCGGCATGTCCTAGAACCAAAAAATCGAAGACATGTGACATCTACCAATCCGCACTGGGCCCGCGTGGTGGTATAGCCCAATCCCTCATATAGAGGAGGCCTGTGTCCCAGCAGTGGGAACATTATAGGCTGATGATGATGAAAAGAGGGCAGGAGAATGATGAATCTTAAATATCCAAAAGAACAATAAAGTTATAATGATGATGATGCCGTCTAGCCTATTTCGGCCACAGCTACTGCAATCGATTGCTTTCTAGGGACGTTGTCGAGAACTTCGGTGTGCTGCTCTATCATGCGCTCTCAAGTGGCTAGCATATCCAACTTTGGCAGGAAAACTCCGAGCACGAAGCGGTCATATCAGAACACCATTGACGAAATTGTAGGGTATAGCTGTAGGTGCCCTAGCTTTAAGGTCATCACGCTCTAAGTCTAGCTGCGACCTTCTTCTCTCTTCAAAGACGTTGACCTGCCGATGCACACGATATCTCCACTCGGCCCGATTTTGTGCTGTTAACCTTTTGACCGCCACGTCAATAACGAAAATCTGTGTTCTCTACGCCAAGCAACTGTAAAAAAGGTGTATTTTCGACGTAACATGCCGTCCATGGTGTCGTGAGCACTTTTTGATTTGACGTCCATAGACGTCTGTGGCGGTCAAAAAGTTAATGTATTCTACATCTAACTCTGCGAGTAAACATATACTAACAAGTACTATAAGTATGTATTATTATTTACTTATATGTGTAATTATATTTAATATTATAGGTTAAGTTAGGTAAGGCACATAAACGCATTATTCTCTTCCTTTTCTCACACACTTTGTCTACGTTTCTTTTTCATTTCTACTTTTGCTGGTCTGCTGGCAGAAATTTCTTAAGAAATAAGCAGTACCTTTGTACTAATATTTTATAATGTTATTCTCCTGTGTTGTCTACTGTGTGTACATAAATAGTAAAATAAATAAATAAATAACAACATAATTCAATTCGAAAACCCCATCTGCCAGTTCCCTCAAGAAAATACTAGATGGATGTAACTTAATATGCGCTGGAGGGATGTAGCGGAGCGTTAAGCCCCTGCCGCATCCTTCATCCGCGGTTTACACTCCGATGACGTAGGTCGATGACATTACTCAGTACTGGGTGATGTATATGTAGTTTCTAGTTTGATGGAAAGCTGGAATTGTGGTCGAGTTTAGATAGGAGGATTTGTGTTACAGAGCTGGTTTAGTATTCCATCTTTAGTGTATGAAGACGTATATTGTAGAGGTGAGGTAGAAGGAGTATAGAATTAGGCTATAGAGCCTTGTAGTAAAGGCTATTTCCTATTTATATGTCAAACTCAAACTTAAAGCATTATTTCAATTAGACCATTACAGGAACTTTATCAGAAAAACAAAGAAGGCTAAGCTACAGTCACAGATCCAAGGCATAATAACTTGAGAGAGCACCGTAGTTGCCCATTCCAAAGCGTAGATCTCTATGGATAAGAATGGGCAAGAAACTCCATGTACAATCTTTTCAATCAAAATATTGTTACAAAATCTTGGTTACATCATTCATGTTGAGATTACACAAATATGTGAGAACGATGAAAAAAGACGTGCAAATTAAGAGCAAGCAGAGTTACAGAGTAAATCAACAATTAAAAAATAAAATACTTAATTAAGTGTAGGTCATCATAATTAAAGGTTTTCGTCTCGCTTCTGTGGAGTCGTAACATAGAAGTTTATGTTATAATGCAGCATGGTTTTTAGGTTCTAGAATGACATTGTCAGGAGGGCACTGTTGTTGTATAGTCAATGGAAATTATATTAAAAAAACAAGATAGCGGTGTAAGTTCCAAATTCGGTCACGCACCAAAATTATTAGGGGGAGTAAACAGTATTTTGTACAAGTAACTGCGATTATTCAATGTTTTTCTAATCTGATTTTGACATGATGGGTACATACGAGTGTAAACAGACTCTTCACGAAGCCGTCAAACAAGCATTATGTACATCAAACGAGGTAACTTAACGCAAAAATTAGGACTCATGTAACGCATTCAAATCATTGTGCTGATGGATGGATTGAATAGTAAGGGGGTCCTGGAGGTGTTCAAAAGTAAAAATCTTCAATTAAAAACATGTAATTAATAAAAACTTGTGAAAAAGTGGGAACTTTGACCCCCAATATCTCCGTAACTAGAAGTTTCCCAGGTATGGTCTAGAACAAAAAAATGATTGCAATGACGGGGAGAACAAGTGCCTTTCGGCTTTGTTAAGAGTCTGTTTACACCCTTTATATGCAAGCTGTGCTTAATGAGAGAGTAGTGGTTAGGCACACATTGACTTTTTTATCGTTTCATCATCATCATCATTCTCTTGCCCTTATCCCAATTCATTTGGGGTCGGCGCAGCATGTCTTCTTCTTCCATACTTCTCTATTACTCGTCATCTCATCGGACATCTCTTTTCTTGCCATATCATCCTTTACACAGTCCATCCATTGCTTCTTTGGTCTTCCTTTACTCATATACCCATCCACATTCATACTCAAAACTTTCCTCACGACATTTTCCTCATTCCTCCGCATCACATGCCCATACCACGACAACCGATTACCACAGAACTCTTCAGTCACCGGCGCCGCTTTCAGACTTCCTCTTATATACTCATTTCATTTGACTTTTTTATCGTTTATTATTCAAAAATATATTACAAATCAATTGGAAAAATTCAACATAACAATACAAACTATCGCGGGTTTAACTGCAGTATGGCAGACACGGTTTTTGACGCTCTATCAAAATCTCGTTGAGTGTTGGTTGATTCTTGAGACCTCAGGTTTTCGCCCTTCAACTCAATCTAGTTTGATTCATAAACGAAGGAAAGTATGTATATTGTCCAGGTCTATAAAAAACTAGGCATCTGACATTTTCTCTGATATTCTGTGTCCTTGGTACAGTTGGTACACTTAAATGAGGTCGTCAATTGCACGCTTTAGCTTAAAACATGTTAGTAACACAGTTTTATTTTGTTCCACTGTATACGCTGATAAGGCTCTCACTATATTATTACTACGCCATACTTAAAATGTATTTAAAACGTAAAACTTTATTATAATGAGTCTGTAAAACTGCTCAGCAGTACAATGTATACGGTCTGATAATATTAAAAAACGTTCGCTACTATACTATACTCAGGAGACCCATAGCACAGGGTTTACTTAGTATGGGCTCCTGTCTCCCATCCTCAAACCTTTGGAATCTTATACTGTGTACATTTTAATATTTGTGGGAGAAAATAAATAAATTTATTATTTATTACTATGGTTGGCAGAAAAATTACCGTGTTATAGTGTCCAGGGTGCACCATACGTACATATAGTCGACATCCTTAGATATTGCAGTTCATCCTCTGTGAACTGAACAGTTACAGTGGATATACTCTGAGAGAACAAAACGGTGTGAACGAGTGGGGTTTAAGCACACCTCTGCATATGCATTTGGGGATTACAGACGTGAAGTTATAATTGTGTTGTCTGACGCTTTTTATTGCAGCCTTAGATTTTATTGTTACTGTTTGTTCATACAAGGTGTAAAGACTCTTCACCAAGCATTATGTACATCAAACTAAGTAACTTCACGCAAAAATTAGTGCTAGGAAACGACTTTTTTAAACGTGAAAAATCACGTTTTACAGTAGGACTCTATTTATGGATGGATGGATGGATTGAATAGTAAGGAGGTCCTGGAGGTGTTTCAAGTAAAAATCTTACATTAAAAACATGAATAAAAAAAAACTTGTCAACTTTTACCCCCAATATCTCCGTAACTAGAAGGTTCCCAGGTATGGTCTAGGACAAAAAAATGATCGCAATGACGGGCAGAACAAGTGCCTTTCGGCTTCGTTAAGAGTCTGTTTACACCCTTTATAGACTATCATCCTAAAGATAGGACTTCTACAGAATACTCGGCACCGTTTTACAATACCCTATAGTTTTTAGAACTAAGCAAAACCGATATCATTTTCTAAATAATTTGATGCCAAGATAAGCTTATCATAGCATACACTTTGATAGTAAAATATACCTTTTATCACGTATGCGTCAGTGTCTAACTATTTTATTTATAAACATTAAATCGGTCAAATTGAAAACGAGCATTGAAATGATTATAGGTTTTTATGAATCCACAGAGCATTGTTAATCACTAGTCAGACCGTTAAACACTTACAAATGTGATTACGATTACGATAACGTTATCAAAGAATTTTAACAATAATTCGATCACAATCATTTAAAACGCGAAAATAATTCCCTCAGTTTTCTTTCATACTGAAAAGGCCTGTATGACGAAGCGGTACCTTTTTTTTCTTTTTTTTTTCGTATGGGAAATCATCAAATGAAAGAGCGGGAGACGGGAGGGAGTTTCAGACTTGTACTGGCTAAAACCCATCTATGTTCCTTCCTTGCCCTTTGTGTTCCAGGGCCGCGGTATCTCTTTCGAACAGTCCCGCAGCCCTGGCAGGCATAGCTAGCCTTCATCCTTATCAGAACAGATAACAAATGACAGTCATGAGACCCCATGCATTTGCTGTACGTAAAGCGTGGTATGCCTCAACTGAGCTGATCGCATCAGCATCGGGCCTTGCGCGCGCCTGGAACACAAACGCGCCGTCAACACGGCACGAAGCGGTACCCTATGAGAACATTAAAGCCATATTGTACGAAACCAATCTGTGGAAGTCCCTACTGGATTTTCTGTTTCCCGATAATTTTAATCTGCATCTGTTCAAAGTTTGAGTGAATCGGTTTCTTCTAGGCAAGCGTGTACCCAGGTCGCATCAGTGCTTCACAACAGGCGTGTTGCGACCAAACGCAAGCCTATAAAGGATGTAAAATCCGTCATTGCAATCATATTTTTGTTCTAGACCATACCTGGTAACCTTCTGGTTACGGAGATATTGGAGGTCAAAGTTTTTCATAAGTCCAACTTTTTCATAAGTTTTTTTAAATGCATGTTTTTTTTGTATTAATGTATTTTTTTTTTACTTAAGACACTCACGACCCCCGTACTATTCAATCCATCCATCAGCACAATTTTGAATGCGTTACATTGAGTCCTATCGTAAAAAGTGATTTTTCACCCCAAAAAATAATTTCTAAAACTAATTTCTTACCAAGGTTATAGGGGAATTTCAACCCCAGAAATAAAAACTTCACGCCGCATGCCGCAGGAAACTCCTGGCTACCCTACTAAAAAAAACAAAGTACTTCTTCGTTGCCTTGTGCAGTAATACGGCTTCGTTCCTAAGCTTTATTTTTCGTCTTTCATTTCCACTATGATTGCAACTTAGTTTCTAATAGAAAAGAGAATGAATGGGTATTGTGAACAGTTTCTAATAGAAAAGAGAATGAATGGGTCTTGTGAACATAATTTTCCATTTGCGTCTTATGAATAAAGTTTTCGTTGTGTAGGGATGATATTCCTTACGTATAGGTATGTAAGTGTTGGTACGGAACTAGATCTATCTCCGGTCGTGTCAGATTGACATCCCATCGAATAGTAAAGGCGGTTTCAGATCAACGTATTTTCGGGGCGTAAAACCTCGTATCGGATTACGCGCTTACACACGCACCACATTTTGCGCTACAAAAAACCGAACTCGCGTATACACACACGCTTATTGCGGCATGTTTGCGTGGGGTGGCGATGGCTTCTTTCGCGGCTCGCAGCTTATAAGCGTGTGCGAGTTGCGCGAGTGGCAAAAGGCGCGCCCACACGCGCCGAAAAAATGCTTGTCTAAAACAACCCTAAGTAAGGCGAGAGTACACCTGTGTTAACATCTATACTTGTATACTATATTTCCTGCGTTACAAGCTAGCCTCCGCTGAGATTAGCCGCCATGACTCAAAATGGAGCACTATTATGTAAAGTAACAGCCATCACCTTGGTCTAATAGTGTCGCCTTATCATTTTGCCCACAATAAATCTATCCTTTCTATGATTTTTGCCTTCTCTTCTAGCTATCGTGCCCCGAACTTTCCTCACGACATGTTTCTCATACCTCCGCATCGTCTCACAGACTCTAAAACCCTGTATTGAATAGCAAATTCGAATTCTCAGACTAAACTGCTGCGAACAGTAGTAAACTTTAACATCCTCATCCGTATTTAGTAATATTGGCTAGTTTTAGAGATAACTAGTTTTATCATCATTGTAGTAAGCTGTAGCCTGTAGTACGCGACATAGATTTTACTGCTATGACAAATTAGCTTGTTAATATTATAGTTTAAACTAGCTGATACCCGCGGCTTCGCGCGCGTGGATGTCGGTTATCGCCACCAAAAGTAATCATAAAATTTTGATCCCGTTCACACAACAAAAACTTGACAAATAATATACTAAAACCTTTCTCGAGAACCACTCTATCCATTGGTGTAAACAGCATAAAATTCGGTGGAGTAGTTTTTGAGTTTATCGCGAACATATACACAGACGTGGCGGAGGACTTTGGTTTATAATATGCAGTGATAAAGTTTGATTCTCACAATCTAAGCGTATACATCTCAGAAGGCTAGAGTCGGGCAAAGCAAAAATGTGTAAGGATCGTAGCACGTGGTGTCCTGTAATTTCTAATATGCGTCACCCAATTGGAGCCTGGCATTACTTTACGTAACCATGTTTCTTATAAACAGGATAATAAGAAACAGAAACTCCGAACCACCCGTCCTATGTACATTGAAGTATCTCTAACAAGGCCCAACTCTCATTTCCGTCCAGTAATCTCGTGAGCACCCAAACAAGTCCCATTTGGTCGTACTTGGCGACTGTATGCATTGGACCGTGCCGTCTGTCTGGTTCAATTACCGACACGTCTGAACGAACCTTTTGAGGACTCTGACTTTGTCAGGGTGGCTGGTTCTGGCGGGATTATGATTTGTGCATATAAATAAATGTTGCTGTGTAATCTCTTTATAGCTATTAAGGGACTTATTTATGTCGAGGAACTACATCTGGTTCTTGGAGGACTGGATTTGTACCCGGTTGATGGTTATAGACTCGTCTTCTATTAAGTAGAGCTTAAACATCTCTGGCGAAATGTGGGTGTACGGTACACCCACACTGATCAACCCTGAATTACGACGAAAAAAAAATATAATTTGAGCTCCTTGTGAAAGAAATTGTTTAAAGAAGTTCTTCCTGAAGTCAAGTATCTCGCAATAAATGTAGGACTATTTGTCGCCAAGAAGCATAGCTGTTTTTGAATGCAGTTGAATGGAGGTTGAATGGAGGTTGAACGATTTTGTTTGGAAGCTGGCTCAGATATTGTCGCATTGCCGAGATATTTGGCAATATGGTTCTCATATAGTATCTTTGCCTCCAATATTTAAGCAATTTTGGAACACCGTATTCTTGAACAGATTTGGTTAACTGTCTTCTATCCTATGCCAGATCAATCATGTAAGAAAAACTGCGACCATGCCACTTTTGTTCCAAAGGTTTGCAACTACCAACCTTAAACTTAGTGTTATTGCTCCTACTTTCCAACACATACAAATAGATAAGAAGGAATACTTTTCTAAAAACAATCTTTCCTTGACACAAACACCCAATCCAATTGCGTTACACCCAATGACCGTATGCGTTAGACCGCACTGTCTGGCCTCTGGCTGTTCCTAATAACGTCGGACAGACCCCCGAGACGTTTCGAGAGGCTTGTTACACTGTACTTATATTATTTATTATATTTACTCTTCCTTCCCTGAGGAGGGAAGTTGGACCCATTATTACTTGACGCGTGTTTTTGGATTGAAATCCCGAATTGCGAAAAGTTTGTTTGGAACTATTTCGTCTCTCGCCTCGTCTCGTCTGCTATTGACGGCCTGTTTGTATCTTGAGAAGTGCGCAATTATGCATACTTTTCTGTTGGCTTTAAGGATCAATTTAAGAAGCCTTTGCATAGTATAGTATAATCAGCTAATAATGTTCCCTTTGTTCGAACACAGGCCACCTCTGTAAGGAGTGGCTTGTAAATTGTAATCCACAATGTCTGTCCTGTCTGGTTGGCTTGGCTTTGACTTTTTATTTAAAGAAAATTACGTTTTTTTCCACCGTTTTGAAAGCAGACGATCTTTGCTGTAGTATTCAATACTATTCGTCGAATATTGTTAGTTTTTTCAGCAGTCCAAGGTTGATACTGTCACTATAACAAATAGTCCTAGGTAGCATTTTAAATAATTGAAAAATAAAAGTTACTAGGGTCGGTCAATGAACCAAAAATATCACTCTGACTTATTATACTCTTATGGAAAAGGTCAAATAGCTAGAAAAGGTAATTGTCAAAGAAACTTCTCGGTTTTTTATGTTTCTGAAAAAAACTCAACTGCCATTCTAATCTCGGACAGATCTGAAGATAACGTCAACATACAAATTCAGAAAGTAGTAATATGTAGATAGGCCTATATCATGCATGACCGCTGCATATTAAACTCAATTGACTCTCGCGTGGGATGATAAAGTATTCGTACGTACTCCATTCATATGCTCTTATCTCTACGTTACACTGTTTTGATAGTAAATATGTACATACCTACAATAATGGCGGCGCCTGAGATAGCTTCAATCAGTTTAAGCCTTTGAAAGTATTGAAGTGGAAAATGTTGTGTTCAAATGCTGATATGGTCTAGCAAGCCTTTTCCTAACTATATTGGGGTCGGTTTCCAGTCTAACCGAATGCAGCTGGAATACCAGTATGTTCCATTAAACGACTGCCTTTCTGACAGTACCATATATCGCGATATTGTAATATATCCCAAGTATTATTATTACTATAAGCCTATATTGTCCCACTGCAGGACAAAGGCCTCCCTTCCCTCCTTCCACATTTCGCGATCCAGTGCGATTGCAGGCCAATCCTTTTCGAAAGAGTCCAGTTTATCCCGCCATCTCCTTCTGGGCCTGCCGCGTTGTCGTTTCCTGCTATTTGGTATCCACTGAGTGGTCATTTTTGCCCATTGCTCCTCCGACATGCGGCAGACGTGACCAGCCCAGTTCCACTTCAACCTAGCAGCTGTCCCGAGTATCCCGAGTATACTTCTTTTAAAGTCACAACTGTAGAGCTCAGAAACCAGTTCTATGAGAATAGCAGCCTACGAAAAGCAAAGTTGTAATGCATTATGTATGACTTAGGGGTTATCGTTTAAAATCGTAAAACTTCGGGCATGTTTTTGACCTGCCAAATAAAACGTGTTTTTTGCCAGAAATCGATCTCAAGTTATGTTTAGAGACAATGATAAAATCGAGATCTGAAAAAGTTTTAATACCAAGACCATCTAAATCAAATTCAGATCAGCCCTTCTTACTGCGACTAAACAAATGAAGGTCCACGAAAACAAAAACCCAATAAACAAATAATAGATAGCTAAATTATTAATTAAACGGTACAAAAGGGTAAATAACTCCGAACCACATCAATTTATCGAAACTAACCCCACTTTCAGGGGATCGCGTCCCATCCTCCCATTGCAGTGGTTTATAGACACCATTAATTTTCATTGATAAAACCGAATTCGAATGAATTGCTACTTTCAATTTGTGATTAATTTGATTGGGTAGGCTGTTGTTTTGGGTGAAACAAGAAATGTTTATTAGCTGGTAGTTCAATACTCTCATAATATCTATTTTGGTGATTATGTAATGAACTAGTCTTCACAGGTTTCCTGTGGTAAAAAAAATATGATTCTATTTATTCCGTCAGTTAGATTATCAAAAAATATTGGATACGTATTTTTTGTTTTATCAAATCAATGAAAACTGACGATGTGGGCTTGTGACGTCACTCCGCCAGTAAAAGTGTACTGACAATATGACACCACACGAGTTTTCGACGCACTCTATTGTCTATTTTTTTTTACGTGAAAAAAGAAAAAACATGATTCCAAAATTTTTTTGAAATCTATCTGACTGATTAATTTGATTTTTTTGGCAAACTAACCTATTGTCGGCCATAGCATACTCCTATACGTGTAAGTATGGAGATGTATTTACGTTTTACCGATTTACCTATTTCATCAAATCCTTCATTTACAATCAATCCCTTGTTTGTTTTTCTATCGCCTCTACTTAATTCAGTTTACTCCCGTTTCGCTAATGAGTCAAGTTGTGAAGGGATCCGATGTTTTTCATATGATCGGTTGAGCGAAAGAAACTTGTTGTATTTACTTATTATTGAAGGTTTTTTGTTTGTGTTTGGAAGGAAATTGCATTAACGGGACTGCTTTGTATCTCTAGTTTTGTAAGAATTTGTAGATTGTACTTGGTTTGCAATCAAATACCGAGTTTCCTCAATGCCTCGGAAAGCATGTCATTTGTAGATCTTTGACAGTCGTTACAGCTCAAACCAACTGCCTCATCATCTGTAGTCTTTTCCCAATTATGTTGAGGTCGGCTTCCAGTCTAACCGGATGCAGCTGAATACCAGTATTTTACATGGAGCGACTGCCTATCTGACCTGTTTGAGCAAGACTTTATTTAGGTTGAACCGCGACATCATGTCCTCCTTTTGGACGCAGCCTTTTGCATTCATGCATTTATTACTTCATTTGTATACTACAGCAAATTAACCAAAAATACAAAATCAAGTTAATCCTATCAGTCTGTCTCCTCGCAGAACCGTAAACATTCTGACATTATCACCCATCTATCAGCAAACAAGTCATAATATCACTCAGAACGTAATATCCGAAAAAGGAAAGCAAATAGTAATTCCGTCCTTGGCAAATACTATTATTTTTGTTACAAAAGTCTGTGGATATTTTTCTATAGTCATTTTATTTACTAGACATGTCGAAATTATGATCATTATAAGGGCTTATTCTTTTACGGCGTAAGTTAAGATATAAAAGCTATTTACTTTTACAGTTTAGCTGATACCAAACAAGACATGCCATGAGGAAGGTGACTTGTTCGTTCGAACAACAAAATGTCGAGTCACCCTTGACTAAATTTACCCGTAGGTTCGCGTGACTCCGAGAAGTTTGGGTCAGTTATTTCTGTTAGAAATTGTATGGACTTGATTAAAATATAGACTACGGTCATTTCGTGCCTAGATTTATTTAGAAAAAATTGGGGACGAAGATTTATTGTAATGGTTCTATGCAGATTTAGGTACTTATTAAAGAAATTGTATGCGGTGCTGGCACGCCGCACGATGTTCTGAATATGTTGTATGACTCTATGTGTGGATAGTGTTTATGAAGCTTGGGTTTTCATCGCGTCATTGATTTTTTTCTCTTATGATGATGTATTGTTGTATTGTGTTGTCTGTCCGAAAATAGGTCATAACTATCGTGAAAATTTATACCTGACTACAACTTTTAATTATAAAGTGATGATTAAAATGAATAATCGTTATTGATCTCACTATTTACCTTATTACCGGGCTGTGGTTTCATCGGTAGATCATTTCAATTTCAAGACTTTGTTTGCCACATGACTAATGGCTCTTGGAGAGTGTTCTTGGAAAGTTTCATTGAAAAATATCCGCTAATATTTCGCAAACGTTTGGTTTCTGAACAAAAGTTAGAAGCTACCTTATTGAAATAAATGGCCCCAAGTGTTTCCGTCACTTTATATCCATATCAGCGCTCCCAAGAGCTTGCTTATAAAAATATGCGGAAAAACGCCTCTGCAAGGAGTGTCTAACTAATAATCTTGATAAATGTTTACATTAATATCGTTACCGAGTAACTTTACGAGAAAACTATGAAGGGGGCAGGCGAAGTGAAATAATTCATCACTGGGACATGGAGTCGGAGCAAATGGAACGCTAACGTGCAAGTACATCGGAAAGCACATCACATCTAGCAGCACGGAATCGCATTTTTCCATGCTCCTATACTCTGTCGGTCAGATCAGAACCATCATTTGCTAGAGCGAGAAACACAGCGGGAATGCTATAGGCAAGCGGCAGCATCGACGATGCGATCGACAGCAGATTTGTGACAGTTGTTACAAGTATTCTGAAGCCTCGAAAGTTTGACGACTGGTGACAATTTTAGGAAAAGCCGCTCACGAAATAAGGCGACAAAGCGTTGGTGCTCGTGAAAGGGGCGGTCTTAATACGTGATGTATTAAGACAACGCTTAATGGATCACGTTTCATCCCTCGGGTGCCTGATCGCAAAATGCACAACTCTGCCCACGGTATAGACAAAACGGTGTTGTGTTTGAGCAAAAATAGTTATTTTTTTGCTTAGGCAGACTTTTGATCATATTAGCTGTGGGCGAAAACTCGTTATCTTATCAGAAATTGCAGTGTAGGTGGACCGATGACCTAAGGCAAGTGGCAATCTATTTTCTACAACGATTTAACAGGATTGACTGAAGCTTTTCGGTAGATCACGGCAATCAATACATTTCTGGCAAGGCCCTTTGGTGAAAGTTGCGGGAAACTACCGACGTTATTTGGGGGAGCACAGAAGCGATCTTTTGACAAAGATAATCATGTGAAGATGATGCAACAATATTGCATTTCGCACAATCTAATCAGCAACCTTTACTTAAAAAAATACCTTATCAATACTACACTTAACTGCATTGTCAGACGTTAACACTGATTCAGTGACGTAATGCTGCGGATTCGAGATGCCGTCGACTTGTGGGAACGTTTCCAAGTCGTGTGGATGAATGTGTGCAGCTCAATGGGAACAGTTCAGTAATCATAGTTTCAAATGTCTGTCGTGTATTGAAATGTATGAGATTTCAAGTTTGTTCCCAAAATTAAGTTTATGGGAGAGCTCTATGATTTGTTTGGAGCGGTATTGTGTTACTTAAGGTTCGGATTGCTGATTCTGAACTGTATATTCGGGAGCTGCTTCGACAAAATGTAGGCCACAACCAGAGATGTTATGGATAAAATATTTCGGATCTAAATACGGATATGGATATAGGAATAAAATTATATCGGTTTCGGACACGGTTACGGATATGTAATTATTTCGGATTATCCGTTAGTTTCGGATAGTTTCGGTTACGGATATAATAAAAAAAAACTAGTTATGAAAGAGGTTATGTTACGACTAGAAATAACAAACAAACTGTAAGATTGACGTGGCGCGGGAGCGGTGAAACAAAAACCTGTCGAAACATGTCGTTTTATTTAGACTCCGCCCTTATACGAAAGTATCCGAAACTTGTGAAACGGATATGGTTACGGTTACGGATATATTTTATTTCGGATATCCGGTAGTTTCGGTTACGGTTACGGAGCTCCATAACATCCTTGGCCACAACCATACACGCTTTAAGGGTCACCGACGCGAAAACTATTACCATCGACTCATTACACGATACTGAATTCATGGTAACAGTCATCGGTGTTACCCTAACTAACCAACACTGATACCTAGCAGTAGCGAAGGGTCTATTTTTTTAAGAGGTACCTACGTCAGAGTACATCTTTAATATGATTCTATTATTTGTCTGTAAAATTCTGACTGTGCCATTTTTCAAAGGGAATTCGGTAGGAATCGAGTTGTATGGAACCTTCGCCACTGATACCTAGGCTAAGTTTTTTTGTAAATAAACGATTCCTTACTTAATTTTTGTATGTCAGTGTCCATTACACCATTTTTAAAAATGACGGTATCAACATAATGCATTGTTCTGTAGATTACAGAAGGGTTGCAATTTTAAGTGACAAATCTCATTCTACCTACTCTTTTTCAACTGATTGAATGTCGTTTGCAAAAGGACTCTTCGATTTTGGCTCCCTTCCATAATATTGATAACCGATGTATTATCGGTTATCAAAAAGTAATCTATGGTACTGGAAAACAAAATGATGAGCCTCTTACCGACGACTGATGATCCGTTTAATGACCTATAAAGTCTGCAAAGCGTTCTCTAATAACTCCATTGGTCCGTATTCCTTTTTCCAGATCAACGATTTCATTTAAATTTTAATACTATTAGTTTCCTCTTTCTGTTTGAAAGTCTACAAAGGATATGAAAAACATTGTCACTAATAATTTCATGATAATTAATTTTAATTAGAATTTGCCCTTTAGTTTTTGTAGACCGTTATCTGCTAGCTTTTATAACTAAACTTGGATCTAAGCTCTTTTAATCGGATTATTCCAGAAATAGTTTTTATGTAAGTGTCGTGTGTCTGCTTTAACAGAGTGTTTTCCAGGCGCATCGCCATACTGTGTTTTATGTTCATGGATTTTTAAATTTACATACATAACATCACGCCCGTAATCCCCGTAGGGTTAGGCAGAGGTGTACCTAATAGTACATCCACATTTCGCCAGTTATGTTTAAGTCCCATGTAATAGGGGGCGAGCCTATTGCCATCAACCGGGCATAAATCCAGACTCCGTGGCTGCTACTGTGAAATTCCTGGTGGAAAAACCCAATAGCACTTTGCCCGACCTGGGAATCGAACCCAGGACCTCATGCTCATGCTCAGTAGTCTCGACCAACGAGGCAGTCAATTTTTAGATTTAGTGGTATTGTAAAACTAGCTGGAGTTCTATTCACACTATTCTATAGTGTCAAGGAAGTCATGATCTCATCGGTAGCGCTCTCTAAGGTGGTTGCGTCAGGGTACCCCGCGAAATTCAAATTTCCTTACGTTTTTTGCAATTTGCAGGTCATTGTCAGGTCAGCGCCAGTAACACTTGAATGACTTTTTCATGAAATATTGATTAAATAGTATTACATGAACTTAGAGGGTTGTATTGATGATTTTCACGACTTGCATGCATGCATTTATTTGGATCATGCCACAAGTGCACACAATAAAAACAAAATTAATACAAAAGGGAAAAAAAAAAAACTTAAAACTAAACAAGAAATGTAACACTGTGTGCCTCACGGCTGCGCCAAAGAGGCCTAGTTCAGCAAAATCTTCTTCAGTCTTCCGAGCCTCACATGGAAATTTTTCATCGGGTATTAAAAAAAAAATCAGCTGTTTCCTACAAAATTGCAAAACCTACACGGTTGAAATGTATCCACAGGATTAGATCATCCACAGGATTAGACCGGTTAAGCAGTAGCCAGCCTAGGAAGGCTGAACGGCGAGATGCCATTATCAAAAAAAAAAAAACGGTTGAAATGTATGGAACAGCTGTTTTTTTTTTTTTTAATAACCGATGAAAAATTTCTTTGTATAGATAGCTCAGAATGATGAACTGAATTTGTGGTAACCGTTTTCGCGTCGGTGCACCTTGTATTATAGGAACCTAATTATGCTTTTCCTATGCACCGACTATGTACTTAGTATGCCTTCACCATTCCACATGGAGCATCCAGTGTGGAAATGCGCAATAGAGCCTCGATAACCATATTAATGTTCTAATTATGTAATCTTCTATGCGTTCAATGATGTAATTGTCAGGATGGTGATAGAATCGTTTCCTATGTCATATGAGACCTGTTTTCGAAAGATAATAGCTATATTGATAGATCATCTTTTGTCTGAAAATGCTAAAACTTGTGAAAATGTTACTCAGTTACCTACCTTCTAATAAAAACATAACCCTTCCCTGGCAGTCTGGTAAAAATGAGTTGTTTGTTCATTTGATGAAAATTGTTGAAACAGTTGTGAATCGTGATCTTTTGTTTTTCGATGACAAACCGGGACAGTGAACTGTTTGGCACGAACCAGGATTTAGATATGTGGATAAAACTCAGTGGGCCGAACGAAGAATAAATCGACGAACCGGGCATAAGTCCTTATTTTACCTCTCTCTCTTATTTGGTATGACTGCCAAAATAACAGTGGTCATTATTCTGGTTTCAATAAGGTAGCTGTTAGATTGTTCCTAACAGAGGTCAAATGAAAAAGCTGTATAATATTTTGTTTTGAATAGGTTAAACGACAGCCCACCTAACGAAGAGTGGTTACGCCTACATACGCCTTAAGTACTCGGTTTTTTTCCTTGCATGGCTATCTATAGGCACTGAGTTATAGTGTCGTATGTACCTGTATTTTCCATAGCAACCAGATTCAATCGAGAGAGCTTCCAAAGAATTTTGAATGAAGATATCTGTACAAATAAATTAAATTGAAGTGTCTGTTTGTAATTTTAAAATAACAGCTTTTTACTAATTGCATTTTTTTTTATAAAAACATTTTGTACAATTTTTGTCTGTCTGTTTCTGTTATCTTTGAAACCGCTGAACCAATTTTTGACGGGACTTTTACTGGCAGATATCTGATGTTAAAGGGAGTAACTTAGCGTGACTTTTGTAGTTTTAGAAAAAAAAAATGAGGGTTCTGTGCAAAAATATTAAAACCCAAATAAAAATTGTTCACAAAATAAGATTCAAATAGGGAAGTTGTTCTTTTATAATAATTTCACGCGAACGAAGGTCGGGCACAGCTAGTTGCTAATAAATTCTTGCCCTCTAGTAATATTTGAGCCAGGCGATTATTGGGTTGCTTAAATAATGAAGCACTCACATAATTTTAATATTAGACAACTTTAATAAATTACTCATCTTTAATGCATCATTAGATTCGTTGGCATTGAACCAGTCCAATCAGATTTTACATATTAATATTCAAAACGAGTCGTAAGAAATATTCAGACGGGGACATTAACCTTTTGAACGGCAGAGCATAAACGCACGCGCGTGCCCTCCACGCCAAGCCCAAGCCACAATTCCACCTACAATTTTGTCACATGGGTGTGTCGTTTAGCGTACAGGGCACGCGCTTGCTTGTCACGTATATGTGACAGTGGTGGTCAAAAGGTTAAGAAATTTCCCAATGTTTGAACATTGGGCCAACGTTTGCTGTTAAATTATTGTTGCCAACTTTTTGAAGTTCTTTTTAGTTCTAGTCTTTCTACCAATTAAATAACTGGCATTGGCCAAAGGACGTGAGCCAGATTTACCCATTTACGCTCAAGAATAAAGAAGACACGGGAAAATGAAATAACTTGTATTATTTGATAGAGAATAGGGGATATTGAAAATAAAACAAAAAAAAAGTTTTTTTTTTATATTTTCTTAGAAAAAAACATGGCGTGCTCAAATAGGGACACTGGGCACATTCGTATGAAAATGTTTGGTATAAAACGTTAGACCCACATTAGTGGGTCTAACGTTTAGTTTATCTAAAGATAAACAAAGTTTTCATTTTAATAAAGGCGTTGAGGGTAGATTATTTTAAGGAAAGAAACAGACGATCTGATAACCTTCTCCTTTTGGAAGTCTATTAAAAATATATAAGAGAGTTGAGTGTTTCGTGACTCACGGTATGAGCCATATACTAATATATGCATTAATATATTGGACATCTCTCACGCTTTTAAATTCCTTGGAAATGAAATATGACGAACTAATCAACACTAACTTCCGTAAAAATATTCATAACCCTAACTCAAAGGGATGCAACAGTGGTACAGCATAGCTATTCACAAACGCTTCGATTGAATTTCGATTCGACAAGTCGTATGTCTATCTTTTTTTGGAATAACGAAAGCGAGCGAAATAGACATACGACTTTCCGAATCGAAACGTTTGTGAATAGCTATGCTAGTCATGCTATCTATGGTTGGTATCTTGCCTGGCGCCCATTTGGTTGACCAGGATTACTTCGCCTGGACGACGTAGCTGCCTATTGTTAATTGCGCGTCTTAATTAATAACTCTCATGTGACCTGCCGCAAAACTTTGAGAACAGAGCATTTTAAAACTAAACTCTTAGTGATTGTGATTATGTTCATTAATGTGAGAACTCATTGTTTCAAGTTTCCATAACTGTTGTGAAATAAGTTCAACAACGGATTATGACATTAACTTTGAAACGGATAGAATATTTGGTGTCATTGTACGTGAATAATCCGTCATCTAATTCTTTGACACGTGACTTCTCTAAAACTTCTGAAATTGCGGTGATAATCGAGCATGGGCCAGAGCTATGTCCTAAAGAGTTTGTTTTCTGGTTAGGCGCGATCGTGGGGAGGGGGGTCAGAGGGGTCATAAACCCCCCCTCAATCCAAAAATCATACACGCCAAATTGAAATTCCTCCGTCCCAACCAAATTCCTGGCTACGGCCCTGTGTGACCACGGCTGGGACCGCGCCTGTTTCTGGTAACTATCTAAGAGTAAGTTCATGGGCCTTCTGTGCTGAGATATCCTTCTAGAAGCCTTATTTCGTGGAAGACGTTTACTAACTGACCATTGGTATAATAAAATGCTACATACATAAAGGATGTAAACAGACTCTTAACGAAACCGAAAGGCAATTGTTCTCCCCGTCATTGCGATCATTTTTTTGTTCTAGACCATACCTGGGGACCTTCTAGTTACGTACGGAGATATTGGGGGTCAAAGTTCCAACATTTTCTCATTTTTTTTTAAATATACATGTATTTAATGTTATATTTTTACTTTAAACACCTCTAGGACACTCTTACTATTCAATCCATCCATCAGCACAATATTTTGAGTGCGTTACATTGAGTCCTACTGTAAAACGTAACTTTTCACCCCAAAAAAAAAAGTCGTTTCCCAGCACTAATTTTTGCGTAAAGATACTTAGTTTGATGTACATAATGGTTGGTTGACGGCTTCGTGAAGAGTCTGTTTACACCCTGTATAGACCTTCTGCAGTGGAGTTATATTTTAAGAGCAAAAGCTCCTTACGCTAACCAAAAACCTATGAAATGGTTCTCATTGGCGCGCGGGGCGCTTTGAAAATTTTCCTCAAAAGCTTTTTCGGTATTATGTGTGGGTTGCTATTCCATATTATATTATTTACCTAAATATATCGGCGGAATTTGTCCGGTGATGATAATATATCATCCACATATTTTGAGAAACTCAGACTTATGGTAAATCAAAACTCATTTTATTATCATCAAGACTTTTTTCCATGGAATATGATAAAAACTGGTGTTACAATTCGTTTGTTCTTGTATATATATTTATTAATTAGGTAGCTTTAAAGCTACTACAATCTGTCAGATTTCTTTAATAGATTTTTGACCTTATCGCTAAAGCATTCGGTTCAAGGCTGGTTGGGAAAATCTGTCAGTTTCGGGTAGGTTGACCAGCTGGCGTCTATACTTTCAAGGGTGTAGAACGTAATGGAGTCATTTCCTGATCCAGCAGTTAACAGTACTAATATCGTTTTTAGGGGGTTACTAATCATCAACTGATAATGTGCTCACTGCTAGGACACAGGGTTTCTTTATGAGTGGGAGTTAGACAACCATTGTCCGAGCCAGTTGCGGTTTAGTGGATGTCTCTTGACTTTGAATTTTTGGTTTTAGAACATTGTTTCTTCACGTGTATACTCTTAAGGCTTTGTCTTTGCCAAATATTTGCATTTTTATAACCGTATTAATAATAATTAACAGAGTTTTTCGCTTGTCCACAGGAACACCACCTCCAGAGGGCGATATCAGGCACTGGTCTGATTATACCAACGCCTGAGGTATGCCAGGTCAGCGACCTAGAGTTCTACGAGCGATGTTACCCGCCCGATTACAAAATGCCCAAGCAGCACATACATATGCAGCGTAAGTCGATACCTATACAATTTTGTCGTATAATAGCACGATTTTTTCGGAACGTGATATTATGCAGACGTTTCGCGATGTCGTTCGGTAGATAACGTTTTTTTTTGTCTGAGTTATGTAGTTTTTACGACGGTTACTAATTTTTCCTTTGCACGACTAAAACTTCCCTGAGAAGGAGAGGCAACGTTCGTCTGTCGAAGGTCGCAAATTCTGACCGTTGTAAAGTTTAGTTTTCTTCCCGATGTTCTCGTGCATTTGCAGACAGATGTTTGATTTTTTAGACATTCTACGTGCACGTTTAGGCGCTGCGCAAACGTGAATACTTTTGTGTCTTGTGTCGAATTCAAGCTACCAATGATTATTTGATTTCTATAGAACCAGTATGAAATCAGCCACTCCCTACGCAGACGTAAACATTTTTTGTTTCCAGTTGCTTCCACTTTACACATACTCGTTGGCGATCAAAAAGTGTTCAGTGTCGGTAACTGGAAACTAAAAGTCGTCAGTTGAAGACACAAGCAACATTAACTTTCCTTACTACTGAGTTGCGAGTCCGATCGCCGCTACAGGACACAGCTACTACGGTTTCCTGTAATGGTGTGTCGTGTCGGTAACAAAAACTGTAAACGGTTGCGCAGCCGTTTTTCTACTGTTGCGCGTCGTTGGTGCGTGCTTCGGAACGCAACATGATCGGTATTCTATTATTCGTTTGACGTCTCAAAATGACGGCTTATAAGTTTCAATTCGATTAACGTGCGGTTTCGGTATTATTTTAATACTATAATAACGTCATATTCATTGAAATGTAATCGATTATTTAATGAGTAATATTTTTTCTCTCATGTGGCCCACACCATAAATCAGTTTGGTTGACGTGCAATTCACGCGCAACTTACGCGCAGTTCAAAGATTACATGAATACCGTATAACACTCAAACTTGAACTGCAACTGCAATACAACTTAATCGGCGCGTCATAAAATTACGTGAATTAGCCTTCAGACTGTGTGTAGCACCTCTAGATCAAGTTAGAAAGTACAGTATACTCACTATTTCCATGTCTATAACTTGATCGAGAGGGTGATAAAACAATCATTCGGTTGAAAGGAGTCCCATCGACCCTTTATACGGTTTTATTCATAGGTGCTTCCACCCTTATATAAAATATGATATTCTCACCTTTGTCACAACTTCTTACCCCGTATAATTTTAACATTTGGCGGTGTCGTAGCGTGTTTTTCATCTGAGTAACGACTTAAAATTTCCGCTGTGTTACGTTTTTATCCGAATGCCTTTAAGTCTTTTTATGTAAATATGTATAAGTATATGAGGGATGAAGATGGAGGGGGAGTCCAAATAAACGATGGATGGATTGTGTGAGGAATGATATGAAAGAAAAAGGAGTAAATGAGAGCGTCATCATCTGCCTAGCCTTTTCCCAACTATGTTGGGGTCGGCTTCCAGTCTAACCGGATGCAGCTGAATACCAGTATTTTACATGGAGCGACTGCCTATCTGACCTCCACAACCCAGTTACTACTGGGAAATACGATACCCCTTAGTAAGACTGGTTGTCAGACTTTTTGGGCCACTGACTACTTTAACAACTGTCAAAGATCTTCAAATGACAGCCGGGACCAACGGCTTAACGTGCTTTCCGAAGCACGGAGGAAACTCGGTATGTAATGGGTGGTCACCCATCCACAGACCAACCTAGGCAAGCACGGCTTAACCTAAAGATTGACCCGAGCGGCTTTATTATTTAGCCACGAGCTCCTTGAGTAAATGAGAGCGTGACGGTTGAAAAAAAACTAACCACTCCGGGAGTGCCGACAGAAGCGAAAACTTTTTTTTTTCAAGATTCTTCTTTAGTTTTTTACTTATACATTTGACTATGCACTGTATTTTTGGGCTTGTAATATGAAGCAATACGGCTAACTCTGAAACGAAAAGGTGGTCGTTTAACGGTGTCGCGAGTTTAATGGTTTTTCCCCATTTCAAAAATGCCCAACGCGCCTCAAGCTATCACTTCAAAATGTGCTGCACCGGCCCCACGTAACATGGAACAAGGGCAGGAAGAAGATGACGATTTATAAGTTAATATAAAGCCATTATCATTATCATTCTCTTATCACCATGCTCTTATCCCAACTTATTAGCTCTCTTCTCTGCTGTGTTCTTTCCTTCCCACATTTAACCCGTCTGACTTCAAAGCAAGAGTGAACAGGCATCTTCTGGGCACGCTCGTCCCGTCATAGACCTCATCCATCGCTTTCCATCAGGCGGGATCGAGGTCAAGAGCAGGCCCATCTTGTAATAAAATTAGGATCGGCGCTGTATATTTTCTCCTTCTTTACCGAGTTTCCTCCGTGCCTCGGAAATCACGTTAAGCATGTTGGTTCCAGCTGTCATTTGTAGATCTTTGACAGTCGTTACAAGTAATCAGTGGCCCGAAACTTTGACAACGAGTCTTACCAAAGGGTATCGTCAGGGTCAGATAGGCCGTCGCTCCATGTAATATACGGGTATTCAATTGCATCCGGTTAGATTGGAAGCCAACCCCAACATAGTTGGGATAAGGCTGGGCAGATGATGACTCGTCATCTCAGACCCCCCTTTCTCCAGGGCTGCGGGATTGTTTGAAAGAGATACCGCGGCCCTGGAACACAAAGGGCAAGGAAGGAACATGGATGGGTTTTAGTCAGTACAAGTCTGTCACTCCCTTCCGCTCTGCCCAGAGCGGGAGAGGTCATTTGATGATTTCCCATCCGAAAAAAAAACCCCCTTTCTAATCATAATATCATCTTTCACAAAATTCATCTCTAGTTTTTTGTATACTTCATCGTTTGTACAACGCTCTGATCATCATCATCATCATCATCATCAGCCTTATAATGTTCCCACTGCTGGGACTCAGGCCTCCTCTCTTATGAGAGGGAATGGGCTATAATCCACCACGCGGGCCCAGTGCGGATTGGTGGATGTCACATGTCTTCGAATTTTAACGCTCTGATATACTAAGTTATTTTATGAAAATAAATAAATTTACTTACTTGAATTACTATGAGCGTCCCAACGATGTTAAAATGTAATATTCTCCTTTGAAAGTAGAATTTACGATTAATAATATAGTGCTTCATAAATTTTATGATATCAGAAAATAAGCTCCTTAGTTGTTGGAAGCACATCAAAACTCTGTGCCTTCATAACATTCTACTCTCTTAATATACGTGAATTAAATTCTGCGAAAACTGCTTGCTAATAATAGATTTTGAAAATTAATTACGTACGATAATTAGGTTCAAAATAGACTGCTGGCAACTGGCTTTTAAATATAACTTGCGAAGTGTGGGTGGTAATACCACCTCTGGGTATTACGTCGTACTCTTTCGGGGAAAACAGGCTTGCTTGGTTTATGATTTTTTTTTATGCGCTGACGACGCGCGTTTTTGATTAACGCGTCCTCTGCGTGTTATCAACACGTTTTAGCAGGTTGTACTCGTTTGTATCGATACAAACGCAAATGTAACGCGCCTTTGTAGCAATACAGCGCGTTTGTGCCAGCAACGCCATAGTAATACTGTGGTTCTAAATGGCGGCGGGTTTCTTTCTGCGCGATGCGTCGCTACAAACGCACTTTTACAGTGCGTTTTTAGCGATGTATTAGCGCGTTTATAGCGATACAAACGCAAGGATCGTGTGCAAAGGTAACAACGTGATTTCAGTTTTACGTTTGCTGAGCGTCCTGATTGCGTAATACGTGCGTCGTCGGCGCAGAATAAAACGTGGTGTGCAAAGGCCTTAAGAATCTATGACGCATTGTTGTCCGCGAAGGTGGTCGCAAACGCGACTTCTGGGCATGAGGTCCTGAGTTGGATTTACATGTGTGGCATTTCTAATCTGGACTTGTGCCCGGTTTTTTAAATAGGCTCGAAACATAAATTTCGAAATGGGGGTGTCCTATTAAGTACGCCTCTGCTTAACCCATCTGGGATTACAGACGTGAAGTTATCTATACTTCTATATCTTTACTAATATTATAAAGAGGTAACATTTGTTTGTTTGTAAGTTTGTATGTAGGGGTTAATCTCCCCGGAACTAATGATCCAATTCTAAAAATTCTTTCACTGGCAAAAAAGTACATTATTCCTGAGTGCTATATGCTATAAATTATATTTATATCATGCATATTAAGATATCACAATTTTGCGGACGAAGTGCTAGTGTGAAATAAACTCACACTTAACCCTTTCAGTGCCCAGCACCCGACACACGGGTCGAACAATAAATTCGTTCGTTCGCACAACCCGTATCAGTAGCTATGGACACGCTAGTCGGGTTCTGGGTATGGATACAAGTCATCTATAGCTTATTATAACGACGACTCGGATACGGGTTGTGGGCACGCGAACGAATTTCGCGAAGTTTTCGCGAAGTACTGGGCAGTGAATGGGTTAAACATCCAATTCGCTGTAGCTCTACTTAAGATATTAAGGTTAATATATTTCTTAGTTAGATCAAAAGCTGTCTTGAAGCGGTCTCTTTCAGTAACCATTTTCCCTTTCAAACTAAATTAACTATGAACGAGTCAATGACCGAGACGGTCGTTGGTCCTCTTTTCAGTAGAGAACGGATCAATCTTTTGGATTTATCCTGAGTTCGCAACTTCACATGTAGATTAATACATGATTTTGGAAAAACGACTTTAATATCCTCACTTCAATTTCAATTTGCTTTGTACGCGTATTTACTATGTAAGCTTACGTTTTGAATAGTACAATGAGCCTCTCTGAAATCAACAGAAGGTTAAATAGATAATCAATTAAACAAATATAAATTTTAAACGTGAGCAAATTAAGGTGGATGCATCAGGGTAGCCCGCGAAATTCATTTTTTCTTACGTTTTTTGCCGGTAAACGTATGTATTTATTAATAGAATTGTACTTATTAAAATCATCAATACAACCCTTTTTTTTTTCTTCGCATGGGAAATCATCAAATGACTTAAAGCATAGACAGACTTTTGATCATATTAGCTGTGGGCGAAAACTCGTTACCTTATCAGAAAATGCAGTGTGGGTAGACCGATGACCTGAGGCAAGTGGCAATCAAACATTTCAAAACCTTACTTATTGATTGACTAAAGCTTTGCGGTAGATCACGGCAATCAATACATTTCTGACAAGGCTCTTTTTTTACCCGGATGGGTAGTCATCAAATGACTCTTCCCGCTCTGGGCGGAGCAGAAGGGAGTGTCAGACTTGTACTGACTAAAACCCATCCATGTTCCTTCCTTGCCCTTTGTGTTCCAGGGCCGCGGTATCTCTTTCGAACAGTCCCGCAGCCCTGGCAGATCAATACAACCCCTTTAAGTTCATTTTAACATAGTTCAGTTTAATGATTTTAACCCAACCTAACCTTAATTTGCTTATGATTAAAATTGATATTTGTTTAATGGAACCGACATTTATTGGAAACATGGATTTGTATAGTGTGGAAGGTACGATTATGTTGAGTCTAAACGTTTTTAGGCGAGATATCCTATCTGCGAAAACGTTTAGGCGTTAGGCTTACGTCATAGACGAGGCTTAAAAGCAATAAGGTCTTATTTTTGCTAATTCAAGGCTTATCTGGAGGCACGAGCGTTCGAAACTGTGCCTTCACGTTGTTATAAAAAAATAGTTGTCTGTAAAGTCGGTTTACGGACGCTAATTTTACGTGATAACGTCATAAGAAAACATTGATGAAAATTTGCATACTTTTATAAATTGAATTGAATTATTATCACTGAATTATCATTATTTTTATACATAGATGCGTCACAAGCTGAACGCTTCGGCCGATCGTGCCTCTCTACCGCTTGTTCTGCGCTCTCGCTTCCACGCTCGGCTCAGGCGGAACGTGACACTTTTTCGTGCGTGCAGCCGGGCGTTCATCGATTTATAAGACGTTATCACGTCAAAAAATACATAATAAGCTCCCACTGCTGAGTCTTTTATAAAGGGTGTAAACAGACTCTTAACGAAGCCGAAAGGCACTAGTTCTCCCCATCATTGCGATCATGTTTTTGCTCCAGACCATACCTGAGAACCTTCTAGTTTCGGAGATATTGGGGGTCAAAGTTTCAACTTTTCACAAGGTTTTTCTTAAATACATGTTTCTTAAATGTATTTTTTTTACTTAAGACACCTTCACGACCCGCGTACTATTCAATCCATCCATCAGCACAATGTTTTGAATGTGTTACATGGAGTCCTACCGTAAAACGTGATTTTTCACCCCAAAACAAAAAGTGGTTTCCCAGCAATAATTTTTGCGTAAAGTTACTTAGTTTTATGTACATAATGGTTGGTTGACGGCTCCGTGAAGAGTCTGTTTACACCCTGTATGTATGTATGTTTTGTTTGCACATGAGCAATAAACTCAACGATATGACAGGGTATTATTCAATCACTGACACACACAGACATTCACAGACAATATTCCCCAATCCCACTTTGTATAAACCCATTTGAATGGCTAATGTAGACATGCTGTGGCCCTCAGATAGGTGGGTTATTCAGGGCTGGTGAGTCCATTTCACCTGAGCTAAATACATTATTATGAGCAGGCCCGGTAGGGAACCGAATCGGTTAGGTTTGTGGGTAAAGCACCAGTCTCACTGGAAGCGACTAGCTATCAAACCCACGTTTTTCTCGCTCAAGAAACATTTAAGACTAGCTTATGCCCGTCGCTTCGCCCGAGTGGTGTTCAGCAATTTTCCAACTGGATCGTACTACCGGGATAAAAACCGGTTTATAAACTGTGTGCCAAATTTCATCCAAATCCGTTTCATTAGTTTTTTCGTTAAAGAGTAAGAAACAACCACCCTCACAAACTTTCGCATTTTGAAGTGAAAACTTCTTTAACGGCGTTGTGCACTTTTTGGGATGGGTAAAAACTGTTAAACTCGCGTCAGATCCTCAGATCCAATCCGGCGGCGCAGGGTGCTTGCGCGAGTGTGCGTGTAGTTTAAGATAGATGGCGTTGTTTCAAGTTTTCACTCCTGCCGGCACTCCCGGAGTGCAACCCGTCTTTTTTTAATAGTAGTTGATTTTAGATTTCGTATAAATTAGATTGAGACATGTATTCATTACTGATCCCTGACTGTACACACCGATTTACACAGCAATTAGGTACTCGTTTGTCACAGCTACATGAGCTATAAAAGAGAGATTACACGCTGATAAACTCTCACTTAGTATCAGCGATTAATCGCGTTTAGTTCCTAGCTTTACTCGCCTCTCGCTAAACGCCTTCGGTGGCACACGTGCTTAATCTTTTTTACTGCCAAAATAGGTCGTACCTAAAGGGGTAAAGCCCTTTCTGCCTGAGGTTATAATATGAGCTAAGTGGATGTATTAATCTAGTTACGTGTGTGGGGATGGGAAGAATGGCTTTATTGTCTCTAGTCTAGGAACTGAATTGAATTGGGCGATTTGGTTCTGTAAGTGCGTCCATTTTATTAAACTTCTTTTTACGTAACCACCATTCATATTATTATTCTGCTAAAGTGACTATTTTGAGCCCCCTGTTTCATGCAGAAAGATTCTATGCGGCATAGCTTGTATTAGTGAAAGTTTAAAAAAGTCTGTATTTGAGCCCAGTTGTTGGCAATAGCTTCACCCCTTATATAATTGGACTAAGCGGAATGTGGGTGTAGTAGATAACTATCTACGGTCCCGGTCAGGGAAAGCCGGCATGATGATATGTGTAAAAAAAAAGTATAACTCCCAGTCGTAGCTAGGCTCTATCACTTCACTATCACTACATATTATAAAACAAAGTCCTCCGCCGCGTCTGTCTGTCTGTTCGCGATAAACTTAAAAACTTCTGCACCGATTTTTATGCTATTTTCACCAATGGATAGATTGGTTCTCGAGGAAGGTTTTAGTATATAATTTGTAAAGTTTTTGTTGCGGGAACGGGATCAAAATTTCATGATTACTTTTCGCGGGTATCAGCTAGTACAGTATATTAACGAATTTTTAATAGTCTTAGCGTTCCTCCGACTTCTATATTCTATACACCGTGACTTTTTAGTTGTTTTACAAAGGTCTACTCAATGTATCCGACATAAAATACTCTATGCGCGATTATTTCTATTTTACCATTAATTAAGATAATAGGTACGAAGAAAAATAAATGAATTATGAACCATCCTGTTAATAATGTTTACGTGTCAAACGGTGGAACATACCTACCCAGCGCACGAGTAGAGTAGATCATCGCTCGCAACGGGTGTTTCAACTACGTCATGCGTCATAATAACTTTTTTTTCTAACTTGTCGTAATATTCAATAATGTTTTTGTGTTTAAATTATTCAAATCTCATAAATACCAATTTAATGAATGTTTAGTAGTCATCCACATGAATTGGGCTGCCTTTGTAAGACGACAAAAAAATCACGGTGTATAGAAACAGTCGATACTACAACGTTTGCGCTAAAAACTTTTTTACTTTATATACAATATTTTATCCGATACCACCATATTCTGTAGTTTACCCTAAGGCAGCCAATCTTCCCCAAATTGGCGAGAAATTCACGGAAAATGATTTATCATTCGCATGAAAATTGAGTTTCGCAGAATCACTACAATTTGACTTCCTCGTTGGTCGAGTGGTCGCAAGTGCGACTGCTGAGCGTGAGGTCCTGGGTTCGATTCCCAGGTCGGGCAAAGTGCCATTGGGTTTTTCCATCAGGAATTTCTCAGTAGCCACGGAGTCTGGATTTGTGCCCGGTTGATGGCAATAGGCTTGCCCCCTATTACATGGGACTTAAACATAACTGGCGAAATGTGGGTGTACTATTAGGTACACCTCCGCCTAACCCTACGGCGATTACAGGCGTGATGTTACGAGTATGTGCAATGTTACTACAATTTGCTAATGCAACCAGTTCAAGGATCGATGGAGCCTATATTGAAATAGGTCACGCGTGTTTCAGGATAGGCTAACTCTATTACTGGGTTTCCATATATATGACACTATGTGAAACTAGCACGTTCCATGCGATCGAATTTTGTCAGCCTTTCAAAGCAGCTGCAGTTGAGTGTATGATTGATTGTGCAGTAGTAGAACTTTTGAGGGCACGGTTGGCGCAGTGGCTGAGTGATCGACTGCTGCGCTGCGTGTCGCGGGTTCGATCCCCGAACGGAACTAAATTTTTTATGGCGTACAGATGATAGTTGTTCCGAGTCTGGCTGTTTGTGTATGTAAGTTTAAATGTTATTAAACGCATCTATGATACAGGAGAAATTCCTAGTGAGCTACGATTTTAAAGAAGAAACTGAAGGATCCGTAAAGACTGTCATTTGTAGATCTTTGACAGTCGTTACGAGTAATCATTTTCGAAACCATTTCGTTTTCAGCTGAAAAAAAACTTGTAAAAACTAAAGATTTTCGGTCGGCTCCTGCCGCTTGTAATGATAACTTAATATACTACTACTTTCAAACAAACAAGTTCAGTTATAACAAGTACACGTATACAATCACTGTTAAATCACAATCGTAACAATCATTTCTAGCTCCGTCAAATAAAGAGAGACCACCAATAATGACCAATAATGATGACCTTACGTTTCTGTTCAATCAAATAAATTTATAATATTTGCATACGCGACGTTACAGTCAATGTTGTGGATTTCGTATAGCTGCGGTGATGTAGTTTTGACATAGAGTGGAACTAGATGTGGCCTGTTTCAAAGAAGCTTCCAGCGTACTTCTTTTTTCAATCGAGGAAAGTTGAAGACTGAACCGGAAAGTTCTTTGCAGGGAGTAAGGTTGGCCCAAGGCTGCGGGACTGTTCGAAAGAGATACCGCGGCCCTGGAACACAAAGGGCTAGGAAGGAACATGGATGGGTTTTAGTCAGTACAAGTGACACTCCCTTCCGCTCTGCCCAAAGCGGGAGAAGTCATGAGATGATTTCCCATCCGAAAAAAAAAAATGGGAGTAAGGTTGGTCCTAAGTACAAAATTACAAATGAATTGATCTTGTGTTGTTCTTATGGTACTTTTTCACGTTTTATAGACTAAACGGATATGGATGACATTTGGCCCAAAGGTAGAAAATGGGATATTGTTTATCCTGGTAATACGTTCTGTAGGATAAATTCGCACCTCTACGAATCCACGAGCGAATCCGCAGGTGAAAGATAGTCTTGATAAAGTCTTAATAATCCACAATTTAAAAAAAAAATTGAAAGGAATTTCCTTTCTAAATAGGTGAAAATATCATGATTGGTGAAACCCTGGGTTCCGAAATTAAGGGGATACAGAAACTCTCTCTAAAAACCTTGATCAATCAAATATCCTTTCGCTAAGCTACAAAAGTATTCTATATGGTAATCTAGAATTAACTATTTCTGTACATATTCAAACTAATCCTCTTAGCTTGTAAAGCCTCTGTGGGCTTTGCACGGTTTTATTTCAAATACCCTTTATTTGCTCACAAAATTTTTCATTTGTGAAAAATACTGATCATGATAGCAACGATGGAGGATTATGTAAAAGATGATATGGTTCGAATGAGACCTATAGGACGTCAAATAAAGATCACCAAATAAATTGGACCAAGGGCAGAAGGGTCCAGATGATGGGGAAGGCTGGGCCAATCATTATCTGCAGCATTTTCCCAACTATGTTGAGTTCGGTTTCCAGACCATCCGGATACTGCTGAATACCAGTATTTTACATGGAGCGACTGCCTATCTGACCTCCACAACCCAGTTAGTACACGGTAATTCGATAAAGAAAAGCTAAAAGTCTTCTTCTCATACAGAGTAGAAACGTATCCTCATTACAATAAAGGGTGTAAAAATACTCTTAACGATGCCGAAAGGCACTTGTTCTCCCCGTCATTGCGATATTTTGTTTGTTCCATACCATACCTGGGAACCTTCTAGTTATGGAGATATTGGGGTTCAAAGTTCCAACTTTAAAACAAGTTTTTTTTTAATGCACGAGTTTAATGTTTTTTTTTTACTTGAGACACCTTCACGCACCCATACTATAGAATCCATCCATCAGCACAATGTTTTGAATGCGTTACATTGAGTCCTGCCGTAAAACGTGATTTTTCACCCCAAAAAAAAAGTTTTTCCGTAGTTACTTAGTTTGATGTACAGAATGCTTGGTTGACGGCTTCGTAAAGAGTCCGTTTACACCCTGTATTTATTACTTCCTTGTTGCAGTATTCGCTTCTACACCACATCCAGTTTCTAAATATCTGTCATCATTAAGATCAAACAATACTACATACATTCGCTGTAACCTTTATTGCTCAGTAAATAAAGTTCAAAATCGTTATCATCTATTGCAAAACAGTTCTAGATAATAGTTGACATTGATTGGTGAGCCTTATTAGAAAGGATTATAACCTTTATCAGGTTTTTATTCTGATGACGTTGCTCTTGCCGTTTTTCTTTGTCTATTTATTCATAGAAAGCTTTGTGAGTGTCAGATATCCACTAAGATCAATCAATCAATGTACAGAATGATTAATTAATCCAAAAAATCATTTATTACTTGTGACGTCACATATTTTCTAATATTACGTAATAGTCCTTGCAATTAGTTTAGTTTTTACATACATACATACAAAAAACACACGCCTTTTTGCCATAGGGGTAGGCAAAAACCACAGAACGCCACCTGCTACGATCCTTACATAGTCCTCTTGCCTCGTCCACGTTCATACATCTGGTCTTCTACGCACCTGACTTCTTAAGAACCTCACCAATGAGGTCAGCGTATGTCCTTCTAGGGCGTCTCCTCCCGGCGTTGCCACTCACATCTGCCTTGTAAATACCTTTAGTTAAAACATATCTGCCTCGTTGGTCTAATTGGCAAACGCGACTGCTGAGTATGAGGTCCTAAGTTCTTAATTTCCAGGTCGGGCGAGGTCTTATTGCATTTTTTCTTCGGAAATTCCTCAGTAGCATTTCGAAGTCTGCACTTATGCTAGATTGACCAAAGGCCTGCCCCCTATTTAAAAAATGTAGTTTTTTTCTATTTCGTGTAACTTGTCAAGTACGTGGAATAGGAATTTAACATTTTGGTATATTTAATTCATCTATTTTGTTAAAAAAAGGAGTAAATTCGTTTTGGCACATACGTCGTTTTATTCTGAGCGCACGCAAATTATAGCTATCTCTCTTGCATCCTTTTCGCTCGCTTAGTTGATCAGTCGCCCGATGCGAGGTTTCGAGGTAGCGCCTTAAATGGAACTCAAACATTTCTGTCGAATAGTGGGTGTACTATTAGTGTTGGTACGCCTATGACTATAACCCTTCGGAGATTCAGTCATGGTGTTATACCGCGTGTCACCTAAATAACAACATCATAAGCTTCAAAAATTTCCAGAACTTATATCTCAACGTCTTAATAAGCCACTAATATCAAAGTATGTGATGTCGACGTCGTCCTTGCTATACGAACGGGTTGGCGACCGCAGCCGCCACAGGGTGTCACGTAGTCTGACGTAGTTTGAGAAACTTTAGCTCAGATCAAAGAGCTCACTGAGGTTAATGTAAGAGGAGAAATATCTAGAAGTAACGATATAAGAAAGAAAAAAAACACCTAATTTGGGACATATTATCGGCTTTAATATTGCGGTTTGACAGCTTAGTATAGAAAACTAGCTGACCCCGTAAACATTGTTCTGAAATTATGGTGTGAAATATACTTAACGACCTATTCTCATACCTACCAAATATACATTTTTTTTTTATAAAATCGGTCGAGCCGTTTCGGCGGCGTGCGACCACAAACACCGTTACACGAGATTTTTTTATACTTAAGAAGATTAAGCCGAAACGAACTTAATATTGTTGGCTTCTCAGTAGCCCGAGGTCTGGATTTTATGCATGGCAATTAAATCGTCCCCTGTTGAATGTGATTGAAAGGTAAATGGCTAAGTGTATTATGTATAGGTCACTGTTCCGCAAACTTTTTGTGTTCAAGGTACATCTACAAATTCGGAAAATTTTAGAAGTACACCATAAAAGAAAATATTTTTTTACATAACACTAATCAACATTTCTTTATTAAAGTTTTGCGTCTGTTTAAGTTGGGAGTTTTATCTTTAGTCTCTTAAACTTGAGATTTAATATATACTTATTTTTCCGAGACATACCAACTAATGACAACGGTACACCAATGTGCCGCGGCACACACTTTGCGGAACACTGATGTAGGTGGTTGCAGAAGTGTAACTCTACATCTTAACCCATTCAGTGCCCAGCACCCAGCATATGAGTCGAACAATAATTCGTTTGTTCGCTCAACCCGTATCCGTAGCTATGGACTCGCTAGTCGGGTTCTGGGCATGAATACAAGTCATCTATAGCTTATTATAACGACGACTCGGATACGGGTTGTGGGCACGCGAATGGAGTTTCGTGAAATTTTCGCGAAGTACTGGGCAGTGAATGGGTGTAACGAAAATAAGGACGAGATTCTCAAGTCGACGCATGTTATGTTTTGACATTACATAAATACTTGTTTCTCTTTTCATAAATAATTCCATTCATGCCTTGAGGTTACAAAAAAAGATTCCACGAATAAATATGTCAACACACATCTTCCTTCAAAATGACACGGGTATTGTGAGAAATTAATGAATAATATGTCATCTCGTCCCCTCGGATTTACCAGACGAGTGAGACAAACAAGGTTTTTTGTCACAAGTATGATATTTGTCATTTTAGGGTAAATAATGGTCTGTTGGTCCTGGGGGTTCAAAGTGGCCGCTTTAGTAGCATAATAATAGGATATAGGAATAATATGGATAAAGTAAAATGGTCCTAGACGCAATCAAAAAGGGATGAATGCATGAATGATGTGCATTTGCATGTGGCTGAAATGAGAATGCTTAAGGGCATATGTGGTGTTACGCGAATGGTTAAAATAAGAAATGAGGAAGTCTGAAAGTGGCATCGGTGACTGAAAAGTTGTGTGGTAATCGGTTGTCGTGGTATGGCATGTGATGCGGAGGAATGAAGAAAATATCGTGTGGAAGGTTTTGAGTATGAATGTGGATATAAGTAGAGGAAGACCAAAGAAGCGATGGATGGACTGTGTAAAGAATGATATGGCAATAAAGGAGGTGTCTGATGAGATGATGAGTAACAGAGAAGTATGGAATAAGACATGCTGCGCCGACCGCAAATGAATTGGGAAAAGCGCAAGAGAATGATGATGACGCAGTTAATACTATGAATTGACACTTTGTGACCATTTTACGAATTGAAACGTAATTCATATTATTATCCTATTTATGATACTGCTAAAGCGGTCATTTTAGTCCACCTGGTCCCAGATTGTGAAAAGGCTGATCTTAGCAAATCCACTGTCAAATATAACGATGTTCCGATTGGAGGGTTGACATCAGATTTGAGGACACGTTCCTCTGAGTAGGTTTTCAGAAACAGGAGCTTGATGTCACAAGGTCATCATTCTAGCCTAGTTTTTTGCCCAGTGCTTAAACAAACGATGCTTGCACTACATACCATACAGTTTTATGAGTCTTTTATTAACCTTTTGACCACGTCACTAACGAAAATCTTTGTTCTCCACCCTAAGCAACTGTAAAAAAGTGTTATTTTCGACGTGCCATGCCGTCCATGGCGTCGTGAGCACTTTTTGATTTGACGTCCATAGACGTCCGTGGCGGTCAAAAGGTTAAGTTACTCCACTCAACTTGTCACATAATCATATAGCCTTTTCCCAATTATTTTGGGTTTGGATCGTCTTCCAGTCTAACCGGATGCAGCTGAACGCCAGTATTTTACATGGAGCAACTGCCTGTCTGACCTCCACAACCCAGTTAGTACTGGATTAAACTTAGACTAGACTTGGCACATTATAAAAAAAAAATGAGTGTGCTTTACACCACACGACTGAAGTAAAACTTAAACAAATACCGAACAATCGTCTGTCAAATTAAAAAACGTAACTCTGTCTCTTTCTATCTTCACTAACTTATATCTAGGGAGATATAAGTTAGTGAAGTTGAGCCTCTCAACTTCCGTTTGCCTCGTAACGTTACACATTCACCAGCTTAGTCACAAGCCAAGCGTGCCTAAAGAAGTTTTACTCCAAAAATCCCTTCGCGGAAACCGTTTACGCTTTTTAGCGACTGCAGTATGTAAACAAGGGTTCCACGCGCGCCTCAATGAGATGTCAGCAAACGGGAAGGGGCCCGCAAGGGCCAATGTCTGCCAGGGCTGCGGGACTGTTCGAAAGAGATACCGCGGCCCTGGAACACAAAGGGCAAGGAAGGAACATGGATGGGTTTTAGTCAGTACAAGTCTGACACTCCCGTCCGCTCTGCACGGAGCGGGAGAAGTCATTAGATGATATCCCATCCGAAAAAAAAAGGGATTGTCCTTCTCTTTGACCTTAACCAGTACACCTGCTGCATCTGAATCCATCTTTCACTCGAAAACTTAATTCAAAGAAACTACAACAACAATACACCGGACGTGCGATGTAACGCCATATGCCGCGCACCATCTGTCTGTATGTATAGGGTGTAAACGGAGGCTACAACGAAGCCGTCAACCAAGCATTCTGTACATCGAACTAAGTAACTTTTTACGTTTTACGGTAGGACTGAATGTAACGTATTCAAAACATTGTGCTGATGGATGGATTAAATAGTACGGGAGTTGTGAAGGTGCCTTAAGTAAAAAAATACATTTAAAACATGTATTTAAAAAAAAAACTTGTGAAAAAGTTGGAACTTTGACCCCAAATATCTCCGTAACTAGAAGGTTCCCAGGTATGGTCTAGAACAGAAAATGATCGCAATGACGGGGAGAACAAGTGCCTTTCGGCTTCGTTAAGTCTTTTTACATCCTTTATGTACTTATGTACAGCTCGTTACTTGGAAACGACCGTATCGATAAACAGTGTCTAATGTGATGCGTGGTGCATCTTAACAATCAACTCCAAGCGGTGAGGAAAAACATCGTGAGAAAAAACATGTGCTGTTTCCCTAAATTCGATTCACCAAACCGCACTGGGGTTGCGTGGTGGATAACAGCCCTCTCCCTTTGACCGCTCACAGAAATAAAGCCTGTGTCGGAAGGGGTGGGAGGAGCATTCAATTCTGATTGTTCTTTTTAAACTTCAACCTGCGAAATCCAATTGTTATTTACAACCTTCTTTGTCTGTTGTTTAAGTTTAACTCATAATTACTGAACAACACAATTTCGCGTAAAGCTTGAAGTCCCGAAATAGCACATTATCGTGCCTTTTACTAGGCATATAAAATTGATCCCTCATAATAATACAATGCACAGCCACGTGCAATAGCTTTGCCCAAATTAATTACAGTGTTTCATAATTAAATATTGAAACCTATTTTAATTAGAATTACAACGGACGCCCACAAACATACCGCCGATTTCAACAGTACCGGTTCGTATAGTATAACAATTTTCATTTTAAACGAAGTCGGCTGCACAGTCGAAAATACTGCTTAAATACCTGGAGCTATATTTAATCCGGTCGCACCCAAAGGACAGGTCGTCAATAGTTCTGGTTGAATGCTTCGGTTAAAAGCTTTTTCGTATATATGTAGATAGGTGTGTAATAATGCTATAAAATTCTGTTTGTGTGATTTTAATCGCGTTAGTCTGTGCGGGTGATGGGCACACAGAGGAAGTAGCATGTGGAGTGCTTCGCTCTAACGCGTCAAAACTGGTGTAGTTTCTGTTTCGATCATTCATTCTGAAAATCGTAGGTATTGGTGCATGCTGGATTAGGGAGCTCACTCTTCTCAGTTTGAACACTTCTTCGCGCGACCTAAGTGCAGTGGTTGTATGCACGACGGCCAATCAAACTTTAGAAAACCAGTTTATGCGGATCTCTCATTGTATAGGAAATCTATTCAAAGCCAGACCATTTTATACTGGAAATGTACAGCTTCATGTGCCGCCGTGTGTACAGTCACCCTCGCCAGCACATCAAGTTACTACCAACTGTCAATTTTTTCCAAATGATTTGAAACCCTAAAATGTTTATGGGTAAGTTCAAAACCGAATAATAAAATTTCACATCATCTCATATCATCTGATTGCATTAAAAAATTACAAGTCCGCCATCTTTGGAATTCCGCCATATTGGATTTAGAACGATGTCACTTAGCTAACCATGCATTGCCATCCAAACTAAACATGTATGCAATATTTTTAGCTCAATCTGAAACCGGGAAGTGGGTCAATTTAACTTCTAAGATTTTTTTACATAGTTACACGTGAAGTGCATAAAAGCGTGTTAAAAACGCCATCGACTTCGCGATTAACGTGGCCACCTACTAGGGCCAAAAAACTTGAAAATTAAAACCATCTATACGAACGATAAAGAAGAACCGGTTTGTCCGTCTTCTTTTCTGCAAAACAAACACGATATTAATATTAAAGTCAACATTTACCTTTTAAAATAGAACTGAAACGTAGTCACGAAATACATAAGCAAGTTTAAATACTAACGAAATACAGTTTTAACATAAACATTACCGTAGTAAGCACTAGTTAGTAGTTTATACTCGTAGAGTTTGGAAAACATTAACGGAAAATTTCATACATGACGCTACTCTATAGTTTTCGTTGTATGAATAAGTTTTTGTTTAATTAGTACCGTTCAAGCACTGGGAATAAGGAAAACTATTGAGTTTTTATTTTAGTTATTTGTATACATGGACATATTTTTCAGGTATCTTTTGGAAAGTGTATACAAATAGGAAAAATCGATTTACTGGTGTACGTACTAACAGCATTGATATTGTAGTAGAACTATACAATGTTTAGAAGAACTCATCGGACGCCAAAGGACTTGATGCTTATAATGCTTTCTTGCTGACGTAAGAGGTCACAAAAATAGTATGAACTTGCCTCTTGTTCTTCTTTGCCAGTTCAAGGTCAAACTGAAACCGACGGCCACATGGGGTCTACTGCGCACCCTGAACAGTCAGTCCCGCTATCACCTTTGCGGACTGGTTCCATGTTAACTATTCTCATCCAATTGGTGCCGACACGAAATACCTAAATAAACATTAATCCCTCGGGGTCGCGGCAGGCCATGAAGGAGATGGCAGGACGAACTGGATTAGTTCCGTCCGAACTGGAAGGAGGACGCGCGGGCTCGCGAGAGGTGGAAGGAGAGGAGGGAGGTCTTTGCCCAGGAGTGGAACACACCAGGCTAGAAAAAAAAAAATTTTATAAATTAAGTGACACGTACTTTTTCTGTGTGACTAACGTAGCTATTAGTTTTTAACTCATTAGTCGCGTACTTTTCGCAATTCCCATAGCTGTGGACGACTGAGTTGAACACTCCATAAATGTGTATTTTATGCTCAACTAACGTGGGTAATGCCTTTGAATCTACATATTACTAGCTGTCCCGCGCAACTTCGTCTGCGTAAAACCTAGATAACGACTGCAGCGCCATCTGTCGGGCTGATTTGTGAATCTAAACCATCCAGGGTGCCACCCAAAGGCATACAAAAAAAATCATTCAAATCGGTCCAGCCGTTTAGGAGGAGTTCAGTGACATACACACGCACAGTAGAATTATATATATAAAGATAAGCATCAAGCGACTTTGTGTTTGTAAACGATAGACGGACAAGCGAGCGGAGCTTTAGCTCGTCGACCTTTTTTCTCATATTATTACACCCACAAAATGAAAGCGAGTTCAACGTCACTACTGTTCTTTTTTTTCAAATCTTACAGTTGTAGAGGTGCACAGAAATGCGTACGTTTTACGGTGAAATGATTTTCACCATACACCCACATGTAGCCAGTTATATTTAAGACCCATAGGCGAAAAAAAAAACCCAAAATACCCCCATGACCCCTGTATTATTCAATGCATCTATCAGCACACTGTTTAGAGTACGTTACACCCCAAAATTAAAGTCTTTTCCCAGCAATAATTTTTGCGTAGTGTTACTTAAAAGTTTGATGTACACCAAACATGTGCATGTGTTTGTATTGTTGTTTGTGTGTTGTTTGTGTTTGATGTTTGTGTTTGTTGTTTGTTGTTGTTTGTGTGTTTGTGTGTTTGTGTTTGTGAACTCACATATAAGGTTCCATTAAAATAGATGGACAAACTTTTAGAAAACATTCAGACCACCAAAATAAGGACAATGGTAAAAAAAAAGTAAGAAAAATGCATTAGATAACTTACAAGAAAAAAAAAACAGCTAACGAAAATACACTAAAAATGCCGGGAATTTATTATTTTAGGTCAAAATAAAGTCACTTTAATCAGTGTTTTTCTGCGTGGATATCTTTGGTTGGTCGTACTGAACACTGTGTTAAAATTTGTCCATCTATTTTAATGGGACCTTATATAGAATTCTATAGTTATACTAGCTGACCCCGCAGACGTTCTGCCATGTAAATTTGATGTGAAATATACTTTACGACCTCTTCTCATACCTACCAAATAAATATACATCAAAAATCGGTCGAACCGTTTCTTTGGGGATTTAAAGTCCTTGTTAATTTATGATGTTATACTCCAGATGCAAGCAATGATTAGTACCTGTGGTAACTATGGATGCATCATCGTCTAGAGCCCGACTTCACCAATTGCCACTCTTTGTTTTTACCAGTCTTGACTCTCTTGTAATCAGCCTCATCCGGGGTTTGCCCGCGGGTTTAGACCTAAAACAAAAACACTCATATCCCAAAACATTCATTTGCATAAAAACGTATATTACAAACGACTTTTTATTGTAATATCTATTGAAGCATACGAGTACTCGTGCAAATAAATAATAATATCCACATAGTTTCGATCCCCGTGCCTCCACATGTGGGCGGTACACGTGGACGGGGAGTTTCCGCTCCCGTTGCCGGAAAATGATTGCATCCTCTCCGGTTTTAATTGGACATTTTGTTAAACGATATATGGAAACATGAGACAGATTTCAGCAAAATATTCAGGTTGATAATCACGACTGATATTATATCACTGAAAATATACATGTTATTATTCGCTTGACAACTTTCATTACAGAACAAAAACCTATTTTACTTTGAGAGACCAATCTGAACAGGGGAACGTGTGCTGTCTTAACCAGCCTATAAAGTTCTTACTGCAGGGGTACAGGCAGGGCCCTGCCAGGGCTGCGGGACTGTTCGAAAGAGATACCGCGGCCCTAGAACACAAAGGTCAAGGAAAGAACATGGATAGGTTTTAGTCAGTACAAGTCTGACACTCCTTTCTGCTCTGCCCAGAGCGGGAGAAGTCATTTGATGAGTTCCCATCCGAAAAAAAAGGGGTACAGGGCCTCGTCTCACTGAGAAGCAATGGCCCAATCTCAATGGCAGTAATGGCCCTACTTGGGCCCAGTGTGGGTTGGTAATGTTTAGAACATGAAGTAAGAACTTACAACCAGTCTTTCCAAGGGAATCTTGTGTTACCTATTAACTGATTTGTGGAAGATTAGCAGTCGCTTTGTGTAACATACTGTAACCTGAACATGATAGTCTTATCAGATATGTGCCAAATATTGCCAATACAAGAATCAACGTCACCGTTAAGTTTCCAAGGAAACTTAGCAACAATCATAGGCGCGCAGATCTTGAAGTCATAATCGTGAAAACAATTGGTACAGATTCTAGTAAGCACAGACGGATATGAAGGTAGAATTGACCATGTTTGGTGGTTTTCAGCCCCATTTCCAAGATCCGACTTCAATAGTTAACGAGATTATACCTGAGATGACTGATCAAGCTATACACAACTAGTTTATGCGGATCTCTCATTATACAGAAAATATATACAAAGCGAGGCCACGTTATACTGAAATGGAAAGCTGTATGTGCCGTGTGTACGTGTAAAAAGTTCTATAGAGACACTTCACCATCGCCCATTCGGTAGCCGGAGCGTATGAAAAGGGACTAAATGAGAATCCTATACCTATGTATGTGTATGTTTAATTAAAAGGGTTCAAGTTCGCAGACAGGCGATCGATTTCATGTCGAACTTGTCTGGTATGTGCTTAATAAAAATGTATAAGCTTTCATAGTGTAGGACCAGACGAAATTCTGCGAATTAATTAGTCAAACAGAATCGGTAATTAAACGTACGTAAGTGAAATGTAAGGTGTAATGTAAATGTAATGTACCGTAAGGTGGGTGGGACGCGCTCAGGCTCGGTGGAGTGACGATCTTCGCAGAGTGGCTGGTAGCAACTGGATGAGAGTTGCTGAGAATCGAGTTGAGTGGCGTGCGTTTGAGAAGGCTTATGTCCAGCTGTGGACTGCTATAGGCTGATGATGATGATTATGATGTGAAATGTATACTTAATAATATGTGCCAATCAGTTAATTGGTAGCGAGGTGAGTATCCAAGGTTTGTTGGTCGATTTGTTTAGGTTATAAAGTAAGGTAAGCTTAACTGTTCATTTTACATACTGATAGTGTTAGCTCTTTGGTCGACTCATCAACATGTAAAATTCTCTCAGCTATGAGCTAAGCAAAAGCTAATTTATCCGTGTTTTTGGTCGAAACTAGCTAGGCATAATACCAGATGGCAATCATGAAGGCTTTTTAACAAGTTCATTGCCAAGCCAAAATGCTGAACTTACCTAGGGAAGAATTTTTTTTTTGCTCTGGTATTTGTTTTGGCCACTTGTGGTCAACCACCGCACCGCAGTACAGGTCGCTTCACGCGACGTCGGTTGATGTGGCAATGAACGTGTTAAGTACATCTCCTTATTATAGGATCGGGTTTGAATCATTTTGACGATGGCATATGTACGTAGGTTCCTACCTATACATAATTCACTTTAACGATGGCAAGAGACCGGACGGCATGTCTTTGTTTCCTTGGAAGATGGGTAGGCCTTTAGTGTGGGACGCAACATGCGTCGATACTCTTGCGCCATCCCATCTTCCAAGCTCATCGTGCTGTGCTGGTGCTGCCGCTGCGGCTGCAGAGAACCTCAAGCGGCGTAAATATAGAAACCTGTGTGGTAACTATATTTTCGAGCCGTTTGGGGTTGAAACTCTAGGGCCGTGGGGTCCGAGTGCTCATAGCCTATTTAAGGAAATTTCGAAACGCCTAGTTGACGCTTCCCGTGACCCAAGGGCTGGCTTTTACTTTGGCCAGAGGCTAAGTGCTGCCATACAACGTGGCAACGCCGCCAGTCTCTTGGGCACATTACCATCTGACAGCGTTGAGGAGGAGTTTTTCGATGCCCTTTTATAGTTTGTTGTTAGTTTATCTATTTTAGTTTAATAGTTTTTAATTATCAATGTATATAGTTAATACAATAATAAACTCCTATTCACTTTAAACGATAATACATTTTTTTACGTAGATCCTTTTAGTTCCCTATGCGTGGGTATTAAAGGTATAAGTATGAGATCTAATCTTAAAGTGAAAAAAATCTAGACATAAAGCGTTCTGAAAACGCTTTAAATATCACACTATTAATCTTGAAGAAAGAGACTGTCAAACATGTGACAGGGACAACGCACTATCAGGTCGAACTTTTTGTAAAATTCGATCAGTCATATTCACGGCATGTCTTTAACTCGACTATTGGAGCCACTGACACTGGTATGCTTCATTTGTCGCTGTAACAATAGTAACCGGTTATTTACCCCTTATTATATAGCTACGTTGTATATAGAACTAGATATTAACTTTTTACTGCTACTGAGAGTCGCCACTATGAAAACCGCACTCGTTTTATACTGCTATTGAGTTAGGGTCCGTAATGAAACAAGAAAGTGCTTAAACGTACGCAATAAAAATATTTTATCAGATAATTATTATAGGTGACGCTTGCCAATTAAAATAACCAATAGTTTCCATCTCTAATCTTTAAGAGACAGTTTAACTCTTTCAGGCTTGGTGGTTAGTTTTCTAACCACTCATTCTAGGTTGTTTAAAAATATTTCCACGTCATTTATCGACACTTTTTTTTTAATATTTATATATATATATATATATATATATATTTGCGCTGGAAAAGGACAAGATTAGCCTCTGATGATTGTTTTTGATAATGGGAGATAACACATCACTGGATGTGCAAATCGAAAAGAGATGACATATATCAACAAATCTGATTAAAGCTCTAAGGCTGACAGCAGATACAATCACAAAAAAAGAAAAAAAAAATGCGCTTGACTATTATTGTTTTTAAAGTCAATGTTGACCGTATGCCGTTACCCCCTTATTCCTCAAAAGCCTTTTGTGGTATTTTGGTAAAATATTTTTTTTTCATAATCATTAAACCCTAACTAAACCAAGTGTCCAATTGTTTTATTTATAAAGTCATCTTATTAAAAGTGTGACTGAAAGATTTAAGATTGCGTTTTAGTTTGAATATTTGTTGGTTTCTACATACGGGGTAGCTGAGTCGAGTTATTGACGGATGCGGATAGGAGATCGATCGAACGATATGTAGCTGTCTTTCTACTTCTATTTCGTGTGATTCGTGTCTTCTTTCGTTAACCTAACCTTGGGGCTTCCGCAAGGTTAGACCTGGTGACGAGAGCTTTTATGCCGCCCATAGGCCTAGTGACTTCGTGACAAGGCTTTATTTCAAGGATCATGATTGGATTGGATATAATTCATAGGAGGTAAATTGGGGCGGTATAAAAGGGTTACATAATTTAAATTGAAACAAGCGGCATCTTGTTTTTTCACCGATGTACAGGCCGAGCTGTAATACATTTCTCAAAATATTTTACAAATAGCAAGCAACCCCCGTCTTTTGACAGGGATCTTTTATCACGCCAAAGTTCCTTGTATCACTGTATAATTGTATATGTTCTGTTTTTATCCATAGACTGCGTTATACCATAAAAAATGGACTTCAAAACCAAAACGAATGCCTAAAGAAACAATATTTTGCAAAAAGACTGCATGTGGTTACAGAACTCTTATTCTATACTCGAGACGACATTTACTCCTCACATTTTTTTTCATCATCCCGGCTTCCATTAGTCATCAGGCAGCATTCTACCTCGTTGGAATCTTGTCAAGTATTCGGTTAACGAACGTACCGTACTGTATATGTTAATTTTAAATAGCCCTTACGCCGCAGTACCTTTTGAAAGTTCGTTTTAATGTAGGTCATTTTTTTTGTTGTTCCTTAATTACTTCCGAGTTTACCTACTGTATTTTGTATGAAATGTTTGTGAAAAGATTTTAGTGGGGTTATTTTTGTAGTGTTTTGTTTTATAGTTAGCCTGTTTTTAGGTTATTTTCTGCTGTTTCTTTGTTAAAAATAAATCAATCAACGGAATAACACAACCTATGAACTCAATATCGGATGGGAAATCTTCAAATGACTTCTCCCGCCCTGGGCAGACCGGAAGGGAGTGTCAGACTTGTACTGACTAAAACCCAACATGTTCCTTCCTTGCCCTTTGTGCTCCAGGGCCGCGGTATCTCTTTCGAACAGTCCCGCAGTCCTGGCTCAATATCGACGCCTTAGAGTGAAAACCTCGTAAGTGTAAATGAAGTAGTAGTAGAAGTTACTTCTTCTACACTTACGAGGTTTTCATTTTAAGGCGTCGATAGGCGGTTTTTTTCGGTCAGCAGCTACGACTTCGAATTTAATCAACGAATCTGAACGTGATCAGCGAATCTAAACCACGTCCAAGAGCTGTCAATGTTATAATTGCTATGATTTTTTTTTTTTCCTTTTTTTTTTTAGGGACATTTATAATTGCAATGCGTATGTCAGTCCCATCGTAACCTAAATACACATTGTTCATATCTGGGCCATGAACCTGAACAGACTCTTCGCATCTATGGAATATTGACACCATCTTTTCAACGTGTTTTAGAAATCCTTAGCTCTAAGTATTTCTTAACAGAATATCTAAATACGAGAACCTACGTATTATCTCGATGCTAAAGATATTTAGTCGTAAAAACAATAATTTTCTATATTAATATTATAAAGAGGAAAGATTTGTATTTTTGTATGTAACGAATAAACTTAAAAACTACTGGACCGATTTGAAAATTCTTTCAGCAATGGATATCTACATTATCAGCGAGTAACATAAGCTGTATTTTATCCCCGTACCCCCACGGGAATGGGACCTACGCGGGTGAAACCGCGTGACGTCCGCTAGTTTTTTATATAGAACATGATTGACCTACTCTTTACAAAACACATCATGGCGTTAATCCCTGAAGGCTTAGGTAGAGGTGTAACTTATAGTACATCCACATTTCGCCAGTTATTAAGTGCCATGTAATAGGGGGCGAGCCTATTACCATCAACCGTGCATAAATCCAGACTCCACAAAATTACTGATCATCATCATCATCATCATCCTATAATGTTCCCACTGCTGGGACACAGGCCTCGTCTCTGTGAGAGGGAATGGGCTATAATCCACCACGCGGGCCCAGTGCGGATTGGTAGATGTCACATGTCTTCGAATTTTTGGTTCTAGGACATGCTGGTTTCCTCACATGTTTTCCTTCACCGTTTTTGAGAGAATGATGAATAACCCCAATGACAATTTGCGCGACCCAGGAATCGAATCCGGACTTCATGCTCAGCAGTCGCGATTTCGACCACTAGACCAAAGAGGTAGTCCACCTACTCTTTAACAAAAAAAAAAACACCATTCATGTGACGCGGAAAGTAATTGAATACACGTATAAGGTAATTTAATATACCCATTTTACTCTGTTACTCATAATTAAATCAACGTCCCACAAGTGGACGTTGATTCTCCTATATTATTTTTTAATATTGAGCTGTGGACACAAAGGGTGTGTGATTAAATTCAATTTAACCCGTCATGTTAGATTATTTAACGAGGATATTAAAGGGCGACTCGAGTTTGATATTTTTAGGTCGTCTCGTTGAATTACCATATGAAAAGGAATTTTAGGGCAGAATATTTACGTTTGATTATGCTAATACAAAACAATCTATAATGTCCACTTTAACCTTGAATCGAAACAAATGAAAGTCATGTGGAGAGGTCTTTACCCAGCTGTGGGATCAGTATCAGCCTATAATGTTACCACAGCTGGGACACAGGTCTTTTCTCTGTGAGAGAGAGAGGGCCGTGATCCACCACGCTGGCCCAATGCGGGTTGGCGGATGTTGGTATTAGGCCCGAGCGGAGCGGAGAGGAAATGTGCTAGATTCGTCCAATCACAAGATTGACGACAGACCAATGGAATGTTCGAAAGAGATACCGTGGCCCTGGAACACAAAGGGCAAGGAAGGAACATAGTTGGGTTTTTAGTCAGTATAAGTCTTGACACTCCATTCCGCTCTGCCCAGAGCGGGAGAAGTCATTTGAGGATTTCCCATCCAAAAAAAGATAAAGATAGACGACAGACACGATGATTTGATTACTCTATTTCCACATGTGTCCTTTCCAGTCCGCTCTTCTCTATTTTAGTGGAGTCCAGGTCTTATAAGAGAATCTAACCTATTACCTATAATTAGGTTCTCTTATCTGAGACCTTCTACTCCAGAAAACTGTTTTATTTCAATAATTACTAGTCGGTTTTGACTGTTATCGCAAGGATACGAGACTATAAAATACGGGGTGGAAGGGACCACGACGCGAGAACTGTTACCAAGTATTCAGTATAATTATCATTCTATATTTATTATATAAAATTTTTAATCGGTTATTGAAAAAAAAAATCTGTTTCCTACAAAAGTGCAATACCTACAAAAGTATGGAGCAGCTGTTTTTTTTTAATATTTTTTTTTTGCAATATTCTTGGCTGTTTAATATTAACGAACTTAAAATAAATAGTTAACTTCCCAAATTATCAACGGAGATACACTATTCAACGTTCTTAAACTGAACCAAAAATAAACCTTTATAACATAACAGCACGCCTGCTTTTCCCGAAGGGTAATCCAGAGTGTACTATAGACGGTAGTACATCCTCATTTCGCAAATTATGTTACAAGTCCCATATAATGGGAGCCAAGCCTATCGCCATCAACCGGGCACAAATCCAAAATCCGTGCTAATGAGAATTCTTAATGGAAAATAAACTTTTTTAATTACCGTTTACATCAGTATTAAACATAGACTCAACTCCCAAATTAAAAGCTTCGTGGCGTCTCTAGCTTTGCCATAAATAATGGATTATTCAGGTGGAAATCTAAAGGCTAGTTTATGATCTAACGATGCTGTTTAATTGTATTTTGATGTAAACCTTTCGTAAAATGAGCCAGCGCTGCTTTATTCTTATTTTGTACTAGCTTTTGCCAGCGGCTTCGCTTACGTTAATTTAGAATTTGACAATCATTTCAGATTGTACTCTTCTTGTAATTCGAAAGACACGTGGCGCCACCTATGATCATAACAACGTTATTGTTATTTTTCTCGGGAACAGTACTTTTTTCGGGATGAAATGTACCATATGTCTGTTTCTGTACACCTGACAACATATATGCAAAATTTCAAGATGATCGGTTCTGTGGTTTAGGCGTGAAAAGGTAACAAACAAACAAACTTACTTTCGCATTTATAACTAGGTGATGCACGCGGTTTCACCCGCGTGGATGTCGGTTACTGCGACCAAAAGTAATCATGAAACTTTGATCCCGTTCCCTCAACAAAAACTTGACAAATTATATACTAAAACCTTCCTCGAGAACCACTCTATCCATTGGTGAAAACAGCATGAAAATCGGTGCAGTAGTTTTTGAGTTTATATCGCGAACAGACAGACACGCGGCGAAGGACTTTGTTTTATAATATGTAGTGAAAGTGATAAGTAAGGAAATAAGGATAAGGATTGTAAGTAAGCTATGTAAAAGAGACTGTGGTGTAGGAGTAAGATAGTCATGGTAAATGGTAGTCGTCAATGGCCTGCCCTTATCCCAATTTTTTTGGGGTCGGCGCAGCATGTCTTACACACTTCCATACTTCTCTATTACTCGTCATCTCATCAGACACCTCCTTTCGTGCCATATAATCGTTCACACAAGCCATCCATCGTTGTTTGGTCTTCCTGTCTTATACCCATCCACATTCATACTCAGTACTTTCCTCACAATATCCCAAACTAGGCAGAGCCTGTACTATGGCAACCAGACAACTGATAAACATACTTATATATTTCTAAATACATACATATTATAGATAAATTATACACCCAGATACAGAACAAATAATCGTACTCATCGCACAAAGATTTGTCCTGTGTGGGAATCTAACCCACGACCTCCGTCCTAACAGTCAGGGTGACTAACCACTAATCCAACAGGCCAATCTAACAATGGTAGTAAGATGACAAAATCTTATTTAACATTTAACCAGCGAAATGTGGGTGTAATATAAGTATAAGTTATTTGCTTTATGTTTTTGTGTTGTCTATTTTCTCTTCTTATTTTACACACTGTGTCTACATCTCTTTTTATCTACTCTCCTTTCACGGGTATGCTGGAAGAGATTTCTTTAGAAATAAGCATCACCTTTGTACCTATTTTTCTATTCCTTTCTTCTTTTCTGTATGTATTGTGTACATAATCTGTTTAATAAATAAATAAACCTCTGTCTTAAGCTTCAGGTATTACAGGCGTGGCTACTCCAAACACACGTCGTACAATAACTGATGTTCCCAAAGCAACCCGTTACTCACACTTGTCAGTATCTACGACGCGACTGTAGTTAATCATGCTGGCAACCCGACTCGTGCCACTGTGTATTTATTAAACCTATTCATTGCTGCTGATTGATATTCCACCTAGGTTTTACTTCATCATTCAAAATTCGTTTATGTAGCATGAAAATTAATCGAGTTCTGAATATAATATGTATCGTGTAACTGCTTGTCATAATATATGAAAGTACAATAGCGGACACTCCCGCCTGATAATCACCACTAAGCTCGTTTTTGCTTGCACTCACAACATGAAGCGCTCTCTAGCCGGGCGTGGCGCCTTGATTTTTTTTTCGGAAAAGGCCGCGATTGTACATAAATGACTCATCATCATCATCTTCGTGCCATTCTATTTGGGGTCGGGGCAACACGTTTTCTTTTCCATCCTCCCCTGTCAAATGTCACGGCATTATTTACTCCTTTGTCTTGCATATCATTCCTCACACAATCCATCTTTTCTTTGGCCTTCCTCTTCCTCTCCATCCATCAACATTCATGTCCATCACTCTTTTAGTCACAAGCGTTTCATCCCTCCTCATTACCTAAATGACTAAAGAATGAAAAAGGATTGGCCGCATTCTAGGGGATAAATATTGCTAACGACTGATAAAGATGTATGGAAGAAGATGACATGACATGCTACGTCAATCTTAATTAAATTTCAAAAGAAGACTGGATAGCGTTCAGGATAATAATGAAGATTAATCTATAGAAGCTTCTCCACGATTAGCGATTCTTAAATAGTTTGTCTTCAGGCCCACTTCCATCTTGATGCAGGTGTAATAATAACTATTAGGTACTACGTGAGTTATTTCTTGTAATAGTCCCTGCCGATACAAGAGAAAAATACTCTCCAAGGGCGAATACAGACCCAGGGCTGCGGGAATGTTTGAAAGAGATACCGCGGCCTGTTCCAGGGCCGCGGTATCTCTTTCTTTTCTTCTCAAAGGGCAAGGAAGGAACATGGATGGGTTTTAGTCAGTACAAGTCTGACACTCCCTACCGCTCCGCCCAAAGCGGGAGAAGTCATTTGATGATTTCCCATCCAAAAAAAAATGGGCGAATACTGAGGTTTCGAAACTTAAGTTTTTTCGGAAATCGGCTGTAGTTTTCGTAGAAAAGTTTTCAAGGTACATACCTTGAAAACTTTTCTACTATCTAACTTCTATCTATATTGTTTCTTGTGTTCCTATTAGTACGAGCTACAAGGAAAATTAAAATTACCCAGTAATCAAATATGGTAGCTAAAAGCCGTAACTTGTAAAGGCTACAGCAGTAGTGTAGGCACAACATCCAATCACGCACCCCAAAGTTTGCCGATGCCATTGCAGTGTGTACAAGGTACATATTACCTACGAAAGCGACACCCGCGTCGAATGGTGCATCTATTTTGTGGACGACGCTATCTCCATCTCGAAGGTACACCCTTGGGAGGTTTAGGTAAATGAAGGAATCATTGACAGCAGTTAAACAGCAGAGCAAGAAATGGTGTAAACAAACGAGGTCTTCTTCTTGAAGTTATCTCACGGGGACGGAATATCGGGCTTAGCAGTCTACATGTGTCTCCGTATGTCTAATTTCATCAAAACCCGTTTTGCCGTTAATGCATAAAAAGGTTACAGATAGTCATAGTTACTTTGTTATTTCGAGTTACTTTGCTATTTCGCATGTATCATTTCTAGTTTGGATCTGTGAAATGAGCACTGGCCGTTTTAGGACCTGTCAGTTATGATTTATGACGTTAGAAAAGTAGGTCAGGAAACTCTTTATTAAGCTTTGATTCAATGTTTTGAAGCTGTATTTTTTTCCACCCACAAAAACATACATAACAAACGCAAATACAAATGGATACTGGAATTAAAAATCCTACAAAAAGGCAACAAACCGCTGCAAACAATCTGCTAACAACACAGTCGGATCACTCGGATCCGATATCCGAAACCGCAAAGCGATCGACGTTTCCATTTCTATTATTAAAGGGAAATCGGTCAAGTAGGTTTTCCATGCTAAGAGGGAATGCGGGATTTACTCATACTTACTCAAAATATCTGAAGCATTTGCTTTGACAAACACTGGAGCAAAAATTTAAAACCCTATGACGCACTGAAAAAAAAAAGTAGTAGCCACAATCAAGATTTTGTTTAGATTGACTAAGTAATTTGTTTGCATCTGAGCCTATCAAGCACAATGATCACAGCTACTACTTTTATTTGATAAAGATTTGAAACGGGATCTTGTTTGGAATTATCACGAAACTTATTTGCAGCAATCAAGTCAAAAGTAAGTTAGTGGTGTCAATCAAGCATTTTGATTACTTCAATAAAGATTTTCTCATTTTTACTCTTCTACAATGATGTCATGTTAAGGGTAATAAAGAAACTTGTTTGAGTGTTCTATCATTTGAACTAGTATTGCTGCAATCATGTCGTGATGATAAACTTAACTAAGATTAGGATTAATCAAAATCTTAGTTAAGTTGAACAAGATATCGTCAATCAAGCTAAAAAGTCACTTGATTAGCGTGCATTTTTTTCAATGCGTCTAAAATTAAGTTTGACATGACGTTTGAACAGTATTGTCTCACTCATACATGCATAAACTAACGCCTTTTTTCAACGCTACCTGCTACGATCCTGACATACTTCTTCGTCTAGACTCATGCTAAAAAACGGATCAATTGCTTCATGCGAAACGACTTTAATTTAAATACTTGCTAGTTGCGGACCGGCTGCAGACACCCGGACACTGATAGATACTTCAATAAAGGTTCCTTAATCGGGCAGCAGGTTTGTAATAGATCCGTGCCAGTTTTCCTGAGTTTTAAGTTCATCATCATCTACCTAGCCTTTTCCCAACATGTTAGGGTCGGCTTCTAGTCTAACCTAATGCAGCTGAATACCAGTATTTTACATGGAGCGACTGCCTATCTAACCTAGTACTGGGTAATACGATACCCCTTGGTAAGACCGGTTGTCAGACTTTTTGGGCCACTGACTACCTAAAGACTGTCAAAGATCTACAAATGACAGCCGGGGCCAACGGCTTAACGTGCTTTCCGAGGCACGGAGGAAAATCGGTATTTAATGAGCTGAGCTGAGCCTTAAGTTGAATAAGAAAAATAAAAATATTATTAATATTGTTCAAAAAAGATCCAGGCTTGGATGCAGAATGCGGTCTGGTCAGGACCCCTCACCCACACACGATAAGCGAAAATTGGCAAAAAATAATATGAACACGCAGGAAAAGCGAAATCCCAGTCTGGATCTTTTTCGCTGAATTAGCGCTAAATATTTTCCGTAACATCCTCCAAAGTAAAGCCTGATTCTATAACTGATCTTTAAGTATTTGAATGGAGATGTTCCAACTTGTCCGGAACAGGTTGACAGAACCTATGGCAATTCATGTACAGCCCAATAATTTCTCCATTGTTTGAACATCTTACACTCCATTTACTAAGGTCTATATGTTTAGCTATAGGCAGTGAGCTAAACAGCTAGAAATGGGTCAAGTACGTCTTCCATTCAAGTGGTTCTCGTGATAGATTTGACACTGATCTGTCTTCGGTTTCCTTGTCGGCTTTAACTCGTTGGGTTGTGGACAGGACGAAAACCCAATAAAATTAAGCTTTCGTAGAGAGATTTTTTCTTAATAGAGTGAGAAGTGGTTAAATAATAACAGCTGCTTTGCTTTGATCAATCTTCAGGTGGTTCCGCGCTTGCCTAGGTAGGTCCGCGGATGGCGTGACCACCCATCATGCCGAGTTTCCTCCGTGCCTCGGAAAGCACGTTAAGCCGTTAATCCCGGTTGTTAATTGTAGATCGTCAGTCGTTACAGGTAGTCAGTGACCCGAAAGTCTGATAATCAGTCTTACCAAGGGGTATATTATTACCCAGTATTAACTGGGTTGTGGGGATCAGATAGGGAGTCGGTCCATGTAAAATACTGGTATTCGGCTGCATCTGGTTAGACTGGTAGCCGACCCCAACTTAGTTGGGAAAAGGCTAGGCAGATGATGATGATTCATGAATTCCCCGCATTTGTACGGTATTTAATTCCCTATTGCCTGAAAGTGACCCTTCAGTAAAACCTTTACTTTAACTTTTTCTGCACTACATTAAAATATGTTCTCCTAAATAAACTGCTATTCTAGGCTTATCACAAACCGTTATCAAAGCCATCATGAAACGGCAATATTTTGATATTACTTGACGCGCCTACCCACCCAACCCTGGGGAAATTAGACTTTCACAGTACATTATTATGTTATAACAATACACATAGCCTGTCCTATTTTATATTAAAATATGTTTATATATATTTGCACAATTTTCATGATGTGTATCCTCTGGTGTCACACTGCAGGGCAACGGCCTCGTTTCTTTTTAACACCTTCCAATCGTCGACAATGGGATCAAAGTCCTCTCTTTGCCGTAAAATAACTCAAACTCAAGGCATTTATTTTAGATAAACCAGTTACGAAGCCCCCATTGAATTGCTTATAATAATGGTTTTTTTTTATCTCTTAAATACTATTTATTTTGTTATGAATGTATAGTAGTCATTGGATACATGAAGTGGGCTGCTGTTGTCAGACGATTAAAAAGTCACAGTGTATATTCGGACAGCTATATCAGGTATTAGCAAATGCGATTATCTACCGCTTTAGGTAATGACCGTTCATTATAACAGTCATCGAATAAATGGAATTTTTTATGTTCTGTCTGTCATCCAATATTTAACCGTATGCAACTGAATACCAGTATTTTACATGGAGCGACTGCCTACTGGACTCTGAAGTCCACAACCCAAACTTAAACTAAGTTAACCAACCAACAACGTCATACTATGTTCAATCCAGCAGATTCATTCCAGTCCAAATGCCCACTCGATTATCGAGACAGATTTCCGACATCATTTTAATTCGCAACCGTGCAAACTAATAAAATCCCACGCATCATAAATTTACTTCCCAATTTCTCATGTCCTGTTATCCCATATCCATCTCTTTGAACACCCACGGGTCCGGCAGGGTCGTCTATGTGCGATATTTGAGGTTAATCAACTTAAGTGAAGTGTTCCGTAATTTTTGCCGATATTTTAGGGAGAAGGTGTGATGGATTGCGAGTCTATCATCATCATCATCAGTTTTCTGTCCTTGTCTATGTCACTTGGGGTCGGCGCCACACGTGTTCATCCGCATTCTCTTTTGTCAACTGTCGCTCTGTCATTTACTCTTTTTTTAGGGTTCAGTACCCAAAGGGTAAAAACGGGACCCTATTACTAAGACTCCACTGTCCGTCTGTCTGGCTGTATCTCATGATCCGTGATAGCTACACAGTTGAAATTTTCACAGATGATGTATTTCTGTTGCCGCTATAACAACAAATAATAAAATTATTTAATAATTAAAGGGGGCTCCCATACAAGAAACGTGTTTTTTTCGGTTTATGGTACGGAACCCTTCGTGCGCGAGTCCGACTCGCACTTGGCCAGTTTTTTTTGTTTTATAGCTTGTCTTAGTGAATTTTATTTCTTCTCTCACCATCACCTGGCTCTAGCCTTTTCCATACTATGTTGGGGGCAGCCAGTCTACACGAATACAGCTGAATACCAGTATAAATTAAAAAAAAAAAAACAGAAAAAAAAAAATGGAACCTTCGCCACTGTACCGTATATACCGACACTCGTGGAGAGGCTCCTTTATTCAAAAGAAAACATAGCTAGGCCATTACTAGTTCCTTGTGATAGAACTAATAGTGTATATAATAGTTTCTTACCTTTGTATAGATTCCTTTTTACCGATTGTTTGTGAATGTATGAACATTGCAGGCTTTTTAGATTCCCAGATACAACTTTAACTTTTACCTTGTTTCACGTTTTTTGTGTAGTACGTAGCGACTTATGGTCGGGCGTACGTTGCCCCCACCATACTTAAGTACTAATGCTGTAACATGATAATATTGTAATACCAAATGATTTGAAAAGAGTAAACATGGAGTTTCTTGCCGGTTCTTCTCCATAGGAAACGACCAACCCGAACCGTGCACCTTTTTTACACCTTATTTTTTTGACGTTTAAGTCTAAGTTTAAGTAATAAGTGCCCATGTAGGTGGCGGTGTGAAATAAAATATTTTGATTTTGATTGGGTGCTTTTAAAAACCAGAGAGATCAAAGCCAAAAACAGCAATCGCTTTCTTTGCGGTTCGTATTCTTGCAACTACTTAGAACAGGTTTGACATCGGTTTTGCGGTACCTTATATCAGTCAAAATAAATTTTTGTGTTTCACCGTTCCCGTTGATAAAACTTTGTCTAAGCCCCAGAAAAGGAGTTTGGCAACCAAAACATTTACCATTCTTATATGGATGCCTATAATTTTACCATACTTACGCCAAAATAACTTATACCTATCTTAAAACGTACCTAAACCATCTGTTTTGTCTGACCATCTTTCCAGAAAACAATCCAAAACTAGCTTTATCTGTACTACACAAATTCCATTTTCAAACAAATTCGTCCTATCACCCCCGGATATTGAAATTGATACCTAGAACCGTACGTAAGGAACCCTTTGTAATGTTGCATTTTTTTTTAATTTTAGGGTTCCATTGTTCAAAGCAATCAAGCGTTATTCATGGGTAAGGGGGTTTTTTCAACCCTCAATTTCAACCTGTTTTAAATTGGGGTGTAGTTTAAACCTGATACGTTTTTAAATGTTTTGATACTTGATATGGTTGAGGTTGGCGATGAGCATCAACAATGATGCGTTGAAGGAGCGATGAATGATAGAATTTGAATATCAATGTCGGTCGTAAAAAACCAGTAACTACTTTAATTCAGTTTAGGTTGTCAACTTCCCCTCTTTTCATAATAAGTTCCTCTATAGAAAAAAATCTTATAAAGATAAAATTTAGAACGTGACCACAACCTTAACATTTTTTTTTTTTTACGGATGTGAAATCATCATATGACTTCTCCCGCTCCGGGCAGAGCGGAAGGGAGTGTCAGACTTGTACTGACTAAAACCTATCCATGTTCCTTCCTTGCCCTTTGTGTTCCAGGGCCGCGGTATCTCTTTCGAACAGTCCCGCAGCCCTGGCAGGCATCGGCCCTTGCGGGCCCGTCCCTGTTTGCTGACATCTCTTTGAGGCGCGCATGGAACACGAACGCGCCGTCTACACGGCCTGTCGTCAAAAGACGGACAGACGGCGAGCTAGCCCATTACTCACCGTCCACAGGTCCGCGTCTACGGTGGCCGGAAGCCACCAAGTGACCCCCGACGTCCGGGGCGTCTCCCACGGCGGCTGGGACGTACAGGTCCGCGTCTACGGTGGCCGGAAGCCACCAAGTGACCCCCGACGTCCGGGGCGTCTCCCACGGCAGCTGGGACGTGAGGTTCTCTCCCTCTCACGCTCCGCCACCTCCTTCGCTAGCATCTCTTCTTCGCAGAACGAGGTGTCGGCGTCCCATTCCCTCTCGCTCCGGACCATGGATTGGACCAGGGCCGGACGCGATAGGTCGCCGCCGCCGATCACCACAACCTTAACCTGCAGCGGCAATGCCGTTCAATCCTATACTATTAAATGAGGAATATTTGTATACTGTTATCACGTTCTCGAAAACGGCCCTAACGATTTCGATGAAAGTTGCAAAATGGGGGTTTTGCGAGAGCACAAAATCGATCTAGCTATCAGTGGCGAAAGTTACATACAACTGGATTCCTACTCGATTCCCTTTGAAGAATGGTACAGGCAGTGTTCTATAGACAGAGAATATAAATAATATAATCACATTATAGATATTATGTACTCTGGCTTACGTTTTACAAAAATTGTTCATTCGCTACTACTAGCTAGGTCTCATATGTGTGAAAATTCTTTTTCTCTGTTTTCACTTGAACAGAGCTCGGTCGCGCAGGTACGACTGGCTCCTACACCGCCCGTTATCGTTTTCAAACAGTTACATGTTATAGGAGTTCAGAAAAGATGGCTTTTATTAGGGATGGCATAGTGGTCATCGTAAAGGTAGAAAATGCTTTGAACTTTTTCATTGCAAACGATGGGGCGGTCGTTTCTTCTAGGGTAAAGGGCCTTATGAATATTTGACCGTACGCTGTGCTACTTAAATTACTACTGTTGCAGGGTAGGTAACCCTTAGGCATCCTTTATTTTTTTCATGGAAACAAACACAGCAATGAATTGGCTAATGAATTTTACATCTTTGAATCTGCTTCTTTTTCTTCTTTTCGTGTCGATTCAGCCCCGTAGGTGACCACTCCCAGCGCGGCATAAGAGGCGGTTGTAGGTCAGTTCGGGTTAGATCAGCACTGGCCTATATTGTAAGCACTCAATCGATTGCGGACCCAAATAGACTGGATTTTAGCAAAATGGGGGGGGATACAAGATCCTTCCGACACTCTTGTTAATGCGATGCTCCCGACAGACCATGGCCAAGTTCTGAAATGTCCAAAGTGTCCCTAAGACCTGCACATCAGAGGACTTAAAGAAGGCGATTAACGTGGCCACCTACACGGCCCCAGAAATTTGATAAATTGTATCATCGATAGGATAAAAGAAGGTCAGTTTGGACACTCCAGGTTTTTAACCGGAAACAAACAACTTTTATAGCTGCACGTTTCTTCCCTGGGCAGTCGGCACTAGATATTTAAATGCTCTCAAAGAAGCCACTTAAAACTCTCATCTCATCCATATCGGATCGATTTTATGAGCTCATTAACATTGGTCAGAGTCAGGTTGTTAGTTTTACTGAGAAAAACTTGGTGACTCACCCACTTGTCTTGTATTTTTATTACGATGATGTTATTATAAATACATTTAAGTAAACAATACCTGTTAGATAAGCACACCTTATATCACAATCCGAAGGATTTTGAAAGAAAATCGTATATGCTTAATAATATGAATTAGACGAATTTTACAAACAGATTCGTCTGCTCGATAAACGTAAATAGCGCAAATATTTTAGAGTATGTGATTGTGAATGTGCCTCCGAAAGCACGTTAAGCCGTTGGTCTCGGCTGTCATTTGAAGATCTTTGACAGTCGTTAAAGTGGCCCAAAAAGTCTGACAACCAGTCTTACCAAGGGGTATCGTATTTCCCAGTAGTAACTGGGTTGTGGAGGTCAGATAGGCAGTCGCTCCATGTAAAATACTGGTATTCAGCTGCATCCGGTTAGACTGGAAGCCGACCCCAACATAGTTGGGAAAAGGCTAGGCAGATGATGATGTGATTGTGAATGTATAACGCAATAACCCCGCTGGATTGACCTCCTGGTTCCGAAAGTGGCATGAATTAGATTACTTTCTGGATAAAAGATACATAAGCCAAACCTTCCATTTCGAACTGCGATCTGTTAAAATTTTTCCATAAACCTCTGATTTTGAAAGATCTAAACGTAAGTTTACGCTAAGGCTCTCAGATGGTCATAGCTATTGATTTAATATCTAGAGGATGACGATATTGACATAAAAAAAATACAAGGAAAAAGCGTTTTAATTTCTTATACACGTAATAATAATACTACGGTAGCTTGGAGCCTGTTCCAAATAACAGTGGCCTACTGTTTAAGTTTTCAATATTATTTTACACAGTAAAATTATTATTATTTGATAATAATATAAATAATGGATATGGAAATAAATAAAGGTAAAACTACGAATATTTCCACAAATCTAGACTTCAGGTAACTTGGCCTTTTGGCTAAATATATTTCGTAAAACCTGTTCAGAATGTAAATCTCCAAAATTAAGACTGGTATGTCCATAATAGTTTAATAAATCACAGCTCTCAAAGAATTTTATCTCTCAAAGACACAAAAACTCACTCACGAAGTATTTCGTGAGTGAATTTTTGTGTCTTTATCTGTGTGTGTAAGTGTATAAGTATTTGTGCGAGACAAAACAATAGCATCCTAGTGTAGGGTATTCGTCTATATAACCAATTGCGAACGATATATAAATTACTCATGTACCCTAGCAAAACTGCTTTGTGTATGAATGTATGTGTTTTATGATTGTGTACGTCAAAATTATGTATGTGTTTGTGAATGACTGACGCACATGTGGTGATGTTTAGTAAGATTTGGAATCTTGAGATAAGTTGTCTTGAGACTTTGTTTAATCGGAGACCGGGGTTCTTGCTGGTGGGAATGGGGAGTGGTTTTAAAGTAGCTCGAAATTTGACGGAAGAAGTACAGAAATAAATTAATGAAAATAAATAACATGCTCCGTCAAATCACAGCGTTAATTGAAAATCTCACGATGCTTCTGAAATACAATAAAAATTACAAAACATGAAACATTTTTCTCCTTTTCATAAAACACGAGGGGGAAAATGAAAAGATTATTTTTTCCTGCCATTCTGTGTTTCTGTTTGACGGTTATTCAACATTCTAAATGGTATAAAATTGAATTCGGAATCTGGCTTTGAACGTGAATTCATTTGAATGTGATCAACAATTTTCGTTGCTTGTTGTGGTTACTTATACAAACTTGACTGAAGCGTTGCTTTTGATTTCTATTCAAAGGCCCCATGTGATTACGAAGTCATGTGTTTGCCAATATGATGGAAAATATGGGGTTATCGGTGATAAAAAACCGAATATAGCCTTTGATTGTGCTATCAAATATCAATGGCAGCCAATGTCAGTACGATAACTATAAAAAAATAAATAAGCGATTTTTTAATTTTATGTTATAAAGGGTGTAAATATACTCTTAACGAAGTCGAAAGGCACTTGTCATTGCGATATTTTTTTTTTTCTAGACCATACTTGGGAACCTTCTAGTTACGGAGATATTGGGGGTCAAAGTTCCAACTTTTTCACAAGTTTTTTTTTAAATACTTGTTTTTAATGTATTTTTTTACTTAAGACACCTTCACGACCCCCATACTATTCAATCCATCCATCAGCACAATGTTTTGAATGCGTTATATTGAGTCCTACCGTGAAACGCGATTATTCACCCCAAAAAAGCGGAAAGTTACTTAATTTGATGTACAGAATGCTTGGTTAACGGCTTCGTGAAGAGTCTGTTTACACTCCGTATTTAAACCCCATGGATTTTGAAGTTAAAATTATATACTAACTTCGTCATCGTCCTTTGGCCTCTGCTGACAGGTGAAATAGGCAATTGTAAGCATTGTGTAAAAGTTCTAGTGCTTATACAGATTATGTATCATCAAATAGGAAAACATAGGGACATAGAAGAGGTTGATATTTATTTACCTGCATAAAATCATAGCTTTAAAGTCATAAATCAGAAAGAAAACAGGCGACCGTATTTCCTCTTAAAAGCTATGTCGTAAGTCCTTGTTATGATTTTGTTTGAAATATGAAACAAAATGTTTAGGAAAATGTTTGTTTACTTTTGTAAACAAACATTTTTCCTAAACATTTATCTGTGCTAAAAGTTATTTTTCCTTGTTTTTGTCTTTCCTCCCCTCCATTGATTTGAAACAAAAACTTTGTTTAATGAAACCTTTAAAACAAACCACACGAACGTCAGCTGTCGATGTTTCTCAATTTTTCCTTAAAAATGGTACTTAACGTGACTTAACAAAAAAACACGGGAAAAATTTTCTCTTTAGAAATGTTTTGCGACGATTTTTTGTCACCATAAACTTCAGATCACAAATTAATTTTATTGCTGCCCGCGCCCTAATTGCGTAACACGCTTTCACAAGCCAAAGGATTTTTAAGGAAACTCTGAATCCACAAAAATAAAAATTATTTGATACTTAAAAATACATGTAACAAGCCAGTCACAATAGTTAAGCAGACGAGTGTATTGCCACAAATCTGATTCTAACCCCCAAACTAGGCCTGGACCTGTATTTTAGGGGTCAACGTTCAGCCATGAGTTCTATCTAATTCATCTAACAACATTGAGAGTGTCGCTACAAAGTTGGCAGCCAAGATTATTGTCATTTGGTAACACATATAGGTAAAAGTTAAATGTACAAATTACAGTTAAAATTAAAATGACAGAATATGGGAAACAAAGTTTGAAATATTTATTTGCTCAACGACGTAAATATGAGTTACTAACATCTATGAATTTCCCCTTCAAGCAATACGTTATATTATATAGTGTAAACCTTTATGAATTACCATTCAAAGATAGGAAACCAAATTAATATGTCAAAAAATGTCTCCCCTCTTCAAAACACTAACTTGATTAGTCTATAGCTCTATAACCAAAGTTCCATCAATAAATAGGCAGGAGGCAAGTATATTAATAGTTCGCTTAATCCGGCCGGAGTGACCCAACCACATCCGCAGCTAAACTACGCACCTCGTAATTGAATTGTCTGGCTATCATAACTCAGGATCCCATTTGCGTGCTGCGGGACTGTTCGAAAGAGATACCGCGGCCCTGGAACGCAAAGGGCAAGGAAGGAACATGGATGAGTTTTAGTCAGTACACGTCTGACACTCCCTTCCGCTCAGCCCAGAGCGGGAGAAATCATTTGATGATTGACCATCCGAAAAAAAAGGACCCCATTTGCGTTACAATACAACTGCCTATCAAAATCCGAAGAATTTTGAAGATATGGAACCCGTTGCTTCTTATATAGTTGTTTCAAATCTTCAGCATCTTTCTGCCCTCGTCCCATGTCAATGGATCGGCGCATCATTTTTTTTTTTTCCACTCTCCTCTGCCCACCGTCACGCTATCATTCACTTCTTTTTCTTTCATATCATTCCTCACACAATCCATCCATGTTTCAAATCAAATAAAGTAAAAATAGTAATTAAAATACAATCAGCCTGATCGACAACGTGAATATCGCAATGAAAATGGTGGTTGATTTTTTTAAATAAATGGCATTGGGTTTCTGTGTATATTACGCAATTTCCACAACATCTATCCCACCGAAAAAAGGGACACACGGCGGCACATAAAGCTTTACATTTCCAGTATAACGTGGCCTCGCTGTATGTATTTTCTGCACAATGAGAGATCCTGGCATATACTGGCTTTGTATAGCTTGACCAGGCGTCGTGCGTACAAACTATACCTATATGGCAGCAATTAGTACTACAGTACCCCTTTCCCCTGCGTCGGATTAATATAGGTACTTGTGTGTAGTTATTTGACGGTTCAGCTTTTAGCTCAACTAGCTAAGTGGCTTTTAATGAATTGATGATTAGGTGTGAGTGGTGAGTCAAGTCATGTCGCTTTTAATGATGTTGCCGAAAAATATAGATCGTTTAGTCTTTTTTCGTTGTTTTGTACACTGCCTACTCGTCTTATACGTTAGCATTTTGTAAAGCAGCTACTGATTTTTATTAAATACTAGCTGATACCCGCGGCTACGCCCGCGTGGATGTCGGTTATCGCGACCAAAAGTAATCAAACAAAAATTTGACAAATTATATACTAAAACCTTCCTCGAGAACCACTCTATCCATTGGTGAAAACAGCATTAAATCGGTGCAGTAGTTTTTGAGTTTATCGCGAACAGACAGACAGACGCGGCGGAGGACTTTGTTTTATAATATGTAGTGATAGTGATGAAATGACATGGAAATTCGTGCGGGATACCATTTTCATAAAAAAAGTGGAAAAAACCGTTTCATTCAATAATAACTTACTAAGAAGACGAACTTAAATATTTCTTTCCTGAGTTCTTAGTGCCTTTAGGCAAACCAATCTTTTTCTTTTGAACCGACAGCAATTTATGCTGTGGTAAAAATATTAAATCTGTAAGATAAGTTGCAGCTTACTTCTCAGGCGTCAGTCACCAGTCGTACATTCAAGTACCAAACTCAATTTTAAACCGTCCCCAACAAACATAATATCTATCCCAAGATACACAATCTCGTGTGCATTTCTCAGTGTACACATTTGTCTGGTGATTCGATTACGTTAGTCGGCGGCGCGGCGCCGCGCCGTCAGCTGTGAGCTCTCGAGCTCTCGGCCTTCGCAAGTTCGCACTTCGCAGAATGATGTCGGATACCGGCGAGGGCGGACGTGTGCGTCGCGCGACCGATATGAGAGGGAATTTGTACGATTAGAATTAGTATACATTTTTTTTTTGCAAACATCAAACAAATGTTCATTTGTTATTCCTGTTATGAATTACGTTTTTAAACATAAACTGACGCCAGTTTGGTCCAAATGAGTAGGCAGAGGTGTACTATAGATCATATTTCGCCAGTTATGCTTGAATGGGACTCATCATCATGGATAAAGGGGGGTGAGGGGGGTACTTCATCACACATTGTCTTCACAGAGTTCGTATTCTCCATTGTCCTGTATAATGTTATATGTCCTTGATCAATATCAATATGTACGGTGGGCTGCATCAATTGGGTACCCCAGTTAGGTGCTTTCAAGAGGGGTACCCGCATCGTGACGCTGACTGTACTTTGCCAGAAATCTTTATATTGTTAGAAATTATGTTGGAACTTGTAAGATCACCTTTAAACAAACTTATCTTAAAAAAATACCGTGCAACTCGAAGCACTACGTATTTACAATTTTTCCTAACAATAAGTTAGGTATGTACATACGCAAAGTATAAAACAGTATCTCTCTCTAATATATAAGATTCTCTTTCGTTATTAAACTCCATAAAGTATAATTAAAATGCCACATATTCCTTTATTATTACTATTAAATAAGGAAGGAGGAAAATTAAAACATTACGCCGTTTCGCTCGGTTCAGCAAAACGTGATTCCATCATCCTATGCAGATTACCTGGCGGCCTGCCTTATTTTTATTAAATAGGAGGAGGGTTCTCAATTCGTCAGAATATTTTGTTTTTATGTATGTTCACCGATTACTCGAAGACGCCTGAACCGATTTGGAAAATTATTTTTTTGTTTGAAAGAGTACACTCCCCAGTTGGTCCCATAGAAATATTGTCATGATCTGATCATGGATATACGGAGCGGAACTCTTCAATAATTAACAGCTAATCTGTCGTGATTGCTGCAATCGCTTGGATGTCTATTGTTTACACAAGACCATAACATAACATCACGCCTTTATGCTCTGAGGGGGTACGCGAATGTGTACAGTACATCCACATTTCGACAATTAGGTATATTAAGTTCCATTTTATTAGGGATAAGCCTATTACCATGAAATGTATTGTTAACATTGCAAAATAATTGCATAGCAAATATTTGTATTAATAGGATATATTATACAAGTAAAATTGTAAAAATAAAAAAACTTTTTGTAAAAAATAAACCCAACTTCAAAACACAACAAAGTGAAGAAAAAACTAGGTCGGTTTTATTTTTTGCAAAAAGTTGTTTTTTAAACCTAGAATTAAGGCTGTTGTATAAACTTTATTTTCTACAAAATTGCTTGTTTATATTATTGCTTATATATATGCTTTATTTGTTCCATGGTTGCTTATATATATGCTTTATTTGTTCCATTGGTCTACAAAGAACGAAATCACGTTCAATTAAAATCATTCTTAATTTATGTCTACATCGTACACAATTTCATTTATTTATTTTATCACATATATAATAAATACATTTTTAAATATTAAGATAAACATTAAAAAAAAATAAAAAAATAGTAGCCCACCGGTATCGGGAACAGGGTCCAAGCTACGCGGTCAGGGCTCCAGAGAGAGGAACCTCCTAACAATACGAGCCGTATCCAGGAGTACCGCTTTCTGAATCAAGCCCTTGATCCAGCTGCCTAACGTGAGCCTCCTCAGGTATTGATCGAGGCTCCTGGCAATTAAGCCATGCGCTGATACGACTACCGGCACAATGATCGCTGAGTCCACATCCCACAAGTCGACAATGTGGTAACTGTTAGTACGCCGGTGTCCCTTCCACACTGTAGAGCTGCAAGCATCGTCACCGTCCTTACTTTATCATGGGCGCTGTAAAATACTTCGGCGGAAATATGCTCAAGATCTCTTCGTAAACTAGAATTTGTTATTAAACTAGCGACCAGCCCCGGCTTCGCACGGGTGCAATGCTGATACTAAATACACTACAGAAAAACTGTGAAACAACGATTTTAATTAAATTAAAAGTACTTAAAAAATAATTTGCTATTCGTGCGACTAAAAACAAAAGATAATCAACAATTATCAACAACAAAAGATACCTATTCTATTAAGTACTTTTTCTGAACTTACATATCTCACCTTAAATCACGATTTTTGAAAATAATTTCCCTAATATTAAATTGATCTAACTGTAAATTTTAATCGAGATCTTAATAGAAAATTGCAATCCATAAATTATGGTTTTATTTAATCTAATCTTATCTCACCTTATGTAGGTACTTATAATTACTATAAGTGCGATTTAAAAATTAACCTTAGAATAGAATATAATTTATATTTTAAAACTACTATCATACAATTATTTATCGTAACTTACTTATAATTACTGATACGTTGTCGCGCTGAAAAGCACGTTTTTATAATAAACGCGTCCGATCGCTGCTAAATTCAAAGTGCTATAGGGAAAACCGCGTTTTTTTTTTTTTTTTTTAAGAATGGCATCTCGCAGTTCAACCTAGGGAGGTTGTCGACTGCTTAACCGGGCTTTTCTGTGGATGCTTCGAAATTAAGGCCTCCAGCCAGAGCAACTTACAAACTAAGCTACAAACTAAGCGACTACGCACTAAGGGCACCCCCTGTGGGGTACGGACCTCGGCTCAGGGCGTCGCTGGGAGAGGACAGCAAAGGGACAGGCTGGATCTGAGTGATATTATTTAGGGGCTGATTTAAGTCTACAGGCTCAGCTGCGCGGGCTGGCTCGAGCAAGGGTCAGGGGAGTGTACCGGGGTTCCGCGACGGGCCTCGTCGGCGAGGACGGAGGAAAACCGCGGCCTCAGACGCGCTATTTATAGGCACGCTCTTGCCGCAAACGCTACGTCCCGCAATTTTTAAATCTGTAATATCTTCGAAAATATTCACTTAAATCATACGGTGTAAAGGGCCATATAGATCTATATTAAATGAACAATGTATTCAAGGTATTTAATTGGTTAAGGATTAATGCTGTATTGGTTAAAATCGCTTCGAAAATTAGGCATTATTTGTCGTAAAAAGTAAATGACAAAAAAAAGTTATTGTTGGTTATCCATAAGAGATAGACATATACCATCACGGACTTTTCTGTAGACCTTTTCAATGTGTGCAATACTTAGTACATTATTTTGATAAAACTCGTAGGGTTCAGCCTGCGTTTGCAATGTAAGCGGAAAAAATTTAATTATTTACGACATCACATTAGAAACCTCAAAAATAACAGTACTTCTCCACTATTTAATGGATGTTATTATACATATAAACCTTCCTCTTGAATCACTCTATTTATTAAAAAAAAACCGCATCAAAATCCGTTGCGTAGTTTCAAAGATTTAAGCATACAAAGGGACATAGGGACAGAGAAAGCGACTTTGTTTTATACTATGTAGTGAAATTGATTTTGCATTGTTACAGCGCTATGGGAAGAGCAAGAGGCGCCGGAGTACGACATCGACACGGAGGACGAGCGGTGGCTCAAACAGCAGCGGCATCCCGAGCTCACAGGTATACAATACACACGAGTATGTTAACAATTTTCTTCTCTCGTACTGAACTTTTTGAAGTGAAAACTTCTTTTGGCGCAGCACCGCACACACATTTTTTCGTAGGTAGTAAGTTTGGCTGATCCGTCACGCTCTGAGGTGAAAGGCTCGATCGGGTGAACTCGGGACCGCAGAGTGTACCCGAGCGTGAAAGATACAGACAGCTGTCGTGCGGCCTTAAGTACACACTCTATTTTTTCTGAGAAAACTGCCCCAACATAACGATAGTTTTATAGGTCTTCGAGTCTACGGAGACGTATGTCAAGTTTGTGTAGGAGTTCTCCTTGAATCAATTGCATCCTGTACTGGACTATTGGGTAGAACTCTTTGATTTTTAAAACTGAGTGTAGGAGTCATCGACATGCAAAATATTGATATCTAAATCGTCAACACCTAAACCATGAATTCAGTACACGGCAGGTAGTTAAGATTCAAGTCAGTTGTGGTTGCGTTTGCAATTAAAAATCTAATGTGTCTTATGTGACCTGCTCAGTCTTTGTCAAGGGGTTTGTCTTACCGCCGACCTACAAACGCTTAGCGACAGCTTTGAATTCGATCGAGGAGTGCAATGTATCGCCATCATGTCATTTACTATGACCTCGTTCTATTGAACTTAGCGATGGATGGACGTACAAGGCGACAAAGGAAATCAAATAACTAATAACCGGTTTTCAGCGTTTTAAGCAAAATTGATTCTTAATAATGGTGTGTTTAGAAACAAACAAAATTTAGCACACGAAGAGACCGTGCGCTGAGTTAGGACATAGGATACTTTTAACCCCAGTAATACGATCACTTGGGATAATTTTCGATTTCCACGCGTTCGAATAAATGGCCGATTGCTGTTCGGTGTGAATAAACCGATATTTATAAACTTGATTTTGCCTGCGACTTCATTCGCGTGGAAATTTTTTGTGTGAGAAAAAAAAAGTGAGCTATTCTAACTTTAATCTATCTCTGTGCCAAATTTCATCCAGATCCGTCCAACCGTTCTGTAATTTAGTAATAAACAAACATCGATCCAAAGTTTCGTATTTATAATATCAATAAGATTTCGTCTCTAATGAAATCACCATTTCTTTTAGACATACCGAAACTTCTGCAACTGTTTCTAATAAAACTTTTGCTTCCAGAGCTAAAGTTCGAACAAATGATGGACAAGCTAGAGAAGAGCTCGGGCCAAACGGTGGTGACCCTCAACGAGGCGAAGCTGCTGCTCGAGAGGAACGACGACCTCGTCATCGCTGTGTACGACTACTGGCTCAACAAGCGGCTCAATACGGTAGTAAAATATGTAATAATCAGTTTATTATTATTAAGGATGTAGAAAGACTCTTAACGAAGCCGAAAGGCACTTGTTCTCCCCGTCATTGCGATCGTATTTTTGTGCTAGACCATACCTGGGAACTTTCTAGTTATGGAGATACTGGGGTTTTTTTTTCGGATGGGTAATCGTCAAATAACTTCTCCCGTTCTGGGCAGAGCGGAACGGAGGGTCAGACTTGTACTGAACAAAACCCATCCATGTTCCTTCCTTGCCCTTTGTCTTCCAGGGCCGCGGTGTCTCTTTCGAACAGTCCCGCAGCCCTTGGATATTGGGAGTCAAAGCTTTTTTTAAATTACAAAAAAAAATTGTGAATATGTCATCATCATCAAATTCCCAGGTATGGTCCGCAATGACGGGGAGAATAAGTGCCTTTCGGCTTTCTTAAGAGTATTTTTATACCCATTATGCCTGCTTTGATTTAAACCTTATAATTTGTAAATAACTGATTAAATCCGATCCGATTCGTGATCTTGTAATTTACCCTTTTTTTTCCGGTTGGGAAATCATCAAAGACTTCTCCCGCTCCGGGTAGAGCGGAAGGGATTGTCAGACTTGTACTGACTAAAACCCATCCATTTTCCTTCCTTGCCCTTTGTGTTCCAGGGCCGCGGTATCTCTTTCGAACAGTCCCACAGCCATCTTGTAATTCACAAGTAACTTATAACAATTCACTTTTTAATAGAATAATTCATATGTTGCAGCAACACCCGTTGATCCTGTCGGTTAAAACGGAGAACAGGCCGGGCCAGTCGTCCAACAACCCCTATTTAGCGTTCAGGCGGCGAACCGAAAAGATGCAGACCAGGAAGAACAGGTAATAGATCAAAATACAGACATTAACACCAATACATACAAACACATTTTATACATCTATACAAATCTATATAATTATCTATACTCTATACATCTATCTATACAAATAAATGAAATTGGAGTGTCTGTTTGTAATATCTAAATAACAGCGTTTTACTAAATGCATATATGAAAATATATACGGCACTTATAACAAAAACACATTTTGTCTGTCTCTGTCTGTCTGTTTGTTCCGGCTAATCTCCTAAACGGCTGTAGCGATTTTGACGGGACTTTTATTGGCAGATAGCTGATGTTATAATGTCTTACATAGGCTACTTTTATTTTACAAATATAATGGAGGTTCCGTGCAAAAAAATTAATACCCTTGAAATTGGCAACAACATCCGATTCAAAAAGGGAAGTCATATTTGTTTTATAATAATTTCACGCGAACGAAAGTTGCAGGTAACTAAACTATGTACTAACTAGTTATATGATAACACTGGTATCCGTGCCTACTATACGTGTTTACATAATATACACAGCTGCTACTTCATAACAACTTGATACGCAGGAACAGAATCCATTCTGTGTAGGACTATCTTCGATTCGTAGACCGGAAACCGATTTTAGCTTTTTTTTTGCGTATGATTTTATTTATTTATTTAATGCACAATGTACACAACCAGTTTTACACGTTAGGCTTAAAACTAGTGAGTACATGACTCTGTTAGCGCGTAGCAAGCAATTTTATGATTAGTTTAACACACAATTCGTACCACTTCACATAGTGTCTACTTTGTATAGAATGTCTCCAGACCTGTGAGCATTTAAATTTTGACCATTCATTGTTAAAGAGCCCTTAAATGAATCTTTCCTTAAAATATTCCTGGAATAACTTATTTGAATTTCTCTTTTACTAACCAATCCTCACTCTTATTCCAGAAAAAACGACGAGAGCTCATACGAGAAGATGCTGAAACTCCGGCGGGATTTAGCGCGAGCGCTCAACCTGCTCGAGCTGGTCGCGCGGCGGGAGAGCGCCAAGCGCGAGCTCGTGCGGCTCACTGCACTCATCGCCGAGCGACGCTACGCCGCCGGGGACTTCGCTAACCAGCTCCTGCCGGACCCACCGCCCAGGTATCAGAAAATGTCCTTAGTTTTTAGAACCATCATCTGCTGGCTAGCCTGGGATCGGCTAACCAGAAGTAGTTGCGAGTCTCCGCTAACGGCCACCCAGGTATGAGAAGAAATTGTTGTTCTGGATATCATCATCTCATCATCTGGCCAAATATGATGAGGTTGTCTTGTTATGCAGTAAACACCAGTCATTTTTATGGAGCGACTGCCTATCGTCACATTTACCAACAAATCAGCTGCTACCAGACCAACCAGAGTAGTAGATAATAGATAGAGTAAGAGAGAAAATAAAGAATATTTAGTACTAGTTTTCGCGTCCCGCGGATTCGCTCGCGTTAATTTAGAATTTAATCATGATTCGAAAGACACGTGGCGCCATCTATTATCATAACGTTATTGTGGTTTTCCTCGGGTACAGTATTTTTTTTCGGGATGAAAGGTACCCTATGTCCTTTACTGTACACCTGACAACGTGTGTTTAGGAGTGAAAGGGTTACAAACAAACAAACTTACTTTCGCATTTTTAATAGGATAGGATAGGATACGATTAGGATGGGCATCATCATCTGTCCAGCTCATCGCGCTATGCTGAACCGGTCGCGAAGATGTTCACTCGAGAGACCCATGCCCAGCAGGGAATTGGCTGATGATGATCGGAGAGCGATATAGATCCACTATATCACCCTTCATCCCTGTGTCCTGGTCCAGCTTCCGAGAACCGGCGTCCTGGTTGGAGGTTGAAAGTCGTTTTTTTTTTGTGGCAAAAACCGGTTTTTTGACCAAAAGTCCAAAACTTTGTTCGGCACCTATCCTGTTTTATTTCATAGATCGTTTACCCGCGCGGAGACGCGTCTCTGGACACCTCGCATGCGCCTCTAACTCAAATAAAAATATGCTATATTATGTCTTTTTCAACCCACAGACCAGCCTACGCAGCCGTGCCCCTCTCATCGTCCACGTTCCGTCGCGAGGCCTACGTGCCGCACTACCCGCCGCGCCCGCCGCCCACTCCCGTCGACCAGCCCCGACAGGTACCTACACACCGAGAATATACACCGCAATACTACTGTATACTAATACTAGCCTTAGGTGTAAGACTTAGGGTTTAGAATACATGGGTAAATATTCAATGATGATCAAATTTCCTACAAATGCGTTAGTGAACGTGCAGAACTGCCCTTGCATTTGGAGTCGGTCAAGCATGTTTGGCGTTTGTTGAATTATATGTACTACCGAGTTCACTGAGAGGGTGTATTCCCGCTGACCTCACCGCCCGTGGCCCCACTGGTGGGGTCAGCGGGAATTGATTAAAATAATTAAAAATTGTTCCCATTGACCCCATCATATTTTTGAGTAATGAAACCACTTATTACTTAGAGCGTAAGTGTTAAATTTGCCCGTCAGTGGACTCGGGTGTCCAGTACATACCTCAATAAACACACGCCTATTTCCCATAGGGGTCTGCAGAAATACAGAACGCCACCTGCTACGATTCTCACATACTCCTTCGAATGTACAAAGCCGCTTTACCGCGACTTTGCTTTGAAACGTCAACTGTGTTAGGACTGTACAGTGTACCTATTGAATTTTGTCTTATTATATGAAACTTGGTCACTGTTTGGTATTTAGTCGTGTTTCCTCATTTTCTGGAAGCTTGATCAGTAAATCAATTTGAAAGCAGATTAGTTCCAAAATAGGAAGTATTCCACTCTCTGTATTTGTGAGGAGAGGGAATACAAAAAAAAAACAGGCAGGCAATTTGTAACGAATATTTAGAAACGATAATAAAGAGGTAATTTTTATGTATGGATGTTTGTTTGTCTCGAAGTACGCTAAGCTCAAATTAATTATAAATAGCTCTATGTACACCTTGGTTCACGTTTTGTGCTGCAGATTTATTATGAACTTAAAAGCAATTAGGATGGAGTTGAAAATAGCGTGCATAAGATCGTTATATTATTCCCTGGAGCCACTGTATTTTCAACTCTAATCCCTTGATATTAAATGTAATTGAGCTGAACTACTTTAATTTTGTACTCTGAGTCTGTTAAATGACAGTAAAACGCGTCCCATTATCTACAAGAGCTTTCAAAAAAAAACTCGCGACCATTTACCTCCTAAGACAAAGTGTCCAACATACAACATTAGACACTAGAATTAAAAGCGAGTAAGATATCATGATAGTCTGTTGCCTTCCAGCGAGAAAAGCGTCCGTACAAGAGACGGAAACACAGGCATCCCGCCGTCGGCTCCGTGCAGGGGCTGCGAGGTACGTATCTTATCTTACGAGGACTCACACGCGTGTGCGCATCACATCTGCGGAAGAATACGCGACAGAAGTTCAGTGTGCTCAGTTTTATGCATTATAAGCAGTTATCGGAGTAGGTAGATTGATTTTTGGTACTTGTATTATAAATGTTCACAGAAAGAATAACATGGATAAGTCATTTTCCCGGAAAGTAATTCCGGTATTTCCGGATCCAATTAAATATTGTTAATGTTGATAGTGATATTATGACTACTCAATTAATTTAAAGGAAGGTACCACCGGTTAGTGCACCACCCATGATCCTTTGCTCTGATTGATCGTAGGGTTGTGTCAAATCGTGACTGGGTAACGTTAAAAAAATTATTAACAATATAATATTGCTCATTTTAATACAATTCCTACCTAAGTTCCGGTTTTATTAATATATAGATTTTGGATCAATGACCCTAATTCAATCTATCTACTCCGATCTATGATTATCCGAGCATCGCCAGTTTCAGTAACATGTTTTTGTGGGACGGAGGTCCTATTCATTGGGGGAACAGAGCTCAACAAACTTAACACAACAAGGACACACTAAACTTCTGTCCCGTAAAATCGGAATCCGGTTAGGCATAAGACTGATTGACGTTTTTTTTTCGTACCATATTTTTTTTCGGATTCGCTCGGAGTGATATTTTTTTTTGCAAGGTATTTTCATATTCATTCGTAAAAAACTGTATAAATCATGATCTTTAATATAATATTACAACAGAGAAATAGTTTGTGTTTCCCGTGTCAATCTCTTGTACTGGATAATGTCATTATCCCAAAGATATGATATTATCCCTGAGACGCCCTGTGTTTTAAAACATCTAACATCCCAAGAAGATTTGTAGGTAGCCGAACTATTATCACGCTCGGGAAAACTTAAACCACAAATCATTAAAGGCGTTTAAACGCTAAACGTATCTATAGAGGATGCATTAGGTCAATTTGCTGGTCAGTGTCAGGGTGTATGATTTTCATGAAACGTTGATTAAATGAACTTAGGGCTACTTGCATGAAAAACTTAACTCATATTTAAATAATAATAAATTTCATTTATTGCAGTTCCGAGACCCATATAAAACAATGACAGTTAACAATTCAAATCACACACAAATAAATGCTAACGCAAGGTTAAACAGACAATATTGTATGATAAACGGTCAATTTAACCGCATATTAGCAACTAACTCTCGAGTTAAGTTTTTTGTGCAAGTAGCCCTCAGTAGACTAACCCTAAGCCACTCAGTAAAGCCATAATTGTTACGGTTGCGAATCATATTTTAATCAACATACAACCTGACACGAACACTATATTACTGTTGATCTTATGTACCAATCCCGAGTGTAACACGGATAAAAAAAACTTCCCGTGGTACTACTGGATCGCTTGGTGGTTATTTTTGACGTGACAACGTCTAATAAATGCATGCACGAAAAAGTGTCCCGTTACGCTCAGTGTCCCGTTACGCTCATTGTACGCTTGTGCCGCATCTATCTCTTTCACTCGATTTTATGACGTTGTCACGTTAAACTATCGTCCGTAAACCAACTTTACAGACAACCAATTTTTTTTTCCCGTGGTACTGGTAATACTGGTAGTACCACGGGTAACAAACGTTTTCCCGGGCTACGCAGGGGGTTCCCCCTTAAGGTGGAAGCGAACGGATAGCCCGCGAAATTTAAATTTTCTTACGTTATTTGCAATTTGACAGGGAATATTTCATGAAAAAGTAATTCAATGGGGTTAAATGAAATGAGAGGGTTGTATTGATGATTTTCATGATTATTATTCTATAACTACATACGTGTTACTGGCGCTACTTATTTTTCACCAGCATGCAACCTGACACTGACCTGCAAATTGCAAAAAACGTAAGAAAATTTGAATTTCGCGGGCTACCCGTACGCTTCCACCTTAAATCATCATTCTGTCTCTGCCATTTTCAAGAGATTAGTGAAGCAAGCTGGCTTTAATGATATAATGATGAAACATTCGCCACTCTAGTTTCAGGGTGATACTTAATGGGCAATATTCGTGTGGTATTTTGCCTATATAATTTTGTGAATTAGTTAAAACACTATCTTGCCACTTTCATAGCTGTTTGCTTCGCGACTTTCGTTATTATCTTTCTCCAATTAAACACAGATCATGTGTACATATCTTCCTACCCTTGTCTCATGTTACCTTGGGGTCGGCGCAACATGTTTTTTGAAGTGAAAACTTCATTTGGCGCACCGGACACACATTTTTTCGTAGGTAGTAAGTTAGGCTGATCCGTCACGCTCTGAGGTGAAAGGCTCGATCGGGTGAACTCAGGACCGCCGAGTGTACCCGAGCGAGAAAGATATAGACAGCTGTTTTCATTTCTGCTGTGCGGTCTTAAGCACTCACTCTATTTTTTTTTCTTCCATTCTCCCCTGTCACAAAACTTTCGACACAATCATACTGACTTAACCTGCGTCATCCCACTCCTGGGCAAAGGCCTTTCCTCATGACTTCCAGTTGTTTCGATCCAGGGCTAATGTGGGCCACTGGTATTTGGTTTCGTCCAGCTCGCCCGGCCATCTTCTCGAGGTCTGCCTCGACGTCTTCTGGCTGTGTCAGGACTCTAGATAGTGGTTATTTTGGCTCACAGCTCATTGGGCATGCGGCAAACATGGCCAGTCTAGTCCCAATTCAGCTTAAAGACTTTTTGAGCAATGTCAGTAATTTTTGTTTTTGAGCGCAGTGCGGTGTTGTGTACATGGTCGGTTAGTTTGACGTCTAGAATGTTGCGCTCTATTGCACGATGGACAGACCTTGCCTTTGGACTTTTGAATGTTTGTCAAAGACCAAGTCTGGGATCCATAGGTCAAAATGGGAGAATCCACATGTCCATAATTTTTCGCTATAGTGTAAAAGGAAGGTTTTCCTTCATAAGCTTCTTCATGGACCAGCTCTCACTGGCATTTTCGGTACATCTTGTGACTTCCTTATCTTCTTAATTCATATTTCTCTATATCATTCAGTAGGACAACACGAATATTCCTAAACAGATACAGTATCACCCATTAGCAAGCCATCAACATAAACAAGTCATGCTATATCCACAGATTCCGGCGTGTACACATCCTCGGAGGAGGAAGGAAGCACGCGCGCCGAGGCCGCCACGCCGCCCGACGATGGACCCTTCGCCTTCCGTCGCAAGCCCGGATGCTTTTACGAAATGGTAAGCTATTGCTATTTTATTTTATTTATTTATTTATTACACCAACAGCAGTACATGGCGAAATGTGGATGTACTTGTTAGGTACATCTCAACCTAACCCTCTGGGGATTACAAGACGTGATAGTATGTATATTTTATTTTTCGCACATTTTAGCTCCGAAAGCAATGACGTGTGTTACTCTAGCTTGTAATGCAGTTTTTATTATTTGCAGCCCACGTCAACGTTGTACGGCGACCCCCTGGATCCAGATGATCCCTCTAAGGAAGGAATGTTTGAGCACGAAGTTGATGAGAGGCATAGGTAAGTGTACACTACATATTTTTTATTTATTTAACAATTGTGTATGTATTCAATTATGCGGTTAATAGAGAATTGAATACAGTAATCTTAATCTAAGTGAAGTCATTTTTTTGCTGTTTGTTGCATAAAAAACAATATGCCGAACATACGAGTACGTAGCTGTAGTGTTCGTAATTTTTATGATGTTATTCATCAAGATGTTTTTTGATGTGATAACGTCTTATAAATCGATGAACGCCGCCTGCACGCAATAAAAAGTGTCACGCACCGCCTGAGCCGAGCGTGCAAGCGAGAGCGCGGAACAAGCGATAGAGAGGCACGATCAGCTAAAATTACAAAATGGCCAATTAGCTTGTGATGCATCAGCATATTATAGATAATAATGATAATTCAGTGATAGTAATTCAATTTATTCAATAATTTCATTTTCTTATGACGAATTTTACAGACAACCATTTTTTTAATAATGCTCCCTACCATTAAACAAATTCAACTGATCATTCGAGTTTGCGGTTTGTTTCACCAAAAATTCACATCTTAAAAAAATTATGTAAATAAGGCATTAAACAAATTGTGTACGTAAGTGTACTGAAAGGTTTCTACAGCCTAATACAAGATATATTGAAATTGTGAGCACTCACGGGACGTCTGTCAGCTGTGAAACATCGAAATTATTTTGTACAAGTAATATACATAAAAAAACAGTAGACAGTAACAGTACAGTGTATATATATACCATCGCATAGCGTGGCGACGCGTCGCCACGGCATGCGTCGCCACGCCAAGAATCGGTTTTACCCGCGGCTGTTTCACATCAAAAATAGTTTTGACTTAACACCTATTTAAAAAAAGATCTGAGATTTAGATAGACTACAGTGAATGAATGAAAACCCATATAAACGCATCCTCATGACGCCAATTTAGAATGTAAACTTTAAAAATGAATCGAAATGTTTCGTGTCCCCAGGTACACGCTAACGTCTATCCGCTCGGGCGGCTCCCTGGGCTCGTGCGTGGGCTTCGCGCGGCGGCGCCAGACGCGCGGCGGGCGCGTGGCCCTGGACCGCACGCGCACGCGCCTGGACCGTCTGCTCACCAGCCTGCCCTTCAGCTTCCCTAACTCGGAGCATTACCGCCGGGAGAAGGATGAAGAGGTAACGCATACCGAACACTTATTTCTCATCAGGGTATGCAGAAACTACAGAACGGCACGAGCTCTGATCCTATATATAATATACTCCTTGCTTCGTCCGTGTTCATACATCTGGCTAATTGGCTATACATGAATACCCGATTGCGATGACTGCCGGGTGCATAAAGATATGCAGCCCAACCCTTACGCGAGCCTTTTTTTTGGTCGACTACAGTTAAATCGGAGGCAACTGAATACCAGTATTTTACCTGGAGTGACTATCTATCTGAACTCCACAACTCATTTACTGGATAATACGAGATAGACAACTCGCCAGACTTGTATCAGATTTCTATCGGGCTATGACTGTCAAAGATGTAAAGATGGCTACCAAGACTGCCGGCTTCCAGTGCTTTCTGAGGCACACACCTCTTTGTGGTTCGATATGACAGGGTTAGTCACTCATCCATGGACCATGGAACCATGTTCGACAGGCTTTAACATAGCCATATGTCGCTCACACCGTAAATATCATAATTTACTTTAAAATAAACTATAATCAACAAATCTGTTTTAACAAAAAATCTCAATTTCAGGTGGAACTTGAAACAAAAGCGCACAGAACGCCTAAAGAAATGTCCAGAGACTACCACACAAGCGGAAAATATCCATGGCGACACGCGTTCAGGAAACACCTCTCCCGCAACCCCGACCTCTGGATAACCACAGACGAAATCAAGCCATCCGACATCAAACAAGAGCCGACCGACAAATCTGACAGATTGACAGAATCGGACGTCCTACCCAACCTCACTGACAGACCGGATCTACCCGACGTGATTCAAGACAGTGTTAAAAGTGATATTAGATTAAGTGCCAGGACTTTAGACGGTGTAGTGAGAGAGAATTTGGAGAGGGTCATGAGGAAACGAGCTTGGAGCGGATGTTCAGATAGCAGTTATGATTCGGATGAGAGTTTGCAGCCTGTGGAGAAGGAGTTCGAGCAGTTTATCAATGAGGTTAATAAAAAATGGTAAGTTTGTGTTCTTAAATCAATGGGGGCTATCGTTTTGAAGCTCACTAGATGGCACCACTGTCGAGTAAGGTCCTGTCATTAATTCTATTTTATACTTTAAAGTACAAATAACTTCATAAAAAGTTTATTTCATTTCCTATATCAACATAGTGTAAACTTTAGATACATATTTACAAATATTCTCCCTAACATTAACAAGCATGAAATATTTAAAAATCATTCTACCTCCAAGTACTAACAAATAAGATCCTAAGTTGCTACTTAAAATCTTCAAGTCATAATTAAACAGGAATGGCTCAATCTAGATCAGAATCATGAATATTAGTTAAAATACGTGATAAAATAGCACGCAACGCTTGAAAACTCTATGATATCTGACATTTCGGAAGACCTTGCTCTACACGAACGCCTCTAGCGGCGAATTCATGCGCGATAGCCCCATTATCTCTATGAATAGCCCTTACTTAAATGTACTAGTTCACACGGTCGACCACGTTTCGTTCTTATGCCGAGTTATAAGGTTGAAAAGTGGTCGGCCGTCATTTCAATTAGACCATTACAGACACTTTTGAATGTCAGAAAAACAAAGAAGGCTAAGCTACAGTCACAGACACAAGGCATAATAACTTGTGAAAGTACTGTAGTTGCTCATTCCAAAGCGTACATCTCTATGGAGAAGAATGGCCAAGGAACTCCATGGACACTCTTTTCAATCAAATAATTGTTACAAAATCTTGGTTACATCATTCATGTTGAGATTATACATATATGTGAGAGCGATGTAGAAATATGTGCACGTTAAGAGCGTCCAGAGTAAAAGGTTATATCAACAATTTTAAAACAAAGTCAGTAGTTAAAATAAACCGTGGCAGCTTAGAGATGATCAGTTCCAACTGATAGTACGTCTAGCGCATTCAGGCCAGCTATTCCTGTTATCAATATACAAGCTGAATTTTCAAGTGGGCGTGGATGCCCCTATCCGAAATTAAGAGAAATAGCGAAAAATGCTCGGAGTCTCGAGACCGATTTTGATGCAAAATAAAACTGCATCATTAGATTTTTGAAAAATCAGTATTCTTAGCCAGGAATTGAACTCATTGATTTCTTTAAAAAAATACAGTCGCTACTATGGATCAAATTCTGGGAAGTAAAGACAGTCATCCGACTTCTCGAATCGGAACGTTTGTGAACTCGGGGGCTGGAAATCAAATTCAGTCCTCATGCTTAGCAGTCGGGCTTACGACTACTAGAGCAACAAGTCGGGAAAAGTGTTTGATGATTTTTCCTATAGTTCATTCTGAAACCGGAACCCTGCTTTTGAATCTAACTTCTGAATTAGTTACAGAATACAAGCGTAACATTATATTAGAGGAAGAAGCAGGAAGAAGCGTTTTCTTGACATAATCCTTTAATAGAATGAAATAATTCGCATTGCAGGTTACATTTCCGACCGAAAACCCCGCCCCCGTCGCCCCCGCCGGCCCCGGGCTCCCCCGGGCCGGGCTCCCCCGGGCCGGGCTCCCCCGGGCCGGGCTCCCCCTTGCCGCTGGCGCTGCACACGCCGCTGGCGGTGGAGCTGCTGGCGGCGCCGCCCTTCACCACCACGGACTTCACGCTGGCCGACCTGTGCCCGCCCCACGCCGCGCTGGATGTTAGCTCGGAGGACTTGCTGACGGACAATTTTACGGGTGAGTTATGAAATAGCCTCTATTGACAGTGCTGCATGGTGCATTTGGCGGTTGAATTATATAATAAGAATAATAAATAGGCCGCTGCCAATTCGCTTCGCCCACACCACATTGATTGGTGCGCTGCGTGTTGCAGATTCGATTCCCGCACGGAACAAATATTTGTATGGCCTACAGGTAGTTGTTCCGAGTCTGGCTGTTTGCACCCATGATACAAATTCTTAGTGTGAGGGGGTTTGTTAATAACCCAACCACTCCGGGAGTGCCGACAGCAGTAAAAACTTTTTTTTTTTCGAGTTTCTTGATTATTTTTCGGAAATATTTTTGAATAAGTCTTTTACTTATACAATTAACTATACATTGTTTTTTTTTGGGCTTGTAATATGTAGTGATACGTCTAACTCTGCAACAAAAAAGAGGTCATTTAACGGTGTCGCGAGTTCAATTGTTTTTCACCATCTCAAAAATGTCTGACACGCCTCAACAAGTTTTCACTTCAAAAAAAGGCACCTTTTGATACAGAAAAGGCATGAGCAATGATCTTGACTCATTGTTCACCTTCACCAATGTCAGTGAAGTCAAGTATGTGCAAAAATTTCATTGGAAATAGTATTGAAAACATAGGATCACAGCGTCTGTTCCCATTAAAGCTAAAGGCCAATAGAATTGTGCAAAATCCAATATTTTACTGTATACAAGTTGTATACTGACCCTTTACGTATCTGCTAGCCAAGCATTTTGTACATCAAACTGAGTAACTCTTTCTCTGGGGTGAAAAATCACGGCAGGACTCAATGTAATGCACTCAAAACATTGTGCTGATGGATGCATTAAATAGTACAGGATCATGGAGGTTTATAAAGTAAAACGTATATTAAAAAAAAAGTTGTGAAAAAGTTACAACTTTGACCTACTCGTATGGTCCAGTACAAGTGCATTTCGGCTTCGTTAAGGGCCACAGGAGCTATCCAAATAAATGTATCATCCTTTCTGTTGTAATAATGTTACATTTTCCTCAATTCCAGGTCTGACAGAAGCGCAAGTAGAAAGCATACTCTCAGAGACGGACCTCAAAGCGTTGGCCGACGAAGACGACAAGAAGATCGCCATCACCGACGACATACTGGACGAGCTCGTCAACAACGTGGACGCTAAGGATTCTTTTTTATTGCACGGCCAGAGTTCGGACGGGCGTGCCGACTCTGGCCCGAGAAAGAGAAAGGTACGGAACTCATTTCAGTTTTCACATTATTTTTGAATCTCATTTGTTTTGACGTGATAACGTCTTATAAATCGATGAACGCCGGCTGCACGCTCAAAAAAGTGTCACGTTCCGCCTGAGCCGAGCGTGCAAGCGAGAGCGCGGAACAAGCAATAGAGAGGCACGATCGGCTTAAGCATTCGGTTTGTGACGCAACTATGTTTTATATACAAAATAATGATCATTCAGTGATAATAAATGAGTTGCAATTTTTCATCAACGTTTTCATAAGACGTTACGACGTGAAATTCTCGTCCGCAAACCGACTTTACAGACAACCTTTTCTTTTTTTCTCTCTCCATCATATATTTGTTGTTATTCATAGAAAACATGGAAGTAGTTTAGAACTACAGATGTTCTTGCTCGCGAAGGTTGGTTTTGTGTGCGTCAAACTCAGACGTATTTATTACAAACTAGCACTCCGCCTGCGACTTCGTCCGCTTCGTCCGTGAAAGCTCAACTAATATGCATGATATAAATGTAATGTATAGCCTATTGTAGCACCCTCGAATAATGTAGCTTTCTGCCAGTGAAAGATTTTTTAGAATTGGATTACTAGTTCCTGAGATTACTCCCTACATACAAACTTACAAACTAATTTTACCTATTTACCCTTTGCTACTGGTAGGTCGCTATACCTACAGTTCAGCCACAGGCATAGTAACACGAACTAATATTGAAATAAGTCCAGCTACAAAAAGAATCCGTGTTTAATTCGTGCCAGAATTGAAATAAAACTTATCTTAAGATCGTAAAACGTGTTGTAACAAATCAGTCATTTAAATTTCACCTTTCATTTTTCCAGGCGGACGCGTTTGGTTCGACAGTCGTGAACGTAACGAACGCGGATAAAGAGCAAATATACGTAGACATGATCAAGACCGAACCGCCGCCGCCGATCAAGATAGAAACGCCCAAACCCAAAGAAGAGCCTAAAAAGGTCACTGACACCACACCAGTACCGTCTACCAACATTATAGTAGAAGAAGTCAACGAAGTACCAACTATTAAAATTGAGAAGAAACGTAAAGAGGATACTATCGAAGAGGTTCAACTACCTCACGGAGTTCAGCTTAAGACTGTACAGACGAAACATTCGCCGTTGAAGAAGCATATTATAACGTCGGCGGGACATAGGAGGGCTAGTGATGTCGCTATCGTGACGTCAGTTCCGGCGGATACGCCCGTTCAGACCTCGCAGCCGCAGATTGTGACTGTTGCTGTTTCTGATAGTTTGAAGGTATGTGGGATATGTCTTGTTGGTTAATTGTTGTAAGCAGAATAATAGAGCGTAGGTTTTGATAAAGTATAGAGTCCTGGGCTCAATTTGTCGGCAAGTTCTGATAGGATTTTTCCTTCGTGTCGTGGCTTTTGCCAATTGCCGTATCCGGTCTCAAAATTTTGCTACGACACGAATTTCGCATATTGTCTGAGCGAGTTGAAGCTTTCCGTTCAATGGGCGTTTCCGATCTTGTGTCTTATCATCATATCAGCCCGGAACCACCCACTGCTGGGTCTTTTTATTGTCCTGCCCAACTCCTATCCATTTGAGGCGTATCGTTCGCCCCCCGACGACGTCTTGTCGACTCGTCCGAAAACGAATTTCATGTCTACGCACTCGAAAGCTCCATGGCTCTTTATGCCAAATGTACTCAGGATCAGTCTCCTTCGTAGGAGTCCATATCTCGACATCGCAGGTCATTGTTGGTAGGCATTTAGGGATCCTTTTGTGTCATCCTAGCTGTATTATCCTGGAAATTGCCTCGATTCACATAATTATATTGATCGATCGCAGCCTAAAAGTGATGACGTATCGTTGCAGGTCCGCCTTCAGAACCACCTGCTGTCGACGCAGTCGGGCGTGCTGGTGCAGAACGGGCCCTTCCCGCCCGTGGTGGCGCTGGGCCCGGGCGCGGCGGGCACGGCGGGCCCCACGCGGCGCCTCACGGGCCCGCTGGTGTCGCTCGCGCACAAGCACGTGCTGCACGCGCCCGCGCCGCTCGTGGTGGGCCCGCACGTGTCGCACGTGTCGCACGTGCCGCACGTGCCCAGCAAGCTCAAGGTGCTGCACGCGCACCCGCTGACGCAGAGCCAGCGGTGCGCGCTGCTGGCACAGAACCGCGCGCTGCAGCTGCCGGCCGTCGTGTCGCTGGCCGCGCTCGACACCAAGCCGGCGCTGCTCAAGGCCGCGCCCGGCGCCGTGGCGCAGCTGTTCGAGCTCAAGGGCGGCGCGCTGGGCAAGGGGCCGCACCTCGTCAACGTGCTGCGCCAGCCCGCCCAGGCCGCGCCCCTGCCCGGCCAGGCGCCGCGCGACGACAAGCGGCGCGTGAGCCTGAGCCTGGACCCGCGCCTCGTGCGCGCCGCGCTGCCCGTGCGCCACCCGCTGCAGCTGAAGGGCAACCTGCTGCACAAGGCGCACAAGCCGCAGGTGTCGCAGGTCTCCGTGGCCTTCGCCGCGCCCGCCGCGCTCAAGCGCCGCCCCGCCGCCCCCGCGCCGCCCGCGCCCGCGCCCTCCACGTCGGCCGCGCCGCCCGCCCCGCCGCGCCCCGCCCGCCCCGACGAGCCGCCCAGCAACGGGGCCGTGCGGCGACGCCCGGACTCGCTGCCCATGCAGGTCACGTGACCCCAGGTCGCCCACACCTCAGCGCGTCTCCAGTGTGGACCCATGAATGAAATGAAAATGTTTAAAAAATGTGTAAAATAATAACCGCATTACCGTGTATCATATAGTTTTATGTGTATTATAAATAATGAAATATTTACTTAATAATTTGGTTCGCTGGCCGGACCAGTCGAGCGGGCGCTTGTCTGAGCGCGGTTGTAGTCAGGCGGTCCGTACTTGTGGACAGATCCCATATAGTTTAGTATTATTTTGTGTTTGTACCATTAATTTATTGTTAGACATTGTATATAATGATATTCAGTGTCCAGTACTTCAGGATACGCTTGTGGCTCTCGATTGCACCGCGTTATATACGAATGTACTGAATACTCAAACGAGCATATATTCCATTTTGTGTTCAACCTATATGTGACATTAGCCGATACCAAATATGCGATGATTTTACAACTAAAATAACACTTGATCGATGTAAATGTCTGGCAACACTATACTTGCGAAATCCTGCGTGTTGCCATTATAATAAAAATACTACTTTATAGTTAATCGACCCGGCTTAATCTCAGCTTCCTTTAGAAGGCATAGTAAGTTAAATTAGTTGAGAGTTGATGTGAGCATGTGTGCCAAGCTGGGCGCCAATTGAGAATATACAGGCTGTGATTGATATAACTAGAAATCTTGAAAAGGGCAAATTGAACTCATCATTACATGTGAACAAGTACACATTCACGCGACGATCAGTTCAACAATCCTTACACATTTATTTTACTTCTGGCTACTCGACAGAAACCTTATTGTAACTTGAATATAGTTTATTTCACAGTGATGCAAAATTAGAGATAAAAAAAAAATAGTGCGTGTAGTCCCTCCGCGCGGAAGAAGTGAAACTTCGTAATGTGGAAATGAATATAGGAAGGGGTAGAAATTGATTGTTAGTGAACTCATATTGTTTGTTTAAGACAAACTTTATTTACATTTTCGCACTAGGTATACTACGCGCATGCGTTCGAGTGCCACGAATTCCCTCTCGCTCTGTGTCTTTCTATTCCCCCTCCCCAGGAGCCTTGAACGTTTAACGCAACAGTGCTTTCATACCCCCTCCATGGTAGCGTTAAATGTTAAACGCAACCTTGTTGGAAGGCGCATTAGAAGTTTCACTTCAATAACTGTGTTACTATTGTATTAGTACTTACAAGCCGACTGAGACAGTTAAAGCGTCGACCTCCTCTAGAAACGGATCGGCGCACACTGAGTAGTAAAACATAAGATCTGTTTTCATTGATAAGTAACTCAATTGCAACTAAAATGGAGTTGAAAGTTGCGTGTATGGGATAATAATCCATTGTGACGTCAGATGCTCGATTTTCAGCTCTATTTCAATTACAATGTGGTTAATTTAGCTTCTCGGTGTATTCTGATGCTGAGACTTAAACCTGACTGATAAACATTACAACCAGCAGTTGTCTAAGTTGGTCGGTCGGCTAGCACTACATACATATTGCGTCGCGCGGACGTGTCGCCCGTGAATACGGCTCAACTCTTTCGTTCTGATCACTATACTGCTGAAATGTAGGTGTAACGTACATGCACACCCCTATACTATTTTATATAATACGGGACGATTACAGTAAAGTGATGATTTATAATATCTGTAAAAGTAATCGCTATGATAATATTGTAGATTATTAGGGAGAGTGTGTCCATTCAGATGATTAGAAATAAACGTGTAGAGACACGTAGTAGGTAGATAGAAATAAAACAAATAATACGCGACTTGTTCGTTTTTGAATGTGGCAACATTGTGAGTTGTGTTCCGTGCTCGGCTCACTGGCTAAGTGTTGCCATACTCGCCGTGCTAGATCACGAAACACAATATTTGTGTTCATTCTCAGTGTTAATGTAGTTTCTTTTTCTGGATACAAATATATAATGATACATTTTGTCCGTTCAACTCACTTGTTGTTAGAATTCGCAAAAAAAAAATGTTGTTATTAAATATCGTGTATTTGAATGTTGTGTAAAAACATTGGGGTTTACTCTAGCTATGCTATATGAGAATGTGTTACGCAAGTGTCCTGTTGTCTCAATCATTATAAAAAACGCACGTGAGCGCGTTTTTCATGGCAGCTCATTGGACCAATGGGCTGTTAGGAAAAAGAGCTCGCAACAAAAAAAAGTAACGGTTTAACTATGTCTATACATATATAATTAGTAAGTATCATATACTGTACAAAAGGCTGCAAATTTGGGAAAAAAAATGTAAAAAAAAAACCAAAGGCCTCATGTTGTCGTTGGGGCCGATAACATACGCTTAGTAAAGTGGATAGGATGATGTACCTCATAAGTTTCTGAATTCTAGTTTAGGCGATCCCTACGTGACCTTGTTTCCCTTCGACGAAGTTAACAATGCCCACGTACATTTGTTGTAAATATTATTTAGTGTAACATACAATATCATAGCTGTCAACATACAAATGTCAAGTACGAGTCACACCGACCGGAAATTGAGCTGAATAAAGCGACCATTCTGTTTCAAACCCAACTTTTATTTTGTTCCAACCTTTAAACCCAAATTTTTATCAAGTCGATGTTCATCTTTGAACCGGATTCCAACCCACAGCCATGAGAAGCGAGCCCGTCACCACTCTGCCAACACCACACAGACAGGCTGTACATTGGTGGCTTGCAGAGGCCGCTTTACAGGTCGACGCATTACTTAATGTAATTTATTTCATCACCACTGCTCTCAAAAACGGTGAAGGAAAACATCGTGAGGAAACCGGCATGTCCTAGAACCAAAAATTCGAAGACGTGACATCTACCAATCCGCACCGGGCCGCGTGGGGGATTACAGCCCATTCCGTCTCATAGAGAGGAGGCCTAGCTGTGTCTGCAGCAGTGGGAACATTTTAGGCTGATGATGATAATGATGAATTTTGTTGAGAACGAGCGAAGCGAAATCGTTTTATTTTTCACCCCGCCTCGCTAAACTTTTGACCGCCATACTCGCATATACAGTCTTGGCCAAAAGTATTGAGCACCTTACAAATTTCGCTCGTTCACGGTAAGTATGGGAGAAAACCAAATCTACTGTTGAAGTATTCTTTTGTCAGTCATCTACAAACATTTAAAAACTATGACCCACACCGCAGCTAGCAATAAAACACCTAGGTGCAATAAAATGTGTCTTTTACCATTTTTGTATTTATTTATCAGTTCGCTACCATCGCTCGTTGTGAACACATCCAGTGATCTAGTGCGCCTTTGGTATTTTATTTCAAACTTTTAAGTGTTATCGTTGCAATATGCCAAAAAGAAACGAACTTTCTTTAGAAAAACGTGTGCAGATACAGCTTCTGCATGAGCTAGGGAAATTACAAGTAGAGATTTCCAAAACTGTGAAATGTTCGCGCCGATGCGTGCAATATGCTATTCAGCGATTCTCTGCTACCGGATCACATCAAAATAGACCGAGAACCGGGCACAAACGCATCACCACAGACCGTCAGGCTCGTCAGTTACTAAGAGAGTCGTTAAGAAATAGGAAAAAAACATCTTCAGAGCTCGCTGGTGAGTTGTCAGAACAAATTAAGAAATCAATTTCTGCTCGAATTACTTGTAGAAGACTTCAGGAAGCTGGTCTGAAAGGCTGTAAAGCTAGGAAGAAGCCATGGCTCTCCGACAACAACAAAAAAGCTCGGTATAAATGGGCCTTAAAACACCAAACTTTCACCGCTGAAGAGTGGTCAAATGTTGTGTGGTCAGACGAATCAAACTTTGAGGTGAGTAAGTCAATTTAATGCCCTAGTAAAATTATATAAAATGGTTTAAAAACCAAACGCATAGATGAAGTTATTTTTTTTTTTCCGGAACTCAATATTTTTCTTTTTATTGCAGATTTTTGGAACACCTAGTGTGACCTTTGTGCATGGCCGATTGGGCGAAGAATTTAAGCTAGAGTGTGTGGTCACAACCGTAAAACACGGCGGCAGCAGCATAATGGTCTGGGGTTGCATGACCGATTCTGGAGTTGGCGAATTGTTCGTGTGTGAGGGCCGCATGGACTCTACTAATTACATAAATGTACTAGAAACTGCATTGCTGCCTTCATTCACGAAACTTTTCGGCGACACGAACATGGATGGTGTTAAATTCCAGCAGGATAACGCGCCATGCCTCAAATCTGCCCGCACTATGACATGGTTTCGGGAAAATAACACAGAGCTTCTTGACTGGCCTGCCCAGTCGCCAGATCTAAACCCCATAGAACATTTATGGGGTTTATTAAAGCGTAGAGTTAGGCGCCACACAATTAACAACAGAGAAGATTTGAAACGCTAGCTGCGCCTAGAATGGAACGCGATTACTGCTGAAGACTGTAAAAATTTTGTTAGCTCTTTACCAAAAAGAATTTCTGCCGTAATTAAGGCAAAGGGTGGACCCACAAAATATTAATTTTCTATTAATAAATAGTAAAATAAACCTATATAAAACGTTTTGTTTTGTTTCTATTTGATACTCGGCATAAAACTGAAAGATGTCATGGGTGCTCAATACTTTTGGCCACGGCTGTACGTATCAAGCAAGCGCGTGCCCTGTGTGTACGCCAAACGGCACAAATATGTGACAAAATAGTAGGTAATAGGTTTGGCGTGGAGGGCACACGCGTGCTTTTATGCTCTGGCGGTCAAAAGGTTAATTATATTGTGTTACCATTCATACATATGGTTTTAAAAATTCCAGAATAATTAATATACTTTATCTTTATTATTCTGGAAGCCGACCCCAACATAGTTGGGAAAAGACTAGGCAGATGATGATGATGATGATACATTATAATTGCGTTCCACAATGTTCTAAATGTGTTACAAAAGGGTTACAGCTAAGAACAATATAATGGACCCTGTATGCGTGACACACTGCTCCATTGCGCTGCGTTGCGTCGCCCCAGCGCGTCATTTTACATATAAATTTTAAAACATGCCACACTTCTCCGTTGTGTTGTCGAACGAAAATCTTGCGCTGCGACGTCGCAACGCAACGCAATTGTGTGGCTTCGCTCTTAGGGCACAGCTATATACAATATTATAATTACATTTTATGTAGTTAATGATAAACAACCATTTCTCCTTATAATTTACAAATAGACAGTTATAAGACGATATTCTATTCTATTATCAATACTAACTGTTGCCCGCGACTTCGCGTAGAAATGTTGAGTATTTGAGAAAACAACAACAAAAAAATTTTGACCCATGTCCTTCCCCAGGATATAATCTATCTCCTTGCCAAATTTCATTACGATGCGTTCAGCTGTTCAATCGAAGTCGCGGGCTATATAGTATATCGGCGAATTTATTGTCCTTCATGGGTCCACAACTCTTGACCAAGGACTTATGATGTTTTAGGTACACAGTCTTTGTTATTCTAGTGTTTGTTTTGTTGTTATTCCGTTGACCATCAATAGGGTCCACCCTAAAAGGATCTGTTTACAAATAACATTTTCCTGTTTATTCATGACTATTAATAGGTACCCAGATATCAACTGCTCTTATGGTAATATTCTGCCTTACCCTTCGGGAACTATAGGCGTGATGTAATTTATGTATTTATGGTTTAAATAAATTGATTAAGTAGTACTATGTTTGGTATTAAGTAAAGACTTACGATAAATCCACTACAAATGGAATCGAAAAAAAAACCAGGATTATCGCATTTTTAGCATAGGTACCCTGTGTCCTATTATAAGCGAGCGTTGTGAGAATACACAATATCTATAATTATCTTTCGGAAAACTGAAAGACGCACTTGTCCTACCTGTCCTTATGTCTGCAAGTTACAGGAACTGATGGACTCAACTGAAAGTGCCATATTCGTCGTCAAATTCTAGCTTATTCGCGTTTGGTGAACAAAATGAACGCGGCAACAAGGTACAGAGCACAAAATCTTCGCGCCAGCACCTCGACACGGCAGCCTGATAACATAGGTGGCGCCGTTAGCACGTTGGTTTTTATTCATTAGTAGCTGTGCCCCACGGTTTTACCTGATGCTCAGCTCCTAAGAGTCGTAGCGTGATGTTAAATAGCCAATAAACTTCCTCAAGAATTGGGCTCTCAAATACAAAAAGATTTTTTAAATTGGACTGTTAGTTGCAGAGATTAATGCGTTCGGACAAACATGCATTAATTTTAATGTTCATTTTAATTAGATTTTGATTCACATAGCAAGGTAACGGCAAGCGCGACACGCTGGTTCGTAAGGAATATATAAGTAAAAAATAATGCCACCTTTGCCAGTAGCAGCCGAGACGTCCCCATGCTCTATTATGAATGCGGCGATCGCTCACACTAGGACACTGCCTAATTCTTTAAAGTAGGTAATGTTGCTCTCATTATAGATATAACGATGGAAGGCTCAGCTTTTACAACATAACTACAAACCGTTGTTAATTAGTAGTACACACAAACAACATTAAAAACATGAAAGTTATTTTTGTTTTATTTTTTTTTGCCGTCGTCATATCTGCGGCAATGGGAAGGCGCTGCCACTGCAAGTGTAAACCAGAGAGACGTCCTAAGCTGAAGCTAGGTAAGATTTATACCATTAACTAAGTCGTAGGTAAAGTCGGCCAAACTTCAATTCTTCATTCATTCATTTTAATTACTCATAATCATTTTATCTACCTATTTTTTTGAGTTGGTAGTCCGGTTCCGTAGTCATTCGTGGCTAAATAATGACAGCCGCTCGGGTCGATCTTTAGGTTAAGCCGTGGTTGGTCTGTGGATGGGTGAGCACCCATTACATACCGAGCTTCCTCCGTGCCTCGGAAAGCACGTTAAGCCGGCTGTCATTTTAGATCTTTGACAGTCATTAGGTAGTCAGTGGTCCAAAAAGTCTGACAACCAGTATTACCAAGGGGTATTACCTAGTACTAACTGGGTTGTGGAGGTCAGATAGGCAGTCGCCCCATGTAAAATACTGGTATTCAGCTGCATCCGGTTAGACTGGAAGCCGACCCTAACATGTTGGGAAAAGGCTAGGCAGATGATGAGTCCGGTTCCGTAGTCGGGATTAATATTTACGCATGCTCACTATGAATTTTGACAAACGCAAAAATATTTGTGTGTGTGTATGTTTGTATTTCATGGAATTTCCCAAAAATACTAGGTATGAAAAACATAGTTATTTCTGCGGTATCAAGTATCAACCTCAACAACAATATCCAATATCCCAGGAACTAGATATAGTCACGCAATATCATAGTCTTTTTACACGATTACGGCCAAACCAAAAAGAAGAGTTATGATTTTAGCATTTTTAGCCGTCTATGTATGTATATATTTTTATATTTACGTATGTTCCTCCGTAGCGCCCAAACTATTCATCCGATTTTGATGAATAAGGTGTCAATTGATTCGTTACTACGGCTCGGGCGGGTAACATAGTATTAGGCTACAATTTAACCGACTTCAACAATAGGAGCAGTCGATTTTATCTTGTAGGTAAACCCCGAATTTGCACCAACTAAAACTGCACGTGCACCAACCCTAACTCATTATAACAGTGCGGCTAATTTGGAGAAATTTAAAGAATATTACAGAAAATATATGATTCCACCGACGGATATGGACTCATCTTTACGAATCAACACCAAAATCATGTATTTAGAAATGCTATATTAATTTTCCTTTATTTATTTCCATACATAGGTATATTTTTAAATATTTTTGTCTAAAATAATATAAAAACAAAAAAGTATAAAATTGTAAAAATAAAATAAAGTCAAAAGGATAAAATATTACTGAGTTTTTAACCGACTTCCAAAAGGAGGACGTTATCAATTCGTCTGATTTTTTTTAAGAGGTCGATTGTTTGCTCTACAATTTCAACATTTTATAAGACTTTCAAGACATTGTGTAAAATCAACATAATTAACAGTTGACACTAGCACGTTGATATGTTTCAGTGTAATTAACATCAATTAAAAACAAGAGTATGAATCAAGCTACTACAATCTGTCAAATCTGTTTAATGCTAATTTGCTAAAGCAGGTAGGTAGGCAGGTAGGTTCAAGGTTGATTGGGATTTTTTTGCAGTTTCGGGTAGCCGTCTGTACCTTTGTAAAGAGATGTGATTACCTGTGTAAGCTGTAATATTTTTATTTATATGAATAAAACACATTTTACAGAAAGAATGCTTTTATTTTTCCATTAAATACTATATATACAACATTAGTGGTAGCACTCCTCCCGTCGTTTTTCTAAAAAAATAATCCAGAGCATACATCTTTGGAAAAAAAAAAACTAATGTTCAATTATAAGAATAATCGTAGTTTTAAATAAAAACTTGTTGGTCTGATACATAATACCAGACAGATTAAATTATACTAGACGTCCTAGGACGAACATCGAAACAGTTATATGCCCATATGTGAAATGCACTGCAAGTTTTTTTTCCCTAATTCAAAATAATTACAAAATTAAATAATCTCCAATTTAGTATAATTTTTAATGCGAGTACTTTTTTCATTGCGTATTGCCAATTCTTTCGAAATAACAGCTTATTTTCTATACAAAACCTACGCTACGAAATGACTTGAAACAGCGTATCAATGGACGTGTTTCGGTTGCCGTCATTTGAATGCCCCTAATTCATTATCGTAGTTAGGAAATTCGACTCCGAATATTTCGTTGATATATGCCAGAATTTTCACGTTTTGGAGCTCATGTCTAAAAGCAATAATGAACAAAATTACTTATGACGACTATGCGCCAGTAGTTTTGGATAAGGTGTCTTTCGAGTTTAGAAGAGAAGGATTCAAAACTGGTTTCTCTATGGTAGTTCAGTAGACAAGGGCTGAATGTTGAGTGTTTTGCTTATAGTGACTGTAGTCTTTTCATAGTTATTTTGCTTCCATGATAGTGATTTTAATTCTCTTTGTGATAAGGTTGCTGTCAGAGGAGTAAAATAAATGTGAAAGGACTGTATTGCAGGATTTTTCTACCATAGACCAAAAAAAGCATTTTTATTAGATATTCAAAATAGAATAAGTATAACGTCTTAGGAGCTTAATATGAGCTCTTTAGTGGAATCCATAACCGTTCATGATTCGCATGAAAGTAGCTGATGATGGGCAGCTGAAAGGCGTAAAATCTCATATTAACGCACACTGAAGACAAAAAAAAAATATATCCTATTTATGATTACAATTGGGACTAAATGGTACATAAAGGGTTTAGATTTCAACCCATTATTTAATTCACTACGTTTGTTATGTAAGTGTAATTTAGATTTTTTTTTTTAAGTCAAAAATATTTTTTGGAAAAAGATATCAGAATAAGTCTAAAGTCTTCATCCTAAGGGAAATAATTAAATTAGAAGTAGGTAAGTTTTTGACGAAGATTTCGTGCAAGCGTAGTTTGACAAAAATCCCTGGTTCTTCTGTAGGTAAGTTTCCAAAATGCTTAGACACTTGGTCACCTAACAGTTAAAACAAAAAGAGAATAACGCCTGCTTTTTGTATTCAGTATTAAAAGATGAGAACATTTCAAACAAACTACTTAAGTATTACTTAGGGTGATTCAATGTAAACCGCCAAATTTAAAAGTGATTTAAAATTTCTTACGCAATTTTGTAAGATATTTTAAATAACAAATAGATTACCGTAAGTCATGCTGTTGTAGTTTGTCCAAAACATCAAATAATCAATTCAAAAATCTGATGTTGGTTACGAATAAATTATGAATTTCTTTTACTCTGACCTCCGCCATTCAGGTAAAAGGAATTCGATGGTACCCACAACAAAGTCAGCAACAGATGCAATGTTTGAAAAACCACGCTTGCAAATAGTAACGTAAAAGAGTACTTGCAATTTTTTTGCGATCTTTTAATAAATTTATTAAAAAATCGAAGCCAATAATTAGTTACATAAAATAAAAATACTAGATTTTTCCGCAACTCATAGTTTCATTTGTCTACGTTTTATTCCTCATGTTAGATTTAAGTATTTTACAAGACTTCACGGTGCTTGCAAAAATATTTTCATATGAGGCTTTTTTTGGAGAATTACTCAGTATCATTGGGCCGGGCTATTTTTTTTACAGTTCTCAGTATGAAAATGACCGGCAGTTTATTGAAGTTATACTTCTTTTGGCGCGTTAGGGAAAAATGATGAGTGTAATATTTTACGATGCGTGCGCACACCGTCACGAAAAACCGACACCCTGAAGTTAGCTAGTCAACATTTTAGTTTTATACGCCAAAGAAGTATAACTTCTTACGTGCGTAATAAGTACACACACACTTTTTTTCCTCATCAATAAAAATTACGACAATAAAAGTGAATAGGCTGTATTTACAGAAAATGGACCTGTTTTTTACTGGGAATTTGTCAAAACTGCAATTATGGGTTTGACTTTATAAATTCTTAATTAACTGGTGTGGTAAAACCAGAGTTTTCTCGAGATTATTTATGAGATCGAAACCGGGTTCAGTATGCCCTAATGGGGTCTTTGTCCAGCAGTGGGACGGTTATTAATAATTTAAATACGTTCGTACGTTGTCAGCTATTTACAGTTTTCTTATAAAAATTGTGAGAAAGTTACAGGAAAAAATCTAGTATTTTTGTTCTTAAGACTTAAATTACGAGGCGAATCTTATCCCATTTTTAATAATGTTTCATAAATATGTTTTTTAGTATTTATTTTGGATATTACGTTTGAATATTTGGAAAAAGTCTTAAATTTGCTTATTATAGATATGATTATATCTTTATACAATGGCTATATTGAGTTTGGGTGAACTCATAATTTGTTTTTTTTTTTTAATTTGTTTTTTGCTATAAATATACTGTTTTATAACAATGTTTTGTTTAAATCATTGAGTAATGATGTAAAAGGGTCTTGAAATAGAGAAACAAAACACTAACGCGAATATTTTTATTTCAGTTAAATAACATTCGCGCAATAATAGATTAAGATGACATTTTTATCACATTTACAATTTTTAATACATTCCTTTGTCAATATTTTGATCCTTTACATAATTTATTTAAGCCAATTTTCCAGGTATATATAAGGGCAGGCATATTTTTTTACATTTTGTTCAAAGCATGCCAATGTAACATCAGCCAATCCACTCTTAATCATAAACAGGAGGCTTCTGTGACCTGTCCCAGTACGCGGAAGGTTGAATATGATATGATATCATATTCCTTAACAGATATGGATACCAACATCATGTATCTTAAAGGTGTGGTCATATATAAGGAGGTAATAGACAGATAATCAAACCATCATGTATGGGACATTTTCAAGCTACATTTTTATTGTTTGAATTCATTATTTTATAAGCAACATCTCCGTTTCATAAAATGCATTGCTACATTATTTTTGTGGTCTCTTTAAGATGCTTATACATTTCAAGTCATTATAATTTAAAGCGACTATATTTTGTGAGTGCAGACAATTTCTGCTATTTAAAGAGCTTTTAATATTTTTTGTCAAAAAAATTTATACAGGGTGAATTTTTCAAGAGTGTGTGTTTTTTTCCAAACCAATGGGTTCGATTCCTGGCTATGGATATTGATTTTCCAAAAATAAAATGATGCAGTTTTAGTTTTTATCAAAATCGGGCTCGAGATTCTGAGTATTTTTCGCTATTCCTCGTAGTTTCAGATTTGGTCATCCACGCACACTTAAAAAAATCACTCTGTATATTTCACATGACGACCATGGAAATTTGAAATGGCGTAAGTGACATTGAACTTGCTAACATAACATCACGCCTGTAATCAAATGGTTAGGCAGAGGTGTACCTAATAGTACACCCACATTTCGCCAGTTATGTTTAAGTCCCATGTAATAGGCTCGCCCGCCTATTGCCATCAACCGGGTGCGAATCCAGACTACGTGGCTACTACAGAGAAATTCCTGATGGAAAAACCCAATGACACTTTGCCCGACCCGGGAATCGATCCCAGGACCTCATGCTCAGCAGTCGTGCTTGCGACCACTAGACCAACGAGGCAGTCAACTTGAACTTGCTGAGTTGAACGTTGCAAAGCCCACAGCGCTCATGTCCCTAACAACATTTCAAATTTACACCGCCGATGAGTTCACCCAAAATCGCTTGCTAATCAAAATTGTCTCGTATAGGACCAGCAATTTGACAGGAAACGTACGTTTTCGCGTAACCTGAGTAAGGCCAAGTATATTTGTATAAACACTATCATGTAAGCTGTGCTCTGTAGCTTTTGTAAAATTAATCTTGTTTTTTTTTTTTCATGAAGCATTTTGATGTTTAAAATGATTTCAATTAAAATTACTGTTTCATTAAAAGTTGATAACGTAACTGCATATTTTATACACCTTAAGGTGATTCATCAATCATGAAAATCATCAATATAACCCTGTAAGTCCATTTAATCCTATTGAATGACTTTTTCATGAAATATTCATTGAATAGGATTACTTGAACTTAGAGGGTTGTATTGATGATTTTCACGATTGTAATACTGTAACTACATACGTGTTAGTGGCGCGACTCATTTTTCATCAACATACAACCTACCACTGATCTGCAAATTGCAAAAACGTTGATTTTGTTGAAAATTTGAATTTCGCGGGCTACCTTGACGCAACCACCTTAAGATGCATACACAGGATTACTTGAAAACCCCAACACCTTAGCCCGACTTGGTAACAGAACCCACGGACGCATGCTCAAACTTGACTTGATAAATCAATTCATCAATCAGTCATCATTTCTTTATTAGATTCTTAAAAGGTCATGTTCGTAAGATTATTTTACAAAAAGCTACAGACAATTTAAGTATTTGTAGAAAGCTTTCTTCTACTACAAAGTTTTGGGGGGTAAGTCTTGCATTAAATATTTTTTAGCCCAGTTTTAATTTAAAACATCACCCTCGTTATGAACGATGTGGTTTTTTTTTTAATTAAGATACAACTTGGAGGTTTCATTTAGAATTCAATTGTCTATGGTGGTACAGAAGAAAAAAAACTCCCGGTGTCCTCATGAGACTTAAAGGAGTTTTTAACTAATTTTAATCTGGTTTAGGTAAATTGGTTTTAGAAAAACTGTCGGCTGGTGATAGCTGAGAATCGATTTAACTGGCGTATTGTTGTATCTGAAGACTGATGTTCAAAAAAACTGAGCTAAAAAACTATGAATTTTGTTATAAAATCAACTTACGTATAGACGATACAACAATATATAAGTTTACAACCATTATTTACCTGAATCAAAACATTTATTATATCACATTTTTAACATATTAAGAAACCTGGCCGATTCTTCGCTATATGTTTGTTTCTTTATACAAAATTACTTTCTTTTTTTATTTATTTCATAAATACATTTGACTAATTTGGAGTGTGTTCAGACTGTATAGCAACTGTGTATTTTCGATTGTTATATAAAAGCAACGATTATTAGCGAATATATCTGGAAAAAAAACTCTTCAACAAAACAACACACTTCTCAACAAATTATACGACTCTTTAGTAGAAAACTTAATTAATATCTTAAAATAAAAATCTCTATTTAAAACTCAGTGTTGTCTATTCCCTCTCTAGCACTTACTACATATGTCACGATCGAACTTTTTTGAAATCTATGTTAAACTTTTAAGGTTGAAATTCACTTGTGAAAATTAGTCTCATTTGTGTAACGATTGTAAAGAAGAGTGATTTAGCAGCGTTAGCCAATCAGAGCCCAGTAATCAGAAGCCGACCAATCCGAACACACTCTTTGTTCACGGGCGGTTACATTTTGAAACTTAAAGCACGTAACACATCATACACACATCTGTCAACTTGCACAAGTGTATGCTAGTAGCTTGCATGCCATTGTAAGAATCGCTAAACAGAGTAAGAATTTCCGTACTTTTAAACCGAGTTTTGAAAAAGGAGGAGGTTATGTATTTGGCGAGTATCTTTTTCATCTTTTGCTACGAACTACACGCTCAAACGAAATAAGTTGTTACGAGGCAGCTCATGAGTCGAAGAAAGTGATTTGCGCGGTTCCAGTCGTTTCGCCTGACGCCTAAAAACATTCATATTCTAACTTCAGTGGGAATGCGTCAACAAAACTTTCAATTTACCTACATTTCTGTTATGTTCTTGAAATATGTGTTGGTTATCAGTAAGACTTGAAATTGAACGGTTTTATTTTTTTACAAGCTTTTATTTAACTTGCAATGTTTGTATCAAATCTTGCAACTGATTTCAAAACCGTTTTCCTCAATCAATTGAGCTGAAATTATGCAAAGTGACGTCATTCTAAGTCCAATATGGCGAACTCCCAAAGATGGCCGGCGTGTTATTCATTATGCACCCACATGATATGGGTATCAATTAAAAAGGGTTGCTAAGAAGACTAAGAAAAAAATGGTGACGCCACACTTATATTTGAAAGCCTGAAAAAATGTATTTTTTTATTTCAATTTATTTCAATTAGACCATTACAGGCACTTTTGAATGTCAGAACGTTCTTTATACAATGGCATGCACCTTGCAGTCTTGTACGAGTGACAAGTGTATTAACATCTTAACGCTCGGTTTCAAAAGGGAGTAGGTGCGAAGGCTAGAATTCCAACTACATTGAAATTACACAAACTATGTACACTTAACCATACCTAGCCTTAGGAAAGAAATTAACAAGTTTTTCTTTAATTTTTTTAACAAATCTCTAATGTCTAACTAAAAAAAAAGTCGGGCTGTTGACATTCTGCGCGACTTTTTCGCGCGATTCTCTCTCGATGTACACCCAGACTTTAGAAAGGGCAAAATACCTAATAATGCGAATTGTGAGTTCCACTGCCAAACAAATATCAACCCTGCTTTTCTAAAAATAAGGTCAACGATCAATAACCCGAGATGAGCATCTCAGTCAACATTTATGCTCTCTCGGTTTTAAAGTTTTTTTGTATTTGAAATCTGTTTGTCAGTGGAAAATGCGATGTTAGGATGCTATTGGTAAAATCGATAAGTCAGAAGAAAAAAGGGTATTAAAAATGGGGTTACCTCGAGAAAAGTGCATTTTCTTATCCAACAATAATTACATTTTCAAACCCTTTTTGCATATCGATAATGCAAATAGTCTAGTTTTAATCGCACCTGCGATTAATCGCATTAGACAAAGCTATGTAATGTGGAACATAGCTTCTTCAAAATCGTACAGTTTTATATCTTAAAACATTATAGCACGTATCAAGTATTATTGAACACTATACATTAAAAGTCTTTGAACATACGACGGTTATATAAGGAAAGGGGGATTCATAATAATATTATACGAATATCCATGTTTCTTGTACAAAATGTATTTCTTCATATTAAATGCGAGACAACACAAACTTAAAAACTATTCGTTGAATTTACAGTATTTTCATTAACTAAACTAAGTCGCACGAAAAAGTCACAGCGACCAATCGCATGTTTTGCAACAACCCTAAAATGATACTATATTTTAAAAATTCACAATTGTCTAACTAACGACATCTTAAAAGCTAACTTTCAATATCTAACGCATTATTAATTTATTTTTAATGCAATTCATTCATCCAATCACTCAACGCTACGTCATAATATTTTTTGTTTTGTATTTTTTTAATTTATTTTTAACACCTAATCAGAATTATTCATAAGAATCGTCATATACATAAAGTAAGCTTGTTTTATCGTAGAGTATCGATATCTATAGAATAATAATTTATCGACACTGCAACAATGAGGGTAGTAGTGACATTGGCATGCATCGATGATGACGTCATTTATTTAAAGTTCGGTATCATTCGTGTTTTACGAAGTTCGCCGATGTCACTGCATCTACATTGTACGATAAGTTTTGGGCCAGCCAGAAATAGGGAAAAAATACTATAACAATCTAGACAGGCCCTAATACCTACAAAATATACACTTACATTTAAATTATTTAAAACAAAAATCTCACCATTTCACAAACAACAGTCACTATCGTCAACCAACAGGAGAGCTAAAATTTTTGTAATTCTATTTTTAGTATTTTTTTTAGTTTAGTAACTTCTGGTTGGTTGTCGATTTTACGTCGAACCATTTGTATACCAGTGCCAGATTGGAGCAGAATTATTTTCAGTTAACAAAAAAGTAAATACCTATGCACACATGGGAAACATTAAAATGTCTCATTTGTAGGTAGCTTGGTAATTTTGTTGTGAAACCATCGCGCTTAGATATCAATACCGTTTGAGTTTTGCTATCTAATTAATTTTGACTTTATATGACAGTCCTAAAAACTTCTGCTAAAAACTGACACAGACATACAACAATTTCAAGCCCATTCATCCCCAGGGTGGGTGACGGCGTCAATGGCCGTTTTATTAGTATAGCTAGCATCCCCGCACCTAGATCCCGCCATATTGAATTCAAGACACACGATTTTGGCTCTAAAATCAAATAAGAACGCCACAACCGCGCGCATGTATTTACAAAAGTGCTATAGTGAATTAATTTACATACAGTGCTTTTAAGTTCTTTTGACACTTGAATCTATGTTGATAATGTGAAAAACAAGATGGCGGCGTTAGTCACAAAGTCGCCAAAAGAACCATGACAGCTCTATATTCAGTGAAAATTTTTTTGAACGTCAGCTGCGACTTCGATTCGAAATCCGAACACAAAACCGTGCATCTCCAAAAAAAAGAAGAGAAAAAAAAACAAGTGACAGGTTAAATTACTGATTAAAAAAAAGGTTTTAACCGTAGGTACACTACACTATTGAGGTCCGATAGTTGTTGCTTGAGGAACGTCGACACACGAAGCGCTACCGCGGACGGGGCGGACGTCACTTAGCCAGGTGACCGTTGCCCATCGCCGGCTCGACGACCTGCAAACGTTCGACCAGTTCAGCGCACAGCCGTGTGTCGTCGTTCCTAATGAGGCTGCAAGGGTTCACGCACAGCAATGGGACGAGAAGACTCGACTATAGAAAATTGTTTAGCTTTAAAACTCTCCCCGGTTTCAGAAAGCCTGCCTGCAACTTGCACTCGCAAAAGTATACGAGTAACTTGCATGCCATTGTTACATTCATCTATCTGAGACTGCGACCACCTCTAATAGCCGTATTATTTAGTGTGAGTAAGAGATGGAGCTATATCATCATACATCCTGTTTAGCTCATCTCTTCCCCACATCTTATATAGCTATAAAAGGTGGTAATAGCCACACAGAAGTTGTTATGACACAATGACATACCAAGCTGCTTGCATACTTTTTGGGTACTGGCAACTCAATTGCGTAAAATATTTCTCATTTTGACACTTCAATCACAACCAATGCGTTGAGTTGGTTATCGAGACATTGACGTTGTTGAACTGTCAAAATAAATGCCATTGTCATTAAATGTGTGTTACGGCAATTAAACTGCTGTCCAATGAAATCTCACGTTAAATGATACGATTGGTTGATAACCAATAACTAACGTGCCATTTGACATTAGATCACATCATCTGATTTGACTTTCTAAAACCGAGGTGTCTGTCTGAAAACACTGATTTAGTCTGGTCTAACTAATAATAATAGAAAAAAAAAAAACTAAAACAGAATCTCAGACAGTACTTAGAAAAAAAAAAACAAACTTAATATCCCACCGCTGTGTGTTTGTTTATACACATTTACAACTCGGATAGTCATAGAAACCAGCATCCTAATTACGTTATACACTCGTAATGACAGTTCTTTTCACTGTGACATTAATATTTTTTGAAGATTTAACTGTTATACAACAGAAACAAATTTGTGAATACGCATGCCAAAGACTTGCACAGTATTCAGCAATCTCTCGGCGATAAACAGTGCTTTAAAAATTTATTGGCAATAAAAAAAATCACCGCATGGCTTACAGTCTACAGGTCTATGAATCTTGTTGAACTGTCAAAATGACAGGTCCTGTCATTTCGAGTGTATTCGAAATTCGAATGATGTTCTTTATAAATCCGAAGTGCTATGTGCCTCCCGCCACCAGGGTTTTAAAAAGCGAGGGTAACCCAGCGAATAATGTGCGTTTGCAACCCAAAAATGGGACTTTTTCAAAGTAAAGAGGTCTTGTTTTTGAAAAAGCCTTGAGCCCCAGGAGGTAACGGTATACACAGCTGCGCGCAAAAGCTATTGTTTAGCTGTTACATTTAGACATCGATCAGTATTGGAGCTAAGTTTTTTTTTTAAATAATGAAACAGGTAGTTCAAAAATGCAAGTTTTTTAATAGTTGAAGATTTTAAAGCATTAGTATTATTCAGTTTAAATCTTCTTACACGACACGCTAAATAGAAATATTTAGTAAAAAAAAATACTGTTTAAACGACGTATTCCTGCTCAACTGTTTCGCGATAGTTGCACTACAAATTGAGGGTCAAATATCAAGCAAGAACAGTATAATTTATTTAAGTGTAGTCTTTAATTCTTTTTTGTTTTTCTCGGTACTTATTTCATTATAATAAAAATTAAAAATAGCCCAAAACTGTAAAAAAAAATGCCGGCAGACGTGTCAAGTATTGTTCAGTCTTTCGGCTGAAAAAAAAAGTCAGCAACCACATAAACGTTGCCAGCTATAAAAAATACACAAAATTACAATTATTTTTACATGACAGTAAAAAATATAACCGTCTTTAGTTTCGTAAAGAAAAAATACAAAAAAAAAAAACTGTAAATTCCTTCATCAGACACATCACGATAAAAAAAAAAACAGAAATCAGAGACTACTAAAAAAAGCAAAAACATAAGAAATCAGCCTTTTTATTATAAAAAATAAAAAAAAATCATTAACATAAATATAACAGCTAAATAATAGAGATAAAAGGTGCTCTTTAACAGATAGTGTAATGAGAAATATGTCAAGCCACATCATCATGCATTATATTACTTATCAATAACAATATTAGTGTCATTATAGTTTTTATCCCTCTTTCCAATAATCACTGTTTAGTGTAATAAGTTTTTAACAAGATATTACAATTGGTTCAGCAGTTTTTAAGAAATTTGCAGACAAACTGATGTACGTACATACATTCGGGATATTCATGACAACTTATTCAGTGTTTATCAGTAAGAGCATAAAATTATTATTTAAATACGTCAACTTCTTTTTCAAGGCTTTTGTAAAAGTAATTATTATTTATGGCGTGTGAAAAACCGTAATACAACATGTGTTCAGTTTGAGTAGTGATATTATTAGTTAAACTGTTTTGACCATCACCAACCCGTTTAAAAAAAAGTTTACGAAAGCCTTTTAAACTGTTCGTCTTGTTAAAATGTATTTAATTTTTCTTTTAAAATTATTTGTGTCCTGGTTTTAAACTTAAATAAAATGCAAAACACGTTAAATTACGAAATCATACCTTTTAATTAAATAAAATCATTTTGAAAACATAATAAATTCGATAGATTCAACTTATGCAAACAGTTTACAAAAATAATTATGAAATTCGTTATGGTAATCTCGGTTTTGAATGTTTAGACAAAATTCGACACTGAAACAATATTTTTATGTTTACAATTTTGTCACAGAAAGTTAACAACGACTTTAATAAATGCAAGTCATATTATTGTACTTTAGTCGAATATTTTTATTTTTATTTAAGCCATTTTAATTGCTCAAAAAAAAATTGTGTATGTAACACAATTTTTTTTTGAGCAATTAATGCTTGTTGCCATAGGTGATTATTTTTAAATGTTGTTTTAATGTAAATATTTGGACCACTCAATTTACAGAATTCATAGAATATTACTATTCTACTCAATCTGTGGTCACAACGCAAACTTTCCCATTGAAAAAAAGGGCGGCAAAAAGTGTAAAAAAAAATCTAATGTCGAATTAAGGCTAAACTATATAAAAAATAACAACTCAATCTTATAATTAACATTGCGTCACACCATCAATATGTACTGTCAATATAATTTGACATTATGTTTTTTTATTTATTTAAAAGGATTATGTACTTGAAATATTGCCAATATGCACCGATAATGGAACGCTTACAGTTATGAAATGATTATTCAAGAATTTGAATCGAATTTTCTACGGAAGGAAAAATTGCCCTTTGATTAGCCTCTAAAAACTCTGAAGAAATATGATACAATATAAGGATTTTTTAGGGAGATCGCTCACTACACGGCCATGCCAAGACCACAAATTTTGGCCGCAGAAGCTACGTTCAGGAAGAAAGATTGGTCGCACGATCGGGCTTCCAACTAGTTTTGTTCAAGATGGCGGCCGGTCCGGCCAAAACTCGTGGATGAGACCGTTTACTGAGCGAGATCCCTTAAATTTCCTTTTAAGAAAATTTGAAAAATTCAGAATAATCATAACATCATTTTTCAGAAAATTAAATTAAACTTTTTTATACAAAACTATTCTAATAAGCTATGAACATACAAAAATTAAAAATATTTCTTGTCATTAATTTAGCAATGAACAAGTTTAAGTACTTTTGGAAAATATATCAAAAATATAAGTTTTTTATTTATTTGCTACTACAGTTTAATGGTAACAGCAATGGCACCATATTCAGATGTTTCATTTTATTTACAAAAAAAGTAACATACAATTATTTTCGTAAATAATCAAAAAAATAGTTTTCTTTTTTATCAGAAAAGTAAAGTTAATATGTGTAAAAGTCTGCCATAGGAGCTTTTATTTAAACTAATTGACGTTTTCGTCTTATTTTTATAAAACTTACGAAAACATTTGTATAAAAACAACAACTCCGTAATACTTGGATTTAACTTTGAACTCGAAAGCTTAAGTTTTAAGGAACATTAAAGATAAACCCTGTATATATATACTTTTTTTAAATTTTTGATCATTTTTGAGCAAGCACTTCTTTATTTACATATTTTTACAACTTAAAAGGAATATTTTTTTTATTAACAAGTCAACTTTTAGCTAAAGGAAAAACTATTTTTTTTCTTTTTAAATATAATTAAAGCTGAAATGGTAATGTGTTCAAATAGTTGACTAAAATTTGTTTTATTATTAGCAACCTGATAAATCACTTTATAAATAAAATATGCTATATAAACTATAATCTGAAGAAAAAACAAACATTTCAAATTAAATGTTAGAAAAATATATGAAGTCCTTCATGGAATGCTATATAATATTGAAAAATCACGTTTTTTTATAAGTAGTTACACATTGAACCCAAAAAGGCTACAACGGTGTTTTTACACCCGGGTTACTAAATATTATGTCTATATATTTTTTGATTTTACGTAACGCTTCGACCGTTGAGCCGAAAATGCCTTGAGGAGCTCCTGGAAACGCAAGCTCGTTGACATGTGTATCCTGCCTATCCTAACCTATGGCGCTCAGACTTGAGTCTTTGACTGAAGCTCTAGTCCAAACTCAGTGTTTGCCAAAGAGCGATGGAACGTAGCATTCTCAACATTACACTCTCCGATCGAATGCGCAACACCTTAATAAGACAGGAATCGCCGAAGTTGGCGATAAGTGTGCGAGGTTGAAACGGGACTGGGTGGATCACGTTTCTAGGATAAATCCGGACAGATTGGCGAAGATAGTCACACAGTGGGTGCCGTTGTTACAGAGGCAGGCCCAAGAAACGTTGGCGTGACGATCTGGACTCGTACTTAGCGGATTGCACGGATAGGGTAAATTGTAAGCAGGATTGGAAAGCCATGAGGCCTTTGTCCAGCAGGCTGAGACAGAACAGAATAATTTAATGGCAAATTAAATAAACATACGCCAAATTAACGGCCTGTCTGTTTTCAATAGAAAATCTTCTTAGCGTGTCGATGGCAATCTATATTGTGTCGGCCCAGAACTGAGTTACTAGTTTGGCGCTGTCGGTAGTCAGTTCCTGTAGTGAACAAACAACAGGACACGCAGGACACGATACTAAGTGCCCCATTGTTTGTGGAACAGCACCACATTTACACTCCAATAGAAAATGAAATGAGTGATTAAAATAAAACAATTTTTTATTTTATTTTATTAATGTTTTCCCATAGTTCATCAAAATCATTGTGATCTGGCAAGCTCTTATTTGATGGTAATTAAAATACCTGTTTTTTGTGAACAAAAAGTATGCAATGCTATTTTTTTTATAATAAAGACCTAAAGTACAGGTACATACTTGAAAGATTGGTTTTACAGTTGTTATTATATTAATTATTTCATTAATTAAAACCCGGGTGTTTTTACACCCATTGTAGTCTTAGAAATTCATGGGTTAACAGGTCTTAAACTTAATAACTAAATAAAAATATCACTCAAATGTGATGTTTTAACCTATTCAAAATGTAAATATTATTTTTAAACCGCATATATTTAAATATATTGTAGTATATTTAGTCGTATATATGTATTAAATAGCTGTCAAGCGACATAGAATAGCAAAAAGCTAAATATGTTTTAACTATAGTAAATATTTACATTTAATGTATAAATATAATATTTTGCCAGACATATTTAGGAAAAATAGGAATGATTTAAGATTTTTTATATTTAAGATCTTTCAGTATTATTAGATATTTCTTTAAGATTTTTTGTTAAGTTTTAAGACCAATAGGCTCTTCTCTCTAGGTAGGCCGTCTGTAACACCAGTGTTATGCCTTTTTCAATAGCGGTTATAGACAAATGCCTGTAATATTATTGCAATGTTAGTTTCCCTAACTGTTGGTGGTAAGCTAAGTGTTGAGAATACATCTGTGCGCTTTTATTTAGGCTTTATTTTTTGATTAAATATCACACCGGGGCAAGATTAGTTTAGATTGCCTGAAATATTTTCTTATTTATTATTAAGTAAGTACATACTTGGTCATCAGATTTAAATGATTCCCAGTTGAATTAAGCTTGGTATTAAATGTATTTAAAATTTATTTCGTCAGTGTTCTTTTAACTAAATTTTATTCCCCAAATATGCTGAGCAGTGTAAATATAAAATATATGTATTTTGGCCCTGTAAATGTGTTCTAGTCCTATATAATTTGTACGTAAGTTAGATAAATAGCTCGTCAATGTATACATAGTTTTAAATAGTTTTTTTTTTATATATTTGATTGCAAATTATGATATTGCGGTGTAAATAGTTGCCGTATTAACAGTTTTGCTTACCTAATTTGGCAACTCTGTTCCTTTTTAGGGTAACGGGAAACTGAGGTTGTGGCTACTGTGAATGTTTTTTTGCAAGAACTACTACATAACGTTGCGCAAGAGTTCCTTGAAGAGATAAAGGTACACTTAAGTACTAAACACATAGTTTCCAAGTTTATAAATAGACTTATTATGAAATTCAATTTTTTTTAGGCAGCGGTATACAGGGTGTAAACAGACTCTTAACAAAGCCGTCAACCAAGCATTCTGTATATTATACTAAGCGACTTTACGCAAAAATTATTGCTTTTTTTGGGGTGAAAAATCATGTTTTACGGTAGGACTCAATGTAACGCATTCTGTGCTGATGGATGGATTGAATTGTACGGGGTGTCGTGAAGGTGTCTTAAGTAAAAAAGAATACATTCAAAACATGTATTTATAAAAAAACTTGTAAAAAGTTGGAACTTTGACCCCCAATATCTCCGTAACTAGAAGGTTCCCAGGTATGGTCTAGAACAAAAAAATGATCGCAATGACGGGGAGAACAAGTACCTTCCGGCTTCGTTAAGTCTTTTTACACCCTTTATTATACAGTACTCAAAACACCTAAATTTTACTAGCCATGTTTTTAATTTCTGTTGAATAGTAACCAATCAATCCTAAGGCCTGCTTTTCATACTGCTTGACCGTTAACAGTCTCTGCACCTTTAATCTGTAATGGCTAGGCATGGCAGATGCATTGCCATTCCAAAGTTAAATTAAAATGTCTAAAATGACTTCAATTACACCGGCATTCATACTCTTCAAACTAGGACCCAACGGTGCTTGGCAGCAGAAATGTCGTTTTAATTCCTATTTAATTCGACAACTCGAATTTTCCTTGTCTTTCAAGAACCAAATTATAAATAGAATAGCTATAACCTCAGCCCGCTCACCCTTTAGTCTTTTAACTAGCACAAGTTGAATACTAAACACATTCAACAAAACACATGGTATTAGATTGAACAAGGAACATCCTTTAATAGAGTGTAGTACTCGTGCAAAAGAACAACTTTTACAATGGGACCCTATACTTGGTCGAGTTATGCCTTATGTCAGTTATGTTGATGGATGGAGAGGGAGAGGGAGAGGATGGCCAAAGAAAAGATGGATGGATTGATTGAGGAATGATATGAAAATGAAAGAAAAAGGAGTAAATGATGCCGTGACATCTGACAGAGGAGAATGGTAGTGAAAAAGTGTTGCAACAATCCCGAATAGAATGGGACAAGGGCGATGATAATGTATGTCGACAACGGTACAAACTTGAAATGCCAAGCGATATTTAGTGCGCTATAGTAATGGGAGCTATCGCGCATGAATTCGCCGCTAGAGGCGTTCGTGTAGAGTAAGGTCTTCCGAAATGTCAGATGTCATAGAGTTTTCGCGCGCTGCGTGCTTTTTATCAGGTATTTTAACAAATATTCATGATTCTGGTCTAGATTGAGCCAGTACTAAATAATTATGACTTGAAGATTTTAAGTAGCAACTTAGGATCTTATTTGTTAGTACTTGAGGTAGAATGATTTTTATATATTTCATGCTTGTTAATGTTAGGGAGAATATTTGTAAATATGTATCTGAAGTTACACACTAAGTTGATACACGAAATGAAATAAACTCTTGATGAAGTGAAAGTATACAATAGAATTAATGACAGGACCTTACTCGACAGTGGCGCCATCTGGTGAGCTTCAAAACGATAGCCCCCATTGGCAACTTTCGGCTGAGGCCAGATAGTCGAAACTCCAACAGCACGACTCAAAGTCCCTTAAGACATTTTAAATATCCAGTGTCGGTATGTGTAGTAGAGTTCACCGAATGATGACCAGTCTTCAGCCTTATTATTAAGGGCATAAGTGTGAAACGTAGACCGTCAGAGTAGGTGGTAGTACGTGTATAAAGCAGTTAGTTCTTTTAAGTGATTTCAAGGGTTGTTCCATACTAAAACTTGTTCGTTTCCATGGGCTCTACCCTCTCTTAAACTAAGTCCCTTGTTGACCCTAACACCCTGTTCATTCAGTATTTATTTTATATTACTTTTAACACCTATTTAAGTCAACTTATTATGCTAAGTTCCAAGTCTTGTTGATCTGACATACGCCTTAAATCTACCAATTCCCTTACATACATTTTCTCGAATGCGAATACAACATGAAAAGGAATTCAGAAGCTCACTGTTAAGATTGGAAATCTATCGTCAGATACTTATCATTTTAACGCATTCAGATGTGAACTTATTTAAAACATCATTATGTCTCTTTCATCTTCTAACAATTGATAGAGACAAAATGATATTCTAAATTCGTTTAATATTTTTAGTAACTTACGGTGCAAGCAAGTTTATTTGGTTCCACAATATAACATGACATATTTTTTTATAATATAAATATGTAATTTATATTTGCATATTGCAGCATGCAGAACTTGACTAAAACAAAGGAATCAGTGAACAGGGAATCTCAAATAGAATTGCTTCATCTTTAAAATGACACAATTCTATTAAAGGTACCTCGATTACCACCTCACTTGCTTATAAACTTTAGTGAAAAGCCAGCCTTAGGGGCGACTTAAAAGTGCTGTAAGGTGGTTGCGTCAGGGTAGCCCGCGAAATTATTACTTTTTTACTTTTTTTGTAATTTGCAGGTCCGTGTTAAGTTGTACGTTGATGAAAAATGAGTCGCGCCAGTAACACGTATGTAGTTACAGAATCGCAATCATGGAAATCATCAATATCATTAAGTTCGTCTACAAGTATCTGTAAGTTCATTTAACCCTATTGAATGAGTTTTCATGAAATATTTATTGAATAGGGTTACATGAACTTAGTGGGTTCTATTGATGATTTTACATACTACATACAACAAAACCAATGACAATGACCTGCAAATTGCTAAAAACGTAAGAAAATTTGAATTTCGCGGGCTACCCTGACTCAACCACCTTAAGAACTTTATGATAACCACCGGCCTGTAACACTCTGCTCTTGTAACTAAAAACGCAGTAACTTAAATTACTTTTACATTTTAGCTGAGTTTTTTGTTACTCAGGCAGCATATTTTGTAACTAACTACATAATAAATTTATCTGACGATAGACTCCCATCAACACACAAAACATAACCAACAAACAACAAATTGTATCTAGCGTTAACACTACTTAACTACAAATTTATTTGTGACACTATTCCGGTGGTGGGGGAGGCACAGGTGGAGGCGGCATGGCGGGAAGCGGAGGCTGAGGGGCCCGCGGCGGAGCCCTAGGCATCGGCGCCCGCGGCATAGGGGGCCTAGGCGCCGGCACACACTGCCGCGGGTACATAAACCCCTCCATACCGTAATAATACCCGTCCATACCTAACCCGTAGTACAGCGGAGGGGGTGGTTGCACCATAAAATAAGGTAAGGGATGTCTATAAGGGGGAGGTACATTCCAGTTGCCTACCTTAGGGTGGTGTGGAGTTCCGTTGTGGCGCGCGACTTTCGCTGGCGGGCCGTGTTCAGGCGCAGGTGCCCGCTTGCGAGACGCGTCGAGTACGTCTCGAGAGATCTTGATCTTCAAGCTAGATGTTTGAGGAGGTGGTGGAGGCGCTGCTAATCTTTCCTTAGGAATCTTTATCTTCAGCCCGGGACTCGTAGACAACTTCTCTTTAGGAATAGTTATCCTTAAAGCCCCATCCTGCTGTTGGGGAACCTCCACAGACTGAGGAACGGGACTGTCTTTCCGTTTCTCTTTGTCCTTTTTATGTTTCTTCCGTTCTTCTTTAGACTTGTCCCGGTCTTTGTGTTTGTGTTTGTCCTTTTTTTTCTTTTCTTTCTTGTGTCTGTGTTCTGATACTTCTTCTACGGGAGGAGGGGGTTCTACGACGGGCGGGGGAGGTACGACGGGCGCGGGTGGTGGTTCTACCGGCGGCTCGCGTTTCACTTCAGGCGATTTGCGCTCTGTTGCCACCGTGATAGGGGCCGGTTTGGCTAAACTTTCCTTTAGTAAGTTTGATACTAGTGTAGGATCAGTTTCTATGCCGTTCACCGGTCTAGCAGGCGCCTCAGGCTTACGTTCCGGCCCTCTAGTTTTAATCGCGTTTCCTCTTTGCGAATCGCGAATAACATTCTCATATCCAGGCGTTTCGTCAATTTTCTTCACGACCGGTACAAGTTCAGGCTCAGAGTTAGACTGTTGGCGTTGTCTAGGTTTCTGCACTTCTTTCGCGGGGGGAGATGAGAACGGGGAGAGTATTGCAGGGGGTTGCATTTCTCTTATAGCCGCTGAAGGGTCTGGTCGCTTTCTGTGCGGACTAGGCGGCCTTTGCTCTTGAGTTTGTACGGGAGGTTGAGGTACTTGCGGTGCGGGAGGGGGAGTGGGCCTGACCTCCGGTTTAGGACGGTGAGGGACTGGTTGGGGAGGCCTACGGGGCGCTTGAGCGGCCGCCGCGGTCGGCGTCGTCGCGTTCTCTGGAGAGAACAGCGAAGGAGGTCTTGTTCTTTGAGGAACCACTTCGGGTTGAACTGTAGGTGGCGGATGTGTGGGCGCTGCTGTTACAGTCGCAGAAGTTGCCGTCGCAGTGGCAGTTGAGGGCCCAGGGATTGGAGGACGGTGGTGTCTATGTTCATGTGGTGGTTTCTGATGATGAGGTTTATGGGGAGGCCAGGGATGGTGTTGTTTGTGGTGATGCTGACCAGACGGCCTTTGATGATGAGGTGGTGCCTGAGCATTGGGTTTCGGCTGAGGTGCTCCTGGCCTGGCTGCCTGCTGTTGCTGTTGTTGTTGTAAGGCCTGCTGTTGCCGTTGTCTCTCTCTCTCCTCCCGTCTTTCCCTTTCTTCCCTCTCCCTCTTTTCTCTGTACAGGGTGTAGTCTATTTTCTGTGGTGGTGGTTGAGGTGGTGCCGCGGTTGTCGCTGGTACGTAACCGCCCGGGACTGGTTGACGTCTTCTTTCCCGTTCGTATTCTGTAAAGATAGTTTGATTATTGAATTTTCTTATGTAAAATGAAAGTGATGTACTGAACAAGACATTATAATACAAATTGTGTTTAACTTTGAATTTGGTGTCAACATAAATTTCACATCTTTGAGTAGAGTGAAAAGTTCGCACTTTCAGAGTCATCACGGAGGTGGTAGTAAAACGCTTGAATAGTTTTTCGTTTTTATAAAGAACTAGCTGGTGCCCGCGGCTTCGATTGCGTTAATTTAGAATTTGAAAATTAAACTCTTAACATACTACTAATGTTTCTCTAATAATATAATTCAATCATGATTCATTAGACACGTGGCGCCATCTATTATCATAAGCACATTATAGTTGTTTTCCTCGGGATCAGAACTTTTTTCGGGATGAAAGGTACCTTATGTCCGTTTCTGTACACCTGACAACGTATAGACAAAATTTCAGGATGATCGTTTCAGCGGCTTAGGCGTGAAAAGGTAACAAACAAACAAACTTACTTTCTCATGTATAATATTATAAGTAAGAATAAGGATTAAGTCACAACTAATATAAAGAACAAAATATCCTGCAAAAATGAGACTTCTTATCAGTTGTCTACATTTTGCAAAATTTAACTATTAAACATTGTATTAGATAACCATTCAAAATACCCTCAAAAACAAAATAACTTCACCATCATCATTATAAACCACAGCTTGACTTACTGGGTATACTTTTTTTGTTTGTAACAATCTCCAAAATCTTGTGACAGCATGAGGCTGTCCAGGTTTTATCTCCGATAGCAACATAATAAACAAACTTACCTTTATCAAATGACTTGTCGATGTCATCTGCACCCGTATGCTTCTTGTCAAATGGTGAGTTCGCGACACCGGAGCCGGACGCATTCGGCACGAAATGAGGAGAACTGCCATCCGCTGTGGAACATATTGTTTGAGTCAGTGATTGTTAGAAATCTAAAACTAAGTAAGGCCAAAAATAACAAATCTATATATATCAAAATGAATCCCTATTTCCCTTGGTCACGGCATCAAGCGTGAACGGTGGGACTGATTTCGCTAATTCTTTTTTTGTTGTGTTTGTTATTGTCAGGAGAAGGTTCTTAGGTAGGTAGTATATAGTAGGTTGGTAGGTAGGTAGGTAGTAGGTCAATTCGAATTCAATATTCATAGTTCACAGGACAACGTCTGTCGGGTCACTAGCTGACCCGACAGACGTTGTCTATAGTTATACAATATAAAAAATAACATATATAAACAGCAGTAAGTATGGCCGTGGTAGATATAATATGACTAAATGGGGTATCCTCGATCCAACCCTAACAGAATGCCAGTGTGGAGACAGAATACGCCCCACCTCCTTTGCCACCCATCCTGCACAACCACTTGCATCTTTCAGGATTAAATCATAACAAACAAACAAAAAATTGGTTGCCTGTAAAGTAGAAGAAGACTTTGAGTGGTAAAATAATTTTAATGTGAATATTCATTCGTATAGTAGGAAGAAGGATGAAATAATAGTAACAATTTAAAATATTTATTTATACAAAGAATTATATTTAAAACATTAATTTATACAAAGAATCTCGCACTGAATTTCATATTAACAAAGTGCCTTTCACTTTTTATGTCTGTCTCTCTCGCTCTTAGGCGGGCTAGCGTGCCTCTCACTCGCTCTCATTGTGAGCGCATAACGTGAGCGGAGCGTAACGCAGTTTCTTGAAGTGTCACCCGGCAAACCAATTTATAAGACGTTGTCACGTCAAAAATCAAATCTTTCCTCTTTACTTCCTTTTTTCATCTGTGTTACAAATTCTACTCTGTCTTTCAGACACCAGATAAATAAAATTGAACTCACCAGCTTTAACATTCATCATCTTCCTCTTGAGCCTGGAGGGGCATTTCTCGAAGATGAGCAGGAACTCCGCCGTGAGCTTCTCCAGCAGATCAGTCGTGACTGACCGGTCTACGTAGGAGAACCAATGACGGCCCTCGTTGGACTGAGGTATCTGTGCGTAGGTTAGGTTCAGACCTTAACTTAGTAGCACTTGATAACGTCTAACAGAAATTGGTGTAAAATAAGGTACTACCGAGTTCATTGACGGTTTGCCACTTCTCACTCTTATGCCCTAAGTAATAAAGTTGAAAAGTGACGGGCCGTCAGTGGACTCGGTAGTACATTCAGGGTATGGTGTAGTTCACTGACGGTCTGCCACTTTTCATACATATGCTCTAAGTAATAAGGTTGAAAAGTGGTCAACAGTCGGTGAACTCGGTAGTACATTCAGGGTAAGGTGTAGTACACTGACGGTTTGCCACTTTTCACATGTCCTACAGTAATAAGGTTTGAAAAGTGGTCAACAGTCGGTGAACTCGGTAGTACATTCAGGGTAAGGTGTAGTACACTGACGCTCTGGCACTTTTCACACTTATGCTCTAAGTAATAAAGTTGAAAAGTGACGGGCCGTCAGTGGACTCGGTACTACATTCTGGGTATGGTGTAGTTCACTGACGGTCTGCCACTTTTCATACATATGCTCTAAGTAATAAGGTTGAAAAGTGGTCAACAGTCGTTGAACCCGGTAGTACATTCAGGGTAAGGTGTAGTCCACAGACGCTCTGGCACTTTTCACACTTATGCTCTAAGTAATAAGGTTAAAAAGTGGTCAACAGCAGAGAACTCGGTAGTACATTCAGGGTAAGGTGTCGTTCACTGACGGTCTGTCACTTTTCACACTTATGCTCTAAGTAATAAGGTTAAATAGTGGTCAGCAGTCGGTGAACTCGGTAGAACATTCAGGGTATGGTGTAGTGGTCAACAGTCGGTGAACTCGGTAGTACATTCAGGGTAAGGTGTCTGAACTATCTATCTCTCTTCTTCTTACTGAGATGGGTCAGGTATTGACTGTTCACGTAGATGTAAACTAGTTTAGGGAGAGGCAATCAGAAATACAATTTATTTATATTAAAGTTGGTTTCATAGTAGAAGTTGTTTATTTTCATGCTGAATTGCAGTGTTTAATTTACACTTTATGTATGGTCGAACAAGCTATTTGATATACACGCAGAAATTCTTAGTACACTAACAATATTGTTTGCAATTTTATCAGAGAGTCACTCTTAATGACAAAAGTTTTATTAAATAAAATTTGGAAAAGTATACGCTTCGGCATTGGATTGTGAATATTTCCGCGTGTATACCAAACAGATTGTTCGAACGTACAACAGTGGTACATAGGCGGACTTAAAGCCAAAAGCCATTCTCTACCAGTTTGGGTTAAATAGGACAACAATAGTATTTTTTACAATCCGTGAATAGGACACTAGGAGTATTTTACATGGTGCGTCTACCTTACTTCAACTCCTGGGTAACACAATACCACGGAGTATTGTCTTACCCAGGAGCTGGACTCTGAAGACCAACCAGTCTTATCAAGGGATATGATATTGCCATCAATCGGGCACAAATCTATACCCGTGGCTGCTACTGAGAAATTTCTGATGGAAAAACCCCGTAACAATTTGCCCAACCCGAAAATCGAACCACGGACCACACGATTGTGACCAACGAGCAGTCCATCAGTATTTATACAAGGTGTTAAAAAAATTACTTTAAGAATTTCGTAAATTTTATTGAGTTACGTGTGCATAAATGTATGGAACAGCTGATTTAATTTTCGCGATTTCAGCGTTCGTCCCATAGTAAAAGTTGTTGATTCAATAATGATGAGTACAATGCCCACACGAAATTCTTAAAGTTAATTTTTTAACACCTTATATAATAAAATTAAAGGTAAATAAACACAGTACAGTACTCACAGCCCAATTACTCCATTTGCTTGCTAAATGTATACAGAAACAGGCGACGACCGTAGGTCTGTACTGTAGGCACATCGTCGTTAGATGCAGGCTGTTCGACGCCATAAAGTAAGAGGTCTGCGCGAGGTCCTTCGGCGCTAAGGATGAAGATATTGCTAATGATAATAAAAGATGGAAGGTTTTTGTTAGAGGATTTTGCGACTTTTAACTTTGTTTTCTTAGATATAGTGTGTATTTTCGTATGCTCCGGTTGTCTGAAGTCTTGTCACACAGGTATAGGAGTGATCACAAACAAAGATGAACTTTGTCTAAAAGTCGACGATATGCTTTTTTTAACCGACGTTAAAAATGAAGAGGTTCTATGTTCTACTATATATATATATACAGGGTGTAAACAGACTCTTCACGATGCCGTCAACCAAGCATTATGTACATCAAACTAAGTAACTTTACGCAAAAATTAGTGCTGGGAAACGACATTTTTTTTGGGCTGAAAAATTACGTTTCGCAGTAGGACTCAATGTAACGCACTCAAAACATTTTGCTGATGGATGGATTGAATAGTAAGGGGGTCCTGGAGGTGTTTAAAGTAAAAATCTTACATTAAAAACATGTATTTAAAAAACTTGTGAAAAAGTTGGAACTTTGACCCCCAATATCTCCGTAACTAGAAGGTTCCCAGGTATAGTCTAGATCAAAAACATGATCGCAATGACGGGGAGAACAAGTGCCTTTCGGCTTCGTTAAGAGTCTGTTTACACCCTTTATATATGTTGAAGTTATACTTCTTTTGGCGCGTTACGGAAAAATGATGAGAGTAAATTTTTACGATGCGCGCGCACACCGTCACGAAAATCCGACACCCTGAAGTTAGCTAGTCAACGTTTTAGTTTTATACGCCAAAGAAGTAAAACTTCTTAAGTGCGTAATAAGTACACACACACACACTTTTTTTTAACCGTCATTTAACTGTATGAAAACTTAATTATCACAATTAACTCAGCTTGCCCATACATTATGTATTTCACTAAGTACCATTAACAGACCGACAGACACCCGGAGCCTATGAAAATTAATTAGCGCAATAAAACCTAAGAAAAATAAGTTATCATCGCTAGTGCATAGGGTACAATCATAAAGCTTATGGACTGTAGGGTATAAGCAGATCAGAGGTAAGAGTAGCGAAGGGTCAATTTTTGTAAGAGGTAAGCCAGAGTATCATTAAGGTGGTTGCGTCAGGGTAGCCCGCGAAATTCAAATTTTCTTACGTTTTTAAGCTATTGCATAGCTTCTATCGCTGGCCTTGAGCGTGGAGACCGAATCCAGAAATTCCGTAACGAAAATAACCTAACCTAGTGCATAACACTAGGTTTACCTATACAACCGAACCTCCTAGCTCCAGCAGTAGATTAAAAATAATAACCTAGGCTTGTCAATATCTGACACTACGAAAGTGAATAAATAATTATAATTACATAAGTTGATAAAAAATGCTATGGAATAGCTTTACCGCGGCAGTCTCCGAGTGCCACACGTCTTTTTTTTTAATTTGCGGGTCAGTGTTAGGTTGTATGTTGATAAAAATTGAGTCGCGCCACTAACACGTATGTAGTTACAGAATTACACTCGTGAACATCATCAATACAACCCTAAGTTCATGTAATCCTATTCAAAGAATATTTCATGAAAAAGTCATTCAATAGGATTAAATGGACGTACAGGGTTATATTGATGATTTTCATGATTGTGATTCTGAACTACATACGTGTTACTGGCGCGACTCATCTTTCATCAACGTACAACCTGACACTGACCTGCAAATTACAAAAACATTAAGAAAATTTGAATTTCGCGGGCTACCCTGACACAACCACCTTAATATGATTATATTATTTGTCTATGGAATACTGACTGTGCCATTATTTAAAAGGAAGCCGGTAGGAATCGAACTCTATGGAACCTTCGCCACTGAAAGGTAATGTTTACTTCTAGCTGTCCACAATTTTTGAAGTTATACTTCTTTTGGCGCGTTAAGGAAAAATGATGAGAGTAAATTTTTACGATGCACGCGCACACCGTCACGAAAAACCGACACCCTGAAGTTAGCTAGTCAACATACACCCTGATGTTAGCTAGTCAACATTTTAGTTTTAAACGCTAAAGAAGTATAACTTCTTACTTGCGTACATAAGTACACACACACTTTTTTTGAGTTTTACTAGACTATTTGTATTTTACTGTAATTAATAATCATGAGAACAAAATAAGAATCAGAAACAGCGGATGCAACGTCACGCATCTGGCGGAAACTAATCGAGATTACGCCTACAAAACTTTTAAATAACTCTAACTTGGATGTATTTTCACTACCTGTTGGATTATTTAGAAAAAAATTACTTGACACAATCCAGAATCTATGAGAATAGTATATGTCTTTGTCTTCCTTAGTGGCTGTAATTTAAGTGTATTTTATCTCATGCAATTGTCTATTCTGTCCGACTTTTACTTCATCAACATTGTCTTTGTCTTTTGTGTATCTGTCGAGAACGTTGTTGGTTGCACATTTGTATAACTGTATAAATTCTATTTTTTGTAATATATGTGTAATTGTTGGTTCTTCCAAATAAATAAAATAGTTTGTGTAATGGGGGGTAAAATACCGATTTTGACGGGAGTTTTACTGCCACATAGCTAATATTAAAATGAGTGATTTAGGCAACATTTATTAAAAAGAAGGTTTAGGGTTCTGTGCAAAAAATGAAACCCTTGGAATTGTTAACAAACATAACATAACGTCACGCCTGTGATCCCTGTAGGGTTAGGCAGAGGTGTACCTAATAGAACACCCACATTTCGCTAGTTATGTTTAAGTCCCATGTAATACGGGGGCGAGCCTATTGCCATTATCCGGGTGCAAATCCAGACTCCGTGGCTGCTACAGAGAAATTCTTGATGGAAAAACCCAATAGCACATTGCCCGACTTGGGAATCGAACCCAGGACCTCATGCTCAGCAGTCGCGCTTGCGACCACTCGACGAACGAGGCAGTTAACAAAATCCGATTAAAATAGGGAAGTTATGACAAGTAAGTAGTTAATAATATGATTTCAGGTATTTACAATCTGCTGCGGGACTGTTCGAAAGAGATACCGCGGCCCTGGAACACAAAGGGCAAGGAAGGAACATGCATGGGTTTTAGTCAGTACAAGTCTGACGCTCCCTTCCGCTTTGCCCAGAGCGGGAGAAGTCTCCGAAAAAAGGTATTTACAATCTTATTCTCATTTTGTTCTCAAATAATACCAAAGATCGTCACTCATTTATCATTTTTTCTCATCTGTGGCGCCATGTCATTAACACCTTACAATTTTTGGCACATTTCCAACATGTCTGCAGAACCAGTTAAAGGAAAATTCCTTTGTAATAGATATTTCTTCATTCCAGACTTTTCGGCCATTCAAGGCCGCTTTATTTCAAAATATTGAAGAACTTACGCTTTTATAGAAATTGGATTATATTATGTATGTTCTTAGAGGATCGATGACAAATCTAAATTAATACGGCTTTAGCTATTTTTTTTTTTTTAAGCATTGCCCCACACTAGGTTTTTCTCCTGTATCGTTGGTGCGACAAACATTTAAACTCACATACACAAAAACTCACATAGCCAATATGTTATTATGTAGCTTATTAATGACTTATTTCCTGCGGTAGCCTCATTATTTCTATCTTTTATTAACAGGGGGGTAATAACTGGACCTCTTCTAATAAAACTTTAAAAATTATAAATGAATGACAACCTTTATGCATAAAGCATACAAGGAGGAAGAGAGATTATTCAGTACATAATTCTGAACTCCCCACAAAGAAATTTTCCATCGGTTATAAAAAAAAAAATGGTTGCCTGTAAAGTCGATTTACGGACGACAATAAAATTGTACGTGATAACGTCATAAGAAAACATTGATGAAAAATTGCATACTTTTATGCATTGAATTGAATTATTATCACTGAATTATCATTATTTTGTATAATACATAGATGCGCCACAAGCCAAACGCTTAGGCTGATCGTGCCTCTCTATCGCTTGTTCCGCGCTCTCGCTTGCACGCTCGGCTCAGGCGGAACGTGACATTTTTTCGTGCCGACGTTCATCTATATATAAGACGTTATCACGTCAAAAACCAGCTGTTAGATACATTTTGACCGTGTAGCTATTGCAGTTTTGTAAGAAACACGTGTTTTTTTTAATAACTGACGAAAATTTTCCATGTGGGGGGTTTCGATGTACTGAATATGTGGTAAGTAACCGTTTTAGAGTCATTCTCATCCAACCTGTATATTATTCTTTTCACTCGCAAAGCTACCTGCAATTTACTTTTAAAATGAATATGTACGCACGACGGCTGATCAAGCTATACAAAACCAGTATATGCGGATCTCTCATTGTACAGAAAATATATGCAAAGCGAGACCACGTTATACTGGAAATGTAAAGCTTGATGTGCCGCCGTGTGTACTATTAACTGTTTATTTAAAATCAAGGTATGAACAGCAAAATACATGAAAGTGCAAAAACTATAATATATGGTAAGTATGGTAACCATATTGCAGCAATTTTTATGGACGTGATTAGGGGTGACACTCAAACAATAATTTCATGATTTTCCACATACCTGCGATATATTTTCTTATGTAGTAGGTGGGTATACATTGCCTGTTGATTTGCGGCATAATTTTTTGCCGGCGGTAAGTTCGGTGCGGCTAACGGAAACGGTAACGGTTTTGTCTCGTTTTTATTACAACGTGTGGCTTCCATACTTTGTGTGGGAATTTAATTTATAAAAAAAGGTATGTATTTTTAGTTTTGGTCTTTTATTGTGGATAAGGAATGGTGAATTTGAAGATTTGAGAAATGTAGGTTTTGAATGAATTGAGACAGAAAATTTTGCACGGCATTTTTTTTTCTTTTGTCTCAAAACTACAGGGGTCAGTTAGAGAAGCTTTCAACAAAATAGAAGAGGGGAAAATTAATAATTATATTTTTTCCTGAATAAAATATTTTATTTTCATTTTTTTACAATTATATTTTTTCACGTTGCCAATATTTACAATAAATTATTCAAAGAATGGAAGTCAAACGCTGCATTCGCTCAAAATAATAAGTTACATGAAATTGTTCAAAAACATACTTTTCAAATAATACCTAAAATGTACATACAGCAAAAGAACTAAGTACACAGGTAATCCACGTAAATATGCTCATCAAGTGAACCATGGACCATCTCCTAAAAAAATCCAGATGTCCAAACCTGCACACCTAACTCCTTTGCTGTCTATGTTCATATACAGTCCTTACACAGATATTATACTCTATGACAACAACAAACTTAGGTTCACGAACTCTGGACACATCGATCGACGGCGTACGACAGTTCCCATACTTTTGTACCCCGTCGATAAATGTTTCGTAACACTTATTTTGGCGACACTGTTATTTTGACAGACTTGTCATAGGCAGTAATCCACCAGTAACCTTATAGTAACAAGGTCAAAGTTCACTGTGATTTTGACAGCCATTTTTGCATCACTGTATCTCAGAGGTACAATATCCATGAAAGAACTGTAAATTTCACTTCAAAATTACATTTATAACTGAGATACAAAATAAACTCGCGACTAAACACAAAACCGCCCCGCAACCATCCTACAGCCGTTCAAAAAGGCCGAGCCGACTACACAGTCGCGTCGCCCGCACATAACGCATCGGCCGTGTCGCCCGTATTTGTCGCAAGACGTCATCAGACAATAGGACGCCTGTCTCACCTTTGACAAGGTGACACGTCCGTACCACGTGCGTGTGGGGGTGGTCGATTGCGACATCGAACCCTAATGTCTGTAGGAGTACATTCTCGTTGAAAACTAGGTCCTGCGCCTGTAACAATGAAAACAAAAACGAAATTAGAAAATTTAGTAAGAAATTATTGCAAAAATAAGACAAACATAAGACTAGTGTGTTTCTGTGAAGAGTTAAGCTGAGGTGTGCATCAGTACACCCATATATCGCCAGTTTAGTTTATGCCCCATGTAATAGGGAACGTTCCTTTTGCGATCAAATAACTAGGCTTATTTCTAAATTGGACTGAGAATCAGAACTTATTGAAAATCGAAGTTACAAGAGACAGCCCCAAAACGACCCTAACCGACACTTATTCTAAGAGCCCCCGCACATTATGGCCACCAGTCGCCGCTACTAAACGCGGCCCAAAGTGGTTCAGTCAGACCACTACACGCTTCCACCAGTGACTGGATGCGGCCTTCAGTGGTTGCCACTTGCGGCAGTTCTTCAAGTGGTACTCGACAGACGTGTTTGTGGCCGTGAGTGCGCGCGAGTCAAACGACAAAACGCGGCCACAAGTAGCGAGCGCGGTCGACTCCCGCAGCTTGTGGCTCGGACGTGGCCACTCAAACGCTCGGTGTGCGCCGATGCTATACAAAATGTATGGAGAAACGCGTCCGCAACTTGTGGCGGCCACTAGTCGTTCTAATGTGGTCGCCACTATTGGCTCAATGTGCGGGGGCTCTAAGGCTCCGCGCAAACGGGCCACCGACCACAGCCACCGGTGGCTGTCACGCGCCACGTCTTTTGGTACCGCACAAACAATTCTATACAAAACGTTTGAAAAATCATGTAAACAGCTTGTCGCCAGCCACCGGTGCTTTCCTTCTCAGATGGGAAGAGTTGGAGCAACAAACTTTTTCGCAATACCTAAGGCCCATTATCCTATACTATTAAATTAGCGATATATTTGTAACCATCATCATCATCTGCCTAGCCTTTTCCCAACTATGTTGGGGTCGGCTTCCAGTCTAACCGGATGCAGCTGAATACCAGTATATTACATGGAGCGACTGCCTATCTGACCACAACCCAGTTACTACTGGGAAATACGATACCCCTTGGTAAGACTTGTTGTCAGACTTTTTGGGCCACTGACTACTTTAACGACTGTCAAAGATCTTCAAATGACAGCCGGGACCAACGGCTTAACGTGCTTTCCGAGGCACGGAGGAAACTCGGTATGTAATGGGTGGTCACCCATCCACAGACCAACCTAGGCAAGCACGGCTTAACCTAAAAATCGACCCGAGCGGCTGTTATTGTTTAGCCACGAGCTCCTTAGCGATATATTTGTAACCACATTCTCGAAAACGGCTCTAACGATTTCGATAATAATTTGGAGGTGATTAGCTGTTATCAAGATAATATGGTCACTGACCCGGAACTACTGATTGTAGACCAACATTATCGCTTTTTAGTGGAGGGACGGAATCTGGATATGTGCTGGTATGTGAAAATGCGCTCATGTACTTAAAAACTTAACTAACGTAAAGCGAGTATATAGACTTTCGCCTAACCCTTGGCTGTATACAGATAGAGGAACGCATGGATTATTTAATCTTAAACCCTGTCTCACACAACGAAGAACCACTAGGGCCTCTCTGCTTTACACCAACTACACACATTCATATTTCGTTGAAATTGGTTGGGTGGTTTCGGAGATGATCGTGTACGAATATACAGGGTGAAAGGGACACCGATGCGCAAACGCTTACCACGTTTTCAGTAAATCATTCTGAATTTTTCATCGTTAATTAAAAAAACAAAACCAGCTGTTCCACACGTCATTTTGACTGTAGGTAATGCACCTATGGGTTCAGAATGATGTACTAATTACGTGGTAAGTGTGCCGTTTGGGCGTCGGTGTACCTTGCATCCTGTATATTAAGATTACAACCTAAGTATGTATAATTTATGGTACGCAGCAGGTGAGTTTCTGTAGTATCTGTCTACCCTAATAGGAGGCCTGAGTTTATGCACACCGCTTAATCTATACAGGATTTCATGGCGTCACGTTCATAGCGTGTTGACACACATTAAACGCAAGTAACGCAACACTACCACGGGTGATTATGAGCTAAGTACTAAATGACACGCACGAGGTATTGGATAACACAGGCTTCCCATATGGCAACACGGAAAAAAACTGTGCTTTTAGAAGTATTGGCAGACATACAATAGGTATGTTTTCTGAGCAAAAAAAATAAAATTCTATTTAGTCCGTCAGTTAGATAATCGAAAAATATTGGATACGTAATTTTTGTTTTAACAAATCAATAAAAAATAACGAAGACAAAACGCATCAAAGTTCATTATTTGGGCTTGTGACGTCACTTTGCGCTAAAAAGTGTACCGAAATGTGACGCCACACGAGTTTTTGACGCACTGCATCGTCCTCATTTTTTATTTTTTGGAAATCTATCTGACGGACTAATTCGATTTTTTTGGTCAACTACCCTATTGACCACATTTTGCCAGTTGTGTTAAAATTTCCATAAAATTAGAGGTCAAATCTATCGCCATGGGCACACCCGGGCTGGTATCGAGGATCAATTTGGTACCTAGAAGTCTAAGCTAGGTTAAATTTGCATGGGCTGCGGGCTTGTTCGAAAGAGATACCGCGGCCCTGGAACACAAAGGGCAAGGAAGGAACATGGATGGGTTTTAGTCAGTCCAAGTTTGACACTTCCCTTCCGCTCCGCTCAGAGCGGGAGGAGTCATTTGATGATATCCCATCCGAAAAAAAAGGTTAAATTTGAATATTAACAAAGCTGGCGGTGTGGCCTGCAGTTTTGGCACGCGCTATCTCGAGTTGTCAATATCTACACGAGATTACATTTCTTACACGTGTATAGACTTAGTTGTTGTTTCCTCTCTAAGGGTGTTACCACACCAATCGACCATCGTCGAACATCAATCGATCGATGGTAGAAATGACGACAATCAATCGATTGGTGGAGTGACGATCTTCGCAGGGTGGCTGGTAGCAACTGGATGACAGTTGCTGAGAATCGAGTTGAGTGGCGTGCGATTGAGGAGGCCTATGTCCAGCAGTGGACTGCTATAGACTGATGATGATGATGATGAATCGATTGGTGTAGTAGAAACTGTCGATCGACGTCGTCTTATCCATTCTACCATCGATCGATAGCCTCGATCGACGATCGATCGATTAGTGTGGTAACACGACACCCAAACAGAGGAAATATTAAATTAAGTAAAATAATATAGGGCCACACTGATGTCTGATTAATCATCCTGTCAAAACTGTCATTTTTTTATTTTATTTAATATTTACCTGTTCTTGGTATTGTTCCGGCGCCAGGGTTGTGAGATTTTCACCTCTGTGGAGGCATACGTGTGCCACTTTTATAACATATTCTAATTTCCTTGGCTGTTCCTCGACCTGAAAATAATAAATGCAAATTAAATACACACGTCTCCTGAGAATGCCAGATGGAGATGCGATACACGTGTTTATAAGTAAATGGATAATTTGGTTGCATGTACAATTGAACTGTGCTGCGTCTGCGTCTATTCTAATCTAGATAGTAATAGCTTATGTCAGCGTAGAGTTCCGTAACTGTCCTACGGGATCGTATTAGCGGGATAAAAAGTATCCTTTGTGTTAATACAGGTTATAAACTATCTGTGTGCCAGATTTCATCCAAATCTGGTAAGTAGTTTTGCTTCCTTTATTGGGTTCCGAACCTTTATATGAAAAACGGAACCCTTATAGGATCACTCGGTTATCTGTTTGTTCGTCTGTCACGTCCGATTTTTTCCGAATCTATTAGACCGCTTTCGTTGAAATTTGGTACACATTTAATCTTTTGTAATCCAAACACGGACGGTATACCAAAAATAAATACATTTTGAAAATGGGGTAATTTTTGGGGGGAAAATTAGAAAACTTAAAAAAGAAATTGCAACTGTACCGTGTGACGTATCAAGTGAAAAGGTGTATTATGAGGGTTTCGAATATATTATATTTTTAAAATAAATGGTTTTCAAGTTATTCAAGAAATTAGATGAAAAATGACCATTCACCCATATCTCCGAAATTACCGAGTCTAAAATTCTGAAAAAATACGCATACACGCGCGTGCGCGCGTTCTTTGCCTGTAGATTACAGAATAACCTATAAAAAGTATATAGTTTTATAAAGTAACATGTTACAAAAATGAGATTCGTTTGAAACCCTTTGCATACGAGTCCGTCTCGCACTTGGCCGTTTTTATTTATCCATTCATCCTCACAAACTTTCGGATTGGAACGGAAATTGAGGGAAAACGAAGAACTTTTGGTATGCCTCATATTGGTAATTGATGTACGATTTATTCTTCTGTGAAGGTCTTAAGCAATTAGTGTTTTGAGCCAAAGTTAAGCCCAAAAGAAATTAAGAAAACCTTATCAGCAGATTAAACAATCGAATGAAACATTTGCGAAACCTCGCGGCTGTTGAGTTTAGTAAATCCATACCAAATTGGGTACAATATGCCTCAGACCGTGATAACATTTAAAGCATTAATAAGTTGACCTCTTATTTTGTTAAGACTCCGTACTACGTTAGACCAGCTCAAGGGTGTTACCGAAGTAAAACATCCTTAATACTGTTACGTCGGTTACTTTACGAGAACATTCTAGATTACATGCGAGTCTCGTATGATCTACTATTGAACTGTCTAAGACGACTCGAGTCTAGAATGTTTTAGTATAGAAATTTCTAGAAGATTCGAGAGAGTTTTGGAACCTTCTCGATGAGTAGTATTCACTATGGAACTATCTAGAACATTCGAGAAAGATGTCGAAATTTCAAGAAGGATTATGTTCCATTACATCTCTGTGAGAAGGTTCGAGAAGGATCGGTCGACCTATAAATAGCCGTCATGTTTGCGGGGGCAGTTTTTTTTTGCGAGAAAAAAAGAACGGGGGCAGTCAGTCTGATTTTGGCTACACAACGAAGCGAATCGAAATGAACTAGAAGTGCGATATTTAAGTGACTAGTGATCAATAGTGTATCTGTAATTGAGTTTTAAGTGTTTTTTGTTTATTAAAGTTATTTGTTTGTTTAATCGGTGGTAATTAATTTATCCCATACCCAGCTCGTTACAATACTATAATGAATTTCATCGTCTGTGCCGTGAGACTTTTCAAACTATTCGTGTCAGCTGATAAATATTAGATTAAAGAAATAGGTCGTTTTGCGTAGACAACGTCTGCCGAATCAAGGCCAGACAGTGATTAATTTACTGGACAATGTTTTGGTATTTTATTTAGAAGTTTTTAACTATTTACATTGTTACCTCAAAAAAAGGTTGTATGTCTGTGTGGTGGGGTATGTTTTTGAAGTGAAAACTTCTTTAGCATCGTTGTGATTTGAAATTCGATGAAACGAAAAAGCGACATTAAAAGGAGACAGCAAATTCATAAGATTTAACGTGGGAGAAAATGAGATAGGAAGCATTATACCGTGTTTATCTTGAACCCAACATTTTTGAAGGTTTCACTTCTACCACGTGTGAATTGCACACGTTTTTTTTTCTTCTTTTTTTACGTATGCACGCCGATTTATCCGTAGTTACTGCGCTGATTTACGTGACTCTTTTTACATTTGGTAGTGCCAGTGATTTGGTAGTGGATTTTTGGTGTTCCAGTATCATATGAAATTTATTAATTCTCTTCGGCTCCGGACAAAACAAGGCCAGCACCTGGGTCAGCTTTGTAATTCAGTTCAGTAAGATAGAGATCAAAAGTAATCGTTATTCCTGTTTCTGTCGCACAACTGTCAAATTACAAATGCAAGGCAGTGACGGGATTATGTCTATGGTCCGTATTACAGAACGTCACTCAATACTCATGGAGTCGATACGGATACCCCTCAAGCTAAAGGGGAAAATACAAGTCCTCGATTAGACCTGTCGTACTGTATAGATCAGAATGCTGGGCTGTGAAAAAAGATGGATGAAACAATTGGATGTAGCGGCGATGAGAATTTTGAGATGGATGTGCGAAGTGACAAAAGTGGATAAAATAAGGAATAAGTATGTATTAGAGGCAGTTTGAAAGTGGCGCCTGTTACAGAAAAAGTGAAAGGAAGTCGTTTGTTTTGGTATATGGACATGTAATGAGGAGGGATGAAACGGAGTGGAAATGGAGAGGGAGAGGAAGGCCAAAGAAAAGATGGATGGATTGTGTGAGGAATGATATGAAAGAGAAAGGAGTAAATGATGCCGTGACGTCTGACAGGGGAAAATAGAAGACAAAAACGTGTTGCGCCGACCCCAAATAGAATGGTACAAGGGCATAAAGATGACTTAATACCAGATCGAAGCCATTTGATTGGTTGAAACTAGTTTTAAGTAATGCTTGGTTCTGGAGTAACATTCTGTAATACGGGCGTAACTCTTTCAGACACACTTTTAATCAGATGACTTTATATATAAAACAATTGGACATTTTGGGTTTAATTATTATCCGAAAATACCACAAAAGGCTTTTGAGGAATAAGGGGGCTAGTTTACTAACCACCGTGGCGGTTTTCGCAACACACGGTCAAAACAATGATTTTAAAAAGCATAATTGTCTAGGGCATTATCGATAGATGACGCGGAAATATTTTTAAACAACCTAGAATACGTGGTTAGAAAACTAACCACCATACCTGAAAGAGTTAAGTGAGGTACCACGTAAGTTTACCACTTTTCAAACTTATGCTCTAAGTAATAAAGCTGGAAAGCGGTCGACCTTCAATGAACTCCGTAGTACAAAGATGTGGTCCTCGGTCAGGAAGGCTAAGTTACTGAACTGTGTTCAAGTTTATTAAACAAAGCCAACGAAATACTATTAGCTGGATTGTCAATAGAACTGCCTCGCAAACTAGCTTCGTATGTCATTTTGTCGCACTGTAGCTCGATCCACCTCCCCTATACCGCGTATGCTTACGATGCTCAACGCGCTCGTGGAGACCAACCCTAGATTGGACTTGTTTGCTGATGAATGGAAGACGATAATGTTAGAATGTTTGTGGTTTTGTGAGAAGACCGAGTAAAAGGATTATTTAATTTAGTGTTGATGGGTTATGCTGTACTAAACGTAATAAATAAATAAATGAATGTTCGAAGCCCAATGTGACCGTTTTCGTTCAACACTGGTCGGTTAACAGCGTAGTTGGTATCCCTGCAGGCGAACTGTGTTTTGTTTTTATTTATAAACGTGAAGTTTAGTACTACTCTTTTTGAAGAATACGGGAAAAGGGGCCCACGTTTAGGTAACCTAACGAATTTACGATCTGTTTTCATATCATCAAAGTTACTGAAATAGTTTGCTTGCGTGAGGCACATTTTTTTACCGGTCAACGGTCTGGTAGATTTTGGCACGGTTATTCCTTTATGAAAACCACTCGGAAAGTCGTTACCTGTAGTTATTAAAATAATTGGATAATACTATACAATCCCTGATTATTTTATAGTTAGAGAAAAAGAGAAATGACTCGTAAAGGATCTTATAGCGTTCGAATGGCATTTACGGGTAGTTAGGAGTCAGGTAGGCTATTGGCAAAACAAGTTGTGAAATTGCGTCAAAAGAATCGGAACTCCATTTGGTTTTTTCAATACATTTAACAAACTAATTTCAGAAAATGTTTACCAATAGCGCCCCTAGACATTATTTGAGTGCCTAAAGTTCTTTGAATAACTATATGTTTCAGCAATCCGTCAATCATATCGGATAAATTTATGATAATTTTCTGATTTTCTTTAAGTCATGTAATTGGTTTTATGATTAAAAGAAAATATCCTACTTAATGTTAGTTTGGATATTAGTGTCTCAAATCACAAAAAAAACGGCTGATACTTTGTGTTGTTTCCCGGAGGTACGCTCTAATGGGATGATTTCAGATCTCCACGCGGGCAAAATCGCAGTCTAGAGTTAGTAAATAAATAAATGTACGTACCTTTGCGGCGAGGAACAGCGCTGCAGCGGCTATAGCGTTCCTGTGGAACTGTGTGAATGAGTGGAAGGCATAGAACCTGTGCATATAAACTATCGCAGTGTTGATACATAGTTGAGAGCTGTGGGTGACTGGTTAAGGAAATATTCGTCAAAGTATTGGCTGAAAATTTACACAACAAAAGAAATTAGTCGAGTCATGTGCTTCAAATTAGAACATTTACGCATACAAACACTGGGCTTGGACCCTCCAAACACTTATTGGCCGGCAGAGTAAAGTTTTGACCGATTGGTCGCCAAAGTTGGGCCATCCAATAACACGTCGGGCTGAAGACTCCGTCAAAATCGCTGGATACACTTGAATTAGGGACGCACGGAACCCAGAAGTGTGGCTGAGGCAGATGAAAGGAGAGGCCCTATATCCAGCAGTTGGTGATTCCGGGCTGAAATTATGATGATGATGAAGACCCCGTATTGTTCCACTGAAAGGCTAAGGTCTCTCCAATCTCTTCCCACATCTTTTTCCAATCTAGCAACTCAAATCAATGGATCCCACTTCTAAGCCCAAGTGACATCGCGGCAGACCCAGACAAAGATGGCGCCATGATTAGCTAAACCTCTTCAACAAAGACTGGTTCTTACTCGCCTTATATCACTTGCCTCTTTGTGAGAGGGGCCCTAATCCACCATGCGGGCCCAGTGTGGATTGGATGTAATCCGTCTTCGATTTTTTTGATTTTAGGACGTGCAGGTTTCCTCACTATGATTTCCATCAGCTTTGAGAGCATCATCATCATCATAATCGGCCTATGATGTTCCCACTGCTGGGACACAGGCCTCCTCTCTATGAGAGGGAATGGAATTTGAGAGCATTGAGAATGGCATCGAGCAAGTTAATATTAGACGAAAAGTGAAGTATCATGCTACGTTTTACCATTTGCATTTCAGTTATTTTGAGTTGCCTTGCCAAGCGAAATTGTAGTAAGATGTTGGCGACTTACGCGTTAAGGTGGATGCGTGCGGGTAGCCCGCGAAGTTCTAATTTTCTTACGTTTTTTGCAATTTGCAGGTCAGGTTGTATGTTGATGAAAAATGAGTCGCCAGTAACAAGTGTGTATGAAAATTTGAATTTCGCGGGCTACCCGTACGCTTCCACCTTTCCTTAATGCTCACTTCTTCTCAGGGTTTTTTGCCGTGCAGTTGAATCACTGGGCTTTCATTTAAGTTATTTATAGTTTTGCAAACAATCATACGTATAATACGCACGTTCATAGGATTTGTGGATAAGTCGCCAAACTTAGAAACGTTGAAATCTCATATTTATGCCTATAATTTCTCCAACACCTTTCAAACCGGAACGGCGACACAAATTGGTAACACGGACTGACCCGGAACCCTGCCCTTTCACATGAAAGTTTGCATAAAGGAGTGAGCACACTTATAGATGTGGAATCAACTTGAATCCGCCAGAATGAAAATTAAATGCAACGAAATAACCGTCATTCGTACTATTCAATTCAGACATCACGACTCACATGCGTCGAACTAATTAATGAATAATTAGTTCGACGCATGTGAATCACTGCCTAGCCACTCCCAACTATGATGGGGTCGGCTTCCGTCTAACCGAATGCGACTGCCTATCTGATCTTCACAACCCAGTTTGTACTGGGTAATACGATACCCTTTGGTAGAACTATATGCAGATTTTCGAGCCACTAACCACCTGTAACGACTATCAAAAATCTACAAATGACAGCCGGGTCCAACACGAGGTATGGAGGAAACTTGGTATGTAATGGGTACCATACAAGGACCAACCTAGGCGAGCACAGCTTAACCTAAAGATCGACCCGAGCGAATGTTTAGCACGAATGTTGTTGCATGATACATCGGTCTATTTACTTATATTGTCTATTTTATTGTCTTTTGTATTGAAAAAGCTTTTCTGACCCGCTCAAGCCGATTCCGCATCAATTAATGTGGTCACTACATAATTTTAATTTTGAGTACACAGGATAAACTTGCGACGAAACTGCATCAAAATGGCGGCCAGTGTCGCAGAACGGTTAATCGATCCTTGGAATTTGGACTCGATGCAGTTTCGGGGGAAAAACCGGTACTCAAATCCGGGAACACATTCGTGAAACGCGACGTGAATTTCGCGCTCTCATTGACCTCAATTCAACTCATGCGCCTTCGAAATATGAATCAGCGAATGAGTGAACGTCGGGTCAGACAAATTACATTTTAGTTTCATGATTTACGGATAGATGTCGCTAGTTGAGTGTTTAAAATAGAATGATTATAAAGTTAAGTTTAAAATGTTTGTAATTTAGCATGAAATTCAAGGTCTCTGGTAATAAATTCTTTATATTTCTTTCTTCATTGATAAGTGATAACGTTGGAGTTGGCGTGTGGTTTACGATTTTATAGTACACTTTAATACTATATGTTTTTATTTTCCTTTCATGCGATCTTCTTAGATTTTTCCTAACCATGATGCCTGGCTTGTCTTGCTGATCTATTGATCGTAGACTAGAATTTGGACAGATTTTTTTCCCCGTGCAAATTCTCAGTAGAAAGCCTGGAGTTTTCATGGCCGGATAATGACAATAGGAACGCTCCCTACTATAAAGGAAAAAAAAAGACTTAACGAAGCCGATAGGCACTTGTTCTCCCCGTCATTACGATATTTTTTTATTCTAGACCATACCTGGGAACCTTCTAGTTACGGAGATATTGGGGGTCAAATTTCCAACTTTTTTAATTAAAAAAAAAAAATACTAGTTTTTAATTAATTTTTTTACATAAGACACCTTCACGACCCCCGTATATATTCAAACCATTCACCAGCACAATGTTTTGAATGCGTTACTTAGAGTCATACCGTAAAACGAGATTTTGCACCCCAAAAGTCTTTCCCAGCAATAATTTTTGCGTTAAGTTACTTAGTTTGATGTACAGAATGTTTGGTTGACGGCTTCGTGAAGTTCGTTTACACCCTGTATGAAATTTAACACCATGAACCACATATGATTGAGGGCGATTGTTTAGCTATCGTGTATGTCTTGCGAACTGGCGCTGGCCGACAGATGCGTTAATGTCCTAACCATTATCAAAGAGAACACGTGTAACCACTATCTAGCTACCTACAACTGTATTTCTAAATATGTAACTGTACATGACAAATTAAACAATACTATCGCCAGTGTACACGCGACACAATGAAGTCAAGGCAAAGAGAAGCTAACCTCTGTGCTAAAAAGACAATGACCTTATTTCCATAATACTGAAGAAAAAAACATTAAAAAAAACGCGAGAGATGGAAAAACACGCTGCTACTTTGTTTATACGTCGTAAATACAATTAACATAATATTATTTTGTCATCAAATAGGAGTCGCTCCATGTAAGATAGTGGTATTCAGTTGCATCCTGTTACGACTGGAAGCCGACACTAACATAGTTGTGAAAAGTCTTGGCAGATGAAGATGATAATATCCAGGTGTGGTCCTGGGGGGTCGCAGGGGTCATAACTCCCCCCCCCCAATCTAAAAATCATACACGCCAAGTTGACACTCCTCCGTCCCTACCAAATTCTTGGCTACGGCCCCCCAGTCTTAGTTTGGGACCGCACCTGGTAATATCACGCTCTCGGGGATTAAGGTGTGTTGTACCCCCACATTTCGCGAGTTATGCTTAAGTCACAAGCAGGTATGGATTGCCAATCTATTGCCATCAACCGGGCAGTTATAAATCCAAACTTCAAGATGTACGTACAAACGGCTCCAGGGTGTACGCGAAAGTGCTAATGAAAACTCTCAACAGTGCCCCATTTGGAGGTCGAAAATTGAAATAATACTGAAGAGATCGTAGACAAACCCACTCGAGTCTCGATCAACGAGGAAGTAATTCATCGAGTACAGAGTAGACGTGATTTACACCTTCTTCGGTTAGCAACCAATGACAGCAATCTATCTGCTGCAAAATGATCTGCTACGGGGAAGTTGGCAGATCATTTTGTTAATTGGACCTATTTTAGGTAAAAACGCCAGAACTATTTATTAAAAGTATCAGGAACTGTAGAACTCAGCTGCATACGAAAAGAACTCAGATTTATTTTTGATCTGCTGGACAAAGTTCTGCTAAGTTAACACACATTGACGTTTTAAAAACCGGTAACCTGTATTTAAATACCTACTACCTTTGAAGAACTTACGTCAATCAAACACGCTCGCATTATTTCTAGTCCTAAAAACTGTCTCAGGAACATTCTAGAAAATGGACTATTGTAATGTAAGAACTGTTGGTGATGGGAGATAACTTTCACTAAGCGAAAGTTAAACTAAACCATGTAACTTACTTTCTAAAATGGGGTAGAGTTAGACTAGGTATTTTGTTATGAGGTGGTCGTGTCGTACAATTTGCAAGGACAATTTTCGGAACTGTCCCGGATTTTCTGGATAGCGCATATCCTCGTGGCATTTATTATTATTGTATAGTGTTTAATTTTTTTTTGATCAAGTCTGCCTTTTCTATCCCACTGCTGGGCAAAAACCTCCCCCATGGCTTTCCAATCCTGTTGACAGTTTCCCCTATCTGTCCAATCCAATCCGCTAAGAGTGAGTCCAGATCGTCACGCCAGTGTTTCTTGGGCCTGCCTCGGTTACGATGGCCGTCTTCAGGCACCCACTGTGTGACTATTTTCGTCCATCTGTCTGGATTCATCCTAGAAACATGACCCGCCCAATCCCATTTCAACCTTGCAGACTTATCCCCAACATCCGTATGCCTGTCTTAGACCGTATAAAGACGTAGTTCAATTATATAAGCACCGATGGAAAAACTGCAATGGTCGCAGGAACCCTCAGCTTAAAATTAATCAAAAGCATGTCTTAAGTATCGATCTGTTCGAAAAATAACGGCATTTGATTAAGGAAACAACCAATGTGGTACATAACTTTACATAATATCTCTGCGACTGATTAATTGCGTTACTTGAGGACCACAGCAGATTTGCTACTAGTAGCAACAACGATCGCCGTACTTGCGACTTGTTTATGCGTTTTGAGCAACAATCTGCGATCAGTTCGCGAAAGCAAAATCGCCCCTTTAATTATGTATTTGCTCCGATGCTGGATCAAGTTTTGGCGACTCTCTACGACTGAGCGTAATCTAAAAATTGCTGCGACTGTCATTAGAATAGAATACTTTATTGCACACCTAAATTCAGTTGCTTAAAAGAGCATTAGAAAGTGATTTTTTGGGTTGGATTTTTATCTCTCGATGCTGGATTTTTACTGTTCTGCGTTGAAATTCAGCGCGATTTTTAGCCTATATTATGTCCTACTACTGAGCAAAGGCCTCCCCTTCGCCCGATAAAAAATGTCAATATATAAAAATAAAAAAAATAAACGTGTCAAAACCACCCACCCGTGCGAACGAGCGTTTTTTAGGCTATCTCTGATCGGATATGCTAAAACAAGCATATCTGCAAAATCCTAAGCAACAGTGAACAATCCATAAAACAATTATAATTGCAACAAGGAAATCCGTGATAGATACTAACCGCATACATTTTGTAATTGACTACACTATTTCAAACTATGACTCAGACATTTTTCTCGTAACTGTTTTGTCGCGCTTTGCGGTAGCAAAATACCTATAACGAATTATCTTGGTTATTCATACGTGCTTGTATTGTATGTACAGTTGAATCATAATAAAGATTTATATTATTTTTGTTAATAAGTAGGTACTTTGGTATCATTCTGTTATGCTAGTGTTGTTGACGTCAAGAAGCATTTTGATTTCAAATCATTGTGTTTTTTTTTTTTGTAGGCTGTCTTGTAGTATTATGCCAGGCTTTTTGGTCATCTCAGAAAGCTCGGATATTATTACTCCCCTGGTGTTTTAGTAGCTTAAACGATTGATGTTGACGGTAGGTGGGTAGCTAAGCGTTCGTCCAACGTATCCTGGATAGACAGGCGGCACTACCAACTTGCTTTACTTTTTACCACGGCATCGGCATGAGTTAATATTTTGTGTACAGTATGCAGACTGAAAGTATTGAAAAGTAGACTGAATATACAAGGGTGACCACCACCATTATTACCGTGACTGAGATGACCTAAGGGTATGGATTGTAGTATTAATTAATTAATTTCTTGAATATTTTTCTAATAATAGACTTACACTGGTATTCAAGAACGCTACATACATAAGTATGGCAGCAACACTATGCTAAGTAAGGCATTTCTCATTGCATCCGTCATGGTAGGCCATTCATTTCATAAAAAAAATACTTAATGGACTCTTTGCTGTGCGGACACATAGCATTGAATGGGGCGCTGTGATTGGTTAACGTTGTGAAGCAACATCACTCGGGTTGACAGTCAGTCAACCCGAGTGAAGTTGCTTCACAACGTATTGAGAAGTAGACTGAATATACAAGGGTGACCACCATGGTATTACCGTGACTGAGATGACCTATGGGTACACACTATGCTAAGTAAGGTATTTCTCATTGCGTCCGTCATGGTAGGCCATTCATTTCATAAACAATACTTAATGGACTCTTTGCTGTGCGGACACATAGCATTGAATGGGTCGCTGTGATTGGTTAACGTTGTGAAGCAACTTCACTCGGGTTGACTGACTGACAGAATAAACGACAACCAAGATATTTTAAAACAAAGACTGTTTTAAGGCGGTTGCGTCAGGGTAGCCCGCGAAATTCTTAGAGGGTTGTATTGATGATTTTCACGATTATAATTATGTAACTACATACGCGTTACTGGCGCGATTCTGTTTTCATCAACAACCTGACACTGACCTGCAAGTTGCAACAAACGTAAGAAAATTTGAATTTCGCGGGCTACCCTGACGCAACCGTTCTACATTATTTCAAATAAACTTTTCACTATGAATAATTATCTTATTATATCATTATAGGCAAGCAACTACTTGCCTATAATTATATAATAAGATAATGATATAATTTTAGGATATAATCATCAAAATCATCTTTGCTGCTGTAATCACTACAACATAACCTAATACCCGATACCAGTTTGACATTTGTGTCGATTTGTCGCACTATGCGTTTTGCGTAAAGTAGCAAGTGAGCTACTTTATCTGTGCGTTCATTATAATGAGCGCATAGTGTCGTTCGTCCCTCAAGTATTGTTTATAAATAGGTTTTTGGGACACTGTGCGTCCGTGCGCACTGTGGGACCTCATAGTAACGTCCTTGAATACCGGTGTTAATATTGTGGACTTAAATCCTATGAATTTCTTGCAACATAATTACAAAACTTGCGTAACACGGACACAATAACAACAGCAATAATTTCAACTAGTCAACAATACTACAAAGCAACAACAATTTTTTCTCCTATGAAAGGAGAATGGTGACAAATGTACACACACACTCTTCCCACTTATTTATATAGGTCTGGCTCAACTCGTGGCCATGCCACTTGATACGTTGCGATAAGGGGTGGCACCAACCGGGTGGCGGACGCCGAAATAATCGGACAAACCGTGACTAACTCGTCAAACAATTGACTCACAAAACTACTGATGCAAAAAATGTTTTTAATAAATCTTTTGGGTTCTCGTGTAGTGCCTTTTCCTGCTAACTTTTTTTAAAACATATTCATTGTCTGTGGTCTGTGTTACCTGTCCTTTTGTAAGAGGGGTCACCTGTACCAAAGTAGGTTGGAAGTAGCATCTTCTTAATATACAATTATTCTACTGAGTTTTGAGAGAAGTCGAAGTTACTTCCTGCATACATACTGTAATTTTTTTCTGTCAATTCTTTTTCCTCCTCTATCATTAAAAAGGCAAGGTGTGGGAGCCAAAATCAAAAGTCATTTATTCAAATTAGGCTAATTACCAGTGGCGAAGGTTCCATAGAACTCGATTCCTACCGGCTTCCCTTTGAAAAATGGCACAGTATTATATAGACAAATAATATAATCACATTAAAGATATATACTCCAGCTTACCTCTTACAAAAATTGACCCTTTGCTACTGCTAATTACATTAATTATGGCTGTCTGTGCATACCGAGGAGAAACTCTCTAGCAAGAATAAAAAGAAGCATAAAACATTTTGTTTTCTAAATACACAGGCTACTCCTGGTCACGTCTCTATATCATATAATCAAATAGTGATGCATTCAAAAACTTCCACATTATAAAATTATGTAAGTTCTTGTCTCATAAATAAACAAAAAAACACGTGATTTGATCTAAAACGCGTCATTGACTATGCTATGACATTATGTAAAGTGCAATAGAACAGTCACAGGTCACCAACCTTTTAATGTGCTATCATCATGATTGTCAACTTCTCAGTTGATATAAATATTTGTTAGATGTGTGGCTGTTACATCAATAATATTATTCGTTTTACTAGTCATCAATGTTTTAACTATTCTTTGTACACTAAAGAGTGTAGCTATACCACTAAGAACAGATTCTCAGCGGTCTAGTGGATGCAAATGCCATCAAGTCTTTGCACAAGGTTTTAGGCAGTGCTTTTCCATCAAGAATTTCTCAGTACCAGCTAGGAGTCTGGATTAGTGCACTGTTGCTGCGTCACATGGAGGGGCTCGTGGCTAAATAATAACAGTCGCTTGGGTCGATCTTTAGATTAAGCCGTGCTTGCCTAGGTTGGTCTGTGGATGGGTGACCACCCATTACATACCAGGTTTCCTCCGTGCCTCGGAAAGCACGTTAAGCCGTTGATCCCGGCTGTCACATGTGATCTTTGACAGTCGTTACAGGTAGTCAGTGGCCCAAAATGTCTTACAATCAGTCTTACAAAGAGGTATCGTATTACCCAGAACTAACTGGGTTGTGGAGGTCAGATGGGCAGTCGCTCTATGTAAAATACTGGTATACAGCTGCATCCAGTTACACTGGAAGCCGACCCCAATATAGGTGGGAAAAGGCTAGGCAGATGATGATGCTGCTTCACATGGGTTTTATACATAACTGGCGAAGTCTTGGGAGCACTATAGCTAAACCTCTGCCTAAATCTTAGGGAATTACAGATGTCATGTTTTGATGAAAGGAGCTCGTGGCTAAACAATAACAGCCGCTCGGGTCGATCTTTAGGTTAAGCCGTGCTTGCCTAGGTTGGTCTGTGGATGGGTGACCACCCATTACATACCGAGTTTCCTCCGTACCTCGGAAAGCACGTTAAGCCGTTGGCCCCGGCTGTCATTTGAAGATCTTTGACAGTCGTTAAAGTAGTCAATGGCCCAAAAAAGTCTGACAACCAGTCTTACCAAGGGTTCTTCACAAGTGTGTTGAAAAACGTCGTATGATACACGTGTGTATTGATGATTACCGTCCTCGGCTCTCTTAAGACCCTCACCTAACGGCTCGGGTCTCAATGGCGCCTCAGCGGTAATCACCAACATTACACACAAGTCTGACAACCAGTATTACCAAGGGGTATCGTATTACCCAGTACTAACTGGGTTGTGGAGGTCAGATAGGCAGTCGCCCCATGTAAAATTAGTATTCAGCTGCATCCGGTTAGACTGGAAGCCGACCCCAACATAGTTGGGAAAAGGCTAGGCAGATGATGATGATGATGATGTTTTGATGAAATAAGCACTGTTTTTAGCAGGGTTCGAGGATATATATCAAGATATATATCCAATATATATCAAGTTTATCCGATATATATCCGATTGACTAATTAGAATTTATAAAAAAAAGGATTTGTGTTTTTGAGTTGATTTTTTGATATATCGCACCTTCGGTGCAACAAAGTCACAACAGCCCATTTTGTAATTTTACAGGAGAAGACTTTTAATATATTTTTCGCATGTAATGCCTCATTTCTGGATTACTATTTGTAGTAGGTTCAAAATATTTATAAAATAAAATGTTTATTTAGTTGGCTATAGTTTTACATAAAAATCTTATATTTCATTACCAAAAAAATCCTAATAAAACACAGATTTTGCAGATTTGGCTATTTGTGACTTTGTTGCACCGAAGGTGCGATATAATGAGATTTTGTTTTTTTTTAAGTTGATTTTGCCTGATATAAAGAAGATTTTTTGTGTTGGTTTCATTTGTCTGATTATAAGTACCTCAATAAATAAAACATTAAAAATATTCTAATGTAACACATAAGCAAATTATTATGTTTATAAGCCTATATTGTCCCACTGCAGAGCAATAAATAAATAATAGAATAAAATAATAATACGGCTTTCATACAAAATTGATATATATCAAACATGATATATATCATAAATATCCGATATTTTGATATTTATAATAAATATCAGATATTTTCGAACCCTGGTAGTAAGAAAAGTTATTGAAAACAACAAAAGTATTATCTGCCCCATTTTAATTTATTGCACAACATTGTGAATTAGAATAACAAGTAAATAACTTTGCCAGGGTGTCTCAACAAGAGATAAGGAATTTTACGTTCTATTATGCATATTATCTAACTTAATAAAGTGACTTATGGTGTGGTGGTATGGTTAGAGACCAAACTTCAACTACAATTAATGTTTTAAGCATCAAACCTCTACTGTATGTACTAATTAACAATAAGTCAGAGTGTTATTTATCAAAAATGATTTTTTGATTTTCTTTGTCAGCTAATACATTTCGAAATAATATCCTTAAAGCTATAAAAGAACTTTAAGAATTAACTTAGTTATTCTGTATCTGTAGATTTGGTTGTTTCTTTGATTATCCTTTTCAATTTATATAGTAATTAATTTGATAAAGTTAAGGCTTATTGGTAACTTCTAATTTAAATTATAAGATGTGGATAATGTAGTTAGTTGAACACTGATGCATTCTCTTATCATCATCTGCCTAGCCTTTTCCCAACTATGTTGGGGTCAGCTTCCAGTCTAACCGGACGCAGCTGAATACCAGTATTTTACATGGAGCGACTGCCTATCTGACCTCCACAACCCAGTTACTACTGGGAAATACGATACCCCTTGGTAAGACTGGTTGTCAGACTTTTTGTGCCACTGACTACTTTAACGACTGTCAAAGATCTTCAAATGACAGCCGGGACCAACGGCTTAACGTGCTTTCCGAGGCACAGAGGAAACTCGGTATGTAATGGGTGGTCACCCATCCACAGACCAACCTAGGCAAGCACGGCTTAACCTAAAGATCGACCCGAGCGGCTGTTTTGTTTAGCCACGAGCTCCTCTTATAATTCTCTTATAATTCTTTGTTAACCATTTATAGTGTGTAATTGTTTGTTTTCCCTAATAAATCAAATAAAATAAAAATAAATACCCACAGCAAAGATTCTACTGTTGAATACTGGTATTCAGCTGCATCCTGTTAAGTAGCCGACGCACCAAAGATTGTACTTTAACCAAGGGCAATATTTAAGCAACTTGGGCACACTTTGGGCAGGCATACTCTGTACCACCTTGCTCACTGGCTTATCATCTACTGCAGCATAATTGTTCTCAGTGTAAGCTCAGGCATTATAATCTAATGTAATATTGACTTTCAAAACTTGATTAACCTTGATTAACTTGATTTTGACTTGATCTTTTTATAGAATTATTGTTCATTTTTATCCACTAAACGCCAGCGGGTACTGCAATAAAAAACGCTTAGACGAGGTTGGGTACTCGAGGCCCCGGGTTCCTTAAATTTACATTATTGACAATGACATAACAGTGACACTTGACAGTTCAAACAAAGTTTAACTGTGGTGCACCACTGCTTATTGATTTAGAGTTCAAGCCAGTACAAGAAGAAGTATAATTGCTAAATGTAAGTGTATGATTTGCAAAGTAGATAATACAACATTACTTTTATCATATTATTAAATAAAGTGATCTTAAAACAAATAAAAACACATACGTATTTCAGCTGTTAGTTTCAGTCTGATAAGCAGACCTTTGTGTTTAGTATCAGATTACTCAAGATACATACATTGAAGTATTATCAAATTGGATCATCTCCTGATATTGTATCTGGTTAGCAAGCTAGAGGTTGTTTCATTGTTTTTGGGTATACTAGCCATCTAATTATCTTTCTTCAGATATTCTAGAATATTCTTTTCCGATTATTTAGTGACTGCTGGCAAAGAAGTAAAGACTTTCTCCACTCAAAAGTTGTAAAAGGATACTTCGATTTATTGAGTAATTTAATTACTTGCAAATCTGGCAATGAAAGACATTCTTTCTCCACTTAAATGATTTGAAAGCATATGCTAACCTCACTTGATGATTATTACGGCTATAATTCCTGTAACCATTTATTAAAGTGATTCTACCTAAATATAGATGACAGCCATAAGCTGTTTCAGTAACAACAAAGTCTAAAAATTTAGCTTTTCCTAACTGTGTGGGGGGGTAAGCCTCCAGTCTACTCAGGGACAGCTGAATACCAGTTTTTAATGTGACTAACAGGGCATAGTACTCCAGTTTGGTGCACATAAGACCATTTTATTTATACTGTTATTTTTTATACTATTAGGCAAAGGTCACACAAATTATAACAGTAAAACAGTCTTGAAGGTGTAATCTACACATCTTCACCAAATTACCATGAATAACTAAATTCTCAATGTAAAACGTGGACAAGGCCAGTTATTTAATCAATGAGGGTCAGGGCAAAAGCCTTGGCATTCACAATGCAAGGTCTTAATAGGCATAATTTGAGTAAAAATGCTGAGTTTTGTTGTAAAGACCTGTTACTTTTTGATGTTATTGGGATGGTCAGAGATGAGCTCTTTAACTTTTGGTACCGTAACTGGAACACGGATCCATGACAAGACTTTTGGCTTTTTTTAGATAACTTTACGTTTAGTTCACAGATTCACGTTCAGCATACTGAAGGTTATATGCTGTTTCAAATTGTTGGTCTTAGCTATATTGGGGATTATAGAGAAACATAGAAGATTAAATGTTTCGCTAATCTCAAGTATACTGGAATAAGAGCAAGAGAATTTTGGTGATAGGGATTTATAAGATGTCTGATATTTGGTGGAGTACTGAGACCTAAATTATGATGATAACTACTCTTGTAGTGCATCATCATCAGCTGTCTAGCATTTTCCCAACAATATAAGGGTCAGTTTCCAGTCTGTAAATAAATGGATGATGCAGCGGAATACCTAATTTTACATGGAGCGAGTGTCTTCAATCTTGTATTTCTCTTTATTTAATTTGACAATTTCTGTCCAATTTTCCAAATCGGAGGTCCAAATGATGCAGTTGAAACTCAGAAATGATATCTTCATTAACCCTTTCAGTGCCCAGCACCCGACACACGGGTCGAACAATAAATTCGTTCGTTCGCACAACCCGTATTTGTAGCTATGAACACGCTAGTCGGGTTCTGGGTATGGATACAAGTCATCTATAGCTTATTATAACGACGACTCGGATACGGGTTGTGGGCACGCGAACGAATTTCGCGAAGTTTTCGCGAAGTACTGGGCAGTGAATGGGTTAAATTCATTCAAACGTTGAAAGTACGTTTCAGTTCTGAATGTAATGCTAATGACTGTTGCATCATCCATTTTGGTGTGGACAAGAAGAGAAAGTGGACTAAATTGCTGTTTTAAAATTGGGTTTATCCTCAAGTACTCGTAATAACTGTTCTTTTTTTAAATGAGTTAGCTATACATGTGACCTCTTTTCACATTTTAAGGAGGTTTATTTTTTATTAAACCTTTTTACACATTTTAGAGAGGTTTGTATTATATTAAACATCTGTTATCATCATAAACGCAGACAATGTTGAAATGTTGTGTTTACCACAGTGAATAATTTGTTTGATCAGGTTGAAGTTTAACAGGAAAAAATAACATTGCATTGTGGTTATGTATCTTTGTCTATAATAAATAATAACTGTACTGTATGTGTAATGTTTTATTCTTGATTTTCCTCTACAGTCATTACTCTATTATGAATTAGCCTGGGCCTTTGAGTAGCTGACACCAGCCTGATATATGCTTTATGAAAATAACCCTTCCTTGGCAGTTCGAAAAAAAAAAGAGCTCGATTATGCATTATTTCATGTTTTAAAGTATAAATATGATCAAGTTAGGGAGCAAAATACTTCAATAAAATTTTGAAACTAAAGTGGAAGAAATTACGCATGTTATCTATGTTTAGGAGTTGTGTGTACCAGGAAAACATGATAAGGTGAAGATCACGACCAATTTACGTAGAAAAGCGCGCCACGCGCGTGTTAAATGTAAAAATCGTTTGTATCGAGTAAATTTAGCTCAGGCATGCAGGTCGATCACTCGCACGGGCCCTACGTCACCCGCGCAAGCGTCCCGTCGATTCACAGCTGTAGGATCAGTGACCTCGGGAAAAAACCACGCTATCATGCGTGACCCTAACCTAAATACAAACATTTTCAGACATTTTAGGTCGTTTCATACATATTATAACTGTCTTACCTGTAGAAAACGAGCCGTTACTCACTGTCAGGCGGGAAATCCCACACTACCGAGCGAAAGTGGCCACAATGACGCCGCGAGCCAGCCGAAGTTTCGTCATCTTTTCACTTTATTTCACCGACACAACACTCTTTATACACTTCTTTATGCATTTAAACGCACGCTAACGAGGATTACACAAATAAAAACACATTTCATTAGCGTGTTTTACGCACTTTTAGCACATGACTCGACAAAAACATTGAGCTGAAAACACCACATTTTGAAAAAGGATACACTTGAAGCCTCTGCCCCATATCCTGTATTAAATTTGCGGCCTGCTGCCGATATGCCAATTCTTTATCTGCATCTAAACCGCATTTTCTGCTTGGAGAACTCAGTAATTGTTCTTTTGTAAAATACCATTTTTCTTGCCCTCCAGCCATTGAACGGATGTTCCGACTGCGCGCGAGAAAGCACGACGGAGAGCAGAGCTCCGTCTAAGTGCGTGAGTGGGAAAGGGATAGCGCTATGACAGCGGCGACCGGACGTAGACCACGTTAACATTTGAGAGATTTAAAACTAATAATTTAACATTTTGAATGTACAACACTGATATTAATCACTAATTATAAACTAAAAATTAACTACGTTTTTTGAAAACAACAAATTAATTAGATAAGGATTGACAAAATTTCGTCTCAACATAAATTCTTGATAGGTATTCTCAAACGGACGCCATTGTAAAACTTGGTGGTTAACGCAGTGAGGTCTCCGGTGACAGAATGTGGATCTGCAACAATCACAGGTATGTTTCACTTTAGCACTATGTGTTATTTTATAGTATAGACATTTCTCTTTCTTTTGTGCATATTTTTAATGTGGTTGATTAACTTTTGAACGATAATTTTCGACTTTAAAAATACGGACCTAAATACTCTGTCACACCGTGCAAATGGCCGACCCACCACTGTTTACAATACACTTTACTATTTCTTTGGTGAAAAAACATAAGTTTATAACATAAGTTACCACTAATGATGCCATAATTAACTAATTAATTTTTTAGACAATGTAGTGTGGTCAGGATTCTCGGAATATTGGTAATTAATTAATGAGAATGAGTATTGACAATGTACTATTGAGTCGATGAAGTGAAATTTTGCGCGGCTAGGCTACGTGGATTTGCACTAATGCGACGAAAACAAGAATAATATTTTTTTGTTCTGCCCTAATTACGTAACAGTTTAGTGATAGGTGTTTTTATTTTGTTGCAAACATATTTCTGTGTTGTTATATTTACTCGTTTAGTGTTTCACCGTTTTAATTACCAAATATGTTTTCGTTTAGAAGTGAAAATACGAACAAGCTCAATGCTCATAACATTAGGATTACCGAACGTAAGTTTAACTTGTGATAAAAAATTATATTCAAGCATAATAATTTGAGTGAAAAATACAAGTATGTTTAGAAGTATGTATAAATCGTATTAAAATACGACTTACTACGAGTACCTAGTACCTACTAAAACCAAGCCGTTATCACCTTGGTAGACTTTTTTTTTAACATTTTATTTTTCAAGGCTATATTCAATGTTTCGATTACACTGATTTGTTTTGCAATTTGCCTGTAATAATCTTTTTTATTTCTCTTTAGAGTTTTATGCAATTTCGCCGCAAAATTACCCAAATTCCAAAAAGGGCAAAGGTCAAAAAAATAATTCCGCCTATGATTTTTTTTCAGTTAATCCGTCAACGTCAGGTATGTCGCAGCCTCCTCGGAAGGTGATCCATCTGCCTAAAGTCAGGATGCTCAGTCGTGGAGGTCGGATGTCCTCCGGTATTCGGATCACGAATGTCAAGTCTATCAAACCGCCAGACCCTGAGACTGTCAAGAAACAGGAAGAAGATAAGCTTAGAGCTCAGGTATTCTGATTTTTTGTCTGTGGTAATTGGGGTTGCCAACTGTTGTTTTTGACCACAATCTCAACGACCAACCACGATGTTGATATTTGTTTGGTAATGAAGGCCGCGTTGATTGCTATTCGCCGGTAGATAGCTCTACCTCGCACGGCCTACCCTGGCCAATATACTAAATTGAAGTGGGTTCAACGAATGAGCTAGATTATATGGTTTCTATGTACCTGTCCCTGTGTATTAACATATATTTAGCCTAGCCTTGTAGAGATGGCAACATGTCAAGCTACCCGAAACTGTCAAATTTTCCCAATCAACCATGAACCTAATGCTTTAGAAATAAAGTTGAAAATCTATAAAAGAAATCTGACAGATTGTAGTAGCTTGATGTGCTCGCGTCTGTACTGTCCCATTGCTGGGCACAGGCGTCCATACCTTCCATCTGTAATGATTCTACACTACCTGCAATTTTTTTTTCTATCCCTTCCACATGTGACTGTTCCTAAATTAACATAAGCTGATAAAATTGATTAGTATTAAAGTTGGTTTCCCCTGACTGTACCATACATTACATACTACAGTACATAATAAAGAGTAAAAAAGTATTTTATTATTCTATCTAGTTTATATTACAATAACTAATTATTGCCTCGTTGGTCGAGTAGTCTTAAGAGCGACTGCTGAGCATAAGGTCGTCTTGGGTTCTATTCCCAGGTCGAGCAAAGTGTTATTGGGTTTTTCCACCAGGAATTTCTCAGTAGCAGCCATGGAGTCTGGATTTGTGCCTGAGTGATAGCAATAGCCTCGCCACCTATTACATGGGACTTAAAACATAACTGGCGAAATGTGGGTGTACTATTAGGTTTACTTCTGCCTAAATCTACGTGGATTACAGGCGTGATGTTATGTAACTAACTACTCGTCTTTTATCCACAGCTCCAAAAAGAAATAGTCTCCCGTTCCCGAGTATGTGCCTACAAGAGCTACGAGTGCCCCCTCCCCGTGATCTCTGACCGTCAGTACTGCTACCGACACATAGTGCGCGACCCGACAGCGCCGTTTCGCCAGTGCGCACACACATACGGCAATGGAGAGCGCTGCACTATGCCGGCTCCCAGCGACTCCAGGGATCATAGGGATCCGGGGTGAGTGACTGATTATCTATATCTGGGGTCTATACCCATCTATGTTGGGGTCGTTTTATAGCCTTACCAGATGGTGGTGTGCTGCTGTGCGCTGTACTGGTGCACTTAAAAGTTAATGTTGAAAATTCTGAGGAATTGCGATCCTTGCGAAGCATGTGTGTAACTCTGAATGATAAATTGAGGAATGACTTTATAGGAAAATGTTGCAGTTTAAAAAAATGGTTGTCTGTAAAGTCGGTTTACTGACGATTATTTTACATGATAACGTCATAAGAAAACATTGAGGAAAAATTGCATACTTTTATGAATTGAATTATTATCACTGAGATGCGTCACAAGCCGAACGCTTTGGCCGATCGAGCCTCTCTATCGCTTGTGCCACGCTCTCGCTTGCACACTCAGCTCAAGCGGAACGTGACACTTTTTTGTGCGTGCAGCCGGCTTTCATCGAATTATAAGACGTTATCACGTCAAAATGTAGTGACAAAAATTAAAAAGAGTATGTTTAGATGGTCTGGTCATGTGGAGAGGATGAGTGAAAGGCGATTAACAAAAGGTATTTACAAGGCAGAAGGGGACGCCCAAGAAGGACATTCACCATACCTTATTGGTGAAGTTCTTTAGAAAGATCAGGTGCGTAGTACACGCAACTGGCATGCGTGGCATGTAGCAGGTGGCATTCTGTGGCTTCTGCCTACCCCCATGGGAAATAGATGTGTTATTTTTATGTATAGTCAAGTGGTTGAGCTTGATTGCTGTGTATTAGGTCCTGGCATAGATGCCCAGGTCAGGCATACTGTTATTAGAGTTTTCTCACTAGTATCCTATAGTAGAGTTGAGTGGATTAGTGCCTGGTTGTTAGCAATAGGCTTGCGCGTATTACAATGTTTTTATAACTGATGAAACATAGGGTAGGATTTTATACATATATTTCTGCCCGGAGCCCTAACTTCTGTCTGCTTGATGGCATTGCCTCAATATATTCACACCTTAACAAAGTATTTAAGTGTATTCCCGCTGACCCCACTGCCATGCCCATGGTGGGGTCAACGGGAACAATCAAATCCGTCGTTTCATTGGCCCCACTACCCTGTCCCACTACTGTACATAGTATAGAGTGCCTGGCTTTAGCTAACATCTTTTGACGTGATAACGTCTTATAAATCGATGAACGCCGGCTGCACTTACGAAAAATGTCACCTCCCGCCTGAGCCGAGTGTGCAAGCGAGAGCACGGAACAAGCGATAGAGAGGCACGATCGGCCTAAGCGTTCAGCTTGTGACGCATCTATGTATTATACAAAATTATGATAGTTCAGTTATAGCAATTCAATTCATAAAAGTATGCAATATCTTCTTATTTCTTCTATGTTTCTTAGGTAATGATGAAGACTAGCTGTACTTTACACTTCTGCATACTTGTTCAAGAAATATGGATTTGATGTAATGTTTAAATAATAATAAAATATTCGTTCTTTGTAGACTATGCTTCGAGCACGCCCGCGCGGCTCTGTACGCCCGTCAGCGCAGTGCCGCCGCCCCGCCGCCCGTCACCACTCCTGAGTCCCTGCTCAACCAGCTGCAGCATTATGTCAAGTGAGTTTATTGTATACAGGGTCAATTTTTCGAGTAAGCGTGTATGGCCATTCCGAAACTATGAGGAACAGCGAAAAATACTCAAAGGAGTCTCGAGTCCGATTTTGGTTAAAACTAAAACTGCATCGTTCGATTTTTGAAAAATCAATATATCTAGCCAGGAATCGTACTCATTGATTTCGGAAAAAAATACACACTATTATTACAAATCCTGGGAAATAATGACGTAAGGCAAACTAAGGGAAAGAGTTTATTTTTGATAAAAAATAATATTAACAAACAGTTAGTAGGTAATCAACGAAAAATCGAACAAAATCAGTATTGGCGCCAACTCACTTGTAAGTTCTAATTTCAATTGTTAACGATTTTTTTTTCTTGTTTCTCTATGGGCCAATGTTACCTGAAAATAAATGGATGATGTTGAATTAATAAAATTATTGTTAAACATTCCAGATTGGAACGTCCACGGACCACATCCTGTGCATCTTCAGTGTCGGTGGTCAGTGACCCATCAGAACAAGAACAAGTCGACCCTCAGGCTGTTGACCCGTTTAGTAAGTACTTTTCTATGTCTAGACATACATTATCTGCAGCTTCGTTTAAGACACTCTGGGTTTAAAAAGACTTTGAACGAAGCCAAAAGGCACTTGTTCTCCCCGTCATTGCGATCATTTTTTTATGGACTGTTCGAAAGAGATACCGCGGCCTTGGAACACAAAGGGAAAGGAAGGAACATGGATGGGTTTTAGTCAGAACAAGTCTGACACTCCCTTCCGTTCCGCCCAGAGCGGGAGGAGTCATTTGATGATTTCCCATCCCAAAAAAAAGTGTTCGATTCCCGGGTCGGCCAAATTTTTATTGGGTTTTTTCCATCAGGAATTTCACAATAGCAGTTCCGGAGTCTGGTTATTTACCCTGTTGATAGCAATAGGCTCGCTCGCCCCTAATACATGGGACCTAAACAATACCGGTGAAATATGGGTGTACTATTATTATACTCCTCTGCCTAACCCTTCAGGGATTACAGGCGTGATGTTATGTTATGTTATGTAAATTTCAGAACAAATCGACGGCACATCAATAAACAACGCTCACTCCACCACCCTGATGGAATGCGCCAGCTGCAGCGACTCTGACGGCGAGTCCATAGACCTCGGAGTAGAGGGAGACTGCCGGGCAGGAGAGCACGAGGAGTTGTCTGACGCTGAAGACGCTCCGTGCGAGGAGATGCCGTTGTGGTGAGTATCTATAAATCGACTGCACCTGACACCTTTCTTAACCTCACACAATTGACGTCGACGGCACGGTTTGCGCAGTGGCTGAGCGCTGCGTGTCGCGGGTTCGATTCCCGCACGGAAAAAATATTTGTACTGTATGAACTATAAGTTGTTCCGGGTCTGTTTGTGAGTTCAAATGTCTGTAAACGCACCCACGTTATAGGAGAAATTCCTAGTGTGGGGCAACTTTAAGAAAATCTTCCCTTATGATTCATTCGTAAACACACGTATTTTGTTATTGATTGAGGTTTCTCTCGTCAAGAGTTGGTGTTGTGGCCGTGTAGTGCGCGAAGTACTTAAGGTAGCACTAGTCGCGGGCTCGAACTCACTGGTGGGCGTGGCCAAAAAGCACGCTGTCTCACCTGGCATCGTGCCCGATAGTGAGATGCACGATAATTCATAGTATAGGCGCGCGAAAAAAAATACGAAAACGCCTTTGGAAAATCGAGTTTTATGAAAAAACCACTGCATAAATCAATTACAAATAAAATTTATTGAATTTTTCGATAATTGTGCTTTGTCGGTACCGACTTTGTTTTGGAAATTTGACACTTCTTTTATTACTAATTTACGCCCAAAGTTGCGTTAAAAGTTAGTTGTGGAAAAAATGTCGACTAGTGTCACCTTAAGGGGTGGCTCCTGCACGTGGCATGTCAGCTCCGCTGTGATATAAGGGGGGGGGGGGGGGGGGGGCAGCGTCGACCTGTCCCGCGGTTTCAATACTTTGACCTGTTAACACTAAGAAGGTGCATTTAGGGCGTTAGTGTGGAACCGGGTTTCCATGCCATTGTAAAATCGGTATTACTATGGGACCGAAACCCGGTTACACATGCCCTAGGTGCATTTAGAAAGTCGGCTACGACACACATCGCTTTCAAATATACTAATATTAAATCACACTTATAATTACATATATCTAAAGCTTATAATTCATTTTAGCTGTGTTAAATTATTAGCTTTTATCCTACACGTTTAGAATATTTTTTTACCTAAGTATGTTCTTTTTTTTTTGCCAATATTGTACAGTCAGCGTCAGAGAAAAGGAACCCCCCAAGTCTTTAAAGATTATCGCCCTCACGACGGCGGGCGCGTCACGTGCCTGGCCCCGAGCAGCAAAATACTTCTTTGCCTTATTTACTAAACTGTGATTGAGGGTATTTATAATTATTTCAAATCGTTTCGTTTTCGTGCCGATCCGCTTGTGTGTAATATCTCCGTCGTAACATTATTATACTTTAACATTTGATTAAATAATAATTAACGAAAATCACCTAATCATTTATTAAAGAAAAAAAACATCCTCGGATTTGAACTCGTGACCATTGCATTGCTGAGCAGTAGTCTGAACCACTAAACCAACACGCCATTTACGTTTTACTACCAGAACTTAAAATGGTTTGATGTCATTACCAAAGAGGGTTCCTTTTCTCTGAAGCTGACTGTACGTAAAATCAAATGTTTTTTTTTTTTAATTAGTTAAGTAAATATTTCTGTCTCTCAGTGTTGCACTAAAATATAGATTGTGAATAACTATAATCATGATTGTTATTCATATTTCCAGGAGAGCAGGGGTCTACACGGCCGAAGAAGCGGTAGGCGTCGCCAACAGTGTGCTCAAGTACCTGCAGACGGCGTACATCAAACAGATGACGCGACTGCGGGTGTTGCTACAAACTGCACGGCTCATGTATCTCAGAGAGCTCAAGGCGGAGAGAGAGCAGTACTGTGAGTTATACGTACATTTATACGGGGGTAGGCAGAAACAACAGAACGCCACCTGCTACGATCCTTACATACTATACTCACACACGTCTTACACCAGGGATGCACACACCGGCACATGCGGCCCTCCGGCAATATGCCAGTGGCCCGCCAGCAAAAATATTCCCTGGTACATTTGAAGTAAAAATATTCCAGGAGTTTATGAATTGTAAACCTGCAAAGCGCAATGCCTTGCCACGTTTCAAACTAGTCTATTATTTTTTTAATTCAATTTTTGGCTATTTTTATGTTTTTAATTTGTGCTGGTGGCCCGCCATTAGTTCATCATTTGTCCAAGTGGCCCATGGTCTCAATAAGTCTGTGCATCCCTGTCTTACACATACTGGAAGTAAAAAAAGTTGAATAATAAAGGGTGTAAACAGACTCTTAACGAAGCTGAAAACCACTTGTTCTCCCCGTCATTGCGATCATTTTTTTTGTTCAAGACCATACTCGGGACCTTTCTAGTTACGGAGATATTCGGGGTCAAAGTTCCAAATTCGTCGTCAAAAAGTAATTTCCCAGCACTAATGTTTTGCGTAAAGTTACTTAGTTTGATGTTCACAATGCTTGGTTGCCGGCTTCGTGAAGAGTCTGTTTACACCCTGTATAAAATCACGCTAGTGTCAGCACGGAGTAGACAGAGTGTATCTATACTAATACTAGCTGACCCGACAGACGTTGTCCTGTCAACTATGAATATTGAATTCGAATATACCTACCTATTACCTACCTACTACCTACAAACCTCACGGAGCCCGAGACCTTTCCAACGAATGCAAAACCGTGGAAATCGGTTCGTGCTTCTGGAGTTATAGCGTCAGGAAGGAAAACCCGACTTATTTTTATATAGTAGATTAAAAAGATGTGTTTGTAAGTTTGTGGGTAGGGGGTAATCTCTGGAACTAATAATCCAATTCATAAAACTCTTTCACTGGCAGAAAGCTACATCCTTCGTAGGTGCTATCGGCTATAAATTATTTTTATTTCATGCATATTAGCCGAGATATCACAAGTTTAATATATATATCTTGGGACAACCAACACACCGCCATCTGATCCCAAACTAGGCAGAGCCTGTACTATGGCAACCAGACAACTATAAACATACTTATATATTTCTAAATACATACATATTATAGATAAATTATACACCCAGATACAGAACAAATAATCGTACTCATCGCACAAAGATTTGTCCTGTGTGGGAATCTAACCCACGACCTCCGTCCTAGCAGTCAGGGTCACTAACCACTAGACCAACAGGCCAATCGTTTTGTGGACGAAGTTGCGGGTGAAGTGCTAGTAGTACATACATCAAGTCAGCATCTGCCTATCCTTTTCCAAACTTTGTTGGAGTCAGCTTCCAGCTCCAGCTTCCTTGGCAAGGCTGCTTGTCAGACTTTCGGCCCACTGACCTGTAACGACTGTCAAGGTCTAAAAATGACAGCCGCGACCAACGGCTTAACGTGCTTTCCGAGACACGGAGGAAACTCAGTATGTAATAGGTTGTCACCCATCCACAGACCAACCTAGGCAAGCACGGCTTAACCTAAAGATTGACCCGAGCGGCTGTTATTATTTAGCCACGAGCCATTTTGATCAGACACATACTGGAAGTAAAAAAAGTTGAGTAATATAAAATCACGCTAGTGCTAGCACGAAGGCGCCCTCGACGTTGCACACCTCGTAAGCGACAGCCTCGTTAGTTCAGTGGTCGGTAGCGCCACTGCTGAACTCAACTCTTGGGTTCAACATCTAGATCCCGCAAATTGTAATTCGATTTTTCTCAGTCCTTGACACAAAAACAACAAAACAAAAAATTTTTTAGTTAGCTCGTACTATCCCACTCCTGAGCAAAGGCCCCCCCATTCCTGCCACTTCTAACGATGGTGTGCTTCTTGTCGCCAATTTGCGAGGAAGCCATCCAAGACATCCCGCCAAACAAAAATAGCATAAATCATTTATTTAGGGCCGGTTTTTCAATCGGCAGTTAACTTTTATCCGACGAATAAGTTTGACAATTTGACAGTTTTTGTATAGACAATCTGTCAAAATGACAAAGTTATTCGTTAGATAAAAGTTAACTGGCCATTGAAAAACCGGCCCTTAATCATACATTTCTTCCACCCTCAGGCAGTATAAACGCACAAGCCCGCAGCGGGCCGCTCACCGTCCGCGAAAAACGTCAACTACGCAAGCTGAAGGCGTTCGCTAGCTACCACAAGAAACACGGACATGACGCTGTGTTAGCGCGCAAGTTGCACCATAAGAGAGCCAAGGTATGTAGCCATCAGGGCTGCGGGACTGTTCGACAGAGATACCGCGGCCCTGGAACACAAAGGGCAAGGAAGGAACATGGATGGGTTTTAGTCAGTACAAGTCTGACACTGCCTTCCGCTCCGCCCAGAGCGGGAGAAGTCATTTGATGATTTCCCATCCGAAAAAAAAAATAAAGGTATGTTGCCATGGCCGCTATTTTGAATTTTACTAGATGTGCTGTTTCAGAATAATGTACTGAGTACGTCCTAACTGTCACTTTTAATTTACAAAACTGGCCAAGTGCAAGTCGGAGTCGCGTACGAAGGGTTCCGTACCATTATTTATACAAAATTAGACAAAAACGGCAAAAAAATCACGTTTGTTGTATGCATACGAGTACAACAAAACGTGTTTTTTCCCCTTAAATAATTATTTTATTCTATTTTTGGTATTTGTTGTTATAGCGGCAACGGAAATACATTAGCTGTGAAAATTTCAACTGCTTAGCTATCACGGTTCATGAGATACAGCCTGGTGACAGACGGACGGACGGACAGCGGAGTCTTAGTAATAGGATCCCGTTTTACCCTTTGGGTACGGAACCCTAAAAATGCTGTTCCATACATTTTGACCGTGTAGGACCTACACGGTCAAAATGTATGGAACAGCATACCTACACTGTAGGTATTACACTGTTTTTTGCTTGCACGATGTAAGATTTTGCTATGCAAATATTTTTGATGAAAATCAACATTTTGGCGACATGAATCATCATCATCATCGCGCAGCGGTGGCCCTGTGGTAGCGACCCCGACTTGCGAACAGTATGTCGTGGGTTCGAACCCAGGCAGGCGCATTACTTTGTGTAATTTATTTCATCACCACTGCTCTCAAAAACGGTGAAGGAAAACATCGTGAGGAAACCGGCATGTCCTAGAACCAAAAATTCGAAGACATGTGACATCTACCAATTCGCACTGGGCCCGCGTGGTGGATTATAGCCCATTCCCTCTCATAGAGACGAGGCCTGTGGCCCAGCAGTGGGAACATTATAGGCTGATGATGATGATGATGATGAATCATCATCATTATCATTATACTGTTCAAACGTCACCACATCGACTGTGCTTCTCGATTCCAGCTGTATCTCGCGACCTTCTACAAGTCTTCGGTCCGTGGTACTCAGAGTTAGTTGCTAATCATCATCCTATAATGTTCCCACTGCTGGGACACGGGCACCCTCTCTATGAGAATGATTGGGCTATAATCCACCACGCAGGCCCAGTGCTGATTGGTAGATGTCACATATGTGTCTTCGAATTTTTGGTTCTAGGACATGCCGGTTTCCTCACGATGTTTTCCGTCACCGTTTTCGAGAGCAGTGGTGATGAAATAAATTACACAAAGTAATGCACATGCCTGGGTTCGAACCCACGACTCACTGTTCGTTAGTCGGGGCCGCTACCACGAGTTGCTATAATACGAGGTTAAATTGACAGTTTGACATACAATATTGTCAGTTTAACCTTTTTTTTTTCGGTAGGGAATTCGTCAAATGACTCCTCCCGCTCTGGGCGGAGCGGAAGGGAGTGTCAGACTTGTACTGACTAAAACCCATCCATGTTCCTTCCTTGCCCTCTGTGTTCCAGGGCCGCGGTATCTCTTTCGAACAGTCCCGCAGCCTTCGCAGGCATTGTCAGTTTAACCTCGTGTTAGCATTTAACTCTGTGTTAAGTTTTTCGGGCACACACACGTATAGCAAAGCAGTGGGCTTAAACATGAACACATCAAAAACGAAGGAAATCTCAACAAGCCAAACTTCAAACTTGCCAGCGAAGCATGGAACAAAGCATGACGGGGAAAAGAAAAATAGATAAAATCAACCACAGCAAAATTAGGAAAGCTACAAAGACCCAAGATGTGGTGTTGAAAGTAAGAACACTAAAGTGGAAATGGGCTGGCCATTTAATTAGAGGAGTAGAAAAATGGAACAAGGTAGTTCAATGTAACTACCTTGTTCCATTTTTCTGCTCCTCTGGTACCCAAGAGAGGGAAACGGAAAAAAGGGGAAACCATTCAGAAGATGGGAAGATGATGTGGTTAAAACAGCTGGAAAAACCTGGACTAGACTGGCGCGAGAGAGAGAAGATTGGACAGTGTTGGAGAAGGCCTTTGCCAAAGGGCACACAGAATTAACAAACCTATAAAGAAAACAAATATTACTGTAAACTATGTTTCTGAAAAAAGGCTATAAATAAAATAAAATAAATAAGTTTTTCGTGCAAGTATCCCTAAGATAGTAATAATGTATTGTTGTTTGTGTTGACAGCTAAACGATCCATGTCCAAACCGGCCGATTCCGTCGCAAGGTCGCTGCACGTTCACGGAGGGCGGAGTGCGCTGTCCCTCCCACGTGTTGCCGGCCGCCAAGCACTGCTTCAAGCATATCCTGCATGATAGGCAGCAGGTGAGGGAATCATCATCATCTGCCTAGCCTGTTCCCAACTATGTTGGGGTCAGCTTCCAATCTAACGGGATGCAGCTGAATCAAATCAAAAAATCAAAATTAATTTATTTCTTCAGCAAAGTATTTTACAAAAACAAAATTAGTGAATGGAGCCTCCCTTTAAGCAAGTAATGCCTGTATTGGGAGAAAATGACTACACTAATTCTACCGGATTTTATCCCAGTAGTATGATGCCGTGGGACAGTTATCGAACTCCACCCGGGCAAAGCCGCGGGCATAAGTTAGTATTTTTATAAAATAACAACACGTCTGTAATTCCCCCGTAGGGTTAGGCAGAGGTGTACCTAATAGTACACCCACATTCGCTAATTATGTTTTAAGTCCCATGTAATAGGGGGCGAGCCTATTCCTTATTGCCTGTTGTGTTTATAAATATTGTAAGAGAGAAACCATTAATGTTGCTACTAGCCTGTGTCGTCCCACTGCTGGGAGGCCTCTATGACTTCCAAATCTTTCGATCTAGGGCCAATGTTGACCACTGGTCAGAAAGAGAAACACAGACAATCACGCCTGTAATCCCCGAAGGGTTAAACAGAAGTGTACCTAATACAGTGTGTAAACGGACTCTTCACGAAGCCGTCAACCAAGCATTCTGTACATCAAATTAAGTAACTACGCAAAAATTTTTGCAGGGTAACTACTTTTTTGGGTGAAAAGTCACGTTTTGCGGTAGGACTCAATGTAAAGCATTCAAAACATTGTGCTGATGGATGGATTGAATAGTACGGGGGTCGTGAAGGTGTCTTAAATAAAAAAAATACATTAAGAATATGTATTTAGAAAGTCGGAACTTTTGCCCCCAATATCTCCGTAACTAAAAGGTTCCCAGGTATGGTCTAGAACTAACAAATGATCGCAATGACGGGGAGAACAAGTATCTTTCGGCTTCATTAACACCGGTATTCATGAACGTTACTCAGTGCGCGCGGACGCACAGTGTCCCAAAAACCTATTCATAAACAACACTTGAGGGACGAACGACACTATGCGCTCATTATAATGAACGCACAGATATGTCAGTCAGTGAACCCGAGTGAAGTCGCTTCACAACGTTAACCAATCACAGCGCCCCATTCAATGCTGTGTCCGCACAGCAAAGAGTCGTTCTTGAATACCAGTGTAAGTGTCTTAGTACACTCACATTACAGAGAGAGAAAGCGTTAACAATAGTACATTATGATATAAGTGCGGTAAGTTGAAAATTACAGCCGAGGCGAAATTGCTAGCCCGAGCTGTAGGGCTACAAGAAAGCAGAGGCTGTAATTATCAAAGCGCACGTATGTCATACGACGTTTTATAACATATTTGCGAGGAAATAAATAAAACTCGGATTTTTTAAACGAAATTATGATACGCTTGTAAGTATCTATCGGTCGAATTTTCAGACAGGTGGCTTAGAGTAGCCTTTTTCGCTGCCTCTGAGAATTTAGGCGGTGTCGAATTAATAAATCCATTATTACTTGACGACATTTTTCAATAAAAACAATACAGTGAAAAGAAAAAGCGCGCGGAATAATTTTTACTTGTTCACAAATTAGTGAGGCGCGCGCATTAGCGTTTTTTTTTAAGGCAAAGGCACAAAAACAGCCAATATTACTAATACAGTAAATTAATGTTGTTGTGTTTTTGTTACAGATAAATGGTTTTAATCTATTGTCAAAATCAATTAAATTAAAGAATTTAATGTTTATTTATTATATTTTATCTCCCAAAGTTAATTTTATTCATAAAATGTTGACCACTTTTCTGACATAAAAACTCTTGCTAAGATTTAAAAAAGTACCGTTCGGTTTTGACGGAGCATCTTGAAGCCGTGCGTTTTACTTTACATTACCGCACAAGTACGTAATGAGGTACCATACGATATTGAAATTGGTGAAATAAGAGCCCCTTTACGAGCAAATGTGTTATAAATATTTTTTGACATTTCCAGGTGCTGTTCAACCCATGCGGTGATACTCGTGGTGTAGCGTCGTGTCAGGAGCCGATTCCTAAACTCCCGTTAGCGTCTTCAGCTTGTCGCTATCACACCGACCCGCCTGTTTACACAGTGTTCACACTGAAGGTTTGTATTTTATACATGACTAGCTGATGCCCGCGGCTTCGCCCGCGTGGATGTCGGTTATCGCGACCAAAAGTAATCATGAAATTTTGATCCCGTTCCCGCAACGAAAACTTGACAAATTATATACTAAAACCTTCCTCGAGAACCACTCTATCCATTGGTGAAAACAGCATAAAAATTGGTGCTGTAGTTTTTGAGTTTATAGCGAACAGACAGACAGGCGCGGCGGAGGACTTCGTTTTATAATATGTAGTGACTAGTTTTAGTCTGGCGTGGAGCCACCCAAACTCCGCAGCGCCGGAGCCGTGACAGAAACAATGCTTGCTGCATGTTGCATGCCTGATTGCATGTTGAATGCTTAGATTCCCTCGCGTAATGGTTAAAAATTATCCTACGGGAAACGTACTGTGTGGTGTGTGTGACTGCCTCGTTGGTCTAGTGATCGCAAGCGCGACTACTGAGCATGAGGTCCTGGGTTCGATTCCCGGGTCGGGCAAAGTGCTATTGGGTTTTTCCATCAGGAATTTCTCAGTAGCAGCTACGGAGTCTGGATTTGTGCCCGGTTAGTGGCAATAGGTTCGCCCCCTATTACATGGGACTTAAAAATATAACTGGCGAAATGCGGGTGTACTATTTGGTACACTTCTGCCTAACCCTTCGGGGATTACAGGCGTGATGTTATGTTGGGAAATGTACTATCTGACCTCCACTATTTGGTTAGAACTGGGTAATACGATACCCACCTTGGTCAACTGGTTTTCAGACATTCGGGCCACTGACTATTTAACCTTTAGAACGCCCTTGTCACATATAAGTGAGAAGCAAGCGCTTGCCAACGGCACAAATATGTGACAAAAATGAGCGGTAAAATTGTGGCTTGGTGTGGAGGGCACGCGCGTGCGTTTTCCTCTGGCGTTCAAAACGTTAACGACTGTCAAAAATCTATAAACGACGACCGGGACCAACGGCTTAACCTGCTTTCCAAGACACTGAAGAAACTCTTTATGTATTCCTAATGCCGACCATGACTATTATTTCCTGCTAGCTACGAAGATATGCAAGAGGAACTCGTGGTTAAATAATAACAGCCGCTCGGGTCGATCTTTAGGTTAAGCCGCGCTTGCCTAAGTTGGTCTGTGGATGGGTGACCGCTCATTACATACCGAGTTTCCTCCGTGCCTCGGAAAGCACGTTAAGCCACGGCTCCTGGATGTAATCTATACAAAAAAAAAATGTTTGTGTACTTATGTACACGCGTTAGAAGTTATACTTCTTTTTAAAAAATTTATCTGTCGCCTTATCTCAATATACACCCTGAAGTTAGCTTAGTGTCAGATATTGACAAGCCTAGGTTTTTATTTTTAATCTACTGCTGGTTCCAGCGGTAGATTAAAAATAATAACCTAGGCTTGTCAATATCTGACATATAATAATAACCTAGGGGTGTATGTTGACTAGCTAACTTCACGATGTAGGTTTTTGGTGTGGGTGTGCGCGCGCATCGTAAAAAATTACTCTCATCATTTTTCCCTAACGCGCCAAAAGAAGTATAACTTCAATAAATAAAATTGAAGTGTCTGTTTGTCATATCAAAATAACAGTTTTTTATTGAATGCAATTGAAAGTATATACCTACGGAACTTATAACAAAAATATATTTTTGTTCCATTTTTGTATGTCTGTTTGTTTGTTCCGGCTAATCTCCGAAACGGCTGGACCGATTTTGACGGGACTTTAACTGGTAGACAGCTGATTATATCAGGTCTAACATAGTCTATTTAGATTTTATTTTAGAAAAATAATTAGGGTTTCGTGCAAACAAAATTAAAACCCTTGAAATTGAAAAAAAAAAACAGATTCAGACAGCTAATCTCCGAAACGGCTGGACTGATTTTGACAGACTTTTACTGGCAGATAACTGATGTCATAAAGAGTAACTAAGGCTACTTTTTTTTTGCAACAAGATATAGGGTTCCGTGAAAAAAAAAAAGAAACGGAAGTAACGTTTTTTTATAATAATTTTACGCAAACGAAGGTCGCGGGTTAGTTTGTAAAAAAAAACTGTTTATCCTTTTCCAAGTAAACAGTAAAACATTTTCTAAAAACCTTACAGAAAGACGGCTCAGACACAGAATCGGAACCCCAGTCTTCATCCGGTGACTCCGGCGTGAGACTCGAAGAACAAGAACTAGGAGAGCTCGCAGACGTCTCGGCGGATGATCACGTGCTTGTGCAAGCGGTGGAAAGTGGACAGGAAATGGAGGTGAGGGATATAGAAGAGAATATTTCTTTATTCGATTATCCAAGACTTAAAAACTGTTAGTAAAACTTAAAACTATGTTAGTAAGCACTGACAACACAAACTACACAATATGTTGGATCACTGCTGTGACAACCCATGAGTAATTACACAACAGCGACCCACATAAACACAGTCAAGGCGACGTGCAATCATGCTTAGGATACTGTTGGTACTGCCCCACACCCTGCGTACCAGGGAAGCGCACCTTTTACGCATTGTTGCGTAAAAACAATCCACATGCGCATCTGCAAACATCCCCGACGCACTAAAGAAGTGGGGCAGCCCCACCAGCATTCTAAACGCGTTATTAAACTGAATTCGGAGAGCATTGTACGATCTTTGTCTAGCCCATAGGCTGCACGTGTAAAAAGAAGTACAGTACGCTCGAAAGAGCGTGACTTTGACAGGAAGTGAGCATCGTGCAAACCTGCGAGCCAACATGTTCGCTCTAACCGACAATGCCCTCCGCTCTCATTCAATGTCGTCATCGTCTTTAAGGTCAGGGCGCGACTCATTTTTCATCAAACATACAACTTGACACGTTTTTTGCAATTTGCAGGTCAGTTTCAAAAAACGTAAGAAAAATTGAAATTCTCGATTCGTTCTAGAAGACTTGAGGTTATGCTAAAAAACTTATTTCTCTTCTTTTATTTCCAGGTGTCCCTACCTCCTTTCCCACCAGATGACATGATAGATGAATGACAAATAGCTGATCTGGTCTACCAGATGTACGATGACATGGAGCAGTAAGTCCTGGAGGCAAAATTTTGCAGCAGTGGAGATGAAGAAAAGTGATGGATAGTGTGGGAATTTGGAGATGATAGATACCTCGCTGTAAATTAAATACGACGCCTTATAGTGAAAACCTCGTAAGTGTAAAAAACACCAACAACACCGACATTCATTTATTTCGAGGCAACTTTGGCCCAACCTTACAGACTAATAAGTAAAATTTTAGTACGGCGTCTTTTTATTAATTACGAATAGGAATTAATAAAAGACACCGAACAAAAATTTTACAACACGCAGTCTTTCCTTCCTCCTGAAAAGTTAGTTTTACAATTACGAGGTTTTCACTCTAAGGCGTCGATATGGAGTTTAACCCGTCTGGCGATTACTTCAATCCTAAGACCTCCTAAGGTTTATTATTACTGTCATTTCCAGTAAATTTTTCTCATGTACTAACACCGGTTCATAAGACACTCGTCGTTTTAATAAATACAAACATTGAATCCTTTTGGCTTTGCCGGTGTCGGTCAAATATAGTTCGTTTGAAGAATGTCGTGTCAGTGAAAGGACTCTGAAGCTCCATGTGCCATATTAACGCTCCGGCACTGTACTGTGACAGATATTTAAGCATTGAAAATAGTGTAACAAGTGATTGGAACAATATTGTGAATGAAAAAACTACATATAGTGCAAAACAGTGACGTTAAAACTTCTTGAAGATTAGAAAAAAGACATTTTGTGTTACAAATCAGTGGTAAAATTGTTTCAAAGTATCTTGAATCTGTTTTAGGGTGTGTGTACTTATTACGCACGTAAGAAGTTATACTTGTTTGGCATATAAAACTAAAATGTTGACTAGCTAAATTCACGGTATATGTTGACTAGCTAACTTCAGGGTGTCGGTTTTTCGTGACGGTGTGCGCGCGCATCGCAAAAATTTACTCTCATCATTTTTCCCTAACTTGCCAAAAGAAGTATAACTTCAAAAATACAATCAATAATCGCATTTATGACTATACTGTGTAAAGTTGACTTTTAGAATGATATATTAGCGTTAACATGGTTTAAATTGGCAAGAAAAAGCAGTGTTTAAAGTACCATAGATAATTTAAGAAAATCTATGACAAATTTCGTGCGTAATGTTATCTCATATAAGCACATAGAAGTAAAACAAGTTAATTATAGTGCAGTCTAGCTAAATACACCAATATGTATATTCCAGTGCCGAAGGTTACATAGAACTCGATTCCTACCGGCTTCCCTTTTAAAAATGGCAGTCAGTATTCTATAGACAAATAATATAATCACATTAAAGATATGTACTCCGGTTCACTTCTTATAAAAATTGACCTTTCGCTGCTGGTATATTCTTAGTAACTTTTAAATGTGTTTTTTTTTCTTTCTGTGTTAATTGCAATTTCATGTTTTTAGTAACATATATATTTCCTTTAGTTATTTTTGTACACATTCATTACATTTTTAAATATTTTAATCTATAGAAATAAAAAAAATCATTTAAAAATATAACAATGAGTAGCCCACCGGTATCGGGAACAGGGTCCAAGCTACCGGCGGTCAGGGCTCCAGAGAGAGGAAGCGGTACTCCTGGACACGGCTCGTATTGTTAGGAAACACTACAAGCCGTGTCCAGGAGTACCGCTTTCTGAATCAAGCCCTGGATCCAGCTGCTTATTATTATTACTGCCTTGTCCTGGGTTAGATTCCGAGGTCTGGCAAAGTGTCATTAGGTTTTTCCAACAGGAATTTCTGAGTAGCAGCCACGGAGGTTGGATTTGTGCCCTCATTACATGGGACTTAAAACATAACTGGCAAAATGTGACTATACACTTGTGTGCCTAATCCTTAGGGGATTAGAGGCGTGATGTTATGTTATTGCTGGCGTTTGAGTAGTGAGAATTGAACAAAAGTGAGAAATTAGAAGGGTTTTGTAATAGAATCTTCTACAGTTTAATGATTTTGTATGGTGTGAGTAGGGGCCTGTATACTGTATAACTTGACAGGTAATTTCATACAAATTCGATTCCATTTTCGAATTTTGTTCGGTAAGTAGTGGCTATTCGGATATCGTGAATTAGGCCTTAAGACATCAAATTACTGTCTGTAGTTATTAATAAAAGTACATTATGTCAAGATTTTTGTGGAAAATAAAAATGAAGGTCACCTCCAGTACCAGCAACCCAGTTGGTGGGTTCACTCAAGTCGCACTTGAGCTTCATTCCCACTAGTTCTACTGTACAGTTCTACGGTAGAACTAATGGGAATATTTTTTCCCACTAGTCCCACGATTTCAGGTGCTACCAAATCGTAGAACTAGTTCGGTTCTATTACACAATTCTACTTCCAAACTAATGGAGTTTTTTTTCTCATAGTACTACGTTTTGGCGTAGGTCATACATATATGTATAATCTCAACATGAATGATGTTAGGTATTTTACGGAGAGGCAAGTGAAACTACGGGCTGCTGTTAGCACACTGTTTATTACATCGTTACATACCGCGTGGCCGGCCGCGCACACACACACGTCAGCATGCGCGCACACATACATAACATTTCCTCCCCTTATAACACTTATATTCTAAACACTAAAAATAAGTTGTGACGTGTCTACACTAATACATTACTTTTAAAAATAGGGCTTATAATCCACCCGCGGTATGTTTCTTAAAAGTCTATTTGCACATCTTGATACCGGGGCACCCGGCTCAATGGTTGCGGGACTTGCGGGGAATGAAGACGGCGAGTTCGCCACAACACTTTCCTCTCCCGCGGGGCCAAGCTCTTGAGCCCGGTTTATTGGCGTATTGTTACGTTCCAAATCATCATGGTCATAGTTGTGTTGTTGATTTTGAGGATTATTTCCTTTACACATTGTCAACTGGTTTACATGTTTTTTTACTTCGGACGCAGTACTTGTCTCTTGAACGACGTACAATACTTTCCCTATTTTCTTTTTAATAATTCCCTTGCACCAATCAAATTTGTTGTTGTTTTTATATTTCTTATACAATACTAGGTCACCGGGTTTGAAGACTTGTTTGTTTCTTCCCCCGTATGACTTAATCTGCGAGCACTGTTGGCGAGTTACATTATCAGTGGGGTTTGTGAGCGAGGCCGACGTTGGTTGTGGGTTAAAAAGATCTAATCGTGACCTAAGCTTTCGCCCATAAACCAGCTCAGCCGGTGAAAAACCTGTGACAGAATGAACCGAATTCCTGTAATCGAAAAGGTACTTCAAAACTTTTAACTTTTGCTTTGCCTTATGTTGTGACGAGATAATGCTAGTTCTTATGCCTTTTTTTACGATTTTGACAAAGCTCTCTGCCTGTCCGTTACTTGCTGGGTTATAGGGCGGAGATGTCAAATGAGTGATGCCATTTAACGAGCAAAAATTCTTAAACTCGTAAGACGTAAATGCGGTACCGTTGTCACTGACTATTGTGTGGGGTAGACCGTACTTTGACATGAAATCGTATAAGTTTTCCACAACGCTTGCCGAAGTGGTCGACGTGCTGACGTCATACACTTCTACCCACTTGCTGTATGCGTCTACCACTATCAGGAATGTTTGATTATTAAACGGACCAAGGAAGTCGATGTGAATTCTATAAAATGGTACTGGTGGGTACTGCCATGGAGCGAGAGGCGCTCGGCCTGGGGACGGCCGCAGTTGTTGACATACCTTACATGAATTAATCATTGTTTCCAACGCTGCATCTACCCCCGGAAACCAAAACCGAGACCTGGCTTCTGCCTTAGTTTTCACTATCCCCATATGTGAGCTATGTAATTCCTGCAATACTTTAGTACGTAACGTTTCGGGAAGAACTACTTTGTGACCCCTCATAAGACACCCTTTTTCGTATGACAATTGTGTTTTACATAAATAATATGGTTTTATAAGCAAGTCTGATAACAATTTCCCTGGCCATCCATTCTGTACGTAATCAATAACTCTGTTTAGAGTAACATCTTCAGTGGTTTGTTTGCGTAACTCGTCCAATGTCACCGGCATATTGCCTTCGATAACAAAGTTTACGTACGACGCGCGGTCTGCAAGCGCGGCGGCGGCGGCGGCATGCATGTCTTCCTTTCCCTCCGCTTCGGACCTTTCAGTCTCACCGCGTATACTCGCACGTGACAAATAATCGGCGCTGTTGTCAGCACTGCGAACATATTCGATGATATAATTATATGCGCTTAGAAACATTGCATACCTTTGCAACCTATTAGCTGTTACCTCCGGTATTCCCTTATACGGACCAAAGATTGATATGAGTGGTTTATGGTCCGTACGCAATATGAATGGTTCCGACCGACCATACAAGTATTGGTGATAACGCTTTACCCCAAATATTATTGCAGTCGCCTCTTTCTGAATCTGCGAGTATCTTTTTTCTGCAGAATTCAGTGTGCGTGACGCGAACGAAATTGGTCGTTCTAAGCCGTCACCATCTATTTGTGACAGAACTGCACCTAGACCGTATGGCGAAGCATCTACTGTCAATATTATTTTTGATTTACTATTGTAATGTGTTAGTACTTGTTCGGACGTTAAATATTTTTTTATTTTACTGAACGCGTTTTCGTGGTTTGTGGACCAATTCCACTTAGTTCCTTTTTTTAATAAGTCGTACAATGGGCAAAGAATACTCGATGCTTGCGGTACGAAATTCCTGTAATAGTTCACTAATCCTAGAAATGACTGCAAAGTGTTAACATTAGTCGGCACCGGGGCGTCAACAATTGCCTTTAGTTTCAATGGATCTTTCTTCAGGCCATTTTTATTGATAACGTATCCTAAGTAGTTGATTTCATCTTTGTAAAAATCACATTTATCTTTCTGCAGTGTCAACCCTGCATCTTGCAGTCGCTCTAACACTATGTTTAGTTTTTTCATATGTGCATCAGCTGACTCTGCGGTTATTAATATATCGTCCAGCAGACATAATACCCCATCTAAACCGGACAGCAAGGTTTCCATGGCGCGCTGGAAGATAGATGGCGCACTCGACAAACCGAACACAAGGCGCGTATAATTAAACAGCCCGCGATGTGTATTTATGCATGTCATGTTTTGTGACTCTTCGTCGAGTTCAAATTGGTTGTAGGCCATTGATAAATCTAGCTTTGAAAACTGCTGACCGCCATGTAATTTGGAAAACAATTCATGGATGGTGGGCAAGGGATATTGTTCAATAACTAATAACTTATTAATTGTTACGGAATAGTCCGCGCATAGTCTAACTGAACCATTACGCTTAAGTACGGGCACAATTGGTGACGCATAGTCCGAGTGTTGAACTGGTTTTATTATACCGAAACTCAGTAGTCGTTCTATCTCGTTATCTACTTTGTCGCGTAGTGCAAATGCGACAGGGCGCGCTTTAAAGAAAACCGGTTTCGCATCACTTTTCAACCTTAGTTTAACTCGATAATTTTTAAAAGTTCCTAACTTATCCGAAAATACTTCTGGGAACCGAGATTGCAATTGTTCGCCTACACTTTGGCTACCGTTAACGAAGTTGACTGAAGTTAATTTCAACTTAAATTTTGATAAAAAATCTCTGCCGAGCAGCGGTGGGCCGCCGCTACGTATTACATAAACATCGAGTGTGTGCGTGCGCTGCATGTAAGTTACCGGCAGTCGCACATACCCTACACACTCCATTATGTTTCCTGTGTAACTATGAAATCTTTTCCGAGTTGATAGCACAGGCCTGTCGGAAAATAAAGTTTTATAAGTACCTTCCGATATTACCGAAACAGCTGAACCACTATCGATTTGAAATTGAATATTTTTGTCGTTAATTGTAACCGTTTCTGTCATAGGTTCCCCTTGAGCTGAACATATGTCAAAAAGCGACTTACCATCGTCGTCCTCGCTCACTTCACCTGTGGACACGTAATTTACTTTGCTATTACACATCCTACGCAGGTGTCCTACAACGTTACACTTTTGACATTTGTACTTCGCGAAACGACATTCTGACGACTTATGATTTCGACGACCGCACACCGAACACTTATCACTCATGGCACTGACGGGTTTAGCACTATTTTGTCCTTTCCCGATCTTGTACACCTGCACCTGGTCCGCTGCAGCAGCCGGCGCGGCGACGGCGGCGCCTACTTGCGCGCACCGCACGCTCTCTGCGACCTCCACCGCCTTCGCCAAGGTCAAGCTCTCCAAGTCCCGGGCAAACAACTTCTCTCGTTCTGGGCCCGCCACCATTCCCATCACGAACCGGTCTCGTAATGCTTCCTCTACATTGCTGAACTGGCAATGTGCGGTGAGTCCTCGCAGCCTTGCCGCCCATTGCGTGTGTGACTCGCCTGATTGCTGCGAAGCCGAGTAGAACTTATGTCGCTCACTGAACCCGCACCGTTTCGGGGTGAAGTGATCATCCAACAACTTGATGAGTCCTTCATACGGCACCACCTGCACGTCTTTTGGCAACGCCAAATCCGCTGCCAATTTGTAGGTACCGTCATGGAGTGCGCTGAGCAGAATCGCTCGCCTTCTTGTACCTGTCACGTCACTTTTGGCGTCGATATCGTTTGCGATGAACCACTGCGTGATTCGTCCTTTGTATGTTTTCCAGTCGTGTACATTGTGATCGAAAGTGGACAATACACCAAACGACGCCATTTTTGGGTAACCTCGTCGCCACTGTTAGGTATTTTACGGAGAGGCAAGTGAAACTACGGGCTGCTGTTAGCACACTGTTTATTACATCGTTACATACCGCGTGGCCGGCCGCGCACACACACACGTCAGCATGCGCGCACACATACATAACAAATGATATAACCAAGATTTATGTATGATATGAAGTAACAATATTTTGATTGAAAAGAGTGTCCATGGACTTTCTTCTCCATAAGAGATCTACGCTTTGGAATGGGCAACTACAGTACTTTCACAAGTTATTAGTCTGTGTCTGGAGCTTAGCCTTCTTTATTTTTCTGACATTTAAAAGTGCCTGTAATGGTCTAATTGAAATAAATGCTTTTGGGTTTGAGATTCATACTCTGCAAAATCCCGCTTTGAATTTGTTAGTAGTATATTGGCATGAATAGCCATCAGGTTACTGTGCGAGCTTACACTCTAAGATTACGTAGTAGGAAATTGGCAACGGCAAGTAAGAGATGAGAAATAAGTATATAGGAAGGAATAAACTGCACTTGCGATGCCAGGGACCCACCTGAAGGGTTCACTCATCATTTGCAATACGAATGGTGGGATGGCACATGTGTGACATGACACGGGGGTAGACACAAAAGTGTTAACAAACCGAAGAAAAGCATAGTTACTCTGCATAAGGACTGTGATATGGATAGAAGGCGCTATAGATAGGTAGAGGGGGACTCATGAGATGACGAGTAATAGAGAAGTATGGAAGAAGAAGACATGCTGCGCCGAGCCCAAATTAATTGGGATAAGGGTAGGAGAGTGATGGTATCGTTATAATGTATATATGACCTTGTGTAATAATGTGCTTTTTTGACATTGCATGGATGTCTGTTTATCAATAGAAATAATAAAGCTTCCGAAAAACAAATTATCTTCCAACGATCTGTGGTTGAATATAGTACTAAGCTTGGTTAAAATGAATTACCGAAATATTAAATGTTGTATAATTAAAAAACAAAATGAGCATATTCAAATTAAGATTCTGCGAAAAATAATATACTAAATTAACAAAAGAAATACCAAAGTTCCGAAAAAAATACTAAGTTTCCGAAAACTTGTTCTGCTAAAATAATCGTTTTCGCTCTATAACTTAGAATGCAAGAGCGAGCGAAGCGAGCTCGGGCCTTGGGCCACCCCGCCTCTGGACAGGTTAGGCAGGGTCTTAGTTCGCTCGTTCTCAAGAGCCCGCTATCCCCTTTGTATTAGGTTAATTTAACCTGCAGATAGAAATAGGAGCTCCGCGTAGCGGGGCTACGTCGATTACGCCTTATTACAACAGATATTTATCTTGACGTTGATTTTATTCCTGTTTTAATTGTTTTATATATTAATTCTAAATTTATAATAGGTGAGTTACTCATTTTCATAAATGAGTAACTGTAGTGTTCGATATAAAGCAATTTAAGGTGGTAGAAAAAATACTACATCAGCAAATGCTGTATTGATTTTCGGAATTTCCAGTATTTTATTTGATCGTTTCTTTGTTCTTTATGCTGTCGGAAAATTAGTATATAAAGTAGTATTTTTTTTCGGACCTCTAACTACCCTTTATCAATTTATTGGTCTATGTGTAAACATTGACCTTGAAAAAGGAAAATTTCTTATACCTCGATGTATGCCGCGGGGTAGTAAGTTTATTATTGTCTTGATGTTTTAGAAATATATGTGTCTTAAGAATGTACCAAAAACTGAGTATTTTTTGTGTATATATATTAGTAGAGATAAGAACGTACACAATTATGTAAACATAGCAAGTATTTTGTGCATTTTGCTGCAGATATTCGCTTTAAATAGTCGGAAAGCATTTACGGGTTAAAAGCATGTTTAAAAATATTAGATCCTTAAGAAAAATACTTATAAAGAGTGTAAACAGACTCTTAACGAAGCCGTAAGGCCGCACTTGTTCTCCCCGTCATTGCGATCATATTTTTGTTCTAGACCATACCTGGGAACCTTCTAGTTACGGAGATATTGGGGGTCAAAGTTCCAACTTTTTCACAAGTTTTTTTTTTAAATACATGTTTTTAATGTAAGATTTTTACGTTAAACACCTCCGTTTACTATTCAATCCATCTATCAGCACAATGTTTTGAGTGCGTTACATTGAGTCCTACCGTAAAAAGTGATTATTCACCCAAAACAAAAAGTCGTTTCCCAGCACTCATTTTTGCACAAAGTTAGTTTCATGTACATAATGCTTGGTTGACGGCTTCGTGAAGAGTCTGTTTACACCCTGTATAAGATAATTTTTTTTGCCTATTTTAGTGATATTGTACAGTTAACCGCACATTAGTCGACTGTACTGATGTGACTCGACAATAGACCTTTAAAAATGATATAAATTAATATTATTTTACACGTTTCTACAAAACTTATGCTTATTTTCACTAATATTAAGCCTAAAAAATCCAACGTGCAGTATTAATATTGCACGTTGGATTTTCAACTGTCGGTGTTGTAATGAGCACTGACAATACAATAGTGCATTTTGTTACTGTGTTTTCCTACTGGCGAAACATTAAACGTAACAAACATGGCTGATGAGATGAAAGATTTCAACTAATAGATGCGATACAGTGAAACGGAGATATAAACATGTCATGTGGGAATGTTTCGCCAGTAGGAATTCACTGTTAAGGCGCGATTCCATTAGGCAAGCTACTTGTATGCAAGTTGCAAATTGCATACAACTTGAACAAACCTGCATACATTACAAGCTACAAGTATAATTTGTAGTTTGAACATTTTTGATACGAGTGACGTGCAAATTGAACGCGCAAACTTTAGTTGCATGTTTCGAATTGCGAACGAGTGACTTGTCCTACTCAATTGTTTAACATATTCACTTGTATTTAAGTAAAACCTGCATGCAATTTGGACACTCTTGAAAACATTTCCAATGTAAGCAACTTGTACGCAAATATAACGTCATACTTGCATGCAAGTCTTGCCTTATGGAATCGAGACTTTAGTTCACTTTTCTAGTGTCGCTTTTTTAATAAGTGTCTGAAACCAATTAAATTGTAAATCTATGTAATTTAGATAATACGAGTATTTCTGTTGATGTTCTAGTCTAGAAATTCTTCAAAATGTTAAATGTATTCCCACACAGTTATAGGATAATTTGTCGATCTGAATGTTCCAAATAAATACCAAATAAAAAGCATTCCCAGTATTTGAGTAATTTTATTTGTTCAATATAGTCCTACATAGTTGGGCTGCACTTCCACCAGAGATGTGCTAGGCCCCTGAGCGGTGCGAGGTTGTGTAGCGGCTCGTTTCATATCGATCAACTCACACCGAAAGAGCGGCGAAGGGCAGCGAAGCGCAGCGACCCGCTCGGTAGAGAAGGCGCGCGGATACCCGCGACTGCTCGAGAAGTTGACGGACTCCGCGCGCCTTCTCGAGCCCGCCCGCGATGAATTCACGGGTCGCTCTCCTATGCGCAGCTCACTTTTAACAAAACTCGAGGAAACTTGTGTTTAAGCAGTGAAAATGGGTATAATAAGCTTTTCTTCATCCATTTCCATCACTTCTGTATTCGTTGCACTGCAAGGAATGAATGCGAATGCTCTCGCGCAACAGACGCGGGCACGAGGGGCGCGATATTGCCAGCGACCGCTCGCGACTGCTCGAGCATTCTCAGGACTTCGCGCGACTTCTCGCGCAGTCGCACGGCTCCGTTTATGGAATTCGCCGGAATTCCCGCGGCGCCGCGGGCATCCGCGTGACTCGTTCGAGTTTCTCATGCGATAATAAGTTTTATATTAATAAAAATAAAGTTAAAATTCATGTGACACTGAAACTGCGCTCCGCTTCGCTGCCCTTTGCCGCTCTTTCGGTGTGAGTTGACCCTATGCGAGCGGTAACTACACCGTCTATTGACTGCTATTTTTCCGCTCGCGTCTGTCCCTAGCACACATCCCTCTTAACACATTCCTCGCACACATCTTTCCCTTGTTTTGTATGTACAAAAACCTCTCTCTGCTGAGCCATTTCCACTAGGAGCTACTTTCCCCTAGGAGCTGCTGGGGTAACGTACACCATAAAAGGGGCTAATAAAAAGGAGATCGTGTTATTTATAACCCAGTACGACGCATGTGCGACAATGCGACGACGCGATTGGCGCAGTGGCCGAGTGATCGACTGCGGCGCTGCGTGTTGCGAGTTCGATTCCCGCACGGAGCAAATATTTGTATGGTCTACAAGTAGGTTGTTTCGGGTCTGGCTGTTTGTGTGAGTTTAAATGTTTGTAAACGCACCCACGATACAGGAGAAATTCCTAGTGTGGGGCAAGGTTTTTTTAAAAAAGAAAAAGTAATCGGTACGAACAAGCTACATACCAATAGGTCCTTGTGATGCAAGGATTAGTATTTCTTTACTTGAATGAAAAATCTAAATGCGTGATCCGATTAACTTTAAACTTGGCAAAAATACAAATCTAAGGGAATCAATGTCAAAAATTAAAACGAATTACAGTCATGTAAAAATAATTGTATTGTTAACAGAACAGCTGCGCTTACAAAAATCAATTATAACATAGTTAGAAAAATAATAACACAAATTAAAGGAATTTAATTGTCAAGGAATGTTTTTAGTATTAACATTATAATTACATTGATATTAAACTATACATAATTTGATTTTTCATTATACAAGTTTCTTAATTTTTGATACTGTAAACCTTTAAGCTCGTTTGCACCACCTATCAATCAATATCGCATTCAACGGATTCACATTATTTTATCTTTGTCATTTTCAAAGGATTGACAGGAAAAGAAATATGTTTTTAATTGGTTTAGCGTTCATAGTATTTTGTGAGGAAACCAGTATGCCTGAGAGATATATCTCGCCGGCATGTAAAGCCAAGTGAGATCCATGGACGGCATAAAAACTGACACTAGGTTTGGCACTGACCACACGATCAAGAAGAAGTGATTTCTGGTGCAAGCGGGTAACACTATTTTTCAGCATTATATTCTACACTCAATTCGTAAACCAGATTCTTTATATTGAAATGGGATAGTTTCAATGTCAATTTAAGCTTGCAGTATGAAAATGTGAGGAATTATATTTTTGCTTTTAACCCATAGTGTTCTAAAATTGTGACATAAAAAATGTCAATGTTGAGCAATGCATTTTGGCCAATATTGTGGAAACACTTTCTTGTTTTGTGCGTTTAATAAAAAACTAGGGTTTGCCAGCAGACAATATTTCCAAGAAATTACAATATTCTTTCGTTTGTCATTAAGACAACAGGAATAAATAAAAAAAGTTAAATCTTACATAGTTTTTAATCAGTCGTTTAGGGCCGTGTCCGGAAAATTACGTATTTTAATTTTTTAATTTATATTTTACTTCATAATTCTATAAAAACAATACTTTATGTATGTTTGACATTTTGCTAGAAAACAATAATTGTTAATCAAGATTAAAAAAAAATCATTAGAAGGTAAATAATGTCATAAAATAATATTCTAAAACGTTATTATTATCTATAAAATATTGGGTACCTATATAATTCAGAAATGCACACACACTAAAAAAAATAAGGATATTTTAATATTCCTAGAGTTATCTAAGTAAAACGGAAGTAACAACATACATTTTTCTATCTAAAAAATAAAATGGACTACGTACAACAGAATTAAATCTACACATTTCGATGTATTTATGAATACAGGTATATTTTTTTTATAAATGAAATTCTCAATATTTTTCCTAGTCTAAGCTACTGGACCGATTTAACATACATACATACATAAACTCACGCCCTTTTCCCATGGGGGTAGGCAGAAACCACAGAACGTCACCTGCTACGATCCTTACATACTCCTTTTGCCTCGTCCACGTTCATACATCTGGTCATACACGCACGCCGGTTGCGAGTACTACGCACCTGACCTTTCTGAAGAACCTCACCAATGAGGTCAGCGTATGTTCTTCTAGGGCGTCCCCTCCCGGCGTTGCCACTCACATCTGCCTTGTAAATACCTTTTGTTAGTCGCCTTTCACTCATCCTCTCCACATGACCAAACCATCTAAGCATACTTTTTTCAATTTTTGTCACTACATCTTCTTTTAAGCCGCAACGTTTCCGTATAACCTCATTCCTCACTTTATCATTCAGAGTTACACCACACATGCTTCGCAAGGAACGCATTTCCACAGCATTAATTCTACTTTCATGCCTCGTTTGCCATACCCAACACTCACTTCCATACATAAGTGTAGGCACCAGCACACCATTGTGAACAGCCAGACGAGCCTTATTTGACATCGACTGGTTGGTCACAATCGTATGTATAGCACCATTCACTTTATTTCCCGCATTTACTCTCCTTTCCACGTCTTCGTCAATCTTTCCATCTCTTGTAAACATACTGCCCAAATATACAAACTCATTCACTTGCTCCACACTCTTATCATTTATTTTCACATCACACACCGATACATCCTCTTTTCTTTCAAACACCATAACCTTGGTCTTATTCACATTTACATTCATCCCTTTTCTCTTAAATGCTTCACTCATTACAGTTACCATATCTTGCAACTGTTCCGCTGTAGATGCAAGAATAACTTGATCATCTGCGTACAGAAGGCATTTGACAGGCAACTCATTCATCCTCAATCCACACTCACTTTCTCTTAAATCTGTCAAACAACTAATTTCCACAAAAGAGGTGTCCAACTTATTTTTTTTTTTCAAGAAAATTGCTGTTTACATTAAAACTCTTTATAAATTAATGATATTTACATAATTTTCCACACACGACACCGTGAAAGCCTCCGTTCATGTTTCTTAAGGAAGTCCCATCATTTCTTTTTCTTCATTTGCTTGGCTTTCTTCTTTTCTTCTCGTTTGATTTCCTTCTCTTTTATTGATTTGTAGAGTTTGTAGCCGAAGAATACTGGAAACGTGAGGAAAGCACAAAATTAGTTATTTTGAAAAAAAAAGTGTGCAGTTCACACGCGGTAGAAGTGAAACCTTCAAACATTTTGGCTTCAAGATAAACACAGTACAATGTCTAAATCTGTCAAAATCTCATTTTCTCCCAGGTTAAATTTTATGAATTTATGTGTCTGTCTCTTTTTACTGTCGCTTTTTCGTTTCATCGACTTTCAAATCACAAAAATGCTAAAGAAGTTTTCTCTTCAAAAAATATGCAGGCAGTTATTGTAGCCTCGTAGGACTGGGTATAAAATGGAAGTATTCGGCATTTGAAAGTTAAGATAGTTAGATAATTATATTGTAAAAAAGATGGGAAAGAACAAAACAGCCAAAATACAGTCAGGGGAATTTCCAGGCGGAAGCTCCAGGGTAGCCGGCGAAATTCAAATATTCTTACGTTTTTTGCAATTTGTAGGTCAGGGTTAGTGATGATTTTAATGATTATAATTCTGTAACTACATAATGTACGGTCTAACAAGCTATTTGGTATAATACAAAAGCTTTTGACTAAGAGTCAGTCTCTTAATGACTAAAGCTTTATAAAATAAAATTGCAAAAAATATTGTCAGTGTGCTAGAATTGTGAATATTTCTGCGTGTATGTCAAATAACTTGTTCGACTGTACACACGGCGGCACATCAAGCTTTACATATCCAGCATACGTGGCTTCGCTTTGTATAAATTTTCTGTACAATGAGAGATCCGCATAAACTGGTTTTGTATAGCTTGATCAGCCGTCGTGCATACGAGTTACGGTCGGGAATCATATTTGCGACCTGCAAATTTCAAAAAACGAAAAAAAAAGAATTTTGCGGGTTACCCTGGAGCTTCCCCCATAAGCAATTTGCAGTGTTATACAAATCTAAAATTACAACTGTCAAAGAACAGCAGTTGTGATTAGAATATAATCAAGAAGATTTTCAATTTATTTCTCGGACTACACATTACATTAGACCGATACATGGCGGGCAATGCACATGAGTAAATGCCAACAATAAAAATCTTTATAACAATTTCGTAATAAGTTTCTCTTCGCGTAAAACGTTTATCGGACTAAACAGTGGTCACGCTGACATCCGGCAGAGTCCTTTTTGCAAAAAAACAAAACGACTTAAAAAAAACACCAAAAAGTGAAAAATAACTTTAGTTCAAGAGTTGAAGGCAAAAAAAACGAATTTAAATTCGACGAATACGTCGGAATGTTTTTTCCCTCCTCTTGGAAGTCGGTTGAAACGACGGTATTTTGCCTTATGAACAGACCAAGAACTCTTCATGATTGTGTTTGAGAGCAGTCGGCCCCGCTGGCACCTTAATTCACGGCGAATATTTGTACCCCGTCATGAGCCCCTAAAGCAAGGCTGTCCAGGTCATCGCGGGGCAATACAAGTCACTGTACAGATGGGAGGGCCCCATTTTGGAGAAATATAAAAAAGTCGTGTGTAAGACAATTATCAGTCACTAAAGACCTATATTTAGATTTTGTTAATTTCTTCGTTGAAAACGCACTTTCACAGAGCTAGTAATTGTGGTAGCTTAATAAACATGCCGCGGGCTGTGCTTTGGACAGCCCAGATCTAAAGTGAATTTCATTTAATTGATAGAAACGAAGTTTTCTACCCAGATATTAAATATCAAGAATAGAAACAATATTATACTATGATTACATGGCACACTTCCTTCTCAAATCATTGTCGATATACGAAGAAGTAATTAAGATCGGTATCTGTTGAGATTACGATAAATCTGCTATCCTTGGTACAGATAAATAACTAATAACAATTTAATAGAATCATTTTCCCGTTGTAAATGGCAAAAACTTTTACCAGGAATTCAATACAATCTAGAAACTTAACCGACCAGCCACGCTATGAACACATTTTCCGTCGTTTATTGAACAAACAAACAATTATTCCATAAACAAATACCCAAAATGTTCCATAATTTTGTTGGTGATGTTACCATAATTATGTCTAGCTACAATTCTTTAGGCATACCACGCACACTGCTTGGTTTATATTGTCTACATAGAATTCGTGCTGAAACATACAGAATCATCATCTTCCTGCCTTTATCCCATTCTATTTGGGGTCGGCGCATATCATTTTTTCTGACCATGTTGCAAAAAGGTTTTAGCTAACATACAGAATATCCCCATAATTTGCCTAAACAAAAGTATTCTATTATTTAAACACGTACCTAACAAAAATATGACGAGCAAAACAAAAGCAGCAACCATATAAAGCTTAGTCATCACTGCGCTTTTTATGGCATCCTCGACTCCAGCCAGCATGGCATTATCCTTAAGCCTTGTACTCAGCTTGCTAGCTAAACCTTCTTTAATTTTCGCCGCGAACTTGGCCTTGTCCTCCGGACTCATATCTCTGAACTGCGTCAAAACTCCTTTTAATTTTTCTTTTATGCCTTCAGATTCTTCATCGCCAGTTTCCGTAGACACCATTTTTTGCAGCGTGCTTAAAATGTCCATATTTTGAATGGATTCTGTCAGTTTTTCGCCGATGACTTTGCTGAGTTGCAGTCTGTCCTGGCCAGGGTCTAGTTCTTCTTGGTCCGCCATTTTCTATTGCGCGGGAAAGAGTTTATGGTAACTTTAAATTTTCGAACAAAGAACTCGATTTTTGAATTTGAATTTTTGATTTTTTCTACGTTTTAGTAATACGGTATCCGAGTCTAAATGTTGACGTGTGCATCGCACTGGAATAGTAAATGCAGTACGAGTGGCGCTACAGACGAACGCCCTCATAATGTCAGCCAAAAATACTGTACTGTATCTCATTTATTTTCAGAATGTTGGCGCATCGGTCTGGTGATGGTAGCGCTCAGCGCTGGATAGGGGTTTGATTCTGACTGAGACACGTTTTGGGGACACTATTTAAAACACACAAAAACTGGTAAAAGCTCAAGATTCTTTCGTTATCTTGCTACTTTTTAGTAAAGTGTAAAGTTCATAGTTGGTTTTTTTAAATGGAAGAGTTTCCTATAAATGTTTGATTACGAGCGAGACAAGGGTTTCAGATCCCTTTTTGGAATAATAAAAAACTACTAGATTCTTGGAATGATTCTTTCTAAAACTAGCTTCTTTTTTGGACTAGTTAGTGCAGAACCAATAAAATACCAGTACAATAGTTTGATTAAAGTACCCGCATAATCCATTAAATACATACCTACACATAACGGCTATTTTGCAACCACTTCAACCTAGATTCGGCACTTATCATCAATATATCGCTCGCATCCCGTGTGATATTGCAACTATCGAGGACATGGGCCATCACGCCTTTTATTTGAAAAGGATCAAGCACTGATCAATGAAAAATTGAAGATATATTGATTAAAAATAGTACCAAAACGTCATTATATTTATTTATTTAACAATTTATGTACACACTACAAAAATAAATTATACTAATATTATAATGAGGAAAATTTTTAAGTTTGAATGTAGCGGGTAATCTTTGAAACTACTGATCTGATTCCGCAAATTCTTTCACTAATAAAAAGCTACATTATCTCCGAATGTCATAAACGCTATATGCATACATATAAAAAAATCCGACTATAACTTAAACGAAACCGCGGTGAAAAACTAGTTCACAATATAAACAAAAATGTGTTAGGTACGCAAGTTATTTTCATAATTATTTTTTGTTCAATATGCCATTTGTTATTCAAAAATAAAAAAGAAGCGCATCTGTACACCACCAGACCGAATTGAAAAAAAAAAATAGTATACTCTGTAAAAAGTTATTTATGATGATTAGATAACTCATAGAAAAAAAAAAAAGTTGACTTGAAAATCTCTTCTTTTTGTAAGTTAAAAAAAAATAGGACTCAAAAATCGTATTTCAGAAAGGTATTTAATACATACAATAAGCCTAATAAAAAATAGTCTCTCGACTCACCAACTTGTGTGACACCTAGCGATACACTAATGATATCTAAAGACAAAGAGTTATCGCGCGTCCATATTACGTGTTTATAAGTAATTGGAAAATTATTTATCTCTACACTGATAGTGCTGTATCTGAATTTCAAAACTGGCTCGAAAGAATGGATTATTGAAGTTATACTTCTTTAGGCGCATTAGGGAAAAATGATGAGAGTAAATTTTTACGATGCGCACACCGTCACGAAATACCGACACCCTGAAGTTAGCTAGTCAACATACACTCTGAAGTTAGCTAGTTTTACTTACGTTTTGGCTAATATAATGTAGATTTTTATCATACGTTCTCTCCAGTTAACTGAATAGTCACTGCCTGGAGGTTAAGCATTCCTAGACCTCTGTAATTTGTATTATTAAGGTTTTTCTATTGATTCTGGTGTTCTGTCAATGTTTGTTTACTTTCGCAGTGTCAGATATTGACAAGCCTAAGTAACTTTACGAAAAAATTATTGATGGGAAACGGTTTTTTTTTTGGGGTGAAAAATCACGTTTTACGGCAGGATTCATTATAACGCATTCAAAACATTATGCTGGTGGATGGATTGAATAGTACGAGGGTCGTGTAGGTGTCTTAAGTAAAAAAAATACATTAAAAACATGTCTTTTAAAAAAAACTTGTGAAAAAGTGGGAACTTTTACCCCCTATACCTTCGTAACTAGAAGGTGCCCAGGTATGGTCTAGAACAAAAAAATGATCGCAATGACGGTGAGAGCAAGTGCCTTTCAGCTTCGTTAAGAGTCTTTTTACATCCTTTATAGAGGACCCCACCAGACATAACACCCGGAGGATCCTCCCTTTTCTAAGGGGGATGAAGAATTTTACACCCTGTTCTCCATACTTCCAAAACTCCGAAGGGTTAAGTGGAGGTACCCGTGGAACCATTATAGAAGATTTTGCCAGTTATGTTGTTCCATGTAATAGGGATCGAGAATGTTTCCACCACCCGGGCGCATATCTTGAATACCTGATTCCGACGGTAGCACTGACTTAAGAGGGAAGCGCCAGGGTAACCCGCGAATTTCAAATTTTCTTAGGTTTTTTTGCAATTTGCAGGTCAGTGTCAGGTTGTATGTTGATGAAAAATGAATCGCGCCAGTAACACATAATTAAGTAGTTATAGAATTACAATCATGAAAATCATCAATACAACCTTTAAGTACATGTAACCCTATTCAATGAATATTTCATGAAAAAAGTAATCAATGGAGTTAAATGAACAAAAACCGTTTTATTTACCTTAAATATTAATTGAGAAAAAGAAACTGGCCAAGTGCGAGTCGGAGTCGCAAACGAAGGATTCCGTACCATAAACCGAAAAAAATCGTTTCTGGCTGTCTGTCACCAGGCTGTATCTCGTACCCTAATAGCTAGAGAGTTGAAATTTTCACAGATGATGTATTTTTGTTGCCGCTATAACAACAAATAATAAAAGTATAAATTATTTAATAATTAAAGGGGGCTCCCATACAAGAAACCCGTACCATAAACCGAAAAAAATACGTTTAGACAGATAGACGGACAGCGGAGTCTTAGTAATAGGGTCCCGTTTTTACCCTTTGAGTACAGAACCCTAAAAAAAACGTTTGGGAAACGGTAATTTAGCACTAAACAAATTCAGTTAGTGATTAGTTGTGCAAGCGATCCTTAATGTCAATTTGGTCAAACAATCAAACGTCGGGTACAAGGTAATGTTTGTAGGTAATGTTAACGACAGTAACCGATAAAAAAACACGACTTTCACTGATAAGAAACGTTAACTGTTTTAGTTTATCGATACGAACAACAAATTAACCTGTCCGTGTTTTAAACAGGCTGCAGCTGATAAGGTTTCGATAGCACCTATATTCATTCTCAACAACAAAATATTATTCAAGTATGTAATTTTTAATTCAGACCCAATTCAACTATGGGGATCAAAAATAAAAGCATAATACAAAACACAAAAAACTAAAAACAACAAAAAACAAAACAAACACAAAAAACTTTTGCATCACTGATTTTTACATAGTAATGTAAAAATCAGTGATGCAAAAGTTTTTTCCGCGACTAATTCGAGCATTTTAATGAATTTTTCGACAAAAATTAACCTTATAGACTCATATACAGAGTGATTAGTAATTGGGTGCAGGTCTTTAAATGGGTGACCTTATTTGCAACAACTCTTCACCATAAAGTCCTGATTGTGAGAAACCTTCGTGGTTCAGGATGTTAAACTTATACTTTTCTGATAGCTCATGAACAAATGTATCCTTCAAAAACCAATTTGTCAAAAAAGTACATCTGCCTTTGGAAAATTATCGCCATAAAGGTCATGTTCTGAAAATTTCTTGAAACTTCTGGTTGATTTTTGAGAAAAACTGAGTGGTTTTTGAGAAATCAAACTTTTAAAGTTTTTAAAAGTGCAATTTCTCAAAAACCACCCAGTTTGGATCCCAAATGATCGGGGTCAAAATTGTTGCAAATAAAGTCTAGTATCTCCCATTTCAAGACCTGCACCCAATTACCAATCACCCTGTATAAAGTAAGTATTCCTGTAAGTCAATATTTCTTCAATAGGAAACATCATCTTCCTTGCCAAACCCAACTATGTATGTTGTGGTGAACTTCCAGTCTAGCTGGATGCAGTTGTATACCAGTATATCACATGCAGCGACTGCCTATCTGACCTCAACTACCTAGTTAATACAGGATAATAGGTACGATACCTCTTGGTAAGACTAGTTGTCTCTCTTACGGGCCACTGACTACCAGTAGCGAAGGGTCAATTTTTGTAAGAGGCAAGCCGGAGTATATATCTTTAATGTGATTATATTATTTCTCTATAGAATACTGACTGTGCCATTTTTCAAAGGGAAGCTGGTGGGAATCGAGTTCTATGGAACCTTCGCCACTGCTGACTACATGTACTATCAAAGATCTACAAATGAACCGGGACCAACGAGTAACGTGCTTTCCGAGGCACGGAGGAAACTGACATGGACTTGCATATACTTTACGTAGCAATAAGCAACATTGACCTCGTGAGGAGGAGCTCGTGGAAAAATAATAACAGCTGTTCGGGGTCGATCTTTAGGTTAAGCCGTGCTTGCCTAGGTTGGTCTGTGGATGGGTGACCACCCATTACATACTAAGTTTCCTCAGTGCCTCGGAAAGCACGGTAAGCCGTTGGTCCCGGCTGTCATTTGCACATCTTTGACAGTCGTTACAGGTAGTCAGTGGCTCAAAAAGTCTGACAATCTGTCTTACCAGGAGGTATCATATTACCCAGTACTAACTGGGTTGTGGAGGTCAGATAGGCAGTCACTCCATGTAAAATACTGGTATTCAGCTGCATCCGGTTAGACTGGAAGCCGACCCCAACATAGTTGGGAAAAGGCTAGGCAGATGATGATACAGTCCTTTCCTTTTCTTCTAAAACAAATACTTAAAAACCCTTAAAATATCTATATGATACGTAATACAAGCTGAGTAAAGTCTATCACCATTACGTAATAGTCTGCTGGATATAATGATAAACATTGTAATACTATTTAAATTTACGACGTACGTGCATTGAAACCATATTGATATAGATGTGACCTAGCCTCTATCTAGGTCGGGAAATTAGTAAATTTGAACGACAGTATTGAGCATTTTTCTTAAACTTCAAATCCGAGTCAAAATTAATGTCAAAATTACGCTGGCCATTAAAATCATTTAGATATTTATTTATAAATAAATAAACTAGCTGTGCCAGCGAGTTCGTCCGCGTGGAGTATTGACTTTGTGCAGCATTTTTTGGTTATAATCAATATATTTTATAAAGTTTAGTAAGTAAGTTTCAGTCATTGTTACTGAACAGAGAAAGAATAGTAGATAGATATAGCTAGTTTAACAAATATTCGTCGTGATTATTTAAATTGGCATAACTTTTTTATTTATGAACCGATTGACATGAAACAAATACTAAATGTTAAGTGAAGCTTACCACAATATATTAGTGAAAACCACATCTAAATCGGGTTTCTGAGATTATCGTGCACAAACGCGCAGATAAAGAGACAAACAGACAAAAATTCTAACAATCATTGTTTTGGGTACTTTTTGCGTTGATAAAGGTCCCAATAATATTTTTTCTCATATATCTTCCATGTACAGACAGCGATCCGTTACATTTTTTATTATATGTATAGAAGAAGATAGAAAAAAACAACATAAAAAGGAATATCATAAAAATATATACACAAAGATGTCGCCGTGGTGCTTATTTTCTGCGAGCAGAAATGCGACAGCATTGGATAGATATAAAATAGTACAGTCTTGCCTTTTCCTAATTAAATCGGCTTCCAGATTAACCGAGTGCAGCTTCAGCTTATTCGCCACAGACTACAGCCCAGTTACTGAGTAAATAGTCCAGCAAACTCAAACTCAAAGCATTTATTTCAATTACACCATAACAGGCACTTTTGAAAATCAGAAAAACAAACAAGGCGAAGCTACAGTCACATACACAAGACATAATTAACTTGTGAAAGTACTGTAGTTGCCCATTCCAAAGCGTAGATCTCTATGGAGAAGAATGGGCAAGAATCTCCATGGACACTCTTTTCAATCAAAATATTGTTACAAAATCTTGGTTACATCGTTCATGTTGAGATTATACATAAATGTGAGAACGATGTAGAAAGAAGTACACATTAAGAGCGTTCAGAGAAAAAGGTTATATAGTTAAAATAAACCGTGGCAGCTAAGAGATGACCAGTCCCAACTGACAGCGCCCGTTCACGAACATGACCCATGGATCAGCCCCGTTCAGCTCAACCATACTTAAGGGAATTAAATGACCCGACACACCCGCCACCATCAGGGAGAATCATCCATCCCTAAATTACTTCATCCCTACTTAATAAGTTAATACTAGCCCTATCCACTAAACCCCGTCAAGATAACTAGAGCAATAATTTAATTTATTTATTTATTGGCAAGTGATTAATGGATATGAATCACTTGAGTATGTGGTAGGTAGTATACCTGCTGTGTAACTACCTGTTTAAAAGGCACGGTCGGATCAATTTTGTTTTGTAAGGAATATACAGGGTGTAAAAAGACTCTTCACGAAGCCGTTAACCAAGCATTATGTACAGCAAACTAAGTAACTTCACGCAAAAATTAGTGCAGGGAAACGACTTTTTTTGTTGGGCTAAAAAATCACGTTTTACCGTAGGCCTCAATGTAACGCACTCAAAACATTGTGCTGATGGATGGATTAAATAGTAAGCGGGTCCTGGAGGTGTTTAAAGTAAAAATCTTACAATAAAAACATGTATTTAAAAAAAACTCGTGAAAAAGTTGGAACTTTGACCCCCAATATCTCCGTAACAAGAAGGTTAGGTATGGTCTAGAACAAAAAAAAAATTGCAATGACGCGACAAAGCCAGTCGGCGAGGTCGTAGCTGTCCAAGGTTCGCAGGACTTACATTTAGAGCCACCGCACATTGAGCGACTAGTCGCCGCTACTAAACGCGACCACCAATGGTTCAGTCAGACCACTAAACGCCGCCACCAGTGGCAGCCACTGGTGACTGGATGTGGCCTTTAGTGGCTGCCAGTTGCGGCAGTTGTTCAAGTGATACTCGACAGAGGCGGACGACGACCGTGGCCGTGTGTGCGCGCGAGTCGAACGATAAAACACGGCCACAAGTAGCGAGCGCGGTCGACACCCGCAGCTTGTGGCTCGGAGGACGCGGCCACTCAAACGCTCGGTGTGCGCCGATGCTATACAAAATGTTTGGAGAAACGCGTCTGCAACTTGTGGCGGCAACTAGTCGTTCAAATGTGGTCGCCACTAGTGGCTCAATGTGCGGGGGCTCTTAATAATCATAGCCACTCGTGGAGACTATAACATAATTATCATCATCATCTGCTTAGCCTTTTACAGGGTGTAAAGTCGGAGGATCCTCCGACCAGACGGGTGTCGTGTCTGGTGGGCTACTGCACGACAGTTGTGGTTGGGGTTTTCTATACCCTCTTAAGACGCGGAGCTTTAATATCGCCATTTAGGAATTTAATGTTAGTTCTTCATTTGTGTCATAGATGGCGCTGTAGTACTTTTTGTACTATGTTGCTTCTTCTTTTTAGCGTGTCGATGGCAAATTTTTACTAAATAATTATGTTTGGCCCAAAATTCAGCTACGCGAACTCCGCTCGCTGATACAGTCAAGAGATCGTCAAGTGCGCAAGTGTCAGGGCATGCAGTGCAAGATGGAAGATGGAGATTGTCTGTGGAGACACACCGCATACACATTAATACATATGCCATGCTGCTGTATTGCTTTTTGCCGCTACATCATCATTGTTGTGGAATATTGACAAAGGCTCATGAACGCGGTTCAGTTGTGGGTTCTGTTCAGTTTCATTGGTAAAATTCGTCTTTAGTAGAATTTATTCACGATCTTCTCCGTGATACACCACATCACAATACTTAAAACTTTAAGCTACCTAACCCTACTTTTAACTTTTCCATTTCTGCGGAGTTTTGACCAAGGCGAAAATTCATAAAATAACTTCACGCCTGTAATCCCCGAAGAGTTGAGCAGAGGTGTACCTAATAATACAACCACATTTCTCCATTTATGTCTAAATCTCATGAAATAGGGGATGAGCCTACTTGATGAGACATGAGACATTCCTGATGGAAAAACCCAATAACACTTTGCCCAACCTGGGAATCCAACCCAGGACCTCATGCTCACCAGTCGTGCTTGCGACCACTAGCCCAACGAGGCAGTCAACGAAAATGTAATGGCATGTTATTAAGAGTAGGAACTATTTAAAACATTTAATTAAAATAAATTGGTTCAACTTCCAATTGATTCGTTATGCAAGTTATTTTAATTAAAATCGTTCATTTTATTATGACTATATTATACAATGGTATTAGAATTACGCGATAAGCTAATGTATTTTTTGAATACATTAATATTCAATATTCATTTTATTTTAGCTGACCTGTTTAGATATTTGTATGTTTATTACTTAACATTTTTGGGTAAAGGTCTGACGGCAAGCTTCCGTTTGAGAGTTTTATTTTTTTTACGGCAAAAACTGTGGATCTCCCCTTAAGATCCCACTGATACGGTTTAAAAACAAATGCAGGAGGAAACTGTCACGAGATACAAAATTAAATATTACGGAACAAATATTTGTATGGCCTACAGGTAGTTGTTCCGGGTCAGGCTGTTTGTGTATGTGAGTTTAAATGTTTGTAAACGCACCCACGATACAGGAGAAATTACTAGTGTTGGGGCTAAGTTATACAAAAAAAAAACAGTAAATATCGTATTGATAAACGCCCTATCAATTCTGGAACCCAATCTGCGCGCAAAACATACATATTATCAGAACTTTTTGCACGTCAAAAATAACATAAGACAGTCGCAGAGAAGTATGGAAGAAGAAGACATGCTGCGCCGAACTCAAATGAATTAGGACAAGGGCAAGAAAATATGAATGATGATGAGTCCCCCAAAACGGGGCACCCTTCGCCTCATCCTAATGTTCCAGTTGTGAAAAAGTGGTAGAATAAACTTCTCAGCGACACGTTTATCTCATCACCTGCCTAGCCTTTTCCCAACTATGTTGGGGTCGGCTTCCAGTATAACCGGATGCAGCTGAATACTAGTATTTTACATGGAGTGACTGCCTATCTGACATCCACAACTCAGTTAGTACTGGGTAATACGATACCCCTTTGTAAGACTGGTTGTCAGACTTTTTTGGGCCACTGACTACCTAACGACTGTCAAAGATCTTCAAATGGCAGCCGGGACCAACGGATTAACATGCTTTCCGAGGCAGCGGATCCCCGCAACCTTCACCAGGTCATCGGTCCACCTAGTGGGAGGCCTTCCAACGCAACGTCTTCCGGTTCGCGGTCGCCACTCCAGAACTTTACGGCCCCATCGGCCATCCGCTCTGCGAGCAATGCAAATAAATTTCGAGAAAGGCTATCCGCAACCTGCTGCCAGTTCTCCAGAATTTCAATCAATATTTTTATCGCCGTAATTATAACAGCCAACTTATTTTGATGTTTACATAGCCAGAAAGCCACTCGACGCAACATATTGACCTCTTATAAAGATAAGCTTTATCTAAAACCAACACGTTGCACCAGGTCCATTATCAGTCGACAGCTGGTACATTTCTCCTTTGGTCTGAACGCCCGAAAAATAAAACAACGCGACGGCACAAGCACAACACATAAATGCGTTTACACGCAATTTTTTTTTAAATCATCTTATTTCCCTTGCATTCCATTTTTAAAGGATTTACGGAAATGGAACAACGTTTTGAATACTTTTAGTACTTAACACAATCATCAGTTTCGAAGACAACACACTACAAAAAAAAAACTCAGAAAAACTTACAGATCATCGCGAAGACCAGCAAAATAAACACAATAGCCAAGATTGTTCCACCAGCATAACCACCAAAGACTTTGGGCACATCTCCAATCAGCATAGCTTTCAAATTTTCCTTTACATCATCAGCTAACTCTACGGTATCCAATAATTCCATCAGCACCTTCCTATTAGGTGCTTTCCCAGGTTCCGAACTTGCTTCCATCAATTCCTGGAGTTTATCCAACGTTCCTTTATCGAGAGTGTCCATCTTGGGTGAGAATTTTCGTTAAATTAATGTTTTTACTGATATGATTCTTAGCTCATTATCTGTTATGAAATGAAACGTGGATTCCACGTTGTAGGCAAGGAACGGTGCGTAGAGAAAGATTACAGCGGTTTTGATAAGCTTAGATACGGTTGTGTAACTTGGGTGGAACCGATAAATTATCATTTCAGTTGCTAATGGTATGCAGAAGGCCACAAAACCAATATAAGCTGGCCTCTGATTTAGATTATTAAAACTTCGATGATGAGCTGATCTAGAGGAGTGCGCCAAGTCAGCCAAGATAAGTATTACCACCGACGTTTTTTGATTGTAATTGCTACTGTATATTTTGTTTACTCCCCACGGTCCTGCAGCAAGCAGGGTCTAGTAAGGCTTATAATATTGGGCAAGGAATAAGGTAAGCGCGCTCAAGGCAGAGCATCGACAAGATGGTCAGACACGAAAAAGAAAGCTGTCGGAGGCAGCCTGTACCGAGCGGTCTACACTGCAGAAGACCGCATAGCTTGAAGACGTCTCGCGATTATCACCCCTAATGCTGATTAGCAGCTGGATGGGAGTGCGAGGACCGAGATAAATGGCGTGTCATCGGAGAGGCTAAGAGCCGGAGTCCATCGAAGCCGAGACTAGACGAGAGAAGAGGTGATATGTTGTAAACCACCAAAAGAATTTTGTTATTTACACGTCTCCGTTTAACTTTAGTGGAAACGGTTGAGCAGAGAGCAGAGGTGTCTCGTAATTGTTTAGGCTCAGCAAACGCCCAGCGGAGACTAGAAGAGATGTAGGTGGCGAGCTGGGAGTGGTATGCTGTGAGTGGCGTGCGGTGAGCGGTGTGCTGTGTGCAGCATATGGTGAGCGGTGTTCATCTCCTGAATTCTCCTGGCCTTTCCGCTTTGCACATCTCTACACAACTTCAGTGAATACACCCGGCTCTTACGCATCTACGACGACATGGTTGGCGCAGTGACTAAACGATTGACTGTTGCGCTGCGTGTCGAGAGTTCGATCCCCGCACGGAACAAATATTTGTATGGCTTATTGATAGTTGATCCAGGTCTGGCTGTTTGTGAGTTTAAATGTTTGTGAACGCACCCACGATACAGGAGAAATACCTAGTGTGGGGCAACGTTTGAAAAAAAAAATAAAAAAAAATCTCCTCTCCGTTTCGCACATTTCTAGTCGTCTCTGCTTTGAGTCCGGGCCTTATATCCACCAGTAGGCTGACTCTTGGAAGATACCTACTTTAAATCTCAAATATGCTGTCGCTACCGCTTTTACCTTGCGTCTTATTAAAATCAAGAGTTGATTTGTTTCATTATCATCTCTCTTAGTGACCGTTCACATACACCGAATCGAAAGTAACAAACAGAAGTGTTCAGTAAGCGACTGTTTACTTTTTTAGACACATTTTGGAAGACTAACACCTGAATCTATAGTCAAGTTAAAGAAATTACTTGAGTTTAAGTAACTACCTATACATACATTTTTATGCAATAGACCAGAATTTAAACGAAGTAAGGACTGTCAAAGAAAGCTCAGCTAAGAATTATAACTTTTGACAGTTCTAACTTCAAGCAATTACTGAACTACAGAATAGAAATCGTTTCTTAAATAACTTTTACGAGAGTAATCACTTGACTTGTTTTTAGATATGGGTGTTAGTCTTTCTAACATTCTCTCGCCCTTATCCCAATTCATTTGTGGTCGTGGTAAGTCTTCTTCTTCCATACTTCTCTATTACTCGTCATCTCATCAGACACCTCCTTTCTTGCCACACGTTTTGAAAGTCTTGGAGCCTTAGCTGGTGGAAATTTCAAAGACACGATTTCAATTTTGAAACGACGATAAAATAAAAAGATTTTTATTAACTCATAATTTTAAGTATTTAATAACTCTTAAGCGGCTGTTGACTCCATAATCAAGGTAGTGACTTTAAATTATGGGTAAGATTTCTTGTTCATGAGATATTCTCGATACCGGTACTCATTAAGTCTGTCAAGTTTCGAAACGTAATTCAATTTGGGTACGTCCTGTTTGGTAACTCTCCCGTTTTGCCAACTACACAAAATACCATCACAAAAGTCTCGTTTCGTAACTATTTTGATACATTGAGTCTCGTTTTGTTACCTTTTGAGTATTTTGACCTTGTGCAGGATTGAGAAACATGGAAAATTCCTCATCATCATCTTCCTGCCCTTATCCCATTCTATTTGGGGTCGGCGCAAAATGTTTTCTTCTTCCATTCTCCCCTGTCAGACGTCACGGCATCATTTACTCCTTTCTTTTTCATATCAGTCTTCACACAATCCATCCATCTTTTCTTTGGCCTGCTTCTCCCTCTCCATCCATCAACATTCATGTCTATCACTCTTTTAGTCACATGCGTTTCAACATAAAAACATGGTAAGTTCCTCATTCCCATCAAAATGGTATCGAAGTAGCTGCACAAAGATAGTGCTAGCAGTTCTGAGGATGCCGTTATGGAGGTGAGATCAACAGGGATAGTTTCACTTCCTCCACAGAAAAGGGGGGGATCCTCCGACCACGCAAGTGTTGTGACTGGTTAACTACTGCGGTAAAGTTTGGGTGTAGTGTAGGGGGTAATTTACGGAGCCACTGATCGGATTCCGAAAATTCTTTCACTAATGGGAAACTTTTCATTCCCGGGCGTAGCCGCAAGCAAACGCTACATAGTTTATTTTTCTTTTTTTTTTAGCTTTTTTTTTTTTAAATTAGATCAACGTTTTCTGCTTTTCAAGCCAGTTCATGTAAACGGACACTAACTAGACCGCCGACGCGCAAAGTTGACAGGTATATAATTAAAATGTAACTTATGTATTTGTTTTTATACATAATATCAAGGTCGCAGTAATAAAATTAGGAGCTAGTTTTTTTGAAGTGAAAACTTCTTTAGCATCGTTGTGATTTGAAAGTCGATGAAACGAAAAAGCGACAGTAATATAAAAAGAGACAGACACATAAATTCATAAGATTTAACGTGGGAGAAAATGAGATAGGGAGCATTATACAGTGTTTATCTTGAAGCCAAAATTTTTGAAGGTTTCACTTCTACCACGTGTGAATTGCACACATGTTTTTTTTTCTTTTCAAGTTGTTGAGGCCAATCAGTCGAAAAAGCGCAGCGCAGCAAACGTTGCGTTATTATAACATAAATTCACATCTGTAATCTCCGAAGGGTCAGGCAGAGGTCCTACCGGCCCACCGGCGGTCGGCCTATGGAATGGAATACCTATGTTTCGCCAGTTACATGTAATAGGGGTATGCCTATTAGCAGCAATTGGGCACAAAACCAGACTCCGGGCTGTCAATGCGAAAATCTTGAAAAAACCGATACCACTACCCGATCTGTGAATTCAACTCAAGAACTCATATGCAGCAGTACCAGTAACCACTCAAGCATCCAGGCAAGTCTTCATCGCAATACCTCACGCAGAAGTCCTCTCATGATCATTTTGGTTTTCTTATGATAATTTCCTTCATCTTTAGGAGCAGTGATGATAAAACAAATGTCACAAAGTGAGTTGCTCTTCTGGTTTTAAAATGTCCCCTAGGTTGGAACTGCTGTTACTCGGTTACCACTGCTCTGATTATGTATGCTGAACATTAATATGTGTTATTCAGGGTGGAAGGGACATTGAAGCTCAAACAGTTACCACATATTCAGTGCATCGTTCCACATACTTTTTAAATCTGCTATTTCCTGCAAAAGTGCAATACCTACCTACACAGTCAAAATGGGGAAAAGCTGATTTTATAAAATATTTATGATAAGTTTTTATGTCAGGTTGGGAATGGTGTAATGAATGTAGTAAATGTCCCTGCCACCCAGTATAACCTTTTGACAGCCATAGTCACATATCGTCGGCCTAATTTGTTAACCTGCTAAGTCGATTATTTGTGGTAAGCAGACTTAGCAGGTTAACGAATTAGGCCGACGATATGTATACATGACAAGCAAGCGCATGCACTGTACACCAAACAAACGACACAAATAGGTGACAAAATGGTAGGTAAAATTGTGGCTTGGCGTGGAAGGCACGCGCCTGCGTTTATTCTCTGGCGGTCAAAAGTTTAATAACTTTCTTTCAGCTGCAAATGCAGTAATTTTAGAGAGTGATTTCACTGCATACGGTCATAAATGAAGTTTTGATCCGTGTTTGCCTTTTTCCTAGGACTATCCTTCAATAGTTTTTCTATTCCTACAGATCCGCATCATGCTTAACCAGATGTATGAATATGGACAGGGCCAAATGAGTATGTAAGGATCGTAGCAGGTTCTGTAGTTTTTACCTACCGCCATGATAGCAAGGTTTGAATCTATGTATGTATATTGAAAAAGTCATAATTTAATCTAGTCTTAATTTTTTTAGTCAATTTTTATTTAATTTTTAATTCATTAATTATTTCACTTTTTCAAGAATATTGATTAATTCAATCGGTAGGTATAGCTGTAATCAACCATAACATCATTAGCAGAATTTTTTAAATAATTATGTAGGAGTAGTAGTTATTTATAATATTGATTTTTTTCATCCAACCCACAATCAATGGCTTATCTGATTACTTTAATTTTATGCAAGAAAACCAACTATAATTAATTACCCGCGTAAATAATAAAACATACTTTCAGGAGTTCGATTTTTACAAGAAATTAAAAATAAATTGGTGCAGCAAAATCCGCGAAATTTAAGCAATTTTAGAATTGCAGTTTATATGAATTCATATTTTAACGAAGAGAAACTTATACGTACTTTTTGGCACTGTATAGTATTAAATTACTTAATTAGGAAAATAATTATAGAATCCTCTTACCTGATAAACTGATGACAATAATCCCAGGAACGATAAAAACACTGTTAGAAAATGCGTGTTCCAAAGGCCCTTCAGAGCCGCCACTTAGATCCACCATTGTTGAATAATACTGAGATGTTCCCTCCTAATACTACGATAAAATCGATAATTCACTAATTCAGATCATAAAATGTACCATTTTCATAAAAGAAAAACTGTTTTCCCAACAAATTCATCAATAACTTTGATCCGCAAAAGAAACGCAAACGACAACAAGTTCTAATGTTTTTCTATTGATTTATTTGATTCGAATACTAGGCTCTTGGGTCTCAAACTAAATGTCGTGGCTGTGCTAAAAGACAATGTGCTGAAAATTCGTCGATACTTTTTATTTTAATTGGGTCGTCGATAGATAATCCACCCATTAAAAATAATAATTGATACACCATGTTTCTTTTTAAGGTTCCATAGCCAAGCAGCAAAAAGGAAACAATTATAGTAAAAAATATATGAAGTTATGGGTTATACAAATTTTATTTATTTTATGGGCTATGCGTTGGATGGGTTGTGGTACTATGTGGAGCTGTGACTACTGAATTACTCGGAGAAGAGGTTCGCGGGCCTAATAATTCCGATTACCAACACTTGGCATGAGGCTTATTCAGTCCGGCCGAGCACGTAACTCGACGCCCGGCTTCGCTCGCCCGCTCCCGAGTCCCGGGTATAAGCGTAAATATGATAATGGGATACCAAGGAGAAGGAAAAAGAAAAGTAGTTTCCTCTCAAAAGCCGACATGATAATCCGACTATTGTCAGAAATAATTCCTAACTTAGCAACTGTAAATGAGGGAAGCACCAGGGTAGCCCACGAAATTCAAATGTAATAGTTTGCAGGTCAGTGGTGCCGATTCCCTTGTTCACAAACTAAACTAAATTTAAGTAAGTGTTCTCTTTCTTTCTATTTCATTATGAAAAGGACATAAGATGATTATTAGTTTAGTCCTGTCAAATTAGTCAGCACCTGACGTAATTTGATGTAATTTTAGTAGTCAACTTTTTAATTAAGGTCTAATCTTGTGTCAGGTGCCGACTAATTTGACAGGACTAAACTAAAATTTATCTTCTGTCCTTTTCTTAATGAAATAGGAAGAAAAAGATGCACTGAACTTAAATTTGGTTTAGTTTGTAAACAAGGGAATCGGCACCATTGGCGATAAAGTTAGCTCCTGAGAATATCAAAATGAAAAAATATTTTGCTGCATAATGTACAGATATAAAAAAGACACTAAGTTATTATTTCATTGCTATAGGTAGCAACTTCCCGAGTCGCACTGTACTATATTTGATCGCATTTCTACAGACGGCAACACATCAAGCTACTAAAATTGTCAAAGATTTTCAATTTTATCTCTAAAGCATTAGGTTCAAGGTTGGTTGGGAAAATCTGACAGTTTCGGGTAGCTAGACCTGCTGGCGTCTGTACATCTTTGACAGTCGTTATAGGTAGTCTAAAGTCAGGTAGTAAAAGTCTGGAAACCAGTCATACCAACCAAGGGGTATCGTATTACCTAGTACTAACTGGGTTGTGGAGGTCAGATAGGCTGTCGCTCCATGCACCTGACGTAATTTTAGTAGTCAACTTTTTAATCACGTCTAAACTTGTGTCAAGCGCTGGTTAATTTGACTGAACTTAACTAAAATTTATCTTCTGTCCTTTTCATAATGAAATAGAAAGAAAAAGATGCACTCTACTTAAATTTAGTTTAGTTTGTGAACAAGGGAATCGGCACCAATATTGTGTTAAATAATCATTTATATTATTTATAAACTACAATTAATCTATATTAGTATTTATAATTTTATAATTAGTTATTGTATTTGCGCCATTTGAGGTTTTCAGCACATGCAGCAGATCTGTAGCAGTCCCCTTGTGTACATAAAATTAGTTGGCATAATTTTACAAACGTGATGGGTATCGAATGTCTCATTTCATAACCATGACATCACGCTTGGAATCCCCGAAGCGTTAAGCAGAGCTGTAACTTATAGTACCCTAACTTTTCGTCATTTTTGTTTGTCCCATGTAATAGGGGGCGAAATTATTGCCAATTAATTATGGAAATTATCCCGACTGCGTGGCTACTACTGAGAAATTCCTGAGAGAAAAACCCAACAACACTTTGCCAGCAGTAGCGCTTGCGACCTCTAGACCAATGGGGCAGTCAAATTTAGAAAGAAATGGGGTGATATCCTCCAGGTGTTACGAGGAATATACGGTGTGAATAATTATAATGGACTGTATTTAAGATTTAAATAAGAAAAAACAAACTGTTAGATAAATTCGAAAAGGCTAGAATGAGATAAGTTATCAATCGCTCGGTGGACGATGACGTAGTGCTGTGCCGCTGTGCCGGCCGGTGCGCGCTCGCAGCTCGACCGCCCCCTCCGCGACCTCGGCTCCCCGCCCGCAGCCAGCGGGTCGCGGCGGCGCGGCGTGATATTCTCTATTAAATAATTAAAATATTCTTTTTCCAAAAATCCTGCGAAGAGGTGGGTAATTCTCTTTCTTGCCCTTATCACAGTTTATTTGGGGTTGGCTCAGCATGTCGTAGTCTCTGGTGAAATGTGGGTGTACTATTAGGTACACCTCTGCCAAACCCTTCGGAGATTACAGGCATTTTCTCTATTAGTCATCATAGATAGTCAACTCCTTTCAAGTAAGTGTATTCGTGAAAATAAAACAAAAAGTTATTATAAATATAAATTTATTATTGAAAATACACAATTATGTATATCTTTTGGCCTTAAAGTAACATTAGTGTATACAATACTAAAAACAAATAATAACACTAATGACACATATTCAATACAACAGTTCTACGACCACTATCATACACGTTTAAAAATAAAACATTTTTATTTATTTATTTATTTATAATAATCAGGAGTAAAAATAGTTAATTTTATAATAGGTATGTTCGTTCTTGGAATGTTGCCCTATGTGCTGCAATGTCATCCGTGTAAATACGTTTTTTTTAATTGTAACTGGCAACCTTGTTTTTTTTTTGGAATGTTATGCACTCTACGTACGATCTGTGCCTTTGATTATGCTTTTGGGACAGATTCTGCCATTTACCTGGCCCCATATTTCAAAATGAGATTGTTTCTTGAAAAAACAATACAATAGGCTTTTCACTTTTTAGGAAGAAAGTTCTTGTTAATGTTATGCTTGCCAAAGTTGCCAGTTTCAACCTCACATTAATGACGATAATTTACATTATAGGTTAGTTTATTTACACACCCTGCTAGACGATTCTAATCATTTTCGAGTCAGTCGAATTTTGGACATTTTTCTTTTAATACAATTTGAAGAACCTCAACTTGAAAAGAATTATCACAGAATATTATATGAGGCGGTCTTCAAATTTCGATAATCGTTCAGTAAAAATTTGGTCCTACCTAAAAGATTTTTTGTCATAATCTCTACCAAAATACATTTTTAGTCCCAAAAAATCTATTCGAGAAATGGGCTTTTTATTTTAATAACTATTTTTTTTTATGAAAAATTGTAAAAACTTTTTTAAAGGCACTTTTAGAATGACATTGAGCGTTTTCGCGCGTAATCTAAAATATATCACCGAAAAAATTTAGATTTTTTTTCATTACAATTTATATGTTTTGTCATATTACTGGTTATAATTTTGAGATTCAAGATTTAGTAAGGAAATGATGATAGAATATTTATATTTCTAATCTATTATCACGAACGCATCAAATATATTTGTAACCAATAACATGGCAACACATGTGTACAAAAAAAAACGTTTATTTCAGTTCAAACAGCACTTAAACCTATATTTCATTAATCCACAAATACAGTTTCTTCCAAAAATTTATAAATTTATTGCATTTGTCTATACTAAGCTGTATGAGCTAAAATAAGGGTTTTCATTTACCTAAATTTTTAACTATTCAATTTTATTTTTATGAAAAATGTTGTATTTAATTTTTCTTGAGGGGATCGAGGTTATCTATTGAAAAATCATCGTTTCCAAAGGCGATCCCTCGGCTGAATCCATCCTGTAAATAAAATAAATTAAAAATAAATTGTAGGAAATATACTCGTAAATATACAGTCATATTCGCCAAAACCATGTCTCTTTAGCTTGACCACTTTAAAAAAAGTATTTTGCCGACCTAACCTAACCTAAAACTTTCAAGCATGCAGAATGGGGAAGAACTGCCAAATTAGTTCCGCATAGATGGTGCTGTGTTTGTTACACAATTCCTAACCCAAAATTTCGCAGCGAGATGGCGCTACGTGTTTTGACTCGTCGCTTTTCATTCGAAATGACTTTAGCAAGTGAGAAACACGTTCTGTCGCAGCTAAAAAACAATCCATTGTACACATGTTTTTGACTGACTGTACTTTGCTGAATGGATACCGTATTGTGTTTTCCGATATTTTAAACTATATTGAAATATGTAAATAATTTAAAACAACTGTATCTACACCTCTCCTCTATTTAATAGATCGGAGAAACAAAAGAGTAATGTTATGTTATTTTAACCCAAAAGTTTTGTTTTGTTTACACTATCGGAAAAAATAATGGCAACAAATAGGGACACTTTACAAGATGCCTTTACCCTGATGCCTCCATTGGCAGAAATGGCGCCCTTTGCCGTTGCATACAATGACCAAAATGACGTTATAATGACGAATAATGATGCCGAACCAAACCGGTTAAACTTGTAGCAGTTATTTGTGCCTTTACCAAACGCATACGAGTGCCCAGCATATTTTGACCGCTCTTTCGGCGTTTTTTGCGAAAGCAAAATGCAACATCTCCATCATCAATCATCTGCCTAGCCTTTTCGCAACTAAGTTGGGGTCGGTACCAGACGTACCTACTATAACTATGTACTGGCATTTTTCAAGATGGCGATCGCGGGCCCATTCAATGATCCGGTTCGAAGGACCATGACTTGTAAAATATTATTAAAGTAATATTGTTGCAATGTCCGCAGGTATAGATACGTTGTCAAACAACTCGGCGGATACGTTCAACTCCAGTAACGACAACAATAACCGGATGCAGCTGAATACCAGTATTTTACATGGATATATGATCTCATACCTATCTTCACACAACCCAGTTACTATATTTGGGAAAATGGTAAGCAGAATGATGAGATGATCAAGTTTCCCATTTTACTATCCGTCTAATATGCTTGGCAATGTGTACTGTCCTTTATTTACCGCTAGATATTATGGCACTTAACCTGAGGTGTGTGTAAAATACAATGTTTAAACAAGTATGTGTTTGTGTAAACAAGCTTTTAAATATAGGTTACCCGTCATTTTTTTTCTTATTCTTCTCAGCAAATCCTTTTAATTGATACCTTAGAAAATAACTAATCCGCCATCTTTAGGAGTCCGCCATATTGGATTTAGAATGACGTAACATAGACAACCATGCATTGTCATACAAACTAAACGTGTATGCAAAATTTCAGCTCAATTGGTTAACTAGGATAACTGTTTTAAAACTCAGTTGCAAGATTTGACCTAAATATATATGTTCTACAGGGGTTTACCGTTTAAACCCTAGGTTAGATAACTTAATAGCTAGCGGTAAATTAACTGTGAAAGGACTGTAAATACGATTATTTCACATCACAACCAAACAAAGACAAAACATTTATTTTCGACAAACACTTGAACCAGAGACGATCACACTCGTTTTTTATTATATTTTTGAACTTACCGATCACCGAGCTGTCAAAATTAATAAAAATAATTATAAACACTTTTTAGGATAAAAACTAAGTAAGTAACTAAACTTATTTAGACGAATAAGTTGTCCTATGTGGTGAACAAAAATCTATTTTTGAAATCCATTTGTTAATCCAAAAAAAACAAGGCCTTGCCCAACACTTACAGTCTCTACAAAAATTGAGATAATTATTTTGACTACCTAATTTTACGTATAGTAACACCAGCATCTTAGTTCACAAAATAGGCCAACTATTCTGCCACAGAGTCAAAAATCAACAGATGCTCACCTTCATTTCCGAAATAGTTTTGTCTAGGAACCCATTGAAATTGCTGTCCAATTCCACGACTGGTTTCTCACTGAGGTTGCCAAATCCGTTGAAGGTAGAATTGAATCCGTTCCCAAAGATGTTGCCAGACTTCTGAGTGTCAAACGGGTCGAATCCGCTGAGGCCGTTCGTGAATGAGGTTGTATTGAAAACTGATGTTGGTAAGTTAAAGTCGCCTATATCATAGTTCGGACCATTCGGATTCATCCCATTGGGGTACGGACCGTTTGGGACAGGTCCGTTTGGGGCTGGTTTGGTTGACGCAGCGAAGGGCTGGGATTGGGGGTGAGAAATGGGGGCGGGTTGCTGGTTCGGGATAGAGAAGGGCGTGGATCCGAATAGGTCGCTCCCGTTTATGGCTGGCTGTTGTGGTGTGTGACGCTTCGATGCTTTTGGTGGGGGCGCCACTGGAATGAAAATGAAATGAAATGTTAGTGTTTTGGTAATTTATTGATTGTTTTCGAAGGGGGAATTTGGTTATTTAACATTGCCTTGAACAAATATTTTTAATCATATCGATATTTCAATAAATATTAATTCAAGACACCAGTCTGGACTTGTTGGGGTCCAGATATCAAGGTCGAATACTAATGGGGTACAAGTAGCCGAGGTGGTGTTCTCATTGGTTGAGTCATCTCATTCATATTTCACCAACTATCAAAAACTACATGCGAACAGCGCAATCTAAACCGCGTTCAAAAGATGCCAGAGTAAATATTCCATAGTAATTGTATCACTGTCATATATTGTGCTTATAGGCTTCTGTTTCATTGGTGATATCACCTCTAAGCGACCAGGGTATGAGGCCTTTACGGGGTCGGATTATCTATACATCTATACATACAGATAAATAAAATTGGACTGTCAGTTTGTAATATTAAAATAACCGCTTTTTACTAATGGATGTATACACGGTACATATACCAAAACAACATTTTTTTTCAATATTTTGTCTGTCTGTCTGTTTGTTCCGGCTAATCTCTGAAATGGCTGGACCGATTTAGACGGGACTTGCACTGACAGATAGCTGAAGTAACAAGGAGTAACATAGGCTACTTTTATTTTAGATAAATAATTAGGGCTCCGTGCAAAAAAATAAAACCCTTGAAATTAGTAACAAAATTCGATTCAAATAGGAAGGTGCTTGTAATAATGGGGATTTTTTAATAATAATTTCACGCGAACGAATGTCGCGGGCAACAGCTAGTTTCAAAATAACATTAGGATAGATAAACAGTAATACTCACAAAGCGGCGGCGTAGTAGTGAGAGTATTCTCGTGTGAGGGCGCTGAGAATCGAGACATCGGCTCCGACTCGAACGCGCGCGGGTCGAAGTCTGAAACAAATGGTAGAAAATGTTTTATTAACGATGGCAACAGTGTATAGTAGTAAGTAATCAAAATCGAGCAAAAATAGACTAAAGCAAAATGGTGTGGCAACATAGTTCTAGAGAAGAACCATGGAATTATTTAGTACTGTTTGGGTAATAAGTTTTGTTAGAGATTATTATAAGATTAGTATAGTTGTACAAGGATATTTAAAAGCGTGGCCAAAATCAGTACAAATGCCTTCATCTGACAAAATCATTCAGACATAAAAATAATCTTGTAGCTCTGTGCTTGGGGACTTACCGCTGTCTGAATCAGAGTTGAGCAGTAGACCTTCAAGCTTGGTGCCTACAGAGGGGTTCTTGTTTGACGACAAATCACCCAGGAGTTTGCTGGAAATAAGTCATAATATTAATTAATTTATTATTCAAGAAAACGTTAGTACAATCATAGCGTTTCGTCCCGAAATTGTAATCTAATGGAACAACTAGAAAGCAGTCGCTAGATGTCAACCAATAAGGTTATTGACAGTTTCCCAGCAAGAGAGCACTGAGTTTTTGTCACTTGTCAAAGATATCTTGAAAGAAAAGGAATCAATCAGTAAGAAGACAAACCACTTAGCGCCATCAAGCGCAAAGTTTTCAGTAATAGTCAGATAATGATGATCCACGCACGTATCTTCGTATCTTACCCAGTGCCGAAGCTGTGCTTTCCGTTGTGTTGTGGCGGCGGCGTTGACAACAGCAAGTTGTTGTCGTTACTGGAGTTGAACGTATCTGTCGAGTTGTTTGACAACGCGTCTGTACCTGTGGACATTGTAACAATATTATTTCATCATCTGCCTAGCCTTTTCCCAACTATGTTGGGGTCGGCTTCCAGTCTAACCGGATGCAGCTGAATACCAGTATTTTACATGGAGCGACTGCCTATCTGACCTCCACAACCCAGTTACTACTGGGAAATACGATACCCCTTGGTAAGACTGGTTGTAAGACTTTTTGGGCCACTGACTACTTTAACGACTGTCAAAGATCTTCAAATGACAGCCGGGACCAACGGCTTAACGTGCTTTCCGAGGCACGGAGGAAACTCGGTATGTAATGGGTGGTCACCCATCCACAGACCAACCTAGGCAAGCACGGCTTAACCTAAAGATCGACCCGAGCGGCTGTTATTGTTTAGCCACGAGCTCCTCTGTAACAATATTATTTAAATAATATTTTACAAGTCATGGTCCTTCGAGCCGGATCATTAAATGGCCCCGCGTTCGCCATCTTGAAAAATGCCCGTAGGGCTGAGTGAGCGAAAAAAGTTCGCGAAAAGGCTTGGCTCAAATATCGTACGCAGACAGACCCAGTGGTACTAGCGTCGTTATAGGCCACAGGTTCGAACCTAGGCGAAGTTTTTCTTTGTGAAATTTAAATTTATGTTATCATGACTGCTCTTAAAATGATTCAGGAAAACATTGTTAGGAAGACAGCCAGTTCTTTTTAATCAGAGAGTCCATGTGTGCTTTGGGTCCGTGTTTGGACTTGACCTACTCTCACACAAAAACTGTTAAACTTACCCATCTCAATATTATTATTGCCATTTCCATTGCCGTTGCTGCTGCCGTTAGCGAAGCCATTGGCCATGGTGAGGGACGCGATCTGCTTCTCAAGCTCAGGGGGAGGCTTGAACTCAGTGATGTCTGACAGCTTGTTGCGAGACAGGTAGGAGGAGAGGTCGTCCTTGTACGTGATCTTTGATAACTCCTGGAATTGAGGGTGTTAGGAGTTACTAATAAGTAGGTGTACTAAGATCGAGATTTAATTATCTGCGTAGCTTTTTTCCAATTTATATTGAGGTCGGCTTCCAGTCCAACTGGATGCAGCTGGACATGGACCTCCTTCGTGTTAGGTCACTTTTGTCTTAGGGTGCGACATCGGGTACTTTTACAAGGATTTGAAAGCACTGTGTGACATTATGATTTCCACAAATGAATAAAAAACTCATAGACAATAACCGGATATATATTGAGACTTCAGATTGGTAATGAGTTGCCTAAAGAAAATGTCCGAAAACAAAGCCCAACTAGGAAACTGAACCCAGACCCTTATTTACCTGTAAACGACTTTTGTAAGCGTTCATCTGTAGCTCTAACTTCTTATTCTGTAGCTGCATCTTCTGCATCTCGATGTATTTGCCGTTGTCGTTCAAGAACCGTCTGTAATGTGCACAAATTAACATTTAATCAAAAGGAACTTACACAAATGTTTCAGTTAGTTTTACGAAGAAGATTTGTTGTAATTCACGCAGGTGGGAAAACACAGAACTAAAATGAATGTTCCAAGTTTGACATATCGATTCATTTTCGTTGGACAAGTTACGCCACCATGAATTTCACACATAAAGTGGTCATATACAAGTGTAGAGAACTTGATTATTGAGTAAATTTACCACAATACAACATCAACATGCTAGTACAGGTGAGTTAGTGCAATGATCTTTTAGCGCTTGCATGACAATGACATTGACAGGTGTGGGCGCAGTTGATAAAGGTTTTGTGAAATTGTTTAAAGAAATTGTATTGGAAAAACAAGATGGCGTGATTCACGCGCCAATAGATCCAAAAGTTAATGAAATGACATTATTGTTTTCTTTAGGAGCAAAGCTTTGACTGAGTAGTGGCCAAGGTTAGGCCAAAGAAACTAGGGCCGTCCTAAAGCTCGTTGGGTCGACGATATCGTCAAAGTCGCGGGAAACACCTGGATAAGCGACGCATAGAAATGGGAAATGTGGCAGAAACAAGGAGAGGCCTATATCCAGCAGTGGGTGATTCTGGGTTGATATGATAACGTCTCTCTTTCATCAAGAACATAAGTTGCAGTAGGTAGCAATTACTTACTGCAATTTTGGAGTCACAGTGGTTTCTCGGATATGAACAGCTTACCTACACTGAAAGGGACGACTATTGTCCCAGAAGGTCATTTGAACAATGATATTCTTTCCATTGTCATTATGTGTGAGTTTTCACACAAAGAGGTTCATGCGATCTCCTTGGAGGGACAGTATGACTTGTCTGTGCCGGCATGACTCAAATACCTACATTAAACTTTTTGTTTGAATGCACTTTGTTTGTTTGTTAGGTACCTACTTTAAGCTTGTTATAACTTTAAGGGTTTACAATAGGGATGTTTCCTGAGTAAAAAAAATACGATCCTATTTAGTCCGTCAGTTAGATTAATGTAAAATGTATTACTGTATGTATTGTAATACGTATTTTTAGTTTTATCAAATCAATAAAAACTGACGAAGATAAAACGCATCAGGGATCATGAGTGGGGGCTTGTTCACTCCGCCAGTAAAAGTGTACTGAAATTATGAGGCCAAACGAGTATGTGAAAAAATAAAAAATACGTGTCCAATATTTTTTGGAAATCTATCTGACGGAATAATTAGATTGTTTTGTTAAACTACCCTATTAAAGAAAAGCTTTTTTATCCATCTTTGTGGTACACAGACCACCGGGCCATCATATGGTTAGTGGTCCGCACTGCCCCCTATAGTTATTCATACAAATAGTTATCCCCCTTTTTTTTCGGATGGGAAATCTTCAAATGACTTCTCCCGCTCTGGGCGGAGCGGAAGGGAGTGTCGGACTTGTACTGACTAAAACCAATCCATGTTCCTTCCTTGCCCTTTGTGTTCCAGGGCCGCGGTGTCTCTTTCGAACAGTCCCGTAGCCCTGGATAGTTATTCCCCCTGACACAGACACAGACCTCCTTTCTGTGAGAGAGAAGTAGGCTAAATTATGTGGGCCCAGTGCTGGTCGGTGGACGTCATGTCTTAGAAATTTTTGTTTTTCACAAACCGCTGTACTATCTTAATCAAAATCAGAGGTTTTTTTGCCTAAACTCACCTGTAAGCCAAATCAAACGCCTGCCCAATTGTCAGCGTGATCTCTGACGCCAATTTAGTAGAAATAAACACGAAACATTCGTGCTTTTCCGCTGGGCCATCATGGCCGTTGACTGCATTGACGGTGCTGCCACCTTTCGCGATGAACGAGAAGTATTTCTTGGCTCCTTTGTCGTCAGCGCAGTAGGATATCCGATGGAGAGGAAACTGGTACATGATGTTGTTTGATCTTGGCTCCTGGAATAGACAGACAAAGGAGGTAAGTATGGTTTTTGGTAAAAGATGGTCCACCATTTCTAAATTCGTGTCACAATGATAGATAGACTGGAGCTTCACGCCTGTAATCCCCTGAAGGGAAAGGCAGAGGTGTACCTAATAGCACACCCATATTTCGTCGGTTGGCTGGAACGTACAAAAAAATAAAACAGTCCAATAAACGCCTTTTTTCGCCATTTCCTAGAGTAAAGTAGACTGAACGAAGTTCGCAGATCTAATAGTAGAACCAAGTAACTGACAATTGTGTATACACCAAAGAATCATAAACAACCGGTAAAAAACATCCTCATCATCTGCCTAGCCTTTTCCAAACTATGTCGGGGTCGGCTTCCAGTCTAACCGGATGCACCTGAATACCTGTATTTTACATGGAGCGACTGCCTATCTGACATCCACAACCCAGTTAGCACTGGGTAATACGATACCGCTTGGTAAGACTGGTTGTCAGACTTTTGGGCCTCTGACTACATGTAACGACTGTCATAGATCTACAAATGACAGCCGGGCCTGCGGCTTAACGTGCTTTCCGAGGCATGGAGGAAACTTAGTATGTAATGGGGGGTCACCCATCCTCAGAACAACCTTGGCAAGCGCGGCATAACCTGAATATTGATCCGAGCGGCTGTCATTATTTAGCCACGAGGTAGAACTGAGTACGAAGGTAGAGAATTTCATTAAATTCTCTACCTTCGTACTTCGTACTTCATGTACATACCAAAGAATAATTTACAACCAGTATAAAAAAACATAACATAAAAACAGCTGACTGCTAACAAACAATTACAACTCCATGCCTATGACCGCTTTGACAATAGAGAGCCAACGCTTTTCGTTCGTGACCTTGCGGGCGCGCACCGTGTCGTGAAAGCGGCGGAAACGCCCGAGTCCGCCCGAACGCACTCTGCGAATAGGGTTGCCAACGTTTTTTGCAAGAAATACAGTATATCCAGGTTGGAGAAAGAAAATCAACAGTGTACAATCAATGTAAATGTAAGTACTTTATTCTTTTAATATTTTAAAAACATATTTCTTGGTGCTTCTAGCACAACTTAGCAATGTGTCATTTTTGAAGGCTTCATAAGCTTCACTACAAGTGAAATCAAAATTAAAGTAAATGAGGAGCTCTTTTTTTATGAAATTTATATTATATATTTCTGTCGACCCGCCATTTTGCATTAATGACAGAAAAAACTTTCTGTAAATGCTGAGGTGGCAGGATAAGAAACAATTTTTGTAATACTTTTAAATTCTTCTGAAGTGTTTAGTAACAAATGTTTCTAATTTTCGGCAATACTAATTTGGATACAGTTTTTGTCATCTTCTGCGCCTTTAAATGTACCACTGATGTTAAAAATAGTATTTTTTATACTGTTTTTTGGTCCGACAGTAAAAAGTATAATGTAGTGAATTTTAAAAGTATTGTTGGGAACCCTATCTGCGAACCACCATTGATTACAGCTACAGCTGTGATTGTGCGGCTATTTTGTGTTTATCCTTTCTAATTAGTGTTTCTGCGTAATGAACTAAATGCTACCGATGTTTGCATTTAGCAGCAATTGCTTCATGATCAAGGGATTTTGTTAAATGTAAATGCTCTGTAGATATTAACACTCTTTTTATTTTCATAAGTTAATCAATATTTACATTATATACAGACTACAAAAATAATGCTAAAAAAGGGAAGACTAAAAGTAATTACCTACATATGTATTTACAATTACAAAAATAGGACACTTAGGCGTCAAAGTACTCCTCCGCATCGCTGTCATCCGGAAACGTGCTCTGTAGATTGTGAATCTTTGACAGTCGTTAGGTAGTCAGTGGCCGAAAAGTCTGACAAGCAGTCTCACCAAGGGGTAGGTATCGTATTACCCAGTGCTAACTGGGTTGTGGAGGTCAGATAGGCAGTCGCTCCATGTAAAATACTGGCACCTATTCAGCTGCGTCAAGTTAGATTGGAAGCCGACCCCAACGTAGTTGGGAAAAGCAGACGATGATGATTTTGAACGTCAGTCAGATCTCATAAATCATAGCATGTTTCATACCGCTAACTATTTAGTAAATAATGCACATTATATACTCAACACGTACATAATTCGCTATGTAACTAGCATAATGGCTTCCTGTGATCGGTCTGTTTTATACGTCTTTGAAGACGAAAGGAGGGTTATGAGTTAAATGTGTTTGTGTGTATTTTGCGTCTTATATCTTAAACGGAACAATCCGTTTTTATGAATCAGAAAAAAGTGTAAAGTAATGATTAATTAATGTGTTCTTACTTTGTAGGAGTCAATTAAACAATTAAAATGTCACTGAAAGCATTAACTTCCTACCATTGTTTTTATAAGTGATGACTCAACTAAGAAACTCATTGCTGTTGTCAACTTTTGAAACATGTTTTCACATCCAAGTTATAAATGCATTCAAATGCGTCTTTGAAACGGAGGATCTCGTAGCTAAATAACCACGGACCAACGGCTTGTCATGCTTTTGGAGGCACGGAGTAAACTCGGTATGTTATGGGTGGTCCATGGACCAACCTAGGCGTGGCTTAACCTTAAGATCGACCCCAGCTGTTGCTATTATTTAGCCACTGTCGATCTTCGAATTACAAAAACTTAATTTAAAAACTAATAAAAAGGGTGTAAAAAAGTTGGTCTTTTAGATGTCTATTACAGGCCCTTTCCCTTCGGTATCTGTACTATATATCTACATAACTGTAATAGGTACTTATGTACCTGTAGCAAAGAAATGAAATGAAATCTTTTGTCATTCAGATGCCTACAACTTAACAATTACACACACACACACACATCCGACAACGAATTAGGTAATCGGCGGCTGATAGGACTGCCACCGAATATGTAGGTAGGGAGCTGTGGTTCTATTCCCGTACCGCGGCAACCAAAGGTAATAGGCCGATCTGTGTGGCGGTGCGTGCGGCAGCCGAGTCGCTCCTCAGCAGCGCTTGCACGCAGGGCACGCCGCCCACGGCTAGAGTCTGGCTAATCTATTGACCACGGCAAGAGATATTCTTGTATCGAACCGAGAGCCACAGTTCTGCATACCCTCCCCAATTAACAAGCGTAATGCTAACGTATGTGCTCATGTATGTAAACAATGATTGCTCAAACTATACCAGCGGTTGAAAGTGAAATCAAATGTACACGCGGCACAAAAGTTTGGTATGTAGGGTAAATATGTGTTGTTATGATCTTCATAGTCGGGTAGGTATTGACTGACTTGAAGATTTTACCTGGGGGGTTCTGATAAAAGGCCATTTTAGGCCCACTGGCCCTATATTAAAAGCGGGCTAGACAACGCCAGGGCAAACTTTTTATAAACGACTTGCTTCTGCCTCCGACTTGGGTCCCGTGTAGATTCCGATTTGTTTTTTTACAATGTGCAGTATCTATTTCTCTTTCATCTGACATTTAAAAAGTTTTAGATTTTCTCTCAGTCACTTCTATTTGTTGAAAATGAATTAGGGATTTCCACCAAATACTTTTATTTTGTAAGCTACTAGAAAGCTCCTTCAAATTTTTATATTGAACAAATATTTTGGCAGTTCAGCCTAGCATAACCTAGCAACAATACGTATGTATATGCCTGACTAGAAATCACTTTAGCTAATAGTACAAAACCAAAGTGCGTGCGTGCGAATAGTACAATAGTTGCTACTATTGTAGTGTACTATTACACACAAATCTAAGAACTGTTGGGTTGAACGTAAAAGTGATAATATCTGCAACTAGGTTGTAAACTAATTGATTTCACGGTGTTGCGGAGGCTGAGGTGTCGTGGGATGAGATCTTTTTACTTTTTTTGTAGAGGTTGTATTGTCGTAGTTGTAAATTGTGTTGTCTTGTCAATTAAACTTTTTGTTTAGTAGTGAGTGACGATTTTAATTGTAACAAGAATATTTTAAATTCATAACGCAATGTATGTCTCTGAAGGATACGGTAGAGGCAGGGCTTTAAATACCGGTAAAATTTCGTAACGTTACCTTCATTTGACAGAGTTACCGTTAATATTTAAAAATCGTTAGTAGATTTAACGTTATTTTCGCAACATTTTATCGTTAATCTTTATAACCGTTTATTGTTTAATAACATTAATTTTATCGTTATTTTTAAACGGTTAAACTTGTGAGGTGGATGTAGCAGGGGCAGAGGCGATCTGCGGGCCGCCTTACGCACCGCCACGTCGGTCGTGTTGTCTCGCTCGATCAAAACGTTGCCAGATTCTTACGTGTGAGAAGTGCTGGTAGTACAGTGAGCTGATGACACAACCGTGAATGTGACCGGGATGTGGCTAAATTAACGGTAAAAGTAACGTTATTGTCTGATTTTACGTTAATGTTAATTAACGTTAAATTACTAGTAATGTTGTCCATTAACGTTATATTTTTGTAACGTTAATTAGGTATCACATAGGAATTAACGTTACGTAACGGTTATTATTTTGTTAGTTGGTAATGTTAACAAGCCCTGGGTAGAGGTGTACTTGTAAGTCCCATAATATGTGATTGAGTGTGTGTGTGTGAGAGAGTGTGTGTTAGTGTAAGCCTTCCGTCATCAACCTGATACAAATCCAGATCCTGAGGCTGCTATTATACTATACTTACTGATAGAAAACTCAGTAATACTTTAACGGCAAGGGATCGAACCCAGGGCCTCAGGCTAAGCAGCAGCGCTTGTGACCACCAGACATACACAGTAACGCTGAATGTGTGGTTCCCCAGACGAGCTCCGACATAAAGCGCCTACTGGTAATAAGGTTCAAATTCAAACTGACCTGTATCGCAACTCCATCGACGGATATGGTAATTTCGACCTTCTTACACTTGGCGCCATCTTTGGCTTCCGACTTCTTCAATTGCTGTGTGAACTGAAGCTTCTTTATCGCGTCCTTCACGACCTCAATGCCTTTGGGCTGGTCTACTTGCGTGCAGCCGAGGAACTGCAAAGGAAATAGAATAAAAATGTCAGCAGATGTTGAATTACCTACCCACTCAAACGCCAACGGGTACTACAGTACCCAGCAATAAAAACTGCTTACATGACATTATTGACAATGACATAAGTGACACTTTTGACACTGACAGTTAAACAACATTATGATTCACAAAAAGCAATAAAAAATAATAATATGGGACGTGAGTACAGCGTGCCGATAGTCGTGTCGGCCAATGGTTTAATAGCCAAAAGCTTCGAACAACATCTGAGGAGGCTCTCGCTTGGCAGCTGGATCAAGGGCTTGATTCAGAAAGCAGTTCTTCTGGACATGGAGGGTATTGTTAGGACCTTCCTCTCTCAAGAGCCCTGACCACCGGTAGCTTGGACCCTGTACCCAATGCTGGAGGGCTACTATTTTTACTGTTGCTGTTACAACAGCGTCGAAGTACCGGGAGCTCAAAATAACGAAAAATCATGGAAGATACCCCGTAAGTGACATTAGAAGTTTAGTTTAAAACCAAGAAAGCTTAAAACAGTACATATTAGTACTCAGGGGCGGATTTCCCTATAGGCCGAGTAGGCCCGGGCGTAGGGCGGCAAAATGTTGATATATCTCTACGCATGTGTGTTTGTATCCTGATTACGAACTGTTCCGGTGAACGCGTTCGCGGCGGGTGTTAAATTATTTACCGTCGAAAATGAACGAGGACAGGTTGAACGCTCTGGCTATCCTCTGCATCACAGTTGCTACGGTCTTTAGATTGTGATGATTTGATAAACAAATTCGCTGCTCAGAAAGTCAGGCAAAAGACAATTTGTAAATAACCATTCATTGTTACTCACAAATAGTAATGGTAAGAATCAGTATCTGAAATACTGATGTTGATAATTAAATCATTTACTGACTATGGTTTTTTTTCCATTATAATTTAATTTCTATAGTTTATTTAATTTTTCATGCTTCTCAGCACATAGGGGGGCGGCAATCTTGCGTAGGCCTAGGGCAGTCAACGTATCAAATCCGCCCCTGTTAATACTCATCATGTTTGTAGTAGTAGTTCATACTTTAGTACTGATTCTGGTAGTCAATAACTTCCAAGCTTTAAACTCAGCCATGTTCCGTACCAGTGCCTAGATAACACGCAGAGTTCCGACGTACACACTACGCCCCCTGCACTCGAACAGATACGGACCATCTGCATATAACACGTGCAATGATAACCGTTATCTTTTGTTTGTTGTTAGATTTGCAGGCTCTTGTGTTTATAGCCCGTCTGGGGTTCGCAAGGTGGAATTGAATTGGCTGCAAACCTCAAACAGGGTCATTTTAGATAAGGTGTTTGTGGATTTACTTTTGCGGATCTCACTGGAAAGTTTTACTTTTTAGGGTTCCGTACCTAAAGTTTAAAAATGGGACCCTATTACGGACTCCGCTGTCCGTCTGTCACCAAACGGTATCTCATACACCGTGATAGCTAGACAGTTGATATTTTCACAAATGATGTATTTCTGTTGCCGCTATAACAACAAATAATAAAAACATAAATTATTTAATAATTAAAAGGGGCTCCCATACAAGAAACATGTTTTTTTCGGTTAATGTCCGACTCGCACTTGGCCAGTTTTTTATCTTTAGCTTTGCTGTTTCTGGGCTGATTTCTTTCACAGTCTACCAAATATCCTCATGAGACCTTGATTGACATTGACGAATTCCATTACCATGTCTGAGTTTCCTAGGCCTTCGTTGGGACCTCTAGTTGACCACATCTAAAGGCACGGTCTAAAGCCAAAAACACAACTTTTTTCTGCAGGTCGTGCATCACGGGTAACTTTCTATCAGCGCCCTTACAGCTACGATATCAAATTGCTTCCACTTATTAGCTGTTCATCATTCAGCTGAAAGTCTTCTTCCAATTGTGTCCTCCCGCATCCAACTGATTCTTTTACTTTCAAAAGGACCCGAAAATTCGACATGAGGGTCGCGTGCAATCACCCACCAACATCAACATTTTGTGACATCCACCAATTCCCTCTTATGATGAGGAGGCCTGTGTCTCAGCTATGGGAACGCTAAAGAGGGGTTATGCTATACTGCTCATATGAAACCAGTACATACCTTAACAAGGTAGGCGACATGGCCCTTCACGAGGGCATCCGGCGCGTGTATCCACGTCCTGCCGTTGGGCGCGCCGTTCTGCTTGCCCTTGCCCTGCCAGAACAGCAGGGTAGACATCCTGGAACAAAAGAGAGAAACAAATGAGATACGGTACATAATATAGTAGTCAGTCATGGCGACCAATCTCAGCGGGGACTGGTCATCGACGCAGAAAATATTATAAAGGGTGTAAACAGTCTCTTAACGAAGCCGAAAAGTTTGAAAATACTGAATAAACAGCTTAACGTGTCTTAGGGACATAACGATAATTAAGATTTACGACAGTTATTTCAAGCTGTGCAAAAAAACAAGACGACAGTCCACTTGAAAATGAATCCCGCCGCCTATCAGCAATACCAACAGGTTTGGTGCCACATGGTCTGTCCAAGTAAACACAGTTTAGAGGACATCGTGACGACAAAAAAAAAGCAGCATTTCCATACAAATTATGACTGTGTAGGCACTTCTGAATGAAACAGCTGTTTTATTTAAAACTAGCTGTTGCCCGCGACCTTAGTTCGCCTGAAAATATTATTAAAAAATCCGCATTATTATAGGCACCTGATATTTGAATCGAATTTTGACAGACAGACAAAAATTGTAAAAAATGTTGTTTTGGTATATGCACCGTGTATACACCCATATGCACTTAGTAAAAAACGGTTATTTTAATATTACAAACAGACACTCCAATTTTATTTATCTGAATAGATGTATAGGTAGATGTTGTATAGAAATAGATGTATAGATAGATATTATTCGAAATATTTCAACTTTGAGAGGCTTACGTCTATGTGCTGAATCTTAGATCAAAGTTTGAGACACAGTGTCCTTTACACCATGTAGTCGGTGTTTGTAAGAAGACGTGTACACACATAATGCTTTAATGAGGAAGTAAGCACGGCTTTCATGGCAGATGCCTTCATATTTTAATTTTGATTATTAAAAGTGGTTTTGGAATCACATTAAATTCTGGTACACGGCGAGGAATAAGTAGGAATTATTTATAGCAATATTATAACAACACAAGAGTTTAAACGAGTTATTGATCACATACATAAAATATTATGATAAGTAAATCTTTTATGTGTTCTCTCGATCGTAATTAACTAGCTATTTTTCTATAAATCAATAAGAAACATACCAGTAAACATAATTGTTTTATACATAACAAATAATTACAGGCTTATTGTAAAAGTGTTTATTAAAATAAAAAACACCAAGCTATATAGCTTTTGCCCGTGGCTTGGTTTCGCACTCCAGTAGCGCGCCACAGTTAAACCTTGTTTGAACTGTCAAGTGTCAAAAGTGTCACTTATGTCATTGTCAATAATGCCATGTAAGCGTTTTTTTATTGCTGGGTACCGTAGTACCCGCTGGCGTTTGAGTAGGGAGTTTAGAAATCACGGGTATTTAATACTGGGATAAAAAATATCCTCACCAGGGTCATAGTATATCCGTATGCCACATCCGAATCCGTTTCGCTGTTAGACAGATTTCAGATGAGTTATTTTTGCGCTTTTGTTTATCATCATCATCGGCCTAGCCTTTTCCCAACTATGTTGGGGTCGGCTTCCAGTCTAACCGGATGCAGCTGAATACCAGTATTTTACATGGAGCGACTGCCTATCTGACCTCCACAACCCAGTTAGTACTGGGTAATACGATACCCCTTTGTAAGACTGGTTGTCAGACTTTTTGGGCCACTGACTACCTATCGACTATCAAAGATCTTCAAATGACAGCCGGGACCAACGGCTTAACGTGCTTTCCGAGGCACGGAGGAAACTCGGTATGTAATTGGCGGTCACCTATCCACAGACGAACCTAGGCAACCACGGCTTAACCTAAAGATCGACCCGAGCGGCTGTTATTATTTAGCCGCGATTTTTGTTTTTGTTTGAGATGAATATTAATAAAGACATGTTTGACGACACTGATTCGCAATTTCAATGCAAAGTCGATTCTATCAATAAATTCTATTGTTCTAAGCCGCACACGTTTAAGCCATAACTTAGGCTAAGTATGCAATCAATTGTGTTCTAATGTACATTCGTCAGTGCGTCAAGTTACCACAAACATTATTTTAAGCTATCCGGGTAAATAACTAAACTTATACAGGGTGTAAACAGACTCTTCGCGAAGCCGTCAATCAAGCACGAGAACATCAAACTAAGTAACGTTACGCAAAAATTATTGCTGGGAAACGACTTTTAGGGTGAAAAATCAAGTTTTCAAGAACTCAATGTAACGCATGCAAAACATTGTGCTGATTGATGAATTGAATACGGGGGCCGTGAAGGTGTCTTAAGTACAACAAATACATTAAAAAAGGTATTAAAAAAAAAGTTGTGAAAAAGTTAGAACTTTGACCCCCAATATCTCCGTAACTAAAGGTATGGAACAAAAAAAATATCGCAATGATGGGGAGAACAAGTGCCTTTCGGCTTCGTAAAGAGTCTTTTTACACCCTTTATTGTCATTTACGGGATATCGTATCTTCCCTGATAGTTATTTATTTTGAGCTCCCGAGAAGAAGTCTCCGTTAGAAGCAGACAAATCTGTCTACCTTCTTTCTTTGCTCAAAAAACTTTTTAAATGACACTATATGACATCTTATTGTTTTTCTTTTATTTTATTAATTCTTAATTTTTGTGACTTTTTACGACTAATTTATTTGACTGACTTATCAATGTTTATTACTGTCTATTATGTACTTGGATTGAAGTGCCTTTAGTAATTTTTAGTAAGTTTTTATCAAGTATTTTTTTTTTAATTTTATAAATTTGTACGCCTCACGGGTAAAACATGTACGTATGAAATATGTATTAATAGAGGTGCCGATTCCCTTGTTTAAAAACTAAACCAAATTTAAGTTCAGTGCATCTTTTTCTTTCTATTTCATTAAGAAAAGGACAGAAGATAAATTTTAGTTTAGTCCTGTCAAATTAACCAGCGCCTGACACAAGTTTAGACGTGATTAAAAAGTTGACTACTAAAATTACATCAAATTACGTCAGCTGCTGACTGATTTGACAGGACTAAACTAATATTCATCTTCTGTCCTTTCCATAATGAATAGAAAGAAAAAGATGCACTCAACTTAAATTTAGTTAAGTTTGTGAACAAGGGAATCGGCACCATTATGTCTTCCTGCATGCTTCATTTGCATGTATACGCATAGGTATTTTTACAAATAAAATGATCTTTATCTTTGCATAAACACGCATGAGGATGGAAAATAAATATGTTTTCTTGTTTTTTATAACACACGTTTTATAGATAATTATTTACTTAGTATTATTGTTATAAGATCACATGGATATAATACGATGGAATATTATATATGTATGATAATTGCTATAATGATTTCTACGATTGTAGGAATTAGATAAATATTTATGTACAATGATGCACATGGTATGTGCATAATATAGATAATTTATAAGGAAATTGTGAATTGTAGTGATTTATGGCAATCGCTGGATGCGAGTCGCACGGGACTGGTCAATGTGGCGACACTTGGGGGAGGCCTATGTCCGTCTTTCGGCTGAAATGATGATGGCAATTTTATCAAACCCAAACTCAAACGCATTTATTTCAATTAGACCATTACAGGCACTTTTGAATGTCAGAAAAACAAAGAAGGCTAAGCTACAGTCTCAGACACAAGTGGAAGAATGGGCAAGAAACTCCATGGACACTCTTTTCAATCAAAATATTGTTACAAAATCTTGGTTACATCATTCATGTTGAGATTATACATATATGTGAGAACGATGTAGAAATACGTGCACGTTAAGAGCGTCTAGAATAAAAGATTATATCAACAATTAAAAAACGAAGTAAGTAGTTTAAATAAACCGTGGCAGTCTAGAGATGCCCAGTCCCAACTGACAGCGCCCGTTCACGAACATGACGCATGGATCAAATTATGTATTATTGGTCTAGTGACAGTCGCCAGGTATAATTATCACTTGCCTCGGTGAAGGAAAACATCGTGAGGTAACCAGGAGATATTTCTCGACGGCATGTAAAGCCAGATAGGCATTTACCAAAAAAGAAGAATGGAAGAATAGCGAGCAGTAGCTCCATGTTTAAATACTGCTATTCAGCTGCATCCGGTTAGACAGGAAGCCGACCCCAAAAAAGTTAGGAAAAGACTAGTGGTCGCAAACGCGACTGCTGAGCATGACCTGGGTTCGATTCCCGAGTCAGGCAAAGTGTTTATTGGGTTTTTTCCATCAGGAATTTCTCATGAGCAGCCACGAAGCCTGGATTTGTGCTAGTGGGAACAGGCTCGCCCCTATTACATGGGACTTAAACAGAACTGGCGAAATGTGGGTGCACTAATATGGATACCAGTACTAATGAGTACCTTTGCCTAACCCTTCGCGGATTACAGGCGTGATGTTATGTTATTTGAAAATGACTACTGCCTGCAACACGTACTGTCCAAAAGAGCGAAAGAAAAACCTCAAATAAGCTCACAAATAATCATTTGTCAGTGCTAATTATAATGATACAGCAACCATCACGGTTAGACCTTGGCGTGCCTGATAGAGTGATAGCCGACATAAACATCAATTAATATATTATATTATACGAACACAATCGTGTGTTGGTAACACGAACACTATTATTATTAATAAGATGTGAATTATATAAAGAACTAGCGGACTTCACGCTGCTTCACCCGCGTAGTTCCCGTTCCCGTGAGAGTACGGGGATAAAATATAGCCTATGTTACTCGCTGATAATGTAGCTATCCATTGCTGACAGAATTTTTCAAATCGGTCCAGTAGTTTTTAAGTTTATTCGTTACATACAAAAATACAAATCTTTCCTCTTTATAATATTATTATAGATATAGTCTAGCCAGACCAGTTTCGCCCGATGACGGATTTTCACACAAACTTTCAACCCCTATTTCGACCGCTTCGGGGTTGAATTTTCCAAAACCCTTTTTTAGTGGATGCCAACGTTATAATAGCTATCTGTAAGCCAAATTTTAGCCCAATCCGTCCAGTAGTTTGACCTGTGTGTCATCATTTTCTATGCCTAAAGTATCTGGTACACAAATTTCAAACACTGTTTTCTTGGTCATCCCCCCATCCATAAAGGGTGTAAAAAGACTATTAACGAAGCCGAAAGTCACTTGTTCTCCCCGTCATTGCGATCATTTTTTTGTTCAAGACATTCCCGGGAACCTTCTACTTACGGAGATATTGTAGGTCAAAGTTCCAACTTTTTCACAAGTTTTTTTTTTAAATACATGTTTTTAATGTATTTTTTTTACTTAAGACACCTTCACGTCCCCCGTACTATTCAATCCATCCATCAGCACAATGTTTTGAATGCGTTACATTGAGTCCTACCGTGAAACGTGATTTTTCACCACAAAAAAATAAGTCTTTTCCCAGCAATAATTTTTGCGTAAAGTTACTTAGTTTGATGTACAGAATGCTTGGTTAACGGCTTCGTGAAGAGTCTGTTTATACCCTGTATTTACAATCAGTGTTCATCATCGTCATTAGCCTTCTCCCAACTATGATGGGATCAGCTTCCATTCTGGTTTATTACCACTAGTTCTGCTGTACAGTTCTATGATAGAACTAATAGGAATATTCCACTAGTCCTACGATTTCAGGTGCTACCAAATCGTTGGTAGTGGGACTAAAAGTTCCCATTTTTGAAGTTATACCTCTTTTGGCGCGTTAGGGAAAAATGATGAGAGTAAATTTTTACGATGCGCGCGCACACAACAACATACACCCTGAAGTTAGCTAGTCAACATTTTAGTTTTATACGCCAAAGAAGATATACACTTTTTTTCTATCGGTTCTGTTCCACAATTCTACTTTAAAACTAATTTATCGGATTCAGCTGAATACTAGTATTTAAATGCAGCGACTAGGTAATACGATACCCCTTGATAAGACTGGTTGTCAGACTTTCGGGCCACTGACCACTTAATGACTTTCAAAGATCTAAAATTGTCAGCCGAGACCAACAGGTTAACGTGCTTACAGAGGCATGGAGGAAACTCGGTATGTAATGGGTGGTCACCCATCCACGGACTAACCTATGAAGCGCAGCTTAACCTTTTTTTTATTTTTTTTTTCGGATGGAAAATCATCAAATGATTTCTCCCACTCTGGGCAGAGCGGAAGGGAGTGTCAGACTTGTACTGACTTAAACCCATCCATGTTCCTTCCTTGCCCTTTGTGTTCCAGGGCCGCGGTAAGTCTTTCGAACAGTCCCGCAGCCCTGGCGCAGGTTGACCTGAAGATTGATCCGAGCGGCTGTTATTACTTAGCTACGACTACGAGCTCCTCTTTCTTCTTTGATTTGGTTGGATTTGATTCTTCCTCTCATATCCTTAATTAATCTTGTTCATCATTTCCGTGAACGTTTTAGGCATCATCATATTATGCCTAGCCTTTTCCCAACTATGTTGGGGTCGGCTTCCAGTCTAATCGGATGCAGCTGAATAAATACCAGTATATTACATGGAGCGACTGCCTATCTGACCTCCACAACCCAGTTAATACTGGGTTATACGATACCTCTTGGTAAGACTGCTTGTCAGACTTTTTGGGCCACTGACTACCTGTAACGACTGCCAAAGATGTGCAAATGACAGCCGGGACCAACGGCTTAACGTGCTTTCCGAGGCACGGAGGAAACTCGGTATGTAATGGGTGATCACCCATCAACAGACCAACCTAGGCAAGCACGGCTTAACCTGAAGATTGATCCGAGCGGCTGTTAGGTATTATTTAGCCACGAACTCCTCTTTCTTCTTTGATTTGATTTGATTCTTCCACACATATCCTTATTTTATCTTGTTCGTCATTTCCGTGAACGTTTTAGTATCGTATCTAAAATCAACCGGCGACTTCCTTTAAATAAATCTTTATCCGTATTAGAATGATAGTGTTGACTGTTGCCCAATCAGTTCTCAGTACCGGATGCTGACGAAACCATCGACTACAGAGGAAGCTTACGTCACTTAGTGTGAAATGTTGGTACCTACTGCGTGATCCTAATTGGACCGTTGTCATACTTCAATTATTATTAAACTGTTCTTGTAAATACAATGAAGGTATCAAGCTATAACGTCGAGGTATACTTTTTAATGTAATTCATATATGATGTCATTAGAATTTTAACAGCCATAGTCACATATACGTGACAAGCAAGCGCGTGCCCTGTACGCCAAACGCCACAAATATGTGACAAAATGGAAGGTGAAATTGTGGCTTAGCACGCGCATGCGTTTTGCTCTGGCGGTCAAAAGGTTAGAAAAGAGTATTCTAGATTATTCTATCTGGGCGATTATCCAATATCCATACTAATATTACAAATACGAAAGTAACTCTGTTTGTATGTTTGTTTGTTATCTTTGTATGACTAAACGGCTGATTGGATCGTAATGTTTGGCAAGGAGAAAGATTTTAAGCTTGGGAAAGACATAGGCTATATTTTTTTGATTGGCTCGCCCTTTATAACTTCGTCTTCTTAGGGTGCGTTCCCACTATGTCATGTCGGAACGTCACGACATTGTGGGAACGCGCCCTTAGTCATTCGCTCTTGGCAGAGTAGTCGTGGGAATGGGGGGTCACCCACAACTGCGGTCGCTGTCTTCTCGATCCTTTACCACTGGTCTCTAGTGGCTGCATGGCGAGCACTGCCACAGGGATCTTGGTAACAGATTTGATGGAGGATGTCCATCGGGTTGGTGATCGATCACGTCGCCATGTGCCGTCAACTCTACCCTGGATCGCCAAACGTTGCGGAGAACGTGGCTTAGTTACATAACTGGAGAAATGATAAAGCCGCGTATAACTAGGGGCCAGCCTATTGTCACTCACTCTCAATAACAATTTGCCCGTTCAGCAGACGAACTCAACGACCCACGTTCAGCAGTCGGGCTTGCCACCATTAAACCCGTTGGTTTAATGTGATGGTGGTTTTAGGCGAATTCAAAATATTTGATTTAAACCAATTAATGTTGTCAACGAACTTGACCTAATTAATTAAGTAATCGAACATCATTAAGTAAGGTGATTGCAAAAAAAACATACGAACGTAATGTCGAAACGTTTTTATAATAATATTTTGTTGAACGATAAAAAGGTTAACATGAATGACATTGATAATTTCCATACACTAGTTTTTTTTTAAGGAAATGCTGCTAAAATCACTGTTATACCATATGAATTTATATTCAGGAAAAATTTAGTATATTCACTGTAAATTTTTATAATTGAATGAATTGCTTTTGCTACACATACGAGTACATGTACAGACGCCAGCACATCAAGCTACTACAATCTTTCAAATTTCTTTAATACATAGATTTTCAACTTTATCTCTGAAGCATTATGTTCAAGGTTGGTTGGGAAAATCTGACAGTTTCGGGTAGGCTGACCTTCTGGCGTCTGTACATCACATCATGCCTCTAATCCCCGAAGGGTAAGGCAGAGGTGTACCTAATAGTACGCATTTGCAGATAGCAAAAGTATCTAATTAAGAGCATAACTAGAGGTAAGTCCCCTGGGCATGTCGGGCTCAGCATTGAGCACTATTCAATTTCTGGCTTAGGTATTCTTATTTGCCAGAGGAGCTGATGAGGGCGGTCGTCGTATCGACAGTCAAGAACAAAACAGGTGACATCTTTGAAAAAATAACTACAGGCCGTTCTCATTAGCTACATCACCGTGAAGGTGTTTGACAGCATGTTTAATTGTCACTTAATCAAGGTCAACAACCAGTTTGGTTACAGGTCCAAGCTGTCCACTGAGAGTGCAATACTGAGTTTAGAGCATGCTGTCAAGTAATACACAGACCGTTATACTGCTGTATCCGCCAGTTTCCTTGATTTGTCCAAGGCTTTTGACCTGGTTTCGCACGAAGTGCTGCGGCAAAAGCTACGTGCCCATAGAATTGCACCTGAAATAATTACCATTTTCCAGCACTGGTACGGTAAGCAGGTCATCATCGTGAAATGGGCGGGAGTTCTGTCGGACTCGTACAGATTGGAGTGCGGCGTGAGTCAGGGTGACCTGAGCTCACCCACGCTCTTCCTAATTGATTATGAGAGAAGAATATTTGTAAATATATATCTAAAGTTTACACTATGTTCATATATGAAATGAAATAAACTTTTATGAAGTTATTTGTACTTGAAAGTATAAAATGGAATTAATGACAGGACCTTACACGATAGTGGCACTATCTGATGAGCTTAAAAACGATAGCCCCCACTCAATCGTCGGTTACTAATGGTTGAATTTGAATAAGCTTTGAATTTGAAAAGAGAACATTTGAAAAAAGTAACCACCATGTTTTTTTTTTTCAACAACATTATTTCAATGTGTAAACATGGCAGCAGACGACGCGTCACATTTGTGAGGTCAGTTAAAAACCTTGACTTGTAGGACATTTCAATATATTAAAGCGAATTTAAGTTTATATTGGTATCACGTATTATTGAAATGTCCGGTTCCGTTACTTCTTTATTTATAAGCAAAATTGTTTGCTTTGGAATTTACAACTTATTATTTAAAATATTCTATGAGGAGCTCGTGGCTAAATATTAACAGCCGCTCGGGTCGATCTTTAGGTTAAGCCGTGCTTGCCTAGGTTGGTCTGTGGATGGGTGATCACCCATTACATACCGAGTTTCCTCCGTGCCTCGGAAAGAACGTTAAGCCGTTGGTCCCGGCTGTCATTTGTAGATCTTTGACAGTCGTTACAGGTAGTCAGTGGTCTGAAAGTCTGACAACCAGTCTTACCAAGGGGTATCGTATTACCCAGTACTAACTAGGTTGTGGAGGTCAGATAGGCAGTCGGTCCATGTAAAATACTGGTATTCTAGGCTAGGCAGATGGTGATTATTTTGTTCTAGTCAATTTTTGAGAATTACGTATGTACATACGTACCGTGAATTTGAAATCCGTGAATTTCAAAATGATATTATGCAGTCTTTGTATGTGCCTAACCCACTTGGGACTAAGCTTGATTATATTCACCTAACACAATACTGTGACGCAATCATTTCCGTGTGTCCTACCAACTAATCGGGGTTGCCAGCTAAAATTACATTTAATTATCACGACGGCAACACTGCGAATAAAAAGATTTTAAGATAATAACAAAATGGCGGATAACATGACCAATTAACGAATCATTTCGTGTAACTTCTAATTAGAGTTAATCATTTTAGTGTTGCAAAATTAATTATCTAGGTTGGCTCGAGTTTTAAGAACGTAGCGAGGTGACCAGAGATCTATTATCTTCTCTGAGTAACTAAGTAAATATAAAATGAATCGTTCAAGTTAGCGGCTTAGTTTTTTTTGGCGCGAATGACATCGTTGAAAGGACGCTGTTGGTTAACATGTTAAAATCTATACAAATAAAATAAATTTGAAGTGTCTGTTTGTAATTTAAAATAACAGCTTTTTACTGAATGCATTATGAAAGTATAAGTATACGGTATAGGTACTTTTAACAAAAAAAATAAATGAACACCCTTGAAAGTGTTAAAAAAATTCGATTTTAATAGGGAATAATTTAATATTTCTATAATAATTTCACGCGGACGAAGATAACTGGCAGCTAGTCGAAAAATAAAATGGCCGCCTTACTTCCGAAATGTCAGAAAGTCAGAAAAATGTTTAACTATTCTTGGTTAACACCAAGAATAGTTAAACATTTTTCTGACTTTTTATTAATACTATTGATAGGTTTTGTAAACTATAAATGGTGTAAAAAGACTCTTGACGAAGCCGAACGGCACTTGTTCTCCCCGTCATTGCGATCATTTTTTTGTTCTAGACCATACCTGGAAATCTCTAGTTACGGAGATATTGGGGGTCAAAGTTCCAACTTTTTCACAAGTTTTTTTTTTTAAATATATGTTTTTTTAGTGTTTTTTTTACTTAAGACACCTTCACGACCCCCGTACTATTCAATCAATCCAAAAGCACAATGTTTTGAATGCATTACATTGAGTCCTACCGTAAAACATGATTTTTCACCCCAAAAAAATTAGTCGTTTCCCAGCAATAATTTACTTTGTTTGATGTACAGAATGCTTGGTTGACGGCTTCGTGAAAAGTCCGTTTACACCCTGTATAGACAATTTTATGAGGTCGGAAAACGCTTTTCTAATAATACAGGGTGCTTATACATACTCGTAACTGGAAAATGTCGTGAGGAAGGTTTTAAGTATAAATATGGATGGGTTTAAGAGTAGGGGAAGACCAAAGAAACGATGGATGGACTGTGTGAAGGATGATATGGCTTTCTAGCCATATCATCCTTCACACAGTCCATCCATCATGTCATCTTCTCCTTTCTAGGAGGTTACTGCTGAGATGAGGAATAATAGAAAATGAAAGAAGAAGACATGCTGCGCCGACCCCAAATAAATTAGGATAAGGGTGGAAAATGATGGTGAATGCTTGTTATACGTAATTGCATGTTTTATTTCTTACTCAATAGCTTAAATCGCGTAAAAACTTTTTGTGACATTAGATAGATCTTCTTCTATACTAATATGTATTATAAAAAGAAAAGATTTGTATTTTTGTATGTAACGAATAAACTTAAAAACTACTGGACCGATTTGAAAAATTCTTACAGCAATGGATAGCTACGTTATCAGCGAGTAACATACGCTATATTTTATCCCCGTACTCCCACAGGAACGGGAATTGCGCGGGTGAAACCGCGTGACGTCCGCTAGTAATTTATACTTGTGTCAAAATATTAAGAAAGAAATTTGCCTGACACCTTGTGTTTATAAGCGTAACGGCCATCTTTCTGTGAGAGGGTGTGAGCCATAATCCATCACGTGGGCCCAATGCACCTTGTATTAATTGCAAGAACCCCGAAACACAAACTTCCAAACCATTACCGATATAAACTCAGTTCATCTGTTCTCACTTGAAGGAGTCAGTTTTACCGAGACACATGCAAACTGAACTAAACCCTAATACGCTCAAAATAGATCACTAACTCTTTTGTAGACCAGACACTAGTCTAAAACTCACAAATCTCATGCAATTTTCATTCTTATGTAAAGGAGGCTAAAGTTGGATCGTGTTTAAGAATATTTGTCATTGTTTCTTTAAAACGCTCAATGTAAAACCAACTGTAGAAGCTAAAAATATGGTCTAAATTCAATTGATGATGCCATGGTAGTTGTTACGTTATAGCAATGCGGATGGCGTCGAAGTTCCGTACTTAGTACCGACTGATACGGCGCTCACTCACACATGCGCATTACGCCGTTCATTCACACTTGTCAAGCGTAGTGATGGGATGTGCTCGATATTTGACGACGATAGTTTTGTGTTTTGGATAAGTATTTACGGTTTTTTTAGTACGTAATCTTAGAACCCATCAATACTGTTTTTGAAGAGATAATGTAGATATTCCGTTGATTGTTACTTTTTTATTGATCATTTTTTTAAATTAAATTTCTAGGTAAAAAAAAATATTCTTAGTCAAGAGGTTTGATACATCAAGATGGTCTACGGCTATAGACCAATATTGTAAAATAAAAATCTGTTTACCTTGACACAATTTCGGGCTAAACCTATAATATGATATGATATGAAACTTAAATAAAAGCACGCGTGTATCACGTGAAAAGGTAGGCAGTGATCACAAACTTCTACTCAGTAATTTTAATCATGTACGGTCGAACAAGCTATCCTAGGACACTGACAATATTGTTTGCAATTTTATTTTATAAAGCATATGTCATTAGACTCAGTCTCATAATGACAAAAGCTTTATATGGATTGTGAATATTTTCGCGTGTATACCAAATAACTTGTTCGACTGTACACGTATATTCAAATGTATTAATTTATAAAGGTCAAAACATTAAAAGTTGCTTCAAATCTAGCGTCCGTTTTTAAATAAATCTACACAGATTGAATTAATGTTGACCTTTAAATTCTAGATATTTCTTAAACTTTATTACTCATCTTATGTAAACGTTCAACGACCTTTTGTGTTATTGTATTGTATGTATTTATATACAAAACTCAGAATTCTTTCTGAAGAATAATCTTTGTAACTTTATCGTTTTTATAGCTTTTTTTTACACCTTAATGTTGATATGATTTAGTTTTGTAACTGTATTTTGTTTTAAATTTATGTGGCTTTGCTAAACTTTGGTCGGGTCATCAACTTTTTGTTTTTAAATTAATTTAATATATTTCTACAATTATTACTAAATCTTGTATATTTATAAAACCTAGCGACCCGAGCAAATTTTAACTATAAAAGTAAACTAAATAAATGAAATGTGAGGATTGGGGCAGGGTAGCTACTTCCATGGAAAAAAATACATGATTATGTGTGTATTTAAGTAGAAAACTTAATATCCTAAAGATCCCACAAAAACTGATAAAATGCAGTTAATTTTAAATGCAATACAATCAATGCTAAATAATTACCAAGAATGGAAAATAAAAAAAAATATTGGCCATCACAATCTCCCGAACATTCAATCAAAATAGATAATAACTATCATAAAAATAATGGGTGTAATTAACTTTGTTTTATTGAGCGACGAGCACACTACAAAGAATGTCCACAATATGTAAAAAAAATGTTAACATCTTCTAATTAATCATCTTTTTAGAACAATAGCAATTACAGGTTTTTAGATGACGTAGGGGTAAAATTGTGCCTTATAGAAAAATAAGAATGTTTTTTCTGTTATCTATATCTATACTAATATTATAAAGAGGAAATATTTGTATTTTTGTATGTAACGAATAAAGTTAAAAACTACTAGACCGATTTGAAAAATTCTTTCAGCAATGGATAGGATATATTTTATCCTCGTACTCCTACGGGAACGGGAACTACGCGAGTGAAACCACGTGACGTCCGCTAGTTATAAATAAAACAGGTATATTCGGGTTAGGAGTACGACCTAGAATATCCAAAATTCACACGAGCAAAAACTAATACCTAAAGTATAAAAAGTAAATCTAATGAAATAAGCAGTACCTTTGTGCTCTTCTATGATAATGTAATTGTCCTGTTAAGTATTTTGCGTGTACATAAATAAATTAAATAAAATATAAATCAATAAATAAAAATAGATTGCCCATAAGATAATTCATACAGGAACGGCGTACTTAATCCCTAATATCATATACGACATAAATACTAATATGAAAACAAACTGAGGTGCAGAAAAAATATTGTATTAATACCTCGAAAATCAGTAGAAGAGAAAGAAATCTCAGATGTGGGTACATAGATAGCTCAGACCTTAAGTACGGATGCGACTTCTCCCTACAGATAATGGCCCACCTTCCATCTTCCACCGCATGCCCTATCATCTACCTGCGTACCTGATAATCTGCTTACGGCATCAGTGAGCGGAGTTTGGGTGGCTGAGTTTTGGCTAACATAACATTTGAACATTTTTGTCATCGATAAGCTAAGACGGCTAAGAAGAAGAGCTATAAAAGAAAGTATTTTTTTACCGATAACAGATTCATAAACCAAAAACAAAATTACCATGGTACCGACCGAGGTCAAATCCGACATTAACCGATTCGAATTCCATCTCAAGTTACTCCCTACAATCTATAAGGCACATCACTATAACTTGCATAACACATACGCACACAACCGCCGGACGCTGAGTAGACTAGGTTATTGCAAACTATCCTGTACCAAAGGAATACTGGAGATAAGCAGTTTTTTAAAGATACATTTAGGTTTTACATACATGAAAAAGGTAAATGGAGCCTTGGTAACAAAAATGACACTACGAATAAAAAAAAAAATATTGCCGTGCAATGGCTGTATGGATTTTGATAACTTCGCCTTAAAAAAAAAAACAAAATAAGATACGTAGTTGCCAATATTTTGACAGTTTTGTCAAGTACTGTAATTTTTGCTTAAAAGTGAGGCTTTTTAGCTTTGATCTCTGGGATGATTGCATGAACCGTAGACTGAATATGGAGAACAACAAAAGTTTAATGACAGTACTTTTTTTAGCTGCCATCTCACTCACAGCGGAACAATGACCTTTTGGCATTGTTGATAAGCATTTTTGTGAAATTGTTTTACAAAATTGTATTAAAAAAACAAGATGGCGGAGTAAGTACGATTTTAGGAACGCGGCAAAAGATTCATGAATACAGCTATACTGTACAACCACTTGACAGATTTCAGCTTTGTCTTTCGTATTTTATTTTATTTATTCGGGAAAATAAACAGTTATACATTAAAATCTTATACTAAGTTATAAATATACAAGGTTTATAAATGTATAACCTACGACATTTTCCACAGCATATTAAAAGTTATATCTAACAGTGCGCTATTCTAAGATTATAAAGCAGAAAAGTAGTTAAAAGTGAACTTAAACATAGACAGGCATAAATTGTATTGCAGATGAAAGGCGGTGATAACCACCTACTATCAAATGGACTGTCTGGTTATTCGCCACCCATTATAATAGGTACAAGACTTGCCTACTTCTTTAAGAAAAGATTAACACTGCTCTATGACCTTAGACCACCCATCTGTATACAATCAAATAAATGTTGACGTAAAGCTTGTAAATACTAAGACTTCGGAAAAATTAAGATTTATAATATGTTAATAAGTCAAGAGTTTCACTGTGTTCATGTTAGTTTGTACGTTTTTTGTTGTATTTATTATTTTTAAAGTAAAATATGTCTATACTACATCTAATTTTATCCTAACACAGTGTATGTTGATATATTTTCAATTTGTTCTGTTCACCTAATAAGGAAAAACGTTGCAACTAAGATACTGAACGCAACACGGGATATCGCTACACGCTCGGAGCGAAGCAATTACTTTGAAGGAAGCCATGACACATTGCATCTGACATCACAGGCAGTCTAGGCATCTAGGTATCCTAGAATGGTAAGGTCAAAAGTAATGTAAAATATTGACGGTCAGACTTCAATTGGACACACTGAATAGGCTAGTCAACTGAATGACAACTAATGATGATGATAGATGTTTTGGCGCGCTCGCTGTTCAAAAAGACATTGTTCTAATTTCAAAGAGTGTCAAAATATTATGGTTTGTACAACTTTTGAAGAAATTATTACATAGCAAAACCGTATGAACTAGATGAATTCTATCATTTGTTTCTTGATCAAGTATAGATCTATTTTGGTATCATCTGAGGTAGCATGTGACCTAACAAGGCTGGAGTGGAACTCAGTGCCAGTGTTTATAGAATTAGGTATGTCTGAAAATACTCAAATACCCTTGTACAGCACTCACAGAGAAGTCTGTATCCCAGATTCCCAACAGTGGAAATGTTATGAGCTGATTATGTAGGAAGCTGATTTGAATATTGTAAAGAACCGATAGTCACCCATATTTATAGGTTCGTCGACATTCAAACTCTTTGGCGAAACAGAAGTTTTTTAAACAAGACGCAAGCAAACAGGTTTTATAATATAAAACACTTTTGTCTATTCTAGCCAGCGTAAAACATCGATTGTTTTTGTTCATATGAGGATAAATATTTTGAGTTCGTAAATTATTCGGGGAATATTGTTAAAGAAATATAAGGAAATAATCAAGGACGACCCCCAATAGAGGGACCCGGACAGTGTAGTAGTCATCTATTAGCGGTTACAAATGTAATTAATTAGAGACAAAAAATAAACGACGCGTTGTCTTAGCAAATTTAATGTCAAAATAAATTATGATAAGGTTCTAATTCGGAGACCGATTTATTAACTAAAACAGATTACACATCACTTAAAACACGATTGCATGAACGGAACACCCTTCTGTTATTCAAATTCCAAATTAGAATAAACGATTTGCGCGCGAAACCACTCACTTTGACAGTTATTCCATTCCATGTTCGACATACATTGCTTCATATAATTATGTACAAGTCGTTTAACAGTATTTGTACTAAAACTGTATTGTATAAGAAATAATACGAGTTGTCTGACTAAAATGGTCTAAAGGTGTGTTGACATAGTGACCAAGGATTTAAATATTCATGGGACGGTTTAGGATTGTGAGATAAACCAATGCAAGCTGTGTTCCGTCGCTAGAGTTGTAGAGGTTGCGACATGGCTGTATGGATTTTGATACCTTTGCCTATAGACAAATAAAAACTGGCCAAGTGCGAGTCAGACTAGGACATGAATGGTTTCAAGTTCCAACTTCCGTACCAAAAACCGAAAAAAAACACGTTTCTTGTATGGGAGCCCACTTTAATTATCAAATAATTTTTATTTTTGTTGTTATAGCGGCAACAGAAATACATCATCTGTGAATATATCAACTGTCTAACTATCACGGTTCATGAGATACAGCTTGGTGACAGACGGACGGACAGCGGAGTCTTAGTAATAGGGTCCCGTTTTACCCTTTGGGTACAGAACCTTAAAAATAGGAGTCTTAGAACGGTCAATATTTTGACAATTCTGTCCAAAGTGCTGTCAAATTTGATAGGTCTGTCAAGTGTTGTAATTTTTCCGTTTAATGTTGCTGTTTTCCAGTTGGAAGGATATGTGTGCCGATGTAATTAGAGGCAATTGGAACATTCGCTTTGTTCCTGGGATGTAAACATAAAAATTGTTGAGATGCATTCCAATTAAAATCAGCACATGATTTTCCGTAACGAAACTATGTCAGTATTCCATTCATTATTCATTATAATAAAAATACGTTGCAAAACATAGTTTTTAATTAGGTAGATTCTAGCTTTACTTAAGAAATTGCAGATAGCCTTTTATAATTAGAATTCCGCATATTTGAATATAACGGCTTTTTTTATAAATATTATACTTAGTAGGTACGTAATCTGAAATATACATTATGTTTGCATTCAATGTAAGTACAGACGCCAGCACATCAAGTTACTAAAATCTGTCAAATGTCTTTAAAGGATTTCCACCTTTATCGCTAAAGCATTAGGTTCAAGGTTGATTGGGACAATTTGACAGTTTCGGATAACTTGATGTGCTTTTTTTTTTTACGGATGGGAAATCATCAAATGACTTCTCCCGCTCTGGGCAGAGCGGAAGGGAGTGTCAGACTTGTACTGACTAAAACCCATCCATGTAAGGAACAAGTTATCCGAAACTGTCAAATTGTCCTAATCAACTTTGAACCTAATGCTTTAGCGATAAAGTTGGAAATCTTTTTGCTTGGTTGACGGCTTCGTTAAGGGTATATGCCGCTCAAACCGTCGAATGACGATCGCGTTATATCTAAGAAACAACAGTGACGTCTTTGAAGCTAAAAAATTAAATAAATCGGGTTTTCTATTAAGTATTCTTAAAAACAACAATAACAAAATTATCCTTATAACTTTCCTGTAGCCAATTCTCATGAAATAAAAATAACTATTCAATTTAAATAACTAAACGATTTATGGTTAATAATCGATATTATGTGGTAATAGGTCGTAATCATTTAGTGAGTCACGCCAGCAACATGTATGTAATTACTGAATTATAATCATTAAAATCATGAATACAACCCTCTAAGTTCATTTAACCCCATTGAATGAATTTTTTATGAAATATTCATTGGAAATCATCCATACAACCTGTATGTATGATTTCATGCTTGTAAGAATTACATAACTACATAATTATGTGTTACTGGCGCGACTCATTTTTCATCAACATACAACTTGACACTGACCTGCAAATTGCAAAAAAAGTAAGAAAATTTGAATATACGCTTCCACCGTAAGACTAAGTAAACCTACACTCAGCATAGAGTGGCCAAAGGTTGAAGAAAAGAGAGAGTGAGTTTGTGGTCACTATGTCTAGGCATCCCGGGTGTGCTGGACGTACAGACGAGACGCCAGCACATCAAGTTGGCTGCGGGACTGTTCGAAAGAGATACCGCGGCCCTGGAACACAATTGGCAAGGAAGGAACATGGATGGGTTTTAGTTAGTACAAGTCTGACACTCCCTTCCGCTCCGCCCAGAGCGGTAGGAGTATTTGATGATTTCCCATACAGAGAAAAAAAAAAGGCGCCAAACTCCTCGCTCAGTTCTGAGCCGACACAGTTTAGATTGCCATCGACACGCTAAGTAGTCGGCCCATTAGATCTCACTACTTGTATAATTGACCTAATTTCTTGTTATGACTTAGAATAAGCCCTATACAGGGTGTAAACAGACTCTTCACGAAGCCGTCAACCAAGCATTATGTATATCAAACTAAATAATGCAAAATTAGTGCTGGGAAACGACTTTTTTTTTGGGCTGAAAAATCACGTTTTGCAGTAGGACTCAATGTAACGCACTAAAAACATTGTGCTGATGGATAGATTGAATAGTAAGGGGGTGCTGGAGGTGTTTCAAGTAAAAGTCTTACTTTAAAAACATGTATTTAAAAAAAAACTTTGAAAAAGTTGGACTTTGACCCCCAATATCTCCGTAACTAGAAGGTTCCCAGGTATCGTCTAGAACAAAAAAATGATCGCAATGACGGAGAGAACAAGTGCCTTTCGGCTTCGTTAAGAGTCTGTTTACACCCTTTATTATCTTCGCTGATTAGTTGGAATAAGAATCAGGTATCAACGCCTATTCTCACGCCATTTATAAACCTGATGTTATCATAAATTATAGAAAAATGAGGTAATATTGATTAACTTTGTCATTGTTGTAACTACATAACATAACATCACGCCTGTATTTCACGAAGGGTTAGGCAGAGGTGTACCAGGTACCTAATAGAACACCCACTACTCACTTCGCCATTTATATTTGAAGTCCCATGTGGTCACTATGCAAAGAAAATGTCGTTTTGCAATAACTCTAGGTCATGCATTAATGTTCTTTTTTTACATCTACCTGCATGTCAAAAAGTTGGTTGTCTATAAAGTTGGTTTACGGACGATAGTGACAACGTCATAAAATCGAGTGGAAGACAGATGGATGCGGCGCATGCGTATAATGAGCGTAACGGGACACTTTTTCAGGCAGCCGGCGTTCATCGATTTATTAGACGTTGTCACGTCAAAAACGATATTTTTTTAATGTGATTGATCTGGCGTCGATCGCCAGAAAATATTGCACTTTGGTCGATTCGTCGAAACTCAATCGTGTGAATGACAGAAAAAAAAGATCTAGAAATCTAAAATTGTTCTTAATGTACTAGGTAAAACCCCAGACAAAATCTAGTCCACAACTGCACTATAATGCAATCTGTTACCTAATCCTCTAATCTAAAACATGTCACTTCTGTCTAACACGCAAAACACATTACCCTCCTTTTCTGCGAAGTGAACAAAGTGCAAGAAAAAAGTGCACTAAAGAAGTTTTGTAGATCAGTCGAGTTCCCATACATTTTCACTTTTGTTTAGACTCATTAAACGATACTATGAATGGTCTGTAATCATTCATCTTGCACCAATGATATATAAACTATAGATACGTTATCCGCGCTCTGTAGTGGCAACACGAATGGAAGGTAATTACCGCACCTCTATTTAGTCGCGTACCAACCAGTGCCGCGGCTGTACGTGATATTAAAATAACTTGTGTGAATAACTTCCTCAAAAAGCTCATTCAAATAGTATCATTTCATGCGTGAGTATCAAGAAAAATGTATTTTGGATTTTAATATGTAATTAAATTTTAAAAATGGATTTTAATACAAAAAACATTTTTTTTTTCAAAGTACAGGATCTTTTTTCTCAGCAATGGCTAAGTAGTGTGCTCTAGGGTTTGAGTATATGAATACACTCACTGAGTGCTAACTACACGCGGAACCTCCGTTTGATTTGAGGACCCCACACCCTTGCCGTCTCCTTGTTAGTTTACCTATCTTTATAATATAATTGATCCTAGCAGGAACATTATAAGTTGATTATGCTTATTCTTTGCTTTGAGCATTGCCCTATAACCAGGGATACACGCATAACTGACGATGATAGGAGCATTTACCGTCAAGCAAACACTCCTTGGCCGTAGAAATGCTCTTCGAAAAATCACGGTTGAAAAGTAGCCTATCCACTAAAACGCCAGCGGGTACTGCGGGACCCGGCCATAAAAAACGCTTAACCGCCATTGGGTGCTCGAGGCCCGGGTTTTCTAAATTGACATTATTGACAATGACATAAGTGACACTTGACAGTTCAAACAAGGTTTAACTGTGGCTGGCCACTGGCTATCTTGTGTCAATATTCTCAAAACATTTTCTGCGTACTAAATAAGGTATGAAGCCAAAATCATCGTGGTATCAATAAAAACATGCTTGACCAGTTCTATTCATAGACCTGCAAGATGATTTGAGATTGGATTTACTGTTTTTGTTGGCAAATAACACGTTTTAGCTTCGGTATAGGGATTTCCGAGATTTTTATCTCGGATACCTCATATTCTTTCCTAAAACAGCTCATTTCGTCATCTTGACGAAAGCGGCATATAAAGGTTGTAAAAAGACTTTTAACGAAGCCGAAAGGCACTTGTTCTCCCCGTCATTGCGATCATTTTTTTTGCTCTAGACCATACCTGGGAACCTTCTAGATACGGAGATATTGGAGGTCAAAGTTCTAACTTCTTAAATACATAATTATTTAGTTTTTGATATATATTTTTTTAACTAAAGACACCTTCACGGCCTCTGTACTATTCAATCCATCCATCAGCAAAATGTTTTAAATGCGTTACATTGAGTCCTACCGTAAAACGTGATTAGTCACCCAAAAAAATAAACATTTTCCCAGCAATAATTTTTGCGTAAAGTTACTTAGTTTGATGTACGGTGGGCTGCATCAATTGGGTACCGTAGCTGGGAACGTAGGTACTTACAGGGGGTACCCACATCGTGACGCTGACTGTAGATAATGCTTGGTTGACGCCTTCGTGAAGAGTCCGTTTACAGCCTATATAATAGTGAACTCGGTAGTACACTAGGACCTATCAGTGGCTCCATACAACTCAATTCGGCTTCTCTTGGAAAAATGGCACAGTCTATAGACAAATAATATAATCACATTAAAGAGATGTATGTATGTTGGATGCAGGTGGCATTGGACCGGATACGTTGGAAATCTATTGGGGAGGCCTATGTTCAGCAGTGGATAGCAACGGGCTGAAATGATGATGATGATGAAAGAGATGTACGAGGTAAGCCGGAGTCATAGATCATAGAAACAAAAGATGATCTATGATCTGTGGCCGGAGTACATCTCGTACTCCAGCTTACCTTTTACAAAAATTGACCCTGGCTATCTTCTCGATTTGTACGAGCCCGATGACGGTCATTCATATTCTCATTTCATCGTAAGCATCTTTCTACCAAACAAAATTCATCATGACTCATGTTTTTAAATAAAACAGTAAATGGTTTATATTCCGTATCGCTAAACTTTAACTGCCTCGGTTACATGTCCTTACGTAATTCTTTACTAAGTTACGTTTTATGAACTTTATTTTATACGTAATATGCCGTTAGACTAGTTCAAGTTTCCGTTGTCAGAATAGGAATGATTAAGGAAATGTATCGTTCATTATATTTTTTGGATGCAAGAAGCAGAGATGCGCTGATGCCAGTTGCACGGGACCGGGCAAAGTGGCGACACTTGGGGGAGGCCCATGTCCAGCAGTGGACGTCTTTCGGCTGATATGATGATGAAACAGCGAGGGCAACAAAATTGAGATAAGATTTTTGACAGTTTAAGTACACACGGCGGCACATCAAGCTTTACATTTCCAGTATAACGTAGCGTAATGTATTATACATACATACATACAGGGTGTAAACAGACTCTTCACGAAGCCGGCAACCAAGCATTTTATACATCAAACTAAGTAACTTTACGCAAAAATTAATGCTGGGAAACGACTTTTTTTTTGGGCTGAAAAATCACGTTTTACAGTACGACTCAATGTAACGCACTCAAAACATTGTGCTGATGGATGGATTGAATAGTAAGGAGACCTGGAGGTGTTTAAAGTAAAAATCTTACATTCAAAACATGATATTGTATTTAAAAAAAAACTTGTGAAAAAGTTGGAACTTTGACCCCCAATATCTCCGTAACTAGAAGGTTCCCAGGTATGGTCTAGAGCAAAAAAATGATCGCAATGACGGAGAGAACAAGTGCCTTTCGGCTTCGTTAAGAGTCTGTTGACACCCTTTATATGAACTCACGCCCTTTACCCATGGGGGTAGGCAGAAACCACAGAACGCCACCTGCTCCGATCCTTACGTAATCCTTTTGCCTCGTCAACGTTCATACATCTGGTCATAGACTCACGCCGGTTGGTATATAGCTATTAAATTGTAAATCCGTAATTGGCTGTAGGATTTGTTTATATTTTAGGATACAATTTCAAAGAGCTGCGTATTTTGCGATAATTACTACATAAAGTGCGTTTTTTAATCACTGAGACTAAATTGACATTACGATGGTTGCCAGCTTTTTGCAAATGTGTAGGTAGTTATTTAAAACGAAATAATACAAAATTAATAAGGTATAAATGTATATAATGAGAACATACATTTTTAATTAATTACTTACAGGTATTCATTAATCATACATGCATGTCATTTTACTAAACTATTAATGTATTTAAAAGAAAAATGCCGTTTTGTAAGAGAAAAGGGTTTCTATATACGTTTGGGGACAGCAGTACAGCACTGATAGCATCTGTTTTTTTTTCTAATCGTCTAATAAATATAAAAAGTTACGATTCAACAAACCGGTATCGTAGGTACAACACTACACAAAAGAGCTGGTATCATTATTAATAAGTTTGACATTAGCATGTGTCAATTTAGTCTCAGGGTTTAAAAAACAGAGTATTGTATAAAACGCTTAGATCTTTTAAACTACGCAACGAATTTTAATGCAGTTTTCAACAATAGATAGTGATTCAAGAGGAACGTTTATATCTACATTGCACCCGTGCGAAGCCGGGGCAGGTCGCTAGTGTGATAATAAATAAATCTTTTTGCGCATTACCGGCGGTATTTTTTATAAAGAAACTAGCTGTTGCCCGCGACTTCGCCCGCTTGGTTACCTCACTGCCAAATTTCAAGTTTGTTTATTTGTTACAACTCCAACAAATATCATTATATTTTAGCCCATGTATACAAAAAGTTGACAAATTATATATTTAAACCTTCCTGGAGAACCACTCTATCCATAGGTGAAAATAGCATGTAATCGGTGCAGTAGTTTTTGAGTTTATCGCGAACAAACAGACAGACGCGGCGGAGAACTTTGTTTTATAATATGTAGTGAATAGTGTATACTAAAACCTTCCTCGAGAACCACTCTATCCATCATCATCTGCCTAGCCTTTTCCCAACTATGTTGGGGTCGGCTTCCAGTCTAACCGGATGCAGCTGAATACCAGTATTTTACATGGAGCGACTGCCTATCTGACCTCCACAACCCAGTTAGTACTGGGTAATACGATACCCCTTGGTTAGATTCACTCTAGTCATAGGTGAAAATAGCATGAAAATCGGTGCAGTAGTTTTTGAGTTTATCGCGAACAGATAGATAGACAGACGCGGCGGAGGACTTTGTGTTATAATTAGTGATGATAGTGATAGTGAAGGTTATCACGTTACTTTTGACCTTAACAGAAAAATTAGGTTGTCAATGTCTTGAAAGAAGTAAGTAATGATTAATTAATGTTCTAATTAATTGGTATTATTTTAAAGAGTTTAGAATTTGATGCGCCATTTCCTTATCAAGTACAAGGGTCGCTGAAATGCGTTTTACTACATACAGGGTGTAAACAGACTCTTCACGAAGCCGCCAACCAAGTATTCTGTAAATCAAACTAAGTAACTTTAAGCTAAAATTATTGCTGGGAATGGGAACGTTTTTTTAGGGTGAAAAATCATGTTTTTTTCAATAAAACATTGTGCTGATGGATAGATTGAATAGTACGGGGGCCGTAAAGGTGTCTTAAGTAAAAAAAAATACTTAAAAAAATGTATTTAAAAAAAAACTTGTGAAAAAGTTGGAACTTTAACCCCAAATATCTCCGTAACTAGAAGGTTCCCAGTATGGTTAAAATGATCGCAATGACGGGAAGAACAAGTGCCATTCAGCTTCGTTAAGAGTCTTTTTACACCCTTTATTACATCACGCCTGTATTTTAGTAGGGAGGTTGCAGAGGTGTTTTTATATGCATTTTTGCCAGTTATGTTTAAATGAATGAATAAGCTTTATTTAATTCCATAAAAATAAACATAAACACCGGTTTACAATTATTATAATTAATAAATAAATTCAATCAAATCAATAACAATAAAATTTTGGAGGTTCTCGTTAGGCAGCTGGATCAAGGGCTTGGTTCAGAAAGCGGTACTCCTGGATACGGCTCGTATTGTTAGGTGGTTCCATCTCTGGAGCCCTGACCGCCGGTAGCTTGGACCCTGTTCCCGATACCGGTGGGCTACTATTTTTTATATGTATTTTTAAATGTTTTTTTTTTTTAATTTCTTAAGAAATGTGTAAAAATGAATATACCACATTTACTTATACATTTACTTTATACATTTTGTTATATGTATGTATATATGTATTTATTATTATTATATGTTTATAAATATTTTCTAGTCTCTTTTTCTGTTTTTGCACCTACTGTGTATTGTCTCTGCATCACCCTAAGGTAGACTGGTAGAAAATGCCCAAGGCATTAAGTCCGCCTTTGTACAGTAATTTTACTTGTGCATAAAGTTTTAATAAATAAATAAATATACGACAACAATCAAACAATCAATTTCATCAAATTACTAATACTGTTGGAATTAGTTAATGATTATTGTTATCGGTAATTTGATTAAAGAATATACTTACAGTACTATACTACATATTTTTTAAAACTTTTGTTTATGTTTGTTACAGCTTATCTCCGAAAAGGCTGTACCGATTTTGACGGGACTTACTGGCAGATAGATGTTATAAGGAGTAACTTAGTCTACTTTTATTTGAGAAAACGGATTAGGGTTCCGTGCAACAAAATTCTATCTGCAAAATGTGCGAATTACAGACTCATGCCTAGTTATCAACGTAAGAACTTCACATCCATATTGATTCAAACCTCATTTTAAGTTACCAAACCCTACTTATATTTAACTAACTTCAAATTGCGACTAACCGCGAAAATGCTGCACAAAGTATATTGCGAAACCGAAATCACAACCTAATTCTACACACACTGGAAAATAAAACTTTGGCAGCAAGAATAGAGTTGGAAATCCAGTGTGTTGTGTCTCAGTAATGGATTTCGTAAAATACTAAATTGGGGCATGTCTTTACTTCTATGTATTTCTCTTTGTTAGATAACTAGTAAGATTCTGATTCACACGAAGACATATTTAGAGAAAAAAATATTTGAATATCTAGATAGTCGAACCGCGAAAGGATTGTTTTGTTTTTACCTGATTATGGAGACAGGACGGAATCGTGCCTAAAAATAACAGCCGCAGTTATCGATCTTCGAGGTTAAACAATGGTCGGTATGTGGATCGGTGACCATACATTACATACCAAGATTCTTCCGTGCATCGGAAGCATTTCGGAAGGCACTTATTCTGTTGGTCCCGGCTGTCATTTATAGATTTTTTACAGTTGTTACCTGAAAGTCTGTCAAGTAAGAGGGTTAAAAGACTCGGAGGACAGATATTTTTACTAAGATTTAAACTTGCCCCAATTTAAACGGAAACTCAATAACTTTTTAATTGAAAAATGCTACTATACCATTGACGAATTTCTTCTTGACAAAATGTAACAAACTAATCATTATAAGCTGATAATTATGTATTTATACTTGACAATTCAAAACTTGACTAAATAATTGTATTGTGAATATTATTTATAATTGATAATTAATTGTGTTCCAAATGTTTATTATAAAAAATATTATTGATTTTATCCTAAATATTGAAATTTTTGTTAATTTGTATGTTATTATTATTTTAAATTCTTATATTGTCAAATTGTGTAATGGGTAGTTTTTGAGTTACCATAACCTAAATAAAAGACCTACTGTATCACCAAAAACCTCACAAATAAATACTTTAACTTTACTTGAATAATGCTCTCTCAAAGGTTCAAAGTAAATAATCGCTATGTTTTTTTAAACAAGCATAAATCTACTATGGGAAACCCATTAACCATTATGGCAACATTTATCGACTACGTTCCATTCTTCTATTACATGAGCCCTACAAATGATTCCATGTAAAATCATCATAATTAATCTATGGTATGTACAATAAAGGTTATATGATACGTTTATGTGTGTTTAACATTCGACACGTGTTGCCGATTAAATATTCATATTATGATATCGATACTGAGGCCGTACATCACTATTGCGCAGTACGCCCAGCTGTTGGTTTGTTTGCGCGCCATTTTGGGAATTGCTTGATTGTCTATGGTAGGTACTACTTTAACTATATTCTCATCTTTTCAGACAAGATGGATGTCTTTTCTTTAGTCTAACACCTAAGATCATCTGCCAAGCCTTTTCCCCACTATGTTGAGGTCGGCTTCCAGTTTAACCGGATGCAGCTGAATACCAGTATTATATTACACTAGCTGATGCCCGCGGCTTCGCCCGCGTGGATGTCGGTTATCGCGACCAAAAGTAATAAGATACACGATTCCACCACACATCATTTTGTTATATCTCAAAGGGTTTAGGCAGCGTTTTCGTTGAAAGCTCCCAGACGGCTTATTTTTTTCCGACACCTCCAACAAATATCATTATATTTCAGCCAATGTATACAAAGACTTGAAATATTATATACTTAAACCTTCCTCGAGAACCACTCTATCCATTGGTGAAAACAGCATGAAAATCGGTGCAGCAGTTTTTGAGTTTATCGCGAACAGACAGACAGACCGACGCGGCGGAGGACTTTGTTTTATAATATGTGGTGATGGAGCTACTGCCTATCTGGCCTTTTCATCTCATGTTTTGTATCAGGTTGGACGTAGACTAAGTCATAATCATAACGTGTAGCAAAATGTGGATATACTTAAAACTTCAGCTTAGCTACCCTTTCCCCCCGAAGTAATGCCGTGATGTTATGTAAACTTTAACTATCAGCATCTTATTTGATACAAATATACCTCCTTCAAATTCAATACAGTTTCCTTGTGGCCTTTCACTTTTGCATTGTGTTTTGGCTTGATTTCGTCATCGTTGCCGCTCGATTGAATTTAAAAAGTATTAAATGGCGAGTATTTTCGATGCAGCTGAATATCAGAGCTTTTTACATGAAAGTTATACTATCTAGTTAAAAGTACTGAAGATTTAAGTGCGAATGTGTATAGCTGAACGTAGAGAATAGCACCATCCCATATCTTCCTGTGGGTATCGTAAGAAGTGACTAAGGGACTTACCAGAGAATGGGCAGCAGCGTTCTCTGTGCCTTTGTAACAATCGTACTGCGATCGCCAACCCGCCTGCCAAGTGTGGTGATTATGGCAAAACCCCCTTTTGGGGGAGGCCTATGTCCAGCAGTGGACGTCTTTCGTATGGCTGGGAGAGTACAAGAAGGCCAAATAAATGACGGATGGATTGTGTGAAAGACGAAATGCGAACAATACTGAGATGATAGCTGATAGAGATAATTGGAAGAAGAAGACATGCTGTGCCGGCTCCAAATAAACAGGGAAAAAAAGAGCAGAAATGGTGTGCCTCAATTGAACAGCTGCAGTAAAATCACGGCAAAGTTCTGGATCTTTCCAAAATAATAAAAGCACACAAAAAATTGCAACCAAGGAAAAAAAAACAAACGAAAATACAAAAATGGTGTTGGTAGCAATTAAAATGCACAGGTTATAAATAGTATTCCCACGACTTGGCCACTCTGTGACTGTACCATAGACAATAGGTTCTCATTGGTGTGACAAAAAAAAAACATAATTTGCGCAACGTCCTTTTTGTTTTGAGATAAGACCAACGAGTTATTTCGATATTAAGTATCTTTTAGTTTTTGATGACTTACGGTTTCTTGAAGTATGAAAAACATACTGATTTAGTCTCTAAATCTTGGAATAATCTCTAATCTAAAATTTAACATCACCATTTTTTTTTTCGGATGGAATATCCTCAAATGACTTCTCCCGCTCTGGGCAGAGCGGAAGGGAGTGTCAGACTTGTACTGACTAAAACCCATCCATGTTCCTTACTTGCCCTTTGTGTTCCAGGGCCGCGGTATCTCTTTCGAACAGTCCCGCAGCCCTGGCGGCTAATGGGCCGTGACTACCATACAGTTTATTGTACAGACTGATCTATTTTTAGTCCCATCGTGCGTCACTACGACCTGTAGTTACATGTTGCGGAGGGACCCTTGGGGCTAACGTGTCATGAATGGAGACTGGGCGCACACACTACACGACTACTAACTAGCTAGGGATCATGCACGATGACCTATCGTGTTACCCTGTTACTGGGATTTGCTGGTCGATGACCACGCATGGTCCACCAATTACATACCGAGTTTCCTCCGTGCCTCGGAAAGCACGTTAAGCCTTTGGCGGGACCAAAGCTGTCATTTGTAGATCTTTGACAGGTAGTCAGTGGCCCGGCAGCCAGTCTTACCAAGGGGTGGTATTACGCAGTACAACCTGGGTTGTGGAGGGCAGATAGGCAGTCGCTCCATGTAAAATACTGGTATTCAGCTGCATCCGGTTAGACTGGAAGCCGACCCCAACATTCGCCGACCTCAACTTCGTATTACTAGAATTTAGTGGCATCCGGGTAGATTGGAAGCCAATCTTAACATAGTTGGGAAAACTCTAGTCTTATGATGATGATGACTTTTCTACTTCACGTGTACGATCATCAATCGGCAACTCTTGCCATTTGTTAGTTACAGGAACCGGTTCAAACCAATTTGGTCCCCTCACGATGATTCTATTAGGGTCATCTCCAGGTCAGTTGTCCAAATATTATTTAGGGACAATTTGTTGGTCGTTACGGCTCAAGTACAGTTCCGTTCAAGGCAGTACCGGCCGTTTTAAGGTCGAAGGTCCTTTCATTTATAACTTTATGTTATTTTTAGATTCGTGAGTGGTTGGTTAGTTGTGGCTCGCATCATGGCTTACAGCCGGCTCTCTCTTACTTGCAGTGGACTGAATATGCAAATGATCGAAGTAAATATAATAACTTCAGATTCTGATAACTCTTTTTACCCCTCAGGCCAATATGACATATTACTAAGAAATTCCTGAAAATAAAAATTCAATTAACCTGCATAGGACCCGTGTCTATAAATCTGCTATATAATTATAATAATCTTCGAAGCAAATATTCAGCGTATTTATTTATTTAGTACATGGAGGACTTACAGCTTATTATTCTGTGAAACGTTAATATGTGAAAAATTTTATATGAAACGTTTTTCTGGAAAACATTTGTCTGTAAAACAACCGGTATTCCCACTAAGAATATTTATTTAATAGACTAGAACCCCGGCTCCTAGATTTGTGCCCAGTGCACAACCGAAATCCAGGTCCTATGGTTCCACTTCCAGCTTTGTTGGTCTAGTGGTTGCAAGCGTGACTGCTGAGCGGGTCCTAGATTCATGTAAATCAGGTTTACAAGGAAAACTGGCCAATATCTAAAGGCTATAGGTACCAATAATTTAAATACCAATAACTATATTTTTGCCAAGTTGTAGATTCCCAGTTCGGGCAAAGTGTGTGTGTATGGTTTTACCATCAAGAATTTCTCAGTAGCAGCCACGGAGTCTAGATTTGTGCACGGTTGATGGCAATAGGCTCGCTCCCTATTACATGAGACTAAAACGTAACTGTCAATTTTACCGGTCATATAATACTAGAGTCCATGTTGTTTTTGTTGTGGCAGGTAGGTACCGACATTTTAACGTTTGGCCTTGGTACGTTCATTCTTGCCCATTGTCAAATGCCGCTAATACTTTGTCATTTAGTTTTTGCCGACTAACATCGTTGTATTGTATATTAGCAGTATTAAGTACCTATTTTAAAATCCATGAGTTATTTTGCTTTTAAAAATTAGCGAAAATCCCTTTTAGGCCCACTTGCGCCAAGCTGGGTTAGCACGGTTAACTCAGAGGTAAATGCTACTTTGGGGTTAAATTCTATTTATGTCTTGCACCATCAAGAGTTAGGAGTTAACTCTGAGTTATTTTTTTTAACCCAATGATGTGGGAGTTACTACTTAGTAACAAGTCGCTCTGTCTAGTGTCATACGCCCACTTGTTAGGTACCTACCTAGTATTCGTGTGTCAAATTGGAAAATGTTCAGGATCAAATTTTATGTATTAAAATATTCCTTAAAAATCTTTTAAATCTCAAACATATTTTGTGAAACTGTTTTCCGAAATTGTGTTGAAAAAAAATTGGTTATCTGTAAAGTTGGTTTACGGACGATAGTTTAACGTGACAACGTCATAAAATCGAGTGAAAGAGAGATATATGCGGCGCATGCATACAATGAGCGTAACGGGACACTTTTTCGCAGGGTTTGTTAACGTTACCAACTAACAAAATAATAACCGTTATGTAACGTTAATTGACAACATTACCAGTAATTTAAAGTTAATTAACATTAACGTAAAACAGATAATAACGTTACTTTTACCGTTAATTTAGCCACAACCCGGTCACATTCACGGTTGTGTCATCAGGTCACTGTACTACCAGCACTTCTCGCATGTAAGAATCTGGCAACGTTTTGATCGAGCGAGACAACACGACGCGACGGCGCGTATGGCGGCCCGCCGATCGCCTCTGCCCCTGCTTCTTCCACCTCACAAGTTTAATAACCGTTTTAAAATAACGATACAATTATAATTATTAAACAATTAACGGTTATAAAAATTAACGATAAAATGTTGCGAAAATAACGATAAATCTTTTAACGATTTTTTAATATTAACGGTAACTCTGTCAAATGAAAGTAACGCTACGAAATTTTACCGGTATTTCAAGCCCTGCTTTTTCGTGCATGCAGCCGGCGTTCATCTATTTATTAGTCGTTGTCACGTCAAAAAAAGTAGAAGCGTCATATAAAACGGCCACAAATTATTAATAATTAATTAATTATTTTTGGCTCACGCACAATGGTCCACCTTTAGGGACTAAGTGCGGAAACCAAACCCTTAATAGAATAGAATATACAATAATTTATTTTTCTAAAACGACCAGCCCGCCGGCATTGACATGTGATGGGTATAATGTATTGTAAGGCATAGTACACACAATGTGTGCCTAGGTCACGTTACGTCTCACTATTCGCTAATACAAGAGTTAAGGTGCTAACGTGAGATATAAATATTAAGGCCAAATGTACATGCATGAATTTAATATGGCGATGTTAGAGGTCTTATCGCTTTTGACTCTTAAAATGGCGGCGAAATAAGTATCAGAACACATACGGAGATTAATTCACATTTTGGTCTTAGTTTTATAATAATAATCTAGAAATCTTAGTATGTAGCTTGTCATGTCTACTTATTCTTAACAAATAAAAAGTAAGAAAGTAGACTGTACAATTAAATTTAATAAGTAAAATTTGAGGGAGATAAAACTACAGCTCTTATAGAAAACACATCTACCTATACGCACTTAAGACTTGGGGGGTAGGACGAGAAATTACAGTTTTAATGAAAATAATCATGAATAGAAATGTAAATGCAGTGATTTATATACAAAATCTGTTACCACAGATACTATACGGGTTGTAAAGAGACTCTTCACGAAGCCGTTAACCAAGCATTATGTACATCAAACTAAGTAACTTTACGCAAAAATTATCGCTGGGAAACGACTTTTTTTTTTGGGGTGAAAAATCACGTTTTACGGTAGGACTCAATGTAACGCATTCAAAACATTGTGCTGATAGATGGATTGAATAGTACGGAGGTCGTGAAGGTGTCTTAAGTAAAAAAAATACATTAAAAACATGTATTTAAAAAAAGACTTGTGAAAAAGTTAGAACTTTGACCCCCAATATCTCCGTAACTAGAAGGTTCCCAGGTATGGTCTAGCACAAAAAAATGATCGCAATGACTGGGAGAACAAGTGCCTTTCGGCTTCGTTAAGAGTCTGTTTACACCCTTTATTTATGATAATAAGTTAACATGAATGAAATTATGAAATGAAAAACGTGAGTAAAGTGATATTTATACAGTATCTGAATACAGAGATACTATAAAGCTACAGTGGTAATTACTTCGGAAGTTATATTGGGATTAAAGCGAATTGGGGGGTGCCAATTTTAAGAGCAAATAAATTATTAAGTATTTTTTTTATTTTTTGTGTTATCAACATAGTTAAGGTTTTATTTACTAACACAATTTGTATTATATTATATGTATATTAGTCTGTAAGGTATATATCTATGGGCCTAAGTACCCTGAAAATAAATATATGTTGTAATGTAATTTGCTTCTTTGACTATATTGTAATCACAACTCTTAACTAATTGACCTAACAAATTATTTTGACTTTTGTTTCTATAGTAATCAAATAATACAATCATTTATTTAGTTAATTTGTAGCTTAGTAACAAGTAAGCTCTTCATTTGCATGTGAAAATTGTAATTAATTCTTTTTGTATGCCTATAATAGGCTGATCATAGCGCACATCAACCTTAAACATGTCCAACCAATGTACCTACCTATGTATCACAAATAAAATATTTCTGATTTCTGATTTCTGATTGTTGTTAAGTCTGGTTAACATAACATAAAACTTCTTACACTTTTCTCTTTTAATTGGTCCCGAAATAAGAAAAGAAAAAGCCAAGTAAGAATGTTTGCCCAAATACAGTTTTATTGAACTTAAGTACAAAGAACTTTGACTCATAACGTTACGTATGTTTGGACTTAATCACTTTCCGCCATAACAATGTCCCTGAACTTCAAGCGTAGGATTTTTCCGCTGCTTACCGACCAGAAATATTAATTAAAAGTTACTGTAGGTCAAAAGTTTCGGTCATTGACAGTCAAAGTTTTGCGTGATTCTAAACGGTTGAAATACATACATTTCTAATTAAAAAGTAAAGGTAGCTATAATAATAGAAAAAGCAAAAAGTAGGTAGGATATGTTGTTGGATGTTAAAAGTGAAATTGGTTTAAGTACTTTTAGGTGGAACTGGAAAGAAAAAAGGGTTTTGTGTTATAGTAGTAGGTATGTATGGATGTTTGTTACTCTTTCACGCAAAAACTACTGAACGGAGTTGGATGAAATTTAGCACACAGATAGCTTATAACCTGAATTATCACATAGGTTTATTACACTTAAAATCCCGGTAGTATGATCCCGTAGGCCAATTATTGAACTCCACGCGGGCGAAGCCGCGGGATAAGCTAGTACCTTGTAAAAATAATACCAGTGTAGCTGGAAGCCGTCCTGGAGGTTGGTTGAAGCAAGAGAAACTACTATTTCATCATTTTAAACTTAATCGCGCAAGTTTTATCATAAACTGACTCAGTGAACGAACGCCCACTGTTGTATGACAAGGAGAGGCTAATCTTTATTTACGACGTACAATTCGCCCCAAGATAACATAATGTTTTGGATTGGAAAACCCTTAATCCAACATTAAGATGACGACGAATCATTATCATCATTATTACCCTAAAAAAGTCCACTACGGGACATACGGCCACGTATAACGCCACTCAACTCGATTTTTGGCAGTTACCATCCAGTTGCTACTACAGCCAGCCTGCGAAGATCGTAGCTCCACCGAGCCTGAGGGCGTCCCACCTTACGGTTGCTGATTCTATGAACACGTCTACCCTAACGGTCATCAGTTCTAGGTTACAATGGCCGGTCCAGTGCCACTTCAGCTTAATTATTCTTACTTGCTTACTTTACAAGCGATACAGAGAAGATAATGTCTCATGGACATTATCTTAACCCAAATACACACACAAACCACTTCCACATCACACCACCTCACGCGTACGTCCACATTATTTTGGACCTAATTATCATGTTGGTCACTCAAAGCATAAAGAGCACACAACTTAAGTACCTAAAAATGAAGTTCGATCCGACTAAATCATCTAGTCAAGACTTTGGCAGTCGCATGTGTGTACTAAGGCTAAACGCAATGACAGTTAAAGACAAAAAAGAAACAATGCAATAACTGCGTTCAGGGAAGTTTAAATTTAGAATTTTGTTGATGCATGTATTTTTTTTGTATGTGCTGTTTAATTAGTAAATTCCTATGCAATTAATAGACATTCATTAAGATAGATTGCTACGTAAGTAGTCATTATTGTGTAATCTCTTGATTTTTAGTTTGATATAATGGTGATCTATTTCCGTTCTTTTGTATTTTTAAAAGGCCTGAGAGTCTAGTTAAAGTGTCAATCTATGTATCAGCAATAATAACGATGGTGTATAAATATAGTATGACAACTTTAAGTGTGCAGTTCAAGGTGGCGTTACGGGGTATTCCTCAAAGCGCAACTGTTTATAAGCGCAACTAAATTATTCCTCGAAGCGCAACCATTTGAACAATTTGAATTTGTGAGCGCCACTAATGGTTGCTCTTCGAGGAATAATTTAGTTGCGCTTAGTTGGTCGCGCTCAACAATAGTTGCGTTTTGAGGAATACCCCGGCGTTACTTGTCAAAATTTGCAACGATATGTCAAACTTGGTACATTTATTTTAAGTTGTTTTTCCGTCTGTACAGTAAGTTGATTGAACTGTATAAAAATAACCTAAGTTTATTTAGTTTGTAGTCAAGATTTCGAGAAGTTGCCGCAATTCCAGTTTTTCTTCACAAAATGAGTTTTTCCGCGAACAGATTTGATTATGTCAATTCAATTTTCATAACTGTTTTACCTTTCTTTTTATATCCCACAATTTTAGCAATAAAGGTAAGTAAGTAGATGTAATATACTAATTTGGTATAAAAGCTACTGTTTGATGTGTCTTCAAGACATATTCTCATCAAGACCTATTGTTTATGAATTTAATTTCACTCTAATAAGGACAAAGTAAGTTCTGGTTTCTCACAAAATTATTATAATTGTGTAAAAAATATTATAATTGTATATTGTGGAGATTTTAATGATAAGTGCATAAGTATAGAGTACCTACCTACTGCAACTAATTGTTTTATATAAGTAATTCAGTTTTATTGCAAACTGCATCAAAATTGCTTGGGAATATCCTAGTATGCATTTATAAATAAATAATTAAGTGCTTGCCACTTATAAAAAGTGTGTTATTGACGTAGAATACAAACAGGGTAAACCCTGTATAAAAGGGCATCCACCTAATAATTATTTTGTCAAGAAATTAAAATAAAGCTTGTGTAACCTTTATGGTAACGTATGTCAATCTTGAAAATATGATGGACAAAAATATACAAAACAAAAGGATCCAAGGGTATTCCAAATCCCTATTTTATGTACATACATAATTATCTCAAGCATCGCTCTATTTGAGCTGGACTCTTTCGCAAAGGATTGGCCTGCAATCGCACTGGATCGCGAAATGTGGAAGGAGGGAAGGGAGGCCTTTGCCCTGCAGTGGGACAACATAGGCTTATAATAAAAAAAAAAACGCTCTATTTTTGTCAACCTTATGAACTAAGTTTTTTTTTTAAGTTTAGCTTTAAAAAAGTTTAGAGACTTAATGAACCTTTCAAAATTAGGCAATTTTATAGCTAAATCATAAACTACTACATTTTTGTACAATTAACCAAAGACAAGATCATAATCCAGGAACGCGGTAAAAAGGTCACGTAAAACAAGATGGCGGATGGAATGGCGCGAAAATGGCAATCGTTTGAGGTTAAAAGTGAAAGAGATCACGCCTTCCATTGTTGGCATGAGAACTTGTCAGACATTCTAGTAACTGTGAGTGTTTTAATAAGATAAAAAGGTTATTAAGTGAAGCAGGTTTTGGAGTAAAAACATAAAACATCACCTTAGTATTCCTCGAAGATATAGCCATAGGCAGCCAAAGCCAGAAAACTAGAGCGTCGGTTAATTTGTTGAACTAAGCCTATTAGGCGCAGCCGTGAGGTAAGTATACGATAATGTTCGTCTTTTATTTGTGTTTTGATTTCGCTTGGTTGCGATAATAATGACATAACTATAAATATATAAAATAATATAATAATAAATATATTATAGCGTTTTTTTTAAGTTACACTAAAAATATTTTCATTATACTTATTGCCAATATTGTTTGGCATAGAAACCTGTTGTCAAAAGATGAAAAGTTTATTTTACGTATTTCGTTACCTAATTGAATACCTACTTGGTTTTGTCAATTTTATATCAATAGGATAGATGGCAATAGGCTCGCCCCCTAGATGGGACTCAAACCAACTGGCGAAATGTGAGTGTACTTTATTAGGTAAGTACACTTCTGTCGACCCTTTCAGGAATTCCAGGCGTGATGTTATGTTTCTAAAGAGAGCTAGAGAATGTGACATTCTCGGCTAGTATTACTTTAATTGAAAGCAACGAAACACTAAACGTGAAGTATTAATGTCAGTATCCAATATCTACACGGCTGAAGCAAAAGTATCTACTTTTCCCTCACAATGAACTTTCAACCTTATACAACTCCAACATAGAGAAGAAAATTTATTAAGACTTTCGGTAAGGCGATTATTTTTTGAACAGTGGAATTTTAACGGTATCGTCCAGGACTTAGAGTCTAAAATTGTTTGTGTAGGGAGACTCGATTCAGAAATTCAAATAATTTTCGCTAGTAATGGCTTCGGTATTGGATTACTTAAAAGCTGTTGGTTTTAGTTCATTGTTGCAGAAATGAGGGTAGACATACATTAAAACCTTGCAAAACTTGCTTGACTTAGCTAGACAAACAGTAAGTAGATTCTCCACATAACAAAACATCACGCCTGTAATCCCCGAAGGGTTAGGGAGAGGTGTACCTAATAGTACGCCCACATATCGCTAGTTATGTTTTAATCCACCCATCCGCCACAAATCCAGACTCCGTGGCTGCTACTAAGAAATTCGTGAAAGAAAAACTCAAAGCCCGAGACCCGGGAATCGAACCCGATGCCCCATTAACATAAAAGGAGATTGCCCGATTTTGTTAATGCAGAGGGTAGGCATAACACAATTCGCCAGTCTTCTTTCCTGGCCGCATAACTGAAACCACTTTATCATCATAATCATCTGCCTAGCCTTGTTGTTGTGGGGGTCGGCTGCCAGTCTAACCGGATGCAGCTGAATACCAGTATTTTACATGGAGCGACTGCCTATCTGACCTCCACAACCCAGTTAGTACTGGGTAATATGATACCCTTTGGTAAGACTGGTTGTCAGACTTTTTGGGCCACTTACTACCTATCGACGATCAAAGATCTTCAAATGACAGCCGGGACCAACAGCTTAACGTGCTTTCCGAGGCACGGAGGAAACTCGGTATGTAATGGGTGGTCACCCATCCACAGAGCAACCTAGGCAAGCGCGGCTTACCCTAAAGATCGGCCCGAGCGGCTGTTATTATTTAGCCACGAGCTCCTCCTGAACCTAAACTAACTGAAACTACTTCAATGTACTTAATTGAATAGTCTACATTAAGCTGCAGGGAAGTTTTTGTTTTTCAATTACAAATTATTAAAGTTCATACTCCAGGCAGCTATTGAGTCCAGGGCTGCGGGACTGCGGGACGGTTCGAAAGAGATACCGCGGCCCTGGAACACAAAGGACAAGGAAGGAACATGGATGGGTTTTAGTCAGTACAAGTCTGACACTCCCTTCCGCTCTGCCCAGAGCGGGAGAAGTCAAATGTTGGTGAGCAAATGGACTGTAGGTATTTAGGAATGAATTGGAGGATGATGGAAACACTGTAAGTATAAATAATTACAAACAAACTATGTACAAGCAATAGCGAACACTGACACTTGACAACTAAACAGGAAAAAACCTTTCTTCTGTTCCAAAAGTATAAACTTCATTATAAAAATATACTGTTCTTAAAAAAGGTGGCATCCCAGCCAGTCGCCAAGATGACTTCCAATCCGAAAAAAAAGGCGGCTATTGAGAATCTATAGAAAAACACATCAACACGCCCGACTTGGGGTTTGATTTTGAACCCTATACCTAACAGTCTCGTCTGCAACTATTAGCCTAATAAGACAGCAGATTTCTATGCATCTTGAACTTTAGTTTCTGACTACCCCCGCCGTAAAAAAGCGTAGGTTTATTATCTACAAAATATGTAATACATACAGCAATGAATTTGGAAGCATGACGCTTTATGACGCAGTTTTCGTTTCAGGGACCACATCCAAAGGATATCCGCTGACCAATTCACGATAAGAATAATTCGGAGGTACCTATGCGGTATTTACTGTTACCTAACTATGTGAATCATGTAACTGGTGACTCAATGTATCGGACAAACCTAGAAAAATAATAATGTATCATCTGCCTTTATTCCCGTCTACCCCCAGCGTTCTGTTCCCAGTGGTGGCAGTTGCAACTATTTGTAGCATCTACCACCACTGGTGGGGGTTGCGTCTGTTCAGTCGCATTTGCCACCACCTGGTGGCAGATGACACTTAAATTAGTGGAATCCACCAGTGGTGGCAGACTCGACGATTATGTAGCCGTCTGACACCACCAAGTATTTCAACTAACAAGTAGAAAGAAGGATGGCTTTTCTGGACCCTTACTAGTTAAAATATCATATAATATCACACCTGTATCCCTGAGGGGTTACACCAACCGTATTGGATGCCCTTGAATGTACATGAACCTTGCAAGGCCCTGAAGATTATAAAGGCTATAAACAGACTCTTAACGAAGTCGAAAGGCACTTGTTCTCCCCGTCATTGCGATATTTTTTTTATTCTAGACCATACCTGGGAACCTTCTAGTTACGGAGATATTGGGGGTCAAAATGCCAACTTTTTCACAAGCTTTTTTTTTAAATACTTACATGTTTTTAATGTAAGATTTTTACTTGAAACAACTCCAGGACCCCTTACTATTCAATCCATCCATCAGCACAGTGTTTTGAGAGAGTTAAATTGAGTCCTACTGCAAAACGTGATTTTTCAGCCCAAAAAAAAGTCGTTTCCCAGCACAAATTTTGCGTAAAGTTACTTAGTGTGATGTACATAATGCTTGGTTGACAGCTTTGTGGATAGTCTGTTTACAGTGTTTACGCCCTGTATTGGTCTTTTGCAGCTTTTTAAAAACAGAATACATGAACTTGAATAGTCCAAGAGCCATACTTTAAAAATATAATTGAATCTAAATAAATACTCATTTCAACAACAGTACTTCCATAATGTTTTTGTCGTGACTTTTTGCTGACATCATTATAAATTGATGTGTCTGAAACTACACGATGGATAATTTCAGTTATCAACTGAGTAAGTACGTGGTTTTCCCTGTGAACTGTGTTAAAAGATGGGTAGCGATCTGTAACTATTCATGGAAAATTTTAGTAGTTACAACTTAACTTATATTGTCACTTACGGGACATCTTCCGTGATGGTTATTTATTTTGAGCTCCCGATATTTCGACGCTGTTGCAAGCGCCATGATCACGGGTTGACTGGAGAATGCGGGTGGATGGAAATTATTGGTTAGGAGCAGACAAATCTGTCTTCCCTCTTTCTTTGTTTGCTACGCGCACTACTGGAACTCGACACTAAGTCACGGCAAAACACATTCACAGTATCATACGGTTTTTTAGAGTCCTTATCACGATGTCGGCTGTTACTTTTGAGAATACTCAAAACTGGATTCCGCGTAAGTTACAACTTATATTACGTTGCGGTTGTCAATATAATTCAGGAAACCGAAAATTTGACTACCAGTCTTATCAAGTGCTGTTTCCAGGTAAACTTGAAACCGACCCCAACATAGTTGGGAAAGAGCTAGGCAGATGATGATGAACTTAAATTAAGTTATTTTTGTAAAGGTATACATAATTCACCAAATAACTTAAACAGTGATAAAAAGAAAAACAATGCAAATTCTTTTCCCTTTTGAAATCATTCAGTTACAAAATAATAATTCTTACCTTGTTAGTACAGTTACCTCAAATTTTCCAACCAGACTTAATGAGGTAGACGGGAAAATGAGAAAATTGTCTTATTTTGAGACTAGCTGATGCCCGCGGCTTAGCCCGCGTGGATGGCGGTTATCATGACCAAAAGTACTCATGAGTACTTTTTATTTCATGAGTACTTGACAAATTATATACTAAAACCTTCCTCGAGAACCATTGGTGGAAACAGACAGACAGACGCAGTGGAGGACTTTGTTTTATAATATTTAGTAATAGTGATGATCTGATCTGAGTACTATTTAATTATCTGCTGATCAGGTGCAGTCTATGAATTTGTTAAGTAATTGTCTTGCAGTTTTTGCTGAACTGATCTTATTTGGCGCAGCCGTGAGGTTCGCGTTTTTTTTCATGTATCTCCTGTGGTTATCTTGAAGAATATGTTTTGTGTCGTAGTCTGCGCTGAATAAATGTATCTTCTTTCTTTATTTTCTTCTTATACCGAATCTTTTTCATAAACTAAAACCCCAAAAAATACGAAAACAATGTGCCATTAGATTATAAAGTAGACAGCAAAAATTTGGCAAGATTTCACTCAAATAGGTAATTACTCAGGTCAATTACATTCCGTCATTGTCTTACTAGATATTTTTCTGCGTCGGCTTCAATGCGACTTTAATTGCTGCAACGGTAAAGGAAAAAATATGAGAAAACCCAAAAATAAAAGTCTGAAATCTTCAACATGAAGTTGAGCAAGGTATAATAAATATGAAGGCTGTGCTTTGTTGGTCACTGTCAGGTTAATCCCGTTGCTGGGACTCTAACCTCTCTATGAGAATAATTGGGCAGTAAAAAAGTTAATAACGTTGTCGGTTGTCAAAAAATAACAGCTCCTGCACTATGCTCCATCTTGAAATATAGCCTAAGTTTATCCTCCGGCCAAAAAGTGTAGACTTATAGCAGTCAAAGGTACGCACAAATTAATTTCAGAAGTTATACGAAACAAATCAACTCACAATAGTTTATCCTTTGTTTTTGATTTTCCTTCATTTTGTTATTGCTGTTCTATGTTACTACCATTATTTTACTCATTACTTAGTACGAGGAGATTCAGTCAAATCTCATAGAGCTAAAAGTTTTCCCCAACAAAGTCAAAAAAGATGCTTATCAAGCTATCACACAATTTCTTAAAACAAGTTTTATATATTCGCAACGCGCCTAGCATAAACATGGCCAGGCAACGCAAATGACACGGAGCCAGAATAGAAATTGTATTTAACGTAATGCTCGACCAACTTTCTTTCTAGGGACAGACGGTCGGACAACTGGGTCGATGATGTGTTTAAATATATACGTAACTCCTCGACTATGTTGTGAATTTGTGATGTAAGCAATTAGCTGTTCGAAAAAAGTATTAAGTAAGATAATTTGCTTAAAAAAGTCAGCTGTTCTTATACGTATCTATGTTTGGCTATACGGAAGGGATACCGACGCCGACGCACAAATGTTTTTTTTCGAATGGGAAATCATCGAATGACTTCTCCCGCTCAGGCAGCAGGGCCGCAGGTCGGCAGGCCCGCTGGGCAGAGCGGCAGTGAGTGTCAGACTTGTACTGACTAAAACCCATCCATGTTCCTTACTTGCCCTTTGTGTTCCAGGGCCGCGGTATCTCTTCCGAACAGTCCCGCAGCCCTGGCAGGCATCGGCCCCTTCGGGCCCCTCCCTGTTTGCTGACAACTGTTTGAGGCGCGCGTGGAACACGAACGCGCCAACACTAACGGTTACCATCTATTCAGTACGTATCATTCTGAACACAGCTGATATTCTTATTAGTTACAAATGCAAAATTTCTATGTGAGGGGGTTCAGATTTATTTACTGAATGAGAGTGAAACTGAGGACGGAAGCCAGTCTTGTATAAAACGGAGTTGTTATTTGTTCGTCAAAGATTCTTTATCTAATAGTAATAGATTGATTATATTTCTTCCTGTACCGTTGCAGTGCAGCGTCGCCGATTATAGTGAATTGTATGAATGCATTATATTGCAATGTTGACAAGCAATTTCCTTTGCAAACCTGATAATAGGGCCACTAAATGGTTGAGATTGGTCCACTGTTTGAGATGGTGGGCCATGTTGCGGTGAACATCTTTATTATAAAGGGTGTTAACAGACTCTTAACGAAGCCGAAAGACATTTGTTCTTCCCGTCATTTCGATCATTTTTTTTGTTCAATACCATACCTTCCAGTTACGGATATATTGAGGGTCAAAGTTCACACTTTTTTTTTAAATACATTTTTTTTTTTTACTTTGAACACCTCCAGGACCCCATACTATTCAATCCATCCATCAGCACAATGTTTTGAGTGCGTTACATTGAGTCCTACTGTAAAACGTGATTTTTCAGCCCAAAAAAAAGTCGTTTCCCAGCACTAATTTTTGCGTAAAGTTACTTAGTTTGATGTACATAATGCTTGGTTGACGGCTTCGTGAAGAGTCTGTTTACACCCTGGATAATGCGAATATTACTTATTTCGGTAGTAACGGATTTGTGCCCAGTTTATAGTTAATACATGGTTTGGCTCTCTTATACATGGGGCTTATCACTGGCGACTTACAGACGTATGTACGTATACAGGTGAGAGGGACACCGAAGCACAAACTCCTACCACACATTCAGTACATCATTCTGAACCCCCCGAAAAATTTCTCATCTACATTATTATTGGGAAATAAAATTAGCTGTTTCACACATTTTGACCGTGTAGGTATTGCATTTTTGTAGGAAACATCAGATTATTTTTCAGGTCTTTATGCATGTCTGCCTAATCCATTTGGGAGTAAAGGTGGCAACATTCACCAATATGAGATTTTCAAGTCGGTTAGAAACAAGAATCTTCTGCAATTGTATAAAGTTCAGACCAATTCCTGCGACACATAATATTGATGTTTATGACCATTGTACAGCAAAGAAACAAAAATATTGATCTGCATTACTGAATGACATGACAACAACATACGTTTACAATGTAGCGACTCGTTTAGTCATACCGATGAAACAGAAACGATGTCCGGAATCGATAAAAGTTTGAATGAATGTGTCACAGCAAGATGTTGCTGGCCGTTTAAAAAAAAACGTGGACACGTTCGATTTTCAATTCGGGCTACTGCAATTTCACAACTATTTTGCCTCCAATTAAATTATAACGTTGGTTAAACTTATATTTTTTGGGTATCAAATATGTTCCAGAGCGGTAAGTAAACAAGATGGCGGCATTAGTTCCGATTTTGGCCACGGGCCAAAAGATCATTGTATGATTGTTGCTGATTATTGTAGTTCTTTAACGGTAATTAAGTAAAGGTTTAACCTTCTTAGTTTTATAAAATTACATACACAACCTATTTGTATTAAAGGGTCAATAAAAGTTACCTTCAAACCTCCTTCGAAACAGATCCACGTAGAATAAGCAATAATTACCTGCAAAAACAGAAAAATACACATTACAATGGATTAATTAAAACAAAGTGGTGTTTACTGAAAAAAAAAGTATTAATTTGAGCATGTGAGCATTTATTTTGGGCCAACATTTTCAATGATATCAGATGGCAAAGAAGTGCATTTTAAGAACGTCTAAAAGTATTCGTACTATAATTATGCACCATTACCAGTGCCCCCTGGGCAATCAACCCCTACAGTGCTGCACGGTTTTTTCCCTTTAATTACAATGTCAGAGGTGCGCAGTTGATTTAAACTTGATTTTGTTAAAACAGTTGAAAAAAAACCAGCTTACAGCGTTAGGTCCAACTGTGCCCAAGCGCCGAAAGAATCATGCAGCACTCTGCCAACTAGAAACAGTTGCCATCAGTGAAACCACTGACAAGTCCGTTTTGAATTGGTTGTCAATGTCAAAAGTCAACTGTCAACAACAACTCTTGATTTGACATTTGTGTTTCTATTTTTCGTCTATGGTATTTTTAAAGAATATGAATTTGATCGTTGTAGTCATCATCATCATATCAACCCAGAAAAAAGGGAGGCCTATACCAGGCAGTCGGTACTGCATAGGCCTCCCTTTTTTCTACCACACTTCCCGGTTCCGTACGTCCCTTATCCAGGTGTTTCCCGCGACTTTGACGATGTCGTCAATCAGCTTTAGGACGGCCCTGGTTTCTTCAACCTTGGCCACCACTCGGTCAAAGTCTTGCTCCATTGGCCATCTGTGCGTCTAGCCAGATGTCCTGCCCAGGTCCACTTGAGGCGCACCGCGCGGTCCCCGACGTCGTAGACTTTCGTAACAATAATAATAACACCTAGAGCTTGGACCCTGTCCCCGATACCGGTGGTCTAATTTTTTTTATATATTTTTAAATGTTTTTGAAGTTATACTTCTTTTGGCGCGTTAGGGAAAAATGATGAGAGTAAATTTTTACAAAGCGCGCGCACACCGTCACGAAAAACCGAAACCCTGAAGTTAGCTAGTCAACATACAACCTGAAGTTAGCTAGTCAACATTTTAGTTTTATATGTCAAAGAATAAGCGTACTAAGTACACACATATTTTTTTTTTAATCAATATTTTAAAATGTAATGAGTTTGTTAAAAGATGAAAAAAGGAAATAACATCTAGTATAACTATTTAACTAATAACTTTCATGTAACATGAAACAATACACATATTCTTATACTTTTCATCAGATAATTCATATAATACTCGATAAATTACCGATTAAACTCAACAGCACGCACTATACCAGTTTCTTCCTATTTCGTAATACCTAGGCGTAAATATATTACGCATTAAGTTTGTCCGCTACCAATAAATCAGCTATAAATCAGCTTAATTGTAAATACGCATTTTACGTGCGTGAAATTAAGCGTAATTTCCGTATTTAAGATAAGCGAAGATCTAGTAATAGGTTTTAAGCTCGTCTTTGCACATAAGTTGCCCTTGTCATGCAGCAGGAATTATGCGGTCTTGAGATCCTTATGTTAACTGTTAATGAATAATAAAAAAAAAAACTGGCCAGGTGCGAGTCGATCTATACAACATTAGACAAAAACGGCAAAAAAACACACAAGGCACATTTGTTGTATGGGGCCCCCATACAACAAATGTGATTTTTTTGCCGTTTTTTGCCCTTAAATATTTATTTTATTTTAATTTATCTATTTATTTTTAAGCTTCTATCGCATAGCTTCTATCGCGGGCCTTGAGCGTGGAGACCGAATCCAGAAATTCCGTAACGAAAATAACCGTAACGTAACTTTCGTAACGTAACGTAACAAAAATAACCTAACACCTAGTGCCTAACACGTAGTGTCAGATATTGACAAGCCTAGGTTATTAATCTACCGCTGGAGCTAGGAGGTTAGGTTGTATAGTTAAACCTATATAAAAATAATTATAATTACATAAGTTGATAAAAAATGCTATGCAATAGCTTTACCGCGGCAGTCTCCGAGTGCCACACGTCTTTTTTTAAAGTAAATATACAATTTAATTTCTGTGAATATTTCAAGCGTCTACCTGTCGCCGTTATTAGTATCGAGCGAAAAAACGGCAATAAATCACGTTTGTTGTATCGGAGCCCCCCTAAAATATTTATTTTATTTTGTTTTTAGTATTTGTTGTTATAGCGGCGACCGAAATACATTATCTGTGAAAATTTCAACTGTCTAGCTATCACGGTTCATGAGATACAGCCTGGTGACAGACGGACAAACAGCAGAGTTCCAGTAATAGGGTTCCGTTTTACCCTTTGGGTACATAACCCTAAAAACGTAAAGCTTCCATCTATACTTTGTTACAACCATGCTGAAGTGAATTAAAAATGTGTAGTATTCAATGATTTACCGAGGTTTGAGCCTTTCCGGTGTAAGGTCCTCAGCTTATTACTGTTAATAAGAAAAAAAAAAAAGACTTAAAGGGTCGCATGCGCATCTATGCTAACCCGCTGATGTGTGCTTTTTGCGACTAACGTATCACTCGCATCGGTGCAGGAAAACATCGTGCGGAAACCAGCATACCTGAGAGATATTTCTCGACATGTAAAACCAAGTCAGAGTGAGTGACAAAGAAAGAGTGACTAACGTAGTATTCAGAAAAATTCGGAACTCTTCCGAAAATTTCCTTGCTAAACTTTCCTTGACCAGAATACCAGTTCAAATAATGTAAGTAGTTTTAATATTATGTCCGCAACTTGGCACACAAACCAGTGGATAACTTAAGCTAATATACGCTGAGATTATATTCGTACCCTAGTAGGTTAACTTGCGCAAGAGCTATGAGGCTGAGTCAACGGTTATAAATATCGAATACCGTAGTATTATCCGCTTTAAGGTGGAAGTGTACGGGTAGCCCGCGAAATTCAAATTTTCTTACGTTTTTTGCAATTTGTAAGTCAGTGTCAGGTTGTATGTTGATGGAAAATCAGTCGCGCCTGTAACACATATGTAGCTAGTTAGAATTACAATCATGAAAATCATCAATACAACCCTCTAAGTTCATGTAAGCCTATTCAATGAATATTTCATGAAACAGTCATTCAACGGCGCGACTCTGTTTTCATCGGCGACACGAATTTTGTAAAGTAACTATGGCACTAGCTATTCCCATTTACCAGCAACTTTATTAACGAAGATGAATGGCTTACCTGTACCTCTTAAAGCAACTATCTTTGAACGTGACTCATGCAATTTGAACGAATAAGGATGTTCTCGGTTCAAGTAATCAAGACGATTGTAATTCAGGCGGGGCAGCCGTTTCTGAGGTTAATTTGTGCATTCGGATGGATAGGTTGATTATCGTCGTATCAAATTGAGACCCTAAATCTTAATGCTGCAGGATGAAACAGTAGTGGGTGTGACAAATTTAATCAGTGGATCAGAATCCTAAGATTGAGGTAAATGGCGATTGAGGAGCCCTTTGTTCAGCATAATCAGACTCTAATGTTCTCAATGTTCCACTCTGGTCTTGTCTCTTTGAGAAAACCCACACCCCAGTTAGAATTGGTGGATGTCACAAGTCTTCGAATTTTAAGTTCTAAGACATGCCGAAGTTTCCTCATGATGCTTTCCTTCACCGTTTTAAAAGCCATGGTGATGAAATAATTTACATTAAGTAAAGTGAAGCGGCAGACCACGAAGGAGATGGCGGGACGAACTGGATGTCTTCCTTGAGAATTGGAAAGAAGTAGCACAGAATTGTGTGTGACCGCTGGAAGGAATGGAGGAGAACAGTATGAAAATCGGTGCATTCGTTTTTTAGTTTATCGCGAACAGACAGACAGACGCGGCGGAGGACTTTGTTTTATAATTTGTAGTGATAGTGATTGCTATTGTCGCCAAGGATTCCAGTACCTACATTTACCACTAAACTGTTTATGTTGATGAATGTGGGTACAATACATTGCTACTTTTTAGTCACCTAAAATTGATGACGATCTGTTATATTCTTCGAAAAAGTGATTCAGAGTCTAGATTGCTCTTCTGAAGTATATGCGGAATGCTGGCCAATTATTTCTGACATTCCGGATACAGTGAGTTGACGTGACGTTTGAGTGCCCTTATCCCAATTTATTTGGGGTCAGCCCAGCATGTCTTCTTTTTCTATGGTTCTTTAAGTCGTCATTTCAGTAGAAACCCCTTTTCTAGCCATGTCATCTTTCACACAGTCCATCTATCGAAGCTTTGGCCTTCCCCAACCATCATAGCCATAGATATAATAGGGTAGTTGACCAAAAAAATCTAACTAGTCCGTCAGGTAGATTTTCAAAAAATATTGGACACGTATTTTTCTTTTCTCCTAAACTAAAAATGAGGGCGATGCAGTGCGTCGAAAACTCGTGTGACGTCACAATCCGGTACACATTTTGGCGGAAAGTGACGTCACAAGCCCCCACTCATGAACTTTGATGCGTTTTACCTTCGTTATTTTTAATAGATTTGATAAAACAAAAAATATGTAACCCATATTTTTCGATAACCTAACTGACGGACTAAATAGAATTATATTTTCTTTTACTCAGGAAACATCCCTATTCAATCATGATTCGAAAGGCACGTTGCGCCATCTATTATCATAAGAATGTTATTGTTGTTTTCCTCCAGAGAACAGTACTTTTTTTTCGAAATAAAAGGTACCCTATGTCCATTTCAGTACACCTGACAACGTAAGTGCAAAATTTCAGGATGATCAGTTCAGAGACGTGAAAAGGTAACAAACAAACTTACTTTCACATTTATAACATTAGTTAGGATAATGAAGTCGATTAAAAATAAAACGTAACAACAATGTCACAACACTAGGTATTCGATTTTCGAACAGATGTTTACAAGATGGCTGCAAGGGTCAACGCCCCATTGACAGAACAATACCTGTCCGTGTTTAATTCAAACGCAAATTCGCGCGTTTGTGAATTGTGCAGTTATAACAGCAGCCATTTTAGAATAGGTCAGATTAGCTCCGGCGGTTTTATTTGCGTATTCAAACATGATATTTGTTTAAGTTTTCAAATAAATATTTATGACGGAAGGATCTTTTGGGGCTCGAATAACAAGATTGACAAGGGACATATTAGTAAATTATGTCACACGTCAAAACATCCTTGTACGACTGTAGTTTCCTTTTACAATACAAGCTGTATTTAGGACACTGACGAATATAGCACAAGACAGTAAGCCATTTACAACGAAGGATTATAATGAAAAGGTGACACACTAGGTCAGTATGTTATCAATTTTGTCTATTGATGAATTAAAACAAACGGGGGCGAATGAATTGGGTCATGATACTATCATATTAGATAACACAATGCATTGATGGGACTTCGGGTTCACATCGAGACGCGACGCTGCGCGCACATCAACTCAAAACATAACTTTATTTTGTACACGAAAAGATACGACACATTTTATTGCGTCGCTTCAAAAATGTTGCTTTACTGCCTCGCTGTCATTATTCTGACTATTACTGACGCACAGTGGAACGAATGTATGGGAGCGGTTGGACGTAGACATGTCCGAAAAAAAAGAGTAAAATTATGACAAACTAATGATGCCATCTTATTCGATTACTTAATGCCTTCATAAATTGTGGTGATGAATTTCTTCATAACTCCCATATTTCGGGAGTAATTTGAGAAAATGTGAAATTTTACTATGAAAATGAGTGTATCGAGCTCTCTCCCTCCTGATTCCGGGCTTGTTTCAAGTACCGGTCTCTAATATCGTAATGCTATTACTAAGAGCTATATTTAATACTAAGACACATAGTGCGCCAAATGTGCACTTTCTGGGATAAAAGGAAATGAAAATTTAAAAAAAAAAACGTTTTTTCCCCATTTGTATTTACTTTAAACCGCAGACAGACTTATTAAGAGGTCTATAAATATATTATATATATACAGAAATATATATTAACAAAAATATTCACAAGAACTGATGAGAGTATGACTTTTAAGTAAGTTGATAATAAATTACCTAGTTTCATTAAAAGTACAATAAATAATTAAGATGTAAGCTCTAATTTACTAAGTTACACATTTTAAAACAATAACATCATTTAATTATCTTCGTCATCATCATCATCATCAATTAATTCAAATTCAGAATCGATGTCCGCTAAATCATTTATGTTAACAAATTCGATATCACTTTTCTCAGAATCCGTAAGCTCATAAAATTCCTTAAAAGAAGATTTTTTTACAAACTTATTTCCTTTTGGACGGATACTTGTAACAAGTGGATCAGAAGACAGTAAAAGATTGTGCATAATATCTTCATTGCATGAGATACTGCTATGCTTTCGAGAATGCCCCTCTCTATATTTTCTAAAATCTTTATTTCTAGCCTCAGATGCCTCTTCGGATAGAAAACCAATGGGCACAATTGACATGTTCTGAACTATGTCTGGCCCATGCATTAAAATTTTATGAAGTGAAGAAGGCATATACCATGGGTATAACTCCACGTAAAGCTTAGCAGTATCAAAGCAGAACTCTCGGAATTTAGTTACGTTGATCTTCTCTCCTGATGAAATACACTGCAAGATCACACAGATTTTTCTTAAAAACATAGCATCTATTCCGGTCAGTTCAGCAGATTTAGTGTAGTTTTCAAAAAATCTCCTTGCCGAGTTGCCATTGTTGGTGGATCCACTGCCTTGTTTCACAACATCGAGAAGTAAGCCCGTTTCTCTTCTTACAGCCTCTTGAACTCTTTTCTTCCTGTCATCAACTTGCCTTTTTGCTATATCACCCCTTACTTGCCATGATTTTATGTCTAATTTGTAGGAAATGTGTAATAAGCATTCCATTGAGCGAATCCAAGCGTGAAGGGTGCTTAAGCTATATTTATACATGTCCTCGTTTGCGTATTTATCTTTGATTAACTCTAAATTATTCATTTCTTTAGGACAAGCCTTGCATATGTCACACACTGAAGCTACTGTATCGGATATAATGGAATGAATTTTACCATCAATCATTGTCAACAGCAGTTGGTGTTTGACACTAATTCCATCAGTGATGGTGGATGGAGTTAAGGCTTCAATCTCTGCTTCGATTTCAGCCATCTCTCTCTGCACATTTTCTTTGGTTTCCTTTATAAACTTAAACAATATTGGCCGGCAAAATGAAGTGGAAGATGGTCGCTCGTTTTCCCAAATTGTTACACCTTTTGAGACGAGCCGCAGTGGTACAAGACTAATCATAAAATTACTAGCAAGATCGATTTGCTCATCTTCACTCGTCCTTTGATGATAAATGCTTTGGCTAGATGATCCGTCAAAACCCCATTTGCTGGTCAATACGAGCTGTTGATTGGGATCAACAGGGGTTTCTAACGACCTAATAAGTCTTCTTGAGGTTAAATCCATCAAGGCTTGTAATTTGATTTTTGCAGAGCTCTCTGTAACTGTGAGATCTTCTTTGGCCGGATAGCACTTAATTTTTTCTTTAACCAACATGTAGTAACTCGGGTATTGAAGAGCTCCTTCTTGAGTGTTGAAATCCCGAAGAGTGTTATAGCGCCATTTCGATAAGTTCATCGGTACATAAAGAGCCAATGCCTTCAAAGGGGATATTTCCCGTACCTGAATTGATTTACCTTCAATGAAGGCTTTGATTTTTGAGGCCTCTTCTGGATTCTCCGTCAAGTATTTCATAACATAAGCTGTATCGCTTTGTCCTGCCTTTTGAAGCGCCCTTTCGGCCGAAAACATAATTTCAGCGCTGCTACTGCTGCATGAAAGACTATCTTCAGTGCGTCTTCTTTTTTGCCGGTTACTAAGGTCCTCAAAAGATTTACGAGGACTAGGATGTGTACAAGTTGAAGCATCAGATTTAGCAGGAGAAATTATGGGCTCGATGACGTCACTTATATTTTCTGTAGAAGGTTCCATATTTTCATTCTGTAATTCCGGCCATTGAATTGCAGCCTGTAGCCAAATCTCATGTTTCTTCCGAAACTTATCTGTGCTTCTTCCAGACTGTGTCCATTTTGCATAAATGCGGTAGCAAAATCGACGACACCAGTCTTTTAAACTTGTTTCAGCACTTTCACATAACTGAACACAACTGTTATCTTTTAAAACACTGAACAAATAGTTAAAGTCGCGTAAATCTTTATGTGCGCGTGCGCATAAAGCAACGTGAATATCAAGATTTGTATTAAAATTTGGAAAATACATTGCGAGATTAGCTTGGATACAACGAGGTGTAAATCAACACTGATTTTAAAGTTACTAATAGTGACCTATTTATATAAAATCCAGGTATCCCAGGTATCCTTTGTTAAATATTGCAAGGTAATTAGTTATTGTGATAATTAGTAAATGATGCATGCTAAATTAGTGTATTAAGAGCCATTTAGTAATTAAATAATAGCAATGTTCTTATCAGTAATCATTAGTGCATCAGTTTTATATGTAAACCTTAAGTCCCTAATTATATATCCTAATTAGCTTATATCTTCTCTAATTGGCTGCTCAGAAATGTTATTGTAATAAGGTAAACCTTTAGAAAAACGGTTTTAATCAACAAAATAAACAAAAAATAAAAAAAATTGTGTTATAAAATAAACATCACTCTTTATCCCAGAAAGTGCACATTTGGCGCACTATGTGTCTTAGTATTAAATATAGCTCTTAGTATTAGCATTATGATATTAGAGACCGCTACTTGAACCAAGCCCGGAATCAGGAGGGAGAGAGCTCGATACACTCATTTTCATAGTAAAATTTCACATTTTCTCAAATTACTCCCGAAATATGGGAGTTATGAAGAAATTCATCACCACAAGTTATGAAGGCATTAAGTAATCGAATAAGATGGCATCATTAGTTTGGCATAATTTTACTCTTTTTTTTCGGACATGTCTACGTCCAACCGCTCCCATACATTCGTTCCACTGTGTGACGGGCCAATATCCACGGCTCGGGGTTTTTGTTCCACCACTTGTTCAACCATCATTTGCTTAGCCTTTTCTCAACTATGTTGGGGTCGGCTTCCAGTCTAACCGTATGCAGCTGAATACCAGTATTGTACATGGAGCGACTACCTATCTAACCTCCACAACCCAGTTAGTACTGGGTAATACGATACCCCTGGGGGGTAAGTCTAAATGGTCACACTTTCGGGCCACTGACTACCTGTAACGACTGTCAATGTTCTACAAATAACAGTCGGGAACAACGGCGTAGGTGGTCACCTATCCACGGAGCAACCAAGACAAACGTGGCGTTACGTGAACATCGACCCGAGTTTCTGAAATTATTTTGCTACGAGCTCCTCTAACAAAATATGAAACCTACCTTGAATGGAGGTACCGAACGCATGGGCTGCGGGACTGTTCGAAAGAGATACCGCGGCCCTGGAACACAAAGGGCAAGGAAGGAACATGGATGGGTTTTAGTCAGTACAAGTCTGACACTCCCTTCCGCTTCCGCGCTCTGCCCAGAGCGGGAGAAGTCATTTCATGATTTCCCATCCGAAAAATAAAAAAAGTTACCGAACGCACGACATAACCTTGTCAGTGCAATTTTAAAAGCCGATATTGCTTTACGTGACTTACAAATGTAATTATTTTCCGTACATTTTGATAACGTTTAATTGAAATTTTACTCCACACATAATTTTTATCGTTACGGTACTTGTTTTGCGAGGTCGAGGGGGTTTTGAAGAGCTACTCATCATGCGCGTACGCTTTTTCTTAAGTGGAAAAAGGATATAAATGTTTTTGAAATTGCAGGAACAAAAGACTTTCTCCTGCCTCTTCTCTCAAACACAGGCATATCGGTTCGAAATGTGCAAGAATGGCTTTTTTTTTTTCGGATGCCATATCATCAAATCCCTTCTCCCGCTCTGGGCAGAGTGGAAGGGAGTGTCAGACTTGTACTGCCTTTAGTCAGTACAAGTCTGACACTCCCTTCCACGGGTTTTAACCCATCCATGTTCCTTCCTTGCCCTTTGCGTTCCAGGGCCGCGGTATCTCTTTCGAACAGTCCCCCGCCCTGGCAGGCATTGGCCCTTGTTTCGCCTCTTTGAGAAGAATGGCTCAAAACCAAAAAAAACACTTAAATTAGACTCAGAATCAACACTTTCTGAACTTCGAAAATTACGCAGGACATTGGACACGACTGGTCAGTCCAGTATAAACGGGCTTTTTGCCACTTCCTAGTGTTTTAGCTGCTGGGTAGAAGAAGTGAGGAGCTCGTGGCTAAATGATACCAGAAGCTCAGCTCGATCTTCAGGCAAAGCCGCGCTTGCATAGATTGGTCCGTACTGAGTTTCCTCAGTGCCTCGGAAAGCACGTTAAGCCGTTGGTCCGGCTGTCATTTGTAGATCTTTGACAGTCGTTACAGGTAGTCAGTGGCCTGAAAGTCTGACAACCAGTCTTACCAAAGGGTGACGTATTACCCGGTATTAACTGGGTTGTGGAAAAGCGAGGAAGCTAATTCAAGATAGGTTGGTTAGGAATTCGGGTTAGTCCTGATCTGATTTGTGAAGTGACCAGTAAAAGCAGACATTCCCTTTCAAGATATTTCACGGGAATTTTTGAAGTTATACTTCTTTTGGCACGTTAGGGAAAATGATGAGAGTAAATTTTTAAGATGCGCGCGCACACCGTCACGAATAACCGACACCCTGAAGTTAGCTAGTCAACATACACCCTGAAGTTAGCTAGTCAACATTTTAGTTTTATACGCCCAAGAAGTATAACTTCTTACGTGCGTAATAAGTACAAACACACTTTTTTTACTACTGAGTTTTATTTTGAACTCTTAATACATTCTATACCTATTTAAAAGGTCAAAATCAAGTTGAAGAACCAATAAATTATCCTCAGTGGCGTAACTAAACAAAGCGGCTTGCTGAACATATCTTTTTGCATCGATGACATTCCAATCAACAACGCCATTAAAAACCGCGCGAAAATAATATACAAATCTGACCTTCAAAACTAGGTCACTCTATTCTCTATGACATTCCGCGACACTAGCGCCATTGTCATCACCAAACTACTGAACATAACTTGAAAAGACATAAAGCGTCCCATTCACGTACGATTCCGGAATATGCGGCATTTCCGCAAAAAACCGCCAACCGCGTAACCGCTAACAAAGCGTACCTAAGCAACAAAGACGATTTGTCTCGAGTATTATTAAGCAACCTTTGTTTGCGTCTACTGTTTATCTATGCTGTTCTTTATGTGGTAAAGGAATTACAATATTATTGTGAACTAGCTTTTGCCCGCGACTAAGCTCGCATGAATTTGACATTCAATTCGAGTTGTACTCTGCTTGTAATTCAATCATGATTCGAAAGACACGTGGCGCCGTCTATGAGACGACAACGTTTATGCAAAATTTCAGGATGATCGGTTCAGTGGTTTAAACGTGAAAAGGTAATAAACAAAGAAACTTACTTTAGAATTTATAATATTACTAGTAAGGATTGTATTCGCCTGTTTATCGGAGAGACTAAAACGTTGGGATGGATAATTATTTATGATGGAGTTTTGAAGAATATTGACCGTTAGCATTAAATACCACTAGTTTTCACTACTTAGGCGATCCCTAAATGAATTAAAGCGGGCTGTTACCGTCTTTGTTAGATTTTCAACGGTAGGTACGCGCAATTAAACAATTGTCAACATAAAACAAAGCATATTTTTCTTCATTAACAGCAAAAGCTATTCATTAGTCTACTTATGACATTTGTGTAATCTATAAAGTCAGCAGCCAGACACACACAAACACATACACGCACATACTAACACATACACACACACACACACACACACACACAATGATAAACAAGCAGTTTTTATTTATTTCTTTACTCTTTACAAATTGGCGTCATGCACTAGAAATTTTGCACTATTCATGCAAATTATTCAAAACAATTTATTAGTTTAGCTGTAGGTAATTACTTAGGTGTTTGTCATACAAAACAGAATAAAATAAAACAAATCGCGAGATTTCTTTATTCTGCAAATATTATTGTCTTGTAAAATTAAACATATTAAAATATCACGCCTGTATCCCCAAAGGGCCAGGCATGTTTAAGGCTCATGTAAAAGAGGGCAAGCCTTTAAGGTGGAAGCGTCAAGCCCGCGAAATTCAAATTTTCTTACGTTTTTTTGCAATTTGCAGGTCAGGTCGCGCCGTAACACGTATGTAGTAACAGAATTATAATCATAAAAATCATCAATACAACCCTCTAAGTTTATTTAACCCCATTCGATAACTATTTCATGAAAACCTCATTAATTAAATTTATATTTTCATCAAGATACAACCTGACGCAGGTTACTCTAAAACTACTGAAAAAATCCTGATGGAAAAACCCAATAACACTGCCCTAGACATACGAGGTTCTCTTGCAATTATTTGTGTAGTGCATTGCATAAGCTAAGACGAGCGGTACCTATAGCAATTAAAACCGTACGTAGGTAAATAATTATGAAACTTGCTCAATATTGTTCAAATCGTCGTAATTATGACCTCGCTCAAGTCAATGTTTTGTGAGAAATTATGTGTGCAATGTCAAAGTCGTCATTTACTTCAACGAAACGATGTTTTTTTTTTTAAAGCGTTTATTTAAATTAGACCACTATAGGCACTTTTGAATGTCAGAAAAACAAAGATGGCTAAGCTATAGTCACAGACACAGGGCATAATAACTTGTGAAAGTACTGTAGGTGCCCATTCCAAAGAGTAGACATCTATGGAGAAGAATTGGCAAGAAACTCCATGGACACTCTTTTCAATCAAAATATTGTTACAAAATCTTGGTTACATCATTCATGTTGAGATAATACATATATGTGAGAACAATGTAGAAATACGTGCACGTTAAGAGCGTCCAGAGTAAAAGATTAATGAACAATTTAAGAACAAAGATAATATATTATGACTATAAGAGTGAATGAAAATGTTGGTGGAGACCGGGAGAGGGAGAGAAAACGGGTTGTACTGACTCCAATGACGTATATAGACGACGCATGCATGAACATCACGGCACTCGAAAACAGCGTAAAACTTATCGGTAGCTAGATAGGCACTGAGTCGCACGAAGAAAGGGAAAGAAAATTAAATGTCATCTACGGAATTCCTGTTGTTAGAGAGAGATAAATATATTTCTTTAGTTACGTGGTCATTCTGTACGCACGGCAAGTGACTTACCTCGGGCATCAGCCGCCATTAGAAGGCATCGAAAAATAAAATAAAATAAATTTTTCTTGATACGTTCATATGAAATTATATTTTTTATCTATTACAGTTGCAGTATAATTTTTACATTTCCCAAAAACACAGGACGGCATTTTTTTTGTACTTTTGAGGAAGTTATTCACACAAGTTATTTTAATATCAAGTACAGCCGCGGCACTGGTTGGTGCGCGACTAAATGGAGGTGCGGTAATTACCTTCCATTCATGTTGCCACAGTAGACAGACATCAGTAGCGAAGGGTCAATTTTTTATGAGGTAAGCCAGAGTACATATCTTGTGATTGTATTATTTGTGAATAGAATACTGACTGTACCATTTTTCAAAAGGAAACCGTTAAGAATGGAGTTGCATGGAACCTTCGCCACTGATAGGTATCCTCCTCTAGACACATTGTCGAAAATCTATAGGTATATACCTAATCAATCAGTTTTCAAGAGATAATTGCGACAAAACTCAAATGACCGATAATAAAGTCATTATGAATAGATACTATTTTTTTTTTCTCTCTCACACACACACACACACCTTTATTCCTACAACAGTTCGTGGGCGATGTACCAACACAGATCATATTCATACAGACACATTCGTACGTAGAACAAACATCATTAGGTCCCACAAATATTTGTCTGAAGGACAATGGGCGGACGCTGCGTAATTAAGACAATTGGAACAGTTAAACTATGCGTTTAGACAGTGCATGCATAGACACGTCATCAAATTGGTGAAAAAATCCAGGCTAATGACTTTAAACACGGATCAAATTGTTTTATTTTAAACTAGCGACCCACCCCGGCTTTGCACGGGTGCAATGTAGATATAAAACTTCCTCTTGTATCACTCAATCTATTAAAAAACTCGCATCAAAATCCGTTGCGTAGTTTTAAAGATCTTTTAGCATAAATGTTATAGGGACAGACAGCAGGAAGCAACTTTGTTTTATACTATGTAGTGATACAAAAGAAAAATTTTACTCAAAGGCTAAAGTCAATACTGGTTTTTTTTGGACCAGGATAATAGCAATCAATACCCAAAGGACAAGTTTCGATTTCGACCCAAAACTAGAAACCATTTTGATGTGATCAATTTAAGCTATGTATGGCATTGGACCGGACACGTTGGAAAACGATTGGGGAGGCCTATGCTCAGCAGTGGACAGCTACGGGCTGATATGATGATGATGACACCAGAATAATGAGACCCAAGATACTGACGGTACAGTAAATACCAACTCTTTTATTATCTAATACTATTGCTAACAATAATATAACTGTGGACTCAGCGATTATATTGCCGGTAGTCGTATCAGCCCATGGCTTAATTGCCAAAAGCCTCGACCAATATCTGTGGAGGCTCTCGTTAGGTAGCTGGATCAAGGGCTTGATTCAGAAAGCGGTACTCCTAGACACGGCTCGTATAGTTAGGAGGTTCCTCTCTCTGCAGCCTTGAGTAGCTTGGACACTGATTCCGATACGGTAGGCTACTATTTTTATATTTTTTAAGTTTTTTTTTTTTAAATATTTAAAAATATAAAAAATATGTAAAGAAAAATGAATAAACGACCTAACTGGAAACAAAACGGGTTCGATCCCCGCACGGAACAAATATTTGTATGGCCTACAGATAGTTGTTCCGGGTTTGGCTGTTTGTGTATGTCAGTTTGAATGTTTGTAAAAGCACCCAGGATACAGGAGAAAATCCTAGTCCGGGGCAAAGTCTAAAAAAAAAAAAACCTGTCTTTACTTAGACTAGACAGACAAATGTACAACAAAAGCCGTTTAGGTATTAGACCAACACACTGAGGCGCTGACACACAATCTAACCCACGAGTCCACTACTAGTGTTTGACTGAAGGTCGAGATCTGAAGTTTAAGACGATAATCGGCTTTCGTCACCTCCTTTGGCTGAAGCTGGACTTGAAGCCGAAGGATTTATCATCTTAAGAACGTTGTATTGTACGTTAATTTTTTTGAGGTAAAATTTCTTTACGCACGCTTGACTTGGGGAGTAAGCTGGTGAATGCGTTACGTTACGAGGCAAACGCAAGTTGAGAGGGAGATAGAAGTTTGTGAAGATAGAAAGATAGAGAGTTACGTTTTTGATTTTGACAGACGATTGTTCGGCATTTTTTTAAGTTTTAGGTACTTCAGTCGTGTGGTCTAGAGCACATTCGTTTTTTTTTTAGTTTTTTTTTAAAAGAACATGAGGACTGATTAACTGTAAACAACTAAACGACATAAATTAAATTACTTCTTCGAAATAATGTCAACTTCGTTCGACTTCGGTGCTTGCTAGAAACTGTCGGCTTCGGCCAAAACTTGGGTCCATTTTGAAGAAGCCGAAGGTTGTTTCTTTGGCCGAAAGCAGCCGAAGCCGAAACTTCGGCCCGACACTACCCTCTAGCCAGTTGCATTTATAGTGAGTATGAGTTGCAAAATTCTCTCAGATTCAGATAACAATCGGTGTGCAATAACATTGTCTAGAGTTATTATAAATAATAACCTCAGCTATTTCTAGTCTTACCAAAGGTATTAATTTATTCTTACTAAGGAAGAATTTGAAGTTAATATATTATTCATCTCTTTAAAGCATAGATGTAGTAGATTTTTAGGATTCAGTACCCAAAGGTAGAAACGGGACCCTATTACTAAGACTCCACGGTCCATCTGTCTGTCTGGCTGTCTGTCATCAGGCTGTATCTCATGAACCGTGATAGCCAGAGAGTTGAAATTTTCACAGCTATTTCTGTGGCCGCTATAACAACAAATAATAAAAATATAAATTATTTAATAATAAGGGGCCCCCATACAAGAAACGTGTTTTTTTTTCTGTTTATGGTACGGAACCCTTCGTGCGCGAGTCTGACTTGCACTTGTCTATTTTTTTCACTACCATTTACCAAGCAAGACAGGGGCTTGCTTAAGTCCTTTGTAATAGGGGAAGCCGAGAGAGTCTATTCCCAATTCCCATCTAATCAACTCCATCTGGTCGTCCATTCCAGGTTTTCCGTAGCAAGGAAACCCTGTTCAGGTGGGATTCATTGACGACTTTGTCCTTTCTTTTTTTTTCTTGATTAGAAGTCATCAAATGAAGAAGTCCTTTGATGATTTCTCATCCGAAAACTGACATTCCCTCCCGCTCTGCCCAGAGCGAGAGGGAATGTGAGTTTTCGGTGAGCCACGACTTTGACGCATTTGAAAGAGATACCGCGGCCCTGGAACACAAAGGGCAAGGAAGAAACATGGATGGGTTTTAGTCAGTATAAGTCTGACACTCCCTTCCGCTCTGCCCGGAGCGTGAGAAGTCATTTGATGATTTCCCATCCGAAAAAAAAAAGTAAAGATTTACAAATAAACATTACTTCTCAAATCGTCCACGTAAAAATTCTAATGATAAAAGACTTGTAACACAGGCATATTAAATTAAATCAAATTATTAACTCTAAGTAATATAACAAACAAAAAGTACTTTCAAATTGGCCAAAAGTGAAAGGAACATGAAATTTTGATAGACATTCAAGGGTATTAGCACTGAACTACAACGATTGTTTCAGACACTGATATTTGAGCTGTAAAATAATCTGATTTTATTCTAGAGCAATTTTTGGTAGCCTTGCTTATTACGAAAACAAAAGAAACATTAAAAGATTTATCAAGGTTTAATGAACAACTTCAAGGAAGAAAACCAATATAGTGATGGATCCATCACCAAATTTATAGCCAAACATAAATGCAGAAAGAAAATGAATTAGAAGATGAATTAGTCAGAAAGCCGATCAAAGTACCAATTTTTTTTTAAAGTTTTACTTCTTAAGCGGCGCTGTGCACTTTTTGGGATGGGTAAAACTCAAACTCAAACTCGCGAGTTTGCGTGTAGTTTAAGCTAGATGGCGTTGTTTCAGGTTTTTTCTACGGCAGCGACATCTTTCGTTCTTGCAGAAAGCTATTGAAATTTCGGATATTTAAGCTAGATGGCGTTGTTTCAAGTTTTGTCTTCTGCCGGCACTCCCGGAGTGCAACCCGTTATTTTTTTTAATTGTTTTGATTCGTTGAAACAACCGCCAATCAAATTGGAGAACAAAAAGGAACACTTTCTGAAATTAACGGAAATTCTTGCAATGAATGTTCTTTCTTTGAAATTGTTTCTTTCATTCATTTTTTCGTATTTTTCATTGTAAATGATGATGAAATAGACAGAAACTATATTCAAATGGCTTGTTGGTTATGGTACGTACAGAATTCATGATTATGATAATAAACGAGAAAGTTGGTTACTCAATCGCGTTGCGAACTTGCAACCGCAATTTTGTATAAAATGGTATTGTGTTGAACTGTTGAGGTAAACTACAATACATAGAAGCAAGTTTAAGTATATTTACTATCAAGCGCAGTTCTTAGTTTTTCATCCAAGAATAACAAAAACTGGTACCTAGTCAAACAACATTTTGGAGCCTTTTTGTTTTTTTCAAAAGAACGTACATACATTACTTATGTACAAGGAGCTATTGGCGTGTGGCAATTTTTTTATTTAATTGATTATGGTCCTTTTTATATTTTATTTAATTTGCTCAAATAAATAATAAAAAATAAAATGAAAAAATAATAAAATTAAAAATAATCATTAATTATGCTGGTGGGCTACTATTTTTTATATTTTTAAATGTTTTTTATATTGTTTAATATTTGAATATTTAAAAATTTAAATAATATATTTCAAAATAAATAAAGGAAAGAATTATTAATTATAATTATGAAAAGAAAGAAAGAAAAAGTATTTATTGATTTCACAACAGGACACATGAGATACACTTAAAATTAGGACATAATTATATATATAATTAAATTAGTCCCGTGCGAAACCAAAAGGCCACTATCTCAGCATGGTGCTGTAACATTTGAGACAAATGTCACAGCGCTGGTATTCTGACGTATTATAACGTATTACTACTACTGGTATTATAACGTATTCTAAAAAATCTCAACCATTATTTTATTCAAAGGTGGGTCAGTTAATTGCTAAAACTCACACGGGTAGTTAAATACAGAAGATAAATAAAGCATCAGTTCACTTGCGGGCATCGTTATTTTCCTTTTGCGACTGATTACAAAGCAGGTAAAGTACTTAAAACATGGCTGCTCCCTGTTAAATTCCTATCGCGTTGTTAACCATAAAATATTTCGTTATATCGCGTGGTTAGAACATAAAGATCAATACAATAATGAGGAAAAACAATTGTTATTGAAAATTTAGTTTTAGGAATAGGTAGGTCATAGGTGCATCTAGGCTCTGCGCAAACGGGCCACCGGTGGGTGTCGCGCGCCGCGTTCTTTGGTACCGCGCAAACGAAGGTGGTCAGAGGCTGCCGGGAGTGGTCGGTATTTATTTATAATTCGGCACCGGTGGCGTTTCGCGGACACTAGGTCACGATTGGCCGCCACCGTGAGTTGCGGCCACTGAGTCACGAGTGGTGGCTACTCGCTACACGTGTGCGGCGATTCCATACAAAACGTTTTAACCCATTCAGTGTCCAGAACCCAGCATATGAGTCGAACGATAATTTGTTTGTTCGCACAATCCGTATCCGTAGCTATGGACTCGCTAATCGGGTTCTGGGCATGAATACAAGTCTTCTATAGTTAATTATAACGACAACTCGGATTCGGGATAAACATACTGTAATCAGCTTGTCGCCAGCCACCGGAGGCCCGTTTGCGAAAGTAAAGGAAGAGGTTACCACGTAATCTCGCTTTGCGAAACTCGCTCACCCCTATTTAGCAGTTCCTCAATCACTTAGTGACTGTATTTAAACACAGGACACGCAATGAGCGACAATCAACGCACTCTGACGCATAAATTATCATGTAGGTACAAACGCCCCCCTGTATTGCAGTGTTACTAGGAAATAGATATTGGGACCAGTGACGTGCTTTGGGGCTAGCGTTGCCAGGCGTCCGGATAAGCCGGACATAGTTAGGCTTTTTGATTGCGTGTACTGCCAAAATAAACGGTGTCTGGCTTGTCCGGATTTTATTAGGCTTTTTATCGCAAACGAGCGAGCGCCTTTGACTGATTAATAATAAAGTATTTAGACTGATTTGGCATTCGATTTTATTTATATTTCATTAGAATTTAACAAGATTTATGGTAATAATCAAAAAACCTTGATTTTACATACTTTTTTTGTCGTACCTTAATAGGTACGAAAATAAAAATACCCTATTTAATGACTTTTTCATGAAACATTTATGGAACAGGGTTACATGAAATTAGAGGGTTGTATTGATGATTTTTATGAGTGTAATTATGTAACTACAATCGTGTTACGGGCGCGACTCATTTTTCATCGATGTACAACTTGACACTGACCTGCAAATTGCAAAAAACGTTAGAAAATTTGAATTTCGCGGATAACACGAACGCTTCCACCTTAAGTTACTTGGTTTGATATACAGAATGCTTGGTTGACGGCTTCGTGAACAGTCTGTTTACACCGTGCATATCCTAGACTCTCAATACTTGCTCATGTATCTACAAACACTTAAAAGTGTACTTAATTAGATTTTAAGTAAACTTACTTCCAATTATTCCAACCTTCAATGAACTTTAAACTCTAATACTCTCGTTATAAGGTGTAGATTTAATTGCAGTTATTAAGTTCACAATGAGTTCATATACTAAGTTTAGGTACTCGACATTGAGTGACGTCACGCCACAATAGGATGTACTTTCGCTTTACAGGTGACCTTAGTAATCATTTGGTAAGTTTATTTAAAATGGTTATGAAAAATTACCGGATTTGAGATGAGAGTTTTGTCTATCATTTTTAGGGTTCCGTACCCAAAGGGTACGACTCCGCTGTCCGTCCGCCTGTCTCCAGGCTCTCATGAACCGAGATAGTTAGACAGTTGAAATTTGCACAGATCATGCATTTCTGTTGCCGCTATAACAACAAATACTAAAAACAGAATAAAATAAATATTTAAGGGGGGCTCCCATACAACAAACGTGATTTTTTTTGCCATTTTTGTCTAATGTTGTATAGTTGCCAGCTTTATTTTGATAGGTAACCATCTTCAAAAGCGATGTTTCCTGAGTAAAAAACATGTGATTCTATTTAATCCGTCAGTTAGATTATCGAAAAATATTGGATACGTATTTTTTGTTTTATCAAATCAATAAAAAATTACGAAGACAAAACGCATCAAAGACCATGAGTGGGGGCTTGTGACGTCACTTTGCCAGTAAAAAGTGTACTGACATTATGACGTCACCTGAGTTTTGACGCACTGATTATAGCTAGAAAAAAGAAAAAAACAACTTGTCCAATATTTTTTGGAAATTATCTGACTGACTAATTAGATTTTTTTGGTAAACTACCCTATTCATCAATTAATTCTACCTTTCAAACAAAGTTGCCCGACACTACGAACACTGCGTTTACAATTTAAACTCACAAACACAAAGACCTGGAATAACTACGTATAGGCTATACAAATATTTGTTCCGTGCGGGAATCGAACCCGCTACGTGGAGCGCAGCAGCCACTGCGCTAACCATGCTGTTGTCTATCTTGTGTAGTCAAGTGGCTTCCAAAAGTATGCAGATTTTTTTGCAGTCTGTTCAATGTCAATTCAACTGTCATTTCATTTTGTTGACACACTGAAAACAAATGTGCCTATTTAATGACATTGAACTTTGTAAAATGACGTTTGCACATGACCCCAAGTACAGTTCGAAGTGGGCACTTATGAAACATGTACTAAATGTGACATCACTGCCTTTGGCGTTCATTTTATTAACACTTATGTCATTTATTATAATATGAACATTGAAGAGGTCAAAGTGATCTTGCAATTTTTCTAACTAGGAAAAACTTTTAAAAGTCTGCCCAATTTATTTATTTATTTAACACTTCAAGCACAAAGTATAGAGGCGTACTTAATGCCCAATATATGCCCAAAATAGGGAAGTTTGCCCAGGTTGCCCCAAGATTACAAGGATGGTTGTAGCCGTTGTAGGGTGCCTGCCCAGGTTGCCCTATACATAATTCCAGGCTTGACAGTACGGCTACCTGCTAAATTAACCCTACCTTACTCTAAGGTTGGTTGTGCACTACCTGCCCAAGTTACCCCACGATATTATTTTAAGTCAAATGTAGATGATTTTTTTAATTTACTTGTTTAACTCTATTTTACACGAATATCCGTGTTATCAAACAATTAATCTAAAACTGTTTAATATGTAACACGTACTAACCTTGTGCAAAGCACGAAAATAACCTCAAAATCTTGCAAATTCAATGTTTTTGTGTCCAATTATCGGAAATATATGCAAACATGTTAACTGTTTAAATTATATTGAAACCGTCAGTTTTTTTTTTTTAATATCGGGTTCTGTTTAAAGGGAGGTCACAAAAACCGTGAGAAAATTGTTTTCTCAGATAAGAGAAAGCACACAAGATCACATATTTACCATTCAATCTAATACAGAACTGCTATTCGTAAAAATAACGTAGGAAAATTTCAGTTTTACGGAAAGGCACCTAAAATAAAAGCCCAGTTCTTCGCTCGACTACCGAGAGTCGTAGCGAAGACCAGAGCTATCAAAAGCAAAAAGGTTTTTTAAGTGAAAACTTCTTTAGAGGCGTTGTGCACATTTTGGAATGGGTAAAATCTGTTAAACTCGCGTCAAATCGTCTGATCGAATCGGCGGCGTACATTCGACTGGTAGCTCAAAAAATTAGCGTGCTCAAACAAAATAACAAACTCGTCTGCTTAATTACATTAATATATATTTAAATTCGAGCACCTAATTACCTATGAAGTGAAATAAGGCTCCGCGCAAACGGACCACCGATGGCAGGCGCGCGCCACGTCGTCCTATAACATATGTATGTAACAAAAGATTTGTAGGTTCTAGGTACTTAAACAGACTTATAGTTAGGTAGGTACAAGAGAACACAAAAGTGACGATAAATAATCGTATTTACGAAAACACATACGTAATATTGTAATGAGCCACAACAAAGCGGAAATTACAAAGCAAGACTAATTCGTCAAACGTTTAACAATTTCATACAAGCATACGGAATCCTTGAATGATTGGATTCCATTCATTCGTAATGTAACCTTCGTGTCGAAAACATCGTATGTTACACGCGAGTTCTTGTAAATAACTAAATACTTCTGCTGTATATTAACATAACACCTGTAATCCCCGACGGGTTAGACAGAGGTGCACCTAATAGTACACCGACATTTCGCCAGTCCCATGAAATAGGGGTCGAGCCTGTTGCCATCAACCGGGCACAAATTCAGACTACGTGACTGCTTCTGAAAAAAATCCGGTTGGGAAAACCCAATACCACTTTGCCCGACTTGGGACTGTACAACTTACCAAAAATATAGGTATTTAAATTACTGGTATATTAAGCCTTTAGATATTGGCCAGTTTTCCTTGTAAACATGATTTAAAAAAAAAACCAGAGAGACTTCGGAATAATATTGGAGGATAGTTTAAAAAAAAATTATATCACTAGCAAGAAAAACAAGTTTTATCTTCTCGACATAAAAAAGTATATTCATTTCATTTCCTATAGAAGCAAATATTGTTTTCTTTAAAAAATAATATACTCATGTTACATTATATTTCCTGACATAAAATTATCATAGTTGTTTTCTTCTTAATAATTAACATAAACACAGATAATAACAGACAGGACTTATAAAAAAAATGACCTTTCAGAATGAATCACGTACTTGTAAAACTTTTAAAATTCAGGTCTAGCAAGTTGGTAAATTCATATTGTGATTACGTAATTAAAAATCTTGGCATAAATAAAAAGAATTTTGCGTAGGTAATATTTATTGCTAGCGCAAAAAAAACGTAGCATGGTTCCATACACAGTGGACCATGATGGGCAAAAATTTAAGTTTCTACCTATTTATTAAAAGAAATATTTTGTTGGTAAGACTTGTCAGCTAAGTTGTGGCCCCAGAAAAATATTTAAAAAAAATTAGCAAATGTTTTTCAAACTCTCATCAACAAATTCGTACAAAAAAAGGATGAAGTTCCAGCCAGCCACAAGGCACAATACCAGTGCTCGGACGAAAGATTTCAAAAAATGATTAATTTTAATAATTTCATAAGCAGTAGCGGAAACATCTTGTATTACCTCACCTCATTCTTGGAACACAAAGACCAGACACGGCTGAACATCGGTGCCTAAACATTTTTCTTTAGCACAATCACATTAGGCGCGAAACAAAACCATAGACAACACACGAAATCTAGACCACATACACAAATGAAAAAAAAACTTTCGTGTCACTTGTAAGACGGTAAAAAAATACGTTCATTTGACCATGCGTGTGTGTTTGAGTAAAAGGACAAATATGTAGCTTTATAGTGGTTAAACACGAACCTGAAGATTAAATTATAATTAAATATAGGTTTTTCCATGAAATAAATTTTCGAAGGAGTAAAGCTCGGGGTCGCGACAGACCACAAAGGAGATGGCGGGAAGGAATGGAGTACATACCTTTTTACAACATTTTTTTTTTGCTAGCCCATATTGTCCCACGAAAATATGGGCTAGCAAAAAAAAAATGTTCCTAATAAATACCACCACCACACCACCAGAATGACCATCTGAAACGACTACCACCACCTGAATGCCATTGCCACAAACTGGATTGTCCTTTAAGTCTTTTTAAGTCAGCTACATGCTCCTGTAAATATCGTTAATGTCTACTAACATAATTGTTCAGTTTTTATGTTACTAACATCTTTGTATGTTTTTGTACGCTAGCATAGTTTTTAAGTGATCATGCACTAACGTATATTTATAGAATTTTATTCTGAAATAAAGATATTGTTATATTATTTATAAATAGGTTAAGATCGTGTTTAATTCAAATTTGACACTCAATATAGGCCGTATCATAATCAGCTCGTTCTCTCTGCTTCTCTGTGAGCCACGCAAGGCAAAAATATCGAACAAAATTCAACCTTCTTAAAGACTTTCTTTCACAATCAAACACTATTCTGAAGTCAATAAACAAACCAGGATATTTCTAAGAAATATAATTTACTTATAAAAGAAAAATACATATAAGGAAAGAAAAACAGAAAAAAAAACCAAATAGCTATGTATTTCTAAATAACATATGATTGGATTGCGTCAAACGACCGCGACCTTCCCAGATATGTTAATGTACCAACTGGTATCGTATCAAAACTTGAGAATTCTTTGTTGCGTAGTTTCTCACTCAAATATACCGTTAAATAACCGAAAAGTTTGCCCCCTTTATAGTTTTAAAAACTTTTATGAAGACGTGTGCAAACAACATATTTCTTGGCAATTATTGAAACCGTTCTTCTTAACAACATTTTTTTCTTTACTAATAATAATTGAATAACTCTTGCAACGTCAACCCCAAATTAATTGGGATTAGGGCAGGAAAATGATGATGATTTACAACTGGCTAATATGGATATTGGATGTACTATCGGATACACCACTGTTTAACCGTTGGAGGATTACAGGCGTGACGTACGTATTTGTGTATTTAAATATCTCTAACTCACGACTGAATTTAACTAAAAACCAGAAGTAAATGTACTCAACATCGTTCGTTAAAAACTCCAAACAAAAATACCACTATTTTAAAAACTAAATAAACACACCACCATTATGAGCACCAATTAATAAAAACAAACAACATTTTTATCTAATTGCTCCGTAGTCGTAACATAAAAATACTGGGAATTATATGATAAATATGGAACTTCCCATTCAATTCACAGTAGAAAATAGGTTGGTTATAAACTTGTAACCATTTAATTCCGGGCTACCGTGCACACCGTAGCTTATTGCCGTAGTCAATGCGATGACGACCATTGATGACCTAGTTACGGCCAAGAGTTATTTTTCAATTCACTTGATGCATTGTAACTTCGGACCAAGTTTCGGAAGAATCACGGGACCCAATTTGACAGCTGTTGTCAGAAGTGTAAATTCTCTAAAACGTCATTTCTAAATTCGAGCAGTGTGAGAATGTCTGGGCAAAGAGGGTAATTAAGTCAGATATTTTTTGAATAAAAGTATGCCCGATATGCCCCAAATGAGTGGGCAAATAGGGTAATTTGGGCAGATTTGTAATTTTTTTTCATAAACGCCTCTTTTTTCTATTAGCAACGAGCGGAAAAATTGCTTAGATACTTAGATGACCTAAAAATGCAAGGATGGTTTAAGGAAAGGACTTTTAAAGACAGATCAATGCAGTATTATGTTGCAAAGAGCTATACAAATATAGCCTTCTCCTAAATAGGTTAGGGACGAATTTTCCATTGTTACTAATATTTAAGTACTCGTTTTTTACACAGTTTAAATGAGGGTATATACATCCTAATTTTCTTCACAATTTTTACTTCTACCCACATTTTTTCCTACTTCAAAAGTAATCAGAATGCTTCATTTATATTTGCAACATTATAAATATAGACTGGAAAAGGGTTTATTGACTTGCTTTATCAGGGGTTGACAGCCTTTCATAATAATTATTTATTGTTTTTTATCATCAATGAAATGGAGTTCCGTGCATTTTTTAAATTAATCATTACTTTTTCGCTGCAACTGGGGTTTTGTCTGGACATATCTAGATTTCCAGCTCCCATCTGGACGTTGCCTTTTTTTTCGGATGGGAAATCATCAAATGACTTCTCCCGCTCTGGGCAGAGCGGAAGGGAGTGTCATACTTGTACTGACTAAAACCCATCCATGTTCCTTCCTTGCCTTTTGTGTTCCAGGGCCGCGCTATCTCTTTCGAACAGTCCCGCAGCCCTGGCAATCTGGACGTTGTCTGGCTTTGTCATTTATCATTTTTTTACATTTTTTTTTATTTTTTTTATTTACTTTTCGACAGGGTACTTTTTGTGGGAAATAAAAATAATTCGAGATTTATTTGTCCTCTTAACTGGGATTTTCTCTTCACGTTTTATGATTTATTCGAGATCAAAATTAAATCTAGGTATCAAAATTAAGGTAAGGACTAACTTGATTTTTAATCAATATTAGCGTGATTCTTTTAAGTTTGTAACTAGCGACGTACCTGTATGGTTACGTTATGTATTTAGCAAAACATATGTTTAAACAACATACACTAAACAACGTAGTTTCGTCGTTGATAGCAGTTTCCCGTCATTTGTGATCAGCTGTTATCAGATATAACGTTATAACGTTCTCACATTTTAATAAACTAACCATTTAAGTTAATTAAATCATTTAATTAAAGTAGGACATGACATCAATTCATAATTGTCGAATTCACGACCGACGCCATCATTTTTTGTTTGAATATTGAAACATAATACTTGAAAAAATAAATTGGATTAGAAGGAATTAGGATGGCATTATTCCAAATGGAAACATAAATTCAAAACTAGAATAAATTAAGGTTAGGTTAGTATTCTTCATTTTGACAAATATTATAAATGGTTGAAGCATGTAAGTTTGGACGTAGGAGGTAATATTCGGAACTGCACATCCAATTTCCAAAAATCTTACACATATAGAAAGCTACACTGCTGAGTGCTATAGGATATATTTTAGACGCTGTCAGTTGGGACTGGTCATCACTAGGCTGCCATATTTTAACTACTTACTTTGTTTTTAAATTGTTGATATAATCTTTTACTCTGGACGCTCTTAACGTGCACGTATTTCTACATCGTTCGATTTTGTAACAATTATTATTTGATTGAAAAGAGCGTCCATGGAGTTTCTTGCCCATTCTTCTCCATAGAGATCTACGCTCTGGAATGGGCAACTACAGTACTTTCACAAGTTATTATACCTTGTGTCTGTGACTGTAGCTTAGCCTTCTTTGTTTTTCTGACATTCAAATGTGCCTGTAATGGTCTAATTGAAATAAATGCTTTTGAGTTTTGACGTAATTAAATTCTAAGCAAAGTCGTGGGCCGAAGCTAGTTAAAAATACAGTGCCTTGTCTGTGACTATGTGTGTGACCTATGTATTGTTTTTATTTACTGCCTCTAGTGGGTTTCATTGTCGCTCTTTGTTTTGATACATCTACATTGTCCTTTCATTTTAAAATGATTGTGCACGTTCGATGTTCGGATATTTACAAAACTACCAAGAGTCTATGTAAATATAGCCAATATCAGATTCTTACAATGTTCTTAAGGTCGAGTTTCGCACAAAAAAGTTAGCTGAGAAAAATAAAGATTTAGCATTGAACACGAAGTAAGCATAAAGTTTTGCTAAGTCAACTTATGATTAAGATTCAAGGTTTTTGCTTACGTTGTGTTTTTACTTCATAATTATTTGTCTAAACACTGTTCTTATAGCAAAAAATAACTGGGAAAATCCCAGACACAATCCATTTTCTATCGACACAATAAAAAAAAAACAATTGACAGTTCAGACCGAACGTAAAACACTTTAGCCAAAAAAAAACAAACCTCGAATTAGCCTTTGTCATTTTGGATCCGTTCCCGCCAAATTCAATTTCACTGCCGCCAAAACTAGCAACCAAAGGCACGTCGCCTTCTGCCATTTTTTAATAAACACTTTTTAAAACGCGAAATTACTTTTTGTTGAGGTAAGAACGGTTGGTAAATGTTTTTGCGCGCGCGACCCGTCACTGCCGCGTTCGGCGATGCACTGAGCGTTTCTATTCCACGATTATTTTATTGATGGTACTATATGATGGACGCTACGCAGATAACGTGTGATGGCCGCTGGACGATGTTGTGGCAGTGATAATTGGATTGGTTTATGCAAAGCTGACGCATGCAGCATCAGAACATCAAATATTTATATATTCTCATATTTCTTCTTTGATATAATGTCTTTGTTGTGTTTCTTTGTTTACGATTGATGCAACTGGTCATTGTTAAGATATATTACATTAATTGACTGGCTTTAATTATGAACTAAGTAAGGTATCTTTGACCATTGTACAGTCAGTGAACACGATGAGCAACACTTGACCCCTTTTCCCAATTTTGCTTTGGGTTAACTTTGAAAGGCACAGACTATACTTGCAAGTCTTCAGCGAAGACTCATGTCTCCTACAATTTCGAAGGCTGCCCAACTGACCTATAATGATAAGCATACCACTACATATTATGGAGACATCCTGCTTCAGAACCCGACAAAACCAGTACCACCAGAAAAATCTGCCTCCAAATCAGTTTTGATTTCTTTAAACAATAGTTGGTCTGCCCACTACTTTGGCCCACTTAAATATATTACTTAATACACTGACCAAATACGTTGTGCTTCGACTGTTCACGTAAGACACACACACATACATGTATTATGCGTATTTCCGGATTGGTTTAGTATTAGGAAAACAGTTGAAGCGAGTTTAACAGATGGTTGTTGGTATTCTGAACGTGTTTTGCGGTAGAAAACGCAGTATAGTCGCTTTGTCAATCAGACGTAATGAATAAACAGTTTTTGTATTAAAACAAAATTATTTTAAAATTAGATCCCCATTCAAGAAGTTTTTCTGGGGAGACTATTAGGATGTTTTTAGAGACTTACAATTCTTTCTACAGGATTTTGACAGTATTTTTTACCAATAAAAAACCTTTTTTACCATTAATAAAAGGCTAGAAAATAACGTTCCAAGGAAACTTTGACCTGTTCTAAGTGTGCATCATGAAATTTTGCATTCAAATTGAAAAAAAAATCTGTGACAAGGTCCAGAGATTTTAATATTTCAACTTTGAACTGTTTTTTACCATTAATGACCGGGAAATATTGATCCAAGCAAGTTTTTACTAGTTTTAAAAGTGCAACAGCAGGTTTTCCCGCACTCAATGCAACCACAGCGATAGTCAGAACATACCACGCGCGACAGCTCTGTATTGAACAAAACAAAACAAATCGGTGATATCGCTTGGCGATACCCCGATTGCTATACTCGGAAATCTACCTTTAGAAGTTGTAACTATGCGTTAGTTATGTAATCTCGCTGTTTTTTTCTTGGAGGTGGTAAGCAGAAACTGTAGAACGACATGTGTTAGGGCCCTGTCTTTGTCCGTAGGCTTGGCTAAGTATCATGATCATCCTTCTCCTGTACTTTTACCAATTCACTAAGAGGGTCGAAGTCTTTATCTGAGCCGTCATCTTAGAGTTCACTTCCCTTCTATCCGTATCATATTATTATATCGGGTGGAAATCAGCTGTTTCTTACAAAAGTACAATACCTACATGGTCAAAATGTATGGAATAGCTTTTGTTTGAATAACCGATGAAAAATTTCTATGTGGGCTCAGAATGATGTACTGAGTACATGGTAATCGTTTTACGCGTCGCTTATTCCACCTCGTATATTCCATATTCTTTCTTTGGATTTGCATCTTTCATAGCCATCCACAATCATAGTTTTCTTTGTTGTCTATATTTTTGCTAGTAGGCCTCTTCTTTGTTTCATCACCATTTATTTCCGTGTCTCATATATAATACCAGCCGCTCGGGTCGATCTTTAGGTTAAGCCGAGCTTGCCTAGGTTGGAAAGTATGACAACCAGTTTATACTAAGGGGTATCGTATTACTCAGCGCTATTTGGGTTGTGGACGTCAGACAGGTACTCGCTCCATGTAAAGTACTGGAATTCAGCTGCATCCGGTGAGACTGCAAGCCGACCCCAACATGGTTGAAAAAAAAGCTAGGCGGATGATGATGAAACCGGACTACTGGCTCATCTTTTGTTAGTTCATCTGTCCTGTCCTTTGCTGGTCACTTACAAAGTCTTGCAAGCCAGATGGCGAGTTCCTTATAGTGGGTCTATTTTAAAACCGTGTAGCTACGTCTTTTCATGACATTCGTGTAACAATCTTATTTAAATGAATTCTACTAAGAGGGAATCTTGTCTTACTTTCGTGCTCCAGTAACCTCAGTGTTTATAAAAATATGCGCATGCGCATATTTAAAAACAAATCGAAAGCGAAATTAAAAAAATATACGCAACTTTTTATAGCAGTTATTTTTGCCAGTTGACGAGTAAGTTTTCACATATTAATATTACTTAGACAGTTCTGATACTGATTTAAACATTCTTCATCTTTGTTGACGTCAAAATATCAGTGTAAGCCTAATTCATTAGTAACTATGGGAAAACCTGTGATAAATATGTTTACAATGCGGGAGATTTTACCTAGTTAGTTGTTTTTTTTCGGATCTGAGTATCCTGAATCGATAAGTTTCATACATACTACTATTTTCCTGTAACTTTTAATTAAGGTAAAACATGTAAACAGCGTTTATTTTACAAAAACAATGATATTGTAGTTTCGATGAGTTATAGCGATTTTTTACAGAATATCAGACTCTATGGAGAAGAAGAAACCTAGGAACCTACAATCCTTTAGTTGTTATTTGACATCTGATTTAACTGTTTTGATCTTTAATTTCGTTCTGCTAAGGTTGCTCTTGAGTTGGGGTTTTGGTTGCTTTTGTGTAGCTGTTGCCATAGGTAAAATACTACTGACCTACGAAAGTATTTCATTATTATAACGTTTTCCTGTTCAAACTACGGTATTGTTATGGATAGGTATTTGAAGTTAGTTAAAGTCAGTTATCTTCCTTAAAAATACATTAAATACTACGTTAATACTACAATAATTGTGCCCTGTTTAGCCTGCAAATATAATGGATATCTACTTTAACAGGATAAATAAAGATAGTCAATTTCATTATTATCCTTAAGAAATTAATAAATATATTATTGGGAGGCCTGCCATTGTTTTTCCTTAACTTTATTTTTCCAACACACTTGAGTATCTTTTCTTTTTGAAATTGAAATAAAAGTACTACTATTTAATACGAAAAAATAAAATATTAGAAAAAAAAAAAACAGAAAATATCGTAGCGCTATAGGTGGATAACAAAACAAATAAAGGTGCTAAGAATTTAAAAAGCATCTCTACGCGTAACACTAAGTAACAAAATAAATAAAAAAAACATGTGTGCAATTCACACGTGGTTGAAGTGAACCTTCAAAAATTTTGGCTTCAAGATAAACACTGTATAATGCTTCCTATCTCATTTTCTCCCCCTTTAAATCTTATGAATTTATGTGTCTGTCTCTTTTTACTGTCGCAATTTCGTTTCATCGACTTTCAAATCACAACGATGCTAAAAAAGTTTTCACTTCAAAAAGAAAAAATCGAGCTAAGATAAACTATAAACTAAACTTAGAACAAGAACTATTATTTAAATTCTTGTCTCCGCACCGCATAAAGCCATCCTACTACGTCACTGGTAATCTGTAAGTGTTGTACCATGCGGTGTCATCCACGTTTTTCGGGTAAAACCTATCAAAACATTTAGAGGGGCGGTACTTTCCTAGTATTCTTGTCTATGGTAGGATGTAGCGGGGCGTAATTAGGGAATTCTGTTTAATATTACTGTTTGTTATGATCAATTATTGCTACGTATGCTTTCTTTTGTTGTTTAGTTTGAACATAAATAAATATGTGATACAAATATTATGATTCTGTAGATATGTGTCATCTTCATTATCTTTCTTACCTTGTACTAAGTCACTTGGGGTCGGCACAACACGTTTTTTATTCTTCCATTCTCGCCTGTCAACCGTCACTTTTTTAGGGTTCCGTAACCAAAGGGTAAAACTGGACCCTATTACTCAGACTCCGCTGTCCGTATCGTCTGTCTGTCCGTCTGTCACCAGGCTGTATCTCATGAACCGTGATAGCTAGACAGTTGAAATTTTCACAGATGATATTTCTGTTGCCGCTGTAACAAAAATTTATGCAAATATCCCCCCCCCCCCGTAGTGCTTACGAATTATGTAATACTTGAATGGCTCCCAATGCTACAGGGCTAAAGTTGAAAATCTATTAAAGTTGTAGTAGCTTGATGGCTACTGTACCTACAAGGTGCCCAGTAATTAATGGCCAACATTGGCTTAGGGGCCATTCAAGTATTACGTAAGCAATACAGGGGGGCGGGGGTCTTTGCATTGCTTATTTTTGATGGCATGGGGGATGGAAGGGTCTGGATGGTGACTAGGCCAGCACCATTTTTTTTTAGTTTTTCGGATTTTCTACAAAATTTTGCCGATTTCGGTTTGAACACGTATGGCAAACCTACTTCCAAGCCTATTCCTTAATTCTAGACTCTGCTGCTCATGAATCCATCAAGAAACCAGAACACATGAAAAAATGCACGTGCCAATGTTTACGTAAGCATGGTAGGGGGGGTAAGAGGTTTACTTACTTTTGCTGACGAGGGGGAGCGGGGGGGCGTTAATAATTGCAATAAATCTGCTTACGTAATACTTGAAAGGCCCCTTATCTATAAAAAAGTATAGCCATCCGAAAAAAAGCCTACTTTTTATGTGTAAGTAACAACTAGTTATACAGCCTAGGTATCCATCATCAATTAACAAAATATTACGTAGTTATAACAAAAAAAAACTGATGAAAATTCGTGACGTTACCACAGTTAAAAAAGTGAATAAATTGTCTATATATAAAAACATCTCTGTTAATCCTTGGTTTTTTCTGTTATTTTTTTGGTTGGTCATATAAAACTCATAGGTAATTCTTCGGAGACCCATTTCAAAGTTATTTGTAAATTACTGTTGATGATAGACTGTATACTATTTATATAATAACATAACATCACGCCTGTAATCCCCTAAGGGTTAAAAAGAAGTGTACCTAATAGTAAACCCACATTTCGCCAGTTATGTTGTAAGTCCCATGTAATAGGGGGCGGTCCTATTGCCATCAACCGGGCACAAATCCAGACTCTGTAGCTGCTATTGAGAAATTCCTGATGGAAAAACCCAATAGCATAATGCCCGATCCGGGAATCGAACCAATGCTCAGTAGCCGCGCTTGTGACCACTAGACCAATGAGGCAGTATTTATATTGTCATGAATAAAAATAAGTTTCAATTAAAGTTTGTTTTTTAAAGTTATTTTGTTTATTTCACGATGAACTAGTTGTCGTAAGCGCTGCTGGGCATGAGATCTTGGGTTCGATTCCCAAGTCGGGCCAAGTGTTATTGCGGTATTTCATTAGGAATTTCCCAGTATAAACCCGTAGTCAAGATTTTGCCGGGCGGATGGCAATAGGCCACCTCCTATTACATTGGGATAACTGGCGAAATGTAAGTGAGCTGTTTCTAGCCGATCCGGGTTTTCGGAGTCTACAAGGTGTCAAGCTATAATTATGTATTCTTCACATTTCTGAATGGAGTAACTTTTACACCCTTATAACTATTACTACATCACTATCACTACATATTATAAAACAAAGTCCTCCGCCGCGTCTGTCTGTCTGTTCGCGATAAACTCAAAAACTACTGCACCGATTTTCACCAATGAATAAAGTGGTTCTCGAAGAAGGTTTTAGTATATAATTAGTCAAGTTTTTGTTGCGAGAAAGGGATCAAAATTTCATGATTAGTTTTGGTCGCGATAACTGACATCCACGCGGGTGAAGCCGCGGGCATCAGCTAGTCTATAAAAAGTCAAAGTGATTACTTGAGTTAAAGTAATAACTTAAAATACGATTTTATTCTGTAGTTTGGTGCCTGTATGAACGTGGACAAGGCAAAAGGAGTATTTAAGGATCGTAGCAGGTGGCGTTCTGTGGTTTCTGCCTACCCCTATGGGAAAAAGGCGTGAGTTTATATATGTTTAGTAATAGGGTAATTGACCAAAAAAATATAATTCGTCCGTCAGATAGATTTCCGAAAAATATTGGACACGTATTTTTTTTTTCTCGTAAACCAAAAATGAGGACGATGCAGTGTGTTGAAAACTCGTGTGACGTCACATTTCAGTACACTTTTTAGCAGAAAGTGACGTCACAAGCCCCCACTCATGAATTTTGATGCGTTTTATCTTCTTTATTTTTTATTGATTTGATAAAACAAAAAAAACGTATCCAATATTTTTCGATAGACTAAATAGAATTATATTTTTTTACTCAGGCAACATCCATAGTGCTTGAAGGTAGATCTATCAAAAGTAAGAATACTGCTTTGCTTTCTTTGACGATTGTTACTTCGTTAAAATTATTGTCTATTGCATGGTGGTTAAAGTTATTATAAAAAACTCAAGTTATTACAATAACTTGACTATAAATACAAGAATAAGAGATTCCTCGAAACACAATCGCATAATGGGTTAAAAACATAGATAAGATTCCCCGACTTTTAGCAAAATAACAACAAAAACATGTTATGGAATCAGGCGAACGGACATGACTATATATCAACAAAAACAAAAGAACATCGGAAATACCTTTTTTTTATTGTCAGGGGGGAAACCTTCCTGCCAGGGCTGCGGGACTGTTCGAAAGAGATACCGCGGCCCTGGAACACAAAGGGCAGGGAAGAAACAGGTGGGTTTTAGTCAGTACAAGTCTGACACTCCCTTCCGCTCCGCCCAGAGCGGGAGAAGTCATTTGATGATTTCCGATCCGAAAAAAAAATGGCGACCGAGCTTTGGGGATAAGACCGGTGAGTCTGGGATTTTTACCTCACTAAAACCACCCCGGTGGTCACCATGAGGGGGCACCGTTTCCTCTTAAAAGACCTGCCCGGAGTCCCCTCTGTGCAACGCCTATTAAGGTGGTTGCGTCAAGATAGCCCGCCAAATTCAAATTTTATAACATTTTTTGTAATTTGCAGGTCCGTGTCAGGTTGTACGTTGATGAAAAATGAGTCGCGCCAGTAACACGTATGTAGTTACAGAATTACAATCATAAAGATCATCAATACAACCCTCTAAGTTCATGTAACCCTATTCACTGAATAATTTCATGAAAAAGTCATTCAATAGGGTTAAATGAACTCAGGGTTATATTGATGATTTTCATGATTGATTACCAATAACTAAAAAAAGAAATATAAATTAATATATTATTGTTTTATTTTTTTAAATAATTTTTGCGTTCACGAATGTCCCAGTAAAGATCTGGAGATAGATTTTAAAATGCGCGCCAACAACAACAATTTGACCTTTTGGTATAAGTTACTGATAGTGACAACGGATAGTTATCTCAACATAGGTCAAGGTTTTGGAAACACAAGATGGATTTATTACTGTCATCATTCTCTTGCCCTTATCCCAATTCATTTGCGGTCGGCGCAGCATGTCTTCTTCTTCCATACTTCTCTATTACTCGTCATCTCATCAGACACCTCCTTTCTTGCCATATCATTCTTTACACAGTCCATCCATCGTTTCTTTGGTCTTCCTCTACTGATACACCCATCCACATTCATACTCAAAACTTTCCTCACGACATTTTCCAAATAGACAGCAGTCTTCCCATTGCCATTCAATTTGCAGGTCAGTGTCAGGTTGTATGCTGATTAAAATAAGATGCGGAACCGTAGCGAATATGGCTTATCGGAGTTATAATCATTAAAATGATCAATACAACCCTCTAAGTTCATTTAATTCCATTGAATCTTTTTTTCATAAAATAGTCATTCAATGAACTTTGAGTAGAGAAAAAGGCGTCAGTTTTTGCATGTATCTTTGTAAATCTCACCACAAAATAATGATAAATCAGAAAATATTAAATATTTTCTGATTTATCATTACCATGTGTTTAGACATGTCGCTAAATACGTAGGGACCATCGATTTATCTTGCAAGCGGGCTGCATAAAGCGCAGGCCACATCGCCAGCTGGACGGGCGAGATACGCGCGATTTTCATACTTTGGTTTTTTATTTTTTTATTTATGCCGTAGTATACATAAATATTTATCCAAGTTGGTGCCAACTTAAACTCATTAGAGTTTACCGTGCACCAAAATCATCCACTACATAATTTAGAGCCATTTAAGTAGGTATTTAGCTACTAAAATTACAGCGGGGTTAGGCGAAATAATATCTGATACTCGTATAACGAGCGAACCTCGGTGACCAATCCGACCGTGCGTTCATAAAAACAGAAGTGTGGCGGAGGTAGTTGAAGTAAAACTTCTTTACGGGGTGAATGCGTTACGAGGCAAACGGAAGTTGAAGTTAGTGAAGATAGAAAGAGAGAGACTTACGTTTTTGAATTTGACAGACGATTGTTCGGCAATTTTTAAAGTTTTACTTCAGTCGTGTGGTCTAGAGCACACTCGTTTTTTAATTGATACAGGGTCACACTTCACACCGCGAAATTACCTATCGAAAGATACGTACAAAGTATGAAAACGGCGTCGTTCGCCGCCCGCTAGTTGACGGTGTGGCCTGTGCTTTAATTCGAAATTTCGAAATCATAGTGATAATGTGTCGATAGATTATACTTTAAATTTTATACACTTTCATTCATAGAGATATCAAGTGTCAATCATATCGGATAGAAGCTTGATAGTCTATGCACGTACCATAAATATAGTAACTCTATGACACGTGCAAGTTTCACTGGTCTATATTCGTCGTTGTTAGTTTATGGTACATTTACTTTCACTTGGTTTCATTAGTCTAATGCTGGTATAACATAATTAGCCTTTAAGGCTCCTCGCAAACGGACCACTTTTCACAGCCACTGGTGGCTAGCGACAAGCTGAGCTTTACATGATTTTTTAAACGTTTTGTATCGAATCGCTCTACACGTGTAGCGAGTGGCGTCCACTCACGACTCAGTGGCCACCGGTGGCGAATTATAAATAAATATCGACCTCTCGTGGCAGCTATGTATTTGCCTGTAATTACTCCAGGTCCCATACTCTTAAAACAAAAACAAATAGCAACGCTTCTTAGGAGCAGAAATAACCATGGTGATACTATGACCCTAAGACTTAGGAGTAGTTTGAGGGAGAGGGCCTTAGTACTTCTGTGGAAAAACTTCTCCATAAAGAGCTACAGTATAACTACTATCATTATCTTAACGTTTCGAATACAAGCACCCGGTCAGTCTGTTCGGATTAGATTGGCCTTCAGGGTGGGCAAACGTAAAGAGGTCCCAGACAATGCTAACTTCAAAACGGGCATACATTTTGGCGACAAATGTACCACGTAATAAACAATTGAGTCCGGCCCCATAACGGATGCACCGAAAAAAAAAAACGTTCCCACAATTAAAACTTCGAAAAAAGAATAGAAATTCGAATTTGCAACGCGCCACCCAATCAGCGGCCACCAATTTTGGCGCTGTACACTTTCGACGCACGTGATTGGCTTCCCAAACTAACTCTGACCCGTAATTGGTTAGAGCGTAATGGCGGGCGACAATCGTTTGCTTTCTCTAATTGTCTATGACTTTCGCTGGTTTCGCTGAGTAAGTAGCGTTTTTTTTTGTTTTCTAAACAGACAAAATGTCAAGACTTAACCTAGAGTCTGATTTATGCGTGTTTTATACTGAGTTAAATTACGTTACAAGTACATTAATGCGCTCCAAAACGCAAATCGTTAATCGTTGGAATGTCTTTGCCCACCAGACACCCATCTGATGGGAGTATCCTCCCTTTTGTATAGGGGATGAAGAACTTCATACCCTGTTCTTCATACGCATATAGTTAGTTGAGTCAGATTTTTGAGTCAGAAGTCAGATTCGCAGCCGTCCCCAACATAAAGGGTGTAAAAAGACTCTCAACGAAGCCGAAAGGCACTTGTTTAACGAAGCCGAAAGGCACTTGTTCTCCCTGTCATTGCGATCATTTTTTTGTTCTAGACCATACCTGGGAACCATCTTACGGAGATATTGGGGGTCAAAATTCCAACTTTTTCACATATATTTTTTTAATGTAAGATTTTTACTTTAAACACCTCCTCGACTCCCGTACTATTCAATCCATCCACCAGCATAATGTTTTGATTGAGTCTAAGATTTGCGTTAAATTGAGTCCTACCGTAAAACGTGATTTTTTACCCAAAAAAGAAAATACAGCCAGCAATATTTTTTGCGTAAAGATACTAAGTTTGATGTACAGAATGCTTGGTTGACGGCTTCGTTAAGAGTCCGTTCACACCTTGTAGTTGGGAAAAGGGTAGGCAAATGACGATAATAGTGATAAAGGTGTACCTGTACTAAACAGCTCTGCCTCCTTGGACACAAAGCGTGATGTAATGTACAACAGTCGTGACATAAGCAATGTGCATTATCTTATAAATAGTGTGCTGGAACATTAAATGTTATGTCGTGTGAGACGTGAATTGCGTTCCAAATCATCTGCCATGACATTTCATACATAGATTTTAAATCAAAAGGTTCGTCTTTAAATCATAGCTTTAATTTGATTTCGGTATTATGTTAAGGCTCCAATATTTCATGGTAACTGGGTGGTTTGCTAAGGGTGAGTGCCCCACTATAAGATTTTCTCCTTAATCCTGGGTACGTTTAGAAACATTTAAACTCACATACACACACAACCAAAAACTTCTGGAGTGGCGACCGCGAACCGGAAGACGTTGCGTTGGAAGGCCTCCCACTAGGTGGACCGATGACCTGGTGAAGGTTGCGGGGATCCGCTGGATGCGAGTCGCACGGGACCGGTCAATGTGGCGACACTTGGGGAGGTCTATGTCCAGCAGTGGACGTCTTTCGGCTGAAATGATGATGATGCTGATGACACAAACAGCCAGACTCGGAACAACAACCTGTAGGCCATACAAACATTTGTTCTGTGCGGGAATCGAACCCGTGGCAGCACAGCAGCTAATCGCTCAGCTATTTCGCCAACTGTGGTGTCATCGTTGGAAGCAGATGACCAGTTACAAAGCCGATGTGCTCGAAAAGTTCTGAAGTAAAGACTGTGTAATGGAAGCGTAGGTAGGCTCCTCCAAGGTGGACACCCTATACCTATGCTTCCGATATACGTCCTGGTGGTAGTTGCAGGACTCCGCAGAATGCAGGAAGCCCAGGACTGATGAGCCGAAATGGCGAAGCTTAGAAGAGACTTATAAATGTCACTATGTAGATATTGCATATTTAGCACAAAGAATACATTACAAAACGCCTGTAATCCCCGAAAGTTAAGGCTTTGAGAACATTCTATTTAGCCAGTTATGTTGAAGTCCCATGAAATAGGGCAAGCCTAACCTATTGCCGTCAATCGAGCACAAGAAGATAGACAAGGATAATTTTATCATTAAACTTTTAGAGAATTCGAAGGCATATCAACGGGCACAGCTATAGTCAACACATGATATATCACTACATATTATAATAAAACAAAGTCCTCCGCCGCGTCTGTCTGTCTGTTCGCGATAAACTCAAAAACTCCTTCACCGATTTTTATGCTGTTTTCACCAATGGATAGAGTGGTTCTTGAGGAAGGTTTTAATATATAAATTGTGTGGGAACGGGATCAAAATTTCATGATTACTTTTGGTCGCAATAACCGACATCTACGCGGGCGAAGCCGCGGGCATTAGTTAGTTATAAATAATTTGCGAGCCAAGTCAAGTCATAAATAAAGCCTTACAATACACAATAAACGTTGGGTCAATGTCTGAACATCATAACATAATCTAGGTTATCGAGACCTTGCTGAGGAATAAGTGGTTTTAATTATAAGAAGTCAAAACTCTGAATCGTTACCTGGCTAAATTGCGTGCGGGCATTGTAATCATCGTAATTATCATGAACTAGTTTTTGCACGCGGTTTTACTCGCGCTAATTCAGAATTTGACAATCAATTCGGGTTGTACTTTGCTTGTAATTCAATCATGATTCTAAAGACACGTGGCGCCATCTATGAGCATAGGAACGTTATTGTCATTTTCTTCGGGAACAGTACTTTTTTTCGGGATGAAAGGTACTTTATGTCCGTTTCTATACACCTAAAAAACATTTATGTAAAATTTCAGGAAGATCGGTTCAATGGTTTAGGCGTGAAAAGGTAACAAACAAACTTATTTCGCATAATTATAATATTATAGTTAGGAAACCGTCCTCGAGTCGTGTATGGAATCCATCAATCAATCTAATTAATCTTGACGATAAAACTTAACAAAATATTGCTGAATGTATAGGATATATAAGGTCCCATTAAAATAGATGGACAAACTTTTAGAAATCATTCAGACCACCAAAATAAAGACAATGGTAAAAATAATAATAAGAAAAACACATTAGATAACTTACTAGAAAAAAAATCAGCTAACGAAAATACACTAAAAATTTATTATTTTAGGTCAAAATAAAATCACTTTAATCAGTGTTTTTTTTTGCTTGGATATCTTTGGTTAGACGTACTGAACGCTGTGTTAAAATTTGTCCATCTATTTTAATGGGACCTTATATAAGGGCGAGGAGAGCTCTTGGCCAAATCATAACAGCCACATGCACGATCTTTAAGGTTAAGCCTCGCTTGCCTAGGTTAGTCCGTAGATGGGTGACTAACCGTTATATACCGAGTGTCTTCCGTGCCTTGGAAAGCACGTCAAGCCATTTGTCCCGGCTGTCATTTGTAGATCTTTGACAGTCGCTACAGGTGTGGTGGTAGTGGCCCGAAAGTTTCACAGCAAGTCCTACCATCATCTGCCTAGCCTTTTCGCAACTATGTTGGGGTCGGCTTACAGTCTAACCGGATGCAGCTGAATACCAGTATTTTACATGGAGCGACTGCCTATCTGACCTCCACAACCGAGTTAGTACTGGGTAAGACGATACCTCTTGGTAAGACTGGTTATCAGACTTTTTTGGTCACTGACTACCTGTAACGACTGTCAAAGATGTGCAAATGACAGCCGGGACCAACGGCTCAACGTGCTTTCCGAGGCACGGAGGAAACTCGGTATGTATTGGGTGGTCACCCATCCACAGGCCAACCTAGGCAAGCACGGCTTAACCTAAAGATCGACCCGAGCGGCAGTTATTATTTTGCCACGAGCTCCTACAGCAAGTCCTACCAAGAGGTAACATACAGGGTGTAAAAAGACTCTTCACGAAGCCGTCAACCTAGCATTATTACATCAAACTAAGTAACTTTACGCAAAAATTAGTGCTGGGAAACGACTTTTTTTTTGGGGTGAAAAATCACGTTTTACGGTAAGACTCACATTAACGAATTTAAAACATTGTTCTGATGGATGGATTGATTAGTACGGGGGTCGTGAAGGTGTCTTAAAGTAAAAAAAATACATTAAAAACTTATATTTAAAAAAAAACTTGTGAAAAAGTTGTAACTTTGACCGCCAATATCTCCGTAACTAGAAGGTTCCCAGGTATGGTCTAGAACAAAAAAATGCCTTTCGGCTTCGTTAAGTCTTTTTACACCCTTTATTAGTATTGATGCCGATGAGGACATACCGTTTCCTTATCACGTGTTTCGACTGCGAAACAAACCCAAATTTAGCTGCACAGAATACAACGTGAACAGAGAACACCTACAATTTAATACCTTTGTACCGGGTACAAAGCCGAGGTGACTCATAGCTAAGGTATGTAAGTGCAGTGTAGTTCTCAGGTCGATGATGACGTCAGCAACTTGCTGAGCAGCTTCAGACGACAGTTTTATTTGTTGAGCTTGGAAGCCTAAAGCAATGATGGATGGATTGAGTGAGGAATGATATGAAACGAAAAGGTAAAAGTAAATGATAGCAGAATTGCTATTAGCGAGGCAGACGCGGCGTCGTTAAATAATAAAGAAAAAATAAGAGAATAAATAAAAATAAAGATAATAAAGAACCGAAATTAAGTATGAAAAGAGGCTCGCCCGCCTCGCTTCCTCGCTTCCTCGCTCGTTAGCTGGTGACGCCACCATGCCGCCGCAGCCGCCTTGGCTGGCCAGCTGAGTCGTCAGCGTCAATATTCCACAAAAATTGTGACACTGCGACTTTATCGCATTCAGTTTTATCGAAGAAAAATTCGTCAACAAAGTAACTTATACCTAAGTTTTAATCTTTGTTTACCTATTATATTGAAAGACGGTGACAACACTAACACAGCTGTTCTTGGCTGGTACCTAAGTTTCGCAGCGGTAAGGGTCACAACAGGTCATACAATATGTATTGTTATTGCTAGCTATTGCCACAATATTAGTATCATAAATTCAAAATGGCGCTAAAAATGGTAACAGAGCTGACTTTTATTGCTGTAACTATAAAATGGCCACGAAAAAGCAAATTCCAAAAAAAAAAATGTAACTTTAGTTTCGGAAGTCGTGTCGTGGTGACTTTCAAAGCGAAATAATTCTAAATTTTATTAACTAAGGATAAGGATTCTTTCTCTATGGTGTGGTAAGTGTCTAACCTGGTGTCCGAGTTTTTATGCTGACTTGGCTTTACATGCCGTCCGTCATACACAGAAATATCTCTCTGGCATGCAGGTTTCCCCACGATGTTTTCCTTCACCGAAGCAAGTGATAATTATACAATACGCACATGAATCCGAAAACTCAGAGGGTTCGAATTAGGATAAATATGAGGATGAATATATCTGACTGTTACCTAAATAAATAGATCTTTTTAACTTTTTGACAGCCGCGGACGTCTATGGATGTGATCACTTTTTGATTTGACATCCACAGACGCCCGCGTCGAAAATAATACTGTTTTACCGTTGCTTGCCCGCACGTCGAAAATAATACTGTTTTACAGTTGCTTGGCGTAGAGAACATATTTTCGATATCGACGTGGTGGTCAAAAGGTTAACGTGTAAGTGGCATTCAACCTAAGGGCGATGAATCAATTATGTGGTCGAATTTTCATTAGGTTTTCTTAACCCCACCCCCGACTGGTTTCCACCCAGACCCCATTGGTTTTCTCATTTCTTAACCTTTCTAAGCTAAAACATTGAAATATTAACAAGCGATACATGAGACAAGACGAAGAAAATCGTAATCCAATACTTGTTACTTACAATACGCCCGCTTGTCAGGTCGTATTTGGGTGTCTAAATCGAAAATGTTCCAGATCCAAAAAAAAATTGTACGAAAATACTAGCAACTAGCGGACGTCACGCGGTTTCACCAGCGTAGTTCCCGTTCCCGTGAGAGTACAGGGATAAAATATAGCGTATGTTACTCGCTGATAATGTAGCTAGCCATTGCTGAAATAATTTTTCAAATCGGTCCAGTAGTTTTTAAGTTTATTCGTTACATACAAAAATACAAATCTTTCCTCTTTATAATTTTAAGTACAGATAAAGATGTCCGCCTTATAAATCTTGAGACCATTAATTTTTAGCAAAACAATCGGTGAGTTATTCGGCCGCATTCAGATTCGGCCAACTACTGTATGGTCTCGGACGTAAAGAATAGCACCATACCTTCCCGTGGGAGTCGTAAGAGGGACTAAGGAACTTACCAGAGAATGGGCAGCAGCGTTCTCTGTGCCTTTGTAACAACCGTACTGCGATCGCCAACCCGCCAGCCAAGCGTGACGATTATGGCCTTTTGGGGGAGGCCTATGTCCAGCAGTGGACCTTTCGGCCGATGGTCTGTTGATGGTGATGATGGAAGCCAACCTAATATTGAGGAAAAGGCAAGCCAGATGATGAAATAAATGATGTTCATTCTGCAAATAGGTTTTTACAAACACGTTTCACAGTTTTTTTTTAATTAGATAAGGCCGGTGTTTCATACATACCTGACTACTCTGAAATGAAACAGCCGAAACAAACTCAGAGGTCGTGTTCTCTTTTAAAGTCTAGCCAGACATAATATTGGTCAACTCACATGAGGATCCTATGCAGATTAGTGCCCGAGAAGGCTCATGTCAAGGGACATGTCTTAGGGCTGCGGGCCTGTTCGAAAGAGATACCGTTAACAGTAACAAGGAAGGAACATGGATGGGTTTTAGTCAGTACAAGTCTGACACTCCCTTCCGCTCTGCCCAGAGCGGGCGAAGTCATTTGATGATTTCCCATCCGAAAAAAAAGGGACGTCCTAAATTCGTCCAAATTCTTACCGAACCAGCTTCAAACATAAGTGGTCTACACCGTTTTAACCTAATTCAAATAGTCAAGTTAATGACATCAGCTACACAACCGGAGACAACAATTTTAAGCTCATTCTGACCGGCGTCAACTATGTATCATACTTATTCTTTCACTCCTGTAGAAATAAGTCTTGCTGTCCCGGTCTTGCTTTCGCAGTAAACTCAGTTTACCGTTAGTTGAATTGTAGCCATTTTGTTGTACCAGCTGATTCCATTCATCACGGCAGTAGCATGTTAGTGGGTAAGTAGGAATAGGAGTTGGTGGTGAATGTTTGACCTAAATTTTAGATAATCTTTACATTTATGTGAACTGGCCTATTAAGAAATTAAAAATGTCTTCTACTTTTTGAATATCTTTACAAGTAATAAAAATTTATGTGTCTTAGTAATTTCAAAATAACAGCTTTTGGCTGTATGCATATGTAAGTATCATATTATGCGGTACTTATAACAAAAAAAAAAACCTTTTTTTTTTTAATTTTTCGGTCTGTCTATTTGTTCCGGCTAATCTCCGAAATGGCTCGACCGATTTTGACGGTACTTTTACTGGCAGATAGCTGATGTTATAAGGAGTAACTTAGACTACTTTTATTTTAGAAAAGGAAGTAGGGTTCCGTGCAAAAATTAAAACCCATGAAATTGTTAACAAAATCCGATTCAAATAGTGAAGTAATATTTTTAAAATAATAATAATTTCAGGCCAATGAAAGTCGCGGGCAACAGTGTCATATCGCTTGCTTGCGACAATAATGACAAAACTCGAAAAATAAAACAAGCAGGACAGCATATTTTTAAAATAAACTAAAAATATTTTCATTACTCAGCCAATATTTTTTGACGTGACAAGGACAACGTCTAATAAATCGATGAACGCCGGCTGCATGCACGAAAAAGTGTCCCGTCCTGTTACGCTCATTGTACGCATGCGCGACTTTCGTAGTGTCAGATATTGGCAAGCCTAGGTTATTATTTTTTATCTACTGCTGGAGCTAGGAGGTTAGGTTGTATAGATAATTTCTCTCTTCCACTCGATTTTATGACGTTGTCACGTTAAACTATCGTCCATTAACCAACTTTACAGACAACCAATTTTTTGCATAGAAATCTTTTATAAAAGAAGAAAGGTTTATTTCACGTATTTTGTTACTTACCTTAATTCTTACTTTCGTTAATTTTATAAAGGGTGTAAACAGACTCATAACGAAGCCGAAAGGCACTTGTTCTCCCCGTCATTGCGACCATTTTTTTTGTTCTAGACCATACCTGGGACCCTTCTAGTTACGGAGATATTTGGGGTCATAGTTCCAACTTTTTCACAAGGTTTATTTTAAATACATGTTTTTAATGTAAGATTTTTACTTTAAACACCTCCAGGACCGCCTTACTAATCAATCCACCCATCAGCACAATGTTTTGAGTGCGGTATATTAAGTCCTACTGTAAAACGTGATTTTTCAGCCCAAAAAAAAGTCGTTTTCCAGCACAAATTTTTGCGTAAAGTTCCTTAGTTTGGTGTAAATAATGCTTGGTTGACGGCTTCGTAAAGAGTCTGTTTTCACCCTGTATTCAACTACAAACAACATCGAAAAATCTAAATTGGGTTATTTCATCCTTGTCGCAAACGAGCGATATATTGACACCTGTTTTCCTTAAAGGATTAAGCAGAAGTGTGAGATTTCCCTTATGGAATAACCCAGTTATACTTTCCTCTTGAAAGTAGGTGACCCGATGACCTGGTGAAGGTTGCGGGGATCCGCTGGATGCGAGTCGCACGGGACCGGTCAATGTGGCGACACTTGGGGGAGGCCTATGTCCAGCAGTGGACGTCATTCGGCTGAAATGATGATGATGATGATGAAAGTAGGCAAACAACTGGCCGTGTAGATGGCGCGTTCGTGTTCCACGCGCGCCTCAAAGAGATGTCAGTAAATGGAAAGGGTTCGCAAAGGCCGATGCCTGCCAGGGCTTCGGGACTGTTCGAAAGAGATACCGCGGCCCTGGAACACAAAGGGTAAGGAAGGAACATGGATGGGTTTTAGTCAGTACAATTCTGTCACTCCCTTCTGCTGTGCCCAGAGCGGGAGAAGTCATTTGATGATTTCCCATCCGAAAAAAAAAAATCATATCTTCGAATCGTAATACCTGCATTTTAGAAACTAGACTAAACTCATAAAATCAAGGAAGTTCACATCTAGTAGACTTTCACAGGATACATCACCAATTAGCCTCTATTTAGGTGCTTATTTAAAGTAGTTTTAAGAAACAGCGTATAATCCATCTACTATTAAGAATGCAAAAATAAATCTGTCTGTCTGTCTGTCATCTTTGCTCGCATTACGGCTGCTGCGGTGCCTGAACGCAAACTTTGCTCACCTCCTGGCCTGCTGACCACCACTACGCCACGCTGGCCACCACCAACACCGAAGTGGTAGAGTTCTCGTTCAAACGAATTAAAAAAAAACCCAACCACTCCATGAGTGCTGATAGAAAGGTGAATCTTGAAATTCGATGATTCCCTTGGCGAAATTTATTTGATTCCCATGCCCACAAAAATGTAAATTTCTCTATTTCGGAACCAGCCCGCCAAAAGTGATGCCTATTAGTTTAATGTGTTTATAATTAAATTAAATTTTATATTTCACTATTGCTTGTAAAAAAATCTTTTCAAATAAATTGCTCCAGGGGAATCAACAGAGTACGCCAAGATTCACCCAGAAGTGAAAACTTTTTTTTTTCAAGATTCTGGATTATTTTTAGAAAATATTTTTGCATAAGCCTTTTACTTATACATTTGACTATACACTGTATTTTTTTTTGGGTTTGTAATATGTAGCGATACGGTTAACTCTGCAACGCAAAAGAGGTCGTTCAACGGTGTCGCGAGTTCAATTGTTTTTCTTCATGTCAAAAATGCTCAACACGCCTAAAGAAATGTTTACTTCAAAAAATAATTTAAAAAAAGGGAATCATTGACACGACGCAAAAGAGGAATGCGGCTGAACAGATTTTAATACATTTTAACACAGGGATAGGCCATAACCTGAGTTAGGAGTAGTAAGGACATAGGAAATGTACTTTTATTCTTGTCGACATTAACGCGAGTGTAGCCGCGGGTATGAGCTATTTAGTAATTAAAGAAGTAGGACGATTGAAAGATATTCATTTATTTAGAGAAATGTCTCAATTATGTATTTCCAGAGATCAAAACTTGATGAACAGATTTGAAAAACGGTGTCTCAATATACTCTAGTGTGTAAAAACTGGTTTTCTAAACAAAATCAGGTTTTTTGAGTATACATTTTTATTTTTATGCAGAACAAAATCTTAATTTTATAGAATTTAGACATGCACCTATGATATTTATTTTAAATTCATGTATAAGAGAAGTACATAGGCGGACTTAATGCCACAAGGCATTCTCTACCAGTCAACCTTTGGTTCAAATAGGACAGCATTGTGGTAGACTGCAAAAACAATAAATAAAAAAAAATACTTTTTTGTTGACTTATATTGATAGACGTAAATGGGTTCATGTAACCCTATTAAATGAATATTTCATGAAAAAGTCATTCAATGGGGTTAAATGAAATGAGAGGGTTGTGTTGCTGATTGTCACGATTGTAATTCTGTAACTACACACGTGTTACTAGCGCGACTCATTTTTCATCAACATACAACCTGACACTGACCTGCAAATTGCACAAAACGTAAGAAAATTGGAATTTCCCGGGCTACCCGTACGCTTCCACCTTTAAAGGTAGACGAGTCACGACTGGAACTATGGAAAAAAAAAGTGACGAACGCAGACATTGGTCTTTTTATAAAAAAAAAGTGTGTGTGTACCTACTTATTACGCACGTAAGAAGTTATACTTCTTTGGCGTATAAAACTAAAATGTTGACTAGCTAACTTCAGGGTGTATGTTGACTAGCTAACTTCAGGGTGTCGGTTTTTCGTGACGGTGCGCGCGCGCATCGTTAAAATTTACTCTCATCATTTTTCCCTAACGCGCCAAAAGAAGTATACAAAAAAAAGAAAGAAAAAAAAAAGAAAAAGAAGTGTAGGTGTGTGTGTGGTAAAGAAGTGTAGTAGTAGTAGTAGTGTGTGTAACTTCATAAACTTCCGGATTATGACAAGGTCGCTTTGAAATAATATTGACCCCGAGGTAAACACCTAATTTTCATAATTCAATATCAATGAGAAATCAACTGGTTTTAAAACAGCTGATTATCACAGCATCATTAATCTATCAAAGATAAAATTATCACACATTATTTAACTCTTGAGCCACAAATCATGTTAAAGATTTGGTTCGTAAATCAGCCGTTGGACGTTGCTACGAAATCAAAATCAAAATCTTTTATTTCACATAGGCCCAGATGTGCACTTATAAAACGTCGCCAAAAAGGTGCACAGTTCCATTGGTTGTTTCCTACGGAGAAGAACCGGCAAGAACAACTGAATTCCATGGTACAGAATTAGTGCATTAGTATGGGGGAACAGCGTAGGCCTGACGCTAAGTCGCTGCGTATTACACAAAAAATGTAATACAAGATAAAAAGTTAGCAAGCATCTGGGAATCTACAAAGTCTACAGTGTTCACCTATTCGCAAACGATCGGTAAAAAAGAATCTATACAAAGGTACGAGAAGTTAAAAGCCCACGCCTTCTATATTTGTATAAGTACTGGGTTGTGGAGGTAGGTCAGATGGGCATTCGCTCCATGTAATACTGGAACTCAGCTGCACACAACTAGTCAGGACGACAACCTCAACATCTTACATCAGCATTCTCCTGGCCTTATCCCATGGTATAGGCAGGTTAGGACATCTTAGAAACTTCTTACCCCGGCAGAAAGTTCTCCACGCCGTTCTCAAGTAAAAGCTAGTATGCTAAGGTTTGAAACCAGTTAAGAAAACCAAGTTGAAAACAGAGAAACAAGGAAATGATTACAACCGTAATTAACGATAATTATGTAAAGGTAAACATATGCGTTAACTTTATATTCAATTATTCCTAGTGTGCGTTCTTTTTTTTTTTTTTTTTTTTTTTTTACGGATGGGAAATCATCAAATGACTTCTCCCGCTCTGGGCAGAGCGGAAGGGAGTGTCAGACTTGTACTGACTAAAACCCATCCATGTTCCTTCCTTGCCCTTTGTGTTCCAGGGCCGCGGTATCTCTTTCGAACAGCCCGCAGCCCTGGCAGGCATCGGCCCTTGCGGGCCCCTCCCTATTTGCTGACATCTCTTTGAGGCGCGCGTGGAACACGAACGCGCCGTCAACACGGCCTGTCGTCAAAAGACGGACGGACGGCGAGCTAGCCCATTACTCTCCGTCCACAGGTCCGCGTCTACGGTGGCCGGAAGCCACCACGTGACCCCCGACGCCCGAGGCGTCTCCCGCGGCGGCTGGGACGAGAGGTTCTCTCCCTCTCACGCTCCGCCACCTCCTTCGCTAGCATGACTGCTTCGCAGAAGGAGGTGACGGCGTCCCATTCCCTTTCGCTCCGGACCATGGACTGGACCAGGGCCGGACGCGATAGGTCGCCGCCGCCGATCGCCGCTACGAGGACACGGCGGTGCTCCGCCCAAGCGGGGCAGACCTCTACCGTGTGCTCCACCGTATCCTCTGGGCGGCCCTCACAGTGGTAACACCCGGGCGTTTCCTCCCGCCCGATTCGGTGCAGGAACCTCCCGAAACAACCGTGTCCGGTGAGGACCTGCGTCAGGCGGAAGGTGAGGGTGCCGTGGCCCCTCTCCAGCCACTCCTCAAAGAGGGGACTTATCGCCACTATTGTGGCGTGCCCTGCACGGGGTTGCGATAGTCGCTCTCTCCATGTCGCCATGAGATCGCGCCGGAAGTCTGTCCGCAGTGCGACAATTTGCCGCGGCAGCGGAGTTTCCCCCCGGCGTAGTGCCTCTACGCGCCACTCATGTAGGCGCGCGAGGACTATCGCCTCCAGATCCCATGGCGGCAATCCAGCAAGGAGGCTCGCCGCCTCGCCGGAGATCGTGCGGTACCCCCGGACTAGCCTTACGGCTACCACCTTCTGGGGCGCGTTCAGGTAGTGGGCGGCTCGCCGCCTCAAGGAACGCGCCCACACCGGGGCCCCGTAAAGGGCCATGGACCGCACGACCCCCGCGTAGAGCCTCCGGCAGGAGGCGCTTGGACCCCCCAGGTTGGGCAGGAGCCGCCTGAAGGCAGCCCCGGTCCGATGTCGGAAATGCTCCACGAAGTTCCACCGGCTATCGAGGACGAGCCCTAGGTATTTCAACGTCGACTCGACGCCGATGGGAACCCCTCCCGCCGTTACTATGGATCCCGACGGTGGCGCATTCCGAGGCCCATGAAAGCACATGGCCTCGGACTTGTGCAAAGCCACCTCGAGACCCAATTGCCGGATCCTCTCCACGACTATCGCAACCCCGCGTGTCATAAGTTCGGCCGCCGCCTCGTACGACCTCCCCTGCGCCAGCACCAGCGTGTCGTCAGCGTAACAAACTACGCTGACGCCACCAGGGAGGTCGGCGCGCAGCACCCAGTCGTAACCGATGTTCCACAAGGGCGGCCCTAGGACCGATCCCTGTGAAACACCGCACGACATCTCTCGCCGGTTCCACTGGCCGTCGCGACCAGGGTAGATGACGGCCCTATCCGTTAGGTAGTCCCCGACAATACGACGGAGGTAGGTCGGCACCTGGTGATACCGGAGTGCCTCCCTAATGCAGCTCCAGGGTATGGAGTTGAAGGCATTGGCGATGTCAAGAGACACCGCCAAAACCACCCCACCCCGGGACACCGCATCCCCCGTCGTGAGGGCTCTCACGCGCATGATGGCGTCCACCGTCGAGCGCCTCTTGCGGAAACCAAACTGGTGTTCCGCAAGATCCGGCCCAATCCCCGCAAGGTGCCCGGCGAGGCGGTTTGCAATTACTCTTTCAAAGAGCTTGCCCACCTCGTCGAGCAACACAATGGGCCGGTTAGTGTGCGTTCTTCTGGTTTCGCTTTTGTTAAGTAAAGAAGGTTGTGAGTTTTGGCTTCATTATGATTCACTGAAAATGTCCATGATCATTATAATCTAATGTTGTCCGCGACCTTCGTTCGCGAGTTATTATTAAAAAACTAGCTGACTCCACAAACGTTGGTCTGCCATATAAATTATGGTGTGAAACCTATTCTCATACCTACCAAATATTCATAAAAACCGGTCGACCCGTTTCGGAGAAGTGCGACCACAAACACCGTGACACGAGATTTTGATAAAGTCGAAGGCCGGCGGAGCGACGACGACATTTGTGACAGAAAGTGGGTTTGTAATGTAAAATGCGAGCGTAGCGAGTGCGCTTCATATAGTCGTATATAATGGTAACCCTAAATCTACAACCAACGTCGAAATTATAACAATTGAACAAGTTACCATTTTTCCTTCGGCATAATACATAGGTAACTGCGAACGATTTTAAACTGACGATGCCGTATGTAAACGGCGCAATCATACAAATGGCCTGGCCTGGTTTTCATTTTTTTTTGCACGGAAACCAAAGTATTTTTCTAAAATAGAAGTAGCCTACGTTAGATCTAACATCAGCTTAAATTTAAAAAAAAAAGTGGTTTTGTTATAAGTGCCGTATATGTATTTTCATATATGCATTAAGTAAAAAACTGTTTTATTTTAATATTACAAAGACACTTCAATTTTTATTTATTTATATAGATAGAAGATTTATAGATATTTAGGATCTATGGATTTTCCAAACTCACACGAGTTTTTATATTCCATTTTTGTTCCATTACACAAATGCCCGATGCTAGCTACCAGCCAGCTGCTAAGTTGATGTGGAACTGGGCTGCCCATATCTGCCACATGTCGGAGGAGTAATGGGCAAAAATAAGCACACAGTGGATCCCAACTGGCAGGAAACGACTACTTATGTGGCAGGTGCAGAAAGAGACGGCGGGATGAACTGGAAAATCGCATTAGATCGCGAAAAGAATTTGGGGTGCTTTTACCCTGCAGTGGGGCAAAACAAGCCACATATTAAAAACTAGCTTTTGCCCGCGGCTTCGCTCGTGTTAATTTATCAATTCGGGTTGTACTCTACTTTTAGAATTCAATCATGATTCGAAAGACACTTGGCGCTATCTATTATCACAAGAACGTTACTGTTATTTTCCTCGGAAACAGTACTTGTTTTCGGGATGAAAGGTACCCTATGTCCTTTTCTGTACACCTGACAACGTATAAGCAAAATTTCAGGATGATCGGTTCAGTGGTTTAGGCGTGAAATCGTAACAAACAAACGCACAAACTTACTTTCGCATTTATAATATTATTATAAGTAAGGATTTCTTTGTCTCGTCTTTAATACTGGGTTTTTAAGATTCATCGATCAACACGAGAATCGGCTAAATCATTCTTCTCTTCATATTAATTGACTACTATCAAGCGGTGTCCAACGAGTACGTCACCTGGAAAATCCAGTCGTCAGGTTCGTTCAAATCCTTGATTGTGCATGATGGATGGGCAGGACATAACGACGAGGCATGCAGAATTCCCTGACACATTGTCAATTGTTATTTGGTGTAATTTGTTGCTGTTATTAGAGTCAACCAATCACAGGAGTTAACCTATTGACAACAGAGGTTAGCTAGTTCTGGTGCATGCGGGTATATTTATCGCAGGCCCCAACTTATGGTAGCAAGCGTAATTGTGGAGTATCATTCATTAGGAGTCCCTTCATATTTTCGAAACCGAGGATCCATGAGGTTTTTTTTTTTGCAGGCCTGCTCTGACCCACTTCTGGGCAAAGGCCTCGCTCCACTCCTTCCAGTTCTGACGGAACCTTTCCAGTTTGTCCCGCCATTTCCTTCGTGGCCTGCTGCGAGCCCGCCTCACTGTCTCAGGGCACCAGTTTTCTGCTAATTTGGCCCTTGAGGATTATTCGAAAAAAAAACGGGATAACCCCACTTAAGTGTTGATGGCTATCTACACTACATTAGGCCGGCCCAGAACTGAGCCAGTTTGGTGCCTTCTAGAACCCACTTCATTCATCAAATTGTCTTTCGAATAACTTATTAATTCCTCAGGATATATCTACTTTAGATAGAAATCAATCTAATATTACTAGTTGTATAGCATGTTAACAAGTGGCCTCGAATAGGTTTCTCAATTTCTAACGAGACATCAATTAATCGAAACGGCTAGAATATAGGTAGATAGGTTCCAAGTTATTTATAGTACCAAGTCAATCATAAATCTACAGGAAAAAGTAACCAGCAACTGATGGGTTAGCAACCTCTCATTACGCAGTAATGCCTATATAAGTTTTCACCGCAAAATGACAGTATGACTCAGAAAATGGCGGCGATCGAAAATAAAACTTTAGAATGGCGCGCGATTTGAAAAAAAAAACCTACCTATCTGCCTATCTGGTTTGAAGTTTCTAGAATTCGGAAACACAATAGAGTGGAGTTAGGTGATTTATTAACGAAGTGTCAATCGTTTTTTAAATAAAAACTACCTACCCACATTCTTTTTTGTTTTCTGTTTCAAATTGACTTGAAGCGGCTTTCAATTTGGTAATTATATATTATGAACAAACGTTAGATAGAAGATGAGAATAAAATCAATAATTTACTCATAGAAACTGTAAATAATACAGTTTTGATTTCAAGAAACCGTTTCTGACTAAGAATTAAGTGTTATTTGTCAATTAAGTTTTAGGACTAGGTATTAAGATTTTTACAGATTGAATATTCCAAAACATTGATCTAACGGACATTTCATTTTTTTTTATTAAAAAAGGAACGTTGGCAAATGTACTGCCTTTACTGCCTAGTATGTAAGTACTAAATAGGTCTTTATTCTCTTTATGTAAAACAATGTAACTTTGCCTACGAATGACTAATCAACAAGTCAATGTATTGGCTGTTTTTTTGTGTCATGCTATAACTACTTGTTTTTTTGCTATTTTACAGCCATTTGCGGGCCCCACAAAACCGGAAGTGATACCTACCTTCTAAAAATAATTACGCACACACAATTCAACACGCCAATCTTTAAGCGAAGACAATCTTAATTGATTGCATTAAAAAACCGGTAACTTACGCAAGGTATTACTCAATATTTATATACAGGACTTAGTAAACATATTTAGGAGCCAAGTTTCTTTCAACAGTGCATAGTTCGCGGAGTAGCTGAAGTCACAGCACAGATAAATTAAACCCTGCAACTATCGAGAGAAAGCGGTTTAAACATTGCTCTAGATAAAAAAAAACCTCACCTGTATCAGCACTCGTCGATTTCACAGACGAAACGTCTCAACCACACTTCGGAACAACAACAAAAAACTGTTTTTTATACAAAATCACAAACAAAAACTTGCCGTATACCGTATACTTGCAAAAGAAAACGAAGTTTTATATAACTGTTACTAACTTCCTACACTTACAACCGGTTTTTTTACGGGCTTAGATATTAGAATCTGATTTGCAAAACTCACTGTGACGTTTATTTGTTTATAGAATTAATATGTCAGTATTATTTGTTTGTTTAACAATGAGATTTTTGTTGCCGTGTTGGAATATAAAATGGAGAAAGGCACGCAACGCGCGTTCGCATCGACCCCCCGCACACAACTGACTTCCAGCCTAAGCGGTGTTACCAGAGCACGAAGAAGGTTTTGCTTTGATGCAAACTTAGATTTCCATTTTGGAAAATGTATTACTTCCTTATCGTGCCGTTTTAAGGTACAATATCCACTGCATCTACACATTCAACATGAAAATTCAAGTTGGTTTCTAATCATAATTGTGATAGAACTCGTACAAAGACTATTTATCGTTTTGAAAACGAATAAAAAATACATAATTGAATGACATTAAAGGAAGAAAAAATATGAAGATTTCACACGTTCAAGCCGGTCCTATGTGTTGATAACTTAACAATTATTCATTCATTTGTTGATGGACGAACTAAAGAGAATAGATACATAGTTATTCTCGATAATTAGTACTTAAAGTAGTTTTAATAGCCATTTTGTTTTGATTTAGTCGCCAAAAAACCATTTAATCTTGATTTCTTAATAACATGTTTTTGCTACTGTCAACGGGCTTTAAACTAGTTAGTCAGCTATGAAACTATGGCATTTCTTGCTTGCTTCTAATCTACTACATACATTGCCCATTTACTGCCCGAACCAAATCACTACCAATATTATACATAGATGTCTAGTTAGCAATTTATCTAGACATAGGTGACTAGACTATTAAAAAGCCGGTTTTGAATTTCTTCAGTACTTATAAAGCACCGATGTCTACTTATTTGGATTTTTTGTTGGTACTTTGCAAATTGATCACTTCGAAGTGGTTGCTGACTAAATAAAAAAACATTTAAGTCACAAGAAAAGTTATCGATAAGGAAAATATTACAGAGATTTTAGAAGTTTGTATATCATTTAAATTCAAGACCAAAAAAAAAGAAAAAAAAATTAAAATTCTTGAAAATAACTTAACCAAAATAATTCTAAATAAACTTGTGGATTTGACTTAATGATCTTTATGTCTGACCTGCCAGCTGACCAAATATGTTCTTGTCTATCTTAATAATTATCATTACCATCAGTGCAGGAAAAGCTGATGGATCAGATATCACTAAGAAGAGTTTTCACAATAAGCGTAATCATGCCCTTTTGACGACACGTTGACGTCGCCTAGGTAAGGCGACGTCAACGTGTCGCCACGGAAATATTGCGTGCGCAATTATCAATTCAACATTTTTTTGTAAAAAAGAGCTTATTGAAGACCGTCCCGATTACGTAGTAAGCATTACTGATATTCTTCTTATATGATTAGAATTGTATACATACTTGCTTTTACTGCTTCGCCTATATCTATTTATCACTTTAAGTGAAGAGTCGAACTTTGTGTCATAGTCGACAAGCTTTATCACCGCAAGAGATTAGAAATTTAACTACAACCATATTTTCAAAAAAATCACCATCATATTACGAAAATCACCTTTAAAAATATCATCAATACCTAACTCTCCTTAATTTTACAACATTACCGATGAAACAAGCAAATTATATAACTTGGCAATACCGAAAACAGGTGGTAAACGGTGACCCGGCACAGGTAGCTTCGTTCCCAGTTGCATTGCATAAATACTAAAGACTTGTAACGGATACGCTCTATGCGAAACACAACACTTTAAACCTCATTTTGTACTGAATGTAATTTAAAATGCAATATTATACGTTTATTTTAAGTTTTAAACGATATTCTTTTATACTAAACGTTATTATCTTAAAAAGAATGACTCACTTTGTATAACGTTTAAATAAAGAACAATTTATGTCAATCAAGTTCTTCAGTTACATTCGAAAACGTAATTATACAGATACAGTTATTCGTAACAATAACGTTATTGTTATTGTCTCTGTTTTGTCTGCCATCAGTCCATAAAGTTCTTACATCCATTTTGAGAGTTAAGATAAACCAACATTTGAGAGTAATTAAATCATGTCTGCCTCTCAGAATGGATGTAGGAACGGGTCCCGCGGTACTAAGGAGCTGCTAGAAGCTGCTGCTTGGATAGATTATGATTCTGGGCCTCATACATGGCTCATGAGGTGTTGGAGTTGTATAAAGTAGATGCAAATCTGCGTACTTTCCTGATGTCATGAATGGGGCACTCGGGAACTGTCCTTCGCTGTCCAGAATGTCGACAGATCCTGGGTAACAGAGAACCGATAAGGATCGAGCGTGGCATAGTGATCGAGGGTGGAAGTATGAGTCCATTGTGGTTTTTTCAATGCGACAACATGTAACTATGTTCTAAGAACCTACCTATTGTTAACATCTTCAAGACTGTACACTTAGTTCGCAATAAAGAATTTGAATTCATCGGTGATGAGCCTGTATTATATATCGCGGAAGAGCGGTGGTCGTGGTTTCTTAAATGCTAAGACCCTGCACAATCTTGAGGTATGCAGTCTCAAGGAATACTTCCTAGAAGCAGACGTGGCGATGCACCGAGATGTAGTCTCAATTGACAAGTGCCTTACCCCGCTGTCCCTGGCTAACGAAAACTGGTGCAAGCCTAGATTATTAGACACTAATAATGACTGCAGGGAGATATGGCAGGGCAAGGAGCTTCACAGACGCTTTACCGGGCACCATATAGGTCCGATGTAGACTTCTTAGCGTCCGTATCCTGGCTGGGCTTCGGTGACCTTTTCGGGGAAGTTATGATGACGAATAACTATCGGAAATTGAAGGATGGCACGGTTGACATATGTCGGGTATGCCACCGTCCGGGAGAATCGATACGACACATGTTCTCGTCTGGCTAATGGAGAGTACTTGCATAAATACAACCTCGTTGACAGGATTATCCACCAGCAACTTTTGGTTTGAAGTACAGCCTTTTGGAATCAGAAGTGCCATAACATAAGTCTGCGCCCGAACCAGTTCTCGTTGATGGTAATATCACGTTGTATTGGGATCGACTTATTGCCACTGACAGGACCATTGTTGCCAATAAGTCTTACATTGTGGTGATAGATCGATTGGAGCGCCGCGCAATGATTGTTGAAATAACGGTCCCGTATGACGAGAACCTTGAGAAAGCAGAGAAAGATAAACAATTCAAATATCCCGATCTGGCTCGCGAGTTTGTCGACATGTGGGACGTGAGTACAGCAGTCATTGAGCCGATAGTCGAACAAAATCTGAGGAGGCTCTCGCTTGGCAGCTGGATCAAGGGCTTGATTTAGAAAGCAGTATTTCTGGACACGGCGCGTATTGTTAGGAGGTTCCTCTCTCAATAGCTCTGACCACCGGCAGCCGCAGCTCGGACCCCGTTCCCAACGTTGGTGGGCTACTATTTTAATATTTTTAAATGTTTTATCTTATATTATTTTATACTAGCTTTTGCCCGCGGCTCTGCCTGTGTGGAGTTCGGGAATTGCCCTCGGGAGCTTACTTCTGGGATAATAAGTAATCTATGTGCTATACCATGCCATAATCTATCTCTATGCCAAATTGTATCCCGATCTTTTCAGCCGTTTTAGCGTGATTGAATAACAAACATCCATCCATCCAAACTTTCGCATTTATAATAGTTTATGTAAGATAACGGGTTGGAAAGGACACCGACGCGAAAATGGTTACCACGTGTTCAGTATATCATTTGCAGCCACCCTCATAGAATTTTTTCATCGATAATTAAAAAAATCACGCACCGCACGCCCTACGCAACATGCGCGCCAAAACTGTGATACACGTGTCTCATAATTTTAATTGAAGAGTGTGTACACCAATGTTTGAGTCAAACGACCAACAGAATACTACGTTTCACAGAAAATTCAACCCCCCATTTTACTCTCTTAGGGGTAGAATTCAGAAAAACCCTTTCTTAGTGGATACCATCTGTTCACAAAGAATACACCCTCCAAATTTCATATCTTTAGGACCAACGGTTTGGGCTGTGCGTTGATATAATCAGTCAGGGGATAATTTTGGAAAAACTGTGATACACCTTTTTCGTAATTTTAATAGATGAGTTTGTACACAAATTTTCAGATCAATCAACCCCGAGAATAAAATGTTTCACAGAAAATGTAACACCTCATTTCACCTTCATAGGGGTGGAATTTCGTAAAACCCTTTCTTAGTGGACTCTTCACAAAGAATACACCCTCCAAATTTCACATCTTTAGGACCAGCGGTTTAGGCTCTGCGTTCAACACCCCATTTCTTACTTTCACTTTCTCCACTAAGAAAGTGAAACTCTTGACAAAGAATACAGCAGTTTTCAGTTTTCTACTTTTGGGCTCAATGGCGATTTAATTGCACAGTACATATTATAATCTATTTAGTTCCTACCTTGATACTAAAATCATGTAACTTGTTTTTTTTTTTAGTTCACTTTTTTAATTAATTTTTTTATATGGCAGGCGTTTTTTTTTTATTATTATTATATATAATCATATTATTATATATAGAACATTATTAATGACAGAGAAATAATAGATAGTTTAACAAATGGTCGACGTGAGTCTTTAAATTGGCATAACTTTTTTATTTATGAACCGGTTGACATAAAACAAACACTAAATGTTAAGTGAAGCCTACCACAATATAACCACATCCAAATCGGATAAGCCGTTTCTGAGATTACCGCGCACAAACGCACAGACAAACAGACAAAAAATCTAAAAATCATTATTTTGGGTGCTATTCGTGTTGATAAAGGTCCCAATAATATTTTTTCTCATATATCTTCCATGTACAGACAGCGATCCGTTACATTTTTATTATATGTTATATATGTAATAATAGATAGATTGGAATATTTGTAAAAATATATAATCAATATGTATTTAAACGAATAAAGAAAGTAATAACGTTATTGTTTATTGATGTATCCGTTTCGCAATAGAGGGTTAGAAAGTGACACTTGTCTTTCAATGTTCATTGAATATGGAGTTTGTGTTAGTTATTCTAATTATTGAGTAAATAAATGTTGACTTAACGGATGGACTGATGACCTGGTCAAGGTTGCGGGGATCCCCTGGGTGCAAGTCGCACGGGACCGTTCAATGTGGCGACACTTAGGGGAGGCCTATGCCCTGCAGTGGACGTCTTTCGGCTGAAATGATGATGATGATATGTGATTGCGAACTTTTTATTTTTATAAAGATGAGTGAGTATAATTGTATTATTTTTTTACTTATAATCGTTACTGTATCATGTATTGTGACCTAAGTTTATTTCTGCAGTAAGTTTGTTTCCCAAATCACTACATTTTATAAAACAAAGTCCTCCGCCGCATCTGTCTGTCTGTTCGCGTTATACTCAAAAACTACTGCACCGATTTTCATGCTGTTTTCACCAATGAATAGAGTGGTTCTATGATTATCGCGACCAAAAGTAATCATGAAATTTTGATCCCGTTCCCGCAACAAAAACTTGACAAATTATGTTAGTGTAAAACCTTCCTCGAGAACCAATCTATCCATTGGTTTATCGCGAACAGACAGACGCGGCGAAGGACTTATAGTGATAATATGTAGTGATAGTGATAGGCTGCCTCGTCGTCGGAGGACTCATGACTAAATAATTGCTTAATAAGAACAGTCGCATGGGTTGATCTTTAGGTTAAGCAGTGCTTGCCTAGGTTGATCCATGGATACAAAACAAAAGTTATGAAGGTTTAAAGAAGTCATTTTAAGTAACGGGAAGTTACGAATATTTTACATTGTAGGCACGGTATGAGTTTATTTTCCCCGTTCTGTTCTTTGTTAATATTGTATGGCAACATTGAGGGTTTTTTCGACTTTTCAAGTGAAATCAAATTTAAAAATCCTATTTATTATGATTTGTTTTAAAAATCTGCTACATATGGTACGGTAATCATCTTCCGAAATTCTTAAGGCGCTGGTTAATTTGACAGGACTAAACTAAAATTTATCTTCTGTCCTTTTCTTAATGACATAGAAAGAAAAATATGCACTGAACTTAAATTTGGTTTAGTTTGTAAACAAACTTGTAAACAAGGGAATCGGCACCAATGTCCAATCCAAATGATGTCAACGCACTTACTGTTTATGTAGGATTTAGTGTAGTTCACCCTGTAATGTAATTTCAGTGTACAAGATAAGATAAGAAAGGCTTTGATAAGAGGCTTTAGGAAGACCCTGAGTAAACTCGCACCTTACATTAAATATACATTTCATAACTTAACGCCTGTGTTGTCTGACAAGGTAAGCAGAGGCGTAGAGAGGTGGAAAAGTACCCAATCATCTCTGCTATCACGTTTAGGGCGCATGTAGATAATAAGGGGCTGACTAATTACACATTATAGGGCTCCCAGATGCGTCGGGGGTCATGTGGTGGCTCCCGGCCACCGTAGGCGCGGACCTGTGGACGGTGAGTAACGGGCTAGCTCGCCGTCCGTCCGTTTTATGACGACAGGCCGTGTCGCGCGAACGTGCTCCACGCGCGCCTCAAAGAGATATCAGCAAACAAGGAGTGGTCACCAAGGGCCGATGCATGCCGAGGCTGCGGGGCTGTTCGAAAGAGATACCGCGGCCCTGGAACACAAAGGGTAAGGAAGGAACATGGATGGGTTTTAGTCAGTGCAAGTGACAGTCCCTTCCGTTCCACCAAGAGCGGGATGGGTCATTTGATAATATCTCACGCGGAAAAAAAAATGGGTTCCCAGATCCATAACTAGGACTTCCGGACATTTGAAGAAAATTCCGAACGTTTCATTCTGCAGTAACAATGCATTTGCCTCCGCTGCTGTTCTGTTTTGTCTGATAAATGTCACGGTTAACTACAAAGAGAAAGGAGTTGCCATGATAAGACAGTTTTATAACAATGTTGTTACCTTCACATTTCATCATTGGAAGCTGTGTTTTGAAAATGAGTTTCTAATGTCCTTTATCACTATAAGTAACCGTCTCCAAAACGAGTGCCTAAATATTATTAGAGGTTCGTAACCAAAGGGTAAAAACGGGACCCTATTACTAAGACTTCGCTGTCTGTCCGACCGTCTGTCTGTCACCAGGCTGTATCTCAAGAACCGCGATAGCTAGACAGTTGAAATATTCACAAATTATGTATTTCTGTTGCCGCTATAACAACAAATACTAAAAACAAAATAAAATAAATATTTAAGGAGGGCGGGCCCCCATACAACAAACGTGATTTTTTGCTGTTTTTGTGTAATGTTGTATAGATGGTACGGAACCCTTCGTGCGCGAGTCCGACTCGCACTTGGCCAGTTTTAGTATTGTTGGAATTTCAACAGTGCGCTTTTATTTAGGTACAGACGTCAGCAGGTCAACCTACCCGAAACTGTCTGATTTTCCCAATCAACCTTAAACCTAATGCTTCAGGGATAAAGTTGAAAATCTATTAAAGAAATCTGACAGATTGTAGTAGCTTGATGTGCTGGCGTCTGTACCTTCAATCTTTGTCAGTTGTGGTAAGGTGTAGATATGTAAGTATGTACAGGGTTATACATATATCCTTCCGTCCTAACTATAATAATATAAATACGAAAGTAAGTTTGTTTGTTACTTTTTCAGCCTAAACCACTGAACCGATAATCTTGAAATTTTTCATATACGTTGTCAAACGGACATAGGATACCTTTCATCCCGAAAAAAGTACTATTCCCGAGGAAAACAAGGATTTGGATTATAATTTAACATAACATTTTCACGCCTGTAATCGCCGTAGGGTTAAGCAGAGGTTTAACTAATAGTACACCCACATTTCGCCAGTTATGTTTAAGTACCATGTAATAGGGGGCGAGCCTCTTGCCATCGACCGGGCACAAATCCAGACTCCGTGGCTGCTACTGAGAAATTCCTGATAGAAAAACCCAATAGCACTTTGCCCGACCTGGGAATCGAACCCAGGATCTCATGCTCAGCAGTCGCGCTTACGACCACTTGACCAACGAAGCAGTCTTTGGTTGGGACGGAGAAGGAGTGTCAATTTGACGTGTACGATTTTTCCCCCAAAATCTAAAAATCGTGACCCCTGTGACCCCCCCTCTAGAACCGCGCCTGGCCTACACCCACATAGTTGGGAAAAGGCTAGGCAGATGATGATGACTGAACTCCTTGAAATCCATAGAGATTTTTTTTTTGTTCTGTCCTTCTATGACACTCATTGACACTTGACACCGCTGTCAAACTAATACCGTTAATTTGAACATTTACAAATATTTGCACTATTTTAATTTGAATTAGAATTTATTATGACTCATTGGTAAGTATCCATTCTTTTTGTAATAGATTGAGTGAGATTAATTGATTCAGTAATTTTGAATTACTTTTCGTATTGCCCAGCTTCTTATTGGGTTGTAGAGGTCAGATAAGCAGTCGCTCCATGTAAAATACTGGTATTCAGCTGCATCCAGTTAGACATAAAGTCGACCCCAACTTAAATTTGGAACGGCTGGAGAGATGGCGGAATTGAGGACATTTTTGAATATTGATTATGTTTAAGTATACATAAAGCAGCTCTTACTTAGTCTATTTATCTGCCAGTCCGTCTGTCTACAACAACACTTATTAGACATTAATTATAGTTGCTGCCAGTTAAGATAGCAATAGCGGTCATTGACCCAATTACATTTATTCAAGTTCTTAACTTTGAAAACCGAACATAAGCCTGTTCATGTCTTGAATCGTCATCCATCGTCTTTTTGAACATTTTTTTTCTAATGAAAAACGATACATGGTTCATTTGTTTTGGTTCGTACGAAGAGATATTAGAGAAAGGGCAATGACCGCTATTGCTATCTTAACTGGCAGCAACTATAGCCAGCTTGTAGCCAGTAAAACAAAATGACAGAATATATGCCACTGCTAGTGGTTTCCATCTGTTATTGAAAACGGTAGCTAAGCGCCTGTTGAGCGATGTTTGCACTTACGCAGTTCTTGAAATACAGTAGATCCAGTGGGGGCTATCGCGCATGAATCGTCACTAAAGACGTTCGTGTAGATTTGTAGAGTAAGGTCTTCAGAAATGTCAGATTTCATGGAGTGCTCACTTTTTTTTACGTATTTTTACTAATATTCACGATTGTGGTCAAGATTGGGCCATTGCTGATGAATTATAACTTGAGATTTTAAGTAGCAAGTTAAGATCGAATTTGTTAGTACTTAGAGGAAGAATTATTTTTAAATGTTTATTGTGTAAATGTTGTTTGTTTGTGCTTGCTAATCTTAGGGACAATATTGAAAATATAATGGCCTTACTCTCCAGTGGCGCCATCTAGTGAGCTCAAAACGGTAGCCCTCATTATTAATGGCTCGTTTGGTTTAGAAGTGGTCGGAAGTACGACTAATTTACACGTCCTTTGTTTGATATCCCGGTTGAATCCAGAAATTGTTGGGTTTTTCCAATTGGAAATTCTCAGACGCGAGTGGTCTGGATCCAGAATTTTTGTCGCATGGCTCGTGCTTTACTTTACCTACACGGGACTAAATTACGACTAGCGAAAAGTAGGTGTACTACATTAACCTTTGGACCGCCACGGCGGACGTACCTTAAATATGGACGTCAAATCAAAAAGTGCTCACAACGCCACGGACGGCATGGCACGTCGAAAATAACACATTTTTACAGTTGCTTGGCGTAGAGAACACACATTTTTGTTATTGAACTGCTACCTACCCAAGTCTTTCCTAAAAATCATCATCATCATCATCATCATTTCAGCCGAAAGACGTCCACTGCTGGACATAGGCTTCCCCTAAGTGTCGCCACATTGACCGGTCCCGTGAGACTCGCATCCAGTGGATCCCCGCAACCTAAAAAAAAATCCGGAAAAATAGTTGTTAAGTAATACATTATTAATTCCAGTTGCTCGCAATGTGCGTACACAGCACAGTTCGAAAGTGCTCTCAAGATGCACCAACAGCTTCATCACGATACCAAAGACACTTCTTCGGTGTTCAGCAAGGCGTCCCGAGTGTCAACGGTAAGACTTAACAAACGTCTCCACATATTAAAGGTGCTAGTTCCGAAGGTACCCCCAGACGGCAGCAGCAATGCCGACCAACCGCACCAACCAAGGCGGACCGCAGCAAAATTGTCGTTACTGACTAATTTTTATTGAAGTAAAACTTCTTTACGCACGCTTGACTTGGGGAGTAAGCTGGTAAATGCGTTACGTTACGAGTCAAACGGAAGTTGAGAGGGAGATATAAGTTAGTGAAGACAGAAAGAGACAGAGTTACGTTTTTGAATTTGACAGACGATTATTCGGCATTTGTTTAAGTTTTACTTCAGTCGTGTGGTCTAGAGCACACTCGGTTTTTTTTTAAATAATATATAGCTGGTTGCTTTCTTCAGTTTCAGCCTACACTCCCACCTATTTGAAGAGGCGTGAGTTCTTGTACAGACGCCAGCACATTCAGCTACTACAATCCGTCTTTAAAACTTTATCGCTTAAGTATCTGTTTCGCGGTCTGAAAACAGAAAACACTACTTTTTTCAGCTCAATTTTCTCAATAACCATATGGTGTTATATAATGCATAGTTATAAATCACCTATATATCTAATAAGCGTACCCACGGGCGAAAGTAAAAGAAACGAACAAGCGCATATATAAAAGCGCATATATAATATAAGGCATTATTTAAATATTTTATTACAATTAAGTAAGTAGTCAAAAAAAATATTAAGAAATTGAATTGGATAGATAAATATCTTAAGTTTTATAACACTTCATATTTATTGATATTGTTACGAGCTGGGTATGGGATAAATTCATTACTACCGATTAAACAACAAATAACATTAATAAACACAAAACACTTTAAAAATACACTATTGATCACTAATCACTTAAATATCGCACTTCTAGTTCACTTCGATTCGCTTTGTTGTGTAGCTAAAATCAGACTGATCGCTCCCGCAAACATGACGGCTATTATAAGTCGACCGAACCTTCTTCACAGTGGCACAATGAAACATCATCCTTCTAGAAACTTCGACATCTTACTCGAATGTTCTAGACAGTTCCATAGTGTATATTGTCCTTCGGGAAGGTTTCACAACTCTCTCAAATCTTCTAGAAATTTCTATAGTAGAACATTCTAGATTCGAGTCGTCTTAGATAGTTCTATAGTAGACCATTCGAGACTCGCATGTAATCTAGAATGTTCTCGTTAAGCAAACGATGTAACAATATTTTCAACATATTCTTACGAGTAGACATCGATTTTGCGCATCATTTTATCAGGTTTTTTTCAGTGTGAACCACATTTTTTTTAAGGTACTAATTAAATTAATTATAAAGAAAAAAAATCGTAGACTTACTAATATATTATACAGGGTGTAAACAGACTCTTCACGAAGCCGTCAACCAAGCATTATGTACATCAAACTAAGTAACTTTACGCAAAAATGTTTGCTGGGAAACGACTTTTTTTTTGGGCTGAGAAATCACGTTTTACAGTAGGACTCAATGTAACGCACTCAAAACATTGTGCCGATGGATGAATTGAATAGTAAGGGGGTCCTAGAGCTGTTTAAAGTAAAAATCTTACATTAAAAACATGTATTTTTAAAAAAGCTTGTGAAAAAGTTGGAACTTTGACCCCCAATATCTCCGTAACTAGAAGCTTCCCAGGTATGATCTAGAACAAAAAAATGACGGGGAGAACAAGTGCCTTTCGGCTTCGTTAAGAGTCTGTTTACACCCTTTATGCCCAGTATGCACGATTTTTTTTCAGACCATAATTCATTACCAGTTAGCCAAAAAAGCTATTGAAAAACCTGGTGTTTCGTGCAGCGTGCTTACGTAAAAACGTATGTTTGATTTTTATTTTTCCTAATTTATGGTGAGATGTTATCAAAATAAAAATTCGTACACGTTATAAATATATAGATGATATATAACTGTTCATTAAAAAAATACCAGATACCTTATGGTTATTGAGAAATTTGAGCTGAAAAAAGTAGTATTTTCTGTAGTATTTTAGACCGCGAAATTGATAGGGAACACTGATATCAATTTCTTTTTTAAGATTGATTGGGAAAATTTGACAGTTTCGGGTAGCTCGATGTACTGGCGTCTGTACCTAACTGACATAATAACAGACGTTATCCTGTCCAAATATTTTTTGGATGTCAACACAAGACAGGTACGTCGACAATATCAAAATCAGTGAAACTGTTTAGGAACATTTCCGAACACAGGCACACTAGAATTTTATACAGTTCTATAATTAATACAGAAGATATAATTTTGTTTTCAGAAAAAATCCAGCTCACTTCCCCGAGCCTCTTCGCTAAAATCAACGTATTCTAATATGACCGCTGATAAAGAAATAAAGTGTAAGTGTTAGTTTTACGAGCAGAAAAAACTGTTGATTTTGGAGTGACCTATAGCGATATCCACCTACCAGAACTGGGGCCGCGTCACTACGCTGTCAGAGAAGAGATCCAAGTTCAAGCCGTACGAATATTGCTGACCGAACTAAGGGCTACTTGCACGAAAATCTTAACTCAGAGTTAAATGCTAACACGAGGTTAAATTGACGAGGTCGAGGTGATTAATGTCGAGGTCAACCCAGAGACGGTTTTCCAGCACTTATCTCCCAAGATAAGTCACTTACTGTCACCTCGAGTAAAATTTTATGAAAATTAATAACATTGTTTCAAAAGTGGTCCCTAATTCTTGTTATGAATTTCCCAGACCCGATCTACCCTTTTTGAAGTTATACTTCTTTTGGCGCGTTAGAGAAAAATGATGAGAGTAAATTTTTACGATGCGAGCGCACACCGTCACGAAAAACCGACACCCTGAAGTTAGCTAGTCAAGATAAACCCTGAAGTTAGCTAGTCAACATTTTAGTTTTATACGCCAAAGAAGTAGTAGCAGTAGCCAGGAATTTTGCTAACCGGAAAAAAAGTGTGTTTGTCTGGCTACGGCTTTGCAAACCAAATGTTTTGCAGTCCAATATTTTTTAATCCAACAGTGCTAGGCCGCACATCATCAGCAACGCGGCTCCTTGACAAACTGCGTGCGCGCATCTGTAAAAGCAGGGCCCTGTTCTCACACCCAGAAGAAGACCTAGATGCCACTTCTACCATCAACGATCCAGGTGGAGCTCTGGTGAGTATCTTCATATGCTATATTGCATCAATAAGAACAGGACTGCAGGGCACTGCTCTCACCTGAGGACTTGGACCTTACTGCTTCTACCATCAACTATCCAGGTGAAGCTGTCGTGATTATCATTATATTATGCTGTAGTGCATCTCTAACAGCAGGAGTGTAGTACGCTGTTCTCACACCTGGAGGAAGACCTGGATGCTACTGGTATCACTATCAACGATCCAGGTAGAGCTACTGTGAGTATCATCATCTGCTATTATGCATCTGTAACAGCAGTATGAAATTGTAATGTTAAGGCAAATAAAGGCTTAAATAAATAATAAATAAATATAACAGCAGTACGCTGTTCTCTCACCCAGAAGAGTGGGCGCTATTGCTACTACGATCCAGGTGAAGCAGCTGTTCCATCTAGTTTAGTTCCCACTATTTGTCACATTTTTTTTAGCAAATCACTAAATTACTTCTCCCGCTCTGGGCGGAGCGGAAGGGATTGTCAGACTTGTACTGACTAAAATCCATCCATGTTCCTTCCTTGCCCTTTGTGTTCCAGGGCTGCGATATCTCTTTCGAACAGTTTCACAGCCCTAGCAGGCATTGGCCCCTGCGGGCCCCTCCCTGTTGCTGACATCTACCTGGCGCGCGCGTGGAACACAAACGCGCCGTCATCACGGCCTGTCGTCATAAGACGGACTGACGGCGAGCTAGTCCATTACTCACCGTCCACAGGTCCGCCTGTAAGATGGCCGGAAGTCACCACGTGACCCCCGACGCCCGGGGCGTCTCCCGCGGCGGCTGGGACGAGAGGTTCTCTGCCTCTCACGCTCCGCCACCTCCTTCGTTAGCATGACTGCTTCGCAGAAGGAGGTGACAGCGTCCAAATCCCTCTCGCTCCGGACCATGGATTGAACCAGAGCCGGACGCGAAAGGTCGCCACCGCCGATCGCCGCTACGAGGACAAGGCGGTGCTCAGCCCAAGCGGGGCAGACCTCCACAGTATGCTCCACAGTGTCCTCTGGGCGAACTATTTGCCACTTCACAACACAGTTCACAATATAGCTCGTCCACTAGTTAGTTAACTTATACGGGGTGGAAGGGACACCGACGCGAAAACGATTCCCACGAATTCAGTACATCAGTCTGAGATTATCATAGACATATTTCATCGGTCATTAAAAAAAAATCTGTGGCCACAGATTTTTTTCGCGTTTTTTTAACCTTTTTCGCGCCGGAGTCACTTCCACTCCGTATAAAGTTTTTGCACTTAGTCTTGTATAATGTTTTTGCACGTAGCTTTGATTTGAGCACAAGAAATAATAAATAAGATTACTTAATTATTTGAATAATTATTCGCGCGTTCGTAGCGTTCTAAGGAGAAAACTTATACTTGCGCTCTCTATTGGCAAGTATGGTATAGATAGACCATCAAACTGAACTGCATAGCAGCATAGCTATTCACAAACGCTTCGATTCGATTTCGATTCGGAAAGTCGTATGTCTATCTCGCTCGCTTTCGTAATACCAAAAAAAGATAGACATACGTGTTGTCGGATTGAAATCGAATCGAAGCGTTTGTGAATAGCTCCGGTCCCGATACCGGGAACGGTACGGTATCGGGAACAGGGTTTTCAAGCTAGGTCAGGGCTCCAGAGATAGGAACCTCCTAACAATACGAGCCGTGTCCAGGAGTACCGCTTTCTGAATCAAGCCCTTGATCCAGCTCCCTAACGAGAGCCTCCTCAGGTGTTGGTCGAGGCTCTTGGCAATTAAGCCTATCGGCACAATGATCGCTGAGCTCACATTATTATTAATAACATGATATTCTTCTTTCTCACCAGGATACATTACTAAGGTCTGAATGCTCTCCAAAACCTGTTAAAGCAGAACCCTCGATATCCCTTATTGGTGACATCAATGTTACCAAGCTGCTCGACGATAAAGAGACATTTGCATGCCATTTGTGTTCTTTTGATGCTGATAGGTAAAATATTTTTTAAATTATTTTATCCATATTCAAATCTTCTATAATAAATGCATAGCTCGCATTTAACTAAAAGAGTGATGAAATCCGTGGTGGATGGACACCGACGCGAAAGCGGTTACCACGTATTCAGTATTTCATCGAAAAAAAAACAGCTGTTCCCTACAAAGTCGGTCAAAAGGTATAAGAGGTATAAAGGTATAAAGATATATAAGTAATCCGTTTTCGCGTGGTATAAATGTAATGGACGTAGAGGAAGAGGAAGACCAAGGAAATATATATGGATATATAGATGGATTGTGTGAGGATATGAAAGAAAAAGGAGTAAATGATAGTGTGACGGTCGATAGAGAAGGAGGAAGAATACATCGTGTTGCGCCGACCCCAAGTAACATGGGACAAGGGCAGGAAGAAGAGGATGATTCATAGCTTGCATAATCAGCATATAACGTTCCCCAGACTGGGGACACAGGCTTCCTCTTAGTAAGAGTGAGTGGGCCATAATGCATCACGCGTACCCCGCAAAGATTAGTACAAGTCACATCTCTTCGAAATTTTGGTTCTAGAAGATGCCAGTTTTATTTTAAATGTCGGCTATATGTCGCATATGTATCCCTGATTGGTTACAAAATGTCGTGTCGTTGTTACGGCAAAACGGTTTTGTGTTAGTTGAAATATATTGCTGGCAAAATTTCATACAGCTGGAGTGAGAATCACTTTGCCAGAAAAATCAAATGATTTTGCAATTTCTTTATGTGGAGCAGATAAACCTCCATACGCTGAAACCACTGGGAATGCACACTTGTTTCAATTAGTATCTAATTGCAGTAAATAGGACACCATTATTTTAATCGCCATTCTTTTGAAGGTAGGTAAGATATGTATTGCTGTCAAAGATTGGTCACATAATTTTCCATAAATCCATTTTCTATTTACAGAATAACAGTCTTAGACAGACATCTCCTAAACCACCACAAAATAGGTCTCGAGAACTTACTCAAACTAGTTATGGCGAAAACAAAAGACGGCCTATCTGAAGAAGCTCCTAGCATGTCCTTTTACGGTATAAGACAACCCTATTATAAATTGAAAGATGACATTCTAGAAGATGGAGAATTTGTCTTAGAAACTGTGGAACCCAAAATAAAAATACTAAAACATGCTGCAACAAATACTGAGATTCAGTGGCCAGATATCCCTGATTGGAAGAATAATTGCCAAATGATAAGCTCAGAGCTAGAAAAGCTGATAAAATATCCTTTAGAGAAATGCGACAAACATGAATTTATGGTCAAAATGCAGACCTTGAACGAATGCATGTGCAAATTCGTGGACTCTTCTAATACGCTGAAGAAGGTTTTGGCAAAAGAGTTTGATTCGAAGAATAGTGTTCCTGGGAATTATACATCGGAGCCACCTTTCTTCGATTTGCGTTTAGGAGAGTGGTAAGTTTAAGTATTCTTTTTAACACTTTTTGGCAAAACCTCATAGATGGAAATGCATAGATTAAATTAAAGGATGTCATACTCACAGTTAGCCTTTGTTCTACTTTATATATATTAAGTGTTTAGTTTTAGGTAATGTTTAGCGGTAAATGTGTGTATAAGTACCTTGATATTAATGGAAAAATACCAACAAGTAGTTACATCATCATCTGCCCCTAACCTTTTCCCAACTATGTTGGGGTAGGCTTTCAATCTACCCAGAGGCAGCTGAATTCTTCTACTTTGTTTTTAAGTTCCTGAATGAGACAGGGTATATACTGTACGAATTCAACGTTTTGCTAGTCCTGACGAAAGTCGTGTTCGCACAGGCGTTTTCTGGACGCACTGGATTTTCAACTCTGCATTGAACTGAGCTTTGAGAATCCCAGCGCGTTTAAAATTGTACCCTTGGATACAACTTGATGATTTTTTATCTAGCAATAGAAATACGTCACGCTTGTGGGACCGGCCTCTCAGCGAACAAATGGATAGAACCAGAAGCAAGTATGCTGAAAATAAGTGAGTACCTTTGTTGTAGCCTATTCTGGGTATCATCGAATATCCTGGCCTTATCTAAATTTATTTGGGTTCGGCAGGTCATCGCTATTTCTATGCTGTCTATCAGTGGTCATCTCAGTCTTCCTTTTTCTAGCCAGCATCTTTCGCACATTCTATTCGTCGCGTCGTTTAAAATACCCTTAATGAAGCTTTGTTCTTCCTATCATTGCGATTATTATTTTATTCTGAACCATACCTGCTAAGCTTCTAGTTAAGAAGATATTGGTGATCAAAGTTCCAACTTTTCCACTCATTTCTTGTGATGTGATGTAAATTTAATTAAAAACCTCCTTCACCTTTGATCCATCAGCACAATGTTTTGAGTGCGAGTACCCAGCAAAATTTTTTTACGCAGCGTGAGCAGCGTCACTTATTTTGATGTACCTAATGCTTGGCAAAAACCCGTCATGGTTTCGTGAAGGGTCCTTTTAGTTAGACCCTTTATAGTTTATAGGCATCAATTCTGTCATTGGTATCATCATTATCGTCAACAATTTATGTTGTTATTAATCTTTAACTAATAGTTTAGGTTAATTATTTTCATTTCTTTTCCATTTAATCTTTTGTTAAAGATAATATAATATTGGTTATTAATATTTTTGTAACGTTCTGTTTCAGAGGTGACAAGAAGTTTTCCTCGGAGAGTTTTTATTTCTAATTTATGATATTTTGTGAAGTTTAACATATCTTAACATTAAACTATTCGTTATTTTACTTTTAAATACTGCTTTCATTGTAGATTAGATCAAATATACTTCATTACAACTAGTTGAACTGAGCTATGAATGTGAATAAAACGAATGGTGTAGAGAGGTCATAGCAGGTGGTGTTTTGTAGTTTTAGACTACCCCCATGGGAAAAAGTCGTGAGTTTATGTGTTATGTATTACTAGCTGACAAACACCTTATTTAATTGTCTCATTGTGAACAAGCTTGGAAGGCCTCCCACTAGGTGGAGCGATAACCTGGTGAAAGTTGCGGGGATCCGCTGGATGCGAGTCGCACGGGACCGGTCAATTTGGCGACACTTGGGGGAGGTTTGTCCAGTTGTGGACGTCTTTCGGCTGAAATGATGATGATGAACATGCTTGATATTGTTGCTTCACTTTTGATACCGTGGATTTGTGCAATCCCGTTAAACTGCCGGAGCGCTGATCCACGATAAAACGACATCTCGTTTTTGGATCCACATTCCGGCCATATCAAAGGGTAAGCATTACAGCCTACAACGTTTCCTCTGACGGGACACAGGCCTGTAACGAGTCTGAAGACTGAAAGTCCCCTATAAATGGCTGATATTTATAATGGGTGTTAGTTCTAGACCATACCTGGAAACCTAGTTACGAAGATATTGGGGGTCAAAGTTCCAAATTTTGTTCCAAGTTTTTTTATTAGTTTAAACACCTCCACGACCCGTACTATTCAATCCATCCATGAGAACAATGTTTTGAGTGCGTTACATTGAGTCCTAGTCCTACCCTAAAACGTGATTTATCACCCCAAAAAAAAAGGCGTTTCCCAGCAATAATTTTTACGTAAAGTTACTTAGTTTGATGTACAGAATGCTTGATTGACGGCTTCGTTAAGAGTCTTGTCACACCCTGTATTTATGAATGGGATTTAAATGTCGTCTCAACGTTCTTTAAAAATAAATAAAAATAGACTGGCCCAGTGAAATCAACCCCGGTTGATTTCACTGGGCCAGTCTATTTTTAATGGCATCGCAGGTCAACCTATGAGGATGGCTACTGCTTAACCGGACTAACCTGTGTTAGCCTTCAGTGTAAGGCCTCCAGCCAGGGGCAAAAACTTATAACTTAGCTACAGCGCGTTCTTGGCGCCCCCTGTGAGGTACGAGCCTCGGGTTAGGGCGTCGCTGGAGAGGGTAGCAAAGGGGCAGCAAAGGGACAGGCTGGATCTGAGCAAGATGTGGGCCAGTCTAATGTTGACTCTGATTATTATATGACTTATAGTATGACCACTTTGTGTGCAGTTCAAAGTTACGTTGTTTGATATAAAAATTTGCATAGATATGTGAAACTTGGTAGATTTATTTTAGTTCTGAGTTTTCCTGCCTGTTCAGATGAGCTTGTTGAAGTTTACTTCATTTTTATAAAAATGTAATTTGGAATTCTCTCGTTCACAAACTCATGTTTAAATTAAGTAGTTGTCAAATATAAACCCAGTGCTTTGTTAAAAATAAATCATCTTTATTAAAAACAAAGGATAAAAATAAATAAAAATACAGTGACAGTCACCACCATCAAGATAAAATCTTGTAAAAACTAAAATCAGTTGCTAACAACATAGTTGCCAGTTGAAAAAAACTACCGACTATCATCCATACAGTTATGGCAACACTGTGAGTCATTCAAATCCCTACAGTGCTCACAAATCAACACCCCGGTCTGCACTTTGTGTGATTTTTCATAATGGCAACACAGCATATAGACACATTTATCGCATTTCTCCTTTTCTGGGTCATGGAAACACCCAGTTTTCGAATCTCCACTGGACATACAAGTCTGGCAACATTTGCAGGCACGCTCATCATTTTGCTCGGAGCCGAAATCTTTTTTTACAGGGTGGCATTTGACCAAAGGCAACACTCTTGGCCCACTTCGGACCATAGGACGGTTAGAGTTCTCAGCATGCCTGCTACTTTTTCTAACCGTTGCAAACATTCTATTCACCTCTTCGATTGCGTCTTTTGACCTCGATTTTTCTTTCAAAGAATACTTTAATTCTTCCAATTTCATTTGTGGTATAGAAGACGACTTATGCTTGATTAAATCTAATGAATTCTGTGCTTTCAGATATACTGGTTGGCAACAGTTCACAATTATGAATTTACTGTTTTCAATAACGTTTTTCTTGTCATCGATAGAGTATTGAAAAGTGCTGACAGTTAATTTTGCCTTGTCCTTTGGAGTTTTTTCATCATCATTGTCAAGCGTAGATACTGCCGCGTCTTTTAAAAGACCAGTTTTGATTTTCACCTTGCTATTGTCTTCTTTTTTATTTTGGAAGACTGTTAACACTTCATTTAGGAGTGTTAAGCCTTGGGAGACATTTGTATTCGAAGTCTGCACTATTTTAACATTTGGGTCTCTCTCTTCATCTGCTGCGACTCTTCCTTTCGTGTTGTGACTGCAATTTGTTATTTCTCTTGTGTTAGGACTATTTTCTCTGCAATCTCTTGACTTGTTTCTCATCATACAATAAGTTTCATTTTCCGATACAAATCTTTCTCGTTCTTTAAACTTTCCATTGCTATCTTTATTGTTTTGACAAATAGGGCAACTTTTCGGTATTTTTTTACAACATTCGGGAGTTTTTTCTTCTGTTTTGGAGTTCAGGCATATAGCACATACGTACTTGTTATGATAGGTTTTGTTGTAACACTTTTTAATCGTTTTCTCCTCCATTTGGTGCCCTTGGTAATGCTCTCGACTTTTATATGTTGTTATGTGAATACGAATAAGTTTTCTTCTATCTCTTGATATCATAAGTAGTTCTGAAATTATAGGAAAAAATACCCCATCAATAGGTAACATCGAACTGCATAAAGAAGGTATGGGTAAGTCTTACGCGATGTAGCTGATTACCAGCATTTTACATGGAGTGATTGCCTGTCTGACCTCTACCATTCACTTCCTGGTTATGATACAACTTGGTAAAACATGTTCCAATGATGTTCTTAAAGTAGGTAATTATCTACAAAAAACTTACTCAACGGGTACGAGTGATTTTATCTCTTTTCATACTTCGTTCCAGCAAATCTTAAATAGATTCATAACAAAAAAAAACAGTACAAAAATATAATATAAAACACAATAAAAAAATCTAAGTCTAATGTCAAAAAATATATTTGAATATGACAGGAGAATATTTCTGTCTATGGGCTTCCTTGCGTTTATCGGTACTTCCGAAGAGGTGGAAGCAGGTTTGCATTGAGTACCATCTATGAATAGCTTGTATAGAACAGTGATAGCCTGGCCCCAAATTAACAGTTTAAGATCGTAGGTTCAAACCCAGACAGGCGCGTAACTTTGTATAATTTATTACATCACCCCTGCTCTAAAGCTCGCGGCTAAATAATAACAGCCGCTCGGGTCAATCTTCCGGTTACGGCGTGCTTGCCTAAGTTGATGGGTGACCACCCGTAACATACTGATTTTTCTCCGTGCCTTGGAAAGCACGTAAAATTACATAATATTCAGCTGCATTCGATGATACTGGAAGCCGATCCCAACAAAGTTGGGAAAAGGTAAGGCAGAGGATAACCCTTGCTCTAAAGAAGGAGCTTGAGCGTTAAACGATGCAGACAAAAAACCGTGCGGAACCCAGCATGTCCTACAACAAAAATTTTGTAGCATATCTTACAACCAGCATTAAGACCTATAGCTCACTCTTGTTCAAAAATCTTTTACAGGCCTGTAATTACCAAAGGGTTAAGCAGAGTTGCACCTTTTTTTTTTACTGATGGGAAATCATCAAATGACTTCTCCCGCTCTGGGCAGAGCGGAAGGTAGTGTCAGACTTGTACAGACTAAAACCCATCCATGTTCCTTCCTTGCCCTTTGTGTTCCAGGGCCGCGGTATCCCTTTCGAACAGTCCCGCGGCCCTGGCAAGCATCGGCCGTCTACACGGCCTGTCGTCAAAAGACGGACGGACGGCGAGCTAGCCCATTACTCACCGTCCACAGGTCCGCGACTACGGTGGCCGGAAGCCACCACGTGACCCCCGACGCCCGGGGCGTCTCCCGCGGCGGTTGGGACGAGAGTTTCTCTCCCTCTCACGCTCCGCCACCTCCTTCGCTAGCATGACTGCTTCGCAGAAGGAGGTGACGGCATCCCATTCCCTCTCGCTCCGGACTATGGATTGTACCAGGGCCGGACGCGATAGATCGCCGCCGCCGATCGCCGCTATGAGGACACGACGGTGCTCCGCCCAAGCGGGGCAGACCTCCACCGTGAAGCAGAGTTGCACCTTAAGTACATCTACATTTTGCCAGTTATGCTTAAACATAACTGGCAAATGTCATTCCATGTGTGTGTATGCATCAATAGGATGACAGACTACATTGTTGCAATTGCGGGAATATCCTGGATGAGGCTGACACAACAACGAGGATATTGGCACAAGCAAAGACGGGATATACCAGCAGACCCATCAATATACTCAGCAGTGGGTGACATCGGGCTGTGGATGATGGGACTGGCCCCAGACAGCTACTGAGAAATTCGTAACGGAAAATCCAAATAATACCTCATTCAACCTGGGGATCGATTCCAGGACCAAGTATTACACCAAGAAAGCAGTGAAGGTCTATGAATAGATTCTTCTTTTTCCAATTTGGATGCTCCAAAAACTGTCAATTCGAAAAGAATAAATAAAGCATACGTCAGTAAAATCGAACAAACTGATAGATTACGAAAAAAAATCTTGGAAAAAATTTTAAATTCGCAGTTTCTAGTTTTGATATTATTTAAATAGTGTTGTTATAAGGTAAAGTCGCTTTAGTATATTATACAAATACATTGAAAGTATGAACCATTATGTATAAATAAGGGAAAATCTTAATAGGCATCGAAAAATTCGTCCACATCGCTGTCAATGGGAAAAGTGTCAAAACGACTGGTTAGCAGATATACCATTTTGAATGGCAAAGACGAGCAGTCAAACCCCAAGGCCCAATTTCAACCCCCAACAGCAAAAGTGATAACAAATGTTTTCTAGCTTGTGAGGGTTGCAAGGCAAAATTTTGTGTGTATTCGAAACAGACTTTGGATGCCCTTGGAATCTTCGTTAACCCATGAAAAATAATTCGGGAATGACCAAAACTAAGTTGTTTAATTCAAACAACTTGCAATAGAATCTACTTAGAATTTTGATAAATTGATAGCTACTGATACTGATACTGTTAGCCTGCGTCATTCCACTGCTGGGCAAAGGCCTATTGATAGCTTAAGAACATTTCTTTATTTATTGGTACACCAACAGCAGTACATACTAAGAATTCATGTGAAACAATAAAAATAACATAAAAGTACTGGTATGTATGCCTAAGGTATATGCAGCATCCATCATAAGACAACAACATATTGTTCTCAAATCTTAATAATAAAGTAAAACAGTTTGAATAAAATATAAACTTTACTTAAATCTAAATGAGATGGTATGAATTGTGATGGTATGACAATTATATGTGTTACGAGTCTTTATTTACATTTTTGTTGCAAATATTGAAAAGTATTGAATTGATAGAAATTAATTATTTAAAGGGATATTAGTGCACTCCCGTACCTCCGAAACGGATCTTCAGAACTTGTTGAGGGATACACCGAACATTAAGGCGAAACATAAAGGGACTGGATGAATATAAAGGAAACCTTTGCTCAGCAGTGTGAGAACATCGGTTAGCTAAAATAGGAACATTTAATAAAATGTTAGCTGTTATTACACGATTATTCAATTCTTCGTAACCCAAAAAATAACAGTTTAAAAAAAAATTACATTCCAGAAAAAAATTAGATAAAAAAATAATCGAAGACGCAATCGAAGCGAAGAAAAATGCAAGCGCACAAAACCAAACTATGATAAATAAGAAGAAATGAAAGAGAGTAAAGCTGTTTATGTAACGAAACGTGATTTTAACGCGGAGTTAAACAGGGAATATCAATTCTACGCTACTAAAGTAGTAAAAGACGGAGTTTACTCGCCCGACCCTGCTAGATATGGTCAGAAAACCCTCGAAGTGGGTTGCCAATACGATTGTAAACGGGATAACTTGATATGCACTTGTAAGTATCTGGCCGCGCCTAGAAAGAAACAGGAGACCAGATACTTTGGATCGCAAAAACATATTTATACGTACCAAGGATCGAGAAGCTTCACTGATATAGGAGTGGGCAGTGTAAAGGCCTTGCAGAGAAAGAAGGTAAAAAGAATATATCTGCCAGAGACAAACGACAGAGGAGTCGGGATTTCCGATTTGTCTTCGTACGTTCTACGTAAGTCTTTTCACAGTTACGATAAATGATGTTTATTTTGCTTATAGGTTTTTGCAAACACTTTTACACTTCGTCTTTTGAAGTGAAAACTTCTTTAGCATCGTTGTGATTTGAAAGTCGATGATACGAAAAAGCGACAGTAAAAAGAGACAGACACATAAATTCATAAGATTTAACGTGGGAGAAAATTAGATAGGAAGCATTATAAAGTGTTTATCTTGGAGCTAAAATTTTTGAAGGTTTCATTTCAAGTGCACGTGTGAATTGTACACATGTTTTTTTAACTAGATGAGACCGGTGTTTAGTACTTTACTTCTCTGAGAAGAAACAGCCGAAACAATCTCAGAGGTCATATTCTCTTAAGGTCCAGACATAATCTTGGTCACCACACATGAGAATTATGCAGATTAGTGTCTGAGATGGTCTTTCGAAGAAAGAACCACACAGATTTGAGTGGACCTGTCCAGTCAGAGCAAGCATTTACCAGTTATCGTGTATTTATACCAATTGGGTTTCTACTCATAAGCCTATAAAACCTGAAGATTCTGTGGATTGTTTGCTGATGGCTGGGTCACTAAATCTCCAATAACTGTTAATTTCACCTTCAAACAACTCCAAATCATTTTAACGGCCGTCGTCTACCGGGCAAATAAAATGAATGTGAATTTGACTTTCTGCAGCGATCGAGTAGTGATGCAAACGCATAACGATCGCGATACAGTCGCAACGCTGTCGCTGGGTGTGACCACGGTCTATCGCTACTATCGCGATATTGTCGCGGTTCAGCTTCGATATAAAAAAAACAATTCAGCATCGTTACAGAAATGCAACTGACTGCTACAGTTGCAAGATTGACTCCGTCGACACAACAGTATCGCGTTGTCATCGATGCAGTAGCGATGCTGAGGCGCGTTTTCATCGCTTCTGCGGCCCGTGGCATATGCGAATATATATATATACATAGTCCTCTTTACCGATTTCCTTGTGTCTGTGCTCAAGAGGTTTATCTTAACGCTTGCTTAGAAGCGTTAAGATAAGCCTCTTGAGCACGTCTTTATAGCGGAGATGTTGCCCGCCATGCTTCCGTTTGCCCTTTGCCATCTCAGAGTAGAAGTCTACTTTTGGTAAAGGGTAATGCTTCATGCGAAGGACGTGCCCACACCACCTGAGTTGGCACTACAACAGTAGATCTTCTATACCATACATGTAGGAACGGCGCAGAACCTCAGTTTCAGGAACGCGGTCCTGCCACATGCCTATGATGAATCTCAGACACCTTAGGTGAAATTTGTCAAGTTTCCTAATGTCTGGTTTATATAGACACTCTGTCTCTGCGCCATAAAAGAAGACAGATAGGGTTAATGCTGCCTCGTAAACACTAATCTTTGTCTCTAGCTTTAGGTTATGAGATATCCAGACACGGTTATTAAGCCGTCCAAAGTTCGCAGCGGCATTTGCAATGCGTGATGGTAGCTCCGAAGCCAAGGTGTTATCAAGCTTAATGTTGCTCCCAAGCTTCAACCATTGCTGGGTATAGACCTCTCTTTGCTTGTGCCAAGCTCCGCCAGCCTCATCCAGATATATTTAAACTGCATGAATTTCTCTAGCGTTTTCCCATCTAGATTCAGAGTGGCATCATCAGCTTGGCAGCCTCGTGGTGCTTGTGACTTGGAAGCGCTTATCACTAGGCCGAATTGTTGACATGATTGGTGTAGTGCGTCAACATAGCTTTGGAGATTCGCCATGCTATCGGACATAAGACACACCACACATCGGCAGCGTAAAATTTCTAGAATGGAGATCTTTTGTAGTTTTGATTTTGCCCTAAACCTTATAGTAACATCAAACACGCCTTTATCAGTCCGTACGTTTAACTGCATTCGGTCTCTACAGTACTGTAGGGCGCGTCTCTCATTACAAATGCGAAGTAAATGGCAAAGAGTGTGGGTGCCATAAAGCAACCTTGCTTTACTCCGTTTGTAATATTGATCTCCTCAGAAAGTTCGTTTTCGTGTCGAACCTGCGCTATCTTTTTCAGCAAGATCACTTGTCTGCGTGAGTGTCCGCGCCTCAGTTGTCCTGGAGTCAGTGTCTTTGGAAGCGAGTGCTGGCCCCACAGCTTCAACCTCTCTCGGTGACGGGTAGCCAGCTGAAGACTGCTCGAGACTAGTGCCAGTTGATCCGTCAGATACCGCACTATGAATGCTGGAACGATATCTTCACCTCCCTTATATTTCGGCAACTGATTAGCGTGCCGTTTCACCGTTTGATCACTGTTACATATTTGTATCATATAAATTGAGTTGCCTATTGTCTTGACTACTACCCCGAGAACAATAATGTTTTTGTTGTTTGTACTGTTTCACTAAAACTTCATCACCGATACTGATCGACACTTTCCGATTCCTGCGGTAATAGTTACTCTGCAAACACTGTTTAATTTCAACACTGCACCTAAGTCTATTACCCACATTGTTGAAATATCATATTATATGAATAAGTTATTAACACTATTTTTAAGACGAGTGACTGCTTGCACAAACTCATCGAAGGTGGTGGTCGACTAAATGTTGACAAAGTGGAAAATCTTCAAACATACTTATGTACAACAGATCAGCGCTGAGTGCATCGGGATTCAAGACCTCATTAAAATGTTCTGCCCATCGCATTATTACGTCGGTTTTACTCAAACTAAACTAAACTACTAAATCAAATCAAATCATTTATTTGCATAGAATGTAGGTATTGTACAATCAAGTTGTTATAAAATATAATGAGCCGAGGTCATTCTGCCTGAGTTTTGGCATGCAAAATTTAACAAATGTCAATAAGAGTAACATTTTATTATAATAAAGAAAATTATTACAATACAAAAAAAAATATGTTAACAAGTCTAGATTAAGCACAAAAGTAGATATCAAATAATGTCAATAATTTTAAATTGCTGGAATGTCACACATAGGATAAACAAAATAATAATATGTATATATTAGAAAAGAAAATATCAAAGGTATCAGAAAAGTATAAATCATGAAATAATAAAAAAATATTACAATAGGTACAAATAAATTATTATAACAAGTCTAGAGTATATATTAAATAATGTCAATATTATAAAACTGTTGTACTATCACACATAGGGTCATTCAAAAAATCACTTACTGAATAATAACATTTCTGTATCAAAAAAGCCTTGAGTTTATTTTTAAATTGTTGAATAGTGTCATTTTTTATGCTGTCTGGTAGTTTATTAAATATTATTGGACCCATACAAAAAACACTCTTCTTCAGAAGTGCTGTTTTGTAACCACCGATAGCTAAGAGGTTTTTGTATTGACTTCTAACGGGACCTTTCTTGGCGTTTGTCTTTAATGTACATGGGTGCTATTTTTCTGGCTCGTGGGCCAAATATAGCTTGAATATTAAAAATCTTGCCAGTTTGGTGAGTGAGTGAGTGAGTGAGCGCAGTGCTGTAATTCAGTAGCCTTCTCCTTCCACCACTTGTCTTTTAGTTTGCGTTCTTAAGATCTCAGTTTCTGTTGCATGTCCTTACTGCTACGTGCATCCGGCGAGTTCAGCTCATGCCTGTCTGTCAACTAGTGTTTTAATCTCTTGATCAGATGCATCGAACCAATCTTGGTTGCTTTTTTGTTGTTCACCTATAGTTTCCAGAGCACAGGCATGAAGCCGTTTGGAAAAATATTCCCAGTCACCATCAATAGTTGATGGTTCAGATTGCGGATCGCAGACAAAATTGTAAATCCAACGCGTTACCCGACTCTGCGGATGTTATTAAAGAGAGAAGGTAAGTCTGGTTGGAATCCTATTGGGAGCTCGTCGTGGTACTTTTAGCTGCAGGTATATGTTTGATCGAATAAGACGATGATCAGTCCATCCAATAGTCCCACGCATTGCTCCCGTTACGAGAACGTCACGCAGATTTGGCGAACAATTACGTAGTCTAAAAGATGCCAGTGCTTAGATTTGGGCTGCATCCACGTTGTCCAGAGAGTTTGCACGTTCCATGTAGCGATACAAAGTTGGTTTTGTTTCTTGTTATTATATTGCTTTCATGTCTTTCGACAGCATTTGTCGATGTTCAAGCGCCCGCGGTTTAGCACCTGGATGATGGGTGAGATTTGACTATTTTTGGGCCACCTTTTCTAGACCTCTCCTCTATGCAGAGGAAAGCAGAGCCAGTGGCGTGCCCGCAATGAAATGTAGGCAAAGCCCAATTAAAAAACTCAAAGCATTTACCTTGCCCAGTACCGATTTCACACACTTTATCCTTCACAAGCGTGCATCCGTTCCGTGCAATTCATTTTAGTGTTAAAAATACTACAATCACTACTAAACAGCGTTAATTATAGCAAAAACTAATCACAAAACTTTAAATCACAAGAAATTAAATAAACTAAAACACAAAAAAGAAATACACCAGTAATCGCTCAAAACAAATATGAACTAATTTGAAATCGTTTGTTTCTATCAAAATTCGCGCGATGCGCAGCTGGCCTGGCGCAGTTGGCGCGAACACACAATTCTCTCTCAAACTTACACTGACTTACACTCACACATTCATAAAAAAGCCCTGCTTTTAATTCAATACAAAATTCAAATTTCGTGCCTATTATTGTTATCAAAAACAGAAAGATTTGGCTAGAGAAAATGAAAGGTCAGAGAAGCCAAATTACAAGCCAATGGGTGTGAAAGAGAAAGCGCTAGCACTGGGTCACTGGCCGTAGGCCGTAGCACAGGCTCTTCTTTTGTATAGTGTTAGAGCGAGTCAGAGTCGACCGGCATCGGAGATATCAGAAAATTTTGACAAAGTCGCGTTCTTGATGCGCGCGAATTAAAAATAATTTCTGGATTGATAAAGTTGTGTGGAAACCTGGCAACGTCGCATCGTATTACGTTGCGTTTGGCGCAGATTTTGATATTATTATTGTTTGACACACATTTTTATTTTTGTAAGAATGTATTTTTTCCGGGCTTTTCGGGTTGCGTGATAGATCCACCACTGAGCAGAGCGATCCTAAAAGAGGTTGCTTGGTCACCAGTTGTGCTGCCGAACCCAGAGTCCCGACTCAATCGACTCCAGGAGCGACCACTCTGCCCTGGCCGCCTACGTGTAGGATGCTGACTAAAACACACATTTTCCCTGACTAATACAAAATATTAAAAGCAAAACTGATATTATTTTCATTTATTTTTTAGAAAGAACCAAGCAACAAAATAAGGCTATTGGTTATTATGAGAATAAAAGGACATCGTCCAAGTGCGTCGGAGGAATATTAGAATATAATATTGGGTGCGTCATTAATAAGAAGCTGTCCCCTATAGTACAGACTATATCAGGATCCACAAGTTATACAGAATTCAATTTTTATAAAAACATTGAAATAGGAAACAGCGCTATTCAAAGAAGTATAGCAAACACGACGACACAAGTTGAAAATTTAATCACAAGAGACGTTGAAATCGAAGCTGAAGTAGAACAAAAAATAACAAAAGACATTGAAATTGAAGTCGAATCTGAAGGAGAAATAGAACAAATTGAGCAAGTAGAACAAATTGTACAACCAATAATAATGACTCGGAAAGCTCCGGAAGAGATGCCCGCGATCGCAGTAGATTCACTTAAGCCTGCAAAACCAGAAGACAAACCACCAGAGAGAGTATCTTCGGATTCATTACGTAAACCTGTAAAAGCAAAAGACAAACTGACAGAGAGAGTATCTTCGGATTCATTACGTAAACCTGTAAAAACAAAAGACAAACCGACAGAAGGAGTATCTTCGGATTCATTACGTAAACCTGTAAAAACAAAAGACAAACCGACAGAAGGAGTATCTTCGGATTCATTACGTCAACCTACGAAACCTCAAGAAAAACCTAAAGATAAACCAACAGACGTAGTATCATCCTCAGATTCATTGCTGCAACATGTCCATAATCTTGAGAATCCCAGTATTGAACGAAATAGCCGTATGTCCTTAGAAGCTGAAGACATAATGGAGAACAAACTTGAATTAGAGTACCGCAGTATTTTTGCAGCCAAGTCTAAGTCCAAAGAATCAAAACATAGTACACACAATTCTGTGCTAAAGAGCACTTCAACATTGAGACGAAGATTCGAAGCTCTACGGCGAGGTTTAGCTAAGAAAGATGATTCCAAGAAGAACTGTGTTATTGTCAAAAAAGAGTCTAGTCAAGTTAGTACACATAGCCGTAAGGACGTCTCTATAAATTCTGACCCACCATCTTTAGAAGGAAGGTCTTTCTCCAACATGAAACCTTACACCCCGTTTACAACGAGGTACAGTAGAGACAGAAGTATGCATAATCCAAGAGCTTCACATTATAGGCGGCCTGTTACTGATAAGAAAGATAGAGGTAGCGCTGAATGGTCTTCAAAAGGAGGTGATGACGACAGCGAAACCCATGGCGTTAAAGGTATGTTTAAGTTATGGGGGAAAAAATTCAACTTGGAAGAAGGTAATTATAATAACAGACAATGTACACCAAAACCTTCTTATAACCCCACAAGGAAAGAAGAGATACAGACAATTGAGGTTATACCCATGATACAAGAACCACCGCCGCTGCCTAGTAAACCAGATTCAGTTCCAGAAGCAGAACCAGAACCAGAGCAAGGACCAGATGAAAAGAAAGAAGGAAGGAGGTTCTTCTTCTTTAAAAATAAAAAGAAAAACAAAGAAAGAGAGAAAGAAAAGGAAAAGCCTTTCAAAACTAAGAAAGGTGTTACTGCAGGACGTTGTGAAGTAAGAGATGGACTGGTCATCAAAATACTAGGCGACAATGTTTATAAACCAGAAGATATTCGTAAAGAACCAGAGATATGCCATAACCATACGCCAGATGATTACGAAGAAATGGTCAGAAAATCATGGCTTAAGAAATTCCTTACACCTACTATAGATTCACGGAACAGCGTCAAGGTTAGATGGAACAATAAAACCTATGCAAGCAGCAGCACTGTCTTCGAACTGATGGACAATATCTATAAAGATACTAGTTTAGATTTTAGATCAAAAAGTCAAGTGATTGTTAGTCATCAGTCATCATATAGATCTCATACAAGGCAACATGTGAACTTTATGCAACAAGATATACAAGCCTGGATGATTCCAAAAACGTTTACAGAGAAACCGCAGTTGCTTCCAGTGAAGCAAATACAGAAACAGCTTACATGTAAATCAGACGAGGATACAAAAGATAACATGGAAGTTAGAATCTCAGATCAGAAGTGGTTTATAGATAAATCAAAAGCATTTTCACATAAAATAGAGGTTGTATTACATTCGAAAAACTTCAAAAAGCTTTACAAGGAAGAGAGTTCAGAATATCTAAGGATCGACATACCGAAAGGGTTTTTCATAGATTCTAGTAACGACGAAGTTACTAAACGCCCTCCAAACCAATCTAGTGACGAAGAGGTTTTTAAAATTGTAGAATATGAAACTGGCAGTGACTTGAAGAAGGATAAAGCAACTCGTAACATCAGCGTAGGAGATCACAAACAGAATAAGATAAAAGTGACTGTTAGTGTGAAGGAGAGTACGAAGTGTGTGTCTAAAGTCTTGGAGACGTCAAGTAAGCCAACGAGTCGAGATGTGGTAGTACAAGGCAGTCATGTGTTCATACCGAGGAGGTGTGATGTTGTTGGAGTTGGTATCATCACACACAGAGACCTCAGCCAAATACGAAAACCGATGTAAGTATATACGTTCACTTTATGTTATACTATGTATATTGTATTTGTTTTAGCTTGTAACTGAAAACCCTATATTGTATGAGAAACTCAAAGCATTTATTTCAATCAGAGTTGTCGTAATACATTTAATTTCAGTTCTCGTGATTGATTCACAATGGATTTAACGCCGTACACATTGATTTTTGAAGGCTGATAATGCATATTTGAGCGGGCTTCGCTTTGCAAAAATCGTCTTTCATGACTTTCGTATTTATCATACGCACTCTATGGGCAGACTACTCGATTGATACGTGCGTTGCTTAATACACGTTTCGGCTATTTTGTAGGAGGAATATTTAAATTACTTTATTTATTTTTTTGTAGCTTAAAAATCCAAGATGATTTTTCTGACGAAGAGTCCGAACATAATCTTCTGAGGCCTAACACGAAGAAATGCGAATTCGCAGAGAGTTATTTACAAGATTACTATCGCCACTGGACGCCTCTAGGCATCGACTTATTCTCCTGGTGCGCCAGCGATTCACAGCTCAAGTGCTGCTCAGAACACTCCAGATCTAGCTTCCAAAATCAGGGGGATGTAACGAAATCCTGTCCCAACATTTTTGAAGACTTCCATACGGCGACCATCGTCTCATCTTGCGGCGCGCCGAATTGTAGCCAAAACCAATATAAACCACAAAATGTCAGTGAATTTCCCGAAAAGGGAGACAAAAAGAAAAAGAAGGGGAAAGAAAAAGAAAGAAAGCCCGACCCTGATAAAAGAATACTACCCAAGGATTCTATTGAAGTTTTTAAAAGAAGAAAGATATACGCAGCCACTAATAAGAGCAAATGGTCGATGGCACCTTATGCACTCTCTGCAAACCCATCATTAGCGCCAAGTGTTGAGAGTAAGTGTGGCGAGCAATATTCGCCGACACATGAGTGCCCGAAGATTAAAAAGAAGTCTTGTTGCAAGCCAAGAATCGAGATACCTTTACACCCAAAAAAAAAAAGTACCGCTTGCAAGAAGCATGTGTCTCTGCCTGACTGCGACACTATGAACAGTATGCTAGCAAAGCAGTTAACCTCTACGGAGCCCGAGAGTATCCTGGCACACAAAGGGTCAGGCGGTTGTGACGTATGTAGAAGGAAAGAACCTTGTGCCAAGCACGCGACAATAATACCGGAGCCGTCTTTTGAGATCCCGCCTACTCCTTGCAGAGCTTCGTGTGAGCATATGAAGAAACCCCCTTGCGCGTTGTCTAAAACGCCTTGCGAAAAGCCGCCGCCGTGTCCACGGCAATGTGGGTTGCCTCCTGCTCCTTGTGAGATAAAGCCACCGCCCCCAATAAAACCGTGCCCGCCAAAGGGGTGCCCACCAAAGTCGTGCCCAGTAAAGCCGAAGTGTCCTTCCCCTCCCAAGCCAGCTTGTCCAACACCCACACCAACGCGGTCTAATACACAATGTTGTCCTCGCGTTTTATCTGTTCCGGGTACGCCACAAAAGCAACCTGCGAACAACACACAGTCACCCCAAAGCCCATCAACTCCAACTTCCGGCAAAAAGCCATCTCAGACATCTTCACATCCATCGTGCCCTCACATCCATATAGTCGAGACATGTCCGCCTAAGCCGCAACCACCTCCGTCGTGTCCGCACATGCCACCTTGCCACCAAAAGCCATCACCGCCCCCGAAGATGCCTCCACCTTGTGCACCTTACCCACCAAAGCCGTCACCACCCCCGAAGCCACCTTGCGTACCTTGCCCACCAAAGCCATCACCGCCACCACAGATGCAACCTTATTTTTCATACCCGTCGCCACCACCTTGCCCTCCATCGCCACCACCTTGCCCTCCATCGCCGCCACCTTGTCCTCCATCGCCGCCAGCTTGCCTTCCGACCCCGTCACCACAACCCGCATGTCCCCACACGCCACCTTGTAAACCTCCTCCTCCTTGTAAACCTCGTCTTTGCCCACCACCTGCAATCCCTTGTAAATCACCACCACCAATCCCTTGTAAATCACCCCCACTCCCTTGTAAATCACCCCCACGTAGCCCATCGCCACCAACCCCTCCAAAGCCATGCAGCTGTCCGCAGTTACCACCTTCCTCCCCTTCGTATCCCACCACCCTCCCGTGGACCCCTCCTTCTCCTTGCAAGGTGGATTGTCTGCCACCACCACAACCCCCCCCCCCCCGAAAATCGTGCCACTGCGGACAACCACCACCACGTACGCCACCTATGAATAAAAAAACACCTTCATCTCCTCCTTGCGGCAATCAAAAGAAGTGTCCGATGGCTCCCCCGGCTTGCCCTACAACACCTCCACAGTGCTGCAGCGACCCTGATCGATGCCCAGCAAGTCCCCCACCTTGCCAAGTCAAGACATCAAGCAAGGTACTCAAACTCTGCAAGAAAAAGCAAAAATTGGGCACATGCCCAGGTTCCTCTCCATGCAAACCAATGCCCTGTGAGCTATCATTTTGCAGATCACTAGCGTGCCAGCGGTCTGTGACATCGGCTTCGTTTCCCATACTCCGTCCCGACGCACCTTTCTATTACTCTCCCATTCATCCCTGCGCGCCCGAGATAGTTCCAGAACCTAAGATTAAGAAGCCCGTAACGTGTCACACATCCCCTTGTAATCCGGATGATGAATTTCCATGGCCAACCAAAAACCAGGTGTCCAATCAGTCGTCGACAACATCGCTTTGTCAAAATAGTCAAGAGCCATATGGAAAATGTATGAAAGATTGCCCAATGTTACCAAAAATGTCATGTGAAACGGTGAAAACGGTACCCTCAGTAAAAGACTGCAAGCCAAGTTGTCCCAATTTTGGGGGGTCTTCTCGACTACCCTGTTTGTCTAAGATACCTGGAATGCAGTGTCCCCCACCGCCTCACCCCTGTCCAACACGTCCCGCGGAACCACTGCCCGTAGTGCCCGTCCCAGACCCGCCTCCAATAATCCCATGCAAAAGCAAACCAAAAGTATCCGGTATCTTTCTCAAAATGATGCCTGCACCTAAAAAGTCAACGTGCTCTAAAGATTGCTCAGCCTGGGAGAACGGACAACGTGACGACTGTATAAGTCTTAGTTCTACAGAAAAAATTACTATACGACTGAAAAAACAATCAGCTAGTACAGAAGAGATAAGAGAAGGCCTTAATATTAAAGTGCAAGATGAAGATGGTATGACTTTATTTGAGAGAAAAGATTACAATCTGCAACATGCAAACTGTAGTATACAGAGGCAACCTTCTTTATTGGGTGAAATGTATAAGGCATCAGAAGTCCACAGAGTAAACACAAATAACTCTGCACAAGCTATAAGAACAGATAAAGAAACAAGAAAAGAAATTAAGGAGGTCGCAAGCGATGCTAGTATAGCAAATCTAATAGAAATTCAGTTTAAACTCAAAGTCACACAGGGAGAAAAAACTACAGAAATCAATATAGCAAGCGATGGTGACAAAGATGTAGACAATATAGAGCGCAAGGAACCGATCAAAAAATCGACTCCAGAAGTTTATGTAGTGAAAAATGAAGACGAACGTTCTGCTGAGCCTTCAGATCAAAAGAACGATATTAACATTCGTATTGTAATAAAGAACTTTAAATCTAAATCGGGAAAGAAAAAGTCCGTAAATGTAAACCAAGACGACTACAATGATTTTTCCAAGAAGATCTCTGCTAAGTTCCACACAGTTTCCACTGGCTACAGTGACGTTTTTCACGATGACCATGTTTTTTCTGTTCATAGAGCTACTGTAGATCTTACATCTTCAGTAGAAAACACTAGGACGGACACAACAAGCATGCACAGTTACAAAACCGATCATAGCATGAAAAGCGTGCACGACAACAAAAGCGTGCCCAGTTACAAAACCGATTATAGCACCAAAAGCGTGCACGGCAATATAAGCGTGCATAGTGACAAAACCGATCATAGCATCAGAAGCATGCACGGCAATAAAAGCGTGCACAGAAACAAAACCGATCATAGCATCAAAAGCGTGCATAGCAAAAGAAGCGTGCATAGCAACAAAAGTGTGCACAGCAACAGAAGCATACATAGCAACAAAAGTGTGCATAGTAACAAAAGCGTGCATAGCAACAAAAACGTTCTTACCAAGCACAGCTTACACAGCAATAAAAGCAACAAGAGCGAGCACAGTTACAAAAGCATCCTTACTAAGCAGAGCGTCCACACCAAACGTAGCGTACACAGCAATAAAAGCGTACGCAGCAATAAAAGCGTGCCCACCAAGCAAAGCTTGCATACCTACAAAAGCATCCACACGTACAAAAGCGTCTTTAATAACAAGAGCGCGCCCGTCAAGCGAAGCATACACAGCAACAAAAGCGTAGAAATAATTAACGAACCACCAAAAAAGGCAATAGGCTCTTCCGAAGCTTCTGTTTGTAGATGCATTACAACGGAAGACGAAAAGAGTGAAGATACTGATGCCAAGTCATTTCCAAGTCTAAAATATAGTAAAACTAAAGATATTCAGGAGAACGCAGAGGAAACTGACACACAAGTGACAGATCACAAGTATGAATATAATGAGGACACAGACACAGAAAAACCAATTAAATACGACACGGAAGAAACAGACACAGATAGACAAGTCGATCATCCAAAGTATGATACCGAGACAGATACGGAGAGGAAACAAGATAAAAAATACGATACATTCATGTCCACTTCTGATACAGACGAACCAGACACGCTACCAGAAATAAGGAAATATCGTAGTTTAGACGTCATCGTCAAACCACAAAATAAAGAAGAAAAGAAAGAAATGTTAAAACGTGTCATGGAAAAAGTACACGATACTAAATTCAAGAACAAAACTCGAATGAGGAAACTTCGAGATATGCTCAAAGTAATATTGACTTCTGATAGCAGTGTTAATGACGATACTAAAGTAAATGTACTGACAAACGACTTGGCTAAAGACGTAACTTACGCGTCATTGAAACCCAACTATTTTAGAGATACTGACAGTATGCATAACTACTACAAAGTGGAGAGTAAAGCAGAGATTTCAGATGCAGAAATCAACAGGCAAGTAGTGTACCCCTCGGCCGAGAATAATAGTGATTGCAGTAACAGCGTCCACAGTGTCGACGTTGTATCGTCTGATAATGTGGATTCGTCCAAGCGAGGAGGATGCATGTGTAGCACAGTAGCCGCGAGATTAAAGCTAGCTTCAAGAATAGGCGAAGTTCGAGGGTGTTGCTGTGCCAGCAAACAAACGAACAAGAAGAATGAAGAAACCATTTGCGATTTGAAAAGAGAATCAGATTACCACACGCAAATTGATTACAAGACAACAGAATTTGTGGACGTCCACACGCAAAATTCTAGATATTTGACAAGCAAACTTAACAGCACTAATTTATCAGCCCACAGCAGTATTAAAGCTAGCAAAGGTGCTATCTTCAACTTTGAAGGAGTAAGAGTCGGGTCAGGAGTTTTAAACGTGGTTTCGAGACAGTTCAGCTTAAGGAAGACGATTTCTCCACAAAGGATTCATCTCAGAGAATGCGAAATGAGAAAACACAACAGAAACGCGTTACTGAATATATCAGATGAAGAAAAAATTGTATTACGTAGTGGTTATTCTACCCGTTTACCACCTGGGAATATCAAGGCAAGAGACGAGAAGCAAGAGACAAAGACACACGCTGCGGACATTCTACAGTCTTATGAAGCCAAGAAAGCTGTTCTGGAGATTTATACCGAGAAAACAATTTCGGACGACGGAGAGCATTTGGTAGCAAAATTACCAAAGTTTGTGTATGACAGAGAGCAAGAAATTCACGCGAATTACGAAGCTATGGCGAATAATACCTACAAAGCCGTTTCTAAAAAAAATATTATTATGATGTCTATCAAGAGATAATGATATATGATAACTAGAAAAGCTTTTTTATTGTGTTATATGGGAATCTGTGTAGATTGTTTAGGTTCTTTTTTTGGAATATACGGTATTTGTTTTTTATGCGTTTGTTTGATTGTAGCTCCGGCCGGTTTCTTAATCCAAGTAATACCGGTAGCTAAAGTAAAGGTCAATTGAGTTGCCACTACACAAGCGTCGTAATTCCCCAAAAAATCGTGGGGAGCTTTTTTACGCATAACAGCACCGCTATATCAATATCAAGTCGTGCCAAAGTTAAATGTCAGTTGTCAGTTCCTTAAAAATAGGTAAAATGAATAATGACGGATAGCAACTAATCACAGCATATTTTTTTTAAGTTTGGGTCTGGGACCTGAAATAAATGAAATTATTATATTATTCCATTTATTTATTTTATATACACATTTTTTTTAATATTTTTACATATTTCTTAAAACATAAGTATTTAAAAAAAAACATTTAAAAATATAAAAAAATAGTAGCCCGGGAATAGGGTCCAAGCTACCGAGAGGTCAAGGCCCTAGAGAGAGGAACCTCCTAACGATACGAGCCGTGTCCAGGAGTACCGCTTTCTGAATCAAGCCCTTGATCCAGCTGCCTAATAAGAGCCTCCTCAGGTGTTGGTCGAGGCTCTTGGCAATTAAGCCATGGGCTAATACGACTACCGGCACAATGATCGCTGAGTCCACATCCCACATGTCGACAACCTCACGAGCTAAGTCAAGATACTAGATTTGTTTATCTTTCTCGGCTTTCACGAGGTTCTCGTCATGCGGAACCGTAATGTCAACAATCATTGCGCGCTGCTCTGATCAATCCACCACCACTATATCAGGCTTATTGGCTACAATAGTCATGTCAGTGATGATGAATTGATCCCAGTACAGTGTGATAATGCCTTTATCGAGAACTGGATCAGGCACATACCTATAGTACGGCACTTCCGATTCCACAAGGCTGTATTTTAGAGCAAGTTGCTGATGGATAATCCTGGCTACAAGGTTGTGTCGATGCAAGTACTCTCCGTTAGCCAAACGAGAACACCCGGAGATAATGTGACGGATTGATTCGCCTGGACGGTGGCATGCCCGACATATGTCAACCGTGCCGTCCTTCACAATAAATTTCCGGTTGTTATTCGTCATAACTTCATCCATAATTGCACAGACAAAACCTTCGGTTTCTCCAAAGAGGTCCCCGGAACATAGCCAGGCTACGGACGCAGATAGGTCTACATCGGGCCCATGAGGGGCCCGGAAAAAGCATCCGTGAAGCTCCTTACTCTGCCATACCTCCCTGCGATCGTTAGTGTCAAGCACTACAGTTCACAACATTGATGCCCAGCGCTTCCGAAATACCCAAATACTTATAGGTTTCGGTTGCTGAGAGGGATATAAGAATTTATGGAATCCGTGAGCTGGGTTCCCACAGATTCCACAGTCTCCCCTCGCTTTACATGCATGACCGCACATTTGTCCACACCAAATTCCATCCTGTTGGCACTACTGAAAGCCCGTCCGGCCCTGGAGATTTCCAATTAGGTAACGGACGGACTGCACGAGCTACATCTTGTGGGCTGATTGCTGATCTTGCCCCCATTTCTGGTATTGGCTCGCACGCTCGCTCGACCTCCCGAGTCCATTCACCCTCGGTATGACTGACAGGTACCGACCAGATGCTGCGCCAGAAAGAACACATGGCGTCTTCATCGCTAGTTAGGCACGTGCCAGACACACCTTGGTCCGGTCGCTCCCATGCTCTATAAACCCACCTTTCATCACTTTGGAATGTGCGATTCTGACTGTATCGTTCTACCCGCCGCTTATACCTACGAATGCGGTTTGCCCATGCATACACTTTCTGCTTCAGAAAGTCGATGCGCTCTGTGTTACGGGACATGTAGTCTCTAGGACTGATATCAGTCCCCGCAAATGCCCGCATCACAAAGCGCATCATTCGAGGGCGAGTGTTGCCCTCCCTGAAGCAGATTAGTTTGCCGATGAGCGGTCTGGCCCCACCAATACGTCGTTCAATCCAGTACTGCCAAGCTGGTACGACTGGTTTCGGTAGTTTGGCTCTGTCGTCCGGAAATTTGACGTGAGCTAAACGACATTCCGCAACAGCCGCACAATACAGGATTGGATGAGGATCGGTGAGGTTTTCGCAGTTATCAAAATAGTTTGACAAATGCGAATCCAGAACAGCCACCAGCATCCTATTTTTATTTTGCATGGGCTAACGAGGTAAACGTGGTCTAAGTTCTGGTGTCATGAACCGATATTCTCGAATCGCATCCTCCAAAGCACTCCTCATATCCTCACTGCACTGGGTACTTACATTAGTAACCATGTCATTACTCACGTCGTTATCGCGATTTGGTATTATGGTAGACTGTGTTGGAACCACAGCTTGCGACGGCGTGGCAATGACATGGCTACTCTGCATTTCAATCCGCAAGTGATCAAGCACGGTGTCATCCAACATACGATTACGCTGGATGACTCGCACCTGATGCGATAGTCGTTGTGCCGACACGGTGACAGCTGGCTCAAGCACCTGAAACAGAGAGAGCACCCGAACACGGTACGTGGTCAGGTTGTTACCCCCTCTGTAGCCTCATAGTATACGCGCATGATCTTTTCATTAATGGATTGCGTCCATCGCATGCGCTGCACACTTCCGCCGGGAGCTGGGCCCCTTTTAGAGGCCGGTGGGCCTCGAGGTCCTAAGCCGTCCGGCGGCCGGCGTCCTCCCCGTCGACGAGCACGTGGTGGCGTCGTGGGCGGAGAGAAATACTGGTCGCTCGAGCTCGATGCAACTGCCACGGCCGGTGTCACAGCACTCACGATGGGGCTGAATTCCGGCGGGCGGCGAGGCGGAGCTGAGCGACGGGTCCGGAGGTGGTAGGCGCGAGCACGTCGAGCAGCTGATCTCGTCAACATTATGTTATTTTATTATCTCATTTTCATCTTTCTGTTCGTTATTTATTTCATGATTTTCACTTTGACATAATTTATGTCGTATGTCATTTGGTATCCACACTTTTCTTCTAAAAGTATATTGTTATAAAACGGGTTTATCTTGATGTTTTTGAAAAACTAGTATGTTCAAAAAAAGGGAGAGGAGGTGCCAGACTGTTAAAATTAATATTTTTATATAAAAAAAGCAAATAAAAATTTAACGATGTTGACATTAGTGTTGCCAGCATTTTATTATTATTATTGCGTGGCTAAATTCAGAACTAAAGCTACCATTTTATTTGTTCAATTCATTTGACAAATGTTTATTTTTTAATTGTTAAGACCGAATGAAATTAACTTATAATTTATTTCGGTCAAAGTTTTCGTTTTTTCGACGTCCTTTGCCCAGTCATTCGTGACTTTCCCGCAGCTTTCTTTTAATAGGTTCATCATTTTCTTCGTGCCGAATGGCGAATTATTCATGCATTTTATAATTATAATGAAAAACGTATTATTATATAGTTAAACGACAGATAACGTTTGAATTGCCTAGTTATTTTTGGCACAACACTTTAAAAATTGACATTTGACGTAACCTTGTAACAACGCAGGATGAATTATAATATCGTTTTCTTATTTATCTATCTATACATATAATAAGACAGTAAAAAAACTGTGTCTGTACATTGAATATATTAAAAAAAAAAAAATTGGGGGGTGTTTAGAAACAGTAATAGAGCAAGAATCCAAAAAAAAATTCTGTCTGTTTGTCTGTACACGCTAATCTTCGGAACTACTCGACGGATTTGAATGATTTTTTTTTTGTTGTATAGGTATTAAGTCTAGGCAAAACATAGGCTATAATTTATCTTGGAAACTTGAACACCTGATGCAGAACCGCAACAGACCAGCTAAATTATAAGAGATACAAAAATGGTACCATAGCAAAAATTGTTCCACGTAATGAGCATTTTCTGCTAAGAGAATAAATTTAAAGATCTGGAACAGCTGTTGTGGAACTCCAAGAGCCCAGCCACACTATAACATATATAGGAATGACGTCTTAGCAAGAGTTGTTCAGACTGATAAGCACTCTCTGTTGACGTATAAAAATTGAAGATGTGGAACACCTGTCGTGGAACTCCAAGAGCCCAGTTACACTATAATATCTATAGGAATGACGTCTTAGCAAAAGTTGTTCAGCCTGATAAGCACTCTCTGTTGACGTATAAAAATTGAAGATCTGGACCACCTGATGTGGAAATTAAAGCTATCACTAATTTCACTGTATTTCTACCAAAGGGTATCGTATTACCCAGAACTAACTGGGTTGTAGAGGGCAGATAGACAGTCGTTCCATGTAAAATACTGGTACTCAGCTGCATCCGGATGTACTGGAAGCCGAACCCAACAGCACTACATATTATAACACAATGTTCTCCGCCGCGTCTATCTGTCTGTTCGCGATAAACTCAAAAATTACTGCACTGATTTTCATGTTGTTTTGTCTTAAATAGATAGAGTGGTTCTCGAGGATTTTTTAAGTATATAATTTGTCAAGTTTTTGTACAGATTAGCTAAAATATAATGATATTTGTTGGAGGTGTTGGAAAAAAATAAGCCGTCAGCTTTCAACGAAAACGCTGCCCTTTAAGATATAACAAAATGATGAATGCTATAATTGTATATCTTATATAGGAACAGATCACAGGTCTACAGAAAAATCCGCGATGGCTTATGTCTATCTCTTAAGGATAATATACTGTATCCATTTTAATACTTTGAAAATGGGCAAACTAGGTTCCCATGAGTTGAGGAAATGGGATCATCATGATTACTTTTGGTCGCGATAACCGACATCCACGCACGCAGGCGAAGCCGCGGGCATTAGCTAGTTAATCATAAATTAAAATTAAATCAGCGCGAAATTATAACATTGATTGTTACGTGATTTAATGATATCGTTTTTAATAATATTATTAGTTATTAGGGCAAAAAAACGATTCTTAGTGTTTGTCGTAAAATCTTCGCCACTTCAAAGTTACATCGTCCTTTCGCTCACGACCTGTCAGGAACGCATTCTCTCAGCGGCCAAACTATAGTTTCACTGTTACTTTGGCCTTTAACTTTTACTGTTCACTAAGGTGAGGCTTAAGCAAAAGTCATCGCCATTTCGACAAACTTGTAGGTGGAAAGGGTTGTCCTGAGAAATGAAAGAAGTGGAATGGCTGTGGGACAGAGCAAGCTAGAAAAAAATAGCTAGCTTTTGTTTGCTAATAAAATGTTATCACGGTCTTCGTCCAATGAAAGTTCAAAGTATCACAGGCTATAGCTTCTTTAGCAGGGATGTTAATACAAATGCCCAGAAATTAAGAACTAGAAAGCATATTATCTTGTCAATTTTATGACATTGCCAGATTACCAAATGTAGTAGCAAATGGTTGTAGGCAACGTACACTATCACTTTGCTGGTTTAGTTATGGAGTACAGAGAAAGAATCACAAGTTGACATAACATAACATAACATCACGCCTGTAATCCCCGTAGGGTTAGGCAGAGGTGAACTTAAGAGTAAACCCACATTACAAGTCTCATGAAAGCGAGCCTATTGCCATCAACCGGGCACAAATCTAGACTCCGTAGCTGCTATTAAGAAATTCCTGATGGAAAAACCCAACTGCACTTTGCCCGACCTGGGAATCGAATCCTCATGCTCAGCAGTCGCGCTTACGACCACTAGAACAACGAGGCAGTCAACCACAACTTGAGTTTGCAGTTATATTAAAATGTACAGACGCACATCAAGCTACTACAATCTGTCAAAACTTTTTAATAGATTTTCAACTTTATCTCTAAAGCATTAAGTTCAAGGTTGGTTGGGAAAATCTGACAGTTTCGGGTACCTTGACCTGTTAGTGTCTGTACAAGGTACATGTTCAACATTGTGGCTATTCTTTCTCTTGAAAGTAGTTAGTTCCACCTTTGTTGTCTGACTCGATCTGCCTTGCGTGAAAAGTTACAATTATAGTTTAATTATTATTTGTGACGCACGGTTTCCCAGTAAGTTGTTGCGTTCACACACACCAAAAGTAATTGGAGCTATTGACTGTACCCATATAGTCATTATATCACCTGAAAGGTAATATTTATTGCAACCTACACTGCAACTACTTAATCCCCCAGGACAAATAGTATCCTATGTGTTAATCGACGTGGTCTGAGTGCTATAAGGATCTTTTAACGCTCGATAGCGGTTGACAGAATAGTGGCTCTTGGTAAATATTTGTGAAATGTAATGATAAAATAAAATGGCAGCTTTAGTTCTGAATTTGCCCACGCTGTATGTATGGTTACAAATCATGCTATTCCAGCCAAAACCAAACTTAAAAAAATATGCAGTGATTAGCTTTTATCTTAGTTTGATCGAGATCTATCTTTTGAGAGTAATTTTACGAAAGAACGTAAGTTTTTACGAATGTGCGATCCGTCCTTATTCATTTTACCGATTTTTAGGAACTGACATTTGATTTTGGCACGACTTGACAGTGACATAGCGGTGCTGTCATGTATAAAAAAAGCTCCCCACATTTTTTGGGAAATTACGACGTTTGTGTAGTGGCAACTCAATTGACTTTTACTTTGGATCAGCTAGTTATTAATAAATGCTTATTCGAGCATGGGTTCGATTCTTAGCCCGGAGAATGTTCGTGGGGTTTATCTGATCAGAAACAATTGAGTAGCAGTCTAAAGACACAGAACGGGCAGGATAGAAGAACTTTGTAAGGATTGTAGATATTGAAAATGAAAACAACAAGCTTTGTAAAAATATTTTATTAAATCCACAATATAAAAAATACAAAAACAAAACTAATTATCTAGTATTGAATCACTAGAAAATGTAAGATCAAGGAGGATATCATAATAATTACTTAAAATAAAGATCTAAGAATTTATTTTCTAACTAGTCTAACAATTACAAGAGCCCCAGCCAAAGGTGAGATCAGTTTTAGCCATGTCTAGGGGGTGTCGATTTATGCGGCAGACCTCGTAGAAGATGGCGGGACGAGCTGGATAAAACCAACGACCAGTGGCCCACATTAGCCCTGGCCTGTGATCGAAACAACTGGAAGTCATGGGGAGAGGCCTTTGCCCAGCAGTGGGATGACGCAGGCAAACAGTATCAGTATCAGTATAAATTACTATACGCTTTTATTTCACTTGCTTTGTTAGTTAGTATGTATTGGTCAAATCTTGCAACTGAATTTCAAACCAGTTCCCCCAACCGATTGAGCTAAATTATGGCACACACCTTTGGTTCTGATGACACTTCATTTTAAAGACGGACATGAGTTCATCCTGCAGCCAAGATCGCCGCCTTACAAGAGAACTCTAAATTATTAAATAGCACGGACAAAAGACTTTTTATACGCGGTCAATGTTGACAGTTAAACCTAATTTTCTAATAAAAGCATGCTTTTTTTTACAAAAAAGAGTTTAATTTATTTAGCACTAGCTTTTGCCCGCAGCTTCACTCGCGTTAATTTAGAATTAGACAATCAATTCGGCTTGTAATAATATAATTTAATCATGATTCGAAAGACACGTGGCGCCATCTATTATTATAAGAACGTTATTGTTGTTTTCCTCGGGGATAGTACCTTTTTCGGTATCAAATGGTGTACAGAAACGGAGATATGGTACCTCCTTATGTCCGTTTCTGAACATCTGACAACGTATACTTATGCAAAATTTCGGTTCGCTGGTTTGGGTGTAAAAAGGTTACAAAGAAACTTACTTTCGCATTTATAATATTAGTATGGATTAATTAATAATAAGTATGGAATATGGAACATGGGTATTTTGGCGCTTGAATGGCGTTGATAGGACAGCACTGAGTAAAAATTTATGCATTTGTATAAAAAAAAACAAGATCGGCGAAAGCACGTGGATTACGGAACTACGGCGGCCGCCGTAGTTCCGTAATCCACGTGCCAAGATATCCATGTAAACTTATAATGATTCACTAAGCAAAAGCTACCGTAAGCTAATGCTCTTTAGTTTGACAAGTTCTCACCCCGAAACCGGGTGTAAACCGATACACTCAACTTTTAATGTGGGTTTCTGCTGTACATAAACCTAAGGTCTAAAATTGCCCAACAACTGGTTCTGTACTATTCTCCCGCCTTTCACCAGCCAGGGTTCGTCAGTCAACCTAAACCTTTGGGCGGAACGTGGATCTCCAAACGAAACTAAAGTTATCCAAAAAAAATGCGTGATGCGTCTTGAGTCACACCAACACATTTAAATATAACTATAAAATTTACTGCACTGCGCGTAAGTACTCGTGCAAATAATAATAGTTTTTATAACACATTTGCTCGTAAAGGGTCTCTTATTTCACCAATTTCAATATCGTATTGTATCTCATTACGTACTTGTGCGGTAATGTAATGTAAAACGCACGGTTTCAAGATGCTCCGTCAAAAACGAACGGTATTTTTTTAAATCTTAGCAAAGAGTTTTTATGTCAGAAAAGTGGTCAACATTTTATGAATAAAATTAACTTTGGGAAATAAAATCTAATAAATAAACATTACATTCTTTAATTTAATTAATTTTGACAATAGATTACAACCACTTATCTGTAACAAGAACATTAAAATATGAATTTACTGTATTAGTAATACTGGCTGTTTTTGTGCCTTTGCCTTAAAAAAAGCGCTGATGCGCGCGGCTCACTAATTTGTGAACAAGTAAAAATTATTCCGCGCGCTTTTTTTTTCGCTGTATTGTTTTTATTTGAGAATGTCGTCAAGTAATGATGAATTTATTAATTCGACACCGCCTCAAGTCTCAGAGGGAGCGAAAAAGCTACTTTAAGCCTCTTGTCCGAAAAATCGACCAATAGATACTTGTCCTTAAGTCCGAGTTTTATTTATTTCCTCGCAAATATGTTATAAAACGTCGTATGACATACGTGCGCTTTGATAATTACAGCCTCTGCTTTCTTGTAGCCCTCGCCTACGGCTCGGGCTAGCAATATCGCCTCGGCTGTAATTTTCAGCTTACCGCACTTATATCATAATGTACTATTGTTTCATCGAATTCGGGTCAGGATTTCCAAAGTTACAGCGTTGTAAAGTTTCATCGCTTTTTTACAATTTTTTTCCATCGCGCGCGTTTGATGCTGAATATTCACGTTCATAAAATTTGATTTGTAAAGTGGTTTGCGCTTATTAATTTACCTCTACGAGTGATTCCGTTCATTAAATTTGGTTTGTAAAGTGGTTTGCACTTATTATTTCGACTCACAGCTCGCAGCGTAACATCACATTTTATTCGGATTTTGCCGCGGAGGCCGTACTTTAATATCTCAATAATTTTTGTAGATTCTTTTCTCTCGAGTTACCTATTTTTTAGACATGCTGATAAATAAAACATTGGTGTGAGTCATTGGGCGGATCCACGTCCATCATAGTGTAAGTATTTAGTATATCAAAGGTTAGTAACCTAACCTTTGATATAGGGTTAGGTTATGTCCAGCTGTAGACGTCTTTCGGCTCAGATGACGAAGATGATTGATACATGAAATAATACCTACATTACCTTGCGGCGTTACTTTCATACAAGCCTATAAGCTGGGATTGCCCTTATAATCTACTACTCTTCATGATGTTACGTTTTCTGAACACTCCTAGGCACGCCACTGACACCTATTTACTAAAAATATACCATTAACGTGCCTGAGGTAGCTGTGAGACGGGGAGTGACGTGTCAAGAGAGTTTTCGTCATTGGCCCCGCGCAACTTCTACCTCAGTAACGTTCTACTACCCTTTCAGGCAAAAATCTATAGAACGAAAATGGGTTTCTTATTCTAAATTCTTCGTAATTCTATCTAAAGGGTGTAAACAGACTCTTAACGAAGCCGAAAGGCACTTGTTCTCCCCGTCATTCCGACCATTAATTTGTTGGTTATGGGAAACTTCTAGTTACGGATATATTGGGGGTCAAAGTTACAACCTTTTCACATAAAAAAAAAATGTTTTTAATTAAGACACAAGATTTTTACATAACTTTCCACCTTCCATCACCTTCACGACCCCCGTCCTATTCAATCCATCTATCAGCACAATGTTTTGAATACGTTACATTGAGTCCTACCGTAAAACGTGATTTTTCACCACAAAAAAGTCGTTTCCCAGCAATATTTTTTACGTAGTTACTTAGTTTGATGTACATAATGCTTGGTTGACGGCTTCGTGAAGAGTCCGTTTACACCCTGTATAGTTAAAAAAAAAATGACGTCAAAGTTTTGTTGTTTGCCGGACTTATTACTTATATATAATAATATTACATATCTATGTAACAGCTACAAGCTACAAGTCTTTATGAACGGTAGGACTTCTAATCTTAATTTATTTATTCTGGCAGATTAACCTTTAGAAAAAGGTCAGCGTTGTATACCGCCGTCACTGTCAAGGATACGAGTATGAAAAAACTGGCTAAGTGCGAGTCGGACTCGCGCACGAAGGGTTCCGTACCCTAAACCAAAAAAAACACGTTTCTTGTATGGGGGCTCCCATACAAGAAACGTGTTTTTTTTTGGTTTAAATATTATATAATTTATATTTTTATTATTTGTTGTTTTAGCGGCAACAAAAATACATCTTCTGTCTAGCTATCACGGTTCATGTGATACAGCCTGGTGACAGACAAACAGACGGACAGACGGACGGACAGACAGCGAAGTCTTAGTAATAGGGTCCCGTTTTTACCCTTTAAGTACGAAACCCTAAAATGCGATTCCGTACTAATAGATGTGGCGCAATCCTAAGGTGTCAAAAACAAAATTACTGTGAAAGGACTGTACAGACGCCAGCACATCAAGCTACTACAATCTGTCAAATTTCTTTAATAGATTTTCAACTTTATCCCTAAAGCATTTAGCTTCAAGGTCGATTGGGAAAAATTTACAGTTTCGGGTAGCTTGATATGCTGGCGTCTGAACCTACTTTTTCTACAGGTAAATTAAAGATAATAATAAAAAAATAGGAGTCACATTATCTCCGGGTGTTCTCATCTGGCTAACGGAGAGTACTTGCATAAACACAACCTTGTAACCAGGATTATCCATCTGCAACTTGCTTTAAAATACAATCTTGTGGAATCGGAAGTGCCGTACTATAGATAATTATGTGCCCATACCTATCACAGTGTACTGGGATCAATCCATCATCACTGACAGGGCTATTGTAGCCAATAAGCCTGATATAGTGGTGGTGGATCAATCGGAGCGACGCGCAATGATTGTTGTCATAACGGTCCCGCATGATGAGAACCTCGTGAAAGCCGAGAAAGTTAAGCAAATCAAGTATCTTGACTTGGAGCGAGGTTGTCGATATGTGGGATGTGGACTCAGCGATCATTGTGCCGATAGTCGTATCAGGCTTAATTGCCAAGAGCCTTTTTTTTTTTTTTTTTTTGGTCCGGGGTGGAAAATCCTCATGGATGTCCTCCGCCCTGGGGCGGGTGGAGGGGTCTGTCAGACTCGACTGACTAAAAACCACCTCGGTGTTCCCTTCTCACACTTGCACCGGGGATCATGGGAACTAGTGCGCCTTCCACGATCCCCGGCTAGTGCCGGCCCGCGTCTGCGGGCCTCCTCTTGTCCGCGAGAGGAGTGTGGTGTACTCCCCCCGTGACGTCTAATAGGGGCGCGCGCGGAACACTACGCGCCACCGCCTCGGGTCCAGTTATATGGGGGGCGGCGAACGTCCCCAAGTCCGCCGTCCCTCTGGACCCGTTTAGGGGGGCTGGAAGACGGCGTTGTCCACCCTCTGCCGACGCCCGGTACGTCTGCTGCGGGTCGGGAGAGTGGTCTCGACCTCCCTCATTCTTTCCGCAGCCTCCTTCTGTGAAATGACAGTTTCACAAAAGGAGATCACCGCATCCCACGACTCTGCGCTCCCGACCATCGAACGAGAGATGGCCGGCAGCGACAGGTCGGTTCCGACTTCTGTTACGAGGGCACGGCGCGGTTCCTCCCATGCGGCACACTCTGCCAGCGTGTGCCGCGCCGTGTCCTCCAGACAGTGGACGCAGTGATGACACCGAGCGTCCGGCTCCCTGTTTATGCGACACAGGTACTTCCCGAAGCAACCATGCCCCGAGAACACCTGCGTCGCCCGAAACGACAGGGAGCCGTGCCTCCTCTCGAGCCATTCCTTGAGCACTGGTCGGATCGCCTCGATGGTAGCGAAGCCAGCGGTAGGGCGCAAAAGCCTGTCCCGCCACTCCACCACCAGAACCTCGTGGAGCTGAGACCGACGCAGTTCGATCTCTCGCTGCATCGGTTCACCGCCCCGCGTCCGCGCCTCCTCGCGCCACCGGTACAGTGACGCGAGGACTCTCGCCTCAAGATCCCAAGGTGGCGACCCGGCCAGTGCACAAGCCGCCTCGTAGGAGATTGTGCGATACCCCCTGATAGCCCTGACGGCCATCGCCCTCTGCGGTTTTCGCAGCGTCGCGATGCTGCCGGCCGTCAGGTCAGAGGCCCACACCGGGGCCCCGTACAGGGCCATGGATCGCAAAACCCCCATGTACAATCTCCTACAGGCGGTGCTCGGGCCCCCCAGATTGGGAAGCAGCGTTGCGAGCGCGCCTGCCGCGCCCATTAACTTGGGCGCCAGCCGCTGGAAGTGGGGGCCAAAGTCCCAACGGCTGTCAAGCACCAATCCCAGATACTTCATGGTGGTCTCGACAGCAATTGGGGTCCCCCCGACCACAATATGTGACCCCGGCCGTGGCGCCCGCCGGGGGCCGTGAAAGACCACAGCCTCCGACTTGTTGAGGGCCACCTCCAGGCCCAGGCGCCGTATGCGGCCCACAACTTGTGAGACCGCAGCGGTCGCCAGCAACGCTGCCTCCCTGTACGAGCTCCCCCGGGCCGTGACCAGCGTGTCGTCCGCGTAACACACCAGAGCCACCCCCGGTTGGAGCTCGCCTCTCAGCACCCAGTCGTACCCGATGTTCCACAGGGGTGGGCCCACGACCGAACCCTGTGGAACACCGCACGACATGTCGCGCCGGCCTCCGCCGTCGCGTCCCCTGTAGGTGACACACCTTTGAGCCAAATAAGCCCCAACGATGCGGCGGAGGTACGGTGGCACCCTGTGGTAGCAGAGCGCCTCCCGAACGCAGCTCCAGGGCAGGGTGTTGAAAGCGTTGGAGATGTCCAAGGACACCGCCAACATCACCCCGCCCCGGGACACCGCTTCCTCCGCCAGGACTCTTACCCGCATTATGGCGTCCACAGTGGAGCGCCCATGCCGAAAGCCGAACTGGCTATCGTCTAGATCCGGCCCCTCTCTGAACAAGTGGCCGGCGAGGCGGGCAGCAATTATTCGTTCGAAAAGCTTACCCACCTCGTCCAGCAGCACTATAGGCCGATATGCGGACGGCGAGTCCGCTGGGCGCCCCGCCTTCTTTAGCAGGACCAGGCGACCCGTTTTCCACTGACTAGGGAATCGGCCCTGCTCAAGACATGCTGAGAAGAGTCCTCTCAGCTGGGGCTCTAGCTCTCTCAGAGCGAGGGCAAGCGCACCGCCAGGAACTCCGTCGGGCCCCGGGGCAACGGTTTTGGCCCGAAGCCGCGTTATTGCCGCCCTCATCTCTGGTTGAATTGCCAAGAGCCTCGACCAACACCAGAGGAGGCTCTCGTTAGGCAGCTGGATCAAGGGTTTGATTCAGAAAGCGGTACTCCTGGACACGGCACGTATTGTTAAGAGATTCCTCTCTCTGGAGCCCTGACCGCCGTAGCTTGGACCCAGTTCCCGATACCGGTGGGCTACTATTTTTAATATTTTTATTTTTTTTATTGAAAATTAATTTATATTTATAGATATGAATAAAGAAAAAAATAGGTAGGTATGCACAAGCCTTTAAAATATATTTTTGGTATACATTATTGCGTATTACCTAAGTGTAAAATTGAGCTAACGTATAAATGCTAAGAAAAGGAGCCGCATTTAATAAAATGCTCTAAGTACCATAAAACTGGAGATAATTTCCTTTGGCATGAAGTTAGGACCGCATCCGTCTTCTTACAGCCGAGTCTGAAAGAGTAAGTTTTACATATTAAAGTATTGAATGAAGTAAATATTCATTAAGTAGAATACAGCGCGAAACTATACGTAACTACGGAAAAAAAAATATTTCCACTTTCAAACTTCGAACTCCGAAAATATACAAGAATAAAAAGCTAATACAAAAAACTCAAAATAAAAATTACGGCAATCATTTAAATTCAAACTATTTTTTGTAACTCACAATTACACTCACAATTTATAACTAAAAATATACCCTTAACGAAGCCGAAAGGCACTCTCCCCATCACTGTTTTTTTTTTCTTCTAGCTAGACCACAGAACAGATAAATGAGGAGGAACCTTCTAGTTACGGAGATATTGGAGGTCAAAAGTCCAACTTTCTTTCAAGTTTTATTTTAACCTCCATGACCCCTGTACAATTGAATACATCCATCAGTGCAATGTTTCGAGTGCGGCACATTGAGTCCTACCGTAAAACGTAATTTTTCACCCCAAATAAAAAGACGTTTCCCAGTAATAATTTGATCGTAGATGTACTTGGTTTGATGTACAGAATGATTGGTTGAGTGCTTCGAGAAGGTTCAGCTTACAACTTGTAAAGGGTTTTCCAATAAGAGGTGTTAATTTGATATTCAAAGAAAAATGGCATTTGTTTTAAAAAAATGAACGGATGTTTATTTCGTTATAAAGAGGAAGGTATGCCGTTAATAGTGGAAAATAACATCAGGCAAATGACTACCACGACCACGCTTACAGGACCATACCACCGACAGGACCATTGATCTTTTACGGGAAAAGTTTCCGGACCGTGTTATCTCTCGAAGAGGTGATCACAATTGACCACCGATATCTTGTGATTTAACACCTTGCGACTTCTTCCTTTGGGGCCACGTGAAAGAGAAGGTCTTCGCCAACAGCCCAGCGTCGATTCAAGAATTCGTGAGGCTATCGAGGACACAGGGCGGCTACTTTGCGGTTTGGTTATTGAAAATTTCATGAAAAGGATATGGTCCTGTAAGCGTGGTCGTGGTAGTCATTTGCCTGGTGTTATTTTCCACTATTAACGGCATACCTTCCTCTTTACAATGAAATAAATATCCGATCATTTATATTAAAAAATGGCATTTTTCTTTGAATATCAAAATAACACCTCTTATTGGAAAACCCTTTATAGGTAAAGACAAAAAAAATCATGCAACATAAACACACCCAGCTTACCTTTGATCACCTATCACCAGTGGTTAACACAAAAAGACAAAAGGTGTCGAATAAAAATGTGATTAACAGAAGATTTTTGAGTTCAAAGTATACATTGAGCCTAGAGTAAGTACATGTAGTCTTTTTAGGTCAATATGTATATCTTTTCAGCCTGAAATGTAGATAGTCATATCACGAAGGATTGAAGATTGTCGGTTTTAGTAAAAACCAAGTGCAATTTAAGATTTGTTGGTTGATTCTTGTGGATTTTTAGGAGACCAATTAAATATAGTGTGAAAGGTTATTTGGGAGGCCAGGGGAGCCCTTTGTCCAGCAGTGGGATAGCAGAGGTTAAGTAAGTTGGAGATTGCTTTTTGGGACAAAATTGAGTCTTAAGATTTCGGGATTGTGTATCTATTTTGGTTTTTGAAATTCTACTTCTTTTGGCGCGTTAGGGAAAAATGATGAGAGTAAATTGTTACGATGCGCGCGCACACCGTCACGAAAAACCCTGAAGTTCGGTAGTCAACATTTTAGTCTTATACGCCAAAGAAGTATAAATCTTACGTGCGTAATAAGTACACACACACTTTTTTTTGTGTGGATTTAAGATGAACGAACTGTAGTATTTTAAAACTACACACTCACTCTGAATTCTCGAACTTTTTGGGATATTAAAAAAATACACGAATTGGAAATACGCATTTAATTTAAATATCTCTCGCGATATACAGATAAGTACACAGGATAATACAAATACATTTATCAATAAATATCGTACAGCAGTAGCAAAGTTCAACAAGATACAATAGTTTTGTATATCTACATTATTTAACAACAAGTATAATGATATCAGTTTAGTTCTTACAGTATATAGGGTGTAAAAGGACTCTTCACGAAGCCGTCAACCTAGCATTCTGTACATCAAACTAAGTAACTTTACGCAACAATTATTGCTTTTTTTTTTGGTGGTGAAACGTCAAATTTTACGGTAGGACTCAATGTAATGCATTCATAACTTTGTTCTTGGATGAATTGAGTGTGACAGAGTGTCTTAAGTAAACAAAAAAACATTAATAACATGTTTTAAAAAAAAAAGTTGGATCTTTGACACGCAATATCTCCGTAACTAGGTTTCCAGGTATGGTCTAAAACAAAATAACTATCGCAATGACGGGGAGAACAAGTGCCTTTCGGCTTCGTTAAAAGTCTTTTTACACCCTTTTTAAATAGAAATTTCATAAACATGGCTGAAATTAAAAAGTAAAATAAAAGAGGGAGATTACATTTCACTATGATAAAAATAAATTACTTACGCTATAACTACCTGTCTTTTAATTTACGCTAACCCGCTAGGGAATTGTACTAATCAATATAAAGAATCTTTGCTACGGGACCAACCCATAAAATTGAAAAAAAAAACAATAGATTTGTGTTATCATAAATTGTCAAAATGTAGCGAACTGTTGATTTTAGGGTTCCGTACCCGGAGGAACCCTATTACTAAGCCTGTCTGTCAGCGGGCTGTATCTCATCATCTGTAATAGGTCGACAGTTAAAATTTCACAGAAAGAGTTTTTCTGTTGCCGCTATAACAAAAAGAATGACAATAAATTAAAGGAGGCTCCCCTTACCCTTCCTACTACGATGGTACAGAACCCTTCATGCCCGAGTCCAACTCGCACTTGGCCAGTTTTTATGCGATTTCAAAGTCATGGGACAAACTTTGAAATCGCAAAAAAACTGGCCAAGTACGAGTTGGACTCGGGCATGGAGGGTTCTATATCTTTATATATATATAATTCTACTGTGCGTGTGTATGTCACTGAACTCCTCCTAAACGGCTGGACCGATTTGAATGAATTTTTTTGTATGCGTTTGGGTGGCACCCTGGATGGTTTAGATTCACAAATTAGCCCGACAGATGGCGCTGCAGTCGTTATCTAGGTTTGACGCAGACGAAGTTGCGCGGGACACCTAGTATAATATATTTTTTTGTTTACAATGATGAGTACAATGTCACCCTAAGAGGATTAGACATACACTAAGGTTGTATAAAAAGGTAGATTAGGTACCTATACCTAATGCAATTGAACTCGAAATCTATTTTCTTAGATTTTCTCCACAGATCTCCAAAATCTCCAAATCGGCCTAAAAAAGATTGATAAAAATTATATTCGACAAAATTCCGATATTTAAGTAAACTAAAATGAAATGGCATTGTCCCTTAGTCATTCTATTATACATTGATTTTATCGGTGGATGATTGAAATAGTTATCTATTTGAAACTCGTTAAAAGAGACATAGAAAGGTTTTGAAATTCGAAAAAAAATGGAAAAAAATAATAATATGTGCTTTATTCAATAATTGTAAATAACTGAAGTAACCTTGTTTTATGTTTTTATTTATATATGAAATTAATGTACGTACATTATTTTGTGGATTCGTTCGTTGTAGCTTACAATATGCATGTATCAATTTGAAAATGTAAGTATCGAATCGTAAAAATGACAATTACATTTATATCATATCACTATAGTGTAGCACAATTACAAGATATAATAAGTGAGCTTAACATTAAATCAATTATGAAGTATGTAACTAATCAGTAGTATTATTTTGGAGAACTTGTATCATTCAGATAGTTGACGCTGAATGAATTAACTTGCAGAGTATTTTTTTTTAGTTACACCAATGATTAATGAAATCTCAAATGATATGCTACACCACAGTGTATACAGGTTGTAAAAAGACTCTTCACGAAGCCGTCAACCAAGCATTGTGTACATCAAAATAAGTAAGTTTATGCAAAAATTTTGCTGGGAAACGGCTTCTTTTTTGGGGTAAAAAATCACGCTTTACGGTAGGACTCAATGTAACGCACTCAAAACATTGTGCTGATGGATGGATTGAATAGTACGGGGTTCGAGAAGATGTCTTAAGTAAAAAAAATACATTAAAAAAAAAACTTGTAAAAAGTTAGAACTTTGGCCCCAAACAAAAAAATGATCGCAATGACGGGGAGAACAAGTGCCTTTCGGCTTCGTTAAGAGTCTTTTTACACCCTTTATAGGATAATTGAACACTCAGCGTTGAGAATAAATTTCGCGATAGAATACGATCACACCGTAGATTTTCACATGAATCCATGGGAATATTAGGAGCCGCTTTAGAGAAATTCAAACATTTGAACGAATAATCGTAAAACAGGCGATGAAATGGCGTTTCATACCTTTTTTATTGCATTTGTAAGAAAGCGTTTCATATTAAAATCGGCTTTCTATATGCGAAAGACTTAGACCTTCCAAAGTGAATAGGTACGCGGCCACTAATGTTTTATGCCCGTGTTGACAGTGACAGTTGACACAGAAACACCTCAATGAAAACGTGCTGTGGGACTATTAACGCACGGCTCTGCGCTTAGAGTTGAAATTTCAACAGTGTAATCATTTTACACATTTGTTCAGAGGCCCTAGCACGTAATTACGTCGATTTTAAAATTAAAAATACTCGTTGCATATATAACATTTTAAGAATTTTATTCATATCTATGGATGATACTGACTGTGCTTGTTGCAAACAATTTAATTGAAATACCTGCCAACCCATTAGTTACGCCAGAAAAATGATAGACAACCCAACGCTTGCATATTTTTCTAACACTCTGTGGACCGAAAAGTCTGAAATAAATGTTTTGAATTGAATTGAATTATGATTTTACAGGCTTCATACTTTCAGTTGGTATTAAACTTATTTGTTAAACTCATGAGTGCACTGTTTAATGAAAAGTTTCATTTTTTATTTTTAACTAATAGCTTAGCCAGGTTTTTTTTAGCCAACCTACTCGCGACTAGGATCTATTCCCATCCAATACCAAGACCTAATACCATTTGGTATTAGTTTATTTCCGAATTTATTTTCTATTCCCAACGAGTACCACATTTTAAAACCAATACCAAAACAAGTTTGAAGAAATTAGGTACAGTCAGGTTCAGTAAAATTAAAATGATTAGAGTGATTTTAAGTAATGTTTTCAAGATTAGGGTTTCAATATAAATCACATATTGATTTTTTCTTTTATTTTGTCATTTTTAGAGATTTTGAGATATTAGATACTTTTATTTTATTATTCCAAGTCCAACAATCATAATATTATATACAAACAATCAAATAATAGCAATTTTCAGTACTTATTAATTAACTGTGATACTTACATAGTATGTAAAAGTATAGAGCGATGCTCGAGTATAAAATATCACAGACAATCGACTTATATATCGTGATGATAGAATTGCGTATCTTAATAATTTTCACCAAATAGAAGTTAGACCCCTAATTTTTCTAAACGTTCTGTTCACGGAGTTGGTCAGTAACGTATGTGATCTACCAATTTTTCGCTATAGTTTCCGTTGCACGTCGCTTTGCGTCAGGTGCATTGGTCATGTATTGATTAACGACCACTGATTGCAAATCTGCGTCTTCTTTCAGAGCTTTTAGAAGCTGATATAAATTGGCATTTTTGGGCACAGTGGAGTTTAATTTCATATGCAAAAACTCTACGGAATTTGTGATTCGATGGCGTTCACCATGAACACACCAAGTGTCTACAAAACTCTCGTATTCTCGTATTCCATTGCGACACCATGTAGTTATTAAATGCTTCAATTGCAACACTTTCAGGACTATCTTCCATAATGCAGCACCAGCCTTGTGATATTAAGACTCGTAAAGGCAGTAAGATGAAAGTCTTACATGTCTTCGGGTGATAGCATCTTTCGTCAGATTCAGATCGTTTGCTTCGAATTACAAAACAATAGACAAAAATCGACCCTTTTTCGTAGGTAAAGAGAAATGATTAATTTGAACTACTTATTTGTTAGCTTGGAAAGTAGACTTTTAGCATTCAATTACGATAGTATAGTATGTAAATGTTAGAAAATAAAATAAAACTTTGTGTAGCTGAGTGTACAAAAAGTCACGTTTTGGTATTCGTTAGTAATAGATTTTTTATTTAAAATAAATTCGGAAATAAACTAATACCAAATGGTATTAGCTCTTGGTATTGGATGGGAATAGATCGCGACTAGCTTGGATCTTAGACTATATAGGATAATTGTATTTTCGATTCAAAAATCGACACACACCGCACGTTCATTATAAATGATAGAGAATACGGGTGTTAATTTATGAAGTTTCGTTTACTGTTCTTCCACATTAAGTTTACTTCTAAATGGACGTCAATGTTAAAATAATATTGATTTTTTTTGTAGTTAGATTATTGTAAAAATAACTTGTCAAACAACAGTGATCTTTATTCTTATTTATATAAGGTTGGTATTCACTGTAAAAGGACTGTAAGTTTGCCTCCCATTAAACTTTGGAAGTAAACCTCAGAGGGATTTCCATGTGAAAGTCTTTGTGTGACCATGCATAATTTGTGGCTTGTGTATTATAACAATTTAGAATATTTATTAAACAGTACAGGTTTATATTGCCTAGAAATAAGTGACACATGATATTTTCTGTTTTAACCTGAAGCTATTTGAAGTTAGTTTTGATGTTTGTTTTTTTTCTTTATTTCATTAATAGACGTTGCTACAACTAGCAATAAGCGTTTCATAATACGATTTACACGGTACACAGATCCAAATATATGTTTAATATATATCTTTGTACCATACATTAACGTGTTTAAAAAAGAAAATATACCACGCGCGTTTAAAATAGATTATTTTGTTAATTAAATTAATAAAAAAATCCAGTATGATAAATAAAAAAAATCATTGAAAAATATTAAAAAGAAATAAACTGAGCATGATTATAATAATTTACTAAAAATAAAATAAGATTGACCTACTTAAATATTAAAAGGATAATACCAATTTCGTATCCTAGCTAAATCTTGTTTTGTAAAAACAAGTTTTCGTTGCATAAGTTAAAAACAGAAAAAAAAATCAGATCTAAGATATAATCAGTCATAAAAAAAATCATAAAAAAATCATTAACTTTCCATAAATTAACGTTTTACATATCAATTGGATTTCCTTATTGTTTCTCTTATTTATAAAAAAGATGAAATATATCAGGACTAATTGTTTGATGTTATTTGTTCCACTAATAAACACTGAAGCCTTGATAAGCTAAAACAATTTTTTTTTTTTTCTATTAAACAAGTAATTTGTTCCAAATTAAAATTTTAATCACATTAACAATTCCGACTTTTATAAATAAGATGAATAAATGACTTTATTTTGAGCCTCTAATTTCATGCTTTTGATTATTGTAAATGGTTAATATTAAAGTTTTAACATTTTATCATACTAAAATAACTTAACATCTTACAAAACCAACATATCGAATTGAACTAAATTATAGCTAAACAATACACTGGCATCTCGACTTTAGAATAAAATGTATATTTGAAACGAATTAAAGGATGAAGCGCAAAGCTGGCCCGAAAAAAATATTTTTTCCCAAGCTTCTAACCAAGTTTTTAACCAAAGCATGAGGCTAATATGCTCGTACAAAAGGTGTACTTGAAAAACTGAAACCATCTCAAGAGGTCATACAGTACCTAATTGTTATCAGTTACCGCAAGCGTTTGCCCCATGTTTGCTTAAATCGACAAAGGAATCAGGGCAGAATTTGTACAAAAATAAATAAAGATTTTTAGAGAAGTTGGAATTCTAATTCTTGTCTCTTGGGTGCCCAAAGAGTATCAGTATTCAGGCATTTACAATATCTTTAAAACCCCGCAATAAAAATATAATGTTAGTAGTAAATAGTTAAAAGAGAAGCTCATTATTTCAAAACGAACTGGCGGGTGTCAGTTTAAGACCTATTCACAAACGCTTCGATTCGATTTCGATTTGGAAAGTCGTATGACTAAATCCGCTCGCTTTCGTAATACCAAAAAAAGATAAACATACGACTTGTTGAATCGAACTCGAATCACGTGTCTGTCAGTTTGGTAGATCCGATAGTGACACTTGTTTTTTTTTCTCTTTTTATAAATACAAAATGGGTAACGAGATGAAACCAAAAACTGATATTTTCAATTTTAAATATTTTTTTTAATAGTGCGGGGTTTTAAAAATATTATAAGTATATAGACCTCCTCGTGGCAATGTATTCTCAACATTGGAAAATATTGTGAACCCTCTCAATGATTTTTTTTTCTGTACCAATGAAGCTCGCCATGATTGTTTAGGGAATAATTGCGATTACAGAGTTGGTTACAATGTAAAATTATTAAATTACCCCATAGAAAGTTCTCAGTTCTTTCAATTACACCTTGTAGTTTGTAGGTCTTACTGAACCTTGATGCCCAGTGTGTTTTATATGGTAAAGGCAAGAAAATATAGTTGTCTAAAATATATGAGATTAAAAAATACTGATTTGGAGCTATACATAATACGTAAAACAATAAAATCTAATATTTTTGCACCTTCATCATTTAAATAAAAGATTCACGGTATTTTTATTTAATTCTTAACTAACGTAAATTAATTTTGATCTTTATGAATGGCATCTTATTTAAAATTGATTTAATATTTCATTTTGCTTAAATAAATACTAAATTAATTCAATTTCATAATTTTATTGAGATTTTATTACTGAGTAAAAGTCTGACATGAAATATTCATGTCATCAGCCATTTAATCTATTTTCATTTTATTTAACCGACTGTAGTATCTATTCATTCGTTGTACTATTAATCAGTTGCATATCAGGTACTACATTTTTCTAAATATTAAAATGAAAACTAAAGGTGCCATTCATAATGTATCCTCTTTAATATTTAAATTAACAACAATGGCAGTGGGTAGTCTTATCCTAATAATAAAATATCGATTAATATAATTTTATTGATACTATAAAGATGGCAACATTTATATGTTTCTTTAGAACTTTTGGCTACATGGGGTTTTGAGAGACCAGATTTGTTTTAAGAGTTACATGATTCTTTATATACTTACTTACTGAGACTTATTTGTCACATTGAGAACAAAACAGAGACTCTTAAGCGCTTAGTGTAATATAGTGGAGTTTTACAAAAGGGGTATCGTATTAGGCTATCCATCCGGCTAGACTGGAGGCCGACTCCAACATATTTAGGACAAGGCTAGGTAGATGAAGATGGGTGTGATATAGTGGACTCATCAGTTACCGTTATAGTTTATACCTTTAGAGAAAAGTGATGCATTTAAGTACATTTGCCATTCATTTTTGATCTCCAGTAAAGCAATATTTTATTGGTAAAGCACCAATTATTAAATACTGATTTGAACTTTCACAATAAGCTTCGTAAAAGGTACATTTATATAGCAGGGATATACGTTTTGTCTTGTGGTAGTTATTGCAATATAATTTCTGCCAAGAGTATTATATAATTTTCTAATACCCGTTTCACTAACTGTAAGCGACACGTACAAATGCCTAAATACAGCGCGCTTTTGGATTTTAAACGCTAGGCTCAGAACCGACAGAGCAAATTCTAACAGTGCAATAATATTGACATTCATTTGTGTATCGCTTAGAGTTAGTAAGGGCACAATCATGTTGCATGATTCGAATTGTTGTAAATTTCTACTAATTATATTGCAATGTATCCACAAAAATAGCTGCTTAACACGATAATCTAACATGGTTCTTCATCGTCTGCATCTGTGTGTATTTCATAACTTGATATTGTGATTCTTGACGTTTCACTCCTTAAGTGCATTAATTCCACCTGTTTTGAAAAATTATAATCAGTTTTTTTTTGTTTATTTTAAGCTTATGTCGTCTTATTGAAGTCGTTTTTTTATTATTTTATTTAAGGGCCCATCTAAATATTTTCAAAATATAATTGTTTGCTGGAATAAGGTTTATTTTCGGATGAAACGCGACTGTACTTAGCTTGAACTATGTCTAAGTTCGCTCTACAGATCTTTGCTTGATCTGATCTGTTTCACTTGTAAATCTTCTTGATTAAAAAGCGATCAATCGGCGAAACGAAAAAATCACTAAGCGCCACCTCGCGGCAAAGTTTTCAGCAAAGAAACTACATGGCATGTACGCGGAACTTATTTGTAAGTTTTATTCTCCATGGCTGACCAATTCAGGCTTTAGTTTTTACGTACAATGAAAATGTTAATAATATATTTCGAATATTACTGTTGATAGATGTAAAAAGAAGAACACGGAAATAAGTATAGAATAACTAATCACAAACAATTACAAATAAGGCAAAATAATGATGTTGAAGAGTAAAAAACAAAATAAATTGTCTAAAGCTATTTTGATGGGCCATATAGGTATGTGCGATAAAAATGACACAATTTAGTGCACCTTTTTAAGTTTTTTTTTATGGTTTTTTATTAAATATAATTACTATTCTAAAATACATTCTAATGAATTTTAATTTATGTTAATTCCATTGTTAGTGTAGTCGTAGGGATATTATAAAAAAAAATAGTTTTTATATAGCCTCGACGGGCAATTAATACTTATTTTTTAGGTGCAGTCACCCAGGAAGTATCCTGGGTGACTGCACCTAAAAAATAAGTATTAATTAGTAACCAGCCCCGCTCATGCTTGCTAAGTGGGTATACTGTAATTCGATACTTTTTAAGTTATATCTTGTCAGCATATTTTTATAATTTACCTTCGACTTGTAAGTGTTCGATCGACAGGCGATTATGAAACGTGAGAATTTACTCCGTGTTTAGGATTTTCGACGCACTGCAATAGCGCTGAGAGTTGAAAACCGGTTCTCATTTATAACGCGGTAAGACTGAGATGCGATCTGTTGGGTTTTTTATGTTCAGCTCAGTGCTGAGAATTGGAAACCAAGTGAGCGAGGAAAAAAAATCGCCGCATTTAATAATCGCCCGTTCAGACGATGGCTTAACCAAACTAATAATAAAATATTACAGTTTAAAAAATCTTACCTTTTGCAAGCTGTTATCCATATCAAACTAAGTTTAGGAATGTCCGCTTTAAGCCAGCCATAGGTAAGCTTCAAGCATGGGTTCTACTATTTTAGAAGGTATTTTAAAATGAGAGTAAGACTAAATGGTAGACTTTTTTAGATGAGGTTAATAATTATATCCGGGTCACTATTATTAGTATGTTTCGCTAGTAATTATAATAATAAGAGTGTATTATTACAAAAGCTACTCATAGATCTTTTTGGAATAGTATCAGATTTAAGAAGTGCAAAATATATACTTAACTACTGTTGTATGGTCGAAATGTTCTAATTACGAAGGGTAAATGAAATGACCACTTGGACACGAAATACTATTAGCTATTAGTAAAGCTAGTATAGTTTAATTTTGTTACGTATAAGTGGGACGAGCTACCATAATTTTTTCAATAGTGAGTATTATATGACAGTATTAGAAAATTGGTATAAAACTCCTCTTACCATGTTATGTCTTGTCTTGTGTAACTTATGTAAAGCAAAAATGTGTAGCCTTGTTTAATTATTATTTGTATGTAAGGTTTAAAAGCTTTTTCTCCTTCATTCTTACTCCTAAAATGTAGTACACCCGACGCCATATCGAACTATAATACTTTTCGAGTAGAAGTTGACCTGGCATTGTATAAGTTTTGTTTACAATGACAGTTCAGCTTATACTAGAACCGTATTTGCTTGATATGTCGTCATGAATCATAAAAGCATTCAAAATATTCCGTTATTTTTTCTCAAATGTTTATTCTACATGTCGGTCGTTTTAAATAGTTAACAACAACAAAATATACATTATATTGATATATAGTAACAACGACGAGAAACGTAACAGTTTATACACACCAGACTACGTTTTTGTAAGGGTGACCGATGGAGAGAAATAATTTTGATCTGTTTTTTATCATGGTATAACATTTTACGATATCCTGTCTTGCAAAAACGAACAAGACTTCATGAAATCGATACTATCATATTCATAATTTAATTTCGTCGCTTTTTATTGTTACCTGTTAACTGGATTCTTTGTACACTTTTGTTCAAGTTGGTGGCCTATCTAATGTTAGGTTTTTACCAACCTACAACCTCTGCCTAAAGTCAACTCTGTTTTTTTTTTAAATCCTAACTTGTAAAAATATTTCAGCATTTATTTCACTTGAACTTATTATAAAGAGTAAGCGATCCTCCATTCGTTGAATTTGCATTGAACATAATGTGAATATCACATTTTTATGTCCTACTTAAAAAAAACTACACACCATAAGCAATCAATTGAAGTTCATTTAACCATTAAATTAGATTTTATTTAAATTGCAATACTACAACACTAATCGATAAGTATACAATTTGTACTGTAACAGTGATCCTACAATGAACACATTTTTTAAAATTATTTTTTGATAATTTTTTATCGCGGAAAGGTCACCACTTACAAAAAAGTTTTAATTTAGTTTCGATCTGTAAGCACTTTTACAAATATTTGGATATAACAAACAAATCTATTCTACACATTAACATAGTCAGTTTTATTATTGTAATTTATTTTATTTTCGATTAAGATATTGTGGTACGGTAAGATACGAGCGAATATATTTTTTTTTTACAAAATGCATACATTTGACCCGCGTCTTACCTATAAGCTGGCTAAATACATTCGTAACTTATTAAAGCCGTCGGAAATGTAATAACATCAATACTTTATAACTTTATTTTTCGATAAAAATACTTACAGATCTCATACAGTTTTATAAATATTATTACACTCACATGAAAGCGGATTATATGTATTTCAAAAGCGAACAACGAATTGCTTTTGTTAACTGACAACCTTTATTTTTATTAATAGCAATACATTAAACAGAAGTTATAGGTAAATATGAAAGTTGTAGTTTTTGGTCGACTTAGTGTTGACAACACTGGATCTCGTGGCAGTTATTTTAAAAAAGGAAGTTCTGATTTCAATTGTCTTTTTATTTTTGTACTTTATGCGACGAAGTGATATGATTTCTTAAGAACGATTGGACGCGCATATTGTATTCTGCAGATCACAAAATTACAAAAACTAAATTGTTAGACTATCAGTTGGTGAAATAACTACGAGTAATACCGGCTTGATTCGAGGATATTTGGATTTTATAACGCATTTTCTATTAAAATCTTGATAGCGTTTGATATTTCAACGAAATCCTTTTTTGCCGTGTCGTTATGTGCGTCTATCAGATTTTGGACAAGTTTAATCGACTGTCATATTGAATAAGACATACGACAACTGATTAAATTGAACTTTTTTTTTTGTTGAGCGTTTGTAAGCCGGTATTTAAATACAGGGGGTGTAAAATTGTGTTGTAATAGATATTCGTATATTCACGTGATTCACACATACTTGTTTCATCATAACACCCTGTTTATATCTCTAACTCCACTAATGTGTTGAGATCAGTCGATTGCTGAATACGATTAGATGAAGTCAGTCGAAACCTTTATTTTGGGACTTATTTAATAGAATTAAAGTTTATTTTTGATTGATAAACAATAAAAAAAGAAACTGTCGATACTATTCAGTATGACCAAAATTCTAGATATTTTAAAGGTAAAAATATTTATAAAAAAAAAATGTTTTTAAACTACTACCAAATAAGTCCCAAAGTACAAAAAAATATATTAAAATTATTACTTACTACACAATAGCTAAGTTAGTCTAAAAACATTTTTTGTTTAAAAAAATGGGTCCGTCCTTTTTGGCAATTATTAATATATTTCGAAAACGGCGTACAACATTCATGAACTATCAATTCAGTTACGATTTATTTTTCAACAAGACAATGGCAACACTTAGTTAAAAATTAAGTTATATCAGCCAATATTCACGCAACATTGATTATTGCTTCATTTTATTTAAAATTAAAAAGTACACATTTCTGCGCTATTTATTTTTCAAGAAGCATTAAGTATTATTATAACGCATTCCTTAAAATGGAAGCACCCAATTTTGTGTATTTCTTAAATATTGAGATTGCCATGACAAAAAATGTTCCTAAAAAGCTAGCGTCGCAAAAACAGATATAATAAGCGTTTTATAAATATGTTTATTGATATTTTAATCATTTGTAGTCCTTTTCTACTCTTTCTTTTAGATGCAACTATCCCATCGTAAGCAGCGTCCGAAAAAAGGGGCATTCATTAATAGGGCTTTATGCGCTATGTAAATAAATAAATTATGCATAAGTAGTATATAATGTAGGAATATTAGGTAGTATGTAGGCGTGTAGGCGTTTGTCTTGTTCCAGAAATAGTTTGTAGAAAAAAATACCAAAAGCTCACGAACACAAAGATGTTCGTGAGCTTTAAAATTCGATTAACCATATTTTTTTCTGCTAAAAGTAGCAGAAAAAAATATGGTTAATCGAATTTTGCTTTATCCGAAAATCGGTCAAAAATTTTAGGTATTGTAATTCGGAATTATAACAACTTTTTGTGTGTAAAAATAAGTGCAATTCTGATAAATATTTTCAAATTTGTGATTAGTTACTCAAAAGGTAAACAATTTCTGGTAACACAATGTTTGAGTTCAAAATGAACGGTAAAAACAGAAAAAAGAATCCATCGTGTAATTATGAAACTAATACTTTCTTTTTTACTCATAATTCAAAAATTTCTTTGATAATATGGGAAAAACTGGGTGCACGGTAGTGCCACCATCAAAGTTCAGTACAAAATACATTTTATACCGTTAATTTTTGCATGAGATAAGAAGCTTTAGCGTGTTAGATGCTTGTCAGTGTGGTTAGTATCGTTAAATCCGTTTCCAAAACACTATTATTTACTTACCCATCCCTTTTTTAAATTAGTCAAAGGAAATAACATTTTGGAGAAACGATGATTGATCATATGATTTCTATAGGTATTTTACTTCGAAACAAAAATCAATTGCATGAAAAAATAATAGTTGAATTTCAAAAAAGTTAGTATACTAAAATATGGTAGGGACACACCAATCGATTAACATACTTTTTATGAGCTAAAACATTTAATCTAAAACATAACGTTTATTTAGATTTAACAGAATGAGCGCAATACCTTAGCTGGTGATTCAGAGCAAACTGGACCACTTTCCTTAAGGTGGTTGCGTCAGGGTAGCCCGCGAAATTCAAATTTTCTTATAAAACGTAAGAAAATTTGAATTTCGCGGGCTACTCTGATGCAACCGCCTTAAGGAACAGGAATCGAAAATAAATAAAAATTTGGACACCCATACAAAATATCGTATTGGCTGATGCAATTAGTATCAACAGTCTAATTTTTTGACCCATGTTTCTAATGGAAAGTTGTCCAGTTTGATAGTCTGAATCACCCCTATGTGGTACTGCGCTTATGCTGTTATACCCCGTATAAATTAATAAAAAATCAATCGAACCGCCTCTCCAAAATTAAACCAATCACCCAACTCAGCTGTGAACCAATTAGTCAGCGTAACAATAACTCACCACTTCGCTGGTAAGACAGTTGATGGTGGTGGGGGGGAGGGCGCGCGCGGGCGGCGGTGGGGGGCGCGGGGAGCGGCGCCCCTCGCGACTGTCGCACGGCGTAGCGCCGCGAGCTGGAGTTATTGGGTAGCCTGTGGGAAAGACAAAATAAATAACCTCGTTTCCAATTGACATTATTTAAAAAATGAAAACTTTATGCTAATACTCATTTAGTTGATTTTAGACATTCCTGGATAATATTAGTGTTAACTGAACTCTAACAAATCAAATCAAGATTGAAGTTACTTTTGCCGAGAAGACATACAGGCTGAAATTTTGAGATAGGCAGTAAGGGCATTAACCATTGTAGCTACAGAAAAAAAAAACATCCTGTATATGTAAACTATGATGTGTATGGAAACTAAATTTCGGAGACGATTGGCTCTTTGGTATGCAATAGGTTGTTCAATAAGTATCTAACTTATTAATCAATTAATTGATATTTCTTCTTAAGCGCGTTACATCATATTTAAGTTCACGTACCTTGTTCACTACTACTGGACTCAGTGAAGCTGGGCGTGCCCTCCGTCCAGGTTGGAGTGGAGCCCTCCACCGACGCAGGCGGAGTCCAGCACACACTGAAAAACACATTATATAGGTTTAAGAAATTCCACCAAGATAGAGCGGCTAACAGTGCTAACTGCAAAAATTTGGCTATGTATCTATAATGCTTTTGGTATTATAGGCGTTTTTAATCTTGGCTCTACCAATGAGAGACGTGCAGGATTCAACTAATCACAGGAGAGACGAGAGACGCGATATGGATTTCAACGCATTTGATTGGTTGTTCCCGCGCGTCTCCCCTCCAATTCGTTCGTCTCCGCTTTAGTCCGGGCCATGAGCCGTTAGCAATCCTAGATAGGCACTCTTCTTTGTGCAATTTATTTAATTGCCACTGCTCTTCAAACGGTGCACTATCATACCCATAATCTCTGATGGCTTCGGCGCAACAGTCTACATATTAAACCCCTTCTTTAGATAGTTATGTTTAAGTCCCATAGTAGAGGGTGTGTCTATTGCCATCAACCGGAGAGATATCCTGACTCAGGGATACTACCGAGAGATTGCTGAGAGAAATGTTCAACCTGGGAATCGAACCCAGAACCTCATTCTGGGTTTGATACATGCTCAGCAGACCTTACGACCAAGACGAAGAAGACCTTAGACTAAGGAGGCCGACTAACTAAAAACATATTTACCTGGCTTCATTACTGCGCGCACTACTCAACGCAGCGGGCGTCAACGCTAACGACGACGCCGAAGAAGTGGTCATCACACTGGCCGCACTAGACGCACCCCTACGTCTCCCAGACGCACTCGACGACGTCGTTGAAGACGAGTTCGTGCGGGACGTCCTGGGCGGAGGTGCTTCTTCGAAAGGCGGGGGAGGCGTCGAACAACACGATAGGGGGGCGCCTCCTGGTGGTAAGCTAGCGTTACTACTTGGACTAGCAAGAGAAGTAAGGATGGGTGGACTATGTGTGGTGGGTAAAGGCGTCATGGTTGTGGAGGTAGCCATGATGATGAGAATAGGCGTAGCTTTTTGAGTTGGCTTCTTTAATGAAAATCTCGATATTACAGCGCAGTTGGATTTGCCACTCAAGGTGCTAAGCAGTCCGTTCCAAATCCAGTGCGCTATAAAAATCGCTGGTGCTAAGAAGAGCTTACAGCTGGTACACATGCTTGACATTTCAAGGGAAATTATTCTGTGACGGGACTAACTACGCTCTTTGATAAGTCTTCAAAATGGATCCCATGAAATATTTATAACATTTTTTTTGCAGTGAAAATTTCTTTAGCGGCGTTGTGCACTTTTTGGGATGGGTAAAAACTGTTAAACTCGCGTCAAATCGTCAGATTGAATCGGCGCCGCAGGGCGCTTGCGCGATTGCGTGTAGTTTAAGCTAGATGGCATTGTTTCAAGTTTTCACTTCTGCCGGCACTCCCGGAGTGCAACCCGATGTTTTTTTCATATTATTTAGTTCCGTACTGTTTTTGTCACGTTCATAATGCTCAGTAAGTTGAAATGTCACAATTATTGTGCACGCAGCTTCAAATTACTTCTTTATTGTTAGTTGATTATGCCCAGAATCCCAACCCAAAAATTTGCTACGCCTATTGTTTAGAAAAACGGTATATGAAAATATTGAAGCTATTTCTACAATCAGGCCAATTGTGGTCAATGCTTAAGTACTAAACTTTTAAGTTTGATACTAGACTAGTTGTAGCTAGTGAGAGTTTCAAAGAATCTACCTATGTTAGCAAGTGAAAGGGTGCCACTGATATTTTTTTTCTATCGTACTGTAAATGCCGTAGAATTCTAAATCTACTTGCTTAGCTATGGATCAGTAAGATTTGAAGTAGATGTTTCACTGCAGAACTTAACTGCGTAATTAAATCAATTCAATACCGAACTGAACATGGAAGAATTCTACAGACAAACTTCTTGTAATGCCTATAAAGGGTGTAAAAAGACTCTTAACGAAGCCGGAAGGCACTTGTTCTCCCCGTCATGGCGATCATTTTTTTGTTCTTAACCATACCTGGGAACGTAGATATTGGGGGTCGAAGTTGTTACAACTTTTTTTAAATACTTGTTTTTAATGTAAGATTTTTACTTTTAACACCTCCACGACCCCGTACTATTCAATCCGTTCATAAGCACAAGTTACATTGAGTCCTACCGTAAAACGTGAATTTTAACCCCAAATGAAAAAGTCGTTTCCCAGCAATAATTTTTGCGTAAAGTTACTTAGTTTGATGTACAGAATGCTTGGTTGAGGGCTTCGTGAAGAGTCTTTCTACACCCTGTCTATTGAGTATGCTGGAACGGAATTAAGGATATGTTAATTACAGTTAGGGTATAAAAGATTAAGTATCTAAGATTTTTCTTCTGTCTTACTTAACAAAACTTCAAACATTGAAAATATCTTATATAAAATAATTATTGAAAATAGCTGGACAAACCTTCAAATGATATCTAGGTAGTCCTAGATATCATTTGAAGGTTTGTCCAGCTTCAAGTATTGCAAATAAACGTCTCTATGTCTTTGGTATTTATCAAAACTCATTAAGTTTTATCCTTCTGTGATGTATTCGATAGTTGTTAAAGGTGATAATGGTCAGGCATTTATTTAATGATCGAATATAGAATTCTAATTTTTCTATTTAGAGACTTATGTATTGTCGTCAGAAAAAATCTAATACAAACAAGAAAAAAGTAGATTTTGAAACTCGAACAAACGTATACAAAAAGAAAACATGAAAAAATAATGATATCTACATACACATTCTAAAGTAAATACTAAAGTGATTGATAATATAGCAGCTAAATACATAAAAATTTATAAAGTCAGTGTTATTTCAAAAGGATGCACTATGTTAAGGTAGGAGAAAAGGGGTTTAATAAAATATGTAAATCCAACGACCGAGCAAATATAACGTAAATATAGAAAAAATGGCAGTCATCACGAATCACAACACAATCTAGAAACATCGACATGCTTAGAAGAACAATACTATTTAAATGGCTTTGAGCCTCAACGAAATATAATATCTTCAATTCATATAACTTTTCATTTTCAACTTTGTTAAATTGACAATTTTCATCTTTTTCAAATTATACTTTCGTTTCTCGTCAATTTTCATTAGTTTCGTCTACAGCATCTCTTCAAATTCCTTCTTCATCTTTATAATCATCTTTCTCTTATCCGATTTCCTCTTAAAACTTCCTTTCTTTTTCTGTCTCGGAATCTTATTCGGCGTTTTCGATAATGGCGTCTCAGAAAACTGTTTTATTTTCTCGTAGACATTGCCACTTATTGATTTTGAAACTACTGGGTTAGTGACCGTTGTTGCTAATGAGAAATGCTTCTTGTCTATAGAAGTCAAACTGCCGTGTGTGTATTCGATAGGTTCGAACATTTTCTTAGTTTCTTTGACTAGTCTTTGCGTATCGATATACTTTTCTGACTGTTTAGTCTCCTGAGAAGACGATATGGAACTTCGTCTTGAGCTATCTGAGTCCGTTTGGGCATTAAAAATATGTTTTTGGAACATGTCGATCTTGGTTTTAGCTTTCTTGTGACATATAGCTTCGTCTTTCGTCATTCCTCGTTGATATGTTCTGATTTCAACTTTTGGTTTAGGTTTCTTCTCTTGCGAACGGTTTTTGTCTCTTTTAGACTGTGTGAAGTTTAATTTCTTCGATATGCCTGATATTATTCCCGGTTTCGCGCCGTTCTTTTCTACTTTAGCTTCTGAAACATTCTTGTCTGCTTTAGCTTCTGCATCTGCTTTTGGTATCTGTTCTATCTTCGTTTTATCAGCTGGTGCTACTTTCCTTAAAGTTCTGGCTGCCGATATGAGGTCAGATGATTTAATGTTGTGAACGCTCACTTTTTCCGTCGATGAATCAAAGTTTATTTGAGTTTTTCCCGTTAGTTTGTCGCCAATCGGTGTAACAACTTCTTTCACGAACTGCGAAGGACTTTTAGATTGTTTAACTCTTGCGATTTCAACCGATTCGCGTATTTCTTCAATAACAATCCTCTCTTCGCTACTAGATTCAGTAAGAGACGTGTCATCGTAGTCTCCTGAGTCCAAATGTTCCCTCAATACTTTATCGATGTTGAATTTAGCCATCATTGAAGTTTGAGCAATCAAATCTTTACCGGGATAAGATCTCTCCGTAATACTATCAGCTTCTTCTACGAAGTCTAGGAAAGAGTTCGAAGCAACTAATTTGGTGATTTTAACAGAACTGTTGGAAACAGACGGTGGGATGCGACATGCAGTGGGTTCTTTAAACTTAAAATCATGCCCGTAAAAGCAGAAATCATCATCACTGCTAGTGATGGGTGTCTGCGGAGGGATGTCAGTCACAGAGATATTTAAATTCGGATAATCACCTTTCGTATCGATGCTAGACGCTTGGGAGGAGGCGCCTCCACGTTTAGTTTTAGGAGACCCTCTCGGAGGGACCGGAGGAGGGACTCTCTGCTTTTGGGAGCCTTTCAAGACGGCGGGGAACGCGATGTCGGGTTCTGACACGGCGACGGTCGTCTTAGCCGACGACATCGTGACTTTAGCGGCGGTCGATACCGGTGACGTCACCGAGATCGGCGTTATATGCGCTGTCACATCCGATAAAGATACTGGCGATCGACAAAAACGCTCAAGATTTTGTATAGGTTTATTAATAATTAAAAAGTACACAATAATAAAATGTATATGTAAACGAAAATTTGGCACATTAGAAAATAATGTTATTAAATAACAATAAAAAAGTTTAAAAGATTTGTGTATCATTGGAAGTATAGTTACAGAATACAGACGGGTTTTACGTGATAATTAGTTAAATATCCAAAATGGCGTGTTTGAATTTATATTTTTTAGATGGAGCTTGACCGTTTAAATAACGTATTTTTTATTGGTGCATCAAGTTTATGTATTAGATATTAAACAATAAATTACAGCATGCAGATTTAGGGAGTAAAAAGAAAAGCGAAGATTGATGGTATACCCAATAAGAAAAAAGTTCCAATAAGGCCATAGCAGCATGAAAAAAAGAGAGATAACATGACCATAAGTTTCTTTATATATTTTTTAGTATTTATTTATGGCAACAATTTAAATTCTCGCCAGAAATGTACTTACTTTACTACCAAAACTGATAAATCATCACCAAAACTTTGGTCATTTTTTTTTGGTGACCAAAATGTTCTTTTCAGAAGTAAATCAGCTTTTAGTTACTAAGCAAAAAGCGTAGCAAGGGCTCCAGATCTTTCATTGGTCGCAAAACTGATTAAAGTGACAAGACTGTTGAAAAAAGTGCGAATTAATTTTGAATATTTATTATATTTTCGCGCGAGATCCAATTACTGACTCGACAATTAAAGCAAAAGCAACAATGACTTTATTTAAGAATTAAAAAATAATTTTGGCACCGATGACAAAGCAGCAAATCAATTTTAATACTACAGTTAGCCAATTGATTATTTTAATGTATAATTTAATGAATTCTGAATATTTAATTGATTGAAGCAATTAATGGGTGTGGGAAACAGTTTTATACAATTTTGATTTAGTATTAGTTAAAAAGTGTACTCCTTGCTACACTTTTTGATTATGGAGTTTTATTGCAGAAAATACTTTATTAGTGTAGATATTCATTGGCCTATTGCCCACTGGATTTATAATATTGTATATTCATTGGCCATTGTTTTTGTGGTTCATGAAAGTACAGAATAGCTCTGTATCACTGTGCGTTTCCAATAAAACATGCTGAAATCACTATCTCTCTCTCTCACTACCATAACAAACATTACGCCTGTCATCTCCGTAGGTATAGGCAGAGGTATGTCTAATAGTACACCCACATTTCGCCAGTTATGTTTAAGTCCCATGTAATAGAGGGCGAGCCTATTGCTATCAACCGGGCACAAATCCAGACTCCGTGGCTGCTACTGAGAAATTCCTGGTGGAAAAACCCAATAGCACTTTGGGGGTCCTGGCCGACCTGGGAATCGAACCCAGGACCTCATGCTCAGCAGTCACGCTAGCGACCACACGACCAACGAGACAGTCTCTCTCACTACTTGAGTTAAAATGTTTAATCTCCTCAGAGATTCTTTTCTTTTGTCGGTAGTGGGAACGCACAGTTAGTCTCACTTTGTTAATCAGTCAAAGCATAATTTAAATTGTTTTAAAATAACATCACGCTGTGGCTAGCTACTGCCTAATTTCCACAGAAAACTGTAAAGGCGACATAATTTTATTAACCCATTCAGTGCGAACAATAATTCGTTCGTTCGTACAACCCGTGTCCGTAGCTATGGACTCGCTAGTCGGGTTCTGGGCATGAATACAAGTCATCTATAGTTAATGATAACGACGACTCGGATCAGGGTTGTGGGCGCGAAGTACTGGGCAGTGAATGGATTAAGTGGTGACTATACAGGGTGAATTTTTGAAGTGGGCGTGGATGGCTAAGTCTGAAACTATGAGGAATAGCGAAAAACACTCAAGGGAGTCTCGAGCACGAATTTGATGAAAACTAAAACTGCATCATTAGATTTTTAGACTAAACCAGGAACACCACCACCAGCCACCATCACCATTCCCAGCCAGGAATCGAACCCATTGATTTTGGAAAAAAACACTTGCTATATTATTACACCATTTGATAGTCTCGCTAATAAGGATAAAATTCTGAGAAATAATGACATACGGCAAACTAACATGAAATGATTTGGACATCCACACCCACTTGAAAAATTCAACCTGTATAGCGACGCGCGCGCATATTCAAACTCTAGGCTACTATCGAAATAACAGAATAACCCAATCACAGTTGAGTTGACTCGATGCTATAATTCAGGACCCAGAACCGAAAGCGACCATTAGAACAAAGAGGTAATCTATTCCATTCTGTACTCCCATAACCCACCAAAACCATTTGTCTTTCCAAAGACATTGGCGCCGATTCCCTTGTTCACAAACTAAACTAAATTTAAGTTGAGTGCATCTTTTTCTTTCTATTTCATTATGAAAAGGACAGAAGATAAATATTATTTTAGTCCTGTCAAATTAGTCAGCACCTGACGTAATTTCAGTAGTCAACTTTTTAATCACGTCTAAACTTGTGTCAGGCGCTGGTTAATCTGACAGGACTGAACTAAAATTTATCTTCTATCCTTTTCTAAATGAAATAGAAAGAAAAAGATGCACTGAACTTAAACTTGGTTAAGTTTGTAAACAAGGGAATCGGCACCATTAAGCCATTTTTTTTTTAGTTCCAAATTTAAATCTTTCAAAACTTTTGTCACAAAACACAAAACGACATTCTTTCTCACCTGCTTTGACGCTCGCGACCCCACTCGATCCGGCTCCTATCCGTTTGATAGCGTGAAAATATCATGTCATAATCGTGAGCAATGGTTTTTATACAAAAAAATCGCAATTCACACGTGGTAGAAGTGAAACCTTCAAAAATTTTGGCTTCAAGATAAACACTGTATAATGCTTCCTATCTCATTTTCTCCCACGTTAAATCTTATGAATTTATGTGTCTGTCTCTTTTTACTGTCGCTTTTTCGTTTAATCGACTTTCAAATCACAACGATGCTAAAGAAGTTTTCATAAAAGTGAATTGAAGTGTTGCGAACTTGGTTGATGCACTGCCGTGCTACCAAATTTCGAAGTTCCGTTTTATAATAACTTGGTATAGTTAAAGACCTAAAGTAGAATACAACACATGTTAAATTGATTTAATTTTTGCTATTAATTGTTTTCAAGCGTCAGTTTTGCATGAGAGTACGAAATCACTTGAAATTTGTTGTGTGTATTTAAATAGCCATAAGGGACGTTGAGTGTGTTCTTGGATACACAACTTTCGGCTATAAGCCGAACGTAGCAAATCCAACAATGCTACATTTTAAATGTTGTTGAGAGAATTGGAAAAAATCTTGAATTTGAAATTGTGGAGACGATAAATAAAACAAATAAATTCCAGCCAACAAAAAATCACATTTATTACCATAGTATATACATAAAATTTTGGTCAAACAGCTCAAGCGATATACAATATACTACACTACTAACTTACACTGTTTCAGTTTTAAAAATACTCCAAAAGTTTTGTTTGTGACTGTACACCAAAAATCTTTTTTTATCAATACACCAAACGTCTTCGCCCGACTAATACATTGGGACCTTAACATAACTTGCGAAGTGTGGGTGAGGGTCTGGTATAGGTACACTTTTCTGTCTAATCCTTCAGGGATACTAGGCGTGATGTTATGTTCAAAGGGTACAATTCCGTCGCATTTTTTTAAAGATTAAAAAAATATACAGTACAATCAAAAACAAAAGTTTAATCAGTCGTTTAAAACTAAATATTTAATTAAATAAACTAACATTCATAACATTATTTTAATCTCATGATATTGTGAAGGGGTGTCTTTATAAATAAATTCTACGGAATATTGTCTAATCGAGCTGTTAAATTAATGGTATTTAAAATAATGGTACTATACAATGAAAATAATATTTTAATGAGTGATTATTTTGTGACAAGATCAATACTTCTTTTTTAAGGAATGTAACTATCTTTAATATGTTTTGTTCTATAATTTGAGGGTATTAAACAAGTCAGTTAACAGTCCTTTCAGTTATTTAAACGGTTATAATTATAACCTTATTATAACTGGAATAAAGTTCATTGAGACTTTGATATATGTGTTATTGGTAGCAAGCCAAAAGCAACCCTTTAGTATCGAGACTAAGGATTATTCATGATTTTGACAGTGATACCAAATTAGAGGAATAAAACTATGGATTCATTACATGGAGTGTTTTTAGTTGTTGTTTAAGTAATGAGAATTTTTTTAGCACGTGGTTGATGTTTGTGCGTCAATGTCTCTACATCATCTGCCTAGCCGAGCGACTGCCTATCTGACCTCCACAACCCAGTTACTACTGGGAAATACGATACCCCTTGGTAAGACTGGTTGTCAGACTTTTTGGGCCACTGACTACTTTAACGACTGTCAAAGATCTTCAAATGACAGCCGGGACCAACGTCTTAACGTGATTTCCGAGGCACGGAGGAAACTCGGTATGTAATGGGTGGTCACCCATCCGCAGACCAACCTAGGCAAGCACGGCTTAACCTAAAGATCGACCCGAGCGGCTGTTATTGTTTAGCCACGAGCTCCTCAATGTCTCTACAACCTTGTATAATACCTACTCAAAACTGTTGACATAAATATAAATATTCAATATATGAAAATAATAGTTTAAATACTCAGTTCTATACTTTGTGACGTCAAACTTTTTTAAATCTAATAATTTATTATGAGACATACAATTCACATTCTGTCATAAATTTAGTGACAGCCTGAAAAAAACCTAATTACATTTAGTATCCTAAACCAAATAGGAAAATACCTTTAAACATCAGAAAAAATAAAATTCAGACACCACAAGTAAATTACAATAAAAATAATATTTCTCTAATAAATAATCAATTCATACAAACTCTTAACATCAACCCAATACAATATTTCAGTTCAAATTGTTAGTATTTTATTCTTGACTGTACATCACAATCTAATTATTATTCCATTTTATTTAATAAATGTTATAATTTTATAACATCAAGTGCAGTCTTTGAAAACCCACTTAACTCTTCAATAACTGGGGCAAAAAAAAATCATAATATTTTCTTGATAATTCCGACAGACTTGATCATATTTTAACACAAAAAACCTCACTGATCAGAAATGTATTGAACCACTTTTTAAATAAAGGAACAGTGCGTTCGAAATTAAAGGCGTTCATTTGTTTTTAACTTTGAGCAAGGCCATATCGTTAATTTAGAATTATCAGCCTACAATTTCTCAAATATATTAATAATAGTTAAAGTGGTAATAAATAGAATGTACGTCCAGCGCACCCAAGACAGTTACCCCCGCTAACACCCCACCCCTCACTACATGTGGCGACCTCTAGATCCCAGTTAACAGGTGATATGATACACCTTGACAAATAAGGCCTGAAGTACGTAGTTCAATACTATTTCTTGATTAGTATACAAAAATTGATATTCTTCTAATAAATAGAGTCAGACGGTGCAACAGAAACTTGTGCCAGAACCTGCTTTGACCTCAAAAAGAACCCATCACACATACATACATTCGTTCGCAATAAAATACTGCATATATTACACCTTTTTTTAACATAGGAATAGGTAACAAAATAGACTAAATCGAGTACAGTTAATTTTTAGTTTAAATCGTTTTTTTTTTTGAGTCAAGAGAGTAGTTCAGTGATTTGATTAAAAAAAATGTCGAAATTATTTGATTTTTATAATGTCAAAGTCTTTTTTACCATTAATTAATGGTAAATATAAATCTATATTTATGTAATATATCAAACCCTAGACTTGGTAAATATTTAGCAAAAACATTTTAGTATACATATCTGGGGACTTAGGTACATCTTATATAATTTATTTATATCGATATAAAATCTAAATCCTTGTCTTTATTTAAAACATTGACATTTATTTAATATGTATTGTCAACATTTATTGCTTTATATTTACTAGGCACGGACAAACTGAAGTATCGATATAATTTATCAATACTTGATATCAAATAGGAGAGGTCGACTTTGCAAATACTAGCCAAGAAATAAACTAATGATATAAAGCGTTAAACACTAAGCTAATGAACTATGTCTTTTAACTGAACTACTCCGATAATCGAAAACTCGATACAAATACACTTCACTACATTCATCGACTAACACACCTAATATCGATTCACAAAACACGCTTTCTATCAATAACTTAGTACAGTAAATTTCTCTATAGATAAATCCGAAATATACATTAAAAAAAATCGATAGTTAATTGACAGGTTTAGAGACGGTCAACAAAACTATCGATTGTTTGTGTGACACCATATTATCGATAATTTATCTTCAATCTGCTGGTGGCACTACTATGATAGTACTTCCGCTGTCTTTTCCCGAATATATTTCAGCTTTCTCTATACTTCTTATGTATACAACATCCTTGATATATTCTTCTTTCAATTCAGTATCATTTATATGTTCATCACCGTTGAGTTGTACTACGGAAACATGATGTTCTGAAATTTCTGATATTTGCAGATTCCGTTCTGTCATTATAGGAGATTCTGGTTTTATATAAACCGTTTGTGTTGACCTTACTTTTCGGAATCTCATGTCTTTAGGCAGAGTAGCTGTTTCCCTGCCCTCTAAGCTAGGCGTTCCTGAGTTCCTATAACTAGAACTTAAACTTTTTGGTAAAGTATTTGATTGTTCAGCTTGTAAAACGCTATCTGTCTTCACTAATCCGATATCGACGAAGAATTTCTTGAATTTTTCTACGAATGTTGGTGATTTTGCTCTGTTGAGGCTGTTGGTAAGTCTTTCATTAGAATTTTCTTTGATCTCGTCGATTCTAGCAGGTATATTAGAAGTGCTTTTATGTTTTTCTAGAATATTCGATCGTCTTTTCCATTTCCCGTCCTCATCTTCGTCATCTATGAAAGGTATGTCTTGAAGGTTGTTCTCATTTCTCGTATCGACGGCTGCGTCTTTCTTCTTGGGGAAGTTGGTAGTCGCTTCTACGTAAATTTGAGGTACACTAGTACTAGTATTGTCAGTTTGAATTCCACTGTCAGCTAGGCTACCGTTTATATGAGAGCTTCCCGCCCCTGTACTAAGGACTTTAGTTAATTGGTCGGATAGAATGTCCATTCTGTCTTGTATTGACGTTCTGTAGACATTGTTACTGTATGATGTTCCAGGGTCTCGACTGATGTTTGAAGTGTCAAATTCGATGCGTCTAGGGAACGTTCTATCTCTGTCTATTTTCAATCTATCTGATAGTACGGAAGGGTACTCGGTAGGCGGCTGAACGCTCGGATGCCTCTGGTTCCAAGTCGATATGGTAGTGTCAGTAAAATCGCTCATGCTCGATCTTATTGAAGATCTAGGCGATAGTCTGGACTGCCTTAAGAGTTCAGGGTTGTAATCTTTAATCGGTCTTCCGATGTAGATACGTCCTGAATAAAAAACGTCTTGGTCAAAATTTTTGGAACGGACGTTTTGGTTTTTTGGTACATTTCAGTTTATTTCACTCCCCCGTCGGCAAACCATGCTTTGAACATGTCGACCACCAACACCGTTAGCACAAAAAACACATCACATTTTTTTTTTTTTTGAAAAAACGTCATACGCGGATCAATGTAAAAAAAAAATGGAAAAAAAGTACTACAAGTAAAAGAAAACGAAAAATAAGGACGGTAAACAACAGAGGGGTAACAAACACCGGAAAGGGATGGGTGGGGGATAAAATAAACTGAAATGTATAATAATATAAAGGTACCAACATAATTCGCATTCAATGTTAGGGTAAGTTGGGGTGAAAACTACTTTTGTTTAAAATAAATTGTAAAAGGTTAATAATTAAACTAAGATTAGTTTTTGGATCGAGCATTAATTTGAAGCGAGTAGACGATAAATCATGGTTTCTCACTTTACAGCTTTTATTTTAGAATTTTTCAGCGATTTAGTTATTGCATTTTCAACACTCATTGCTACTACAAATTATCTTTACTTTATTTTTTTAAACTTGAGGCGTATTTCACCAATTAAATTTAACGCGATAACAACATCTAAACCGCGATGGCGTCATCATTGCTATGGAATATTTATTGACATTGACAACTCCTGAACGCGTTCTAACATTGTTAATCGCGTTCAGTTTCATTAGTAAAATTCGCCATTTATCAATATTCGTTTAAAAAATCAAGGATACAAAAACCCAATTATAAAACTATAAACATTCGTTATGTAAAGTTTTAAAATTGGCTTTTTTTTAGCTATTTTAAATCCCAACAAAAATAAATCGTCAACTCGATACAAAACCAAAAAAAAAGAACACCAAAGGTACTAAGATTACTTGGTCATCATACCTGGTGTATCAATCTCTTCCTGCGGCCTGGATGGCTTGGCGATGCTCTTCCTCTTCGACGGCGAGTGTTTCAGGGCTGTGGGACGACAGTTCACAGGTTAGGTTGGGTTGTGTGTGAGTGGGACGGGGGGAATATTCTTGTGGTTTGATAGATAGCTAGATGACACACAGATCTTTGTATATGTTGTTAAATCTATGGGTACAGAAGAGCTTTTATCGCTGATAGCGATATTTTGGTTATCGAATATTTTCTTTGTAATTTGGTGAGAATCAAGCAGTTTTTTTTTTTAAATTTTATTAGTCTCAAAAACCGCTTGTTCCTTTGTGTGATAACTTCTATTCTGTTTGCAATCAATCACAGTATTTTTTTTTCACCTTTGTTTACTCATAAAGTTGCTATTTCGTATGTAAATGTCATTAAAATTACAGAACACAAAAGATAATATTGTTTTTCTTTTACATTATTTATTTAATAATTCTTTACACAAACCACAACAGTATTCCAAACTATTTACAAAACTTAAAAGGAAAAACAGTTAAAATAAAATAAAACAAAACATCAGCTCACTAATTAAAAAAAGCTCTTCTTTTCTCAAAAACAAAAAATATATCAGCGTGAACGCTTAATTCGCAAAATAATCGTCAAAATGTTCTCAAAAAGCTTTCTAATAGTGAAGAATTTTGTGTTAATTGGGATAGTAATTTCAGACATTATAATTAAATAAGTTAAAGGCTTCATGTAAAATACTAGTATTCAGCTGCATCCGGTCAAACTGGAAGCCAATGCAGTTGTGAAAAGGCTAGACAGATGAACTTCCAAGAAAAAACTCTGTTAATAGCCATCTTTATTAAAAAAATTGCATGCAATTAATTTTATTTAGTAACTCTATACAATCTCCAATATTACTATCCCCTCTGTAGAAAAATAAATATTATAAAACAAAACCGATTATTCTTATAACCAAACACATCCATCATCATAAAAAAAAAAACTCCATACGACATCATTTCGCATTCACTATTAAAAAATAAAACAGCAACGTTCGAAAATTGAAAACTGCGAAATGACATCTGTCAAACGAAATAAAAAAAGGAGAAGAAACATAGACATTATAGTCCACTCCCAGTTAATTTACCGCTATTAAGTTGGCTAATCTGAGGAAGGTGTCAAAAAAAAATGACTACGGGAGAATTGTTCAAACCTCAGGTACTTATTTTGTTAGGCTGTCAAGTGTCCCACTGCTGGGCAACGGCATACCCTTTCGCCTTCCACACCTCTCTATCTTGTGCGATCTCGGGCCATGTTCACCCCGCAAACAAGATCAGATCGACACCCCACCATTTCCTCCATCAAGCGTCCAGTGAGTGACGATCCGTGCCCACCTCTCCGGGTGCATTCGTGCTGCGTGGCCAGCCCACTCCCACTTTAGCTTCGCCGAAGTTATGGTGTGCAGGGTGTTTCTGACACGATCTGTTCGCTTAACACCTATTATGCTGCGCTCAATTGCCTGCTGGCAATTTTTTTTTTTTCGTATGGTAATTCATCAAATGATTTCTCCCGCTCTGGGCAAAGCGGAAGGGAGTGTCAGACTTGTACTGACTAAAACCCATCCATGTTCCTTCCTTGCCCTTTGTGTTCCAGGGTCGCGGTATCTCTTTCGAACAGTCCCGCAGCCCTGGCAGGTGGCAAATCTTGAATTTGGACTTCTGATGTTCAGTAAGTGACCAACTTTGTGTTCCGTAGGTTAGGTAAGCTCAGATTATCCAACTTAATAATTAGCGGCAAATAAACTGTAAAAGTACACTAGAGAACACGTGCTTCATCGAAAGTCGAAAGAAAACCACAGATAGGTAGCTAACTACGGTAGGGAATGAATGAGGGGTGAGCTCGGTAGATGGAGCCACTTGCGACATCGGGGTACTACTGTACAAGACCACAACACATTCGCGGGGTTGATGTCGTAAATAATTATATGGAGTATCGGGTACTTGGGTACTAGTAGATACTTTTATTTACTTTTGTTTAAAGAAAATTTAAATTCGATATATTCTGTTCTTTAATTGTTTTAGTGCAGTTCTTTCAGTTATTTCACCTCTGCATCACTGTCAAAATAAAAGTGATCTTTATATTTATTGTTGTTCGCTTGCTGCTGCCAGAGAGGTAAAATAACTTTGAAAGGACTGTATCTTTTTTTTCTAATTTCTCCAGTATCCTATAATATTAACAAAAAAATACCACCATATTCCATCGAAAAATTATATTTACAACAACACCACGCACAAAATACCGGAAGAAATAATCCAAAAAAACATAGAAGGGTCAAGACAATGAAATGGGGGGGAGAGGGGGCAAGGCCAACAAGGTCACATCTTCATGCTTTGGGACCCCCAAAACAACTGGGACTTACTCAGACCTCCACAGACCCGCGCGAGTATCCGATAACGGACAATTGTCGGGAAGAAAAATGGAAAAAAACACAGATATTATTTTCGGCTGGCAACATTATTCGAGGGCGTGCATGATCTCCGTTAAATCATCATGCTGTATATTGCATCCAATTATATATTTTTAAATAATAAATAAAATCTTTGAAATCAAATTAAAAGTGTCTAAATACATGCCTGATTATATTGCTCCGAACGAAAAATAAACGTAAATTAAATATTTAGTTGAAATAAAAACCACGTTATTCAGCTAATTCCTACTAAACTGAGGTTTAGGTGTTGGTATTTTATCCCTTAATAACTCCGAAAATATATTTTTCTACAAAAACACAATACGGCTATGAAAAATTGACTACAGAAGCAAAATTTTATACATACTCCTCATAATAAAATGTTTAGATACTTGAGCTTCAATTTAAAGTATAATACAATATATAAGAATGTAATATAATACATAATATATACTTTTATGGAAACAAAATTTTGTCTACGACAAGAAAAAATATTTAAATTCGACTTTAGTGCAGTCAATAACACGTTTATAGTCACAAATGTAATATTAAATTCAACACACCATGCTTTCATCTAAACAACACACAATATATTTTTCTACTATATAGATTTTAGATATTCAATTTATATATATTTGTATTTAATTTATTAATTTCATTTATCCATAGTATTTTCAAATAAATCTTTTCGACATACTGCATATATTTTCAGGCAGGATTTAATATACGAACTGTATTCGCCAAACTATTAGGTACTTATCAAGCTTTGTAAAAATATTTATAACTTAAATGGGTTACTAACACACGGCAAAAACTTAATTTGAGTACAGTATGCCACATTATTTCGACATAATATTTTTATTGCAGTAACCATTTATCTGTAGGCTCATTTCTATAAAAACTTTTCTAAAGACGAGCTTTTTAATTTGGCAACTATCCCGAAACAATACTACTAAACTTTTCTGGGCTAAATTAACGGTTGTTTTCTACTGCTACCAAATATTTCCTACAAAGGGCCGATTCCACCAATAACACTAAACTTATTCACTACTAAACCGCGTTCAAATGCTGCCAGTATCATTCACCATGTAATACTGACACAGACAACTCATGAACGCCATTTACATGTGCTGATAGCGTTAAGTTTCACTGGCGAAATTGACTCTTATGCAGTCAGAAATACGCTCTAAATAACACCAACACCCGCCCCCCTAATCACATCCACACACATTATATAAACAAGTAACACAGTAACCCTACGGTACCTATGTAGGAGGTCACTAGTGTTCGGAACTTGCGATGGTTGCCCTTGATCTCTGGCAGGTCCACTGATGCAACACATACATTTTTTCGTTTAGTAAGTTTATGGCTGGCATGGTCTGGAGGTCGGATTTGGCTTGGAGTTCTAAGATACAGCTATTATAATGGTGCATGGTTCTTTTGATGCGAGGTTATAGTCAGAATCAACGCTGCCATCTTGATGTTCTCAATATAATTTCCGCACACAATTTCACAAATATGTTTACTAACAGCGCCCCTCCAAGAACCAGAAATTAATTGTTTAGACTCCCAAAAGGCCAACGCGCTTCTGCACATTTAAGCAAATACTTTTGTCTTGGAATACCTTAAATTTTGGACTCGAATCTAAGCAAATGGCATTCATAGCCGATGGAATGTGAAGGTTTTTTTTATAATTATAGTTTAATTGCTGGCGCTATTTGGACTGACAGTAAAGAGGTAAGGCTGTTTCGTAAACCAAACCTTGAAAAATTATTTTTGATGTTTCTTTGTACAACATGTCTGCAATAAACTGATTTGATTTGTTATTAGTACGTTAAAACTCGAAACCAATTCCTAGACGACTCTAGGCCACGCCACAGTACAGGAAAGTAATTTTAATAATTTTGTAAAAAAAGGGGAAGTTTCTTAACTTTGTTTTAGACACATAAGATTACATTTTAGAAGCTTAAACATAGTTTTAATACTCCATTTATCAATTGAAAAAAGGGTTCAGAATAGATTTTTGTTTATGTAACTACAAACCGCGTCCTGTGATTTTTATTTCGCCGGCACCCATATCCAAACATCAATGCTGCTTTACGGCAGAAATAGACATAGGAGCAGAACTTTTCAGGACCAACTTTTTACGAAACAATCTTCTCCCGGGCCGAACTTTTTACGAATCAATCTTCTCCCGGGCCGAAATTTTACGAATCAATCTTCTCCTGGGGCGAACTATTAACGAAACATCTTTTTCCCGGAGCGAACTTTTTACAAAACTAACTTTGTTCGGGACGAACTTTTTACGATACCAACTTTTTTCGGAACGAACTTTTTACGGAACTAACTTTTCCCGGGGGGAACCTTTTACGAAACGTACTTTCTCCGGGACGAACTTTTTACGAAATTAACTTTTTCTAGGACGAACTTTTTACGAAATTAACTTTTTCCGGGACAAACTTTTTACGAAACTAACTTTTTCCGGGACAAACTTTTTACGAAACTAACTTTTTCCCGGGGGGAACCTTTTACGAAACTAACTTTTTCCGGGACGAACTTTTCACGAATCGTACTTTCTAGGAATACACTTTTATCCTAACAATTTTTCTAATTACGAACTTTTTTAATATAAGCTTCTGCTTAATACTATGGAGTCTTAAAACTATGTTTCACCGGTCCCTACGGATTAGGCAACATTTAGACGTTAGACACAATGCTAGCATTTAGCTATCGGAGATCGAGTGTACTATGAAAGTGTGAACACGGTTTATTTTACTTTAAAAGAAGTTACATTGTTTTACAGAAAGTTTTAGATATTTTTACCCGGAGTCTGGATTTGTTCCTAAGTCTGACAACCAGTCTTACCAAGGGGTATCGTATTACCTAGTACTAACTGGGTTGTAGAGGTCAGATAGGCAGTCGCTCCATGTAAAATACTGGTATTCAGCTGCATCCGGTTACACTAGAAGTCGACCCGAACATAGTTGGGAAAAGGCTAGGCAGATGATGTTGAGTCTCGATTTGTTCCTAACCAATAGGCTCGTCCCGTATACCGTTATAATTTAGTCGGTAATCGTGGTGGATGTAATAGGCTTGCCTTCAATTACATTGGACTTCAATCAAAGACATATGGTTCAAATAGATCAGTCAGGCACTTTTGAACTGACTAAAACAAAAAGATTAAGTTACAGTCTAGCCAAAAGGCATAATAACTGTGAACCGACTGTAGTAGCCCGTTCCAAAATCTGATCTCTATGGAGAAGAATGGACAGGATAGCCCATGGACACTGTCATTGGCGAAATGTGGGTGTACCATGAACCTCAGCCTAATCCTTCAGGAAATACAGTTTCACGTGTTTTGTTAGTTTATTTTTTAATTTTTGTTTATATTTTATTAATCCTTTATTCATTTATATACATACTGATTACATTTTTAAATATTTATTTTAAAACAATATAAAAAAAAAACATTTAAAAATATAAAAAATAGTAGCCCACCAGCATTTATTATTTTTATTTCATTTTAGCGATACAATTTTTATTTATCTTTTGATTCGTGTTCAAACTTTCAGAGTAACTTTGGATCTACTTTAGGGACCTTTGTCAATATAAGGGTCAACTGATGATGGGAAGGCAAGATTATAATTTAAAAAATATATATATATTTTCAAAAACCATTACCCTCTTTTTGCGGCAGTCGGGTAAAAAGGTTTACCAAAGTTTCAATTTTATTTTATTTATCTTTTGAGAAATAAATGTAATTCTATAAAATACACCATTTAAAATAGAAACTTTGGATGCGCCAACCATTGATTTGGTAGTTCAATTGATACAAAAACTTTTCTTCACTAAGCCGACCCATCTCCAAATTGACCAAAAAACACATAATTCTAATAACATTAGGACGTACTATTTGGTAATTAACTATTAGAGAATAGCGACATGATAAAGAGCTTAACTAATGACAGGATTTTAATAGAAAAAGAGAAAATTGAAATACTTGAAATTATTTAGACTAACTTTGAAATGGCAACATTTTAATACCATAGTGGAGGGAACCTCTTTGGTTATAGTCATAGAGGTGAAAAGCATAGAGTAATACTTACACGAAGGTATTTTCTTAAACACAGTCTTAGCCATGAAATCTAGAAACCTCTGCGCGTAGAAGTTCGGTCTGTGCACGGAAACCGTGTCCTGGAATGATGGAAAAGGGAATACATATTAAAAAACTGGCCAAGTCCGAGTCGGACTCGCGCACGTAGGGTTCCGTACCATAAATTTTACCCCCTTTAATTATTAAATAATTAAAATTTTTATTACTTGTTGTTATAGCGGCAACAGCAGTACACCATCTGTTAAAATTTCAACCGTCTAGCTATTGCGGTACATGAGATATAGCCCGGTGACAGACAGTCAGACAGACAAACAGACGGACAGTGGAGTCTTAGTAATAAGGTCCCGTTTTACCCTTAGGCTACGGAACCCTAAAAACCGTTATCCGTTTCATTCTTCTATCAGCTTGTGGCTAAATAATAACAGCCGCTCGGGTCAATCTTCAGGTTATGTCGCGCTTGCCTAGGTTGGTCCGTGGATGGGTGACCAACCCTTTACATACCAAGTTTCCTCCGTGCCTCGGAAACCACATTAAACCGTTGGTCCCGGCTGTCATTTGTAGAACTTTGACAATCGTTACAAGTACCCAGTGGCCCGAAAGTTTGACAACCAGTCTTACCAAGGGGTATCGTATTACCCAGTACTAGCTGGGTTGTGTAGGTCAGATAGGCGGCAGTCGCTCCATGCCTTAACTTTTTAGACACGTTTATTTCCAAATTATAGACCGATAACCCAGCAATAAAAACTAATTTAAACATAGAATGGTCACAAATGACTACTGGTGGACAAAATATTTCCTCCAAGCATTACCTCATAAACCACTCTTGCGCATAGGGGGGACAACGGGCGGCTAACATTACCCTATGTTACCCTTATGGCGGGTACTTACCCCATCATGAATCATGCTTTTCCACGTATGCTCCAGCTTCTTCCGCAGACGATACGACTGCAGGATGTCAATGATACCCAGGAACAGGAGGAGACGCTCACCACGCGCGTTCCTTGCAGGAATGCCGCCAGGACTAAGGAGTAGAAAAAAATAATTGGGTTTAGTATGCTATGTTGGATTCTTAAGGTAGCACTAGTCGCGGGCTCGAACTCACTGGTGGGCGTGGCCAAAAAGCCTGCTGTCTCACCTGGTATCGTGCCCGATAATTCATAGTATAGGCGCGCGAAAAAAAATACGAAAAGGCCTTTGGAAAATTGAGTTTTATGAAAAAACTACTGCATAAATCAACTACAAATAAAATTTATTGCATTTTTCGATAATTGTGCTTTGTCGGTACCGACTTTGTTTTGGAAATTTGACACTTCTTTTATTACTAATTTACGCCCAAAGTTCGTTAAAATTGGTAATAAAAACGAATCTTTGGTAGCTCGTAACTTTTAAATGGCTTATTATTTTAGTATTCTGTTTCCGCACAGACAAAATTAATAATGAGACAAAACGATATCATGTTTAACTTTGGATGTACAGTGTCAAACAGTGGAGTAATACCCTCCCGAAATTTGTATGGAAAAAATGTCGACTAGTGTGACCCTAAGACTTCAATTTATGCCCTACAAAACTGTTTCCAGTTATTATTTGGATTATATAGGTTACGTATTGCCATATTGTTATGGGGATAAATAAAATGACCACCAAAAATAACTTTGTGACCACTAACATCTAATATCAATTGATCACCAAATTTTAATGAGGTGGTTGACGACAAACTAGTTTTGCTTAGGCCGACTTGGGGCACCCCGATTTTTTTATAAACCATTCAGAAGTAGAGGCCCCGTCAAGCGGGGCTCCGTCGACCGGGTCTCCCTCGACTCGGATGCAAGAGCATAACAGTTCAATTACTGGTGGTCATTAACTATTTTTGGTTCTAAATTCACGCTAAAATGGGGATCTAATTTTGGTCATCATTTACTATTTTGGCAATCAAAAATGATTTTTTGCCGTTACATTTTGCTAAATCTGGTGGTTGGTTAAACATAAACCTATTGTTATCAACCAAAAAACGGTTGGTAAAGACTGCTTCATAGCATTAATTTCGCCCTCAGTACCACCATCTTTTATTTTTTAAATCTGGTCTTTCAATGGTAAAAATGTCATAGGCTTAAAAGTAGAAGCCACCAAAGGTGAGAACCAAACTGTGGGAAGAGAAGCACCCACCACCTCCCGAATTTCCCGAATTTCCTTAAACCCCAAGAGCATTTCCCAGACATGATCTGCAGTGGCTTGTTTGGAAAACACTAAACCGATTACGCTCCCAAGTAGGCCGCTGTAAACACAATTTGGCAAAATGTAGACTGAAAGATCCTTCAGACACAGTGTGAATGCGATGCTCCCGCATACATGTTTAGTTCGAATGACAATGCATTAGGGATGTTTCCCGAGTAAAAAAAAATATAATTATATTTAGTCCGTCAGTTAGATTATCGAAAAATATTGGATACGTACTTTTTGTTTTAACAAATCAATAAAAAAATAACGAAGATAAAACGCATCAAAGTTCATGGGTTAGTTCATGGGGGCTTGTGACGTCACTTTCCGCTAAAAAGTGTACACCAGTTTTCGACGCAGTGCAACGTCCTCATTTTAAGATTACGAGAAAAAAAATACGTGTCCAATGTTTTTTGGAAATCTATCTGACGGACTAATTACATTTTTTTTGGTCAACTACCCTATTGCATGGTTAGCTAAATGACGACATTCTTAATCCAATATGGCGGACTAGTTATTTTTATGCATTGCCATTGATATGGGTATCAAACGTAAAGGTTTGCTGTGAAGAATTCAAGAAATAAAATAACGTCGCTCGTAAGCGTGTTTTTTTGAAGTGAAAACTTCTTTAGCGGCGTTGTGCACTTTTTTGGGATGGGTAAAAACTGTTAAACTCGCGTCAGATCGTCAGATCGAATCGGCGGCGCAGGGCGCTTGCGCGAGTGTGCGTGTAGTTTAAGCTAGATGGCGCTGTTTCAATTTTTTTTTCAACGGCAGCGACATCTTTCATTCTTATAAAAAGCTATAGAAATTTCTGATAATTAAGCCAGAAGTGAAAACTTGAAACAACACCCTTCCGGAGTGCAACCCATTTTTTTAAAACTATGTATAACATTATTTTATCAAATAACATAAAAAAGATCTACTCACGGCACATCCTCCTCCTCATCAATGGGCTCACTTTCAGCCTGTATGCTCTCCATCGCGGTGGAGTGAGCCACCAGTCGCTGACGGTTGATAGATCTGGAAAAGACGGCTATTTTTAGTAGGCGTGGAGGGTTAACACGTTAACTGCAAAGGTATATTTTCTGTACCATCCAAATTTCATTTTTTACGTATTGATTCTTGGTTTATATTGAATAGTTATCTATAAAAAAGTGATCCCTTTTCTTTATTTGGATAAAAAAAACGGTAAAATAAAACTACGTGCCAGGTGGCGCACTGCGGTCAGTTGAATTTGATGCTTCGGTGTCAGTCACCGGTGCCTGACATGACCTGAACGATAGTGAGTCTATCAGGCACATGTGCCTGACATGACAGTTAACGTGTTAAGACCCGATTGTATGCGCAAGGGTTAGGGTAAGAAGTCATCATCTGCCTAGCCCGATTGGGGTCTGCTTCGTCTAACCAGATGCAGCTGAATACCAGTATTTTAAATGGAGTGAATGCTCATGTGACCTGCTGAACTTCATTACTGGGTAACGAAAGCCTCCACGATTGTTAATATTTATTTACGTGAGGCGTGGATAATCTGTATATTTGCTTATAACTTTGCTGACTGGCTAATCTTTTTACTAAAGATTTTATTGAGTCAGCGTGTTCTATGTGAGAAAATACTTTTGCCTTGCAATGGGCTGCTATTATTATTATCCCAGTATTTGATTGACGGTGATTTTAAGAAGGAACAAACTTAAATAAAAGGAAAACAACAAAACTTACATAAATTAAACTAAATTGTTCCTGTACGAGGCCAAAAAGGCTCCTATCTCAGCGTGGTGTTGCAACATTTAAAAAAAATGTCACAGCGCTGGTTTTTAATTAAAACTCGTGCATACAAACCGTATTTTTGGATATAAAGATATTTCTGAGAAACATTAGTAAAAACATTTCAATAGGGCTACAATAAAAGATGAGAAATACAACATTCTTTATATTTTTTTAATATTGGTATAAGGTTATTTGCAAGCCTTTGCAAGAACCATTAGCGACATCCAATGTTAGAAAGCTTTAGTTAAAACAAGTTAGTAACCAAGAATGTTGTATTTCACATTTGAGTAAGTACATTAAAAAACCTTGAACGAACAATTGAATGAGCGAATGCATTCAATAACATGTAGAGACGCATGCTTTTAGATTTCCATACACATTCACAGTTTGAGGCTCCAGAGTAAGACAGAAGACATCGAAGAAGAGAACAGGTGCCACTAGGTCTGCGCTCGATGACGAGGTCAGCTGACTAGCCTTTTCCCAACAATGTCGGGATAGGCTTCCTAGTACAGGATCCGAGCTAGAAACGACCTCCACTAATCTATTTAATGGATGAAAATTATTATACTAGCTGTTGCCCGCGACTTCGCCCGCGTAACTACCTCCCTGCCAAACTAGTTTGTTTGTTTGTTACACCTCCACACAAATGAGATTATATTTTAGCTATGTATACAAAAACTTGACAAATTATATACTAAAACCTCCCTCGACAACCACTCTATCCATTGGTGAAAACAGCATGAAAATCGCTGCAGTAGTTTTTGAGTTTATCGCGAACAGACAGACAGACACGGCGGAGGACTTTGTTTTATAATATGTAAATTAAAAATGATTTATTTTTTTAATTAAACGGTGCACTCTAAGTTTAACGAATAGATTAAATACCAACCGAAAGTATGAAGTCTGTAAAATAATAATATGCAAGCATTGGGATGTCTACTTTTTTCCTGTCGAAACTACTGGGTTGGCAGGTATAAACAGGTACGTCTTTGTTTATTAAACAAATGGATAAAAATAACTAGAATTAGTTATTTTTATCCATTTGTTTAATAAACAAATCTTATATCAAAATAAGCGCTGTTTCATTGCGAACACGATGATATAGGGTTGTCTACAAAACATCTCGTAAAAATAATAGCTTGGTCCAGATTTTTTTAGCCAGCTCACACCCGATATATTTTTTAACATACTAACTTCAATATAAAATAGTTTTCATCCATTAAACAGATCAGTGAAGGTCATTTCTAGTTAGGATCTTAGACTATGCAGTTTTACGGAATGCAGCTGAATACTGAGTTTGCCGAAAAGATTACATCTTTTTTTTTCGGATGGGGAATCATCAAATGACTTCTCTCGCTCTGGGCAGAGCGGAAAGGAGTGTCAGACTTGTACTGACTAAAACCCATCCATGTTCCTTCCTTGCCCTTTGTGTTCCAGGACCGCGGTATCTGTTTCGAACAGTCCCGCAGCCCTGGAAAAGAATACATCTTTGATTATCATTATACTCCTGCCCATATCCAAGTCCATTGTGGATCAAGATCAACACAGCCATGTCTTCTTTTTTAACTACATCTCTGGTCAACGGTTTTGAGCCAAAGTTTTTTTTTTTTTTGATTTGTGGCTTTTCCGTAAAATGCTTTCATTTTAGGCATATTTTTCTCCGTTTAATTTTAGAAGATTGCCGAGTCCCATTTGGTCTCAATGGTATACGTGACACTTGATATCACTTCTTTTTATAGAGGTTATTACACAATGGAGCCCCAATTTAGTTGTTAGAACATGCATAATAATTAAATAGTACTAATTACTGAGATAGTTTGTCTCCTGTTATTCGAGTTAATAATACCTAACTATTGGATAACATGACGTAAGATTAGTAGTGTATCGATTACCAGTTAGTCGAGTTTATTTAAATACCTGAAACCGGCCAAGCGCAAAATATTTTGACGGTCACAAAACAGTCACAAAGTAACAATTCATAATATTTGTGACCATTACAAAAAACTGGCCAAGTCCGAGTCGGACTCGCGCACGAAGGGTTTCGTACCATAAACCGAAAAAAAACACGTTTCTTGTATGGGAGCCCCCTTTAATTATTAAATAATTTATATTTTTATTATTTGTTGTCATAGCGGCAACAGAAATACATCATCTGTGAAAATTTCAACTGTCTAGCTATCACGGTTCATGAGATACAGCCTGGTGACAGACGGACAGTGGAGTCTTAGTAATAGGGTCCCGTTTTTACCCTTTGGGTACGGAACCTACAAATTTAACGTGGTTCTTATTATTAACTTATTATGATTCTGCTGGTGGCCATTTCAAGCCCCCAGATCGTACCGTCCCACAGAGAACTGGCACGTGTGTCAACAGATGGACGCAAAGCATAAAGGGTCTAAACAGACTCTTAACGAAGCCGAAAGGCACTTGTTCTCCCCGGTATTGCGATCATTTTTTTGTTCTAGACCATACCTGGGAAACTTCTAGTTACGGAGATATTGGGGGTCAAAGTTTCAGCTTTTTCACAAGTTTTTTTTAAATACATGTTTTTATTGTAAGATTTTACTTTAAACACGTCCAGGACCCCCTTACTATTAAAATCCATCCATCAGCACAATATTTTGAGTGTGTTACATTGAGTCCTACTGAAAAACGTGATGATTCACCCCAAAAAAAAAGTCGTTTCTCAGCACTAATTTTTGCGTAAAGTTACTTAGTTTGATGTACATAATGCTTGGTTGTCGGCTTCGTGAAGAGTCTGTTTACACCCTGTATAAAATCACGTTTACTTTAAACCAAATTTGCACAAACATCCAGACACCGTAAAATATTCATAAAATTACGAGAAAAACCCCCTTTTCATTCCAGTACGACAAACACATTTAAAAACCTCGAATAACTCCACAAACTGGTAACCAACACCCACCATAAGAAAGAAATATAAAAAAAAATAGATTGATACTGGTAATATTCAATAACGTAAAGGACATTGAACTTGTTATTGGATTTCCAACCTTCTGCACTAAACCAAGAGTTGCAAACACAAGATTTTCAACTTCCAGCACTAAGCTTAACGTTGCAAATCCAACAAGGGCTGTACCACTGTCTCTTATAGCGTTTTTACTTTAAGGTTAGGCGTAGGGCAGTTCGCGAATTCAAATTTTCTTAAGTTTTTCGCAGGTTAGTGTCGTCAGGCTGTGTTGGAAAACCCATTTAATGAACTTAGAGAGTTGATTTTAACTCTGTAAAGCCATATTTGTTACGGTCGCGAATCATATAAGGCGGAAGGGACACCGACGCTACCACGTTATTCAGTACATCATTCCGAATCCCGCCACATAAAAATTGTTCATAGGCAATTCAAAAAAAATCTGATGTTCCATACATTTTTACCGTGTTAGAAACCGCTGGTTTTTTGACGTGATAACGTCTTATGAATCGATGTAAGCTGACTGCACGCACGAAAAAGTGTCACGTTCCGCCTGAGCCGAACGTGCAAGCGAGAGCGCGGAACAAGCGATAGAGAGGCACGATCGACCTAAGCTTTTTCGGCTTGTGACGCATCTGTGTTTTTTAATAACTGACTAAAAATTTCTATGAGGGAGGGTTCAGACGATATACTGAATAGGTGGTAACCGTTTTAGCGCCTGTATCCCTTTCACCCCCTATATGATAATCAACATACAACCTGACACTGACCTGCAAATTGCAAAAAACGTTAGTACATTTGAATTTCGAGGTCTACCCTGGCGGTTTCGCCTTAATCTTACTTAAGTGTTAGAAAGGGATGGAACTAGACTCGTTGTATAGCGCCGTCTCTTACCCACGCGAAAGTAAAATTTAAATAACACTACTATAAGATACGGTGGTAGGCCACGCTCGAATATCCCTTACGGCATTCCCAATTTCCACAATAATAATACGAAAAATGTTAGAAAATAATAATACGTATTATTAAAGAGAAACAATCAAAACGTATAAAACTCAATCGTACTGCGTTCGTTTGACTTGCGCGGTGAAATCCTCCCTGCCTTGTTCCGACCTGAAATTGTTTTATAATAAAAAAATATATACAGTACCGCCACCGATAGAGGTGTTGAAAATGACGAGATTTTAAAATTAAATTTTGTTAAAATTCGAGTTGTTTTTAGAATAAGTACAGAAAACTCGAGTTACTAATTTCTAAGTAAATCAAAATCATGCGGAAAATTTTAGTAAAAAATAATCGGTTCAACATGTAGTATTTATAAAAGAAACTAAAGACTTTTTAAACTTTTTTTATTTTTATCTATGTACCAATTATTTACCCATGTTTGCAAATAAATAAATGATTTGATTTAATCTTAATATTACCTTCGTTCGCGAGAAATTATTATAAAAAAAATATTAGTTCCCTTTTTGAATCGAATTTTGTTACCGATTTCAAGGGTTTTAATTTTTTAGCACGGAACCCTAATTAATGATCTAAAAAAAATATATGTATATAAATAAAAATATCCGAATTGATAACCTCCTCTTTATTGAGGTCGGTTAAAAATAAAAGTAGCTTTAGACCTTATGACATCAGCTCAGACCAAATAAAAAACTAAGACACAGCACTGTCAACAGTGACGTGAAGCCGGTTTTGTAAACATGTGTGCACTGTGAGCTTAGTTTTTGAGCGTAGTTTAGTTGTAGTTTCATGTAAATGTGTGCGTGTGAGCGTGTATGCACAGAGCGAGGCGTGGTTTTGCGCATGCTTCACTGAATGTTCACAGTGCTGTCTTGGTTTTTTATTTGGTCTGAGGACATCAGTTACCTGCGAGTAAAAGTCCCGTAACAATCGGTCCAGCCGTTTCAAAGATTAGCCGTTTGAAAAGGATTTTGTTAAAATTTCAAAGGATAAAAACCAATAATTTCCTCTACGTACCTAGTTCTATTAAGTCCTTTCCGTGGCTCTCCATCAGCATCATCACCGTCGCTCTGACCGGAGTCCGTACGTTTCCGGGCTTCCGTCTTCTCTCGTTGAGCTTCGTCCAGGTTGTGGATGCCGACAAGGAGGGAGTAGTCCATGATCTGTAGAGGAAAGAATTGTTTGTTTAGTTAGTTGGAATGAGGAAGATACTGTGTGGAGCTTACGAGCCCTCTTACATTTCGGCGTTACGCTAATTTTACAATTTACCTAAAAAGGCATATAAGTTATTTCGTGTTCAAACCATGTAATTATACCGTACAAATCATCATCATCATCAGCCTATAATGTTCCCACTGCTGGGACACAGGCCTCCTCTCTAAGAGAGGGAATGGGCTAAAATCCACCACGCGGGCCCAGTGCGGGTTGGTAGATGTCACATGTCTTCAAATTTTTGGTTCTAGGACATGCCGGTTTCCTCGCGATGTTTTCCTTCACCGTTTTTGAGAGCAGTGGTGATGAAATAAATTACACAAAGTAATGCGCTGGCCTGGGTTCGAACCCACGACTTACTGTTCGTAAGTCGGAGTCGCTACCACTGTGCTACCGCTGTTCTCAAATACGATAATAATCTCTCTGCGTACAAATACCATTTTATATTTTGTCTTCACTTCAAATTACATAGAGATGTGACTTGTTTCTGCGATTGATTAAAACAACGCGTCTTCTCCTATTCCCTAGCAAACGGCATTAAAAATCAAAATATTAAAACCCCCAAAAATGACTTGCATAATATTAGACCATCAACGACGTTGCCATTAACGGCCGGTTTTATACTTTTTGTGATCCACAGAGTTCTGCTACTATTACTAGAGGAGCTCGTGGCTAAATAATAACAGCCACTCGGGTCGATCTGTATAAGCCATGCTTGCCTAGGTTGATCTGTGGATGGGTAATCAGTGATCACCCATAAAATACGGAGTTTCCTCCGTGCCTCGGAAAGTACGCCGTTGGTCCCGGCTGTCATTTGTAGATCTTTGACAGTCAGTGGCCCAAAAAAGTCTGACAACCAGTCTTACCAAGGGGTATCGTATTACCCAGTACAAACTGGGTTGTGGAGGTCAGATAGGCAGTCGCTCCATGTAAAATGCTGGTATTCAGCTGCATCTGTTTAGACTGGAAGCCGATCCCAACATAGTTGGGAAAAGGCTAAGCAGATGATGAAAGTGTTCTGCTGCTACAGCACTACGATTTAGTTATTGCGCCTTGGCATTGTTCATCTTCGAAAAGATGAAGTTTACCAAAGCGCCTAAATTGAATGTTAGTGATATATATTAAGTTTTGCTATTTGAACCGTTCCTGTCATTTGTCATGAAAATGTTCTCAATTCTGCAATGGAATTTGAACTAACAGAGTTCAAATTCCATTGCAGAATTGAGAACATTTTCTGTATGACATAGGGGTTACTTTTAAGCTCTCCTGCACTCGACAATCGTACTGCGTAGTCTTGATGAGCGTGTTGTCCGTATCTGCCTCTATACCACCTGCCACTCAACTATCTACCTTAGCAATATGAAACCTAAGTCGATATTTAAGTGACATTAGCAATAAAAGTTCTAGAATTATTGCAATACAATTTGAACCTTGTTCTGGATGATATAAGGGTTACCTTAAAGCTCTCCAGGACCCGACAGTCGCGCTGCATAGTTTTGGTGAGCGCAGTGTAGGTGTCCGCTTCTAAGAACAGACCTTCGGTGTGATGTTCCATGAAATCCAGGTCCTTGTACGTTGGTGATGTCTTTTGACGCTCGCTTTTGTTCGCCTGGAATATGAAGATAATGTTATGAGAATTTAACTCGCGATACCGTTAAACGACCTGTTTTTCGTTGCAGTTAGCCGTATTGCTACACAACACGCTCAAAAAAAAAACAATGTATAGTCAGATGTATAACTAAAAGGCTTATGTAAAAATATTTTATAAAAATAATTCGAATATTGAAAAAAAAAAAGTTTTCATTTTATATAGGTTTTTTAGTTACGAAGATATCGGAATTGGAGGTCAAAGTTCCAACCGTATCAATTATTTTTGAAATTATTCTTCTTTTGGCGCGTTAGGGAAAAATTATGAGTAAATTTTTTTTATGCGCGCGCACACTGTCACTACAAACCGACACCTTGAAGTTAGCTAGTTAACATACACCCTGAAGTTAGCTAGTCAACATTTTAGTTTTATACGCCAAAAAAGTATACACTTCTTTTTTTTTTGTTCTGGACCATACCTGAGAACCTCTTAGTTATGAAGATATTGGAGGTCAAAGTTCCAACCGTATCAACTATTTTTTAAATACAATTTTTTATGTTATAACATTACTTTAAATACCTCCACGACCCACGCCTTTTACATAACATAACATCACGCCTGTAATCCCCGAAGGGTTAGGCAGAAGTGTACCTAATAGTACACACACATTTCGCCAGTTATGTTTAAGTCCCATGTAATAGGGGGCGAGCTTATTGCCATCAACCGGGCACAAATCCAGACTCCGTAGCTGCTATTGAGAAATTCCAGATGGAAAAACCCAATAGCACTTTGCTCAACCCGGGAATCGAACCCAGGACCTCACCTTGCGACCACTAGACCAACGAGGCAGTCAGACCAAAAGCCTTTTCTAAGCAATAATTTTAGTTTGATGACAGAATGCTTGGTTGGCGACTTCGTGTAAGGTTCGTATACACCTTGTATATGGGGCTGTAATGATAGACACATACCTTCCTCTTGTAAGTAGACCCTTTAAGATCGTACTTCTGATGTAACTTGATAGATGAGGGCAGTATGTTGTTCATGGCAACCAGTCGAACGTTCTTGCTATTGCACTGATAGCAATATAAACCGAAGAATTTTGGCAATAATGTGCGCGGGTTCTGAAATCATTGAACATATTTAATTTTAGAAGTATTTTGGGTTACTGTAAACTACTGTAAACCTGTGTCATTCTACAGCTGGGCAAAGGCCTCTTCCCATGCCTTCTAAATCCTTATGTTCAGGACCAATGTGAACCACTGGTCGTTGATTTTATCCAGCTCGTCCCGGCATCTCTTACGAAGTCTACCGCGTCGCCTTCTGTGTGGTTATTTTATTCTTGAAATGCAAACCTTCTAAAGTCGATCCAGTGTGGGGGGTAACTGGATTGTACTCATCGATCAAAATCTAGCCTCCAGGCTGTTAGTTAGCACTTTCCTTATGACTATTCAACTTAAGCCCCGGAATTTGATCCCAGGACGTTTAGACGATTATAGAAATGCCATCATCATTGGCAGCCTTGTTCGACCAACTCCTGAGTACAAGGGAGCGGATCTTTAGATCATGCCAGCATGTTTCCCTGGTCTGTGCAAATCTCATGTAGAACCCGTATTCAAATCATTTGCACAACGTTCAAAATCGACTTTTTGTCAAATATTAATCTGCTTTATTTTTATATTACCCCATCTTAAGGATTCTGCCTACTACACCGTATCATACCCTGACCGTGCTGTGAACGTATTAGTGAAAAAATATTTTACGTATTGAAAAAAAAAAAACTTTCGGATGTCGGTGACTTTTGTTCATTATTCCGCGTTAACCGCATATGATTGCTGTTCTAAACCCGTTCTAAACTGGCTGATACACAGTTGATATGTTCAATTGGGCATAGTAGTCTGTGTTATGTTTCTATCCGTGCCTGATACGTTCCTAGCACGGTTATGGTATGGTACGGTGTAGTGTGCATTGGGTTTTTGGAATGGGAAATCATCAAATGACTTCTCCCGCTCTGGGCGGAGCGGAAGAAAGTGTCAGACTTGTACCGATTAAAACCCATCCATGTTCCTTCCTTGCCCTTTGTGTTCCAGGGCCGCGGTATCTCTTTCGAACAGTCCCGCAGCCCTGGCAGGGCGGGCAGACTCCTTGAAGCACGAATTACAGAACTAAGAAGCATCATTAGAGGGTTTAAGAAAGAAATGTCTAAAGCAACTCACCTGATCAAGGTTCAAGTAATATCCAGGCAGAAGTTTCTGAAGAAACTCTCCCTCTTTATGCTGCACCGTCTTTATGATAAATTCATCATCATTGGTCAAGTAAAATATGCTGCCACTGGCGCCCGGGTTGCTCAACTCGCGCAGCGGAGCACTGCACATTGACATCTGGTAGAAATTGATTAACATAATATGGTTTGGAGTGGCGCTATAGTAATATGAGGCGGTTTTATATGTGTTTGTGATGTTCTTCTGTAGGTACGAGATCTTTCTCACTGTGATAGTTTTTGACAGTTTTAACCCTAGTCCTATAATTGGTCTCTAAAATTCTCTATAATTGTGTTTTTTATGTCCATTTTTAATTTCTGAAGGTTAGTAAGTGTTCTTAATGCTATTCGTAAAGTATCTGAAATCTTTGACCTGTTTTCACTACCGTCAAGATAAGCAACTTCTAGGTAGGTAATGCCTAAGGAGGAAGGAGATACCTAAGAAATCTCATCTGACTTCGGAATCTAGATTTTTGTCACGTCTGTAGATTTTAAGTCAATTTCGTGTAAATCAAAAGTTTAAAACCCATTAGTGGGCAACATCTAGTATGTAGTGTAAGTATCCCATTTTATTTCTATCATTATCATTTCAGGTATCTAAATTAGAGTCTTTTACATAAAATTATGATGGCTTTGAGTACACAGTACATGACATAAAAGGTGTCAAAAGACTCTTAACGAAGCCGAAAGGCACTTATTCTCCCCGTCATTGCAATCAACGATACATGTTTTAATGTAATGTTTTTTATTTAGAACACCTTCACGACCCCCGTACTATTCAATCCATTCATCAGCACAATGTTTTGAATGCGTTTGTCCTACCGTAAAAAATGATTTTTCACCCCAAAAATTTGTGCGTACAGTTACTTAGTTTGATGTACATAATGCTTAGTTGACGGCTTCGTGAAGAGTCCGTTTACACCCTTTATGACGGAACACGGGTCGATATTTTTAAGACCAACACAATCATGTAATTTAATCTATAAGACAAAGAACAACTCTTAACGAAACTATAATAAAAAATGGGATTTACTCATTAATTCTGGCAAAACCAAAAAAACCTACTCTCAGACTCTTATCAAAATACGTAATTCACCAGTATACCTACAGCATTAAGGAAAAATCGTCACAGATGATGATAGCCATATGTTTTTGTATGTATAATATTGCAAATTAAACATTTAACAGATTTTATATCAATAATCAATCCACGGCTCTCGGAAAAAGTTGCACGTTGAACAAATATATTTGAATGTCGTGTCCACTTAGTATATAGTTATGTATTTGAGTACATAGTGATATCATTCAATTTATTTTATAGTCAACTAGTTGATGTCCGCGGATGTCGGTTATCGCGACCAAAAGTAATCATGAAATTTTGAATCCGTTCCCGCAACCCATGGGAACCTATTCCAGGGATTCCACCATACATCATTTTGTGATATCTCAAAGGGTTTAGGTTCCGACACCTCCCAACAAATATCAATTTATTTTAGCTAATGTACACAAAAACTTGACAAATTATATACTAAAACCTTCCTCGAGAATCACTCTATCCACTGGTGAAAACATCATGAAAGTTTTTGAGTTGCGAATATTTTGGACAAATATACCCTAAAAAACCCCTGATTTTTGGAGCCCAGGTTTAATACAGTGGCACGCCTAACTGCCTAGAGACCAACAATACGGCAAGCACATATAGGCACGCAGACTGTTCAGAAACCCTGAAGAATCATGAAGAGTAAGCCAAGCTTTGCTTTTTGCTTTTTTTAGGGATCGAAACGAGGTGATCCGCCAGAGAACCAGAGTTGTCGACGTAGCTCACAGAATAAGTAAGCTGAAGTGGCAATGGGCCGGTCATATTAGCTGTAGAACCGATGACCGTTGGGGTAGAAGTGTTCTTGAGTGGAGACCGCGAATTGGCAAACGTAAGGTGGGACGTCCTCATGCTCGGTGGAGTGACGATCTTCGCAGGGTCGCTGGTAGCAACTGGATGAGAGTTGCTGAGAATCGGGTTGAGTGGCGTGCGATTGAGGAGGCCTATGTCCAACAGTGGACTGCTATGGGCTGATGATGATGAAGCAAAGCTTTGGGGTTTGTTTGAAAGACCGCCACTTGTTTAATGCAGTATGTAGGTGTAATCTAATAACTAAATTCTGCTGTGATATTGAAGAATTTTAGTGTAAACACTTTTAATACACAAATAAAAAGATGTTTCACTTATATAAATCGTGTTTCCTTTGCTTATTTTGCTGTTGGTTTAAGATCAAATGTGTACTGTAATCATAGTGTCTCATGGTTTTCATGCTAATATAATCAATAAACTAACACATAGAGCCTAGCACCACCTCTAACATTAGTATTACTTTAATCTGGAAACGCCAGGGTAGCTCGCAAAAATCTAATTTTCTTACATTTTTTGCAATGTGCAGGTCATTGGCAGGATGTATGTTGATTTAAATATGATGCGACCTTAACAAAGGTTAACTAATTTATAATCATTAAAATCATCAATCTTCTAAGTTTATTTAATTCTATCATAATCATCTGCCTAGCCTTTTCCCAACTATGTTGGGGTCGTCTAATCCGATGCAGCTGAATACCAGTATTTTACATAGAGAGACTGCCTATCTTACCTCCACAACCCAGTCAGTACTGAGTCATACGATACCCCTTGGTAAGACTGGTTGTCAGAGTTTTTGGGCCACTGACTACCTAACGACTGTCAAAGATCTACAAATGACAGCCGGGACCAACGGCTTCCGAGGCACGGAGGAAACTCGGTATGTAAAAGGTGGTCACCCATCCACAGACCAACCTAGGCAAGCACGGCTTAACCTAAAGATCGACCCGAGCGGCTGTTATTATTTAACCACGAGTTCCTCACAAGTTTATTTAATTCCATTGAATGAATTTTTCACGAAATAGTAATTCAATGGGATTACATGAACTTAGAGGGTTGTATTGATGATTTTCATGATTGGAATTCTGTAACTAAACACGTGTTACTGGCGCGACTCGTTTATTCATCAACGCACAACCTGACACTGACCTGCAAATTACAAAAAACTTAAGAAAATTTGAATTCCGCGGGCTATCCTGGCATTTTCACCTTAATCTTACTTCAGTGTGGAAATGAGATGTAGCTATACGTCCCGTCTAGCTCCATCTTTCTCCCGCACTAAAGTAATTTGAAATAATACCGTTATAAGAGGTTCAAGTACAATCGCAGGGGTCTACTCAGGATCTTTCAAACAGTGTGGTTACTTCAAAAACGCTAGGTGCTGAACACATATTTTACTTAATTATTTTACATGCAACGTGCTAAAAACGTCTAAAACTACGTGAGGTTTATTTAATTATAGGACATTCTAAAGAAAGTAGCTAAATCGGTGCTTTTAAGTCTTGAAACTATCACATATACTACGATTCGGCTGTAGCTTGCGATGCCGTTAAAGCGGCAGAACGAAGCGGAGGAAAGTGACAATTGGGAAGTTGACACCACTTATTTTAGGCCTGATATCCCGAATCATTTTCAACATAACATCACGCCTGTAATCCCCGAAGGGTTAGGCAAAGTTATACCTAATAGTACACCCACATTTCGCCAGTTATGTGTGGAAGTCCCATGTAAGAGGAGCGGGGGGGGGGGGACAATTTTGCCATTAACCGTGGCTGTTACTGAGAAATTCTGTTTTGAAAAACCCAATAACATTTAACTCGAGCTGGGCATCGAACTCAGGACCTCAAGCTCAGCAGTTGCGACTGCGACCACTGGACCAACGAGACAGGAATTTTTAATTATAATTATGTAAAATGTTGATGCTAAAATTAGATTCTTAGTTGCATTTAAAATCTATAATTATTAGAGTCATACATAATCTATGGGGGAATCGCGTTTTGACAGCTCATAAAAAAGTATGTCAAATGATCGATGATGTCTACTACCCGGGAATCGAACCCAGGACCTCATGCTCATTTGCGACCACTCGACCAACGAGGCAGATTTTAGATTTAGATTCTTTTGCAAATCAATAAGAGAATTTCGATATTTAGAAAGATAAATCGGGACATTGAATAAGATAATGGTGTAGCGACTAGAGCTGACTAGCCCAGCGAGCTCATTTGTTCACCTCTTTCCCGCTTTGATCTACAATACCGCAAGCCACAGCCTCTAACGTGAAGACTCGTCTTTATGGCGACCAAATTCCTGTATTCGCAGCGTTGTGAGAAAACGTGACTTCACTCATCAATCCAAAATAGACGTTTTAGGCTGAATTTGTATCAAAATTATGTAAGAAAACGCAGCGTTGACAGAAGAAAAAAAATCACCAAAAGAACAGCGCCAAATTCAAAACAAAGCCATTCTGCTGGTGGTTTAATCCTCCCTCACAGCTTTTTCGCATTTCTGAGGAAAACCCAGCCTTGGTAATGACTATTTGCGTCACAGAAAATGAGTCTAAAAGTATTGCAATTAAGTTGAATTTGTCGCAAATTTTCAGAAATACGATGCCGATGGGAAAATACCCAGTTCAGCATGTCTACGTTTTTTTTCGCAATGTTGCAAACGTCACGAATAAGAGGCGGTATACATCAGTTCGGGTCGCCGTAATTCGTTATAGGCCGAGCGGCAAAGTCGAATGATCTGTTTTGCTACCTGGACGTGTCGAGCCAGGTCCACCCGAACATAGGTCCAGGACATACGTCGCCACAAAAACAAGCCTTCGCATCTACAATACCAAACAGAAGAACATCTAAAAAGCTTTCAACACAGTTAATACAGTAATCTTACTAAGAAGTCATCGGGCTGTATCCCGAACAGATCTCGGAAGTATCTGAAGGCTATTGGAGCGTAAGTCTTGAACTTAAACTCTGAATAGTGGTGAGCAGGCGTGTGGTTAGAGCCCTCGTGAGGAAAGTTCGTCGTTTCCACTGTCATGAAGTCCTGCATGAGGAGATCTCGCTCCGGTTTTGAGGCTAACCCGCCGATTGCATGCTGGATTCCTGTGGAAGAAGAAACAGAAATGTTAGATGTTGGTAAATATAAAAATTCGTCATATTGTATGATCATTAGGTCACACAAATCTTCAGAAGGGTACAAATGGAAAACTATAGTGTCTTTTATAATTTGGTGTTATTATAGCACAGCCTAACATCTTGAGGTTTAAAAAGAACCCGCAAAATGTGTGACTCGAACGGACCCCTGAAAATACCCCGTTTAATTAAATGTATACTATTCCAAAGTAATTCATTTCATTGTTGTAGTCATAATGTAATGTACCGTATGTAAAGTGTTATTTGTTTTTAATTATTGACATTCCAGTTCCCCATGATTATATTTAAATCTTAATTTTAATATGTACTAGTTTGCACACCTGGTATGGTAGAATGTGGTCCTGAGATCTATTGTTATGTTTCTCCTTATGTGTATCAAGCAAAATAAATGATTTAATTTGATAAATTGTGGCGATTTGAACAAGGCAGCCGAGTTTTTCTGACATAAACAATATCTATGAGCGTAATCGGCCCCTTTCTGGGATACGGGCCTCCTCACTTTGAGGTGGAATGGGCTACAATACGCCACACAGCCGGATCCAATCCGTGCTGGTGGATGTCATGTTTTCGAATAGAAACATATAAGAAAACCGTCAAAAACAATTGCAATTTCGTTTTTTGAACAGATACAAGATCCTAACAAACAAACCACGTCAATTAAGAAATCAGCAAACAATCATTCAATCCTTAGCTTCCTCCACAAAAAACTCCTCTGTCACAAGAAACTGTTCATTCATTCCATTTGTCTTGCTATACAGACTATCAACTCGTAATGGCTGACAAGATAATTATATTATTACGATGCTAATGCTTGGCTATTAGTAACACCACGGTCAAAGGCTGTGTTGAGAAATCGACCTTGAAAACCAATGAAGATTTGAATAATGTGGAAGAGTTGATACTTCGTTTCATATTTCTGCTTATGCAGTGGGTATTATTACATAATAATATGACGGTATTCCATGTGTCAAATGTATGGGTATCCATATGTAAAATACTGGTATTCAGCTGCATCCGGTTAGATTGGAAGCCGACCCCAACATAGTTGGGAAAAGGCAGATGATAAGTCAAAGATGAATGGAGTAACCACCTTTTAGCTGTTCTCTCAGAAGCTGTAGATAGAACCTTTTGTCGTTAACTGGATTCTAAGAACATCGGGAATTCGGGATGATACTAACAATTGCCAAATGCAAAGTTGTAAAAACTATATACGATACTTGAATTTTTCCGACCATCAGGAAACCCAACCTCAGTAGTAGAAGACTTATGATTTAACTGTCTGAATTCGTTAACTAGACCCATTCCTTCGCTTTAGTAGTGAGATAGTAACAGGCAGGTCTCACTTCAAATGCTAGTTTCTTTCTATTCTTAGTGAAAGGATAAAAAATCTTCAGAGATTTTCGTTAGCTACAAAAATCTCACAGCTCAAGGTCGGGCCAATGCTATAATCATTTACAGTGCAGGTCAAGGTGACAGTTTACAGTTGAACTTAGGGCACAGAATCGCAAAATACTTCACGTTTGACCTAATATTAGCTTAATAAAAGCTGGTAAACAAACACACTGATAAATGTATGCTATAAAATATTCAAAATAAGACGAACGTCGCAAGAACTTCCGTAGTTACTAAAATAGCATTGTTCCGTTTAAGTGGCGATCGAAACTTCAAATAAAAGATTCAGTAACTTCACGAATAAACTTGTGTACAGTACAGGCTATATGCGTAACCAATGTTTTACAAGGTAAGAATGTGAAAAAAAGTGTGTGTGAAAAACTTATGTACACGCGTTAGAAGTTATACTTCTTTTTAAAAAAAATATCTGTCGCCTTATCTCAGCCAGCAGTAGATTAAAAATAAAAAACCTAGGCTTGTCAATATCTGACACTAAGCTAACTTCAGGGTGTATGTTGACTAGCTAACATCATGCTGTTAAATTTAGGTGTCGGTGTGCGCGCGCATCGTAAAAAATTACTCTCATCATTTTTCCCTAACGCGCCATAAGAAGTATAACTTCAAAAATGTAAAGCGTGCAGCTGTTGATCCCTGTTGTCATTTGCAGATCTTTGACAATTGATACGGGAATAGTCAGAACCCCAAAAGTCTGACAAGCAGTCTTTCTAAGAGGTATTTTATCGTAATACCAGTTATTGGATTATGGAGGTCAGATAGAAGGACGCTCCGTGTGAAATACTAGCATTCAGCTTCTCGACAGGTGATGATGATTCAGAAAAAAAGGTATGGCTATTGGAATTTGCACGTCCTCCCCGCCAATGCCACAAGACCGATAACCTGGTGAAGGTGAGATGCGAGAAGCACAGGCCTGGTCGTTGTAGCCATGATTGGGGGAAGCGTGTGCATTCAGCTACTGCTCCAGCCGTGGACGTTTTTAGGCTGACTGAAACAGCGGCGTCGGGATTTCAAGACTTTTGTTTTTATGATTATAAAAAGGGTTATGCCATAATTTTTTAAGTCAAAACTTCTTTAGCGGCGTTGTGTACTTTTTGGGATGGGTAAAAACTGTTAAACTCGCGTCAGATCGTCAGATAGAATCGGCGGCGCAGGGCGTTTGCGCGAGTGTGCGTGTAGTTTAAGCTAGATAGTGTTGTTTCAAGTTTTCACTTCTGCCGGCACTCCCGGAGTGCAACCTGTTTTTTTTTATTATTAAATGAATGTAGTTTTAAAAAGTTACAGCGATAACGATGTAACATGCCCTATCCAATATTAATTTACGTGACGCAGATAAAAAGTTTTTAGTTTGAAAAACAGTGAAATATGGAGGCCTCTGTGAATAGAAATTTAGTTCCGGTTCTCAACAAAAAGTTTTAAATGGATTTGAATGATATTTCTATTGTTAGTTGGAGTTTAGGATTGTTGTGTCATATTGATGGATATTTCGCTATAGCGTTTGTCTAGATAAGGCTTTCACTAGTGAAGATACGTAAAACAACGTAGACTAATCGTCAGATCAATAGAGCGAACTTGTTGCGCTTCATCCCAAAATGAGCCTTATTAGCGTAAACCAATGTCCTTATTTGTATGATACGCTTGATCACAGTCGCTTGTAAGAATATGCACATTAACTTTAGAGTAATAAGGTTTATTTTCGGATGCAGCGCGACTGAGTTTAGTCATAATTCGAGTTTTGCCTCTCGATTTCGTCTTCCAATATTCGACCGATTTAAAAGCTATTTCATAAACTGAATGAGAAGGATATATACTGTGTCCCTATTTTTTTCTTTTTCATTAATAGTTGTCAAATTTGTACACTAGGCGTCTGTTGACAGGCGATCTAAATAGGCCATTTTGAGTAGTTTGTAAAGATTCTAAGGCTTATACCGATTATGTATCATCAAAAAGGAAAACAAAGAGACATAGAAGAGGTTGATATTTATTCAACTATAAAGAATCATAGCTTTAAAGTCATAAACCAGAAAGAAAACAGGCGAGAGCGTTTGTATGGAAAAAAGATCACCCAAATTTCCTTTTAACATGTTAGGTAAGTATATCCCCACAGTTCAAGAGACGTTTTATTATGAGTATTATAATGACACATCAAAGAAACATAACAAAAACATAGAAGGAGGTAAAATATTGCATTAATTACAGCGAAACCGACAGGTTATTGGCAAATAAACTTTGTTGACTAGTAGACAAATAAACTAGTGAGACTTCGCAAATATTATAGGTATTATTTTCATCAAAAACGAAGAAATAAGCGTATAATTTAATATTCTTGGGTGTTTTCCATTAAGAATTTATCAGCAGCAGCGAAATCTAGCTTGTGGGATTTGGGACAAGCCCGCCACACTATTCCCAAACCACAGCAACTCCTGAAAGCCAGTAGCAACAGTGGCGACCACCAGAAAAGCGCTGTGACCAGGAAGGTCCACGAAGTCCCATCATCTGTCTAGCCTTTTCCCAACTATGTTGGGGTCGGCTTCCAGTCTAAGCGGATGCAGCTGAATACCAGTACTTTACATGTAGCGACTGCCTATCTGACTTCCACAACCCAGTTAGTACTGGGCAATACGATACCCCTTGGTAAGACTGGTTGTCAGACTTTTTTGGGCCACTGACTACCTAACGACTGTCAAAGATCTGCAAATGACAGTCGGGACCAACGGCTTAACGTGCTTTCCGGGGCAAGCATGGCTTAACCTAAAGATCGACCCGAGCGGCTGTTTTTATGTAGCCACGAGCTCCTCCTCCACGAAGTCCCAAAGAAACAATTAACCGTCTTAGATCCCGCAACGAAATTAATAGCGGAGGTGTAGAAAAAACAATTTCAACTTCCCTCCATATTAACCCCCACACTCAACGATAGCGCGCCCTTGGATGTATATCAGCTTCCTATGCGCCACAGGAAGCCAGCATGTTGTTGACATTTTCCCGGTGCTTTATTTAAAGTTATTTTTAACTGGGTGGGTACATTTTTTTCGAACGGTTTTGCGAGTTGTTTTAGATGAACGAATTTTCCTACCTACATACATTTATACAGAAACTCACGCCTTTTTCCCATGGGATAAGCAGAAACCACTTAACTTACTTATTTAAACTCCAGATATAATAATATTTTAAAGTCTTTGTTTGTCTGTCTGATTGTAACTGGTCTTATCTTCAGAACTGACTGACGGATTTCGGTGATATTGTTTAACCAACCCTCGAGACAAGGAGGCGGTTATGTATTCGGCAAGTTTCTTTGTTTAATTACAGTTTATTAGAAGATGTCGGTATTTGTAATCCTACTTATATTATTAATATAATATTATAAATGCGTATTATAATTTCGCATTTATTATGTTTGTTACTCTTTCATGCAATAACTACTGAACGGATTTTAATGAAATTTAGCACACAAATAGTTTATAAACTGGATTAACACATAGGATACTTTTTATCCCGGTAGTTTGATCCCGTGGGACAATTACCGAACTCCACGCGGGCAAAGCCGCGGGCATAAGCTAGTTTTAATCATACACATAAGATTTACATCCCTAGGCAACTTTTCTCACCTAAGCTTGGCACAATCTTTGAAAAAGTGTGCTTAAAAGCTTGAGTTTTTTCAAGTTTCAACTTTCGTAAAGCGACGAAAGACTCCTGGGAGTCTAGCAACAATTGAAATTCAATTGCGTCTCATTAGCCAATGCTTAGCAAAATAAAATGATGCATTACAAGCCACACCTAAAACCCTCTATTTATAAACTAACACCTCATTCCGAAACAATAAAATTAATTAAATCAACAAAATGCGGCTTACCCCACACAATATCATTCATTAACTTTTTTGCATCCATTTTGACCGCCTAATTCACTTCAAAATCACTAAAAACACCATGAAAACTAAATGTTTAGCACTAAACACTAAAAATATGTCCACATCTCGACACTTCGGGTACAAAACTGTTAATATTCACTGTATATTTCCTTAAAAAAGTTCAGCTGGATTATTGGATATTTTTCCTCTTAATTCTTACAATAAATAAGTAGTATAATGACTGTTTTGTCCTGGTTTATTGGCAGTTGGTGAGTGACTGATTTCAGTATCTGTTTCGACGGGAAGCAGGGCCTTACTATCAGTTTTATTGCGTATCCCAGTGTATTGGTGGGTAGTCATTTTATTAAGGTTGTCACGGTATACAAACTCACATATAATAATTGAAACCTAGACGTGTTTAAAGTAAAAATCTTACATTCAAAACATGTATTTAAAAAAAAAACTTATGAAAAAGTTGGAACTTTGACCCCCAATATCTCCGTAACTAGAAGGTTCCCAGGTATGGTCTAGAACGAAAATATTATCGCAATGACGGGGAGAACAAGTGCCTTTCGGCTTCGTTAAGTGTCTGTTTACACCTTTTATACCTATTGCAGTCGGAAATAGTGAAATTTTCAGAACAGTGATTCGGATCAGTATTTAAGATCAATTTTTTTTACCTCTGTTATAATATTACTTTAGAAGTTTTATTTATGTTAAAAATCTAATCATTTTAGTTATTTATTATATTAAGTACAGCAACAACCATTATTACTAAATCAAGTTAATCCTTCCACTCTGTCTTCTCACAGAACTGCAAACATTCTAAAATTATCGTCTATCATTCATCAGCAAACAAGTCCAATCCAGGGTCGGTCTCCACGAGATGCATGATCATCATCATCTGCCTAGCCTTTCCCCAACTATGTGAGGATCGGCTTCCAGTCTAACCGGATGCAGCTAAATACTAGTATTTCACATGGAGCGTATTTTACTGCCTATCTGACCTCCACAACCCAGTTAGTACTGGGTAATACGATACCCCTTGGTAAGGCTGGTTGTCAGACTTTTCGGGCCACTGACTACCTGTAACGACTGCCAAATATCTATAAATGACAGCCGGGACCAACGGCTTAACGTGCTTTCGGAGGCACGGAGGAAACTCCGTATGTAATGGGTGGTCGCCTATCCACAGACCAACCTAGGCAACACGGCTTAACCTAAAGATCGACCCGAGCGGCTTTTATTATTTATGCATGATGTTTCATGACGAAGAATCTCCGAAGTTTCGCATTCGGTCAGGTCTGGGACCAATTTTTCGGACAACTACGTTCGTGTTTCCCATTGCCCAATTTCGGAATCGACTCCCATAAGTTTTCGGTAATTGTGATTGCGACTGTTGAACTACAGCTACATTTACTCTTGATTGATTATGCTGTCAATCAAGTAGTTTTGACGTACGTGCTATGTCGCTTCAGCATGCGTCACTTGACGCAGTGACAATGAGGGCGCAAGATTGTTGACGTAGATTATGAACGCAGACGGTCAATCCACCAAATGTACTGGTTTCAATTATTTAGAGGGTGAAGTTTCCTGCGAACGTCATCAGTCGCATTTAGGCCAACGCCGACGTATAGGCAGCACTGCAAGGGATCACTAGAGCCGTTCAGTATTCTTTATATGGAATTCGATACTGCAATGCACACTTAATGTCCAAACACACTATGCTGAAGATACGCGACCGAAGTTCCGCGGCCGATTTTACGTTCCAACGTATTCGGCTGATATAACACACCATAAGTGCGAACTTACGTGGCAGAAATTCAGATTAGACATTTATATAAGCACCGTTAATGCATTGCCTGCGCTCGAGATCAGCTAGGTAGTGAAAATCCGACCTGATTACGTTTTTATATTCTACATGGGATAGCATGGCTTCAATTTGATCAACGTTCAGTATACACTTATGTTATAAGCAGCTGATTAGCTGGTTAAATGAAGACACGATTACTTTGTGTTGACGCCTGGTTGACGACTTAAATATCCTCTATGGTAAGGCGGATGTCGTGGCCCGTGAGTCTCTTTCCGTACGCCAGGTCAAAATATTACAAATGGCAGTGTAGATATCGGTGAAGTTTTTAATCCTTTTTAAAACGGTTCATAGACTTTTATTCAAAGTTGAACCCTAGAAAACATTTACGATCTAAAAAAAAGTTAGGGGGAATGGTTAACGGTCAGACTGTGAACTTCCACTTCCACTTTCTTGAAAAATACTTTTTAAATTGACAACAGCATTTTAAGAGATCCCAGTACTCTCGGAATCAGTTTTCCATAACTTCAAAAGACTGTACCAACCCTGTACCATTACAACCACATACATAACTAATAATTTGTCATTTAATTTGAAATAAACGCTAATCATCATAACATACACACATTAAAACGAGCTCAATGCCTTTGGAAAACCTTGAACTACGAACAAAACGCTGATAATTGAACCGTTCACGCTGAGTTTGTTGATTATTGTTAAATTAACTCAATATTAAAGTGACTTGTTTATTAATAGGTAGCATACTTTTGGTAAAAACAAAAATCAGCTGTGTCCTACAAAAGTGCAATACACGGTCAGAATGTATGGAACAACTGTTTTTTTTTAAGCAACCGATGAAAAATTTATATTTGGGGGGCTCCAAATGATATACTGATTACGTGGTAACCGTTTTCGCGTCGGTGTCCCGTCCACCCGGTATATAAAGGGTGTAAACAGACTCTTAACGAAGCCGAAAGGCACTTGTTCTCTCCGTCATTGCGATATTTTTTTTGTTCCAGACCATACCTGGGAACTTTCTAGTTACGGAGATATTGGGGGTCAAAGTACCAACTTTTTCACAAGTTTTTTTTTAAATACATGTTTTTAATGTAAGGTTTTTACTTCAAACACCTCCAGGACCCCCTTACTATTCAATCCATCCATCAGCTCAATGTTTTGAATGCGTTACATTGCGTTCTACCGTAAAACGTGATTTTTCACCCCAAAAAAAAAAGTCGTTTCCCAGCAATCATTTTTGCGTAAAGTTACTTAGTTTGATGTACATAATGCTTGGTTAACGGCTTCGTGAAGAGTCTGTTTACATGCTGTATATCACATTTGGTGTATTATGTTCCCAGTCTGGGATACACACTGACCTCTATGATATGGGACCACTAGGCCAACGAGGCAGAATTTGGTGGCAAAATCAACTATTAAAATTCGCACTTCTTCCTTTTTTTTTTTCGGATTGGAAATCATCAAATGACTTCTCTCGCTCTGGGCGAAGCGGAAGGGAGTGTCAGACTTGTACTGACTAAAACCCATCCATGTTCCTTCCTTATCCTTTGTGTTCCAGGGCCGCGGTATCTCTTTCGAACAGTCCCGCAGCCGTCGCACTACTTCCTTAGGACACAGAGCTTACGAGCAGGAGTGAGCTGTTATCCAGCACGCGAGAACCCAGTGCGGGTTGGTACGATATGCCGGTTATTTCACGATGTTTTCCTCCACCGATTTGAGAGTAATGCTGATGAAATAATTTACTCAAAATAAGGCGCCTGCCTGGGTTTGAATTCTTTGACAGAACGGTTTGAAGTTGGGGCCATTACCACTGGGTCATCAGTGTTCTCGCTTGGGAAAGGCCTCTAAATTACTCTTCACCCATTCACTGCCCAGTACTTCGCAAAAACTTCGTGAATTTCGTTCGCGTGCCCACAACCCGGATCCGAGTCGTCGTTATTATGAACTATAGGTGACTTGTATTCATGCCCAGAACCCGACTAGCGAGTCCATAGCTACAGATACGGATTGTGCGAACGAACAAATTATTGTTCGACTCATACGCTGGGTTCTGGGCACTGAATGGGTTCATCAAAGTTCAGGTGGACTGCGTCAGAGTTGATTGATTAAATGAAAAAAACTAAAAGCTGAAGGGAAAGTGGTTTTAAAATATATTTTTTCTTTTGATGTAATATCATCAACTGAGTGCATTGAAATTTGCGATTTTTGTGGGACATCTGGCCGTGTTGTGTTGATGTATTGAATTTCATAATTATGTATTCTCTCACACACAATTTCTTACAGGTGCATCACTATCACTAATCAATATATATAATAATAATAAAACAAAGTCCTCCGCCGCGTATGTCTGTCTGTTCGCGATAAACAAAAAAACGACTGCACCGATTTTTATCTTGTTTTCACCAATAGATAGAGTGGTTCTCGAGGAAGGTTTAAGTATATAATTTGACAAGTTCTGTTGCGGGAACGGGAACAAAATTTCATGATTACTTTTGGTCGCGATAACCGACATCCACGCGGGCGAAGCCGTGGGCATCTGCTAGTTATTATATATACTGTTTACGGTTGTTTGCGTTCTCTCTTATAATAAATAATTTTGGCAGCTATACGCTTTATCCACACTGTTCCGGGTCAAGGACTTCCGGTCGTCCGGAAACATGAACAAGTTCATCTAAAATGTATGCAAGGTACGATGCAAGTTTTATTTTCCTCATCCCTAAAGCGCTGAAGGGACAATGAACCCTTATATTTGTTGATATACTCTTTGACTGAAAGAAAATTGAGGCGATGAGAACCATAGTGGCCTAACAATTTTTTTTTTTCATAATTGAGTTTATAATTTTTTTCAGTTAAAATTAAACACTTTGATAGAACCAGGGTGGCCTAAAAGTGATACAACGAATATTCACTAGATGGTAAAGTAATAAAAAGTATGTATTCTGAAGTGCTAGTTGATTAAAAAAACTGTTTTTGTTTTCTACGGTACTCAAAAGGCTTGTCCAAAGTTGTCCATTGAATTAGGCTACTATGGTTCTCATGGCCTCAATTATAGTTGAGTTTAATTTTATTGTACTAGGCATCAGGCACGTCTTGTTAGCCATAGGGATTATGTAAAGGTGGAAGGGACGCCGACCACGGTAACCACGTATTCCATTCCAATTATTTATATAAAAAAAATTCATCGGTAATTAATAAAAATCTGCTGTTTCTTATATACACTGTCAAAATGTATGGTACAGCAGATTTTTAGGGTTCCGTACCCAAAGGGAAAAACGGGACCGTATTACTAAGACTCCATTGTCCGTCCGCTTATCTGGCTGTCTCGGGCTGTATCTCATGAACCGTGATAGCTAGACAGTTGAAATTCACAAAATCACAGACCGACGAAAATTTTCTATGTTGGGTGGGAAGTTTTTCTAAAACTGTACCTATGTGCCATAACAGCAGCAAAAAGTTTCGACCAACAAAATAGAAGTAGCCATTTAAAAAAAAAACTACATTAAATTTAGACAGTGACCACAATCGTTTACAATTACAATTGGAAACGGAAACATCGATGCATCCCGCGAATTTGGCAGGCGAATGCCCCAATCACGTGACGAGTCTGACTCAGAATATTATCGGGAAAGAATTCCTTAGATATATTGAGTCATTGTTACACCGAAAATAATACAAAAAAATCTTGATTTGTGACTGGGACTTCGGAGAAATCAATTAAAAGATACTCAGGTACGGCATAAATTGGGCTTAAGTTATGGTGGAGACTTGGGTTTCCAACTTTTTATATACATAGCAAATCAACATAACAGGTGTAAAAAGACTCTTCACGAAGCCGAAAGGCACTTGTTATCCTCGTCATTGCGATCATTTTTGGTCTAGACCATACCTGGGACTGTTACGGACCTTCTAGTTACGGAGATATTGGCGGTCAAAGTTCCGACGTTTTCACATTTTTTTTTTTAATACATGTTTTTAATGTATTTTTTTTTACTTAAGACATCTTCACGACCCCTGTACTATTCAATCCAACCATCAGCACAATGTTTTGAATGCGTTACATAGTCCTTCCGTAGAACGTGATTTTTTACCCAAAAAAAAGTCGTTTCATGTACGTAATGCTTGATTGACGGCTTCGTGAAGAGTCTGGTTACATCCTGTATAAGAGGAAAGTCAAATGTATTACGGTTATGTAAGTTATACAAGGCGTCCGTGGTAACACTTTTACCCTGAGCGAAAAAGGAGTTTCAACAGAACACACGACACAGGACACAGGAGTCACACGTCTTTTAGTAATAGGGGGCGATCCTATGGCCATCAACAGAGTTCAAATCCAGACACCAAGCTGCAACTGAGAAATTTCTGATGTAATCAATAACACCGCACGACTTGGAGAAGGAGTCCAGGGCTTTAAGCTTAAGGGTTGCAACTCATCTAGCAGCACGAAAAACAGTTTTCCATGAAACCCATTGCCGATGCTGCTGCGTGCGATAGCACTCCTGATCTGTCTCTTGCTCCAGCAAGTGACGGTTCTGGACGACGAAAAAGGACAAGAGCATGAAAAAAGCGACTCCGTGCTGCGTCATGCTTACGACCATTAGTAAATAGCCAGCGAAGTTACGGCCGACGAAGTTACCGAGGAAATCTTTAAGAATATTCAGGTTTCTGTCTATACCCATGACGTGAGTTTAAGTATACATATATGTATTGCAAGAGCATACCCAATTCCCCATTACGCACTCGTTTGAATGTCAAAACTTCTATTACGTCATCACCTGAGCTCTGATAGCGAAACCTGTCTAATGACGTCCATCAAAAGAAGATATTGGACAGTGACGTAGACTGATATGTCGTGACTCCGTGACGTATACATCGATAAAATAGTTTAGCATAATTATGTTTCTTAATAGTACTACTCATGTTTCTGGAAATAAAATTATCAGCAGATAGTGATACGTTTATCTGGCTAATCTGAAAGTGCTGGTACTGTGAATGCTGTGATTACTTAACTGAAATTTGAATAACTATTTAGACAGTCTGGTGTGGAGGAACAGTAGTGGGTGTATTAAAGGCCATGGGGTAGCTCTTACACCCTTTTTTTTCCGGATGGGAAATCATCAAATGGCTTCTGTCAGACCTGTACTGACTAAAACTCATGCATGTTCCTTCCTTGCCCTTTGTGTTCCAGGGCCGCGATATCTCTTTCGAACAATCCCGCAGCTCTGACAGATATCGGCGTCATAAGACGGACGGACGGCAAGCTAGCCCATTACTCACCATCCACAGGTCCACGTCTACGGTGGCTGGAAGCCACCACGTGACCCCCGACGCCCAGGGTGTCTCCCGCGGCGGCTGGGACGTGAGAGAGTGAATGTGTTAAGTAAATCTAGTGCACCTGGGGCAGTAACCCCCACTATTTAAGAAAAATGACTTGATACCTGAGAAGGTAGTTTCCATACAAGACATAACAGACTTCGCAGACATGTGACATCTACCAACCCGCACTGGGCCCGCGTGGTGAATTAGAAGCCACTCCCTTTTTTTTTCTTCTTTTTCGGATGGGAAATCATCAAATGACTTCTCCCGCTCTGGGCTGAGTGGAAGGGAGTATCAGACTTGTACTGACTAAAACCCATCCATGTTCCTTCCTTGCCCTTTGTGTTCCAGGGCCGCGGTATCTCTTTTGAACAGTCCTGCAGCCCTATAAGCCACTCCCCACGCAGAGAAAAGGCCTGTGTCCTAGATTACCTAGGGTTGTAAGCTGGCAAAAGGACAAAAGGTGGAAGAATCTGGAGTAGGTAGGTTAGACCTTGGGGAATGCTGTGGCACCAGGTAGTCACATCGGTCATTTGACCGACTCCTAAGAAGTGAGAATAGAAATCACAAAAACAGATTTGGAGAAAAAAATAAAAACAAAGATAAAACTATTGTTTTCCAGGATAACATATAATATAGCATGAATTATCAGCTTACACAATGAGTAATAGTTAGCTTATGTGTTTATGTTTTGTGAATCATTCACACATGTCATGTGAACGATATCAATGTTTTGAGCTTAATCCAGCGTTTGATTTAAATACTAATATGGCATTCCTCATTGGTTTGTTTACGTTTTGAGGATAATGATTGGTGGTGAGGAGCTCGTGGCAAAATAATAACAGCCGCTCGGGTCGATCTTTAGGTTAAGCCGTGCTTGCCTAGTTTGGTCTGTGGATGGGTGACCACCCATTACATACCGAGTTTCCTCCGTGCCTCGGAAAGCACGTTAAGCCGTTGGTCCGGCTGTCATTTGCACATCTTTGGCAGTCATTACTGGTAGTGTTTTCATTGTTACTAACAAATATGGAAGTTTTGTTTTCCGAAATAAATGAGTATTATTATTATTATTAACTGGGTTGTGGAGGTCCGATAGGCAGTCGCTCTATGTAAAATACTGGTATTCAGCTGCATCCGGTTAGACTGGAAGCTGACCCCAACATAGTTGGGAAAAGGCTAGGCAGATGATGATGATGATGATAATTGTTGGTGGGTTAAATGAGTACTGCATTAAAGCATTGTTTACATTCAAAATGCAATAAGCATTGTATGCCGAACCTAATTTTGTCGTAGGTCGACCATTTTCAACCTTATTTCTCAGGGGCACAAGTGTGAAAAGTGGTCGGGCGTCAGTAAACGCGGTTGTACTTAATGAAGTCAATTAGTTGACTTGGTGTCCACTTCACTACTAGGGGCGGTCTTGAAGAGGCAGTCTTGAAGCGTAGTGTAATATTTCAATTCGAGAATGAAAATCCTAAGGTTACTCAAATGCATATGTATAGCTTTACACGGAATGCATTTATCGGGCTTTGGGAACTTATGTTCTGGGTAGATCAAGGTGAATGCCAGTTGAAGGGCAAATAGTACCCAGGGCTGCGGGCTGCGCAGGGCTGCGGGCTGTTCGAAAGAGATACCGCGGCCTTGGAACACAAAGAGCAAGGAAGGAACATGGTTGGGTTTTAGTCAGTACAAGTCTGACACTCCCTTCCGCTCTGCCCAGAGCGGGAGAAGTCATTTGAAGATTTCGCATCCGTAAAAAAAAAGGGCAAATAGTACAAAATATCACGTCACTTCACGTCTTTAAAAATATACTAAACTAACTTATGCCCGCGGCTTCGCCCGCGTCCCACGGGATCGTGCTATCGGGATAAAAAGTATCCAGCAATACGAATAGTGTATCGAATAGTATAATATGTTAATCCAGATCAATAATATAATCTGTGTGGCAAATTTCTAAGAAATCCTTTCTATAGTTTTCAGCAGCCCACCGTACATCAAACTAAGTAAACAAAAAAAATATTGCTTGATGTATTTAAAACTCTCCGTAACTAAAAGGTTCCCAGGTATGGTCTAGAACAAAAAAAAATGATCGCAATGACGAAGATAACAAGTGCTTTTTGGCTTCGTTAGGAGTTTTTTTACAACCTTTATTAGTAGTAAAAGTAAGATGATTTTGACCCTACTACTAGATTCGACCAACCTACCTCAAGAAACATATCCTTGAAGCCACTAGTAGAAGTAGACTAATGCTAATGCTATAAATAGACCACTGTATGTAAACACAGTTCATTTCCTTGCTCAGTACAGAGGCTAGTCAGATATAACAAATGCATAACTGATAGGCATCAGTAATGAGCATTGAGCATCCGTTGATGACTGACCTTCGTGGTGTCATGTTGTAGATATAACGATGTGCAGTTAACTGGCTCGTATAGTGGCTAGCTTATGCTAAGGGATCATAGCCCAAGACTGGCCCAAAACAGTTTTATGAGGTGTTAGTGGGTTACGTGGCGCGTCCACAGCCACACCGTGCACGAACACTGCGGTTCAGAACATAGTATGGACACCTTTGGACCTGTCCGCGAACAGCTAGTTTTCAATATTATAATATCCTTCCGCGAACACGAACAATGCATTTCGCGTGCATCTTAGGAACATTAGTATTTACCTTTGGACATATTCACGAAGTGCGCGCGCGCGTTTTATGTGACGCGTCCATGGCCATTCGGGGCGCGTAGCATGCACTGTAATTGCGCAGGCGTGGAAACGCTTTTTGAGGTCTTTGTCCTGGTATTGGACGGATTCGATTCAGAATAAATGATTATGATGACGGGTTCTCCAAATAAATGTCATCAGCTACAGACCTCGTCTTGACGTATGCCGCCGCTCAAGATCGATGCCATGGAAACATACCGCATGATTAGCATGCCTACCGTACAAACGCAAGTACCAATAGAAAAAAAAAGTGTGTGTTTACTTATTACGCACGTAAGAAGTTATACTTCTTTAACGTATAAAACTAAAATGTTGAATAGCTAACTTCACGGTGTATGTTGACTAGCTAACTTTAGGGTGTCGGTTTTTGTCGCGCATCGTAAAAATTTACTGTCATCATTTTTCCCTACGAGCCAAAAGAAGAATAACTTCAAAAATACAGATCTACGCGATCTTGAAATTGAGATACTTCATGTCACTTTGTAAAAAAAGAGGTACCCAAATGTCCAAATGTGTGAATGGTAACCTCTCGTCCCAGCCGCCGCGGGAGACGCCTCGGGCGTCGGGGGTCACGTGGTGGCTTCCGGCCACCGTAGACGCGGACCTGTGGACGGTGAGTAAGGGCTAGCTCGCCGTCCGTCCGTCTTTTGACGACAAGCCGTGTTGACGGCGCGTTCGTGTTCCACGCGCGCCTCAAAGAAATGTCAGCAAATAGGGAGAGGCCCGCAAGGGCCGATGCTTACTAGGGCTGCGGGCTGTTCGAAAGAGATACCGCGGCCCTGGAACACAAAGGGCGAGGAAGGAACATGGATGGGTTTTAGTCAGTACAAGTCTGACACTCCCTTCCGCTCTGGCCAGAGCGGGAGAAGTCATTTGATGATTTCCCATCCGTAAAAAAAAAAAAAGGTACCCAAATGTCAATATATTATAATATGCAGAGTATACTTGCTGACACAATCTCGAATATCACTGCAGCTTCAAAAATAATCTTGTGCCGTGTAAAGCTAAGGGTCAGTTCACACCGAGACGCTATGAGACGCTGCGCGAGGATTACTCAAAATATAACTTTATGTACTACACGAAAAGATACACATTCATTGGATAAGTCGCGCGGCGGCGGCGCGCGGCGCAGTCACGGCGCGTCTCGGTGTGAACTGACCCTAATAGCAATCAATGGTGAACCCACTAAACCAAACCTTGTGTTACAACAACAACAGAAATACATCATCTGAAAATTTCAACTGTCTAGCTATCACGGTTCATGAGATACAGCCTGGTGACAGACGGACATTCAGACAGACAGACAGACGGACGGACAGCGGAGTCTTAGTAATAGGGTCCCATTTTACCCTTTTGGTACGGAACTCTAAAAAGTAAAGGGTCGAGAGAGCGCACCTGTGTTTGCACACATAATTCTGCACACTTACGTAAACTATCTACTGCGTACTTGGATATTATTCATAGCACAGTTTTACAATTCATAAACTGTGAAAATGCACGTGTCTTTATGAGAAACAAGACAACTTTTTCTTTATTGTCTTTTCTACATATTTTCGATGTTTTTTTTATCTTTCTTTTTTCAATAAGCTGCACTTCAGCTGGATCTGACATGAATACCGCAGGTTTAAGTACGCTCATCCGTCAATTAAATCGACCTTGTGCAATGCAGAGATGAACCATAACATTACCGATTTAGGTTAGTACTATTACTCTGGCATAGATAGATAATGGAATGGATATGGCATATTGGTAGCCACGGTTCACTTTAAAAATCTCAAAGAAACTGCAATTTAGGACGCAGATGGGTATCTCAGTCATTTCTAGAATTAATCATGAGGAGAGAGCATTAGGCACATCAGTACCTGAACCTTCATCTACCTGCCTTCATCGTCACCTACATTTCAGCCGAAAGACGTCCACTGCTGAACATAGGCCTCCCCCAAGTGTCGCCACATTGACCGGTCTCATGCGACTCGCATCCAGCGGATCCCCTCAACCTTTACCAGGTCATCGGTCCACCTAGTGGGAGGCCTTCCAACGCAACGTCTTCCGGTTCGCGGTCGCCACCGTTGCATCAATCGTCCGTCACATCTGCCTGCCTTGGACCCATGTTATTTGAGAAAAGCGCAAAATGCTTTCCTCTTTTATTCTAATTTTAATTTAATTAATTATGTTAAATTCATTGATTATGTAAATTAAATGCAGTTAGTTAATTAAGTCATAAGATAAATGTCCGACGGGGGGTCGCCTGGTGATCTGTAATACAGGTTTTACCTAAAACAGACACCAGTCTCTATGTAGTGTAAATTGACGCTGTACTGTATAAGATGATTAGAGAAATAAATTATTTATTTATTATTTATTCTTTCTGTCAGCTGTTACGTTACCATTCCCTCTTCTTTTTATATCTTCTCACACACAATCAATCCATCTTTATAATTTCTTGGCCCCATGAGTATCATACCTCCTCATTATAAAGGGTGTAAAAAGACTTAACGAAGCCGAAAGGCACTTGTTCTCCCCGTCATTGCGATCATTTTTTTTTATATCGGGGGTCAAAATTCCAATTTTTTCACAATTTTTTTTTATATTACATTTTTTTAATGTATTTTTTTTAACTTAAGACACCTTCATGACCCCCGTATTATTCAATCCATCCATCACCACGTTTTGAATGCGTTACATTGAGTCCTACCGTAAAACGAGATTTTTCACCCCAAAAAAAAGTCGTTTCGCAGCAATAATTTTTGCGTAAAGTTACTTAGTTTGATGTACTTGTGCTTGGTTGACGGCTTCGTGAAGAGTTCGTTTACCAAGTAAAATACTTCTTTATAGGTTCTAATAATTAAGTATGTATGGACACGTCAGTTTTACATAAAACATTGACCCATCATGACCCGTGGTAAGACAAGGAAAACCTTACATTACAAAGCAGTTGTTATCGTGAGCTATATAATTTTCTATTACACATAGAATGTGAAGAAAATATTTACTACAATAAAATGTTAGTCACCATTGTTTTTTATTTTTTCCATTAATTTTATCTTTTTATGCATTGCTTGACTTGAGTGATTTAGGTTAATATTTATTTATTTAACATAACATCACGCCTGTAATCCCCGTAAGGTTAGGCAGAGGTGTACATAATAGTACACCCACATTTCGCCAGTTGTGTTTAAGTCCCATGCAATAGGGGACGAGCCTATTGCCATCAACCGGGCACAAATCCAGACTACGTGGCTGCTACTGAGAAATTCCTGATGGAAAAACTCAATAGCACTTTGCTCGACCTGGAAATCGAACCCCGGACATCATGCTCAGCAGTCGCGCTTGCGACCACTTGACCAGCGAGGCGGGCAGTTTATTTATTACAATAGTTTTTACAGGTAAGACCCAAACTAACAAAAGTACTCATGAATTGCTAGTAGGAGCACAAGTTACCCATTGGACAACATATTAAGTGTCATATTGTCATAACAACATAACATTACGGATATAATCCCCGAAAGGCTATGCAGAGGTGTACGCATAGGACACCCCAATGTCGCCACTTGTGTTCTAGTCCCATGTCAAGTAATAGGGGATGAGCCTATTGCCATCAACAGAACACGAATCAGACCACATTATGGTAAGGAAGCCTAAAATCGAAAATAACTATCACCAAATATTGCCATATCCAACTATTTTCTACTTCGAAACACAATCCACAGTAGCGATCTAATTTTAACTATTACGCAAGCCAACATCCCACGGGTTTGTTTACAAAATAAACTGTATAGTAACAACGGTAGTGGAAAATTATCTATTTTGAACGAACCAGTGTTAAGGTTACCATAACATTGCACTTGTATTCCACGAAGAGGTTAGGCAAGAGTCTATAATGCAGATATTCAGGGTGTAAACAGACTCTTCACGAAGCCGTCAACCAAGCATTATGTACATCAAACTAAGTAACTTAACGCAAAAATTAGTGCTGGGATGCGGTTTTTTTTTGGGCTGATAAGTCACGTTTTACTGTAGGACTCAATGTAACGCACTCAAAACATTGAGCTGATGGATGGATTGAATAGTAAGAGGGTCCTGGAGGTGTTTAAAGTAAAAATCTTACATTAAAAACATGTCTTTAAAAAAACTTGTGAAAAAGTTGAACTTTCACCCCCAATATCTCCGTAACTAGAAGGTCTTCTGTCTTCTGTCTTCTTCTGACCATACCTGGGATGGTCAGAACAAAAAAATGATCGAAATTACGGGGAGAACAAGTGCCTTTCGGCTTCTTTAAGAGTCTGTTTACACCCATTATTGTGCCATTTATATTCCAAAATCTTGTTATAGGAGGCAAGCCACCAAACAGGCCAATTCCATACTCGGGGCTGCTGATGAGATTCTGGTAAAAGAAAATGCCCTTTTTTCCGATGGGAAATCATCAAATGACTTCTCCCGCTCTGGGCGGAGCGGAAGGGAGTGTCAGACTTGTACTGACTAAAACCCATACATGTTCCTTCTTTACCCTTTGTGTTCCAGGGCCGCGGTATCTCTTCCTAACAGTTCCGCAGCCCGTAGAATATGCCCTAATAACACTTTGGTCTATTCAAGCTAAGAGCGATAGTTTTGTTTTTAAATGATATCGGGTAATAATCAAGATGGCCGTCCAGTAATGTTGGTGTTCCTTTTCTCCAATCGACATCTACAATACGAGAGGAATCGCACGAGCTTTACTATCCTAGAGACAAAGCTGGAATCCTTGAGAAGGTTGGAGTGTTTCAAGTGCCTTTACTAACACCGAAAATGCCCTTCAAATCGGAAGACAGCAATTTTCGATGGATCCCTTTTCTTCCTAATAAAAATCTTGAACCGCTGGGAATAATCAAGTTGGTCGTTCTTCAAAAAAAAAAACCCAACCACTCCGGGAGTGCTGTCAGAAGTGAAAACTTTTTTTTTTTTGAAGATTCTGGATTATTTTTAGAAAATATTTTTGTATATTTGGGCAGTATGTTTACAAGAGATGGAAAGATTGACGAAGACGTGGAAAGGAGAGTAAATGCGGGAAATAAAGTGAATGGTACTATACATACGATTGTGACCAACCAGTCGATGTCAAATAAGGCTCGTCTGGCTGTTCACAATGGTGTGCTGGTGCCTACACTTATGTATGGAAGTGAGTGTTGGGTATGGCAAACGAGGCATGAAAGTAGAATTAATGCTGTGGAAATGCGTTCCTTGCGAAGCATGTGTGGTGTAACTCTGAATGATAAAGTGAGGAATGAGGTTATACGGAAACGTTGCGGCTTAAAAGAAGATGTAGTGACAAAAACTGAAAAAAGTATGCTTAGATGGTTTGGTCATGTGGAGAGGATGAGTGAAAGGCGACTAACAAAAGGTATTTACAAGGCAGATGTGAGTGGCAACGCCGGGAGGGGACGCCCTAGAAGAACATACGCTGACCTCATTGGTTAGGTTCTTCAGAAAGGTCAGGTGCGTAGTACTCGCAACCGGCGTGCGTGTATGACCAGATGTATGAACGTGGACGAGGCAAAAGGAGTATTTAAGGATCGTAGCAGGTGGCGTTCTGTGGTTTCTGCCTACCCCCATGGGAAAAGGGCGTGAGTTTATGTATGTATGTATTTTTGTATAAGCCTTTTACTTATACATTTGAATATACACTGTATTTTTTAGGATTGTAATATGTAGCAATACGGCTACCTCTGCAACGAAAAAGAGGTCGTTTAACGGTATCGCGAGTTAAATTATTTTACCCTATCTCAAAAACGCCCAACGCGCCTGAAGAAGTTTTCACTTCAAAAAAAGGATTTTTGAGAATCCAGCACCAAAACTGGTTAAATAGTGTATGAAAGTTTGCATGGAAAGTGACTTGTCAGTTTCACCGATGGGAAATTGCATTCGACGGTACGGTTTGTGTATCAAAGAGTGTTTGAAATGGACTTTTTGTTTGCCAAACAAAAACATTGGAAGAAAAGTACAATTTCCATTATTTCCACCGTCCTATCACCATACTGAAGCTATTAACTGACGCGAATGATTAAATGCACGGCCTTGATCAAAACAAGTGACGTTTGATAGGCGAATCGCGTAAATAAACGTAGTAATGGCTTTAAACACATGTTTATTGACATTTAACAATGTTTGCAGTACTAGCGTGAAAAATACATTGAGACTGGATATACAGGGTGTAAACAGACTTCACGAAGCCATTAACCAAGCATTATGTACATTAACTAAGTAACATTACGCAAAATTTATTGCTGTGAAACGACTTTTTTTTGGGTGAAAAATCACGTTTTACGGTAGGACTCACTGTAACGCTTTCAAAACATTGAGCTGATAGATGGATGGTACGGGGATCGTGAAGGTGTCTTAAGTAAAAAAATACATTAAAACATGTACAAAAAAAACTTGAAGATAAAGATCAGTCGACATTTACTCAAAATCAAAGCATTTATTTCAAGTAGACCAGTCACAGGTACTTTTGAAGTGTCGAAATAAAGAAAATTTACTAAAAAGAAAAAAGGAAAAGGACGAAAAGGGAAGGGGAGGAAATGGAAAAGGGCGTGAGTTTATGTGTATTTAAAAATGTTAAAAAATGTGTATATAAAATGAATAAACGGAACAATAATAAAATGCAGCTACATTCACAGACACAACGCCTGATAACTATCAAAGTACTGTAGTTGTCCATTCCAAAGCGTAGATCTCTATGGAGAAGAACGGGCAAGAAACTCCATGGACAGTAATGGACACTCTTTTAAATCAGAATATTGTTACAAAAACAAACTACCAAACTGATTGTCTCGTTGGTCTAGTGGTCGCAAGCGCGACTGCTGAGCATGAGGTCCTAGGTTCAATTCCCGGGTCGCGCAAAGTGATATTGGGTTTTTCCATCAGAAATTACTCAATAGCAGCTACGGAGTCTGGATTTGTACCCGGTTGATGGCAATAGGCTCGCCCCCTATTACATTGACTAAAAACACAACTGGCGAAATGTCAAAATGTACAGTACCTAATACCTATGTGCTACGATCCATACACACTAAACAAATATTTGTAGGACCTACAGGTAGTTGTTCCGGGTCTGGCTGTTTGTATATGTGATTTTAAATGTTTGTAAACGCACCCACGATACAGGAGAAATTTCTAGTGTGGGGAAACGATTAACCCGGCGCCAATAACGCTGGGTCATATAGACCCGAGGTGATTTCAAATGGCAATATTTTGTATTGTAATTTTTGTAACAAAATAACATAACGTGACTTGGGTATCGATCCTACGACCCCATGCTTAGCAGTCGAGCTTTTCAGGTCTAGACCAAGGAGGGCTTTATTTAAGCAGACATTTCATATTAATTGCCATCGTAGAACTTTTTTTTTTTTGGATGGGAAATCGTCAAATGACTTCTCCCGCTCTGGGTGGAGCGGAAGGGAGTGTCAGACTTGTACTGACTAAAACCCATCCATGTTCCTTCCTTGCCTTTTGTGTTCCTGGGCCGCGGTATCTCTTTCGAACAGTCCCGCAGCCGCCATCGTAGATCTGAGCTAAACTATCGTAAAGGTCATATTACCCAATTCACATACTAAAGTCTCTCACGGTTGCATGTGAAAAACTATATAAAATGTCTCAGGTCAACGCAAAACCGTTGGAAATAGTATAAAAAAATACTGTTTGGAAGGCAACATCCGGATAAAACGGTTAATTTTAAATAATTTATGTGGGTTATGTTAATATTACCGCGAAATAAAAAGAATATCAGCAACAGCTGGTATAATTCCAGCGGTTTTTGACGAGATAAACGGAAGTCTGAAAGTAATACAGGTGAACAAGATGTTGAGCGTTATCTTATAATATATCACGCCTCTGATTCCCGAAGGGTTAGGCAGAGGTGTACCTACACCTCAAACTGGCCTTAAATGTGGATGTAACACGCACATTTCGACAGTCATGTTAAGTCCCATGTAAAAGGGGGTGAGCCTATTGCCATCAACTGGGCACAAATCCAAAATCCATGGCTGCTACTGAGAAATTACTGATGGAAAAACCACTTTGCCCGATCACGACCTAATATTACTTTGGGCGACTTGGAAATCGAACCCAGGACCTAATGCTCAGCAGCGTTATGTCATACGCATAATATTTTCGTGTTAGTACTTAGCATAGCACAATCAGCCTTTTAATGTTCCCACGGCTGGTACATGGGCCTCCTCTCAATAAGAGGGAATGGGCTTAAGCCTATAATCCACCAAGCGGGCCCAGTGCCGTTTGGTAGATATAACACTTCTTCGAATATTTGGTTGTAGGACATGCTGATTTCCTCACGATACGTTTACCTTCACCGTTTTGAGAACAGTGGTGATGAAATAAATTACACCAAGTAATGCGCTTGCCGGGGTCCGGATCTACGACCTGCAACTCGTGAGTCCGGATCCGTTACTTAATTCCATCTCGTGTTTAAGTCATTCAGAAATACAATCTCATGTTTAACATTGGATAATCATGATTAATCGCCACGACCTGCGCGCTCAAGCGACGCGCGTTTAATGACAGCTACTAGCGGAGAAAACAAATGAAAGGGTCCATTTATTACGTGTAGAAATTTTGAAGATTTTCGTCCAGCCCCCTTTTTTTAACGGATGGGAAATCATCAAATGACTCGTCCCGCTCTGGGCGGAGCGTAAGAGAGTGTCAGACTTGTACTGAATAAAACCCATCCATGTTCCTTCCTTGCCCTTTATGTTCCAGGGCCGCGGTATCTCTTTCGAACAGTCCCGCAGCCCATAGAGAGATGTCGTGAGTTTTGGCTACACCGTTAAGTCATGGCCAAATCCGTATTTTTTTGTGTTTGATGGGCTACTGGCAGCTTAACAATCGAAGGGCTATTGTGCTACTTTGTGGCGTTCGCATAACCGCGATTAATATTATTATGTAGGGTTTAGTCATTTTTTAGTGGAGAAACATCTTTAAACCCACTTAAGTTGCAATTTTCCAATTTTTGCAGAACAAAAAAATACATAATATTTGCTGAGACTCCCACTCTCCTCCAGTCCATGTGAGATTGGAGGAGATTCAGTTTGATGCCCTCTCCCCCTAAACGAATAACGTAATTAATGGACAGGCCCTAGTTGATTGGAGCACGCCCCGAGTTGCGGAGCGACGATACTCACAAGGAAAGAAACGCGAGTGCGTGTCGTTTGACGCGAGTATAGTCGCAAATCACATCGGCAGAGGCCATGACTAAGCCTAAAAAGTGTCCCGCGTTTGCGTTTGAACGAATCCTACTATGGTTTCCAAACATTTCCGGTAAGAACTTCTATTCTCCTTTAAAGGTGTTGTTCGCCTGTTGTGCAGCTACGTAGTTGTAGTTGTAAGGTTCCATACGTTCGGATTTTCCCGAACAAGTCAGTGTCTTAATATAAATCATAATAAACTCAATCCAATATTACTGCATTATCTTTCTGAATTTTCATCAAATTTTACTGTCCGGAATTCGTTCATAAAAAAGGAGATTTTCAGGATTCCTCTAGTTTACCATGACGGGAACTGTATCGTCTGCCATCCTTGATAAGGGTCGTAAAGGACAGACGACACAGACATACCAAGGTAGTTACACTTTTTCCTCTCAAAATAAACCTGTCTAACATTTGTTTCATCGCTACGTTACAATTTTATTTTGCTGTCGCACTGCTGGGCAAAGGCCTTCCTCCATTCCTTCCAACGGTCACGATTCTGTGCTACTTCTTTCCAATGCTCAAGGAAGACATCCAGTTCGTCTCGCCATCTCCTTCGTGGTCTGCCGCGACCCCGTGCCACTGTTTCAGGGCACCAATCCTGAGCTTCACGGGCCCACAGTTTGTTCGGCATACTAGTCTTACGAAGGGTTATCGTATAACCATGAGAATGCTGCACCTCGGTGAAGGTTACTGGAACAACACTTCACACGTTCAGGACCAATATGTCCTGAATTTGAACTGGAAAAGCAGAAAAAACGGCGATCTTGCCGTCTGTGTTAAAGTCTTCTACCATACGAAGCTAACATGTCTGACGTGCCGGCACCCATTTGTAGCTAAAACCTCTCGACTTTATTTCCAAGTTGAAGGTTAAATTTTATTGCACCAACGCAGGACTAGGCTAAAACGATGCCAGGGCTGCGGGACGCCAGGGCTGCGGGACTGTTCTAAAGAGATACCGCGGCCCTGGAACTCAAGGGGCAAGGAAGGAACATGGATGGGTTTTAGTCAGTACAAGTCCGACACTCCCTTCCGCTCTGCCCAGAGCGGGAGAATTCAATTGATGATTTACCATCCGAAAAAAAAGAGGCTAAAACGATGCGCTCAGAAATATGCTACAAAGTCCAATCAGCGATCAACCTGTCATCAACTCCTCACATAATATGTACCTATTCAATAAAAGGATGTTAGCAGAATATTATGAGGTACATAATGGCCTTTATTAACATGTAAATACTATCTACATAACACGTTATATGCACGTGTATGTCACATGGTGGCCCATGTCGTTTTGTCATTAGCCTTTAGTTAGAAATGATTAGTCACTAGAGTAATTTAAATAATAATAAGGAGGAAGTGCCCCCTTTAATTATTAAATAATTTATATTTTTATTATTTATTATTACAGCGGCAACAGAAATACATCATCTGTGAAAATTTCAACTGTCTAGCTATCACGGTTCATGAGATACAGCCTGGTGACAGACAGCCAGACAGATAGATAGACAGACAGACGCACGCACAGTGAAGTCTTAGTAATAGGGTTCTGTTTTTACCCTTTGGGTACGGAACCCTAAAAAACGTGGTTTTTATATCGTCTATTTTGCATATGAATGATGTAAGACCAAAATATTAAGCCGTTAACTGTCCTACTGAAAGCCAAAGACGGATCGTTGCATTGGTGATACAAGCGACATCAGAACATTGAGTAAGTCAAGTGTCTCAAAACCAAAACATAGGAAGAAAATATCTGATGGGAGAAATAGGAATTTTCCATGAGAAGATTCTGTGTAAGGAATTACGGATAAATACATTAAAGCCACAGAACCGAACGTTCTGACTCACTGTACACCGCGTTCGCATTTCGCCTAAAATGGACTAAGGACGACTGTTTTGTAAAATTGCATAAGCGAGTCACAAAAAAGTTGCCCAGTCAGACTGTGAAGGCCCGATAGGTAGTCGCTCAACTGGTTCTCACTTCTCAACATACATAGTTGAGAAAAAGACAATGGCAACATAATGATGAGATTCTACCTATACGATTACCCTTCCATTTTTGAAGTGAAAACTTCTTTAGCGGCGTTGTGCACTTTTTGGGATGGCTAAAAACTATCAAACTCGCGTCAGATCGTCAGATCGAATCGGCGGCGCAGGGCGCTTGCGAGTATGCGTGTAGTTTAAGCTAGATGGCGTTGTTTCAAGTGTTTTTCTACGGCAGCTACATATTTCGTTCTTGCAGAAAGCTATTGAAATTTCTGATATTTAAGCTAGATGGCGTTGTTTCAAGTTTTCACTTCTGCCGGCACTCCCGGAGTGCAACCCGTTTTTTTTTTAAAAGCTCGTTCGTCCATCAAAAGATCGCCATTGTACCTATAGATTCAGGAATTTTGTGAAAAGACTTACAACTTCGGTGAACGCACGTCGGCCAATCAAGTTATACAAAACCAGTTTATGCGGATCTATCATTGTATAGCAAATCTAGATAAAGCGAGGTCAAGTTATACTGGAAATATATAGCTTCACGTGCCGCTGTGTACAATGTAGAATAATCTGTCTATCTATTGTAAGGTTACTTACCGAGCTGTATAGATCCCATAATCTGTGAAGACTGTATCTTCTTGTAGGTGATCTCCCCTCCCTCGCCAACTCGCCGATGACCGATCTTTCTGTCCGATTTGTGCACCTTGCTGATGGCCCCCGAGGGGCCGACGGCCGGCTGTAAGGGAAAATACTATTAGATTTTTGAACAAGTAGACATAATTAAGAAAATCAAAAATCCGACTGTAAGACAATTTAAAATTAATGCACTAAAAGGACGGTTTAAGCATATAACTTTGTACTATTGTAATCCCCTTTTCATTTCCTTTATTTTGATACCCTATTCTATAGGTAGGTATTTCCCAACAACAATCCGCCATTTTTTTTTTCAAACACCCGTCTAAGGTCACTAGTGCGGAGTCGATAATTCTTGAAACCAAAAAAATAGAAGAATGAAACCCATTGGAAAAGAAAGAGAGTATAACAAAAATAAAAGGAAAAATAATTTATGGTTGTTCTGAGGTCGGGAAGTGGACGGGGTGAGTTTTTAAGGGTAAAAAACGGTTTATCTTGATTTCCGGCAAAACTACAAGTCCTATCGAAAAAAGTTAAATGGCAAAGTTGCAGGTAATAAAAGAATCTACAACTTTTGTATTTACACTTTTTTCACATAACCTCAAAATGTATGTGAAAAAATCAAAAAACTAAATTTTGTGTTTGTATTTTTATCTTTTACATTTTTTTTTTCACGAAATTTGGTGAAAGTTACCTTTTTATGTCCCAAACACACAATATTTTTTTTTATTTAAAATATTTTTTTTTCACCTTAGTGACCACCGTCTAGAAGAAAAAATTATCGCAATGACGGAGAGAACAAGTGCCTTTCGGCTTCGTTAAGAGTCTTTTGACACCCTTAAGATTCCTTTCTCGACTTTTATTCATCATCATCCACAGCCCGACATCACCCACTGCTGGGTATAGGCCTCTCTTTGCTTGTGCCAAGCACCACGCTCTTGAGCCAGCCTCATCCAGGATATTCCCACGATCAACAACAATGTCGTCTGCCCATTTTACTTTCGAAATGCCATCGCTTCATCAGCTTTCTCAACCACATTCTTCTTCGTCTTCTTTATCGTGTGGTTAGTGCTTAACCTGGTGTCAGAGTTTTTATGTCTCCCATGGGCCTCTGACTTGGCTTTACATGCCGTCAAGAAATATCTCTCAGTCATGCTGGTTTCCTCACGAGGTTTTCCTTCACCGAAGCAATTGATAATTATACAATACTATCACTGCTTGAACCACATTAAGGATTATATTAGGGAAAAACATTCCTAAAATTAAACATTTTACGACGAAACTTAACTGCACAGACATTCATTCAGCATACTTCTAGGGGTCATTAAACCCATTGACCATTTGATTATAACCTTTTGAATAAAGAAAATGTTATCAAAGCCTAAATATTTAAATAAACCAGTTCCTTTCGTTCCTAAGTAGAGAAAGATATCATTAATGAAGTAATACATTAGACTTCTGCCTCGATTGTGTGGATTTTACATAACGAGTTAATTCCAAGAACGGTACCGTGTCTTGATTGTGTCAGTTTGGTGTGTTTTTTGGCTAAGAATGAATAGGTAAGTTGACAAGGTCAAAAATACAATATAAAAATACGTAGAAATAAGGCCACTCATCTTAAAAACTACCATCACCGTACAGAAATTAAATATTGGGGACAATATAATTGTAAAATTGGATTTACTGATAATAAGTATTACATTTGATCCCAAATAAGTATGACGTCACAACGTGCTATTTCATACAAATCACGTACACATTTTGCGTTTTGACAGTTCATAAAAAGTAACTATTTTGACTTCCTGTCACATACCCTATTCTCTAGGTTTTCTTACAACATTTTGTGTGACATACTATATATAACTAAAAAACCCCGACTTCTGAAAATCACGTTCTAATTAAATTCGGGGTTTACAAGGTAAAATCGACTCCTTTTGTTGAACTCAGATAAAATGTGGACTATGTTACCCGGGTCATAATAACGAATCGATTGGCAGCTTATTCTGAATAGGATTAATAGTTTAGGAGCTACGGAGGGTCATACGTAAATACATACATTACATAGATTGTTATAAAAAATAAATTTAAAAACCCCCTCAATGAAAAAAAGAAAAGCGAATAAACACTTAAAAGTAAAAAATAATACTATTGTTGAGCTATCAAATTCGATCGAGTAACACCAATATTTTAAGTATAGAAATATATGGATTGCTCGTTAAAATGGTGCTATAATGCTGCGGCAGGGGGTACCACAGAACTAAATCAAACCCTTTATTCGATTGGCAATCTATTAATTTACTAGAATTTCTGTCCAACTTGATACGACGGATACGATCAATTTTTTGTTGCAAATCTAGTAGAACGCACAACGGCCAATCAAGCTATACTAAACCAGTTTATGCGGATCTCTCGTTGTATGCGAAATTAATACAAAGCGAGGCCATGTTATACTGGAAATGTTCAGCTTAATGTGCTGCCGTGTTTACATACGCTGTATACGTAAAATATACCATAGCCCGTACTTTATCGTACCGTAGTGTAGGATTTAATGAAGACTAAGCTAAGTAGTAAGATTGCATAATCATAAAGCTCATTGACTTAACACTTTAAGACCCATAAATTTACTACTAGATTTGCAACAAAAAATGTTTAGTTCAGGGGTACTCATACCACAGGGTAATTATACTGGGCTGCGGGACTGTTCGAAAGAGATACCGCGGCTCTGGAACACAAAGGGCAAGGAAGGAACATGGATGGGTTTTAGTCAGTACAAGTCTGACACTCCCTTCCGCTCTCCCCAGAGCGGGAGAAGTCATTTGATGATTTCCCATCCGTAAAAAAAAAAAAAAAAAAAAGGGGTACTCTTCATGTTGTCAGGGTTTCTGAACAGGCTGCTTGCCTTATGCGCTTGTTGTAACGTGGCTCCTAGGCACGCCACTGACTGGAATCACCCAATACTGGGTTTAAGGCCTCTTCTTTATCCAGGGCTGCGGAACTGTTCGAAAGAGATACCGCGGCCCTGGAAAACATAGGCAAGGAAGGAACATGGATGGGTTTTAGTCAGTACAAGTCTGACACTCCCTTCCGCTCTGCCCAGAGCAGAAGTCATTTGATGATAGCCAATCCAAAAAAGAAAAAAAAGGCCTCTTCTTTATTCAGCCATACATCCCGGTTCCACGTGTCCCTTAACGTCAACCCTAACATTAAAGTCATTCAAATTGAAATTATGAAACGGCGTCGATATGTTTCAAAGACGAATCATCATCATCTGCCTAGCCTTTTCCAAACTATGTTGGGGTCGGTTTTCTAGTCTAACCGGATGCAGCTGAATACCAGTATTTTACATGGAGCGACTGCCTATCTGACCTCCACAACCCAGTTAATACTGGGTAATATGATACCCCTTGTTTAGACTAGTTTTAGGCAACGCTTGTCAAAGATCTTCAAATGACAGCCGGGACCAACAGCTTAACGTGCTTTCCGAGGGACGGAGGAAACTCGGTAAGTTATGGGTGGTCACCCATCCACAGACCAACCTAGGCAAGAACGGCTTAACCTAAAGATCGATCCGAGCGGCTGTTATTATTTAGCCACAAGCTCCTCGTTTTTCAAGACGATTATTTTTACAAATTAACTGTGGTTCTGAGAATTTTTTTTTTTTTAAGATCCTTCAAACCTGTGACAAAATATTTTTCTACTTGAATCCGTGGAATGAAGGTAAATATGACTAATATAGGTAAACATTGCGTAATCATTTTTACAACAATGTTATTCTTGATAAAAACAAGATTTCATCTTATCATGGAACTAGCAGCTGATGCCCGCGGCTTCGCCCGCGTGAATATCGGTTATCGCGACCATAAGTAAGAGATGGACATATGCCATCGCGGACTTTTCTGTAGACCTATATAAGATACACAATTCCACCATACATAATTTTGTTATATTTCAGCGTTTTTGAAGCTCTAGACGGCTTATTTTTTTCCGACACCTCCAACAAATATACAAAATAATAATAAATAATAATATATATATTATATTTTAGCAAAAACTTGACAAATTACCTTCCTCGAGAACCACTCTATACATTGGTGAAATAGCATGAAAATCGGCGCAGTAGTTTTTGAATTTATCGCGAACAGACAGACAGACGAGGCGGAGGACTTCGTTTTATAATATGTAGTGATAAAAACTGACGTAGTGAAGTATGTGTCATGTTTTTTAACCGAGTAAAAAGATTTGATTTTACAACATGGCTACTAAGTTCCGACTCGCACTTGGCTTCTGTGTGGTGGATTTGGGCCCACTGTTTCTCACAGATATGGAGGCCAGTGTGCCAGCATTAGGAACATTAAAGGCTGGTTGAGTCTGACCAAGTTCTTCTCCGTTCATAATCCAATCTTAACCACGGCTGAGAGTTAATTTTGAGTTTTATCAGGATTGTTGAGCACAGCGCGAGCAAAGAGGCCTATACCCAGGCAATGGGTGACGTGAATGATGATGATATGGTTTCATTATTAGGAAATTCTCAGTTCCAGGGCGTCATGATGTCGTTTTTACAATGGTCAACTAACCAATGTGAAATTTTGGCAGTTTTGACTTGGACATGAATTGAAGAAGGTCGTGGCTAAATAATAGCTGAACATTAATTATTTTCCTGAGACATTGTAAACACATAGATACGAACAAATCGTTTTGTGCATAATTTCAAAAATAATAAAATTTCCGCAGAGGTAAACTGATCTATGTGACGGTCTCCACAATTTGAGATTTACAGATTGGCAAGTTGACTTCTGTCCTGACGACGTGTGAGCGTACCGAAAATTACGCCCCCCGTGTTACGCGACGTCATTTTGGTGTGATGTGCTGTAAGGAATTTAATAAACATTGAAGGCGTATCCACGCCGAATTGATGGTTCAGTTTTTGGTGGGCCGTGTGTCACACGTTTACGTAAAAGGCATTGGTGTTTTAATTGTCTAGCTCGTACTGTTCTACTGGCGAGTAAAAGCCTTCCTTATGTTTTTCCATTAAGTCTTGTACCGCGCTCTAAGGCGCTGCACAAACGTGGACACTTTTGTGTCTTGTGTTGTGTCGGATACAAGCTACCTATGAATATTTGGTTTCTATAGAACCCGCAGACGTAAACATTTTTAGGGTTCCGTACCCAAAGGGTAAAACGGAAACCCTATTGCTAAGACTCCGCTGTCCGTCCGTCTGTCCATCTGATCGCCTGTCACCAGGCTGTATATCATGAACTGTGATAGCTAGACAGTTGAAATTTTCACAGATGATGCATTTCTGTTGCTGCTATAACAACAAATATTAAAAAAAAGAATAAAATAGATATTTAAGGGGGGCGCCCATACAACAAACGTGATTTTTTTGCCGTTTTTGTCTAATGTTGTATAGATAATGGTACGGAACCCTTCGTGCGCGAGTCCGACTTGCACTTGGCCAGTTGCTTCCACTTTACACATGCTCGTCGACGATCAAAAAGTGTTCGGTGTCGGTAACTGGAAACTAAAAGTCGTCAGTTTGAAGACACAAGACACAACATTAACAAATTTCCTTACAATTGTACTGATTGACTTCGGTTACCAGTGACCAGGAGTAGCAACCGTTGACTGTGTCCGATCGCCGCTACTGGACACAGCAACGCGGTTTCCTATGATGGTGAGCCGTGTCGGTAACAAAAAGTGTCTACGTTTGCGCGGCCCCTAAGTGTTTAGAGCAGATAAAAAGGCATACTTGTTTAATAGTTTCAACACTAAGGTAAGTTTAGGTCCCATGTCATAGGGGGCGAGCCTATTACCATTTACCAACAACAGGGTACAAATTCTAGATTCCAAACTACTTTCGCAGATTATACCGTAATAATACAGCTATTTCACAGTCAACTGCATCTACTTTTAACTTTTTCCTCGAAGTATGACTCAGTTTTCCTTGCATCATATGTATTTTTTTAAGGAAAATACCGATTCCGCCTAAAAATATATCGGACAGCTAAGTCAATAATACAAGGTAATAAAAAGAGCTATCACAGATTCGCGACTGACATTTCCTTATCATCTGTGTAGCCTTTTCCCAAGTATGTCGGGGTCGGCTTCCAGTCACCCATCAACGGAACGAACTTGGCAAGCGCTGGTTCACTGGTAGATCGACCTGTGCGGCTGTTATTAAGTATTTAGCCACGAGCTCTTCTGATGTGACCGGCATTTCCTGCTATCAATAATTCGAGGACATGGGTCATCCACTAAGCAGCACTGGGCCTGCATGGTGGATGACGCCCCGCTCTCTTGAGGAGGCTTGTGTCCCAGATTTGCGAACGTCTGATTAAAGTGCGTAGTACTCTCCTCAACAGACGAGGACGTATGACCAGATATCTGAGCCGTCCATGAACTCCCATCTGAAGAGATTGTCTTTGCTACGGCCGACTTGAGTTCGGAGTCTATTCGGAGATGTCCAAGTCGACCACGGCAAAGTATTCCCAGGTGGAAGGCTTTCAGACGAGTCGATGAAACTGTGGAGGGGTTAAGCAGCTCCTGATTTACATGAACGAAGCACAAGGAGTATGTAAGTATTGCAGCAGGTGGCTCTAGTTACTGCCTACCCCATGGGAAAAAAGCGTGAGTTAATGTGACCTATGCGACGATGGTGTAACAAAGTTGGCACAGTCTAGGGAAGCGTGACAACGCATTGACCTCGTCTTGGCCGTCTGTGACTTCCCACATCCGCTGGTTTCATCTATGCAAGCTAACTGTTCTTAGCAAACATTTAGTATACAGGACTTCTAGGAAATTTCATGTGATTTACCTGTGTAACTGCTGTTAAATGAATATGTTCGTTACGCTAGCAATATCTTTTGTTTCCTTTGTTGCAGAAATTCATCATCATCATTCAAATTCAGAAGGACATCGAGGCAGTTCCGGTTATTATTCTCGCAATTTTTAGTCTAGCTAAAAGTAGCTCAAATTCTGACTTCCGGGTTTGTTTGAGTAAATTGGGGGTCCTCAACTTGATTCACGAACTCCTTCTGGGCCCACATGATGGATTATGAGCCCCTACCTCTCACAGAGAGGAAGATGAAGAGGCTAGTACAACATCACTACCTTCTTTATCGCATGGTTAGTGCCTAACCTGGTGTCAGAGTTTTTATGTCGCCAGTCAGAGGCCCATCCTCTGACTTGGATTCCTAAGTAATATGTCTCAGGCATGCTGGTTTCCTCACGATGTTTTCCTACACCGAAGCACTGGAAACATTACAGGTTGATGGTTGAGGTCCAGCTTTATAAAAAGTTGGAAGGACTTCCACGAAATATCCACGAAATTTAGCTGCAACTAGAAGCCAACAACAACACAGTTGGATAAACGCAAGACCTATCAATTTTAGCACTAATACAAGATTGGGCGTAATCAAAATCCATTTCAGCATTCAGTCACACGTAACATCACGCCTGCAATCCTTGAAGGGTTAAACAGAAGTGCACCTATAATACCTACAATTACAGTTCGCCAGATAAAGCAAACAAGAATTAGAAGAAGAAATAGATTTAGATTATTCATGTATGTAATGTATCAAACACAATTTAAATTATTCCTGATAAATAAATATATAATACATCTTTATCCATTTTTGGACTAACAACCCAAAAACCATATCAATTCTAACCATTACAAAATAAATATGTCACAAACTTTTAGACAACCGTTCTACCTTCCAACTTGGCAGTGTGTAGCGCCCCCTACCACCTTTCTTTCACCTACATTCAGTTATTTATATCCCACCCACCATTGTCGCGGTAACCACATAGCAGGGAACGGCAGAAATGTAAATGGTAACAAAATGCATTTGGAATCGTTGCAATCGTGGCTATTACGAGTATAACAAACTTGCAGGAGATTTAATAGTATGCTATGTGAACTATGGAACGGGCTATGCTCGGAGTCTCTCTGAGGGATCGCATCCGGAACTAGGTGATCCGACAGAGAACCGACATAGCTCAAAGAATAAGTAAGCTGACGTGGCAATGGGCCGGCCATATTAGCCGTAGAACCGATGACCCTTAGGGTAGACGTGTTCAAACGTAAGGTGGGACGCCCTCAGGCTCGATGGAGTGACGATCTTCGCAGGGTGGCTAGTAGCAACTGGATGAAAGTTGCTGAGAATCGAGCTAAGTGGCGTGAGATTGAAGAGGCTTATCTCCAGCAGTAGACTGCTATAGGCTGATGATGATGATGATGAAGTAAGTGCGCAAACACAGGTGGACTCTCTTTTTCTTTAGCACGATGAGACTCATTGTCATCACCATATTTCTGCCCTTGTACCATGGTACTTGGGGTCGACGTAACACTTTTTTCTTCTTCTATTCTCGCCTGTCAACCGTCACACTATCATTTACTCCGTTTACTCTCATATAATTGCTCAAACAATCTATCCGTATTTTCTTTCTTCCCCAATGGATCTATAGCACAGTAAACACGCGACCGTGATCAGCAACAGGATCAACGGCTTTACGCACTTTCCGAGCCAAGGCACACGACCGAATTCCACGCTGTGAGCTGCTTCTGACAATCAGCAGATGAAAAAACCCAATAAAACTTCCCGATCTGAGAATTGGGTTCAATTCTCAGATCCAATACTCAGCGGAAGCGCTTTGGGACCGCTAGACCAACAAACGACAATGACATAAACAGTATGTCGAGTCTTATTGTCTGCATGAGTTTTTCATCACAATTTTAAAGTGGTATTTCTGCCACCAACTGTGACATGAGCGCACCACCTAAATTGGTAAGGTCAACGGTCCCAAACAATGATGGCTTAGCCGTAATGAGACTGTGGCGTTATATTCTGATACATTTTAATGTTCTTTGTGTACTAATCTGTGAAATGGTTACTTTTTCACTGATGAACAAAGAGAAAAGAGGTTTTTTTTGTTTTAAGAAAGCCAAAGATGCGAAAGATGATATGCCTAGATAGGAGGTGACTGCTGAGATGACGAGTAATAGAAAAGTATGGGAGAACAAGACATGCTGCGCCACCCCAAATAAATTGGGATTAGGGCAGGATAATGATTTTGATAAAAGAGCCTTCATTGGAGACATGGTGTATGCCGTGCATTTAAAAAGGATAGAATAGAGTCGACTGACGAAGATACTAAATCAGCAACCTATGGCCACTCTCACGGTGAGCGCGTTCACGTTCATGTATGTGTCGACATGTGAGAGCAAATGTTTGGTACTAAGCCATAGGTTTTGAATGTTTGTGTGACCAATGCGAGTATGAGCATATGCGGTAACTCAAAAGCATGCCTAGATACTGAATATTATGTACCTATACAACACATGTGGTGATGTCAAGCCACGCGGTATTCGTCAAAACTTGATGAACGTGAAATCCCCTAATATCCCTAAAAGGGTTAAGTTTACATACCAACTTCAACTATGCATTACAACTAAAAGCTTTTACGTCATATTGCGCCATAACTTGTGAGCCTAAATACGTCCTCTTTGCCAAAACCATACCCATATTTCAAGGATAACATAATATCCTGGAGTTTCTACACTGTTACAGCCAAGTAGATACTTTATTAGGACAACTGTCTACTACGCTGTTTGCTGTTTGGGTAGCCAGATTTGCTAAACCGGGAGATTTTTGAAACAACAAAATGTTTTAGCCTATAATGTTCTCAGTTTTGGAGGATAGTGGCTAAATAATAACAGCCGCTCGGGTCGATCTTTAGGTTAAGCCGTGCTTGCCTAGGTTGGTCTGTGGATGGGTGACTAGACCGCCCATTAGATACTGAGTTTTCTCCGTGCCTCGGAAAGCACGTTAAGCCGTTGGTCCCGGCTGTCGTTTGTAGATCTTTGACAGTCGTTAGGTAGTCAGTGACCCAAAAAGTCTGACAACCAGTCTTACCTAGGGGTATCGTATTACCCAGTACTAACTGGCTTGTGCAGGTCAGATAGGCAGCCGCTCCATGTAAAATACTGGTATTCATCTGCATCCGGTTAGACCGGAAGCCGACCCCAACATAGTTCGGGAAAGGCTAGGCCGATGATGAATGTTGTCACTTTAGGGACACAGGCCCCTTTTCTGTGTGAGGGAGGGAGAGGTTTTTGAAAGCTTGTTCTAATATCTCATCATAGCAAGTATATGGAGCCCTCTGACGATGAATGGTCAACACTGTCTATGAACATCCTCTTCCTGTTCCATTGAAACAGTATCGTAGAAGTAAGTATAATGGACAAAAGAATCAAGGACCTCTTGAACTAAATCTTCGTGTCGCTGGTTCCATTATACTTCAAATTGTTGGCACAGAAATTCATCACACGGCGTCGTGAATGGCAGCTCGAGTTAACTTTAACCGCATGTTTTGGGGCACAATGGGCAGGATACTATTAAAATACACGAAGTACTTAAAACTATCTTCTTCAATACATCGTGGTTGCCACAAGTGGTTGAGTCAGAACTAACAATTGTCTGTAAGGCTGGTTCCCACAGTGAACGAAGGACATAACACACGATTTTGTACAGAATTTTACTTTAAAATCCTTGTATTGTGAGTTTTTGTCAGTATTTTGCCTGTTAAAGCTATATTTTTTTTATTTCTTGGAACATTTTAAGACCTCCAGAAAAAGTTATAGGAGATTCATAGTTTATATATTGTACCGAGTGCTTTTTGATGAGATCTCTTTGACAGGGTTCTTATGCCATGGCTACAATTATCCGCATCCCGCATCCATAATTGGATTAGCCGACACATCCGTATTTCGTTGGATCAGAATTCAGATAATTTCGTACCTACCATAAAACCAAAGACCACGGAAAAAGATGTTCGTGTGAATGTATGTTGAGCAAGCTTATTGGTACTCATCGAAAAATTTCTTTCAAAGGGTATTTGTCCGCCAGGGCTGCGGGACTGTTCGAAAGAGATACCGCGGCTCTGGAACACAAAGGGTAAGGAAAAACCAGGACGGGTTTTAGTCAGTACAAGTCTGACACTCCCTTCCGAGGGCGGGAGAAGTCAATTGATGATTTCCCATCCGAAAAAAAAAAGGTATTTGTCTGATTTGGTGTCTGGTAACCCTGTCCTCAGTACGTAACGCCATTTGAATGTTGTTTTGAAACTACATATGAAACTGTTTTGACTACGTCTGCAGAACGATAAAACCATGATATATTCCAAACAGTAGCAATGAGAACGACTCTTTATTCCTTTTTATTCAGCGGCACTGGCTGTATGCCAGCTTTGTATTGCTTTTTCCCCATAGACAATATTTATAAAGGCTGAATACTGATGTCTTAGGCTGTGTGGTAGATGCCTTGGACTGCCTGATAAAACTATAATATGGATGTTTCAACATAACCTTATGAAAAATGCGATGAACATGGCATAATCAGGCTATTTATGTTCTGGGTAAAAGGCCTTCTCTATGTGAAAATGCTTAATGGGAACAGTATGTGTTTATGTCACTCGCAGCTCAGTTCCGACTTCCGAGCCACCATAAAGTTTGAACAGAACTATAGGTGGACGTCACATGTCGTCGAAGTTTTGGTTCTAGGACATATCAGTTTCCTCACAATGTTTTTCTTTCAAAAGGGGTTCAAATGGTTTATCTGACGAACTATAATAGGTCTCACAAAAAAAGTTGTTAACATTTTTTGTTGCAAATAACTTTTTTTTCAATGGACTAACTTGTGAAAAAGATGGAACTTTGACCCCCAATATCTCCGTAACAAGAAGGTTCCCGGGTGGTCTAGAACAAAAAAATGATCGCAAGGACGGGGAGCACAAGTGCCTTTCGGCTTCGTTAAGAGTCTTTTTACACCCTCTATAGTGATGGACAGAAGCAAGTGTGATCTTGAAAAGGTTCCGTTTTCGTCATTACCGTCAGTAAGAAATCCTAAAAATTTCATTAATATAAATTCAAGCTCTTTGCTTTTAATACAGCATAAAATGTTTACGATGAGCCGTATCTGTAATTCTGTTAATGTATAGTATGTATGACATTAAAACTTGTGAAGTGAAAGTACCAACACACAAAATCATAATTGGTGAGCCGTAATTGCCAAAGTAATTTTGTCAATTATTGTTGATTTCACAAATCATTAGGCTACTCTGGCTTACCCCTCAAGGAATAAGCGCAATGTTAGGTCTTGTCCCAGATCCCACGGGACTGATAAAGAGTTCTTATCAGAGTTCATTAACCTGTGATATCATTGTGGTTACTGAGACAATTACATCAACAACCCAGTGGTGATTAGATTTTAAGGGATTATCAATAACTAATTGAATAAATAATTAATATTATTTGATAATTTGGGCGCCATATTATGCTAGTTTTATTAACCGATTGAGGAAGGCAATGTGTTTAAGGGCCATAAACCTGTTTTGACCAACACTAAGTGAAAAACAGCGAGCTTCTAAATAACATCACGCCTGTAATCCCCGAAGGGTTAGGCAGAGGTGTATCTAATACACACATCAAGTGTCTAGGGATATTTTACATTTATAAGCATAACTTTAAAAGTCCTGGACATTTCTAAAAGATTTAAACGCGAATATATTACTGGCACATTTATGTTCTGTATTCAAAAGTTTTATTTAAAAAAATATATAAATGTGGCAAAATTCAGTTAACTTCTTATCAAACATAATTTACTTTATTGTTTTTAACAAAAATAAAGACTTTTTTCGTACGTTTTTTAATTAAGTCAATACTGCTGAATTCATTTAAACCATGGAACGTCGTCATTTATCTAGAAAAGAGATATTTAGAGCAATAGGCATGCTGGAGCAGGCGCGCGCCAGTGCAATGTTGCTGATGCCATTGGCACCAGTCAAAGCATTATATCCAGATTGTGGTCTCGCTACCAGGATACTAGTGAGATAGCTGAAGGGCACACTGGGAATATTTGACTAGCGACCGCCAGACAAGACCGGTTTTTACAAATTACGGCGAGAAGACAACCAATTCGCAATTGGTTTTCAAGTTACAGTCAGAACACCAGGTCTTCGTTAGTGACGAAACTGGCAGTAGGAGACCACATGAAGTCAACCTTCATGCCCCCATACACAATTTCTGTTTCCAGCACTACGACGAGGCAATCGCGGGCAAAGATTAGAATAGGCACACGAAAATTTGGCTAGGAACGATAGTCAATGGTCTAGCTAGGATGTTACTCTCAGATGATTCCCGGATCGGATTCTTTTCAGATATACGAAGAATACGCGTTTAGGGAACAAGTAAATGGGTCAAGACTTATGCGTATGCATGATGATGCCCACGACTCTAGTGATAGATAACTCAGCGGCTTATAGAAACGTAATGAAGCGGCCCTGAACTGGCCCACGCAGTCCCCAGATTTAAATCCTGTTAAGCACACCTGAAATATGCTGCAACGAAAGTCTTTAAGAGTTTCCCCGAGAATCTGCTGGACCTGGTACCTTTTACTACAAGGCGAACTTGACAACCTCGTTTTGAGCAAGAATAATCTTTGAAAACTAGTAATTAGTCACGCGTAGGTAGATAAGCACATGTTATCACCAAATTAATTATCGTGAAACTCCAATAAAAATTAACTAGAACCTACCATTGATTATACTGTCATTATAGTAATAAGGTTTTTTAAATAATGCTTTACTTTTTTTTCAATCTTAACGTCCATCATTAACGAAATAGGTAGGCATCCCAAAATTTGCCTGTTAAGTTAAAACTCTCAAGCATATGACAGAGGAACCTATTGCCCTGGGCTGGTAACCGAACCCCACATCTAAAGCGCAATATTTTACATTCAGATCTATTGCTTTTAATCAGGTATAATTCCACACACCCATGGTTTTAGTCGCAAAAGCCCCTAGGGAAACTCAAAATACTATGTGCCAGGTAAAAAGTTTCATACAGCTGTTCTGTCAGCTTAACAGACAAATGTGTGATTGGGGAGTTTTTCCTGTCATTTCTTCATTCATTCTGAAAGGAGTTTGAGACCACATTGACAGAGATTGTTATGAAATATTGACAAGACATTCAAATATTTACGAGCGACAATCTACTACTTGCTACTATTTATTTTGTAACTAGCTGATGCTCGCGTGGATGTCGGTTATCACGATCAAAAGTAATCATGAAATTTTGTTCACACAACAAAAACTTGACAAATTATATACTAAAACCTTTCGCGAGAACCACTCTATCCTTTGGTGAAAACAGCATAAAAATCGGTGCAGTAGATTTTGAGTTTATCGCGAACAGACAGACAGACGCGGCAGAAGACTTTGTTTTATAATATGTAGTGATAGTGATGTAGTAATAGTGATAGTGACCAGTCAGTCTGTCTAGTGTGATACACCCTCTTATCAGGTTGCATTTGTGTGTGAAAATCGAAAATATTCGAGATCTACATTTTTGTACGACAAAATTCAAAATTGTTACTCTATAACTATCTTAAATCTCTTCAATTGATAATAAAATACATGCTAATTCGATGTGCTGATTGCATTGTTTCAATGGTGAAATTCACACATGGTAAAAGGCAGGCGTTTTACCTGAATCTCACAATGTAATTCTGACATTCAAATGTGTTTAATCTAAGCCTACTTTTAACACTTTTGACTTTTTTATTCAGAAGTTGACTTGTGTAGTAAAATTCATGCAAATCCATTCAACTGCTTCTAAATTGAGATTAATTATGTAATAATTTATGTTTTAGTCAGTTTGTTTACTAATTTGGTCCATTAGTTTTAATTTGATGTACTTAAATACAGGAAGGTATAGGGAGCTAAATATTCAAGTAGGAAAATAAAATAATTAAATTTATAAACAAGTGGAACTTTAATTACAAGGAAAAATAATTGCATAATGTTAGTATTTATATCTAATCAGTTTTTGTGAGAGTTTTATTAACAATACATTTGTTTTCAATTTGACTTAGCTGATTTGAAAAAGTAATTGTTAACCCATTCAGTAATTGATTTTACTATTTTTTTCATTAATTATTTTTTCTCCATAATATTCTTTAGATCTAGAGATTCTGGAGTTTAGACAAACAAGTGGCTGAAGTCAACACGAATTAGCCTGGTAGACACTTTGAATGGAATTGAATATTAATTCCATTCAAAGTGTTGCTGCTAAGCTTTTCTACACTCTTTCCACCTCTTACTGAGCTGACCTCAGTGGCGCCGTCCATCCGGCAACCATGGTATGGTGGCTTTTGCCTAGCGGTCATAGTGCATGCGGCTGATGTGATCCGCCCAATTCCATTTTAGCCCAGCAGCCTTCTAGCCAACGTCCACTATGCCCGTTTTGGAATGCAGTGTGGTGTTACTAACCCAGTCTAAACTAAATTCATTTAAGTTCTTATCAATGCCAGAAAAAAACTTATTCACTCAAAAATAAAGCAATAAACCTACTAGAAGCAGGTAGAGCAAGATCAACCAAGTAAAAAAAAAATACCCAAAACAAAAAAGAAGCACTAGCAAACTTTTTGTTGAAGCAAAGTTAGCCATTGTTGATTACAATGGGTTTCAAGTACTGGTTGTGACATACTTTTTTTTTGAATTATTGAATTTAGCAGATCTTTTTTTTTATTTTAAGATACTATAGTAGCCTATTCACTGTTGTTTTATTTTTGATTTGAATAAAACTTAAGGTTCCTATCACAGTATTGCTGTGAATATTCTGTTTCGATTTTAATATTCAATACAGACCATTTATTATGCTTCTTCTTAGCGTGTCGTTGGCAATCTATATTGTGTCGGCCCAGAACTGAGCTACTAGTTTGGCGCTCCCGGCGTAAGCATACTCTCCACCAAGTGCTCAAACGAGAATGGTATAGAGATTATCACCTTTTTTATTATGCTTATATTTTCATTCATGCCTTATTTCAAGTAATGCTTTTTGAGGGGAAATATTTAATAGTGTAAACTGTTAAGAAAAACGAAAATCTAATAGCTTGTGGTAATTGAGGATCAGTTATATGGGGTCCAACAAAATACTATGTAACTGTACTAATATATAAGCAGACAGAGTATGTTGACTATTTAAGAAATTCAAGTCAAAAGTGGGAGAATGGGTCTCAGTAAATAACAGGCCTTCAATTTAAAAACAATTTGTTGTAAACATATGTTGATTGTTTGTGGTTGTAAGGATTAGAATTAAATCTGGCAATGATGTAACACACCTTATCTGTACAATCAAAAACAAATTTGTACAGACATATCCTAAAAACTGCTTGACATATTTAGATGGGAATTCCACTGTAATAATTGCTCTAGAAACATTTGGTTGCAGATTTTTGATCATTTTTTCTGCTATAGCTAGGTGTATGTATGAGTTAGCAAGATTATATTGTATGCACAATAGTGTTACATAGCTGTTTCTCAGCGCGTAATCGTTAATGAATCTCTAATGCTAATTACAATTACACTCAATTCATTTAGCCAATCTCTACAACACTTTCTCCACAGAATTTACAACTTTTCACACAGTTATGAATGAAATTTACAAAATAATAACAAATAAAAACTATCACTTACATCGTACGGTACATTTTTCTCAGCGATTGAACTCTTGTCGCGATCTGTAATGAAGAAAATGGGCCGATGAGCATTGTGAAAATCGTCCTAGTTGACAACGTTATTATCTTGTTACAATAGGATTATAACAATGGAATGCGTTGTAGTTTTATTAGATTTAGCCATGCACTACCATCTTCGTCAGCTCCTGAAGGTCCAGTCGCGCTATCTGCCTTTTTAGAAGCCGAAGTGTCCATCACTTCGATATGATCAGTATCTCCTGAAGCCATTTTTATTTTTGTTACATCCCCTATTTTGAAGTCTCTCGGTTGTATATTTGCACAATATTAATTCGCATGGCTCACATCACACTTGCATCGCTTACACAATGATTCACTATAATTTAATTAGAAGAAATCAATTAGTTTACGCGAAAATGCTCGCCCGAAGCATCCGTCTGACACGACCACTCATAGTAACTGGGTTGCCAATTAAAATAAGAATGTTTTTAGTATAGACAATAGAGTTAAGTGGGTGGAAGGTGTAGTTATCGGTACATAATTGTAGGTATTGTTTGAGTTTTTACTGTTTTGAATTGTATAATGCAGTAAGGTACCAATCAATAATAAACAAATATTAAAGTGAAATATTTAGGATTGCAGAAAATTTTACAAGAGCGCGAAGCTACAAGTTACGTGACCACGACAAGCAAAAATTGAAGAGTATCGAGAGATCCTCAATCGCATTTGTTTAAAATGAGACGTTCATAGGACAACGTTAAGAGTGCGAGTCCGAGTCAGCACTGTAGTCCACGCTGCACATTTCATAATAATAATGACATGAAGCAATCGTTGAAGGAGCGCTTCTTTGGCCGCCTGAGAAAAGTATTGAATAGTCTTTTATCAGGCGGCAATAAGGTGCGTGCCTTCAATGGTTGGGTCATGCCTGTTTTGATGTACTCTTTCGGCATACTCAAATGGACTCAAACAGAATTAGACGCTCTGGATACGAGGGTCAAAAAATTGTTGACGACATACTGAATGCATCACCCACGTTCTTCGGTTATGAGACTGTATATCCCGCGGAAGTGTGGAGGTCGAGGCTTTTTAGACTCTCCACAATCGCGATTTATGCAGTCTCACTCTCAGGGAATATTTTCTGGAAACCGACGTGGGGATGCATCGAGATGTGGTCGCGGTGGACAAGGGCCTCACACCGCTCTCTTTGGCTAAAGAGAACTGGCGCAAAGCTGTAGTGCTTGATACTAACAACCGCAGGGAGGTATGGCAGAGTAAGGAGCTTCACGGATGCTTTTTCCGGGTCTTGCATGGGCCCGATTTAGACCTATCAGCGTCCGTAGCCTGGCTACTATTTTTTAATTTTATTGATGTGATAACGTCTTATAAATCGATGAGCCGGCTGCACGCACGAAAAAGTGGCACGTTCCACCTGAGCCGAGCGTGCAAGCGAGAGCACGGAACAAGCGATAGAAAGGCACGATCGGCCTAAGCGTTCGGCTTGTGACGCATCTATGTATTATACAAAATAATGATAATTCAGTGATAATAATTCAATTCAATTCATAAAAATTTTTTCTTATGACGTTATCACGTAAAATTATCGTCCGTAAACCGGCTTTACAGACAACCATTTTTATTTGTATAGGAATATTTGTAAAATAGGTGTATAGAATTGAATAAAGGATATAATAATGGTGAAAAGACACAAAATGATGAAAATTCGCAAGCTTCTTGTACATACGTTCGCTTAGTTTATTATTTTTACGTTTGCTGAAGACACATAAAAACAGCGCCCAATCTTCGTACGCATAACGAAGTTTGTAGGCATGCATAGAATATCGTTGCAAACTATGAGGCGATGAGAAAGTAGCATAATAGTAGATTTACGTGGTAGATTTACGAATATTTACATGGTAACTCCAACAAACGCCATGTTTATTTCTTTACCGTCAATTCGTTGCCGCGGTAAGATTTTTTTATAGGTTATTCCTTATCTTGGCGTCTGTATGAATACGCTAAATAATTACAGATTATTCATCAAAAACGTGTTGCTAAACAAATAAAAATAACCGGTGCAATAACATTTCGATTCCAGTTTCTGTGAAAAGGCAGTGAGCAGTTGCAAATTTCAAGAATACATTAGGAATTGCAGCGGCGTTCATTGAAAATGGGCAAAAAAGTAAAGGAATACAAAGCTGGCGACTTCATCTTCGCCAAAGTAAAAGGATATCCAGCGTGGCCGGCCAGGGTGAGTGCGGAATATAAGTGATTCGGTTGCCATTGTGTATTTAAAATGGAAAAGCTTGTGCCTTTGTGTTCTAATTGGGTGTAAGCGCGGGAAGACATGTTGTATCGCGGTCCCGACGCCTTCGCACTGTCCCAAGGTCTCAAAAAGCAAATAGAGACAATATTATCCACATAATTTACATGTTTGATATTGACACAGTAACATCACTGAATATCTGATAGCATTGTTGTAATAACGTTATTCTAGTGATTTCAACGACGGTTTTCCTAATGAGGAGCAGTTTTTGCGTTCTATCCATATTGCCTTACCAACATTATTAAAATTATAATTGTAACAAAAAACACCGAATTCTAAAGATAAAATTTTGTCAAGGTGAATGACACTTGTAAATTACCTAAAATTAAATGATTTTTCTCATAATATTTAAAAGGATCACCAATATTAGATAAGACAACGAAGCATTTGATTTGTTGTAATTCCTCATAGATTTGTTTTGATTGTAGGTATAGTAATGAATCATTAAAAATATTGACATCAATAAATCATGAATTTGATAAATCTTATCTAACATTAAAATTTTCATTGGATGCTGTTTTCATCTGGTCAAATAGATGATGTTACTTCAATTTTGGTGTATGGTCCTTGAGAGGAAGGGCCCAAAATTCTATTTAGATAAAACAACCTACACTTTTATCCAGTTTTAGACTAACACTATGGAGAATTTTATTGTAATTTTAATAAAATATTAAGTGTAATGATTATTCTATTTGATTTTTAGAGGTAATTATGAGACTAATATGAATCTGATAATATATAGTTAGTTGTTAAAATATTTGTATAATGAGGAAACTCAATTGCTTCTATTATTAAAAAAATACTAGATACCTATACTCACTATAACATACCTGTATTCCTCACAGGAATGGACACAGATCTACATGATACAATAATTAGCCATGATACATTGTTACATTGATTAGGTTTGCTGTAAGAAAACCCAATTCTGGGTTAAGCTAGCCATTGTAGATAAGCTATACTATTGCAATTTGTATGTTTATTTTGAATTTATGTGCAATCATCATCTGCCTAGCCTTTTCCCAACTATGTTGGGGTCGGCTTCCAATCTAACCGGATGAAGCTGAATAACAGTATTTTACATGGAGCGACTGCCTGTCTGACCTCCACAACCCAGTTAATACTGGGTGACCCCTTGGTAAGACTGGTTGTCAGACTTTTTGGGCCACTGATTACCTAACGACTGTCAAAGATCTACAAATGACAGCCGGGACCAGAGGAAACTCGGTATGTAATGGGTGGTCACCCATCCACAGACCAACCTAGGCAAGCACGGCTTAACCTAAAGATCGACCCGAGCGGCTGTTATTATTAGCCACGAGCTCCTCTTTGAATTTATGTGCAATAAAGAATAAGAATACATTAACTAATGAATTTGTTAAATTAAATCTTATCATCCTTATATTCCCGCCCTTGTCCCATGTCCATGAAAAAGAACATGTTACACCAACCCCAAGTGTTGGTGCAACATGTTGTTTTTCTTCCATTCTCCTGTTATTCTTCACACTACCATTTATTCCTTTAGCTTTCTTATCTTTCCTCGCGCAATCCATCCTTTGTTTCCTTCTATTGTGGAGGTCAGATAGGCAGTTGTTCCATGTAAAATAAAATACTGATATTCAGTTGCGTCTGGTGAGAAAGCCATCCCCAAAATAGCTTGGGAAAAGGCTAGGTAGATAAATACTAACTTAATATTAGCCTAGATCATAATTTTTTAAACATTTTTTTTAAATTTCAGGTGCAAAAACCAAATGGAAAGAAGTATTTTGTATATTTCTATGGCACCGGAGAAACGTAAGTGTGCAATATAAGATTTATTCATACTTGACTGTAAAATGTTCTTAAAAAACACATTTGTATCATTCTATTTGTAAATAATTTACTGATAATATTAAAAATATTGAAATCAAACATGATAATATTAATGTTATTTATTTCTTACATTTTAACTTAAACAAAGCATAACGTCATCAAGGCTGTAACCTGTAATCCCTTACGGGTTAGGCAGAGGTGTACCTAATAGTACAACTGTATTTTGCTAATTATGTTCAAATCCTATGTAATAGGGGCCAAGCCCAATAATTATGTAACAATACTTCTTATGTAATTCAGCTGCATCCGGTTAGACTGGAAGCCGACCCAAACATAGTTGGGAAAAGGCTAGGCAGATGATTATGACTTCTTATGTAATTTATCTGTTTAAATATTGTATCACAGTATTTTTGTTTTACTGTTACAAAACGGACACAGTATATTATCAGCAAAATCAAAAGTCGTTTACTCAAATAAAGCTGATAATCAGCACTTTTTGAATGTCAATGTTAAAAGAGACAGGCCCCAAAGCGCCCGACCCTTCGCCACTTCCTAGGAGCTACCCTGTTGTTCTTCAGTACTAAACCGAACTTAAGCGATTGGTGATAATACACAGACAAATATTGGTTGGTTGAGGTCGCAGAAGTTACCTAAACACCAAAAAGTGATGATACAAGTTGGGGGACTATCTTTGTAACTTTGATATCTTTGATGTTAAGTTTTTACATGCATCTTTTCTTTATGTCATCATCATCATCATCAGCCTTATAATGTTCCCACTGCTGGGACTCAGGCCTCCTCTCTTATGGGAGGGAATGGGCTATAATCCACCACACGGGCCCAGTGCGGATTGGTAGATGTCACATGTCTTCGAATTTTTGGTTCTAGGACATGCCGGTTTCCTCACGATGTTTTCCTTCACCGTTTTTGAGAGCTTTGGTGATGAAATTAATTACACAAAGTAATGCGCCTGTCTGGGTTCGAACCCTCGACTTACTGTTCGTAAGTCGGGGTCGCTACCACTGGGCCACCGCTGCTCTCTTTATGTCATGCCACACTTAAAATATTATTCTACATCTATCTTTTTGTTATTTGTAGTGCAAACCTCTCACCGAACATGATATTTGACTATGCGGACAATAAAGACAAGTTTCTCACTAAGACAGTGAAGCGACGGGACTTCAATGATGGTGTGAAGCAAATTGAACATGACTTTGCCAATAATGTGCCCCTGGAGCAAGTGATAGGAGTTTCTGTTGAGGTGAGAAATGTACACCTGTGTTGTACCCACTTTTGCTAGTAATTTTTATTGTTTCATATAAAAGGAAGAGCCTTTAAACAAGCTCACACGGGTAAAAGTCAGAACATTTACTGAACAAGGTGCACGGTTCGGTTGGTTGTTTCCTATGGAGAAGAACCGGCAAGAAACTCCATGGTACTCTTTTCAAATCATTTGGTGTTACAATATTATCATGTTACAGCATTAGTACTTAAGTATGGGGGAACAGCCTAACTCTTTTACTATTCAAAAGTGCCTGTAAATGGCTTAATTGGAATACATGCTTTGAGTTTGAGCCTATAAATCTCTAAATAAGTAAGCCAGTAGCAAAATGGTTACAAAATAACAGGTGTGTATTTCCTGAAGAGATAGGCACTGAAGTGTGTGTAATACACATTGTCCATGTCTATCTAAATAGAATTATAGACCATTCAAAATTGCCTTTAATGGCCTATTTGAAATAATGGTTTGGCTTTGCCAATATGAGTGTCCACCAAATGGTGGGCCGATACCTAACATAACAATTTTTTATTTATTTATTTAAACTTCATGTACATTGGCATTTTCTGCCAATGTATGTACATGAAGTTTTCATAAATATTAACAAAAATATTGCTTCCCAGCAGGTACCACCAGCTGAATCTTCAACCAACGACTCCGTCAATGATTCTACAGCAAATGACACATTAGATGACACTGGGGTTGATACTACTGTTGCTGATGAGACTATGGCTGATGACGTAAGTGTTTTTTATGCAATACTAGAAGCATTAAAAGTAAAAGAAGTCTTTTTATGTGTCAAACATCCAGCTCAGCCTATCACACATCAGCCTGTTCAGTCTGATCCAGCCACCTATTGAAGAGCCTCTCTAGCCGAGTGGCATCTCATAATATGCAACATGACGTCGTCTTGTATCAATAATAACGGACAGTTTTTATGTCCTTTTCAAGTGGGCTAACTTAACATTCCAAACCCTCAAGGTAGACATTGTGAAGGCTGTGAGATGCAAAAAGCAGTGGACCGATTGATGGACACGGATCGGGGACACTTGGAAGCCTATATGATGAATTGATGATGGTTAGGTTTAATAAAATAATCCTACTAATATTATAAATGCGAAAGTTTGTTAGGATGTATGGATGTCTGAATGTTTGATACTCTTTCATGCAAAAACTACTGACTGGATTTGGATGAAATTTGGCACACAGATAATAACCTGGATTAACACAAAGGATACTTTGTATCTACGATCCTGTTGCACATTCCAAACTCCACGCAGGCGAATCACAAGGCATTAGCTAGTACTAAAGAAAAAGAAAAAATCAGTTCAGATGAAACGGTAGAGTATTAAAAACCTTGTAACAAAATACAAATGAGCAGGGATGCTCTAATTTATTTGTTTTTATTCACAGACTACCCTCAACGCTACTACTACCCAGAATGACATCGCTGTGGAAGATTCAGATGACACTGGGAACCTGGTTATTGATGAAGGAAAGGTATGTTGAACATTGCGTGGACATTAAATTAGGCACGTCGAGTTATAGAAATAAATTTGCTTTGAGTGTCTCTGTCACTTATACTTGCGTGCCTGTCTCTTATAAGTCACACCCTAAGGGCATAGTCAGTGGCAATCAAAAATTTAAAATGACTTATAACAGGATTGGCATAAATTTTTTAACCTAATTTCAAAAAAGGGGCGGAGATTTTGTCGGAGTCTTTTTATGTTTATTCACCGATTACTGGAAGACGCCTGAACCGGTATGACTGGCCTAGCGGCGGAACTTTCATACAAGCCTAAAAGCTTGGCTTGCCCTTATAACCTACTACTACTCTTCACGATGTTAGGGTTTCTGAACAGTCTGCTTACCCTAGGGGCTTGCCGTATTGCTGGCCCCTAGGCATGCCACTGGCTGCCCTAGTCCTTTTGTTCTGTACATTACAAGACTCTCATAAAATACGTTTTGCACAGGAGAATATAAATCCAAAAATTGATAAAAAAAAACCAAGATGTGCCCCCAGATTTAACACATAGCTCATTTGAAAGGCGGGTTCAAATGCAACATTTTTTTTTTTGGAACCAAAAAAATCGGTCCCACAGAATCATAGATATTAGCTAGAACGTGAACTCATGCATTTAACTATGCATTAATGCATGTGTTGCAGTATTAAATATCGTTGAAGTTGGTTAGAATTTGATGCACATTTGCACACATAGTTAGTCCAACAGTATAAGTTAACCCACAATAGAGTCAACCCTGGCAGCTGTTTTTTTTTGGAACCAGAGCCCTAACTTTTTTGGTCATTCTCTTTTTGAAGTCTATTTTGAAATCTATTTTCCGGTTGAAAGGATTTATTTCTATTTTATTTCTACAGCAAAAGCCAACTACAAAGAAAGGTAAAAATGACGTCAAACCTAAAGAGAAAGAGACTCCAGCCAAACCAGTGAAGGAGCCCAAGACTCCTAGAGGCAAAGGCAAGAAGGATGAGGCTGCTAAAGAAGAGGACGATGAAAAGAAAGAAGAGGAAATTGTCAGCAGAAGCGGGCGGAAGATACGGCCGAAGAGGTAATTAATCTAAAGTGTTAATTTTGAGAATCATTTTCATACGGACATCTTTTTGTGAACCACTTTAAGCTGTTGGTCCTGGCTGTCATTCGTAGTACTTACAGTTTTTAGGGATCCGTACCTCAAAAGGTAAAAAAAGGAAACCTTATAAGATCATTCTCTTGTCCGTCCGTCTGTCTGCCCATGTGTCACCACGGATTTTCTCAGGAACGGATGGACCTAGCAAATTGAAATTTATACCAGATATCGAGGTCTATAGTCCCTATTAGGTGTATAAAAATTAAGGTCTTGAGTCAACACGATAAAAAGAAGTGGGCAAATTTAGATTGTCGCGAAAACTTACCTTAATTTTCAACTTTTTTTTATATACGGAACCCTCGGTGCGCGATTCCAACTCGCACTTGGCCGATCTTTTTCACAGTTATCCTCTTATTCACACTATTACACTAGCCGGTCCGCAAAATGATCTTTATTCTTGTTTTCATAAAACTGCTAGGTGCTGTCTGAGATAAAATAACTATGATAGGACTGTAAACGTAGTTCTTTTGCGGTTGTTATGGGTAGTCTGAAGCCTGGAGATCTGATAACCAGGCATACCAAGTGAAGTGTGTGTAACTGAGTTATTTAAGTTATGCACCTCCGCAAATGATGATGCTTGGAACCAGCTTAGCTATGATAGCGCTATTAGTTTCACAGTTGCCCATCCCATCTATATTAGGGAAGGTACCCATACTAGGAGGTCTTTAAAAATACCACGCTTGGTCACAGGGGCAGGGAGTGCACAATAATGTGCGTATAAAGTGCGTATTAATAAAGACAAACGTGAGCCAAAATATATTATTTCAACTTTCTGTTGGTAAAACATTATTAAAACCTATACTTCTGAATTACTACGTGAAACCTCGAGGGGGAGGGGGGGGGTCTTAGCAAATACTACGGGTGGTCACCAAGGGGGGGAGTGGGTTAAAAAATTTAAAAAAACGGGTCACGTAGTATGGGTACGTTCCCTTACAGCAAGGGGATTGTCAAGGCACACACACTGCCATTTTGTTTTTCAATAATGTTTTCATAGGCATAACATCACATCAGGTAATTCCCGAAGGGTTAGGCAGAGGTGTACTTAATAGTACGGGTGTATAGGTACACCTCAGTAAACATTTCTGAAATTGTCTGTTGTCTGTCTGTTCACAGACAATTTTAGAAATGTTTAGTAACAGCAATAGGGTAGTTGACCAAAAAAATCTAATTTGTCCGTCAGATAGATTTCCAAAAAATATTGGAAACATTTTTTTTTTTCTCGTAATCTAAAAATGAGGACGATGCAGTGCTTCGAAAACTCGTGTGACGTCACATTCTGATACACTTTTTAGCAGAAAGTGACGTCACAAGCCCCCACTCCTGAACTTTGATGCGTTTCATCTTCGTTATTTTTTATTGATTTGGTAAACCAAAAAATACGTATCTAATATTTTTCGATAATCTAACTGACGGACTAAATAGAAATATATTTTTTTTACTCAGGAAACATCCCTATTGTCATTCAAGCGCTCTACAATAGAACCATGCTGTACTGTATTCGCTTAGAATATTACTGCAATATTTCGGTTTATTTCATACTAAAAGTATATTTATTGGATTAATTCCTAGACATTTTGTGAAGTTATCAACGTGTCTAAATACAATCCATAGAAAAAAGTCGTCTCCTGCCGGAATGCAGTAACTGAGTTCAGAACTGTGTTAGCGATTGTGACGTACAAATATTTAAAGCACAGATTCCAACGATCATCGGGGTAGTTACGTGCACCTACTCTGACAATTTTGGTTTACAATAAAATATATTCTATTCTACAAAAGCTATGCTTTTAAGGCCGCCGGTTTTATTCGTTCATTTAAATTTTTGAAAATAAAATGGGGGAAGATAAGTAGGTCAAATAATTCTATGCCTTTTACATCAAAATGGTGTTGGCAATTGAGGAGCAAGCTATGAGCTAAAAACACTAAGCTATTGTCTAAATAGGAAAACATCATGAGGAAACCGGCATGTCCTAGAATAAAAAATTCGAAGACATGTGACATATACCAATCCGCACTGGGCCCGCGTGGTAGATTAGAGCCCATTCCCTCTCATAGAGAGGAGGCCTGTGTCCCAGTAGTGGGAACATTATAGGCTGACAATGATGATGATGATTATCTTAATAGATGAATAATAAAAAATCCCATACTCAGGTATATGGACGAACAAACAGAAGAGAACACAACGCTACCGTCGCCGGCGCCTAAGAAGCGACGTGGCGGCTCCCCGACCCCCGACAAAGAGAAGGATAAGACTGACCCCAAAGAGAAGGTGCCTGACAAGAATATTAAACAGTTCAATGCTGTTACACAGGTTGGTGCACTCAGTTATTATGAACTAAATGTTGCCCGCGACTTCATTCGCATGGAAATGTGTGAGAAAAAAAATCCTATTTGCTATGCCAGACTATAATCTATCTCTGTGCCAAATTTTATCCAGATCCATTCAGTCATTCTGGCGTAATAGCAACAAACATCCATCCATCACTAAGTAACCATAATGCAAAAATTATTGCTGAGAAACGACTTTTTTTTTGGGGTTAAAAATCACCACGTTTTACGGTAAAACTCAATTTACCGCACTCAAAACTTTGTGCTGATAGATGCATTTAATAGTAAACGGATCATGGAGTATTTAAAGTTATAATCTTAAAAACAAGTATAAAAAAAAACTTTGGTCTTTGACAATATCTCCGTAACTAGACGGTTCCCAGGTATGGTCCAGAACTCAATAAATATATAGACGACGAAATGACTTTGATATAAACAGCTGAAATAAAAAAAAAAGTTTATATCATGCTACCACTGTTGGAACGCAGGCCTGGCCCTCACGGTGCGTGTTGGTGGATGTCACACATGACCTTGACTTCTTAGTTAGTATGTATTTGTTAAAACTTACAACTGAATTTCAAACCAGTTCCGCCCAACCAATTGAGCTGAAATTTTGCACACACCTTTGTTTCTGGTGACAATATATTTTTATGATAGACAGTACTTAATCCTGCAGCCAGGATCGACTCCTGACGAGAGAACTCCTCAACGGTTAATAGCATGGAGACGAAATCTTGTATACGCGTTGATAAATAAATCTATTTCTTTTTCTTTTAACATAACACATAATTAACTCATATTTTTTTCTTCATCTTGTAATCCCCGTAGTGTTAGGCAGCGGTGTATCTAATAGCACACCCACTTTCCGCCAGTTATGTTTAAGTCCCATGTAATAGGGGGCGAGCCTATTGCCACCAACCGGGCACAAATCCAGACTCCGTGGCTGCTACTGAGAAATTCCTGATGGAAAAACCCAATAGCACTTTGCCCGACATGGGAATCGAACCCAGGACCTCATGCTCAGCAGTCGCGACCACACGACCAACGTGGCAGTCTCAGTCAGTTCTTTTCTTTTAATTTTAATAAAATGTTTTTTTTTTTAAATATAATTCCTGATACTTGTACTTCCACTGATATAATGCTATTTTCACATTCACATAGTTCGTTCTGACTCCAGACCTCACTATTTCGGACTTATCACATCAGCCCTTAGATCCTTCCGCTTCCATAACTGAATTTGGCACTTTCAGTAATGTCCATCAGCGCCTGTTCTGTTGCTTGCATATCGCAAGTAACAGAACAGGCAAGGCACAATATCATGTGTCCCTTCGTCGGTGGGCCCAGCACATTTACACTCCATTTTATGTGTTTATTAACATGTATATATTATTTACAGACTGAACTTGAAGATTTGAAAGAGCCGTTTAAACCAGGTAAGATAGTCATTATTTATACAAGGTGTAAACAGACTCTTCACGAAGCCGTCAACCAAGCATTATGTACATCAAACTAAGTAACTTTACGCAAAAATTTGTGCTGGGAAACGACTTTTTTTTGGGCTGAAAAATCTCATTTTTAAGTATGACTCAATGTAACGCACTCAAAACATTGTGCTGATGGATGGATTGAATAGTAAGGGAGTCCTGGAGGTGTTTTAAGTAAAAATCTTACGTTCAAAACATGTATTTAAAAAAAAAAAGTTGTGAAAAACGTGGAACTTTGGCCCCCAATATCTCCGTAACTAGAAGGTTCCCAGGTATGGTCTAGAACAAAAAAAATGATCGCAATGACTGGGAGAACAAGTGCCTTTCGGCTTCGTTAAGCGTCTGTTTACACCCTTTATACGTCACGCCTGTATTTCTGAAAGGGTAGGCACATCCACATTACGTATATAATATTGAAAGTTCCATGTGAAAGTGGGCAAGCCTATTGCTATTTACCGGACACAAATCTAGATTCGGAGCTATTAAATATAATGAATATCATTTTTATTAAATCGATCATCTGCTAGGCTTTTCCAACTATTTTGGGGTCGGCTTCCAGTCTAAATGAATGCAGTTGAATACCAATATTTTACATGGAGCGACTGCCTATCTGACCTCCACAACCCAGTTAGTACTGCCCTTCGTAGTACTGGTTGTCGGACTTTCGGGCCACTGACTACTACTATTATTCCTATAAAACATTAATTATGTATTTAAAATATAAAAAAGTAAATTTGAATTGAATGAGGGCTATCGTTTTTAAGCTCACCAGATGGCGCCACTGTCGAGTAAGGTCCTGTCATTAATTCTATTTTATACTTTAAAGTACAAATAACTTCATAAAAAGTTTATTTGATTTCGTTTATCAACATAGTGTCAACTTCAGATAAATATTTACAAATATTCTCCCTAACATTAACTAGCATGAAACATTTAAAAATCATTCTACCACCAAGTACTAACAAATAAGATCCTAAGTTGTTACTTAAAATCTTCAAGTCGTGATTAATCATGAATGACTCAATCTAGACCAGAATCATGAATATTAGTTAAAATACGTGATAAAAAAGCACGCAACGCGCGAAAACTATGACATCTGACATTTCGGAAGACCTTACTCTACACGAACGCCTCTGGTGGCGAATTCATGCTCGATAGCCTCCATTATGCGGGCTGAATAGATGTCGGTAGCGAAGGGCGAATTGCACCAGTGAAACAAAACGTGATCAGTTCATTTAAAACGAGTTCAAGAGCTGTTAGATTTAATATTTCATTGGTGATATTCGCCCTGAATTCTATACATTTTATTGATTACATGGTTCACCGTAACGAAGCAAAAGATAAAGACGGACGGCATCAATTTAAATTAATACCTTCCTACCCGAAATAAAGTGTATTTTTCAATATTGGGATCATCTAGGTTAGCGGTGCGTTACATCTTGAATAAACATAGGTATCGTTTTCAGGAACGAGTGAAATCAAGATTTGTAGGACATCAATAGTCCAAGAGGTCGATGAACTCATAAAAGACGTACCCGATGTCAAGTTGGAAGCAATGAGTAAACATTTAAAATTCGTACTACAAATATATTTATCGAGCGACAAAAAGAACGAATTATTTTTAAGTAAAATAAAATAGAAGAAAAGCAATAAAGTAGTACAATAAAGCATAATCTATCATTCTGTCTGAACCTACTAAAAGATTGTATCCATCATTCTGTGTATTTCGTCCACCCCAGAGTCTATTCAAATAAAACTTGCGTCAGAATGACTAAAACCTCATTATCACTCAGGCTGAACACGAGATTATCGTAAATAAAAAAAAAACGATACGAATTCTAAAGACGAACATTTTATTTTTACCGCGAAAGTTAAAATTTATTTTTGCAAATTGAGTGCATTTATTTGGTTTATATTAAAATTACCTCAACAATGGACGATAAAAGTAATGAGAATAGTCAATTTAGTTTCAAAGATGAAATTTTCAGTCAGTATGACGATAATTTCGCTACGGAAGATTGTATGAAGAGCTATGAGAATAATGTTGGAACTCGTGACGTAAAAATGCATGAAGGTATTTTTTTTATACTAAATTCTAGATTTTTATACTTGTTCCATCAAAATTCAACTTACTAAACTTATTTGTTATTTGAAAATTTTTAAATTATTTGAATTTATACTTATCATGTACCTAACGATTTTTTATCAATTCGTAAATGGTGACTGTTTTACGCTTTTTTAAAACAGTATTGCACATCCCACCGCACCAAACAACTGTATTCTTGCGTTTTTTTTTAATTATAGGCATTATTTTTCGGTTTATTCTTCTAGGCAATTTGGTTTTTGTTTCATTACTAGGTAACGAACTGATAAAAAATTTAATTAAGCACATATTAAAAATTTACAATATAAATTAACCGCCTTTAAAAAGCAAGAATATATTCGATGCGATTTTACCCAACTGTGTCAGTAGTAGGATTACTTATACTGTACTTTGAATTCATATTTTATGAACATTTTTAGATTCCAACTCAAACAAAGGAAATATAGAAGCGAATGTTTCTCAATCTAAAATAGTACCAAAATTCGGTAAACAGAAGAATTTGAAGAAGGAAGGCAAAAAAACAGTGGTGAAAGCTAAGAAATTCGTTGCACCGATTAAAAAATGTACAAATACTGAAAGTAATTCAACTAAAAGTGATATAGGTCAAAAACAAGAATTTTTCGACCAAAATTTGTTACCAACACGTAAGACCAAACTGGCTAAGCAAGACAACCCAAATCTGAGCCAAGATTTTGAAAGCTTAAATAATACACTATTGTTTATGCCAAATATAGATACAAGTATAAAGCTAGATAGTAATATGTCACAAATAACTCAGAATTTAAGTAATATTGATGCTTATCCTAATATTCTGAGTACCTTAGACGATTCTATGAACATAAGAACCATGGACTTATTGAATACACACCAAGGCATTGAAAAAGTTGATAATACATTAAACAATATAATATCAGCACCTTTACAAGAGATTTTACTTAAAGATAAATTCATAGATAATCAAGAAAAAAGTAAATCAATCAACGAAAGAGTATTATTACCACAGAGAATGAAATCAAACATACTTGGCAGTATAATTTCAAGTTCTTTAAATATATTGGAAGATGAAAATATTATTCCTACAGAAAACCTGTCTCTAGAAGCGCATTTTGATCAGTCGAGTGTAAAAAATCTATCACAGACTGAAAACCAATCCTTTTGCTCTGTTTCCTCTTTGAATAAAACATATAAAAACTTAGACAGCAATAGTTTTCAAAATGGCGCCTACAAAATACCGGAAGGAAACGATTTTTTGGATTTATTTAAAAATAATGTCTGTGAAAAAGTTAAGCCAATAGCTATGAGTACTGAATTCGGTGATATAGGTTTTAATATGAAATATTCTGATTTTATGAAGGATGTTGGCTTAATTGATGACCAAACTGAAGAGGAAAAAGAGGCTATTGTGAAGATTGTTAATATGTATCCTAATGAAAATAGTATATTGAACAAAAAGTTGTCCAAATAGAATTTGGAGGAATAAAATATTGATTTATCAATAATTTTGTTTTTCATTTCGTAGATTTTGGTGAAATAAAATTGAAAAAGGTAACAATTCAGTAGTTATTCTATTAGGTGATTTTCAGTTCAGCCTATAGTTTTAATTCGTGACAGGTTAGTGACAATATAGCATAATAAAGTCTTTAATGTTCCCACTGCTGGGACAATATGACAATATGCTTGCCCTTTATTACATGGGACTTATTACATATAAAGCACCAAAATGTGATTATTCTATACATTTCTGCCTACCACCCCTTCGTCGGATACATGTCTGATGTCATGTTAAATTCATTAAAATAAGAAATACAAAAAAATACAGTGCTAAAAATGTTAATGATGCAGTGGATGCATTTATTTTAATTTTATTTTCTGAGTTTATAATTTAACAATTTTTCATTCGCAGAAGACGCAGAGAAGGAAAACATACTAATAGCTTACCTGCCTTCTGGGCAGTACATCGGAATCAAGCTGTTCCAGTCAAGACCCAGCAGCTTCAAAAACGAAGCTTCACGGCTACAGTGGGATAAACAGGCTGCTTTGAATGCTGTCACACTTAAAATGCAGCTAGGTAAGTTTTCGTCCTCGTACAATTATTGGAAAATATATACTCGTACTTCCTTATTAGAATCGGATTTTGTTCAAGGGATTATTTTTTTTGTACTTTTTTTTTGTATTCGGGCTTCAGCCAGCATCTGCCAGTAAAAAATCCATCTTAAAAGTGAGATTAAGAGGAGTTTGTTCCGGACAAACAGACAGACAAAATCATTTTTTTTTTTTGTGTACTGGTATACTTCATTTATACGCATTCGGTAAACGCTGTTATTTTGACATTACAAACAGACACTTGAATTTTATTTATTTGTATAGATAACAGTACAATTTATTTTTATGTACAACTTCTTAGTGTGATCATACTTTTTAAGAGTTTTTTATTTGTGTCCAGATAAACTTAACGAAGCAGAGATAGCCAAGTGGTATTATATTTGGACTGCCAAGTCATAGGTCTCAAGTTCGAACCCAAGACACGTACCTCTGATTTTTCGGATTCAAGTGCGTATTGTATAATTATCACTTGCTTCGGTGAAGGAAAACATCGTGAGGAAACCAGCAAGCCTGAGAGGTATTTCTCGACGGCATGTAAAACCAAGTCAGAGGCCCATGTGCGGCATAAGAACTTTGACACCAGGTTACGCACTAACCACACGACAAATAAATAAATAACTTGACGAATTTTAGGGAACCCTACATCCAAAAAAGCGTAGTTCATATATTCTGTAGATAAGCAGAGAGTCTGATACAAACTTGCCATATACTGTACACTTTTTACCAAGGAAAATGTTCTTATTGACAACAGAAAAAGGTCACATAACGTCTCAGTCGGTTCTGGCACAGCTGGTGACAGATCTAAACCTCACAGACGAAGAGAAAGCGACCCTCGACAAGGAAAGGGAAACAGGTATGTTAATTTGTAGTACTGACAGTACATTTTTATAATCAAATAATAATGATTGGCGTCAACGGGATACTGGAATAGGGATGTTTTCTGAGTAAAAATAAATATATGATTCTATTTAGTCCGTCAGTTAGATTATCGAAAAAAATTGGATACGTATATTTTGTTTTATCAAATGAATAAAAACTGACAAAGATCAAACGCATTGATCAAAGATCATGAGTGTGACATCACTTTGCCGGTAAAAGTGTACTGACATAGAGACGTCACACGAGTTTTCGATGCATTGTATCGCCTTCATTTTTTGTTTACGTGAAAAAATAATAAATACATGTCCAATATTTTTTGGAAATCTATCTGACGGGCTAATAAGATTTTTTGGTACAATACCCTATTGTGCATTCGTTGGGGATAAAAGCAACCTGTATGTCGCTCATAAAATTCTATCCAAATAATTATATGGGTATGCTGCCCATTTTTTAATGTGTGAAAGAAGGAAAATCGGCAAACATTGCATTTATTAAAACCAAGATATAGCCAGAGTAACTCGTTAGTCCCAAGCAAGAATGCGCTGAGTGAGTGTGGAGCCTTTGGTTCGAAGACCGAGGTCAGATAATGTGCTATTGCAGTTTTCAATTAGGACTTACTCCGTGGCAGTTTCATCATCAGCCTACAACAGTCCACTGCTGGACATAGGCTTTCAGCAACTCTTATCCAGTTGCTACCAGCTACCCTGCAAAGATCGTCGCCCCACCGAGCCTGAGGGCGTCCCACCTTCGTGGTTTCCGCTCAAGAATACGTCTACCCCAACGATCATCGGTTCTACCACTTCCGTTCTGCCACTTCTGCCTACTTATCCTGTGAGCTATGTCGACAACTCTGGTTCTCTGTCGGATCACCTCGTTCCGGATGCGATCCCTCAGAGAGACTCCAAGTATAGCCGTGGCAGCTTGGAAGCATAAATATTTACTTAAAAGTTCTCCTTTTATTACACGGAACGTAAACTTCTACCTACCTCTAATTTCCATACAGCATGATGTTCTTTTATCTTCATTAGTTTTTATTTTATGATTTACAGAAGAGAAAAAGTCCCGCGTACAATTCCTGAAGACTGAGATGAAACTGATTGAGCTAGATGCTAAGATTAAAACCTGCTTGTCTCTCGAAAAGGCAGATACAGATATGTGTTTGAAACTGTTGGACGATTTAACAGGTAAGTGAGCTTTATATTCACACCCCAGACACAGAAACTAAAGACAAACATATTTCACTGACCAAAACTACATTTATTTATTTGTATGCACACTGAGGATTCTAATTACATATTGTTATGATCACGGTTTTTTTTTTTCAACTCTAATAAACAATAATTTAACTCATACAGGGTGTAAACAGACTCTTCACGATGCCGTCAACCAAACATTATATACATCAAACTAAGGAACTTTACGCAAAAATTAGCGATGGGAAACGACTTTTTTATTTGGGGTGAAAAATCACGTTTTACGTTATGACTCAATGTAACGCATTCAAAACATTGTGCTGATGTATGGATTAAATAGTACGGGGGTCGTGAAGGAGTTTTAAGAAAAAATAAACCATTAAAAACGAGTATTTTAAAAAAAACTTGTGAAAAAGTTGGAACTTCGACCCGCAATATCTCCGTAACTAGAAGGTTCCCAGGTATGGTCTAGAACAAAAAATTAACGCAATGACGGGGAGAACAAGTGCCTTTCGGCTTCGTTAAAGAGTCTGTTTACATCCTTTATGTCACTGTCCAAAACTACATTTATTTATTAATATGCATACTGAGGATTCTAAGGCTCCGTGCAAACGGGCCATCGGTGACTGTCGCGCGCCACGTGGGCGCCAGGGCTCTCTGAGAGATGAAGTGCGCCATAATACTACTGTGTGCGGAACAGTCCTTAGGGAAGAGTTCTTTAGGCTTGACCTCCAAATAAAACATTATAAACTACTATCCTAAGCCCTTAAACATTAATTTTAATCATTCCAGGCTTAGACATAAAACCATTAATGCTGCTAAAGCACCCAACATGCTTGGAGACGATCAAACGTATGCGCGCCTACGTCGGTAACACGCCGTCCTGGGAGCTGTCGGAGAGCGCGGCGCTCGTGTTCACTAAGCAGGCGCATCGCATCAGGAAACAGGCCGACTCCCTCTATAAGAAGATGAAGGTAATCAGCTCAGCCTACTGCAGGCAGTCCACTGCAGCACATAAAAGTCCAGTCCAAAATAGTGGTACCCTTGCATAAATTCCAAGAAGATAAAGATAATTTATTTGTCAAACATGCGTTTACATAAACTGACTAATCAGACATGCAAGGTATTGTATTAATAGATGATGTGTGCGTCCAAGTTTTGCCAATAATGGCGTACAAATTTTGTAGGTATTAAAAATTACATTTGATTGCATTTTACATTATACAATTCATTACAAAATACAAAACAAATAAATAGTAAGTGATGTCAAGATATTTTAGTAAAATTATATTATAGTCAAAATAGATTAAATTATGTCCAGAATATTCATTATTATGCAATCAAATAGAATCATTCAAAAGCCAATTAATTTAAGATTACATAATTCAATTTTTATTCTTAACTAGGTATGTATATTAGAAGTCGGAATAGAAAAGTCCTTTTCATTAAAAAAATCTATAACATTGTAATACACTTTGCTCACTAAAAAATTTTTCAGCTTAGTTTTGAAAAGTGACAAGGGCAGTTCTCTCCAACTTTTAGGTAATCTATTAAATATGGTAGGAGCCATACAGAAGACACTTTTGCGCATGAGGGTTGTTCTTGCCGCATGAGAGCATATCCTGCTGTTATCGCGCCTATTACGTGGGACCACTTCCTCTAATCTTTTAAATCTGAATAAGAAAACAAATAAGAAGGTGAAAATTTACATGAACCTTAGGGATACCATTGTAATGAAAGTCTCCATCGATCCCGTGTAACAAAAAAAAAACAAAAAACCCATTTTCGTGAACTTTGACCTCGTATAAAAAAAATTGCATTGACGAGTACTTTTCGCAATTTCATTATATTATATCCAAGAAGCTGTTACACGAATGTTAAGGATACCATTCCTTAACATTCGTGTAACAGCTTCTTGGGAATTTATGCAAGGGTCAATATCGTCAATAAATATGACCGGGCTATAGGCCAGAGCCCGAGCTGTGCCAAAACATATTCTACTCCGCTTTCCACCTCCCATCTGACATAGACACCTTTTTAAGCAAGATAAGCTAAGGTAGAAATGAAATTCAAATTTTCTGTCTTTTGTTTTTTTACAATTTGCAGGTAAGTGTGAGGTTGTATGTTGATTAAAATATGATTCGCTATTGAATGACTATTTCATGAAAAAGTCATTCAATATAGAGGGTTATATTGATGATTTTAATTCTATGAATAAATAATATGAATACTACGTGTGACACTGACCTGCCAATTGCAAAAAACGTAAGAATGGTATTCAGCAGACTGGAAGCCGACCCCAACATAGTTGGGAAACGGCTACGCAGATGATGTTGATGTCAGCTAGCACACACCTATAATAAAAATCTCTGGTGTTATAGATGCTGGTCATTATCAAGTGGGCCCGGTGGCTTGTTTATCTTCAAATAACTATTGAAAAGAAAAAAAGACTTGATGTTCCATTTTTAGTTTACTATATGTATGATGCTTTGTTCCAGGAACTGTTTGTTCCTCTAGAAGGGCTGTCGTTCTGGGAATTCTTCACGAATCGAGTGCTGAGGTTCAAGAAGGTCACGTCAACACTGAGCGCCGATGAGCTACTAGAGATGATACATGAACCACTCGGTAAGTAATAATTTAAGTATAACTGTGGCAAATACCATGCAAACACCACAAATATATTTTATCTAGATTAATGCCTTAATCGCCGTCGAGGTAGACCGCGGGGCAGATGGTGTGACGATCTGATCTCGTTTACGGGGCGAACATGGCCAGATATGGCACAGGACAGAGAGGTTTGGAAGGAGAAAGGGGAGGCCTTTGCCCAGCAGTGGGACACTCAAACAGACTAACTAAAAAACATGTCTTAATCGGTAGAAAACAGAAATGAAGGCCTCTTTCAAGAACTGTAACTGTGAAAATCGTAGGGACCAGTAATTTTCAAACATATTTCATTACCTCATAGCAGCCACATGGCATACAGTTCTCTATCATACTCGTACAAATAACAGTCGGGACCAACGGCTTAACGTGTTTTCCGAAGCACGGAGGAAGCTCGGTATGTAATGGGTGGTCACCCATCCACAGGGCAACCTAGGTATGCATGGCACCTAAATGGTACCTAAAGATCGAGCCGAGCGGCTGTATTATTTAACCACGAGCTCCATATACAGTTATTCGTTACTAAAAATAAAAAATAAATGTATTTTGTAAAAACGATCAATATTGCCGTTTTGCTCATACAAAAGTCGAAACTCGATTACAATACAACGTACTTAACTGGCGTTGATCAAAACTCAAGCCAAAGCATGCTAAGACAGACCCCAGAGGTCTAATTGTGTTTGTAAGGTAAGAAACTAGTAAATTATAAAAAAAAATAGGTTTTGTAAAAGAATTTTCGCGGTAGCTGATGGTGATAGTACGAAGCTCACTTAATTCACAATCAAACATATCTGACTGCTTCGTTGGTCTAGTAGTAGCAAGCGCGACTGCTGAGCATAAGGTCCTGGGTTCGATTCCCGGGTCGGGCAAAGTGCTATTGGGTTTTTCAATCAGGAATTTCTCAATAGCAACTACGGAGTCTGGATTTGTGCCCGGTTGATGGCAATAGACTCGCCCCCTATTACATGGGACTTAAAAACATAACTGGCGAAATGTGGGTTTACTATTAGGTACACTTCTGCCTTACCTTTCGGGGATTACAGGCGTGATGTTATGTTATGTCAAACATAAGTCATCATCATCATCAGCCTATAATGTTCCCACTGCTGGGACACAAGCCTCCTCTCTATGAGAGGGAATGGACTATAATCCACCCCGCGGGCCCAGTGCGGATTGGTAGATGTCACATGTCTTCGATTTTTTGGTTCTAGGACATGCCGGTTTCCTCACGATGTTTTCCTTCACCGTTTTTGAGAGCAGTGGTGATGAAATAAATTACACAAAGTTATCACTGGGCCACCGCTGCCCTCAAAAAGATAAGTGCTTTGTGGTAAACAGGCGTGATATTATGTTTTTTTTTCACAATATTTCAGAGATGTCAGTCCCCGATACGCATGATATGAAAGAAGCGGTTGAGGCAGCGAATGAAGCCGAACAAACGGAAACAGTACAACCAGAAGCAGAAAAGCAGGACAAGGAAGAATCATCAGAAAAAGCTAAAAAAAAGTCAACACCAGGTAAATTATAATGATCGATCTCCTGCCCTTATTTATTTGGGGTCAGCGCAACATGCCATACTTTTCTATTCCTTGTCATCTCAGCTGTCACCTCCTTTCTAGCCATATCATCCTTCACACAGTCTATCTATCCTCTCTTTGGTCTCAATGTATCGCATTCAAAACATTGTGCTGATGGATGGATTGAATAGTACGGAGGTCGTGAAGGTGTCTTAAGTAAAAAAAATACATTAAAAACATGAAACTTGTGAAAAAGTTTGAACTTTAACCCCCCCATATTTCTGTAACTAGATATTATGGTTTAGAACAAAAAAATGATCGCAATGACGGGGAGAACAAGGCTTCCTTAAGAGTTTTTTTACACCCTTTATGTGGCCAGTTTAGTACGTAGTCCGATGACTTTTATTAACATGTAAAACCGATAGTGGGCCAATTTGAACAAGGGCACTCTGAGGAAACCTCTAAAAAACTGTCTTAAACATAATCATTACACCTCCAATATTTTAGTCCACATTAATAGGGAGAATGTAGTAATCTTTGGAAGTACTGATCTGATACAGAAAATTCTTTCACTAATGAGAATGTAACGGGAAACTACATTATCCCAGAGTGTCATAGGCTATATTCGAAAGATTCCCTTGGGATAGTTCCCGATACTAATGGGAGAGAGACAAAAAAAAAAATCTTTTCAATCCAGTAAGCCGTACATAACTGATTTCCCTCGTAACAAACAATACTAAAACCTTTAAACCATCCACAGCAAAATCAAAGAAAGATAAGAAAGAATCGAATAGCACATCAAAACCGCCAGTCAAACGACAATCCTCTAGAAAACTACAACAAGAAGAGAAAGAAAAAGACAAAGAACCTTCAGAAGAAACTCAACCAGAGCCAATAACTGAAGAAACAGAAGCTACAAAAGAGACAGAAGAGGAAACGCCAGCAGAAAATGTCGACGAAAAACAAACAGAGAACAGAGAAAAAACACCAGAGAAATCGCCAGAGCCTGAAAAAGAGACGGAAAGTCCGTCAGAAGATAAAGAAGCTGAGAAAGCAGAGAATGGAGATGTGGAGAAGAATGAAGAAGAGAAAGTTGTGGAGAATGAAGCGGAGAAAGTGGAGAAGACTAAGGAAAAGGAAGATGTTGGAGAACCCAGAGCGAAGCGATCGAGAGAGGTTAGTTCTTGTAGGCTGTTTTGATAAATGTCTTTTGAATGTTTGCCAGAAATGTATGTTTTTTACTATAGGACAAGGATAAATTATAGGCCTAGCCTTTATATGGAGCTGCTGACTGTTTAACCTCCACTACCCAGAGTCGTGGGTAATACAATACGCCTTGGTAAGAAACACTCATCGAAACACTCATCAAGAAGAAAGAAATAAATCCTAAATATCATAATTAAAACAATTTTTGTGTTGATCAAGTAACACAGATACATTTCTGGTAAGCATTTAAATTAGTTCCTTTTAATATTGGGTACTTGACTATTTTTTAGAAGATATATTGATATAATGCTCTTTATTGCACATAAAATCAAGTAAAAAGCAAATATATAATGGGCGGGCTGTTCTTTATATCAAGAATTTTAGAATACACAGTAATTGAACTAAGTAACGATAGGTATAAAAAGTAAAGACATCGAGAGGTATTAGACAGCTGTTTTGTAAGAAAATCACCGAACTACGGCGAGAACTTTTCTAGCCTTATTGGAGAGTTAGTTAAGAGTCCTATTACATTTTTAATAAATAAAATTAAAGTACTATATATTCTGCGTCAATTCAGCTCGCCCCTCTGTCTCGCGCGATTGCTTGACGAGGAAGGACCTGTACACGAAATTTTCACGCGCAATCTTCCGGAGATCGCTATTATTATCGACTTGTGTACGCCGATCCAATTAGAGCGTCAAAAATCATGAACTTGCACAAAAAAATTAATAGGACTATTAACACACTCAGCTAGAGGCGCACTTACAGATCAAATAAAAATAATGTCAGTCTTGTTGCTGGCAAAATTTCAGCTCAGTAAATTATGGAGCTATGTCGGGTACAACTTGAATAGAACTCAATGTTGTTGTTTTACTTAGTTTTTTATGCTGCATAATCAGCAGGAGGGATCGGTTTATATTCTACTAACTGTTTCTGTGACTTTGCACATGAATTAGTACATTTTAAAAAGTTGCCTAAGTGACATATACGATTCTGCAATACGTTACTCTAGCAGGAAATTCAATATCTCGATAACCTGAAGGCGCACAAGTTTTTTTTTTGGGTGCACTTTTTTACACAAATATAAGCTCTCTGGCCATGCACAATACTTCTCTCTTCGATCATTCGTTTAGAATTTTCCTGCTGGAAAAACGTTACTCCAGCAGGAAACGTTTTTTTTTAAACGACAAAGCGCACAAATTTTTTATGTGGTGCAAATCCACAGCAGATTATATACTAATTATACGTTCCACTAATATCACACTAGAAGCTACTTTCATGCTGGGGTAACGAACACTTATACTAGGGCCCAAAAGCAAAACTATAAAATATGTAGGTCCCTGAAGATATTTTATTTTTTCATCTCGAAATACATTAACTTTGGTTCTAGTTTATTTTTAAAAAATATTCAACATTTACTTAATTTATTGCATGCATGCATAATATGCCACAACATTAGTTAAAAAAATAAAGTTTTCCATACAGTTTTTCAAAATTGCTTAAATCAGTAAATCTACAGGATGAATTTTTAAAGTGGGTTCGCTATGGTAGCTATGACAATCGTTTAAAGATGTGAATATTAGAAATCCACAGTTTTTTTGTAGTGGATTAAAACTGCTCGAATAACAATTAAAATTATATTTACCTTCTATCTCGTAAGGTGTAATTGTCCTAGCTATTATTGCCACAATTTGTGAAATGATACTGAGCAGCATACTGAAGTCCATATTGCTTAGATTATTGATTGAAATAGCTTCCAGAAAAATCCGCAGTTGTAAAATAGCCCTGTTTGATAAAAAATATAGTACCAAGCAAAAGCATGAAAAAAATGTACAGCAAAAAGTTAAAAAAGAATTTCATTTTTACAGATTAGACGGAGACGAATCCATGTAATATGATGATGTTGATGTTGCTAAAATCAAAACAATTCTATCGCGGAAAGGGTCAGAAAAGTTTTTTTAATAGATTTTTTCTATGCACGATGCGAAGATTTAAATCGTCAGATGTGCTTACACCTTAGGTCGCGCGAAATAGTGTTCGTTCTAAGCCGAGTGACCTCACGCATACCACATGAAACTATATTGGGTGGTCAAAATAGTGACGTCATAAAAAAAAAATCCTCATACCCCCAGGGGTATCCGAAAATATCCCATGTATGTTCCGCCGGTTTTTGATAGTTCTCGATTTCGCTCGAGTTCGTTTCTAGAAGAGGTAAAATCATATAATATCGAAAAAACAAAAACAATCGGATGATTTTTAAAGGGCCTCTTTTAAAAGCCGATTCACGAATTATAACACCAAAGCTTTCAAGAATTGCGAGACACTCGTATATAGAGTATTTTCGGATACCTCTCCTGGGCATGAGGAATCATGTTTTGTATGACGTCACTATTTGGACCACTCTGTAGATATGCTTTTTTGTACGAGTGAGTGAGACTATTCTATTTAAATGTAATTGTTAAATCAGAAACGTGACCATTTGTTGGGTAGGACAACTCTAATGATTTAAATCTTTGGGACTTTTGAAAAGTAGTCAAGTACCCAACTTTTGAAGTAATGCATTCGCGAATTTAGTTTAGCTAATTATTTTTTTCTTAACCTTTTCTTACATGCTGCTTTTGGGGTTCGGATTTACAGCTTGATTTTATAGTAACTTGCGATTAGAAGTTTCAAGCTAAATGATTGTGATAGATTCTGATATTTTTTCGTGAAAATCGTTTTTTCTACGAAAATTGACGATTGGCATGATCGATTTCTGCCAATTTTCACTATTACTAAGAGACAGCTAAACTGCCGTCATAAGGAAAAAGGGCACAACTAACATTTTTTTTCGAAATTGAGTTATATACGTATTCGGAATCAGAAAAAAAAAGCAATTCTGCCAGAATTTTTAACTCAATTTCGAAAAAAAAATTAGTTGTGCCCTTCTTCCTTATGACGGCAGTAAAGTCATGCTCAAATTAAAGGATACTGCTGGATTTATTTACATTCGGCTTGAAGGGACTTGAAATTGCACCAGTACAATAATACTTACGCATTTTTTCAGTTGTCAAACTCAAACTCAAAAGCATTTATTTCAATTAGACCATTACATGCACTTTTGAATTTGTCTCTTAGTGTTTGTGAAATTGGGCATAAATTTTTTATTTGTTAAGATCAAATAGTGATCAATTTTTATGAAATTACTACAATAATATTAGTAAGACTTATAAACACATAAATACTTGAATATTCATAATACAAGCCGTTATCACTTCACTGAAATTGTATATTAAAAATTTATGACATAATTTATCAATTGTCAGGAAATATTTTATATTTTTAAAAGCCAATGCAAACTATTGGCATAATTTACTTTTTCCCTTTCGCTAGAAATGAAACCTAGGTTATACGTTAGAGGACAATAGGAGAAATCAAAACTGACTGAAAATCAAAACTGATTTGACTGCCTCGTTGGTCGAATGCTCGCAAGCGCAACTGCTGAGCATGAGGTCCTGGGTTCGATACCCAGGTCGGGCAAAGTGCTATTGGGTTTTTCGATCAGGAATTTCTCAGCAGCAGCCACGGAGTTTGGATTTGTGCCCGGTTGATGGCAATAGGATCGCCCCCTATTACATGGGACTTAAACATAACTGGCGAAATGTGGGTGTACTATTAGTACACCTCTGCCTAACCCTACGGGGATTACAGGCGTGATGTAATGTTATGTTAGGAGAAATCAATAGCAAAAAGGACCAGGTCTATCACCCGTAATCGAACGAAGATAATTAGGAGAGTATTGCTAGAACTTTTTTGGCGTCACCTGAAAAACAGAGCTCAGTAAGGACTGAATGTTTTATCAGACACAAATACAGGGTGTAAACGGACTCTTCACGAAACCGTCAACCAAGCATTCTGTACATCAAACTAAGTAACTTTATGCAAATATTATTGCTGGGAAACGACTTTTTTTTTGGGAAACAAAACACGGAGCAACACCCTTGGAGTATTTTTATTTAAGAAAAATCATCATCATCATCATTTCAGCCGAAAGACGTCTGCTGGACATAAGCCTCCCCTAAGTGTCGCCACATTGTCGGTCCCTTGCGACTCGCATCCAGCGGATCCCCGCAACCTTCACCAGGTCATCGGTCCACCTAGTGGGAAGCCTTCCAACGCAACGTCTTCCGGCTCGCGGTCGCCACTCCAGAACTTTACGGCCCCATCGGCCATCCACTTAAGTTTGGCAATTCTTCGGGCTACGTCGGTAACCTTGGTTCTCTTGCGGATGTCCTCATTTCTGATTCGATCACGCAAGGAAACTTCGAGCATAGCCCTCTCTATTGCCCTTAAAGAAAAATAACGCCTGATAAAAAACAAAAGCAATCTACAAAACACTAACTTGGTTCGGTGACGGTTGGTAGACCTACTTCTTTTGTTTTTGATTTCTCATAGATTTCTCATACAGTCTTCTAATATATGATATAAGCTTCACTAGGGGCGAAAAGAAAAAAAATAATATGCCAGCTTTCGATGGCAAAATTGCATTGCAGTTGATTAGTAATATATAATTTTGAATTTATTTGAGGCAGTTGACTGTTTTTAGTATGCACAAAAATAATGTTGCTAGTAAAACATATTTGTGATTATAAAAATATTAAAAAAAAAGGTTATTTTGTTATCATAATAGTTCTAGCACAGCTTGCTATAAAAAAAAAAAAATTACTAATAGAGTCAACCCTTACCAAATAATAAAAATGAATAAATATTATAGGCTAAGCCAATATTATAGGCTAATTTTGTACAGGATATTTTAATCTCTAATTAAATGGCCTTAAAAGACTAAAGGGTGCTTTGAAGGTATCCCTGAGTATTAGATAATATTCAAAATACCCTATAAAAAGTGCGTCGAAATCATCTAAATGAAATGAAATGCGAAGCCTTATAATTAAAAAAAAACGAATTTGGTATAAAACCGTGTGATTTTAGGCATTTCAAAAGTTATCTGTAGGATAATTATGGATATCGTGTTAATTTAATTGCTATAAGCTCGGTCCATGGCACATGAGGCTTAAAAATGTATTGTGTGCCACCTCAGCATCACAGGAAAAGGAAAGGCAATAAAAGCCATCAAAATATTTGCAGCAACATGTTTTATGTTACTGGAAACATGTTTACTGGATGAAAAGTGTAACAAGTTCATAAATATGACCCCAGCTTATTTAAGTCGCGAGTTAAAAGGCTTTTTTTGGGTTAGCTCGTTCCTATGTCGACCTCAGTCAGTTGTCCTTCAGGACAAGATTGAGGTCAAGAGTAGGCCCATTTAATATACATACATAAAAAAAATGTCGCCATCAACATGTTTTCAGCGACACAAAAACATTTTGCAACCAATTTTGTGCTACTTTTGAATCATTTATTTATACGAGGCTTTAAGTTAGATTTAGAAAATAAGTAACTAATCATCACTGTAAAAGACGGCGATTTAATTTTAGTAGTTTGTAAGTAAAATAATTAAGGCAGCATCACTAACATTTTGCATTGTATTTAGACGTAGACTAACACGTAAGTAGTGACTAACGTTATATTACAAAATAGTCGCCTTTAAGGCTTTATAGTGGCATGTAAAAATTTGATACTGTATGTACAAGCGACGTGAAAACATATAAGGATGAATTGATTGTTTTTTTTGTGCGACAAGTTTTTTGTTTATTCAAAATCATTATAACAAAGAAAATTTAACTTCATCTCAATGACACAATGGTTGTTTTCGAAGGAATACCTACTTGAGTGCGAAAACCGTATCATCGAATTTTGTTTCTTCGAAAACCTTTCAACGACATCTCTATACTGCGACGCCTTGTTAAATCGACGTCTTTTTACTGTGATGTTACTTAGGAAAAATTACTTCGGACGACCTTACGGCGATAATTGATTATCGCCGTAAGGTCGTCCGAAGTAAGTTTTCATCGATTTTCTATTCTAAAACAATACCTTTCTTTTTTAAATTTGTTTAAAAGCAGAGAGGGCCATCTGTCAGAAATATCAATGTTTTAGTAAAGATTGTAGATCATTGCAAAGTTCGTCTGAATTTAAATTTCGCACTCAAGTAGGTATTCCGTTTTCGAAACACCACAGTATCCGACAACAGCCAATTCTGATTAAGACTAACTAATCAAGAAAAGTAGAATACCAATTCAATAGTCCTCATCATGATTATGAACAACAGTCTGTTAGCCAATATATTTTTTTATGCCGACTCTATCATATTTATTAACATACTTAGTTACGCCATTTTGAGTATATTTAAACATTATTATAAGAATTAACAAATCTCGATAAGGCACAACCACTTACCCAATACCGCTGTTAACTCGTATTTGTGATTAACATGTCACACTTGTGCTCGATTTTTTTTTTGTGTGCATACGTAGACATGTCAGGGTCTAGGCCTTTCTGACTGTGACTCATCAGGAAGTTCCTACACGTTCATACATGAATGTGTAGGTCCTACGAGCCTAGAGGGCTTGAACCCAAAACTGTGGATACAACCTTAATATAGCATTCAGTGGCCTGTCGTAATAAAAAAATGGAACATGGCGCGTCGCGAACAGCAAGGTGAAGCCACAAAACCGTGCTCCTGCAATTATATACAGGGTGTAAACAGACTCTTCACGAAGCCGTTAACCAAGCATTACGTACATCAAACTTACGCTAAAATTATTGCTCGGAAACGACTTTTTTTGGGGTGAAACATCACGTTTTAAGGTAGGACTCAATGTAACGCACTCAAAACATTATGGTGATTGGTGGATTGAATAGTACGGGGGTCGTGGAGTCGTTTAAAAAATAAAATAAAAATCTTACATTAAAACATGTATTAAAAAAAAACATGTGAAAAAGTTGGAACTTTGACCTCCAATATCTCCGTAACTAGAAGGTATGGCATAGAACAAAAAAAAATTGCAATGACGGGGAGAACAAGTGCCTTTCGACTTCGTTAAGAGTCTTTTTACACCCTTTATACACGCTCCCGCACACGTCTATACTAAAACCATGCGTAATCAAACAAATTTAAATATGATTTCTTACTTCGAGTAATAGTCTTATTTTCTTTTCTATATTATTAATATATTTATTTCTATATAATTAATATTTTAGATTTTCAATTATAATACTCAACAATATTGAGGTACAATTCCATACTCAACAATATCTTCTTGTATGTACAATATTATCCTACCCATACAATAAAATTCCCCAAAATATAGGAAAAACTTTAATAAATGGCAACCCTTCGACACACACATAGATAGGAATGTGGCTTCAGTTTTGATGATCGCGGCGCGCTGTCTTCCTTTTTTTGTTGGTCTGAGCGTGTGGTACTACAGCGGCAATAGCTTTGCAATATGATTATAGTCCATACCCTAAAATATCGTGATACGGCCATGGCACCTGCCATTATCACAGATATTTCATAACGTAAATATTACATTCAATCATCTTTTAATTAAAATGTCTGCACGGCGTTGTACAGTCACTAGTACCAATTTGTATACACTTATCTACTTTAAAATCAAATTCTTATTACAGTGTTGATTGTAATATTACATTTCGTTACGAATATAGTATTTTGGAGTTCATAGTAATATTAAATAGTCTTATCTTAAAGCTGCAATAGTTATTCCTCGACAAAATCGCTTTTGGATTTAGCTGAGTGTATACGTATTGATGCTCATGATTGTACAACGCTGCCACAGTTACAACGGAGAGAGAAAGAGCGAGTTAGTCACTCTTTCGTTCTTTTTGGTGCTGTTGCCGTCTGCCAAAGGCCACCGAAAACTACCTTTTTCTGTTTAAACAATGTTGTATTGACAAAATCATAATTATTTACAGAGTAAGAAGACTGATCACCCGCCGCCAAGGTCTCCAGCTAAACGAAAGTCAAAATTTTAAACTACCTTCTTTTGTTAAAGAATAAACATTGGATTTTATTTTTATACGAATGGCCGCGCGGTCAGGCCTTGTTATGTATTGTGGATGCATTTTTGTATTGTATTAGAAGAATATATTTAAAAAATATTATATGGAACTTTATAGCTGGTAAAATGTGGGTGTATTATATATACACTTCTGCCTAATCTTTCGGGGATTACTAGCGTGATGTTGTGTTTACATTTTAAGAATTACCGTTTAATACTGGACAGTTAAAATGACATACAGGTTTTTATGTCATTGGCGCGCCCCACTTAAACCTTGTTTAAACTGTCAGTGTCACTGTTATGTCATTGTCAATAATGTCAACTTCAAAATTACGACATTAAAAAGGAACCCGGGGGCACCCGCTGGCGTTTTAGTGGTTAGTAAGAGACTGTCAGACCCGTATGAAGAGACACAGGCGCTCTATAACGTTGAACTTTGTCCAAATTATTGAGTAAGCACGTTTTCACTTTAGAACGTGTTTTTTGACATTTCTTTATAGTATTCTGCTTTCACAGATTTGATAAAATGATACAGTTATGATTTTTGTATATTTTTTGCATTCACGACTGTCTCATCTCATATTTCTTTTATAATACTTTATAAAAGAAATATCTTTAAGTAACTTTGTCATATTTAACTAAATAATTCATTAATTGTACCGAACTTTTCGATATGCTAACCCATTTAAATGGGATTTGTTGAATTTTGAAACTATTTTGAAATCTCATTACCTATGTAGGTATATTAAAAAATTGTTTTGTGGGTATCGATATTATCCAAAGAATTTTTCAAATACGATATATAATGCATCCACAGCGCAAAAGCGGTGTGAATCCGCTAGTTTTTATGTAAAAAATTTAACGTAACCAGTTTCTATGAAATACTTGAGAGAATCATAGATTAGTATGACATATTGTATGAAGACGCCTTTAAAGTTTCCAAAGCGATTCTTTAAAGCTTGATAATTTATGATACATAAGTTATGTATGCAATTTTTTAATAGACGTTTTTCGTTCCCAATTTTCAACATTATTTTTTCATATAAGTAACTATGTGAAAAAGACAGAGCAAAATGTTTATAACATAAAACCAATTGTGAAAATTCTAAACATCAACAGTAAATCGTTCTAAAAACTAGAAATTTAATAATATTTAAACAAGGAATGCATTGCTTTGGGGGCGTCCATTAATTACGTGAGTCGTTTAGGGTCGAGCCGAATCTCACCCAATCTCACGAGGGAGAGGGGGAAGGTCTTGGGACAAATATCACGGTTTTTTTCCGCAAGAAACAGAGTAAAATTGCGAGAAAACTGGGTTTAATTAAGTAAACATGTTTCTCTACTAAAATATGGTCACATCGTACTCAATAATATTTAATAATAAATATTCAATGAAAATAATTAAACAAATTTGAATGAATTCAACGCAAATGTTTTTTTAAATGAATTCTAGCAATCGAGCACAGGTTACCGTATTTATACTAAACTACGCATTTAAAAAAATAACACGTGCGATTAGGATGGGGATCAGGGGGTCAGGTCAAATCTCACGACATCTCACCAAGGGGGGGGGGGGTCGAAAAATTGCCTTAATGGACGCCTCCTTTTCGAAAATAATGATGAAACTGCGGACTTTATCCAAGGAAAATGTCTTTTATAAGTTCAAGGGACCTACTAAAAACAGTATTGATTATTTTTGGAATACTACAAGCCGATGTTGTGGGGCCGCGTAGATACCTCAGGCACCGTCTCAGATAAACGGTAGGCTTAGTTAGAAACTCAAGAGCATGTATTTGTAAATTTAGTTTCAGATAATTAGGTGTTTCTATGATGGTTTCTTGATTTATGGAACCGTGTAAATACACTACTAGGTTGTGTATCAGTTTTTGCAAGAAATATGTTTACTGGATGATTAGTTGAATATATTAGTTTCATTTTCAATATTTAATGGTATGGTTACTTGTAATTCAGCACAGATTGGGAACGTTGAAAAGCATGTAGGTATGGAAGTTTATCAAAAAGATTTTTTTTATAAACTTCGTCAGTTCGAAACAATCTTTATGGTTAAAGTACATTTTTTATTGTATTAGACTTATAATAGAGATAAAATGTTAGTTATAATTTACATTGTAAATATTTACAATAAACATACCTACTTATATGATTCTTTGGTTTTATTTGGTGAACGCCAAAAACTTCTAGAATTCCCATACATAGCTCGCAGATGTTGTTTGTTGACTCGCCGACTACTGGAATGAATAAAATGTCGAGTCGAGATGGAAGACGCAGCAGAGTTGTCTCAAGCGGATAGCTTTTGGCGTGCCTTATCTTTCTTAAAGAGGAAGCTTGTGTCCCAGCCGTGGGAACGTTATAAGATGAAAATACAGCAAAGTATAAGGTTTTCTTCGGCAGACCACCTACATTTTCAGACAAATTTCAATAGGCAACAACGCTGGTTTGGTCTAATATTTCTTATTAATCTTAGCTACAAGCAAGCAATGCTTTGGACAAAGGACAAGGTATTATCCGTAATTGAAAGTGTCCTTATTTGTCACGCAGATTACGTTTCCCGTGTTAGCTTCGGGATATTGCATGAAAACGCATACTTCAGGAGTTGTTAACCTTTTCAATATAAAAATCATTCATTATGATACGGAAACCGAATTATTTTTTATGTTAAAAAAATATATTTACAATTAACTAACGTTTCGGTAACTGGCTGTCGCCTTTAAAAAATGGAATCGAGGATAGTGACTAGTGATTGATAAAATACCTGTAGTTTATTTTTCCGATTGATTTGCTTTGTTCGAAACAGACATTTCATTCAAAAGCTATAATTAATACAACGTTTATATGTTTATGAAATACTATAAAATAGGAATATTTGCACGACTAGCATGGTAATATCCTGTTCTTTAATAAACAAAAATAATGGATCAGTCAATCGAGCCAAACATTTACCAAAAGGTTTACGACATCTGATTAAATAAGTCACTTACCTTCCATTTCGGTTTATAGACGTATGTAGTCACATGAATACACTTGAAACGAACTTTTAAAACCGCTCACGTTCGCTGTTGGGTTGCGACTACAACAATAACAAGTAGAATCCGACGAAGAAGCGATAAGTCACACTTCATGGCGGGTGGCGCCCGAGAGGAGCCATGAAAGTCCCTGGCGCTTGGCGCCTCAGAGGAGCCACGAAAAATTTGTTCGCCGCCAGGCGCTATAGTTTGAAAAAACTACCATCGCACTGAATCGGTTAATTAATTAAAACACAAACTTATGAAAACGTCATATAATTCACTTATCAAATAAAAGTATAGTGTATAAATATTTAAAAATGGCGTCGCCTCCTCTTTCTGTTTTCTCCAGGATACATTTTGAGAATCTTCTTTGCAGATTCCTTGGCTTCATCTTCAACTGAAAATAGAGGACAGCTTTTATTTAGTAACTTACAACAAGTCGCGAGGATTCTATACTAAATTACCTACACAGGGATTGCTGCAAAATGGTTGTTTGACCGAATAACGGTCGTAATTATATCGGCTATCTCTTTGCGGATATAATTGGAGCCAGGAATCGAACCCAACGATTCTTACAAAGAGATGTAGTGTTAATACCCTGTTACTGGCTTATCGAGGTCAGATAGTCACTTGCTCCATGGGAAGTACTGTCACACGGTTGACATACGGTTAGACTAGAGCCGAAAAAATAGTTTAGGAAAGTCTAGCAAATGATAATTAGTTTGATTCCCTTTAACCCAACGATTAGCGACGCTGAATGTATAAAAACGGGCACTTTTTTGCAAGAGCTACCTTTTTTTTTCTACCATATTATCCTCAAAGGCATCATAAATTAAGACTCACATTCATCTTCAGAACTATCCGGCTGATGTCTCCTCAAGGCCAACTGTTTATCGAACCCAATCCCATCATACTGGCTATTCATAGCCGAAGCTCTCACAGACTTGTTCTCCAAGAAATATATCTCGGACATAGGTAATAACGGGTTGTAAATCCCTTGAAACAACCCCAAGTAATCGTCCCCTTCAGGAATATGATGATTGTTTCTATAACTTCTATCTTCAAATTCATTTCTTGGCCTATTTTGTCTACTTGGACCTTCCCCCGGATCCGACGGTTCCCTTTCGATCTCTCTGTTAAGATATTGTCCACAATAATTGATCAGTGGTTCAGAACTAGTCGGAGATAGATTCAGGCAGTTTTCGACCCCGTAATTTATAACGAATCCAGTCATATTTGCTTCAGTTTCTGATATGAATTTGAAATCTGATGAATTATAGCCATCGTCCGAGTCTGATTGATCAGAAATAGCGTAAATGGAAACGGTGTCTTTTATTTGTCCTATTTGACTTATCTTGTCTTCAGTAGAACTTATTGAAATAACATCGATGTGTTCATTTAAATTTAGATGTCTTTCATTCGTAGTATCTGTTATTTCTTTTTCTTTGCTATCAGTTGCGTTCTCATTATTTCCATAAATAGTATTTTCAGAACCGATTTTAGCAATTGGGTCTTCGCCTAATTCATCAAATATTTCCATAAAGTCGTCTAAATTAATCAAATCTGTTACTACATCATCAATTAAAGCCGTTTTATCTATATTATTTAAAGTTTCTTCAAAGCCTTCAAGGCTTTGCATGGTTTCATCGTCTATAGCATCGTTTAATGTAGTGGCATCATTTAAACCTTTAGCTTCACACGGAATTTGAATTTCTTTGATTTCATTATTATTTATTACAAGTACATCCTCTGAAACATTAACTGGACTTGCTAAAGCAGCAACATTTGAAATTAAATCATCTTCAAATGCAATATCATCATTTAAACGTATTTCATTGTCTTCAAGTTCGTTGTAAGTTGTATTATCATTTGGAATCATTTCAATAGGAGTAACATTTTCTAGGTTATAAAAAGTCTTGGTAACACCAAATTCATCAATACTGACAACAGAAGAATCATTGTTTGTAGCATCATCGTTGGTCATAACCGTAACATTACTTTCAGTTTCAAGCTTATTTGAATAATTATTAACTTGTGATCGACATTGATCAATAGACGTTTCTATGGTTGTTGCTATATTATTATTTTCGTTTGAGTCTGAACCCGTTTTTGCGATATGAGTTCGTGGGAAGAAAAATCTGAAGAAGTCCATTGTAAACTGAAATATGAAGAGTTTATTTAGGTAAAGTATAGTCATACGGGTGGCCATCAAGGATACATACAAACGAAGCGGCGTATCACCATACTTGCACTACGAATATCGTATAGAAACTGGCGGGCCGCCAGTGTGGTCCAGGACCGTTATTCAATACCGCCAGTATTGAATAACGGTCCGGGACCAGATTGTGTGCTCAACGCATTAAGGCGCTAAGATTTCATTGGTTGCTGCCTCGATGCTGACAGCTTCTAGGTTCAATTCCCAGGTTGGGCAAGTGTTGCTGGGTTTTTCTATCTGAAATTCCTCAGTAGCAACCACTGAAGGCTAGCGTCCGTCAGAAATATGTACATAGGTAAGATACTGTTCAAATAAGGGAAGCGATTCGGCTCCTGCGGCGCGTCTAAGTGCGCGTCCACCTAGCTAGAGTGACGTTCCTTGTTGCTGATCGTAAATCATGATTATCATCAGATTGAACGATCTCGTAAGGTACTTCCCATCATAATATTTTATCTACAAACAATGCCTTTTATTATTATTAGCCTACGTATCTACCTTTCCTATAGTCTTTTCGATATTGCACAAATAGTTATTATACTGAAATTAAGTAATTACTGGAATCTTTTATTAGTGCGTATTGAAGTCATTTTTGTACGAAGATACATCATGACCCACCGCGCCGGTTTCTCCTACAGAAACAAGAGGCTACTTTATAATTAAGTACTGATATTTAGTATATTTCTATCATGTTGTGTTCGGTAATGCATAGCACATTGATAGATTGATCATTCTCAAAATCTCAAGAGCTAACGTTAAAAGATCTGACTTAGAGATGAGGCCATTTATGTTTTGATGAAGAATGTTAATATGGTTAAACACGAAAAAGCTCTTTTGAGGCTGGGGTGATAGATACCATACTATACCATTTAACTAAATTGAAATAATACAGGGTACCTATGTACAGACGCCATTCACAGGTCAAACTACCCGAAACTGTCAGATTTTCCCAATCAACCTTGAACCCAATGTTTTAGCAATTATGTCGAAAGATTGTAGTAGCTTGATGTGCGTCTGGCGTCTGTATAAAGGCGAGCTTAACCAAGAATTGGGTTTTCTTACAGCAAACCTTATTTCCTACCTACATAATAGTATAGTAGTTCCTTAACTACCTAATCCATCGCTACTGTTTCTTTCTGTTATCCTAGCACAAACGCGCGACGTAAACGTAACGTAAAATCATACTTACTATCCTATTTCGTCTAGCATTTTAGATTAATTAAGCACAATTAGTATCACCCTTAGCTCTGAAAAAGTTTTAAACTTAAAACATGGGTAGGTCTAGGTACCTACCTAATAATTATGTTGGAAACGTATATTTTCAAATTCCAATTGTCCGCATTTACGTTTGGAACTCCACGTTTTCACGCTAGGCCCATTGGTTACATACTGAGCCCTGTATAATATTGTAGGTACTCACTATATCTAAATAAAGTATCCTTCAAAAATATTAAGTTCTTCTTATTTAACTCAAAAATACAGGTACTATTTCAACTTAATTTTATCAAAACAACAAACAGGCAGGTCATGATTCGCGAAGTGTCAAATTCGAAAAGGCGGGAAATGAGCACGCAGACAAAGGTAAAATGTTATACAGCCTAATAATAAACAACAAAATCTAGTTATCAAATGCTTTTTTATTTATATAAAAGGCATGTTACAATATTGGTATGTATGTTAGAAATGTTTATATCGACCAAATTATGGCAGTACGAGTTACGACGTTCATTATCCATGGTTAAATTGATAGCAGTGATTAACCATATTTTAAGCTGTATTCATCAAATAAAAACAATAAAGATCTTTTTTAATAATTCTTACATTAGAATTTATATCCTATAATTAAATTACAAAGTTAGTTGTGTCACTTTTTTCCCGATTTCTTGATGCCTCCAGTTGCCAAAGGACCCTTTTGTGAGGCCTTTGCTTTCGCCTCCTGCAAAAATAAAGGTATACCCTGTTACACGAAATTATTAAGCAAAGGTAAATTGAGCGATTATATTCTCGATAGGTCAGATCATCGAGCTTACATGATTTTGTTATTGGGTTTTCATAGTAGTTATATGGTTTTTTTTTTTACTTTTGATATGGATATTTCACAGCGCCATAGAGTCATTGTCTCATAATCACCTTCAAATAATCATGGCACATTATGATGGCTGGTAAGTGTTACTGCCTTTTTAACAGACTTCCAAAAGGAGAAGGTTATCAATTCGTCATATTTTTTTTGATTGCTAACAGTTTATAGAGGTAAATCTTCGGAACTACTGATCTGATTCTGAAAATTCTTTCACTAATGGTAAGCTAAATAAAACCCCGAGTGTTATACGCTATGTTTAAAACGTCCCGTTGATTTTTCCGACCATAATGTGAGCGAAGTTAAGGGTAAAAGCGTGTTGTTAAGATGGTTTCGTCAGGGTAGCCCGCGAAATTAAAATTTTACGTTTCAATTTGCAGGTCATTGTCAGGTTGTATGTTTATGAAAAATGAGTCGCGCCAGTAACACGTAAGTAGTTACAGAATTACAATCATGAAAATCATCAATATAACCTTGTAAGTTCATTTAACCCTATTGAATGACTTTTTCATGAAATATTCATAGAATGGAAAGGGTTACATGAACTTAAGAGGGTTGAATACAACCCTCTTAAGTTCATCTAACCCTTTCCATTCTATGAATATGTATATTCTATGAGTATGTAGTTACAGAATCACATGAAAATCCTCAATAGAGGATTTTCATGTGATTCTGTAACTACATACGAGTTAGTGGCACGACTCATTTTCCATCAACGTACAACCTGACACTGACCTATATATAACAAAAAACGTAAGAATATTTGAATTTCGCGGGTTACCCTGACGCAACCACCTTAATAAAACAATGTTTGGTGCAAACCTGTAGTGCCTTCTGTTGTTCCTTTAACTTTGCCTTATGAGCTAAGTCATCCTCGTCAAGGTCCTTTGAGTCTTTCTTGGGCGCCTTCAGCGGCTTCTTCTTACCACCTTCACGGCCTGACATCTGGATATATAAAAACTAACGTTTATATAAATAAAAATCAGAGATAAATAATAAAATTTTATTATTCAAATTTTATTTAAAATTTTATTATTAAAATTTTGGAACGAAGTTCCTTATTATTTATTTGTATAGCATTGCAATTTATAATGAACATTTTAGTGAACACAGAGACCTTATTCTATTTTCATTCATGAATATTACAGAGAATCTAACATCACATCTATATTTGTCGGCTATTTGCAACATTGTTGTAAATTAATAAATAAAATTCAACTTTAGAAAAGTATAACAAAAGGATTATTTTAACACTGGAATACCAATATCTCAACACTGAAATACCAATATCTCCTACTTAAGAAGACCCTCCTATCTTGAAATTATAGGAGGCGAAAATAAACTTTTTTATGTTTGTATTGTGAATTGAAGACATATTGGCTACAATTACTCACAAGGTTGTCTGATAAGTCAGTCTAAAAGTAATACTTAATGAATGTCATGGCTAATATTGACCAATTTACAAGACATCTAAACTGTGACTTACACATTATTATTTAAAGGTTATTTATATGAGTGCTTTTGTTGATTTAAGACCTGAGCGTAGCTCAGTCCCTAGATCAAGCAACATTGGCATCATGACTTTGGTTCCCAAGAGATTAGGGGTTTACCTAGAAATTATTACAAGATAGGTTACATAAGCCACATGCGAGCGCACGAGCGGCAACTGCAGCGGAGTTGAAGTAATCGCTTTGACCGAAATCGGTTGGATCACATCATAATCATTACACTCATATTTTTAACCGTAAAGAAGCAGTACAGTTGCAGTTGATTAAATATATTGGTAAATTTTGAACATTTGAGGGTTACCAACCAACAGAACCCTATTACTAAGCCCTTGCTGTCTGTCCGTCTGTCTGTCAGCGGGTTGTATGTCATGATCTGTAATCGGTAGACAGTTGAAATTTTCACACAATGTGTAATTCTGTTGCCACTATTACAACAAATAATAAAAATAAATTAAAAATTAAAGGGAGCGCCTACTACGATGGTAATGAACCCTTCAGGCGCAAGTCCTCCTCGCAATTGGCCGGTTTTTTATAATTCATAATAGCATGTTTAATTTTCACAAAATAGTCTCTAATCAAATATTAATAAATAGCACAGTGATGTGAAAATCAATTTAATATAGCACTCCGCTTTAAACGAAGGATAATGCTTGTAATCCATCGCTCTGAATGAGTGCATTCCATAGGTTGTGTAATAAGTAAAAGATCAATATGGACCCTGTAGGGCACAGCAACATTAGCCCTTTCACTGCCCAGTACTTCGCGAACTTCATTCGCGTGCCCACAACCCGTATCCGAGTCGTTGTTATAATTATCTATAGATGACTTGTATTCATGCCCAGAACCCGACTAGCGAGTCCATAGCTATAGATACGAGTTGTGCAAACAAACAAATTATTGTTCGACTCATATGCTGGGTGCTGGGCACTGAATGGGTTAGGAGAGGAAGAGGGCTAAGTAGCAATTCGATAACACCTATTATTAATTATCAGATGTGTTTAATTAGGTGTATAACTATGAATATATATATTTGTTGGTGTTTAAAGGTATAATATATTATATTAGTTAATTTTATTTATGTATTCATATATTGTTTCCTACATTTCCATATATATTATACTAGCGACCCACCCTGACTTTGCATGGGTGCAATGTACATATATAAACCTCTTCTTCCATAAATAGTATATGTAGGAACTTAGTTATGGTAATAATTCCACATTGACCAAGCCTTTATCATTGACTAAGCCTTTATAATTTGGAGCAGTCATGGCAGTTTTTTTCTCAGTTCCAGTGTAACTAATATCTTGTTCTTTATTGTGTAGTTATTGCCTAATCTGCTAACTAAGCTGAAGTTCTGGGTGTAAATTGCTGTAATTCTATGACTGCAACTATGATTGAATACCACCTGTCATAGTTTAAAGAAAAAGAAAACGACAAAACTGTACTTTTCAAGTTTATTTTTATTGTTCAGTCAAAGTAAACGAAATAAAAGCCTTCGTTTTCTACTTTAACGCGTCGTTAGCACAATTATTTTACTTTTTGTAATAACCTCAACGCCTTAATAGACCAAACTATGAATTACTACGTTTTACATTTTCATTTACGCACTTACTGCTTTGAAAAGACATATAATGATAAATACTTACGTTTAGAATTGGTGGAGGTGATGTTTTACGAATGAATTCAACTTAAATATGAAATACACGCTTTTCCCAAATTAAAATGAAGAATTGACGTTTTGACAATTTTGTCTAACTGACAATACGAGATCTGTGTTGTCCTTGCCCGTAGCGAACAGTTCACTTGTTCGTTCTGAAACTTTTTTTTCTGATATTGCAACTAATATCCAAAAAGGCAACACAGCATCGCTTCTATGTAGCTTAAAAACTTGCTTAGAAAAAGATTGTTGAAAAAAAACTCAGTAGGTACCTATGTTTTGAATATACAAAATGATTAATAATGCCATCAGAGGGTGTATGGAGGATAACAAGGCTGTTGATACTGATGATGATGGAGAATATTTGAATGTTGTGCGATAGAACTGCCAAAACATAAGTTAATACATGTCTAACATTAATCGTTTTTTCGAAACTTTAGATGCCTTATTAAAAAAGTTGTGCAATAAGACTAATGTAAAGGCGGTATTATGCGGTGACTTCAACATAGACCTTTTAAAACGTAACAGATGCACTTTGAACTTAGAATATTTGCTCCTAAATTACAACCTTAAATTGAAAATAAGGCAGGCCATAAGACCAAGCAGTCTTACTTGTCTAGATAATTTTGCTGTTGATGCGAACCTAAAATGCACTAGTGATATTATTGATTTTGCGATATCAGATCACTCAGCTCAAATCCTCAAAATTCGAGTTAGTAGAAATTGCAAATTAAAGTATTGGCGCATTCAAAAAAGGGATTATTCTAAAGACAATTTGGTTAAGTTTAATTTTTTTTTTCCGATTTTGTCGTTTTCAAATTTATACGGTGAGAGTAACCCTAATGATGCATATGACAAATTTATAGAAATCTTTCAACTCCTTTATGATCAGTGTTTTCCAATTAAGTGGATTAGAATTCAAGCAGAACACAAAATTAAATGGGTTTCTAAAGGCATTAAACTTTGTAGCAGGAAGCAAAGAAGCCTATTATGGAAATGCAGGTTTTTTTATTATTATTATTATATATATATAGCTAGCCCATATTGTCCCACTACTGGGCAAAGGCCTCCCTCCATTCCTTCCAACGGTCGCGATTCTGTGCTACTTCTTTCTAATTTAATATCTAAAAAACTTAAGCTAAATACAGTTTGGGCTTATCTGTGTGCTGGCGAGCAGTTCAATAACTTTTACAAAATGTTACAACTACAATGATACATTCTTACTTTTAAATGATGGTGATAATAATTCATAGGTACATAGATACTTCAGGAGAAGTTTTGTGTAAGGAAACGTTTTGATTTATATTTATAACTTTTCGAACTCGTTTTGTATAGCGTTTGCAAGTCCTCTGGATGTTTATTGAGAAAGAAAGGTACTAAATATTCTGCAACCCTCATCCCGTACACATTATTGAATGTTGGTAGGACGTATTTATTTTTATGTGGTATTGTTCTCAGAAAGTCAGGTCTTGTTCTTTCGGTTAGCAGCTCAGGTCTATTGACTTCCGCAAGAGTAAAAAATTCAACTTTATTAAACACATTCATTACTTGACAATATTTAAAGAGGTCGCCTTCATTGTTTTTGTATTTCTTCTTTATATATTTTGGCGTAATTACTTTTAATATTCTTAGTTGTAACTTGTAAATATCTGTCAGGTATGTATGATAAGTTCTCCCGTAACTGCTGAGTCCGTAGTTGATACCGAGTCTGCTAGGGCCATATATAACATTCTAAGCGTTTTGTAAGGCAGTTTATATTTAAGTATACTAAGCTTACCTAGAATAGACCTCAGTTTGTTGCAAATGTAATCTTTATGCGGTCCCCAACAGAATCGGCTATCGACTATTAGACCGATATACATGTGTTTATCGACTACTTCTACTAACGGACATTTGCAAGCCTGTGGCAAGCCATGCAGGCAGGTGTGTTCGTGTGCTATAATTGTAGGTATAGTATAATCCATCAAGCGACAATATAAATAAATTTAAGTCATACTCACAAAGGTTTAAAAAAGTCGTCAGACTCACTCAAAGGGCACATAATAACAACTTTATAAATAATGCTCATAATAAATCAAAGGCTTCATGGCAAATAATTAACAATAATAACTATATAAAAGAACCTGTATCAAAGATTATTAACCAAAATAGGACAATTGACGATCCTAAAGAGATAGCAACATCATTTAACGACTTTTTTTATTGACCATGTACAAAATGTAAGTAACAAAACAAATGTTAGAACTATTGACCTGGATTACAACTCGAATTCAATGTTTATGGCCCCAATTGTCTCAAACGACTTAGTAAGGGTGATCAAAAGCCTGAAAAATACACAAAGTCATGGTTATGACGGTATTACTACCAAGGTTGTGAAGTTTGTTAGCGATATTGTAGCTGCGCCTTTAAGTCACATAGTGAACACTTGTATTGCTTCTAGTATTTTCCCTAATAGCCTGAAAACAGTTGTAATTAAACCAATACATAAAAAGAATAGCAAAGAAGATATGTCCAACTATAGACCAGTAGCATTGATCCCTATATTCTCCAAGATACTTGAAAAGATTATTTATGAAGCACTTGACAATTATTTGACTAAATATAATATATTGTGCAATGAACAAATGGGCTTTAGAAAAAACAAAAATATTAATATGGCAATCTATAATCTTTTATTTCCCGTTATGAATAATGTTGACAAGAAAGTACCGGTATGTGCCATATTAACTGATATGACTAAGGCGTTCGATTACGTTAGCCATGGCGTCCTTTTATATAAACTATACCGCTTTTATATTAGGGGTAATGTCCTGGACCTTATAACCTTTTACCTTAGTGGTCGAAATCAGGTAACAGAAATATCTTGAACTTCTCTTGAAACGAAACGCGAGCTTAAATATGCATCAGACAGTAGAGTAGTCAAATATGGTATTCCACAGGGTAGCGTTCTTGGGCCACCTCTATTTCTGCTCTGTATCAATGATTTGCCACGTCAAATCCAACATCCTATGGTGCTATTTGCAGATGATAGTAGGTACTGTGATAATAAAATGTAATGACATTAAAGATTATGAAGATGATATCAATAATAGCATTGGAAAACATTATTGACTGGTTTGACATAAATAACTTAGTCATCAATCTTAAAAAAAAACAAATATAATATAATATCTTAATTGACAGCAATCTTACTTGGAAACCTCATGCCGAAGACGTTTGTTGTAAACTTAGCAAGTCAGCCTATGTGCTGCATAATTTATCGCATAAAGTAAGCAATAATATACTCGTAGTAGCTTACCACGGTCTAGTGGCGCCAATTTTAAGATTCGGAGTAATATTCTGGGGATTTCTAGAGCCTAAAAACGTTGCAAAAGATCTATGTTAAATCTGAAAACTACAGACAGCTGTGTACCTGTGTTTAAGTCGCTGAAAGTACTGACCTTCCCATCAATGTACATTTTAGAGGTCGCAATTTTAAATTTTTTCTAGCCGATATTAGAATGCGGTCAGGTCCAATGAGACTACAATATAAAAACTTATTACATACAGGCAATTACAGAAGCACTACTAAGGAAAAATATTATGTCGATGGGACCTATCATATACAATAAAATTCCGCACAGTTTCAAAGAACACCCTATTCGAACATTTAAATCTAAGCTTACTGCATTATTATTGGATAATTGTTATTATTGTATCAATGACTTTTTAAATGATAAAAAAAATTGACAATAAAATAAAAATAAATGTTTGTAAAATAATATTTCACTTAATTATAATTCCAAGATAATGAAATTCATTTTATTGACAAGATTTATTTATGTGCAATTGACTATTTGATTATTATTATTATTTCCTTTTTTATGTTTGTTAATGTTAATTAGAATGACATGTTAGTTGTTAATTTATAATAATATTGTATGTAATCTATTAGTTTTTATGAATTTGCATGCCGTAAGGTAGAATGTAGCGGTAACCTTCAGCTATTTGTATCATCTTAAACTTGTACCTACATTGATGGCAAATAAATAAATCTGAATCTGAATCATCATCATCAATAGTGATCGGCGAAAAAATTCACGGTGGTATTATTATAACGAAATTAAAAGGAAAAATATCACGGCTAAGTAGGCTTTACAAGTTTACCAGTAAGAGTCGACCAACTTATAAAATGTACAGACGCCAGCACATCAAGCTACTACAATCTGTCAGATTTCTTTAATAGATTTTCGACTTTATTTCTAATGCATTAGGTTCAAGGTAGTTTGGGAAAATCTGACAGTTTCGGGTAGCTTGACCTGCTGGCGTCTGTACATAAATAACATATTTTCCTAAGCATATGGGAGCACAGGTTACTTAACTGTGTAAGTTTGTTTTTATTGTATTACCATAAAAATCATCGTTCGCATATTTTGGTGGGCAACTACGGAACCCTACATTGTCCGTGGCTTAACACGCACTTGGCTGGTTTTTTTGTAAATGGCTTTAGGTATATTAATGTAACTCTTACTGGCTTCTGCCTACGACTTTGTCTGTGTTAATTCAATTACCGGGATAAAAAGTATCCTATGGTGTTACACATAGGCACTTTTATTATATCAGTCCAGGTTAAAACTTTTTAAGGCTTATCAAATTTCATGCAAATCCGTTCAGCCGTTGGTTGCGTGAGAGACTAAAAAACATCCATCGCATCTCACAAACTTTCGCGTTTATTAAATTACTAATAAGGTTTTGTGAGTGTTTTTTTTGTGATGTGCCATATACCTAAGTTGTAGATAGATGGAGAATTAGTCGACAATGGTCAAAGCGATACACCTGAAGAACGTGAAATTATTGTTACTGCTTATTTGATCTGTCTCCCGTTTTGAAGATTTGAAGTGACCGGCTAGATCGCCAGATCTGGGGCGCCAGACTGCTCCATTTTTTTTATTCCTTTCGGGACTTTTTTTTTTCTTTATTCATAAAGGCATGAACTCCCAATTTAAATACATGTCATAATTACTTTAAAATTAAAACATTACAAAAATAACATTAGAAATAAGTCATAAATCATCATTAAAATATTATAAGTACTTAATATAAATCAATATAAAATAAAAACAACTGTTCAATTAATTAAAACAGGTACAGTACATTAATTTAAATAAGTAACGGCATCTAATTCATTATCCACAATATGAAAAACACTTTTCTTACTAAAACTAACATTTTTGAAAACTTGACTTTACCTACCACACCATACTTTGCATGCCTTGAAATCCAACATTAAAGAAGAAATCATCAATATAGAAATACCCAAGTATCTTTATCCGTCTAAATCTAAAATATTGCGGTATAAAATATCAAGGATGTTACAAATGTTTTACAATAAGCCAGATGTTTTGCAACAATTCAAAATACCGTGAAACGAGCAAAACTGTACAGCAACTCAGGAGGTGGTCATTTGACCGATATTATTTTTCCAACTTAAGTTAGAAGCGAGGCGCGAGGCGTCAGGAGCGAGGTGTATTTAGTTTATGACATTAAGGTTGTTGCGTCAGGGTAGCCCGCGAAATTCAAATTTTCTTACGTTTTTTGCAATTTGCCGGTCAGTGTCAGGTCGAATGTTTATGAAAAATGAGTCTCGCCAGTAACATGTATTTAGTTACTGAATTATAATGATTAATAAGAAAATTTGATTTCGCAGGCTTCCCGGACGCATCCACCTTGTCATTAACTAAATACACCTTTAAAAATAGACTTCCTGTCAAAACGGAGTCCGTTATTAAATTTCCAACAAATCAGCGGCTAATTCACATTTTGACATTACTTTTGCATCAGTTACCAGTACCATATTGTAGCTCATATTGTACATACAATTTCCGGAAATTGATAGAACAGCTTATGCTGAAATAGGCTAGTTGACAAGGTCAAAAATAAAATATAAAAATACGTAGAAATAAGGCCACTCATCTTAAAAACTACCATCACCGTACAGAAATTAAATATTGGGGGACAATATAATTGTAAAATTGGATTTACTGATAATAAGTATTACATTTGAAAATAAGTATGACGTCACAACGTGCTATTTCATACAAATCACGTACACATTTTGCGTTTTGACAGTTCATAAAACAAGTAACTATTTTGACTTCCTGTCACATACCCTATTGTATATTAGCTTGATAATACTATGATGTCACGCGTAGGTTCTTTACCTCGTATGTAATTAACTTGTATTATTCATTTACGAGTGTTTCATTAGATATTACTCAATTTCCTCAGAATAAAGGGTGTGAAAAGGTTTAACGTAGCCAAAACGCACTGGTCCTCCCCGTCATTGCGATATTTTTTTGTTCTAGACTATACCGTTTAGTCGACATAGCCCAGCGTATAAGCAAGCTGAAGTGGCAATGGGCAGGCCATATAGCGCGAAGATAGGACGGCCAATGGGGCAAACAGATACTGGAGTGGAGACCATGCTTTGGAAAGCGCAACGTGGGACGGCCACCTGCCAGATGGACCGACTACCTTGTCAAAACTGCAGGGAGTCGCTGGATGCAGGTGGCATTGGACCGGACACGTTGGAAATCGATTGGGGAGGCCTATGTCCAGCAGTGGACGTCAACGGGCTGAAATGATGATGATGATACCTTCTAGTTACGGAGATATTGGGGGTCAAATGTCTAACGTTTTCAAGTTTTTTTTTAAATAATACTTGTTTTTAATGACATTTTTATAACTTATGACACCTTTACGACCCCCGTACTATTCAATGCATCCGTCAGCACAATGTGTCGAATGCGTTACATTGAGTCCTACCGTAAAACGTGATTTTTCATCCCAAAAAAAGTCGTTTGCCAGCAACAATTTTTGCGTAAAGTTACTTAGTTTGATGTACAGACGCCAGCACATCAAGCTACTACAATCTGTCAATTTTTTTAATAGCTTCTCAACTTTATCTCTAAAACATTAAGTTCAAGGTTGGTTGGGAAAATCTGACAGCTTCGGGTACCTTGACCTGCTGGCGTCTGTACATAATGCTTGGTTGACGGCTTCGTGAAGAGTCCGTTTACGCCCTGTATATCTCTGTAGCTACCTTTTGCCTAATAATACAGAATAAAACTAATAAATAATTGTGTCAATTTATAAAGAAAACCTACCGAAGGTAAATCATATACGATATGTGTAATAATATATTAGCGTGCGAGACGAGCTTGGAAATTTTAGCGTTGTGCCTCGGACAGATTGGTTCTCCTATAAATATAAAAGCCAGGACGCAACTCTTGCACCTAATCCGCTCGGCGGTTATGATCACGATGCACGCTTATCAAGCCCATCCAGCAGATATTTGTGTGTTTACTTATAATAGGGTCAAGCCTATTGCTATCGACCGGGTACAAATCTAGACTTCCAGACGGTACTTTTAGAAAAACCCAATAACGCTTTGCCCGACCAAGGAATTGAACCCAGGACCCCATGCTCAGCGGTCGCATCAACGAACGAAGAATCACATAACTCAATGTGTAAATAAAAGACCCCACTCAAAGGCGTACCTGCTTACACGTGTAATGATGGATAATATAAAATAATTTTCCTGTACACAACACCTAATTAGGTCAATTGCAATACTAGAGAAGCTAAGTCTATTATTATTTCCTGTATTGATAACTGACTGGGGTAGGTACCTACCAACTAGTTATTGTTGTTTATTTTCAAAATTAAACAATATAATATAAGAATATCTTTATATAATCCTATCGATGATCCTATATTTTACTCTGGACGCTCTTAACGTGCACGTATTTCTACATCGTTATCTCTTAAATGTATAATCTCAATATGAATGATGTAACCAAGATTTTGTAACAATATTTTGATTGAAAAGAGTGTCCATGGAGTTTCTTGCCCATTCTTCTCCATAGAGATCTACGCTTTGGAATGGGCAACTACAGTACTTTGACAAGTTATTATACCTTGTGTCTGTGACTGTAGCTTAGCCTTCTTTCTTTTTCTGACATTCAAAAGTGCCTGTAAAGGTCTAATTGAAATAAATGCTTTTGAGTTTGAGTTTGATCTCTGGTATGAAAATGTGATGCGGAGAAATGAGGAAAATGTAGTGAGGAATTGAATGTAGGTGTAGGCTTTAAGAGTAGAGGAAGACCAAAGAAACGTTGGATGGACTGTGTGAAGGATGATATGGCTTGAAAGGAGGTGACTGCTGAGATTACGAGTAATAGAGAAGTATGAAAGAAGAAGACATGCTGTGCCGACCCCAAATAACTTGGGATAAGGGCTGGAGAACGATGGTGATCTATCGATCATCTCACAAGGCTCTCGCTGGGCGGATTGATCAAGGGCCTGATTCAGAATGCAGTTCATTTCGATACAGCCCGCGAGCCCGCATTGTGGGGAGGTTCCTGTCTCTAATTACCGGTAGCTTGAAGTTTGACCCGATACCGGCGGACCATATTTTTTAAATAGAGGGTGTAAAAAGACTCTTAACGAAGCCGAAAGACACTTGTTCTCCCCGTCGTTGCGATTTTTTTTTGTCTGATGGGCTAGTATTGTAATTGTTTTTGTATATTATTTTATATAGGAATATTTTAATATGTATTTTCATGTGTATAATCAATAAAGCACCACAATGAATGCTAAACACATTTATTTAAATAGCGATGATTAATAAAACTGCATACTGCAATAGCCGATTACTGGAAAATGTGTCACTTCATATGTCTAATTAACCTCATTGCATCAATACTTAAGCTACAAACGCACGGTTTACCTAACAGTTCGAATTTGGTTAGCAATTCAGCATATTGAAGAGCATTAAACTAACAACGTGTTTATTTAAAACTAAAATGAAGTCCTTATTAATGTTATTGATTTTAACAGCGTTCTTTTATATGTTGATTACTCATACTGGTAAGTTCGTTTAATTTTTTGAAGAAGTTTTTGCTTGTTTTTTCATTGGATTATTTCATTGTGCCCCACCAAGTTCCATAAGATATTAAAACTGAAAAAGGGTTTTAAGTTTTTGGCCTTCCTACATTTTATATTATTTTTGGCCTTCCTAAATTTTATATTATTTTTGGCATTCCAACATTTTGTGTTATTTTTGGTTTTCCTACATGTTGTATTATTTTTGGGATTTTAATCCTTATAACATCAGCTATCTGCCAGTTATGTTATGTCTCCATGTCACTGTTCTTTCACATTTCATTTTACCTCTGATAGTATCGCAATTTTATGTCAAAGCGTCCCCAGCACCCAGTTACTGGGTTGTAGAGACCAGACAGGCAGTTCTTTCACGACAAATACTGGTATTCAGTTTAATTAAGTTAGAAGACTTGAAGTCGACCCGATATAGTTGGGCAGATGATGTGGTTTGACACACTTTATTGCCCATCCTTCTGTGTTTAAGGTTAGTCATCATCCGTGTCGCTGTCACGCACGACGAGCAAGCTTTTAATTTTTTTATTTTCCAACCTGTTGTTTTTATTATTGTATGTTTATTATTTATTTATTTTTGTGTCATTTTGTATGTACGTCATGTCCCTACGACAAATCAATATTAATTCTTTCTTTCTTTCATCCCATACATGTTATATTTTGATTGGCCTGTTGGTCTAGTGGTTAGTGACCCTGACTGCTAGGACGGAGGTCGTGGGTTCGATTCCCACACAGGACAAATCTTTGTGCGATGAGTACGATTATTTGTTCTGTATCTGGGTGTATAATTTATCCATAATATGTATGTATTTAGAAATATATAAGTATGTTTATCAGTTGTCTGGTTGCCATAGTACAGGCTCTGCCTAGTTCAGGATCAGATGGCGGTGTGTTGGTTGTCCCAAGATATTATTATTATTATTAAAAAAAAAAATATGTATAGAACATTAGTTTCTCACTTATATTACTCAGTTCAAATAACAATGATCTTTATGTGCACGCAGCAATAAAGTTCATGTTAGCTTGCTGTCACTGACAAGTCTGTCATAGTTCAGTGATCTTTATCTGCGTTAACATAAGGTTAATGTTAGATTGCAGCTGTCAGAGGTCAAATTCTATCTGAAATCTTGCATACTTTAATTAACTTTTTTTTTCTCCACAGTTGTCGCTGGGCGTTTCATGTCAGCCAGAAAAATAGAGAAACTGTACCACCAGAATACGACAGCAACTGGTTAATAACAACAAAGAAATAAAAAACCAATAAATGAAAAAATAAATAACATTGTCAAAAACTATTGTCTATTAGTTATCTAACTTAATATTAATTACATTTTATGTACATTATATACAGACTACAAATAGAACAAAAATAATGCAAAAAAAGGGAATACTAAAAGTACCTACATATTTACAACGACAACAATAGGACACTTAGGCGTCAAAATACTCCTCCGCATCGCTGTCATCCGGAAACGTGCCCAGAAGATTGGCATTGCCACGTTGAATGGCAATGCTAATCCTTTGGCCAAAGAAATAGCCAGCCTCTGGTCACGCGAAGTGTCGACCATTCGGCGAGATACTTATTTTCTTAAAAAGGAGATGCGCACTCGGGCCTCACGATGTGGCGTCTGCAGTCACGTTTAATTTCACCAGATTACCTCCATGGGACTAAGTTGTACCTGCAGAGGCCCACCTGGCTTCGTAGTCAGCTTAGAGATTTCCGGATGGGCCATATGCCATATGGCAGTTGCTGTCCCGCGAGGAGCGCTTCCTCTGTACGAAAAACTTTCCAAAATCCTTTTTTGAAAGTCATTGCAGAAATATGAAACGCTTGGAAAGGTTTTGACATTTGTCTAGGCTCCTCTATCTCTAATCCTGATCATTAGTTCATCTTGAACTTTTGTCAGGAAGTAGCTTAAAGGTGGGTAGCAAGTTTTTCCGCAGTCGTTAATGGTTTCAAATCTATTCTCGTTGCCACCACAGCCGTCGTAGTAGAACTCCTCGCATTTCTTCAAAATCTTGTTGAAGCCGAAACTGGAATGAGAAAGTATTTTTATAACCTAAAAACATGTTTTTGTATAAAGGAGATTTGCCAGAAAACCGTACAGAGAAAAAGGGGAAGGTTATCGTTTGACCAGCAGTCAGTGCAAAAAAAAATTAAGAAAGAAAGTGAATAATAACTGTTTTTTTATTTATTTACCAACAACGCATACATTCACATCATTATTGGTCAGGAGGTCCTGAATTCGATTCCCCTTTCAGACGATTGGATTTTTCCTCGTTAGTAATTACTGGAGTTGGGACTCTAGATTTGTGCCTGGCTGAAGCCAATAGGCTTGCCCTCTATAGGACTGTATAAGGAACCAAAGCACAATCTGCGAAATGTGAGCTAAATTGAACAACACTTCGGGGAAAACAAGCCTGATAATTTTAATGTTTCAGGAACAGCCTGAAGTCTAGATTTTTGTCCGATTGATTGGGAGGTTCGCCATTATTCTTCTTTATCGGGTAGTTAGTGCCTAACCTGGTGTCAGAGTTGTTAAGCCGCCCATGGGCGGCATGTAAGGCCAAGTCAGGGCTTGGCCTTACATGCCGTCGAGAAATAACTCTCAGGCATGCTGGTTTCCTCACGATGTTTTCCTTCATCAAAGCAAGTGATAATATACAGTACGCACATGAATCCGAAAAATCAGAGATGCTTGTCTTGGGTTCGAACTCGAGACCAATGACTTGGCAGTCCGACGGTCTTACTACTAGATAATCACTGCTATGCTATTCGTAATTTATTATTAGGGACTTAAAAGTTACTGGCAAGTTGTGAGTGTAGGTCCTATGGCGGTTTTATCTTCGAATATTAAAAAAAAACAACGGCACTTCGGGGGTGCCGGCAGAAGTGAAAACTTGAAACAACGCCAGTTTAAATATAAGAAATTTCAATAGCTTTCTGCAAGAATGAAAGATGTCGCTGCCGTATTGCGCCGCCGATTCAATCTGACGCGAGTTCAACAGTTTTTAGCCATCCCAAAAAGTGCACAACGCCGCTATAGAAGTTTTCACTTCAAAAAATAGTAGCTTGAAGATTCCTACAGTCTCCTACAGTACCTACTATATACCTTCACCTACCCCTTGTGCAATACAGGCTTGTGACTTGTGAACTTACTAGCGAGTTTTACGTTTGCTGCTTTCGTCACTTCCACTGAGTTCATTGAGTTCATTCAATTTCTTGCGATCCTCGACTTCTTTGGGTTCTAAAAGTTCGTAGCTATTACTGGTTGAGTTTTCACTGTCTTCTAAGTCTTCATCGGTACTTTGGCTTATGTCCTTACAGTCTCCTTCGTCAATTGGTACTTCGCAGACGTCTTGATTTCGATTGGGTTTTCCAGCAAGACCGAGAATGTCGTTATCAAATCCAGAATCAACTAAAAAGATATATTTTTTGGTAACATTGCCATTACTAAGCCTGTTTTGTCCCACTACTGGGCCAAGGCCTCCTCTATAGCCTTTCACTCTACTCTCTGTGTGGTTTTTCTCTGGCTAATCTCTCACAAACGCCGTAATAATCATTTTAACAAAGAACAAGTGACGACACTTCACAAACATTACAGGTACCATGCAGAGATAGTGGCCTTTAGACCCTGTACAGACGACGCCAGCAGGTCAAGATACCCGAAACTGTCTGATTTTCCCAATTAACCTTAAACCTAATGCCAAATTCGAAAATCTATTAAAGAAATCTGACAGTTTGTTGTAACTTGATGTGCATATTTATTTTAATGTAGTATAATTTTTGTTATTCTCTTTTTGTTTTAATTTTGTTTTATTGTTTTGTCCTGTGCGAGTCGAGTCAATACTTTGTTCTTTCTCTTCGATATTCAACTAACGACGTTAAAATATTAATTTACTTAAATTTATAGCTATAAGTATTATCTTCATCTAACTACGGGTGACTACGGGATCAATGGCCACCGGTATCTGTATCACACACACACACACAGTGACTGGGTATTCTGCGCCACTGTCCATGTTGCTGATTGGCAAATAATTAACTAGCAAAACTTCGTGTAGCAAATGTAGAAGAAATCATTATTATATTTTCACTACATTGTGTCAACTGATGATTAAAATTATGTAATTGGCCTTCCTCGTTGGTGTAGTGCGACTGCTGAGCTCGAGGTTCCCAGGTCGGACAAAGTGATATTGGATTTTTATATCAGGAATTTCTCAGTAGCAAGCCACGGAGTCTGGATTTGTGCCTGGTTGATGGAAGTAGGCTCACCTCTATGGGACTTCAAAAAACTAACTGGCAAAATGTGGGTGTCCTATTAGGTACACTTCTACCTAACTCTTTTGGAATTACAGGCGTGATGTTATGCTTATTAAAATAATGATAAAATCTACTTACCGTGGAACTCTAAATCCTTTTCAATATCATCACTTGTTGTCAAATCATATGCTTTGCACGTGTTTATTACAAAAAATAATGATAATATAACTAAGCAATAATAGTTGCTAAAGTTACTCATAATTATCTGTTGTTTGTTTTCTTTGCACACATAACAAAAAAGCACCTAAACGTATGTTTTAATTGTTCACCAAACACATAAAATGTTTATATATATATGCGAAACTAATTATTTTTTACAACTCGTTGCTTAAAATGAATAAGAATACATAACCGAAGAAGGTTTTTTAGAAGTTTGTTAAAAATGGTTATTTATTTTAATTGAATCCACAATTTTTAAGTGCTTAGTCCAATTCAATTAGATGATTGTCTACGAATTGCACGTTACCCATAGTCTCGTTATGGCTCAATATATTTTTTTCATTTTTGGCTAATGGTTGTGCATTTCCTTCCTGTATACAGCAGGCTCTTTTTGTACGGTCTTTGAAAATCATTTTGTGAAAAGCACCATTAAAAAATGCTTCTTTCAAAAGTTAACTTTATTATAAAATTTGCCTATCAAAAGCACTGACGAATACATAGTTGTAATAGTCAAAAGCGTCACTGAAAAATGTCATCCGAATTATTTTCTGTCAAAAACAAGAGGAGCGTAAGAAAATCTTAACACATTAAGCGCCGATTCAAATTTAGTGGTTGTGCCGTTTGGGCCATGGGGCTCACCGGTGAGCGACAGCAATACTACCCGTTCAGGCCGCGGTGGTCACCGGTGACCACCGCGGTATTCGATGTGTTAAGAAATATAAATGTTTTAACATTTTTAAAGGTATAGGTACTAACTTTATTCAAATAAATATTTCCTAGTTACTCATATAATAAATTTATAGAAAAAAAATCTTCTGTTTCCTACAAGAGTGCAATACTTACACGGTGAAATGTATGGAACAGCTGATTTATTTTTAAGTTACCCATGAAAAATGTCCATTTGAACCTCCTGGTCGGAATGATGTACTGAATATTGTGGTGACCGTTTGTGCGTCCGAGTCCCTTCCAACCTGTATACTCAACTAGCTTTTGTCCACGGCTTCGCTCGCGTTAATTTAGAATTTAACAACTATACTTTTAACACGCTACTAAAGTTTCTATAATAATATAATTCAGTCATGATTCGAAATACACGTGGCGCCATCTATTATCAAAAGAACGTTATTGTTGTTTTCCTCGGGAACAGTAGGTACTTTTTTTTGGGATGAATGGTACTCTTTGTCCATTTCTGTACACCCGACAACTTATATGCAAAATTTGAGGATGATCAGTTCTGTGGTTTAGGCGTAAAAAGGTGACAAACAAACAAACAAAACTTTCAAACTCAAACTCAAACTCAAAAGCATTTATTTCAATTAGACCATTACAGGCACTTTTGAATGTCAGAAAAACAAAGAAGGCTAAGCTACAGTCACAGACACAAGGCATAATAACTTGTGAAAGTACTGTAGTTGCCCATTCCAAAGCGTAGATCTCTATGGAGAAGAATGGGCAAGAAACTCCATGGACACTCTTTTCAATCAAATATTTGTTACATAATCTTGGTTACATCATTCATGTTCAGATTATACATATGTGAGAACGATGTAGAAATATGTGCACGTTAAGAGCGTCCAGAGTAAAAGATTATATCAACAATTTAAAAACAAAGTACGTAGTTACAATAAACCGTGGCAGCCTAGAGATGACCAGTCCCAACTGACAGCGCCCGTCCACGAACATGACGCATGGATCAGCCCCATTCAGCTCAACCATATTGAAGGGAGCTAAATGAACCGACACACCCGCCACCATCAGCGAGACATTTGAGTGAGCATGACATTCTCTCAGCCACCAGGGTAAATTCAAGTCAATGAAAGATAACTAAATGTAAATGGTAGCTTTACAGTACATAGTACTCACACATGTGCTATGCAATTATATAATACTAAAAGATTGAATCTATACAATGCAAAGATATTGTTACAATCTTCTGCAGCTTCTACAATAACTCAATAATCACGTAGTAATCAATTAGTTTGCCCCTATGGTTGTGGAGCAGGACCAGCATTGAGCCAAGCATTTTTATCATCAAATCCTTTCGCATTTATAATATTATATTAAAAGTTTGGATTAGGATTACTCATTTTCGAACTAGATATTATAGAAACAGTTAATGATACCAACGTTACCAAACACGCCGGCCGGATAAAATGTCAATTTTTTTTTTCGACAAAACGCACTTATACGCACGCTGTATACGCTGTTGACATTTCCATTGTTACAGTTGATTTGTAACTGTACTTAGTAAATGTTTGTTTACATTGATTACGGTTATAGGCGTTCAGTTAGTTACTTCATATCCGGCCGGAAACACCACGTGACTCCCCATCATCAGCCAATAATGTTCCCACAGTTGGCATAAAGACCTTTCTGTAAAATGGAGTGGGCTGTAACTGATTCGCCATGCGTGACCTGGGTAGGTGGATGTGTTAGCGGTTTTTTTTTATCGACTTAAAAAAAAACTGACCAACTGCGATTCGGACTCGCGCACGAAGGGTTCCGTACCATTATCTATACAACATTAGACAAAAACGGCAAAAAAAAACACGTTTGTTGTATGGGGCCCCCCTTAAATATTTATTTTATACTGTTTTTAGTATTTGTTGTTATAGCGGCAACAGAAATACATCATTTGTGAAAATTTCAACTGTCTAACTATCACGGTTCATGAGATGCAGCCCGGTGACAGACGGACAGCGGAGTCTTAGTAATAGGGTCCCGTTTTTACCGTTTGGTTACGGAACCCTAAAAAGGAGGAGGTTATGTATCACATCACTATCTTAGGTCCAGTTGAAAACCAGCGTCGTGTACTAGTAGCGGTACTAGCAGTTTGCTGAACTGGGGGTTACCATGACGTCTTTATGCAGGATTGTTTTAATGTTATTCTAGTGTGGGAAAGAGACGGAGCTATAGAGGACGTCTAGCGACATCTCCTTCCCACTCTGGAATAAGATCAAAACAATCCTGCTTTAAGACGTCATGGTATGCGAAGCCGTGAGACACAGAATATTATCATTATTATTTTGTTTAGATTCAAGTTTTTTTTTTTTGTGGGCGCTTGTGGCACTGGTATGTGACAAATAAACATGTTAATTTCTTTCTTTATTAAAAGGTTTAGGCAAAGGTGGACCTAATAGTACACCCAAATTTCGCCTGTTTTGTTACAGTACCATGCTATAGTATAATTTTATATAGATTTTTTATTGTAAGTTTTTTATTTTAATTTTAATTTAATCTTTGATACTGATTATAATTTTAATGTATTTTTAATTTCTGATGTTAATTTCAATGTTCATTTATATTGTACTGTATGGGTCAAGCTATCTGAAATAAATAAATTTTATTTTATTTATTTATTTATACGGGGGTGAGCCTATTGCCACCAATCGAGCACAAGTCCAGACTCCGTGGAGGTTACTGACAAATTCCTGATCGAAAAATTCTACTAGCAATTTGTTCGACCTGGCAATCAAACCCAGGATATACAGAAGACCAACACGGCCTTTTTTGAGGGCTGGTTCTAGGTGGCGCGGGAAACTAGTTCCTGGAAGTATTTGGGTGATTCCTTTCCCCAGCAGTGGGACAGTACAGATCAAAGGGCAAAATAAAAACAACACATTACCCAGCTAAACTATTTATAGTACTCTGACCAGTCAACACGTACGCTGCTAAATTCAGAATGTTTTCAAAAGACACTTGGGGGGGGAAGCAATTGGCGACACATTGGGTGTAGGTGGTGAATCTGTTGGTGTTGCCGCCGCAGCCGGAGTACGTGAACTGGATGCAGCGGTTACTGGTCCTGTCGTAGCCGTACCTGGGGGTGAGCACACTGAAGGTTAGCGTCACTTTTTTTGTTTTTGTTTAGAAAACGTTGCCCCACAATTTCTCCTGTATCGTGAGTGCGTTTACAAACATTTAAACTCACGTACACAAACAGCCAGACCCGGAACAGCTACCTGTAGGTCATACAAATATTTGTTCCGTGCGGGAACCGAACCCGCGACACGCAGAGCTGCAGCAGCCAATCGCTCAGCCACTGCGCTAATCGTGCCGAGACTTTGCAATGCCACTGAGTATAATAGAAGCGTATAAACGAGGAGGTTATACAGGGTGACAGGGGGGCGCGAGCAATTCCTTGAAAACGGTTATACTAGAGGTCGATAGCGACCAATTAAATCTAGTTAACTAGGAGCCAAAATTGTGTGTGTGTGTGCTTGGTGTGTGGTGTGTATGCGTGTGTTTATGCGTAGGTGTGAATGTGTGAGTGGGTTGCGTCTATGTGTGTGTGCTTGGTGTGTGGTGTGTATCATGCGTATGCGTGTGTTTATGCGTAGGTGTGAATGTGCGAGTGGGTTGTGTCTATATGTGTGTGTGCTTGGTGTGTGGTGTGAATGATTGTGGTTGGTAGCTGGACTTGGGTTATATAATATGAGACTTGGTTTGCCTACCTAACCATTAATCATCTCGAGTATTGCTCTTTTTACCCGACTGCCAAAGAAGGGTTATGTTTCGTCTATGGGTAATCCAGTGTTTATTAGTAGATACATATAGATGTAGCCGTCGAGCAGATGCGGTCTTACATTTGACTGTGTTACATACTAATGTAGCAGGCCGTATATTTTCCTTACCTTATAGAAGGGGCGTAGGTAGCTAGTATAGACAGCATGCCACAGTTGCCAGGATCGATGGGCAGTTGACATGTAGCAACTGATAAAAGCATTAGGTAGGTTAAAGAACATGGTTTATATTTCTTCACCCCCCATAGAAAAGGTAGGATCAGAATTTAGGTTCATCATAGAAGGCGCTGCTGCTGTAGTACTTTTTTGTACCGTCAACTACAGCATTAGAGAGCATAATACGCGTCATATCTTTTTGTTTTTTTTTGGGCTTTATATTTTCTGGTTTTTATAAATATGTATGACAGACAGTCTGTAAGTGTTTATATTATGGGTCTTTGTTACCTGAATTAAATGATATATTATTATTATTCGTTTATTCATTTTTCTTGACATAATTTTTATATTTTTACACATTTCTTAAAAAAAAATAACATTAAATATTATTATTTAAAAAAATGTTAATGCCAACCAAAATATTGCCACTGTTTTCTAATTTAACCCAAAGGTTGACTGGTAGAGAATGCCTTGTGGCATAAAACCCGTCTATGTTTTTTTTTTTCGCTTTGTACGTGAAGTTTAATTAAATAAAAAAACGTCCGCCTCGAAGTCAACGGGAATGGTGCCCAGGAGGCTGACAGTTTAAGGGTATGAAGAACAGGTTCTAAAATTCTTTCATCCCCCCTAGAAAAGGGAGGATCCTCCGACCAGATGGGGTATTGTGTCTAGTGGGTTACTACCAGTTGTTGTCGGGTTTTTATAACTTTATCTGCGCGATTTAGGAATTTGATGATAGCTCTTCATGTGTGACATAGATGGCGCTGTAATACATTTTGTTCTATGCTGATATAGTATTTTTTGTAGTGACGCTACAGCAGCATCGCCACGTTGGATGGTAATCTTTATTCTTTGTACAAACTTAAGCCAGCCTTCTTATCATGATGCGGACGAATATTTTGACGCCCTTTAATGCATTTAATAGCCTTTATACAGGTACCTACATATTTTTTTTATAGTTCATTTATTCATTTTTCTTTACATATTTTTTATTTTTTTTACATATTTCTTAAAAAAAAACATTTAAATACATAAAAAATAGTAGCCCACTGGTATCGGGAACAGAGTTCAAGCTACCGGTGGTTAGGGCTCCAGAGAGAGGAACCTCCTGACAATACACGCTGTACTGCTTTCTGAATCAAGCCCTTGATCCAGCTGCCAAGCGAGAGCCTCCTCAGATGTTGGTCGAGGCTTTTGGCTATTAAGCCATTTTTATTATTATAATTATTTAAAGTTTGTAAATAACTGCATATTTAGTAATGTATCGAGTTTAATCATGAGTGGTGGAATGTCACAGTCTGAATACCAGTCTTACCACCGGGTATCGTATTATGTACTAACTGGGTGGCAGAGGTCAGTTAGGTAGACGCTCCATGGATACTGGTGTTGAGCTGCACAAGGTTGGATTGCAAGCCAACCTGAACATATTTAGGAAAGGCCTATATGCATGATGATGGAAATATTAAGTACCCTAGTTCGAGTAGATAGGGCACCGAAACTGTCAAATTTTGCCAATGAACCTTTAAATATAATACTTTAGCGATAAAGTTTAAAATTTATTAAAGAAATTTGACAGATTGTTGTAGCTTGATGTGCGCTGCCATGAGCAATGTGCAAATTATAATTATTATTCTACTTACTATTGAATTGCTGTGCGTTTACCAAACTGATGAGAGCCAGAAACGTACAGAAACTCCAAAACGTAGACATCTTTTGTTCAATTTATTGCAGAATCACAGACACTTTCAAAAAAAAAAACGTGGGTAATATTCTAAAATGTTATCCAATTTATTTGAGTTAATCTTCAAACGACTGCTCTATTTAAGATACAATTTTTATCACGTTCTAGAAACATTTGTCTAAGATTGGAAAATAATTTCTAGTTCTTCAAAGAAGGCTGGTTGATCGTAAAATCTAGATTTCTATAGATACCAGTTGTTTTAAGTAGTTTATATCAATGAAATTGTCACAAGGCTAGAAAAAAAAACCTGCCAAGTACGAGTCGGACTCGCTATAAAAGGTTCCGTACCCTCGTAGTAGGGTAAAATTATTCTTATTCTTTCTTATTCTTTTTTGCACACAAAAAAGAGAAATACACACAAAATTATGATAAATAGCTTATGTACAAAGGCGAGCTTAACCCAATATTGGGTTAACCCAAATAGTTGGGGGTAATCCCTTAATTTGAAATTTATTTTTATTATTTGTTTTTATAGCGGCAGCAGAAATACACATTTTGTGAAAGTTCAACTGTCTACCTATTACGGATCATGAGATACAGCCCGGTGACAGATAGACGGACGGACGGACAGACAGCGGAGGCTTAGTAATAGGTTCCCGTTGGTTACCCTTCAGGTACGGAACCCTGAAAATTGGAGTAAGAAGCAGATGGAGTACCTACCGATAGAATAAGTAAGCTTTAACATAATCAACCAATCAGTCAATGAGAACTTAGAAGACAAATTGTAATCTAATGATACTGATACTGCTAGCCTGCGTCATCCCACTGCTGGGCAAAGGCCTCTCCCCATGACTTCCAGTTGTTTCGATCCAGGGCTAATGTGGGTCGTTGGTTTTATCCAGCTCGTCCCGCCATCTTCTACGAGGTCTAATGACATTTTATTTATTTTCATAAAAAAACTATTTTCATTTATTTGTAAATAATGTAATGGTTTTACTTAATCTAATTTAATTTTAATGTTTTGTCAAATTATTATTTTTTAAATACCTATATTTTTTCTTTTGTTTTCATTTTTCATACAAAATAATTCGACAAATTCGCGATTATTAATGTTAAACAACTTTACGTGAAATATGAAATTTTCTTAATTTTAAATATGAATGAATCGGTTTGAATGTAAATGAATTACTCGTATTTATCAATTAAATTTAGATACCTGCAAACAACGAGATGATTGATTATGTCTTCGAAACTATGCATTTTTGGACTACATATTCTAGGACTTTTTGTATTGTTTTTACTTATATAGAGTTATGGGATATCACAAAAAAACACGTTGTAAAGTGATAAATGTTTGCGAGGTAGCGCTCCATAGGGCTGCGGCTGTTCGAGGGCTGCGGGCAGTTCGAAAGAGATACCGCGGCCCTGGAACACAAAGGGCAAGGAAGGAACATGGATGGGTTTTAGTTAATACAAGTCTGACACTCCCTTCCGCTCTGCCCAGAGCGGGAGAAGTCATTTGATGATTTCCCATCCGTCAAAAAAATAAAGGTAACGCTCCATTTAATGTTGAATCATGGCATTAAAGGTCACTACACAAAACACTATTAAATTGTCATTTAATAGCATTATTATATTTACAAAAACGATTAAGGAAATTATGGATACTTTAATTGTTAATTAGGGACAATAATTAAAAAAAAACCCATTTTAATTGAGGAAAATTAACAATAGCTCATTCATATTGGTACTAAATAAGTCAAAATGGTTCTATTTATAAAAACCTTGTTCTAGATTTGTGGTTTATTGTTTTGCTTTGTCTCTAGAGGAGCTCGTGGCTAAATAATAGCAGCCGCTCGGGTTCGATCTTTAGGTTAAGCCGCGCTTGCCTAGGTTAGTCCGTGGATGGGTGACCCATTACTTACCGAGCTTCCTCCCGGCCTCGGTAAATAAGTTAAGCCGTTGGTTCCGGCTGACAATTGTAGATCTTTGACAGTCGTTATGTAGTCAGTGGCTCAAAAAGTCTGACAACCAGTCTTACCAAGGGGTATCGTAATACCCAGTACTAACTGGATTGTGGAGTTAAGGTAGGCAGTCGCTCCATGTAAAATATTGGTATTAAGCTGCATCCGGTTAGACTGGAAGCCGACCCCAACTATGTTGAAAAGGCTAGGCAGATGATGATGATGAAGGTCCGGGGTCTCATGGAGAGGAGCTAGTCTATGTCCCAGCCAGTAGTGGGCATTATAGCTTTGTATAGACGCTTTGTATAAGGGTTTATTTGTAGGTATAACAAAATATCACGCCTGTAGTCCTCTAAGGCTTAGGTAGAGTACCCATGTAACTTAAACAGACCATTTGTTAGTTAGGTTTAAGTCTCATGTAATAGGGGTGAGCCTATCTCCATCAACCGGGCACAAATCCAGACTCCGCGGCTGGTACTGAGAAATTCCTGATAGAAAAACTAATAACGCTGCCTTTTTCCTTTTTTTTTCGGATGGGAAGTCATCAAATGAGTTCTCCCGCTCTGGGCAGAGCCGAAGGGAGTGTTAGACTTGTATTGACTAAAACCCATCCATGTTCCTTCCTTGCCCTTTGTGTTCCAGGGCCGCGGTATCTCTTTCGAACAGTCCCGCAGCCCATAGCACTTTGCCTGACCTGGAAATCTAAACCCGCACTGCAGTAGTGACCAATAGATGAACAAGGCAGTCATTAAAGTATAAAACATACATAAACTCACGCCTTTTTCCCATGGGGGTAGGCAGAAACCACAGAACACCACCTGTTACGATCCTTAAATACTCCTTTTGCCTCGTCCACGTTCATACATCTGGTCATACACGCACGCCGGTTGCGAGTACTACGCACCTGACTTATCTGAAGAATCTCACCAATAAGGTCAGTGTATGTTCTTCTAGGGCGTCCCTTCCCGGCGTTGCCTTGTAAATATCTTTTGTTAGTCGCCTTTCACTCATCCTCCCCACATGACCAAACCATCTAAGCATACTCTTTTAAATTCTTGTCACTACATCTTCTTTTAAACCGCAACGTTTCCGTATAACCTCATTCCTCAATTTATCATTCAGAGTTACACCACACATGCTTCGCAAGGAAAGTAAAAAACAGTTTTTACAAATTATTTAATTGATGACGCGATACGCGCCTTTAATGTCATCAACAGGGTTCAAATTGAGAGCTTGGGCTGCTACTTAGAAATTGATTAATAAGAACTGAAGCAAAAACCCAATAATTCGTTGCACGACCCGGGAATCGAACCCAAGACTACATGTTCAGCAGCAGAGCTCACGACCAATATATCAACAACAACACAAAACAATATTAAAGAAGAAAGAAAAAAAAAACTTTATTTTCAAATTATTTAATTGATCACGACTTTGCTAGCCTTAACAAAGAACCTATTTATTTATTTATTTAGACTCTTTAACACTGAGTACTACTTCACTACACTACAATATGCCATGCATTATGTAAATATTTAGTTTGTATATATATTTGAGGTTGTTTAAACTCAAATCTATAGGTAAAGATTAAATGGACGTTGTTAAGCAGAAAGGACTCAATCCATATGTGACTTAATTGGGGGATTGAGTCCTTTCTGCTTAACTAAGTCCAAATTAGGTTCTGGCAAACTAACACGGATAGATTGTGGACATCAGACGTCGATAAATGCATCATCATGTGTAGAAGTAAGACATCCAGAGCTGAGTACACAGTTTATCCGCACCAATTTGTCCTAAACTTTAAGAGCGTTTACGACTGACGGCATTGCATACATACTTTCAAATAGTTTTTTTCCGAAATGATTGAACCGATTATAATGAAACTTCATACGCATAAGCAGGATACATAGGTCTAAAAAGTTGACACAGAATTTTCAAAAAATTGTGTTACTGCTAAATTAGACCAATTTTATTTTTTTCATAGAAACAGAAATTTCCAATTATCTTTTTTTTTAAAGACTTTTCGAATATTCCTCTGTCAACTTTTTAGACCTTTGTATTCTGCATATGCGTATAAAGTTTCATTAATATCGGTTCAATAATTTCAGAAAAAAACGATTTGAAAATTTGTATGAAATGCCGTCAGTCGTTAACGCTCAAGGCACGTCACAATATAAACATTAATATCTACTGCGGGTACATTTATCTCTACCAGATTTTACATAAAGGCGCTTCACCGGGATCTGCAATGTATCGATCCAATATTTGATTTGTACAGCATCAATTCAATCAGAACGATGTAATTTACAGTAGACTTTATGCAAAATGGGTCTTATTTCAAATTGATATACATTTATATAAGAAAAAAAAATGGAATTGATAAACTCCTCCTTTTGGAAGGGCCGAAAAGTTCTGGAGTGGCGACCGCGTACCGGAAGACGTTGCGTTGGAAGGCCTCCCACTAGGTGGACCGATGACCTGGTAAAGGTTGCGGGGATCCACTGGATGCGAGTCGCACGGGACCGATCAATGTGGCGACACTTGGGGGAGGCCTATGTCCACCAGTGGACGTCTTGCTGCGTCCAGGCCTGGACGTTTTTCGCGGAATGAAAACCAAATATTCTGCAAACAAACCATTACCAGCTGACAGCGTTGAGGAGGAGTTTTTCGATGCCCTTTTATAGTTTGTTGTTAGTTTATTTATTTTAGTTTAATAGTTTTTAATTATTAATGTATATAGTTAGTTTAACCTAATAAATGGAGTATTTTAATATTCTGCATAACATTTAATGTTGTAGATTTCCGCAAAGAAACGCCTTATTCTAAAACATATTTCATTACAGATAAAAGCTTTCGGTGAGGGAGCGCCGTAAGACGAAAAAGAGTGAGATCACAGGATGAAGTTTCAATAAGCATCTAAAAATTTCAATAAGCATCTAATTTTCTTAAATAAACAGACTTTTGAGACAGTAAAATGATTTATAGAATAGAATTGACATCGAGTGCATATGCAATGTGACAATTCATTCGGCATCTAAATAAATATACTAAACTTAAAAGCTAAATTATCATAAACGTATGCAGAGCTGTTGTTAACTTCGCTCGCTCGGTTTTGGTGCTATATGTACGTAGATTTAATATCTACATCACCAAATTATACACCCGGGCCGGGCACAAACGGGTCGAAGACAATAACCATAATATGTTTCAAAACAATGGATTTTCATACAATATTTAACCACCTCAGGCCTGGAATTTCCAATAATTCTTTATTAGTGGGCACGAATACCGTGTGAAGAACTTACTGCTAGATCTCAAGTTTGTAGGTATAGTTCCTGAGATTTCGTGATTAGTCTGTGAGTGAGTGAGTAAGTGGTGAGTGAGTGATGTTTCACTTTCATAAATACGGATCGGGAGCACAAGGTGAAAATTTCAGAATCGTGAAAGATAAAATAGTTTTTTTTTAGTTTTGCTTATCCTTCAATTATTTTTGTCATTTGGATCTTCCCTTGTAACCTCGATATCTTCTAGGAAGAATAGTTGTATTGCTCGTAGTGCTAGTACTCCGTGTCGTAGTACGTGGGCGAGCATATGTTTCTTGTACGAGCTAGTGGTATGTGTCTAGAAGCAATCTAACGGGTATCATGTCGTATATTAGGTGAATTAGTTCCTGAGATTTTGTGATTGAGATTGAGAGTGAGCGAGAGAGTGGGTAAGTGAGTGGGAGAGTGAGTGAGTGAGTGAGTGAGGGAGAGGAAGTGAGTGAGTGATTATTCACTCTTATAAATATAAATGGTAACTAGAGTTAAGATCTAAGGATGCAGTCAAAAGAGTTTTTAGGAAATTTGGATATTTTTTGGAAATTTTCGCCGTTTCGGTTTTCCCTTGTGGCCTCGATATCTTCTAGGAAGAGTGGTTGTAGTGCTAGTGCTAGTAGTACTCTTTGCCGTGGTACGTGGATGTGCATATCTTTCTTTTCGGCGTGCGAACGCGTGGCGAGTGTCTAAAAGCATTCTAGCAGGCATGCCGTACATTAGGGCATAGCTATCAGGGCGGGTACCTAAAAACAGTGCAATGTTTTAGTTTGTGGTTAGGTTAGATTTACTATATTTTTTAGTAACAAACTGGGCTGTGTTAAAAGTGCCACACTTATTTTAATTTATTGTTAGGTTTGTTAATTTATCATATTGCTATCGTTAATAGATGTTAAGACACAACTCATTGGGTTCTCCAGCACCCCAATTGCGTACAACACATTTTTTTTTAAATATGGCAAAAAAAAGAAAATCTATTAGGTACATTAGCAAGCCTCCTGTTCTGCCCGTCCTGCAGAATCACTTGCACCTATCAGGATTTAATCGAAGCAAATATTAAGCTATGCAGGTGGCTACATACTGGTCTAATACAATTCGAGATTGATCGACACGTAAAGTAAGAAGGATTATTAGTGACCAATAATTAAACACGTCATTGTATTCATGATAACAACTTTCCCAAAGAAACATTTTTTTTAAAATACAATGAGTATTTAAAAAAATAAAACTTTTTTTTAAAATACAATGAGTATTTAAAAAAGAAATGTTTCATTTCATGTTGTTGTCACTTTTATCACAATAACACAGCAGCCGTATGAAAATGTTTAGATTGTTGCAAAATTTAAAGGTATTAAAAAAAAAGTGTGTGTGTACTTGTGTACACGCGTTAGAAGTTATACTTCTTTTTAAAAAAATTTATCTTTCGCCTTATCTCAATATAGCTAGCTCCTAGTATGTTGACTAGCTAACTTCACGATGTAGGTTTTTGGTGTCGGTGTGCGCGCGCATCGTAAAAAATTACTCTCATCATTTTTTCCTAACGCGCCAAAAGAAGTATAACTTCAAAAAATTTCTTTGGGAAAGTTGTGTGTTATCACGAGTACAATCACGTGTATAAGTATCGGTCACTAATTACCAGTCACCCAAAGAAGTGTATGATGCAATTAACCAGAAAGGAGTTTTAATGCACTCAATATTTGTCTATCTGACAAATATTGAGTGCATTAAAACTCCTTTGGGTGACTGGTAATTAGTGACCGATACTTATACACGTGATTGTACTCATGATAATACACAACTTTCCCAAAGAATTTTTTTAGTCCGGTTCGGTTCGGTCTGGTTTTTTAGTCCGGTAGTCCGTTTTTTTCAAGTCAAGCCATTTTGAACCAGAGTACAGTCATTACAAAGCTGTAATGTTTGATCCTTTTATAGTAGAACAGAATAAATATTGGGCGTGTCAAGACATGGTATCAAAGAGTAGAATACTTAAATACTAAACGGCATACACAATATAAATACAATGTTGAAAATTATACTGACATTTATGTTTTTTTTTTTATACTAAATAGCAGAGATGTTACGGATATGATATTTCGGATCTGGATATGGATATATGAATAAAATTATATCGGTTTCGGATACGGTTACGGATATGTAATTATTTCGGATTATTCGGTAGTTTCGGATAGTTTCGGTTACGGATATAATAAAAAACTTACTAGTTATGAAAGAGGTTATGTTACGACTAGAAATAACAAACAAACTGCGAGATTGACGTGGCGCGCGGGCGGTGAAACAAAACCTGTCGAAACATGTCGTTTTATACGAAACTATCCGAAACTTGTGAAACGGATACGGTTACGGGTATATTTTTATTTCGGATATCCGATAGTTTCGGTTACGGTTACGGCCGCCACTCCCCTGATGTAAAGCGATGATCTGGCCTAGGGTGGAGCACGCTTGACTTGAAGAAACTGATTCGAACTTTGAATAGATCTAGATTATAATGATCAGGGAACAGTGAATACCAAAGAGGCGGTGTTTGTTTCAACGTAAAAATTGTGAGTGAATGGGGGCTACCGTTTTTAAGCTCACCAGATGGCGCGACTATGGAGTAAGGTCCTGTCATTAATTCTATTTTATACTTTAAAGTACCAATAACTTCATAAAAAGTTTATTTCATTTCGTATATTAACATAGTGTAAACTTCAGATCCATATTTACAAATATTCTCCCTAACATTAACAAGCATGAAACATTTAAAAATCATTCTACCTCCAAGTACTAACAAATAAGATCCTAAGTTGCTACTTAAAATCGTCAAGTCATAATTAATCAGGCTCAATCTAAACCAGAATCATTAATATTAGTTAAAATACGTGATAAATAAGCACGCAACGCGCGAAAACTCTATGACATCTGACATTTCTGAAGACCTTACTCTACACGAACGCCTCTAGCGGCGAATTCATGCACGATAGCCCCCGTTCCATAGTCACAGCTAAGTAAACTTTAAAAGTTAACGAGTAATAGTCGACTAACATTAACACTGAAAACGGGATATTTACTATGTTTAGTACATGTTTTGAGTTCCCGATATTTCGAGGCTGTTGTAAGCGCCATGATCACGAATTAACTGAAGTTATTACTGGTGGGGTGCGCTTACGAGCAGAAATATATGTCTACGCTCTTTCTTGTTCGTTTTCTGCGCACTGTTCCTCACAACTCGATTCTGTTCCCGATACACGAAACTCACTGTGTCGGCTGGCGAACTTCTTTCGGCACTTTTTTGGTTTTTACACAGTTGAAAAAAACCCCCGTATATCTCGTTATCAATGTTAATGATAAGTAAGTGACCATGTCAGTTTAAAAATTTATAATAGTCGACTAACTTATAAAATGTACTTAAATTATGTTCTGATATACGGAATGATTTGGAAAACATGCAATGTTTTTCGTGGGATAAAATATTTTTTTGAGCGCAACCAACTAAGCGCAACTAAATTTTTCCTCGAAGCGCAACCATTTGAACAATAGTTGCGCTTTGAGGAATACCCCAAATATTTAATTAGTCGCTCCGACTACGAAATTCTTCCGACACGCACTTGGCCGGTTCTTAGAACTAAATTATTTTTGACAACCGTTTTGTATTGCACAATACGATGTTGGCAGATGCACAGTATTTATTCTGCAGCACTGTACGCATCACGAACTATCAAGCTTTACATAACTAGTATACGAGGACCTCGCATTGTATGGGAAGCTCATACAAAGCGAGGCCAGGTTATACTGGACATGTATAGCTTGATATCGCGGTGTGTAGAACTACATTATTCTAACTGAGACTTAGCCTAAATTTAAAATTAGGTCTCTAGAAATTTCTAACAATGCGCTGGATGGATTATGGAATTTTTTAAATTTAGGATTGTAAGGCTTACCGTTATATTCTAATGAATTTATAATTGAAGTAGTAGTTGTCGTTGTATTATTAGACTGACTACGATTCGGTCTGTTTTTGCGAAGAGCTGGTCTTTTTTTGGGAGGTCCTGGCACTTTTAACCTTACTTCTGGATGTTTTGCTAAAACAGGTATACGGCGTCTATATCCTGGATTTCGACGTGTTGTGGTTGCGGCTGCCTTCCGTCGTTTCGGAGTTGGTAGGCGACGTTTCGGAGTTGGTACGATACGTTTCGGAGTTGGTACGAGACGTTTCGGAGTCTGTTTGCCACGTTTCGGTGTCGGCTTTGGACCTTTAGGTGTTGGCTTGAGTTTACGTGCTCGCTTCAAACGTCCGGGCTGACTCGTTGTTATCAAAGGCATATATTTGTGATGTGATGGCGGACGCAGTTTATCTTGAAGCACACCAGAGGAAACTTCCAGATCATTCGTGGTTTCATAGGAATCCGAATCTGACCCTGAAAATTGAAATATAAATAGTACTTTTTCCCTAGGCGTCAACTGTCAAAAGTCAGATATATCCAATGATAGTCGCTTGTAGTTGGTGCAGAAAAAGTATCATCATCATCATCATCATCAGCCTATAATGTTCCCACTGCTGGGACACAGGCCTCCTCTCTATGAGAGGGAATGGGCTATAATCCACCACGCGGGCCCAGTGCGAATTGGTAGATGTCACATATCTTCGAATTTTTGGTTCTAGGACATGCCGGTTTCCTCACGATGTTTTCCTTCACTGTTTTTGAGAGCAGTGGTGATGAAATAAATTACACAAAGTAATGCGCCTGCCTGGGTTCGAACCCACGACTTACTGTTCGCCTGTCGGGGTCGCTACCACTGGGCCACCGCTGCTCTCCGCTGCTCAATCATCGCTGGCAATCATCGTCTGACGGTGGTAAGACAAGTACGCGATGATGATCAAATACGTTACACATAATCAGGTATTTCTTGTATTGTAAGTGTAACTTCAATTTGAATTTGAATTACCGTTACCACTAATTTAAAAATAAACTGTTAAGTGACAAATAACGAACTGCACCCGTAGTATCTCACCTAATAGACCAGATAGATATGTTACGCTCAAGGACTGAAAACGCTCATTGAGCGAAAAAAACCGACCACAACGCGTTGTGCCTGCAAGTGATTCAGGAATGTCCGATCAAACAAATGAATATTAGGTTGCACAGGAGTTCGCATCTGCAAAACGACCACCAAATGCGCAAAACTCGCGTGGGGGCTCGTTTAAAAATGACCAAAATTGTCATTCGATTAATGGCTGTTTTAATTTTTCAGCACGACGTGTCCTGGCGAAGAGGAAATATCACAACGCGTTCTGAGCATATTTTAAACACACACGACTCGACGCTAAGTAACCAATTTTGAGAATTTTTACATCTTTGATTTTTATTTCGACCACAGTATCGTCACCAGCGGTCCCTCTTTGGAAATGCTTAGAACGCGTTGTGGCATTTCTTCATTGCCAGAACTCGCTGTGATCGTTTTTCAAAGAGCCATGACGCGAATTTAGTTCAATGAGCGTTTTGCGGTCTTTGAGCTAGCTTCGGTAATCTTCTGTAGAGATTACCGAAGCACACACTTTTTCTGATTTAACTGAACTAAGTAGCTATAGCTAACCCTGAAAAAGTATGCGCTTCAGTAATCCTGGTCAATAAAACACTAATCATTAAAAGAACATACCTCTTTGATCCCTGTATCCATATTGCTGGCTCGGTGGTGCAAACACGAAGAAAATAAATAATAAAAATATAATTCTCATATTTATAATTGCTCTACTAATAACGGTTCGTAGTTATGTTGTAAAAGCCGTGCCTTCCGTCGTAATATTCTGACTGTGAACAATACGTAATTCGATGGTTATAATTAAAATACTTTAAATAATTATGGAAGAGTTTTATCCGTAGAGACTACATTCGATGCCGATCTTCTCTTCATTAATCTAAATATAATAATCCATAATGGCGATTACAGACGATCTATTGTTTCACGGTTAAGCTCTGGTCAGACTGCGGCGTGGGGCGCGGGATGAATTCATACACGCCTATTGTCTCATCTGCCTCATTCACTGGTGCGGAGAAGGATTTAAAATTCGCCCATTTTCGCCAAAATATAAAACATATATTCAACAGTGTTATCTTCGTTTTGTCTTCGTTTATCGTTTACACTTAAAACAAGTTTTAAAGACTAAATGTTAAACTATGTGGTTGTAGTTGTGCTGTAGTCGAAATTGTCAATAACGAATGCAAAATAGTCAACAGGTCATGACGAAGGCAAATAGGCAAATATCACAGTTGTACATGAGTGTAAAACAACATACACGCGCAGTTTTGTGCCGCGTTCCAAGCGGGATTCGCCTCAGTGCCAGCAGATCTTTATTTTTCTGATGCATTTGTTTTTTGTTTATTAATTATTATCGTTTGTTTATTTGTTTTTATTTCTATCGTGTTGTGTCATAGGATTATGACTACTGTATTAGATGAGCATTCTATGTCTATTATTAAACATACGTAACATACCATAACATAACATCACGCCTGTAATCCCTGAAGCGTTGGGCAGAGTTGTACCTAATGCAGTATGTACACCCACATTTCGCCAGTTATGTTTCAGAACCATGTAATAGGCGGTGAGCCTATTGCCATCAATCTGTCACAAATCCAGACTCCGTGGCTGCTACTGAGATATTCCTGATGGAAAAACCCAATAAAAATTAGCCCGACCCAAGAATCGAACCCAAGACCTCATGCTCAGCAGTCGCGATTGCGGCCACTAGACCAACGAGACAGTCAATAAAATATATTCCTACTTAAACTTCTGCCGTCCTATGACAGAATGTCATCCAGTGACATCATTGGTGATGTTCAAATCAAAAAATCAAAATATTTATTTGCAAGAATATGGTACATAAGGTGTTCTTCAGAAAGGTTAGGTGAGTAGTCGTCAACTCACGTGCGTGACCAGATGTATGGACGCGGACACAGCAAATGCAAAAGATGTATGTAAGGATTAGTTTCAGGCTACCCCCGTGGGAAAAGCACCGTGATTTGGGATGCCCTAATCCCAATTTATTTGGGGTCGTCAACTCGGCATAGCATTTGTTCTTCTTCTATACTTATCTATTACTCGTCATCAGGAGCAGCGGTGGCCCAGTGGTGGCGGCCCCGACTTATGAACCGTAAGTCGTGGGTTCGAACCCAGGCAGACGCATTACTTTCTGTAATTTATGCCATCATCGCTGCTCTCAAAACGGTGAAGGAAAACATCGTGACGAAACCGGCATGTCCTAGAACCAAAAATTCGAAGACATGTGACATATACCAATCCGCACTGGGCTCGCGTGGTGGATTATAGCCCATTCCCACTCATAGAGAGGAGGCCTGTGTCCCATCAGTGGGAACATTATAGGCTGATTATGCATGAGCGACTTCCTTTTTAACTAAATAACTTTCGCACATTCGTTCTAGCGTTATTTTATTATTCTCCCACTTTTAAAGCCATCCACATTCATACTCAAAACATTTAATACACCAAATTAAGAAATCCCGTCACCAGAGGGCTGGCCTATTCTTTGGCCAAAGAATCACCATTACCATCTGTTAAGAACTTTTGCAAGAACGTACGTCGTTATGGTAAACTTTCGCAGTAGAGAACTTTCGCAACGACGAACGTCGCGATAGTAAACTTTCGCAGTAACAAGTTCATTAATGAACTTCGCAACTACTTATGATTTATTAGTTTATTACACTCGGAAATATGTATTCAAATACCATTAAGAAATTATAAAAGACGTTTATTGTTATGGCGGGGTAATAAACTAAGTTCGTCGCTATAGGATACGAAATCGTGGGTAGGTTTTACATTGCAGAGTAGCTCGCACTCTTCCAAAGTTCTGAAGTTATTCTTGCTTCCCCCGCAACCACCGTAGGTGAACATTATGCACGCGTAAATTTCGGGCATATAGCCGTATCTGTACGACGAAATAACATCATCAGTTTCAAGGTTATGCAATGCTTGCCGAAGTAAGTCCGTGGATGGGTGACCAAACCTAACTTGCCTACCGAGATCTCTCTGTGCCTTGATAAGTACGCTAAGCTGTCGGTTCCAGCTGTCTTTCGTATGTTTTTGATCATAGCTAAGGACAGTCAAAAGTCGATTTTGTCATGTCGTGTCGTGTTACTTACCCAGAGAGTGCGTGGTGGAGAGGCTATTATGCAGTTGCGCCATGTTAAATACTTTATATTTTTACTAGCTTTTGCCCGCGGCTTCACTCGTGCTAATATAGAATTTGACTACTAAAGTAATAAGGTCCCATTAAAACAGATGGACAAATTTTAACACAGCGTTCAGTAGTATGTCTAATCAAAGATATCCAAGCAAAAAAAACACTGATTAAAGTGATTTTATTTTGACCTAAACTAATAAATTGCTGGCATTTTTATTAGCTGATTTTTATTTCTTGTAAGTATCTATTGCGTTTTCGTTATTTTTTTTTACTATTGTCCTTATTTTGGTGGTCTGAATGATTTCTAAAAGTTTGTCTATCTATTTTAATGGGACCTTATATAATTTAATCATGATTCGAAAGACACGTGGCGCCATCTATTATCAGAAGAACGTTATTGTGGTTTTCCTCGGGAACAGTACTTTTGCCCGTGGCGTCCCCCGTGTAGAAATTGAAAATTATTTACGGTATGTAATTTTGTTTTGAGTTGTGTTAATTATACTTAGTAATATTCTATTTAGTTACCTACCTAATTTAATGTTTGTGTTTAATAATACAAGGTGTAATTGGACTCTTCACGAAGCCGTCAACCAAGCATTACGTAAGTTTACGGAAAAATTGTTGCTGGGAAACGATTTTTTTTTGGGGTGAAATCTCACGTTTACGTACGGTAGAACTCAATGTAACGCATTCAAAACGTTGTGCTGATGGATGAATTGAATAGTACGGGGGTCGTGAATGTGTCATAAGTAAGTAAAAAAAACATAGAAAACATGTATTTAAAAAAAAAACTTGTGAAAAAGTTGGAACTTTGACCCCCAATATCTCCGTAACTAGAAGGTTCCCAGGTATGGTCTAGAACAAAAAAAAAATGCAATGAGAACCAGTGTTTTTCGGCTTCGTTAAGTCTTTTTTCACCCTTTATTTGCATGTTATTTTTATAGAAAAATGTGTCATTGCACTATATATTATTTTACCACGTTTAATATATTATTTTACCGCAAATAAATAATTTTGACTTTGGTAACACTATTGCTTAGGCTTGAAAAGGTAACAGATAGACAGGGTTATTGTCACATTTATAAAAAAAAAGGTTTATTTTACGATTGGGTTAGATTGGACATGTGGCCCTTTCACAGAGGGGAGGGATGTATCCCAGCAGTGGGAACACTATCGGCTAATGAAGCTTTAATCTAAAATGTTTACCTTACGACGCCTATTGAGCAGTATCCGTATTCAATCGGCAGTGTGCAAACTTCATCCAAAACTGCGCCGAATGAAAGAAGGATAAAAGAGATTTTTAGCTCTTATTTCATAGCATTATTAAAATATCCTAAAATAACTTAATAAACAATAAACTAAAAAAATGCCGTCATAAAAACTCCTCCTCAACGCTGTCAACTGTTAACGTAACAGACACCAGTGGCAAGAGAGCCCCCCCATATAGAAATTTTTGATTAGCTGTTTCCTACAAAAAGCAATACCTACACGGTCAAAATGTATGGAACAGTTGTTTTTTTTTCAAAATGATACTACTGAATACTACTATAGTACTGAATACGTGGTAGCCGTTTTCGCGTCGGTGTCCCTTCTACCCCGTATCCGCTTGAGGATGTCCGTAGCCACAGCGCCAGCGCCAACACAGCACAATAAGTTAAGAAAATGAGATGACGCAAGAGTATCGACACATGTTGCGCCCCGCACTAAAGGCATACTCATCATCCATGGAAATAACGACATGCCGTCTGGTTTTTTGCCAACATCGCGCGCTAGCCATTGGGTTCTATTACAGCTGAAACGCCGGTGACAAGAACTTATACATCGCGCGTGCCGCGCAAAACGGCCCGAACTTCGGCTGCATGACAGGCCATGGTGTACGAGGCTGTTGACAACTTTATCACAGTGAAAGCGATGAGGTGAAGAATACAGGGCTTCTAGGCGTAGAGAAGCAACAGAAAGAGGTACTGTCGAACAAAGTGCTTATGCTCGGCGTTGGAAGTGCGTGAAGCCAAAGATCTGATTCCCACTTACCCGCAGCCAGCAGGTGCGCAAGCTCAGCAGTAGTAGCAGATAGGTTCAGTAGATTGTTCTGAAATACTCTGCAGAGCGGCTTGTACCGTCTCTCGAAAAATGGATGGTCGGGGTCTTCAGTATTCGGGCAAGCGAGATTCCAAGCATCGATAGCCTCGGAGAAGCACAGCACATCAAAATCAATCAGTGTGGAAGCCAGGGTAATCCTGATTAATTTCTAAGTGCTGTAGACCGAGGATATGAAATACGGAAAAGTAATACTAGAAATTTTGCGGACGCCAAGTCTTCCCATACGAATGGGAAGAGTAGTTTCTGCCCAAGCTCAATCGTTCAAAGCCAAATTCTTACATTTATGTCTTATAATTTAATGCATTTTGTCCAAAAGTGTGCTGCCATAAAGGGGAAGCACGGAGGAAATATAAAGGGCCAAAACAGTACTAAAGAATTAAGGTTAGCTTAGGTTAGGTTGAAGCATTGTGAAAGAGAAAGGGAGATGACAAGCCCCCGCCCATCCCGTAGCAGACGCACCGGGCGTCAGCAGAGGCCGGACAACACGGGGTAGTTCTATACTTAACTCCCCCCAGGACGAAGCCCGCAGCTCAAGCGGGCCAGCACTATTCCAGGCAGCAGAAGTCACATTAGACCCCGCTACCCTCCGAGCGCGAACGCCAGGGTGGTTATAGTTGTACAAGTCTGACAGACCTTTTGGGCTCTCCCCAGGGCGGAGGACAGCCACTGATGATTTCCACGTCGAGAAAAAAAAGGTCAGGTTAGAGCCGTGAATACTGCACCCTCCCCGCACAGAGGCAAGCCTATTGTCATTAAACGGGCACCAGTCCTGACTGGCCACGGGCTACTATTGAGGATTTCCTGGAAACACTTTCCCCGAAATGGGAATCGCATCCAGAAAGCCAATTCGCACTTCCCACCGTAAGATCTGTGAAGCATATTCACACTTGGCAAGTCAACATCATTACCTGTCATGCAGCTGAATAGTATGTTACATGTTGCAACTTCCTATCTGACTTCCACAACCCAGTTACTGAGTATAAAGGGTGTAAACGGACTCTTCACGAAGCCGTCAACCAAGCATTATGTACGTCAACAAAACAGATAGGTATGCAGGGTCGAAAGATATAGTTTTAGTTTTTTTAGAAACTGTTGCACATCTTCAACTGAAATTTGAATTAATTTAACCAATTGATTATTTTTCTTCATTTAATTTTAATTTCATTCGAAATCATCGATGGGTTTTTAAGAAAAAATCAATTATATCTTTCGACCCTGCATACCTATCTGTTTTGTTGACTGTACATCAAACTAAGTAACTTTACGCAAAAAATTATTGCTGGGAAACGACTTTTTTTATTGGGGTGAAAAATTACGTTTTACGGTAGGACTCAATGTGACTCATTCAGAACATTGTGTTGATGGATGGATTGAATAGTAAGGGGGTCCTGGAGGTGTCTTAAGTGAAAAAAAAACTTGTGAACAAGTTGGAACTTTGACCCCCAATATTTCCGTAACTAGAAGGGTACCAGGTATGGTCTAGAACAAAAAAAATATCGGCGCGACGGGAAGAACAAGTGCCTTTCGGCTTCGTTAAGAGTCTTTTTACACCCTTTATACACTTTGTTAAGACTCGTTATCGGATTGCAAGCACCTAAACATTTTGTTTTTTTATTACACCGGGTCTTTTATTTCCTATCTGTCTCTTCTTGAACTTTTCCCAAAAAGCAATAGAAAAACTGAAAACCTTTTCCCTAATTTTCGTCAGAAAATCTAGTACAAAAACTAATGTGTATTTCATGTTGAAATAATACTGAGTACTTTTTTATCTACCTGAATTCTTAATTTCTAAGATTGCTTTCTAATTAATATCTACATAGAATTTAATCACATCACATTATTTTCGCTTTATTTCTTTCACGGTTGATAAAATATCAAAACATTGTTAGTAAATTAGCTTGTATTAAATGAAATAACCATGAAATTTGATAAAGGTACGATTCCATTACTGCGTGATGTACAGGTTAAACACGTTACTTGCGCAATTCATTAGTTTGACTCGAAATAATATGAGAAACTAAAATGCAAAAGCTCCATTCACAAGTCATTATATTTATAAATTCATGTTAATGGGTGATACTAATTGTGCTTGTTGCAATAAAATACAATTGCTATAACTCAATGGTGTGCGAACTGTGTATAAAAAAAAATGTTTGAATTTACGTTAAAGGTTACGTTGTCGTAGCGGGTTTGTGCTAGTGCACTCGTACGTCGCGTCGTAGTGAATGAACACGCTTACATTTTCGTACAAAACAAAATCAAAGTACAGTCGAAACTCGAAAGATATAGTTGAAGTTATCTTAGAAATCTATCGATGTTTTCTAATGAAATCAAATGAAATAAATAAAATAAACAATTAGTTAAATTAATTCAATTTAATTTGAAGATGTGCAACAGTTTCTAAAAAACTGCAAGTATATCTGACAACCATGGTTACTTATCTATTTTATTGACTGTACATAGCGAAGTCATGGGCGGCAATGGAACTGTATCTTAATTAATGATCGGCCTTGTGTAAGCTAGAAATAGGTAAGAAAAATCCTAATTTTTTTAATTCATTGCAATTGCGTGAGAAAACTTGTCCACGATGAAATGTGTACTTAATTTTCTTTTTTTAATCTGTGTTATTTTAACAGTCTGCAGCTATGTTGACGGTAAATATACTCACATAATCTCATTTCGGGTCTTATCCTTCAAATAAACTCCAAACATAACTATGATTTAGCGCATTTAGCCCAATCAATTAACTTTTTTTTGCATTTTAAATGAAATGCGAGAGAGTTTTGGAGGAAGAAAGGGGAGGCCTTTGCCCAGCAGTGGGACACAATGTAGGCTATCAAAAAAAAGAGTTTGTTTTTTCTTTAATTATGGATAAATTAACTATTATATGTACATTAATAATTAAAAACTATTAAATAAATCTGTATTAGGTACCTGATTTCATCACTTGCCAAACACAGGCGGTAGAATTTGGGCTGCGGGCTGTTCGAAAGAGATACCGCGGCCCTAGAACACAAAGGGCAAGGAAGGAACATGGATGGGTTTTAGTCAGTACAAGTCTGACACTCCCTTCCGCTCTGCCCAGAGTGGGAGAAGTCATTTGATGATTTCCCATCCGTAAAAAAAAAGGCGGGAGAATTTTTCGAAAGTCTCTCTCTTGTTTCGTTCTGTCTCCTGCTGATATGGAGGGAAATGGAACTTATGGTTATCCTACTCCTCAGCTATACTTTTCTGATTAATTTGTTGCCAAGACAGTTAAATAAAATTGTTTCCCTGGGACTTCGTCGAGCTTCATTGTCTCGGCGCTTTTTTGGTGGTCGCCACTGTTGATTCTGGCTTTTAGGAGTTGCAGTGATTTGGGAATAGTGTGGCAGGCTTGTCCCATGAAAAAAAGCAGGACGCACTGATTAAATACCTTTTTTTTTCGCATGGGAAATCATCAAAATACTTCTCCCGCTCCGGGCAGAGCGGAAGAGAGTGTCGGACTTGTACTGACTAAAACCCATCCATGTTCCTTCCTTGCCCTTTGCGTTCCAGGGCCGCGGTATCTCTTTCGAACAGTCCCGCAGCCCTGACTGATTAAATACCTTAAACAGAAACATTTCCGAATAGGCGACGACAAGCTTTGACGAAGCATTCCAGAGATTCTTACTGTCTAAAACCACACCGGTGTGCTGTGGAGAGGCAGTGGGATCTACTGGAACTTCCACTGCTCCGGACATGTGCCGGCCCGCTTGACCTGCGGGGGCCTCGTCCCGGGGGAGAGTTAGGTGTAAAACTCCCACGCGATTCCACCACCATGACCTGACGGAGCTGAGACCGGCGCAGCGATATCTGACGCTACACAAGCCTCTCACGCCGATTCTTGAGGCAGTGTCGCGAGGATCTTCGCCTCCAAGTCCCATGGCGCGGCCAGTACCTACACAAGCCGCTTCGTAGCAGATCGTGCCATATCCCCTTATGACTGAGACGGCTATCCTGCCCACCAGAGACTAAAGAGCAGTAACAGCCCTTTTGTGATTTTTCGTTTTATTAGTGATTCTGAAAGCGGGTTTCTTAAGCTTTCTATTGAATTAACTTACTTATTTCTAAGACTATTAGAATGGTTTTTATTTAACAGTTTTCACTTACTGCAAACGAAAAAAATTAACAATTTGGCGTGATTTCCCAACTAAAATACAGTATAAATTATACTGCAGATTAAATTTTAAGGTTTCATAACTAAAATGCAGTAAGCAATATAATTTTACAGTTCTTTAGATAGTTTTATATTTCTGGAAAAAAATTAAAAAAAAAATTAATACGCAGTAAAATTTACCGCCATACAAGCTATTTTTACTGCAAATTAAGAAAATACAATTTATTGTCACGAACTCCCAACTAAAATGCAGTAAAATCAAAGCTTGTCGCATTTTAGTTGTGAATACTTAACATTCTTTTATCATTATAAACTGACTAACACGCAGTAAAATACAGCATTACTGCAGATTAGTTTGGATAGCATAATGACACAGATATGATTATTCCTAGCTAAAGTGCAGTTAATGTTTTAAATACTGCATTTTAATTGGGATCAAGTTTAAAAAAACTAACTAAAATGCAGTATTTTTTTGACCTTACTGCATGTTAGTTGGGTTTCTTGACAAAATAACTGATCCAAACGCAGTAATAGGGCTTTTTGCTGCATTTTACTAAGTTTAAAATGGTATTTTTTACAAAAAAGGCTATGCAGTAATAGGCACCAAAAAGAATAAATGGCCATAATAAATTCAGTTATTAAGATATATTTTTTTTTATTGCTTTAACGTGTGAACCTATGCCTTTACAACCTTTCTGCATTCCAATTTTTTTGCTTATACATTCTGTTGATTTTTTAAAATCAATTCTTAACTTTAAATGCGTTTTACTCGAAATCGTGATTTTGCTGTTACTGCACTTTAGTGTATGGTGGGCAGTATCGCTTTCTGTGACTGGCAATCTGATTATATATCTTACTACTGTTTCAGCTGGCCCGGACTACAGGTGCAAGTTACCCTTAATGGTAAAAAAGGACAAGCTATGTATGGCGTACTTTCCAAGGTTAGTTGGAATATTTTATGCCCGGTTGATGGCAATAGTTTCGCTCCGTATTACACGGGGCTTAAACATTGTTGGCGAAATGTGGTTGTTTCTCATTATTAAAAATTTGCAACATTTTCACGCGAAAGCTACAGAACGGTTTTGGATGTTTCGCACACAGATAATTTTTAAACTAAATTCGTAACCGTTTAATCTGTTCAGTTCAGTCTGCATATAAAAGTTTTATCGAAAATATTCAGTAGGTACTAAAATATCCGGTTTAGTCACAGTGCATTAGTTTTAATATTTTGCATTTTTACGTGATGTAGAAAATGCTAATGAACATGTAAGCTAGCGCCGACAGATAAACGATCCCGGCATCGGTATCAACACAAAACAAATGTTGCCAACTCGCTACTTTAACAACCTGCTGTGTCAGAAACTATGCTCCACCTCCTATCTTGCCCTCTAAACCCAAAAAAATGTACCTCTACCTTGGTGACAGCTGGGGCTTGCGCAATGCAAGAGCAGCAGGGTGTGGTTGTGGAGCTGTGAAGTATGCTCCACCTTGCCCCATCTTCCCAAAAACATGTAGCCGAAGTGACCTTTGCGCTTCCACCGACGACGTGGTGAAAGTGGTGAAGTTCTGGGCTAACAAAATATAAATGATAGCATGAATGGAAGACATGATTCGCAAGTGACATTCGACAAGGTTACGAAAATAATGGTTGCTTCTGATAGTGTTTCTACAGCACAGTAGAAGCGAGCGTACGATAAATTTATTTAATACTTCAAGCACAAAGTACAGAGGCGGACTTAATGCTATAGGCATTTTCTACCAGTCAACCTTTGGGTAAATGTGACAGCGCTACACAGCGTGAGAGGCGCGGTGGCGTGGGTGGCGCGGGGAGGTGCTCACGCCTTCACCTCAGGCCCTTACTTCATTCAGCGTAGGCCACACCGCCAGGTAGCGAGCAAGCGAGCGAGCCGGGCAAGGCATTTTTTCCCCTCCGGCTCCGGAGCAACTGGACAGATTCTCAGCTGGACAGTTTAGCAACTGACAGAACGTGTACAGTCCATGACATAATTAAAGTGGTTCACCCCTTCTTATACTTTGGTTCACACCGCGATCTACCGGAAGAGCCGAAACGAAGTATGAAAAGAGGCTCGCCTGGCTCGCCCGGCTCGCTCGCCAGCTGGCGGACGGCGCGGCGGTGTGGCCGGCTCTTTCAACTCGTGTACCTTTAGTATCTTAAATCTTTTTGCTTTCAGGTATGGTTACGACAGCGCGACAGATGAATGTGTGAAGTTCAGTTATGGCGGCTGCGGGGGAAACTCAAACAATTTTTACAACAAAGGTATTTGCGAAAAAACTTGTAAAAATCAAGATAAAAACGAAGAGTTTCTAGCGTGGAAATCCATTCCGTGAATATCCTAGTACAAATGGAAGGAAGACCAAGGGCAAAATAAAACGACCATTTTTAAAATTAAATTATGTTTTTATTTATTACTAGCTGACACGCACAACTTCGTCTGCGTCACATAAGAGAGACAGAGGGTTAGGCTCTGCGCAAACGGGCCACCGACCACAGCCACCGGAATTCGCCACAGGTGGCGTATCGCGGACACTGAGTCGCGAATGGCCGCCACCGATGGTAGCGTGTCGCGAACACTGAGCCGCGAGTGATCGCCACTCGCTACACGTGTGCGGCGATTCCATACAAAACATTTAAAAAATCATGTAAACAGCTTGTCCCCAGCCTCCGGTGGTTGTAGAAAGTGGCCCGTTTGCGCAGATCTTTAGAGAGAGTGTGAGTCAACCTCAAAACATAGACATGTTATCCCGGACTCTTTTTAGAACTTTTTAAGAGGAACGATTCCTGTTGTTCCTGAAATAAGCGCGTTCAACCAACCAAACAAACTAACTCTTCAGCTTTAAAATATTAGTATAGATTCAAGTAGGGAACAATTTAATTTCTCGGAAATATTTGCTTTAATCGCTAAAATATTCTCCTTATGTTTTTCCAAATAAGGGCTTCTTTCGACAGCCTTCCGTCTCCATCGACAGACCTTCGATAACAGTCATACTTCAGCTAGGTCTAAAGTTCTCACCAAGGAGTATGAAATGAGCCCAATAACAATGAAGCTGCTGTAAACTGTTGAAGACCTCTTGCAACTGCCTTCCGTCTCCATCGTTAGACCGTCAATGAAAGTCATACACCAGCGAGATTTAAAGTTCTTATCAAGGTGCAGGAAATGAGCCGAGACGCGTCTTTTCAATTTTACTTAGAGATAAACGCTTTCCACAAAAAAAAACCTGCATGTCGGACTACTCTACAAAATGTTATGCATAGTCAAACATGTTTGGTTCCTGTGTGCGTAACTGTAGGCGCGCCTACAGCGCTACTTCACGACACCTCGGCGGTCCGTTCCCGCCAGGTGAGACCTCCGGTTACCCGTAGGAGGCTCGACGGGTGACAACCAGCGACAGAGGTGCCCACTCCGACGCACCTACAGTGGGTGAGTGGCTCCTGCCCATCCCACCACCAGAGTTAGCCAGTGTTGGTCCAGGCTGAGGGGCCGATATGTGTGTGTGAGTGGTATTGTGTGTGTAACACCGCCCAAGTCTGCGTGTAGCACGAGCTTGCACCGCGCGCCACGTGTGTTACGCCACTACATGAATGTAGAGAGATGCACGACTTGCTTAGCTACGCAACACGCCTATATTAACTTAGAACGCGTCACGTAGCTGGTGTGTGTAATATGTGTGGAGTTTCTATGTACAGGTAAGCTGCGTGTATCGGGAAACAACTTATCCGAGCGTCCATCCGGTAGGTGAGAGATCGGTGTCGGCACTGAGTCCCGAGGAAGCGACGGAGGGGGGCGACCTTCCTTAGGTCACGGGCGTTCCAGCTATTCGGGCTAGCCTCGGTACAAGGTGAGGAGGGACGCTATATAGGACGTCAAGGATGACTAGCTCCGCGTCCTGACCCTGCCTGATAGCCCTAATCAGGTCTATCAGCAGTTTGATGGCGCAGGCTGTGTATTCTTTCCTTATTTCACCAGCAGCTGGGCCGGCGTTTGTGGAGACTTTGAAGTGGACGGTTGGGGCCGTGGGCCACAGCGGCACTGGCTGCCAGCCTGCCCGTCGTCTGCAGTGTAGGTGGTGGCTGCGGTATGTAGACAGCCTGCGCCGGGACGGAGACAGTGCTCGCTCGCCTGGTTCGTATTTCCGTTTGGAATAAGGGGCAGCGCACATTGTCAGCGGGGTGATCAAGCGCGCAGTTGGCGCTGGTCGCCGGCTCTTCGCGTGGGTGGGTCCCATTGTGAGGAGGCGCACCCTGCTCGTGATTGCGCAATCACGAGCAGCGTGCGCCTCCCCGCAATGTACACAGGCGAGCGGCCGGTGACAGTGGTGCGACGAGTGCCATCCTGACAATCCGACATATTTATTCTTTATATATATAATTCTACTGTGCGTGTGTATGTTACTGAACTCCTCCGAAACGGCTGGACCGATTTGAATGATTTTTTTTGTATGCCTTTGGGTGGCACCCTGGATGGTTTAGATTCACAAATCAGCCCGACAGATGGCGCTGCTGTCGTTATCTAGGTTTGACGCAGACGAAGTTGCGAGGGACAGCTAGTATATTTATAAAAATCAATGTCTGTCTGTTTGTATCCTATAGACTCCTTAACTACTGAACCGATTCTGATGAAATTTATGACATGGCATAGTATGTATGTATGTTCTACATACAATGCCATGCAAAAAGGTATTGCAAAATATACCGCCGGGCCCAGCGAGTTACAAATAGAACCGATAAAATAAACTGCAGTTACCTACTAAAATAAACCAAAAAATGACATCAAAAACTCCTGTCAGCTGGTAATGTGCCCTGCTATTTTAGGCATTTTGCTTCGTAGACGAACTGAAAGTTAGACACTCTGATCATAAAGCGTCTGTTAGACACTCACCAAAATGCCTAAAATGAATGTCTACACAGCAAATTGCCTAAGATGTAAATCGCCTAGAGATCAAAATGTTTAACAAGTAAAATGCCTAAAATGCTGACGGAAAACTAGGCGTTTGGAAATTTCCAGGCCCCAGAGTTTCAACCGCGGCTTAAAAATAAAGGGTGTAAAGAGACTCTTAACAAAGCCGAAAGGCACTTGTTCTCCCTGTCATTGGGATAATTTTTTTGTTCTAGACCATACCTGGGACCCTTCCAGTTACGGAGATATTGGGGGTCAAAGTTCCAACTCTATCACAAGTTTTTTTTAAATATATGTTTTATTTTTACTTAAGACACCTTCACGACTCCCGTACTATTCAATCCATCCATCAACACAATGTTCTGAATGCGCCACATTGAGTCCTACCTGGGAACCTTATAGTTACGGAGATATTGGGGGTAGTTCCTACATTTTCACAAGTTTTTTTTTAAAGACTTGTTTTTAATGTAAGATTTTTACTTTTAACACCTCTACGACCTTACTATTCAATCCATCCATCAGCATAATGTTTTGAGTGCGTTACATGGAGTTCTGCCGTAAAACGTGATTTTTCAGCCCAAAAAAAAAGTCGTTTCCCAGCAATAATTTTTGCGTTAAGTTACTTAGTTTGACGTACGCACGACGGCCAATCAAGCTACACAAAACCAGTTTGTGCGGAGCTCTCATTGTATAGGAAATCTATACAATGCGAGGGTAAGTTATACTGGAAATGTACAGCTTCATGTGCTGCCGGGTATACAGAATGACGGCTTCGAGAAGAGTCTGTTTACACCAATAAGGTTGGAAAGTTAATGGACGCACAAACGGTAACCGTTACAGTCTCGCGGTAACCGTTTGTGTGGCGATGTCTCTTCCACCTACAGGATAGTCCAGTTAAACCTTACCTTACCTCGACCTGCGAGAAGACATTTACAAAATAAAAACTGTCGGTGAGTAGCCTACCAGACACAACAACCGTCTGGTAGGAGGATCCTCACATTTCTATGGGGGATGCAGAACTTTACACCTGCAGCGGCACTACAAAAAGTACTAAAGCATCATAGAACAAAAAGTACTACAGCGCCATATATGACGGAGTGGACGAACTAATCAACGAAAATGCTACATCGCGCATTTAAAGTTATCCGCGACTTAAGACTATTATACAAGAACCCGACAACCAGACATAACACCCACCTGGTCGGAGGATCCTCCCTTTTCTATGGGGTTGAAGGACTTTACACCCTGTTCTTCATACCCCCAAACACCCTCTTCTTCATACCTACGCTATAGCATATCATACTATCATCTACTTTCAGCATCTAGCAGATGAGACTAAATGCTGAAAGTGGAGGACGAGATGCTCAAAAAATTGGCTGGGATCTGTCCTAGCTGGCCGGCGGTTGAGGCCGGTCAACCTAGCCGAGGGGTATCCCTGACTAAGATTGCCGGTTTCCACTCAGAATTGGACAACCATCTCTTCTTATATAACTTAAGTTGATACCTGTAATCCAGAGTAATGCAGAGTTTGAACCTAAGGCTCCACGCAAACGGGCCATCGACCACCGCCACAGGGGCAGTCGCGCGCCTCGTCCTTTGGTACCGCGCAAACGAAGGTGGTCAGTGGTTGCCACGAGTGGTCGGTATTTATTTATAATTCGCCACCGGTGTCATGTCGCGGACACTTAAGTCGCGAGTGGCCGCCACCGGTGGTAGCGTGTCGCGGACACTGAGTTGCGAGTGGACGCCACTCGCTACACGTGTGCAGCGATACCATACAAAACGTTTTAAAAATCATGTAAACAGCTTGCGCCAGCCACCAGTGGCTGTGAAAAGTGACCCGTTTGCGCGAAGCCTAATAGTACACCCATATTTCGCCAGTTATCTTTAAGTCAGTACAAGAGGGCGAGTCTATTTATTGCTATCAAGCGGGCACAAATCCAGGCTCCTTGACTGCTACTGAGAAATTCTTAATCTAAAATCCGATAAAACTTTTCTTGACCTGGGAATCGAACCTAGGACATCATGTTTAACAGTCGCCCTTGTGACCAGACTAGACCAACGAGGCATTAACTTATTTCAGTGTGAAAAAGGCATGGAACTTGATGTCCTGTATCGCTCTATCTCTTTCCCACAAAGTAAAACTACGGTAATACTGCTATGAGAAGTGGTGATTAACCCCGAGGACTTGTTTGCTCCATTTGATCAAAGAAACTCCGAGTATAAGCTGCGATATACAAACATTGGTATGTATGCTAGACATGTTGTTTTTTCTCTTTCACGTTGGTTGACGTGGTGCAGGGTGCACGGGGGCTTCTTGAATCTTGATCCTGAAAAACAACATAATGTATTGATTTTAATAAATTTTTATTTTTCCTAATGTATCGATGGTGTTCAGTCTGAAATTCACCTGCGTGGACATATTGTTTTTTTATCTCGCTTGTGCACCTGCTATAGTAGGAGCTAAATGTGTAGTTACTCGAGCGCTGCGGAAGCCTATTAGAATCGGTAGATTAGATGATAGGAAGAATAAATGGTCATATAATGTACCTATGGTGTAGCCTCTATGTATGTATCTGGTGTAGGTCCTATGGTGTGTGTATGTATGACTTTTAGCGGTAGCGTCTACAGATTTTCAAAATTGTAAAAAACAATGACACTGAAATACTAAAGTGCGTCAGAAATTGATACGTTTCATCGTCCAACATGTCTCTGATATGAAATATATAATGATGTCACGATTTGCGTGGTGGGGGTGGCCATGCGAGTAGGATGAAAACCCAAAAAAAAAAGAAATACTCGAGCGCGTCAGATTGGCATACTAAAGGTTCATCATGATGTCCCAGGCACACTGACTAAAAATCTGACGATTATTTTGAGGAGTATCGTTAATCTCTGACGATTAAATTTTTTTTTTCTATAAAAAAGGACTATTAGAAGTGCGAAAAATTATATATATTTTAAATTATTATTTATTATGGATGTGATATAAAAAAAAATATAACTCGATTAATCTTCGTCGTCATCCGAAGAATCATTGTACTCCAAATCAATGAATTCCATGTGTTCTTGTGCAGCTGCATTTGTCGCATCTGTAACAAAAAAACATAAAACAGGTTAATATTTTTTGATTTCATGAAAAGTACGTCATCATCATCATTTCAGCCGAAAGACGTCCACTGCTGGACATAGGCCTCCCCCAAGTGTCACCACATTGACCGGTCCCGTACGTCTCGGATCCAGCGGATCCCCTCAACCTTCACCAGGTAATCGGTCCACCTAGTGGCCTTCCAACATAAAAAGTGAAAGTCTACTATTACATTACATAAAATTTGGCAAAGAATTACTGGTGTCATAACATCTTCGTATGCATCAGGTAATTGATTGCCAGCGAAACAAGTCATTTCATACTTCCCATCTACATTAATTTGTCCATCCAAAATCTATAGGTGACATGTTACTGGTACTTTTATTATTTGCATTTCTCCATGAGAACGCAATATATTTAATATCGTCCGTTTCCTAAGATTGTGAATATTTCTCTGTGTATACCAAATAGCTTGTTCGACCTTATTGGTTTCCGTACTGCTTTCCTGGAGGAGGGTGATAGGGTCGTCAGGAGTGACTACGGTATGCCGTGGTCTGCGTGTACTCCAAAGAGTAGAATACCTATACTAAACGGGTGTAATCCGATCATCACTTGACTCCGACGTAAGTTTTTTTCGCACATACCAGCTGTCAAAATTAATTCGTTGTATTTACGGTAGAGGCGCTTCTTGAATGTCAGTTCAAAACTTACGTCGAAGTTAGCGTTTAGGATACCAGAAATACGGTAAAATTCGTGCTAGGGTGGGTCTAAGATCATCAAGTTCACAGGTGGCTTGCAAAATGAAACGTCTACCAAAAAATAAGACTTTCGGGCTTCAGTATGACTACCGGTCAAAGATTAAAGAGACGCCCAACAGCTGAACGTGCTTTCCGAAGCACGGAGGAAAGCTGGTTTGTCATGGATGGTCACCAATCCACGGACCGACCTTGATAAGCACTTGATAACCTTGAAGTCATGTGTGAGTGAAAAAGAAAGAAAACACATTTATTTCTCTCAGAGACATGACGTGCATACAAAATTAGAATAAAAAAAAATAAACATACGTAACAAAACATTTAGAATACAACAGAACAGAACAAAAAAAGAAAACTTGAAAGCTTGCACGTCGTGAGTACGACAAACCGGTTACCACTCAGCATAATGCTATGCTATGGGGGCCCTCAGCACAACGCTGGTATTCATTGGTCACCCGTGGTGAAACGCGAGCCCGTGGAGTCCTGTTTTGGACTACTGGCTACCCGTAATGCATAAAAGGTGTAAACAGACTCTTAACGAAGCTGAAAGGCACTTGTTCTCCCCGTCATTGCGATCATTTTTTTGTTCTAGACCATACCTGGGAACCTTCTAGTAACGGAGATATTGGGGGTCAAAGTTCCAACTTTTTCACAAGTTTTTTTTAAATACATGTTTTGAATGTAAGATTTTTACTTTTAACATGTTCAGGACCCCCCTTACTATTCAATGCATCCATCAGCGCAAAGTTTTGAGTGCGTTACATTAAGTCCTACTGTAAAAGATGATTTTTCAGCCAAAAAAAATTTGTTTGCCAGTTCTAACTTTTGTGAAAAGTTACGTAGTTTGATGTACATAATGCTTGGTTGACAGCTTCGTGAAGAGTCTGTTTACACCCTGTATTTGTAACTCACCTACTTCATGAACATCACACTCCTTCTCGCACTCCTCTTTACTGACGAAATTGTTAGGGCCACCACCACATCCTCCATACACGAAGAGGACGCATGCATCGTCCTCTCTGTCATAGTAATACCTGGAACATTAAAAACCATAACATAAGAATATAATGCATGTAGGCAGAGGTGTGCCTAATAGTACACCCACATTTCGCCAGTTATGTTTAAGTCCCGTGTAATAGGGAGCGAGCCAATAGGGTACGAATCCAGCGTCCGCAGCTGATACTGAGAAATTCCTGATGGAAAACCCAATAACATTTTTCTAGACCTAGGAATGGAACCCAGGAACTCATGCTCAGCAGTCACGCTTGCGACCACTAGAATAACGAGGCACATATATAAGCATTTCACTAAAAGAATGATGAATAATATGAATGTTGATGGAGGGAGAGGGAGAGGGAGTGGAAGGCCAAAGAAGAGATGGATGAATTCTAAACCCGCTGATGTTCTAGAAGTACTACAGTCTGAACTTCAGCTTGAAGAATTGCGTGAGGAATGATATCAAAGACAAAGGAGCAAATGATACCGCGACGTAAGTAACTCTACGCATGAATTATTGCTGGGCAACGCCTTTTTTTGGGTGAAAAATCACGTTTTGAAAAATCACGGTAGGACTCAATGTAACGCACTCAAAATATTGTACTGATGTAAACATTGAATAGTACGAGGTCATGGAGGGATTTAAAGTTATAAAAAAAAACTTGTTTAAAGTTGGAACATTGACCCTCAATATCTCCGTAACTAGAAGGTACCCAGGTATGGTCTAGAACAGAAAAAAAATGCAATGACGGAGAGAACAAGTATCTTTCCACTTCGTTAAGGATATTTTTACACGAGCCGAAGGTTAGCCAACCTTAGCAAAAGGGGAAAATAACACTGAAGGATATTACTACATTGTAGTGTCGTCTCTTTGACTCACTTATACTTGTGAGTCAGTCTCTTTTAAAGCTCTTGTCCTAATACGATAACTCCCGGGTCGGGTACTCCTTACACACCTTGGAATATATCCCATGCAGATATTCTTGGTTTGTTCCTGATATGGCACCAAGCAGTTGTGCGCTTTCATTCTCCCTGAAAGTATTTTGACACATTACTAGGATATATAATTTAATCATAATTTGACGACGCGGTCGGCGCAGTGGCTGAGTGCAGTGAGCGCACGGAACAAATATTTGTATGGCCTACAAGTAGTTGTTCCGGGTCTGGCTGTTTGTGTATGTGACTTTAAATGTTGGAAAACGCACCCACGATACAGGAGAAATCCCTAGTGTGGGGCAACGTTATTAAAAAAAAAAAACAAAAACAATCCTCAGGAAATCGGGATGGCAACCAACCGTTTATCTTTTGAAATCAAGGTTCGTGAGCTTATTCGCAAGAATCCTAATTTAAACTTTTTTAGTTATAATAGTGTAGCTACGTTAAGAGTATCTTAAAAACGTTCTTATGGACGCATTCCAACGTTCTAGTATTTTGTATGTTATCAAATGCATACACAACTGGAAGTCATGGGGAGAGGCCTTTGCCCACCAGTGGGATGACGCAGGCTAACAGTATCAGTATCAGTATCAAATGCATAGGCATATATAGAGGGTGTAAACAGACCTTTCAGGAAGCCGTGAACCAAGTATTATGTACATCAAACTAAGTAACTTTACGCAAAAATTTGTGCTGGGTAACTTTTGGGCTGAAAAATCACGTTTTACAGTAGGACTCAATGTAACGTACTCAAAACATTGTACTGATGGATGGATTGAATAGTAAGGGGGTCCTGGAGGTGTTTAAAGTAAAAATCTTACATTAAACACATGTATCAAAAAAAATCTTGTGAAAAAGTTGGAACTTTGACCCCCAATATCTCCGTTACTAGAAGGTTCCCAGGTATGGTCTAGAACAAAAAATGATCGCAATGACGGGGAGAACAAGTGCCGTTCGGCTTCGTTAAGAGTCTGTTTACACCCATTATTATTAAATCCTCAATTTGTATTAATTACTCCTACCACAGTTTGTATGTGTATCACCCAAACGTTGACTGGTAGCCTGGCTTACCTGTTGCTCCCGATGGACTGTCTGTACTTTATACTTAACATATATACATAATAAGCACATTCATAAACTCACGCCTTTTCCCATGAGGGTAGGCAGAAACCACAGAACCCCACCTGCTACGATCCTTACATACTCCTTTTGCTTCGTCCACCTCTTACATCTGGTCATACACCCTCGCCGGTTGCGAGTACTACGTCGCTGACCTTTCTGAAGAACCTCACCATTATGGTCAGTGTATGTCCTTCTAGGGCGTCCCAATCCCAGCGTTGCCACTCATATCTGCCTTGTAAATCACACCTATTGTTAATCGACTTTCTCTCATCCTCTCCATATATGACCAAACCATAAATAAATAAACAAAACCTATAGGGTACTTCCGGTTGACCTAGAATTGTCAATATGAAAAGTAAAAAAAAGTAAGTAAAAAATAGTTGAAAATTAAGATAAATTTTGGTACTTACAAGTTTTCTCGAAAATGTAAATTTGCCCATATCTTTTTATCGTGTTGACTCAAGACCTTGATTTTTATACACCTAATAGGGACTAAAGACCTGGAGGAGCTCGTGGCTAAACAATAACAGCCGCTCGGGTCGATCTTTAGGTTAAGCTGTGCTTGCCTAGGTTGGTCTGTGGATGGGTGACCACCCATTACATACCGAGTTTCCTCCGTGCCTCGGAAAGCACGTTAAGCCGTTGGTCCCGGCTGTCATTTGAAGATCTTTGACAGTCGTTAAAGTAGTCAGTGACCCAAAAAGTCTGACAACCAGTCTTACCAAGGGGTATCGTATTTCCCAGTAGTAACTGGGTTGTGGAGGTCAGATAGGCAGTCGCTCCATGTAAAATATTGGTATTCAGCTGCATCCGGTTAGACTGGAAGCCGACCCCAACATAGTTGGGAAAAGGCTAGGCAGATGATGATGAGGGACTAAAGACCTGGGTATCTGATATAAATTTCAACTTGCTAGGTCCACTCGTTCGTGAGAAAATCGGTGGTGACACACGGACAGACAGCCGGACAAGAGAGTGATCTTAAAGGGTTCCTTTGGGCCCCGGTGTGGGCGCGTTCCTTGAGGCGGCGAGCCGCCCACTACCTGAACGCGCCCCAGAAGGTGGTAGCCGTAAGGCTAGTCCGGGGGTACCGCACGATCTCCGGCGAGGCGGCGAGCCTCCTTGCTGAATTGCCACCATGGGATCTGGTGGCGATAGTCCTCGCGCGCCTACACGAGTGGCGCGTAGAGGCACTACGCCGGGGGGGAAACACCACTGCCGCGGCAAATTGTCGCGCAGCGACATGGAGAGAGCGACTATCGCAACCCCGTTAAATATCAGAAAATTCAATAGCTTTCTCCAAGAACGAAAGATGTCACTGCGGTAGAAAAAATCTTGAAACAACGCCATCTAGCTTAAACCAGACGCACACTCGCGCAAGCGCCCTGCGCCGCCGATTCGATCTGACGATCTGACGCGAGTTTAACAGTTTTCACCCATCCCAAAAAGTGTACAACGCTGCTAAAGAAGTTTTCACTTCAAAAACAGGGAAAAGCTATGATACTGCGGGAGTGCAGTGTACCAATAATATGGGGGAACGAGCGAAGCGAGCTACAAAAGTTGTAGCACCGCGAAATGATTAGATTTTCTTTTAACCGAAAATATGTTAGCACTCCACCTCTGATTTTGGTTTGGTTTGGTTCTGTTTTTTTTTTAACAGCCACTCCAACCTTATGTTATTGAAGTGACTTTGTCGACTTATGCATAAAAGTTTCAGAATAACTGAGAGATTTCGGATGCAAAAGAGAGATAAGGGAGGTCGAAAAAGTAAGCTCTCTCCTCAGATATAATAGACTTTTTGGGGCCAATATGCCTTTTATATACCCACAATGAAGCTATTGGGATGAAGCTAGAACAGTACAGGTTTTATTTGAAGAAAATAGCCTGCCACCCGGGGCCATTGTCCTCTTGGCGTATAGGTAAAGAAGTCCCTCCTTCTATTAAGAAAGTCATAAATGAAAAACCCAATAACATTTTGCTCGGCCGAGGAATAAATTAGAATATCGCCAATATAAACTGGTTTTTACCATAAGCGTCTTGAGTTTCCAACACACCGATTAAAAACAATACGAGAAAATTAAAAAGATTTCTCATGCTAATTTACGAGCGTACCATGAAACATTAAAATATAAATGAAGAAATTTATTATTCGCATGGCTAATTATGTACTTACTTGTATTAAAGGCGCGATTCCATTAGGCAAGTCTTCCATGCAAGTATGACGTCACATTTGCGTGCAAGTTGCTTGCATTGGAAACATATTTTCAAGAGTGTACAAATTGCATGCAGGTTTTACTTGTATACAAGTGGAAATGTTCAACAATTGAGTAGGACACGTCACGCGTTCGCTTTTCGAAACGTGCGACTAATGTTTGCGCGTTCGATTTGCACGTCACTCGAATAAAACATGTAAGTCCAAACTACTTACGTCATATAAGTTGTGGCTTGTATGCAAGTTGTATGCAATTTGCAACTTGCATACAAGTAGCTACATGGAATTGCGCCTTTTTTTTTCTTTCGGGTGGGAGTTTATCAAATGAATGGAATCGCGCCTTAAAGGTTGATAAACGCTTTTCCAATTATCAGTTATTATTATTTTTAAGACGAATATTAAATTGGATTGTCTGCCTGTATTGCACGTTAAGCCGTTGTTCCCGGCTGTCATTTGTAGATCTTTGACAGTCGTTACAGGTAGTCAGTGTCCCAAAAAGTCTGGCCACCATTCTTTCCAAGGGGTATCGTATTACCCAGTACTAACTGGTTTGTGGAGGTCAGATAGGCTGTCGCTCCATGTAAGTTACTGGTATTCAGCTGCATCCGGTTAGACTGGAAGCCGACCGCAACATAAATGGGAAAAGGCTAAGCAGATGATGATGTCTGCCTGTATAGAAAGAGTTTACACCCAGGGAAACTAAAGTCTAAAACGACTTTCTTTTTTTTGTGTTTTTTTAGAAGTCGGTTTTTCAAGAGAAACTAGAATTTATCGATAAAACTGTTTTCTTGGGAATCACGCTTGACTCTAGGCTACAATGGGGTCCCCATTTAACATCTCTTGCAGGACAGCTCAGTTCAGCAGCATATGCTGTTAGAAAAATCCGTCAATTTACTGATGTAGATACCGCGAGGCTAGTGTATTTTAGTTATTTTCATAGTATTATGACATACGGTATTTTACTATGGGGACGGGCTGCAGACATCGAGTCTATATTTATTCTGCAGAAAAGAGCCATCAGAGCCATTTATGATCTACGTAGACGAGATTCTCTAAGGGAACTGTTTAAAGAAATTAACATCATGACAGTACCTTGTCAATACATCTATGAAAACATCATGTACGTTAGAAAAAATCTGCATTTATTTAGTAAAAGAGGTGACAGACACCACTACAATACCAGAAATAGGGACCTACTAGTTCAGCCAGGTTTCAGGCTAGCTAAAGTAGACTCATCTTTCATGGGGTACTGTTTAAAATGTTACAATAAAATACCTACCCACATTCTACAACTGAATGAGACGAAATTTAAATCTTGTATAAAACGCACACTATGTAGGCAAGCATATTATAAGTTGGGAGATGACATTGATGATAAAAATGCTTGGCTCAATGCTGGTCCTGCTCCACAACCACAGGAACAAACTATTTGATTACCATGATAAGTATTGTGGAAGCTGCAGAAGATTGTAAAAATATCCTTGCATTGTATAGATTCCTTCTTTTAGTATTACATATATAATTGTATAGCACATATGTGAGTACTATGTATAGAAAAGCTACCGTTTACATTTAGCTATCTTTCATTGACTTGAATGTGCCCTGGCAGTTGAGAGAATGTCATGCTCACTCGAATGTCTTGCTGATGGTGGCGGGTGTGTCGGGTCATTTGGTTCCCTTCAATATGGTTGAGTTGAATGGCGCTGATCCATGCGTCATGTTCGTGAATAGGCGCTGTCAGTTGGGACTGGTCATCTCTTAGCTGTCACGGTTTATTTTAATTAAGTACTTTATTTTTAAATTGTTGATTTACTCTTTTACTCTGGATGCTCTTAACGTGCACGTATTTCTACATCGTTCTCACATATATGTATAGTCCCAACATGAATGATGTAACCAAGATTTTGTACAATATTTTGATTGAAAAGAGTGTCCATAGAGTTTCTTGCCCATTCTTCTCCATAGAGATCTCCGCTTTGGAATGGGCAACTACAGTACTTTCACAAGTGATTATGCCTTGTGACTGTGACTGTCGCTTAGCCTTCTTTGTTTTTCCGAGATTCAAAAGCGCCTGTAAGGGTTTAATTGAAATAAATGCTTTTGAGTTTGAGTTAGGGTTCCGTAGCCAAATGGCAAAAAAACGGAACCCTTATGGATTCGTCATGTTTGTCTGTCTGTCCGTCCGTATGTCACAGCCAGTTTTTTCCGAAACTATAAGAACTATACTGTTGAAACTTGGTAAGTAGATGTATTCTGCAACATGCATTAGGATTTTCACACAAAAATAGAAAAAAAAAGCAATAAATTTTGGGGGTTCCCCATACTTAGAACTGAAACTAAAAAAAAAAATCATCAAACCCATACGCGTGGGGTATTTATGGATAGGTCTTTGAAATGATATTGAGGTTTCTAACATCATTTTTTTCTAAACTGAATATTTTCCGCGAGAGACACTTCCAAAGTGGTAAAATGTGTGTGTCCCCCTCCTGTAACTTCTAAAATAAGAGAATGATAAAACAAAAAAAATATACGGTGTACATTTCCATGCAAACTCTCACCGAAAATTGGTTTAAACGAGATCTAGTTAGTAGTTTTTTTTAATACGTCATAAATCGTAAACCGCAATTTACCTTTCATTCAATCAACTACAAGAACTTTTATGTTATGTTACTTGCTGCTACGGAATCCTTCATGGGCGAGTCCAACTCGCACTTGGCCGCTTTTTTTAATAATTCGTTTCGATGTAAAAACCTCTTTTCACCGCGGAGGTTTAATCGTGACCAATTTCATCCGTTCGTTCGATTCGTTTCCTTAAACTTTACGGTAATTGGTTAACGATAGATAACATAACATAAACATCTTCTCGCTATCATCACCATCCGTAACAGGTACACTGGCTACACACGGATTGCGAAATCAGTCTGAAAATAGAATAGGCCTCAAAATGGGTGGTAACTTTGTTTACCACGATACAAAACCAGTTTATGCGGATCTCTCATTGTACATAAAATATATACAAAGCGAGGCCAAGTTATACTGCAAATGTAAAGTTTGATATGCCGCCGTGTGTACGTAGATGTTATTCAGTAAGAGGTTAAAATGTCATTCATTATCGAAGTAATGTCAGGTCTGTTGACCTCAGTGATATAAGCTACAGGGCCGTATTTGATATGGTATCATTTTTGTTTTTTGCACGAGTGATGGCTCTTAGAAATGAAGGTGTTGATTGTAGATGATTGTAGGTGCATCTATTACAATTTATTTCAGCTCTGAGGAAGGTGATATTGTATTCCTCGTGTAGGCGGAAATGTAAGTACGAGACGAACCAAGTTCAGGTACAAAGTTACAAACATTTCTCCAGTTATATATGAGGATCAAGCCTATTATCAGCATCGACTTGGCACAATGTTAGGCTCCGAGAGAAATTCTCGATAGAAAAAACTCAATATCACTGTTCGACCTTACTCTGTGCTCTGCAACTAACATTAACATTAAAATTATTTCATTATATTCGTATGTAAGTTTATTAATGTACTAGCTGCCATAGACCAAATCTATAACAGCCCAGCGGTCTATGGCAGCCCTCCTCAAAATCCGTTGCCTTTATAAGAACAATTCAGTCAAACGGACATAGGCTTTTATTCATTTAAGTATACGTAATTGTTCGGTTCCCAAGTTCATAATGACCACAATCTATTTACATAACATAACATAAAATCACGCCTGTAATCTCCGAAGGGTTAGGCAGAGGTGTATCTAATAGTACACTCACATTTCTCCAGTTATGTTTTAAGTACCATGTAATAGGGGGCGAGTCTGTTGCCATCAACCGGGCACAAGCCCAGACTCCGAGGCTGCTACTGAGAAATTCCTGATGGAAAAACCCAGGAACTCTTTGCCCGACCCGGGAATCGAACCCAGGACCTCTTGCTCAGCAGTCGCACTTGCGACCACTAGACCAACGAGGCAGTCTATACAGCCCAATCTATTTAGTCCCATTTGATAAACAATAAAATATGTAAGCCTTTAAATACGCCCCTGTATAAACTTAAGCGATGTAATATTCATAGTAATCAGCGCAATTATTGTTTCGAAGCCAACGACTCAAGTGACTCAACTTTAATTAAAATGAAATTATTTTATTTTCTTTTGCTAGTTTTTGTAGCAATGGCCCTGAGTGAGGCTAGGGGTAAGTTTTAAAAACCATTTTTAATTGTTTTTTACATAGCAGAGAAATATTTATATTAATAAAGGTCTTTTTGTTACTTTTTTTTTTTTTTTTTTACGGATGGGAAATCATCAAATGACTTCTCCCGCTCCGGGCAGAGCGGAAGGGAGTGTCAGACTTGTACTGACTAAAACCCATCCATGTTCCTTCCTTGCCCTTTGTGTTCCAGGGCCGCGGTATCTCTTTCGAACAGCCCGCAGCCCTAGGTCTTTTTGTTACTTATGGATACGTTTTCGTTATCTTATTAATAACTTTCTTCAATCTATTTTGCGAATGTGTCTGTTGGATGTTCCCTAATCGGATATAGTAAGATGTCCTGAATATAAATATAAAGAATAAAACAATATATATTTAAAAAAAAATAAAAAAAAAATGTTTTAGAAGAATGTTAAAAAAATATATATTTTATTTATTTTATTAAGTTATAATTTAAAAAGATTGCACAGAATAAGTATTACTTTTTCGTCGTTACCGGGTTTAAGGTTTTTTCAGTAACAGTGTGACGAAATATCACAACAAGTTAATAATAAATCTAACAAACAAAAAAAAATACAAGTTAAATAAAAACTTGTAAAAAACCTCTCATTTTCAGATCCAAAATGCCTGCAACCTACAGATCCTGGTATATGCTACGGACACATGCCTATGTATGTATTATTGCTAAGTATATTTTATTAACATTGTCGAATTAAGAAAAAAAATTATGAGTTTTGACGTATGTACGTAAATTACCCCCCCCCCCCCCCGTCCGAAAAGAATTCAAAACTGTTTTATAGCATCATCATCATCGACATCATTTCAGCCGAAAGACGTCCACTGCTGGACATAGGCTTCCCCGAAGTCTCGCCACATTAACCGGTCCCGTGCGACTCGCATCCAGCGGATCCCCGCAACCTTCACCAAATTATCGGTCCACCTAGTGGCAGGCTTTCCAACGCAACGTCTTCCGGTTCGCGATCGCAACTCCAGAACTTTTCGCTCCAATCCGTTCTTATTCCGTAATTTGTAGCCTCTTGCCGCAATTATTATAAAATTTATTCTTTATGGGGTTCAATCCGCACTGAGCCCGCGTGGCTCCTCTCTATGAGGTGGCGGCCACTTCTTCTCAAAGTGTGAATGTCCGTGCGAAGCAGGAACCGATCGATAGTTACATCACCACCACCACCATCAGCTTATAATGTTCAGCTTATAAACTGATGCTGGTGAACAGGCCTCCTCTCTATGAGTGGGAATGGGCTATAATCCACCACGCGGGCCCAGTGCGGATTGGTAGATGTCACATGTCTTCGAATTTTTGGTTCTAGGATATGCCGGTTTCCTCACGATGTATTCCTTCACCGTTTTTGAGAGCAGTGGTGATGAAATAAATTACACAAAGTAATGCGCCTGCCTGGGTTCGAACCCACGACTTACTGTTCGTAAGTCGGGGACGCTAACACTGGGCCACCACTGTCGATAGTTACAAGATTACTCAATGTATTTGTAGTTCAGCACTCAACGGAACCGGCTCAAAACATTGCGCTGATGCATTGAATAAAACAGGAGTTGAGGAACTTGGAGTAAAGTTATAACATTAAAAACTTGCAGTAAATAGAAAAAGTTGGAACTTTTCTTTTTATTACTAGTTTTTACGTAGTTTGGAACCTTCAATATCTTCGTAACACCTTTGGATAAGTTTTACTGTAAATTTATTTTTATTTCAGGTTTACATTCAACAGTGCGGCTGAAAAATGTGAGGCGTTCGTCTACGGAGGTTGTTTGGGAAATGACAACCGTTTTGCTACTTTAGCAGACTGTCAAGCTGCTTGTTAAGATTACAAGCAAAATTAAAAAAATAAAACTTAATATTTTTTGTGTGAAATTTATTTTTTTCCTGTAGTCGTTTAACACTTATTTTATTTCCAAAGTCGAAGAAACATAAAATTATTGTCATTCTATAGCACAGGTGAAAGAATATTTGAAATCAGATTAGGGGCCATCCTTTAATCACATGAGGTTGTTTAAGCCACTTTTATAGCCTCTTGGTGATACATCGTGAGGTTTCAGGCTAGCCCTCCTCGACCCTCCTAGCTTCATGTCTTTTTTTTATTTTTGAAAAAGTCACGTGGTTTTTAGATCATTCTTTTATATCGAATTATCTAGATAAAAATTTACTTGCTCCCGAGCAAGTGATTTTTTTTTTATTGGTAAAATATTTTTTACACGCCTCACATCAAAATTTTTCTTGTCCCATGTAAAAATACACGTGTTTGTCACATAACCCGCGCTCGTTTTTTTTTGACTACTTCACTCCCTTTTTCTAGAGATTTCCTCGTTCCTTACAGGAACTTTACCTGTTTTTAGCATTTTTTGCAAGTGCAAGCAATAAGGACCATGTTTTATTGCAATCAGATTAACGGGATGGCAGCGCATAAAATACAAAGAAACAAATAAAAAATCTTAAATTGTTTTATGTATAAGTCGGATGGAAGCTGACGGATTTTTATAAAAACTTTAAACCTAAGACTCCCAATTTTTCAAAATCCTTCCCATCCCGCGGAAGGCTACATCACAATATCAGATCTGTATCTTAAATTTTAGCCGTATCGCTCCAGTCATTTTAGCCGGCCGTTGCGTAGATAGTCAGTCAAGGCAATAGATTTTATAAGTACAGAAAGATAGATACACAATATGTTTCTGATCACTACAAAAATGACATTGATCTATAAAACCGTTGCAATAAGGTTTGCATTTGGGTTGCAGTCTGAGTAAAAATAATTATTCTAAAAGGGGCTCTACAATATAACCCGGGCTTTAAAAAAAGAACTGTCAAACACAGGTGAGAGTGTCATTTGACGACATTCCACAAAAACGAACTTTTACTAAAAACTAGATGCACCATGTACGGTTCCCTTGCATTACCTGTCAAACCACTCTAAATAAGAGTGATGTTTAGGCAGAATGTTACCCATTGCTCTGAAGGCCTCTCCCAATACACGTCACTAATTATTTCCGGCCACTCTTGTCCAACAGAATGCAAATTTATCACTATAGGGTTCAGTCATTGTAGCACCGTGCTACGCCGTAGCAGCCTACGCTTTACCTTGCTCTACGGCAGGTGACGGCCCTTTACCTCGTGGTGGTTGTTGAAAACAGCGCCATCTATGTATCTTTGTAGAAATCATTTGCGAGAACAGAACTTGTACTTCCTTTTAATAGTTTAACATCATGTGGACAGATGTCACTGAGCGTTTTAAAATTCTATACTCTAGGTCAGGGGTGGCGAACCTTTATGGGTCAACGTGCCATATTTTATAAAGAAATGTTTAATGAGGTCATAGACGTGCCATCAAATAATTTTGACTAGTGATTATTGGGTAAATAATTAAACTAAATAGGTGCTATCAACTAAAAACTTTTACTTTAGTACGTTATGGTCTAACGTTTTCCAAACTATGTTGGAGTTAGTTTCCAGTCTAACCTGCAATGACTTTAGACCAAGATTATGTCTAAAACAACATTTGAGTTTGTTTTTGGTGTTTCTTCTCAGAGTAGTCGCTTTATCTAACTTTTAGCTCGCGGCTACGCCCGCTTGGAGCTCGGGAATGAAAGAATAATAAACATCCATCCATCCGCCAATCCATCCATCCATCCATCTATCCACCCATTCATCCATACACCCATCTATCCACCCATTCATCCATACACCCATCCACCCATCCATTGATCCATACACCCATTCATCCATACAACCATCCATCCATTCATTCATACACCCATCCATCCATCCATCGATCCATCCATCCATTTATCCATACACCCATCCATCCATCCATCCATCCATCCATCCATCTATCCATCCATTCATCCATCAGTCCTTTGAAAGTGTTTGTGAAAACCAATTCAACAACCAGATGGAGTTGTTGATTATCTGATAGCTGCAACCCAGCTGCTAGCTCCTGGTAAAACTTCCGGGCGTTTAACTAGACATGACGATTGTCATAAAACTACGTAATGGTTGTATACATTGTGCATTAAACAAATAAATAAATAATGTACGAGGCACCGTTTGAATACGGAACCCTAAAAATGCTAAAAACCTAACTAGAATACCCTAATAAGAATTTTGTGTTTTCGTTTTTTAAATTTTATTTAACCTTGGATTTTGATATAGACATTATCTTGGTATACCTATGCAATACATAACATAACATAGGTACATAACTTTACGTCTGTAATCCCCGAAGGGTTAGGCAGAGGTGTACCTAATAGTACTCACACATTCCGCTAACTATGTTTATGTGGGCGAGCCTATTGCCATCGACCGGGTACAAATCCAGACTCCACCACTGCAATTTAGAATTCCTGTTGGAAAAACCCAATAACACTTGGCCCGACCCGAGAATGGAACCCAGGACCTCATGATCAGCAGTCTCGCTTGCTACCACTAAAGCAACAAGGCAGCCTATAGAACAAGAACCGAAACTGGTGCCGATTCCCTTGTTTATAATCTAAACCAAATTTAAGTTCAGTGCATCTTTTTCTTTCTATTTCATTAAGAAAAGGACAGAAGATACATTTTCTGTTCTGTCAAATTAACCAGCGCCTGACACAAGTTTAGACGTGATTAAAAAGTTGACTACTAAAATTACATCAAATTACGTCAGGTGCTGACTAATTTGACAGGAAAAAGCTAATATTTATCTTCTGTCCTTTTCATAATGAAATAGAAAGAAAAAGATGCACTCAACTTAAATTTAGTTTAGTTTGTGAACAAGGGAATCGGCACCACTGTTGACTACGTTAAAATTTTATAAATATGGTATTGGTCCATATCTTCAAGTTTTAGCGAAATCTTCACCGGAGATAGCAATTCTCGTGCTGATTTGTTTTGTTAAGGTGGTTGCGTCAGGGTAGCCCGCGAAATCCAACTGCTATTATTCACACAGAATTCACAGCTGTTATTTCCTAACGACTTTTCATGACAAGAATTTCTGTGTGTGTTTCTACAAATAAAAAGGGTGAAATAAAAAACTTTTATGCAATCAAAACCACCGACTTCAAAAAAAATTACTGGAATTTTGGAAGTTTGTGACTTTGGTTGTTTCAATGACGTTTTTGCCACTGACTTTCGAAAGTTTCCTGTTGTTTTTTAGGGTTCCATACCTCAAAGGTAAAAAAAGGAACCCTTATTATTAGATCACTTTCTTGTCCTTCTGTCCGTCCGTCTGTCTGTCTGTCCGTGTGTCACCACCGATTTTCTCAGGAACGGGTGGACCTAGCAAGTTGAAATTCATACCAGATACTGAGGTTTATAGTCTCTATTAGGTGTAGAAAAATCATCAGGTCTTGAGTCAATACGATAAAAAGATATGGGCAAATTTAGATAATAAAGAAAACTTGTAAGTACCAAAATTTACCTTAATTTTCAACTTTTTTTATTTTTGGGACTTTCCTCTTTACTTATGCTGTAAGACCTTGCTTTTAACCAAAACTTAGAATTTAGGAATATAGGTTTTAGGTCGAAAACCTAGTTCCCGTTGACCTAGAATCACGAAATTTGGCAAGAAGTCTTATAGCACATGTAAAGGAAAAAATCTGTAAACCGCAAATATGTAGTTTAATAACAAAATTCCTACAAGTTTAGACGGAACCCTCGGTGCACGAGTCCAACTCGCACATGGCCGATTTTTTATGATTGTTGGTATTTTCTTTAGTGTACTCGTAGGTAGTGTTACTTACTATTAATTTCCATAGCTATCAAGTTGAGATAGCCGTAATGTTCTCGTTAATTACTTTGATATTAGATGGGTTTAAACAGGGACGTATTCGAAAAAAGTTGTAACTCCGAAATTCCTTAAAACCAAAACACAAAACTCAAACTCGAAAGCATTTATTTCAATTAGACCATTACAGGCACTTTTAAATGTCAGAAAAACAAATAAGGCTAAGCTACAGTCACAGACACAAGGCATAATAACTTGTGAAAGTACTGTAGTTGTCCATTCCAAAGCGTAGATCTCTATGGAGAAGAATGGGCAAGAAACTCCATGGACACTCTTTTCAATCAAAATATTGTACAAAATCTTGGTTACATCATTCATGTTGGGATTATACATATATGTGAGAACGATGTAGAAATACGTGCACGTTAAGAGCGTCCAGAGTAAAAGATTATATCAAAATTTTAAAAACAAAGTAAGTAGTTAAAGTAAACCGTAGCAGCCTAGAGATGACCAGTCCCAACTGACAGCGCCCGTTCACGAACATGACGCATGGATCAGCCCCATTTAACTCAACCAAATTGAAGGGAGCTAAACACAGTAGGCTGCACTCGGCTTCTAGTGTAAGCGAATGCAGCTAAATGTTGTATGTACCAACTGTATGAAAATGTACTCGAAACATCAATAAAAAACACAACGAAACATCACGCCTGCAACCCCCGAATGGTGAGATAGGGATGTACTAATGCGTCAGCGATAAAGTTAGAAATTTGACAGATTTTAGTAGCTTGATGTGCTGGCTGTATCTCATATTTTAGTTTTTTTTTTTTTGAAGAAAGAAAGAAATGATTTGTTATTTATTTTTCCTTTATTTATCTTTAAACATAATCTTTACATTTTTAAATATTTCAATGTAAAACAACATAATTTTTTTTTTATTTCGTTTATTCATTTTTCTTTACATAATTTTTATATTTTTACATATTTCTAAAAAAAAACATTTAAAAATATAAAAAGAGGTAGCCCACCGGTATCGGGAACAGGATCCAAGCTACCGGCGGTCAGGGCTCCAGAGAGAGGAACCACCTAACAATACGAGCCGTGTCCAGGAGTACCGCTTTCTGAATCAAGCCCTTGATCCAGCTACCTAACGAGAGCCTCCTCGGGTATTGGTCGAGGCTCTTGGCAATTAAGCCATTGGCTATAACGACTATCGGCACAATGATCGCTGAGCCCACATCCCACATGTCGACAACGTCGCGAGCCAAGTCAAGATACTTGATTTGTTTATCTTTCTCGGCTTTCACAAGGTTCTCGTCGGGACCGTTATGTCAACAATCATTGCGCGCCGCTCTGATCGATCCACCACCACTATATCAGGCCTATTGGCTACAAAATAGTCCTGAATATGTATTATATGTATTGTTATGTATGTCATGTGTCCTGTATAGTAGTTACTTAATTGCTTCACGGGGTAACAAGTAGAGACAATGCTGAAATATCACGTTATGTGCCAGTAGTAATTACACCGATTCCTATTCGCTTCAGTTCTTCACATTGTAGATAATAATATCAACTCATATCATATCCGCATAAAGTACTGATATAGTTCTAAAATCGTGAGTCGTTTTATGTAATTTGTTTCCTTAAATAAATATAATAATATAATACTTAAATCCGTATTAAACATAGTAAAACAGAAGAGTTTATTATTTTGTTTGTTTGATCGCGCGAATCTCTGGAATTTTAAGAGTCGAACTTAAAAAAAAATCCTTTATTCCTTTTTTAGCCCTCTTTAATAACTCTTGAGCGAGGGTATACATAGACTATCTTAACATCACGCTACGACTCTTAGGAGCCTAGCAAAAAGAAATAAGGCGGGTGAAACCACCGGCACAGTTAGTTAATTATCACCGTAACCGTAATATATGTTTTTTCTAGTCTCTTTTTCTGTTTTTGCACCTACTGTGTATTGTCTCTGCATCACCCTAAGGTAGACTGGTAGAAAATGCCCAAGGCATTAAGTCCGCCTTTGTACAGTAATTTTACTTGTGCATAAAGTTTTAATAAATAAATAAATAAATAATATAATACGTAATTTAATCCGACATATCCTATAATATAATGATTATAGGCTGTTAGAATGCATATCTGAGTGCCTCTGGCATACCTATTGACGCTTCAAAAATATAAAATGCCAAGAAAACTAAAATATTAGGTAGTAGAAAGTTTATTTTGTTGTGTCTGAAACGTAGCAAAAGATAAAGTTAATTTAAAATGAAACTATTTTGTTTTCTTGTAATTTTAGTTGTAGGAGTTGTCTACGCAAATCATATGTGTAAGTTTGAAAACATTATTTCAAACAATTAAAAAAAATCTTTGTTTGTTTTGAGGGCATTGTTGGCGCAGTGGTTGAGCAATTGACGGCTGCGCTGCTTCCCGCGGGTTCGATTCCCGCACGGAACAAATATTTGTATACCCAGCAGATAGTTGTTCCGGTCAGATGTTTGTAGTGAGTTGCAACGTTTAAAAAAAACATGCCTTCTGAAAGTTGCCAATGTCGCACATAGCTTTCAAGTTTTTCATTGTTTGTGATTTGTATCTTATCATTAAATATTTCCTTTTATAAACTACTAGGGCACTAGAATTGGCGGGCGGTAAATCAGTAGTTATCGGGTTCGCTTTATTAGATAACTAGCTGACCCGCGCAACTTCGTTTGTGTCACATAATGCAATTAAATAATATTGCGACTACCCTACCCTACCTACCCTACCCTACCCTACCCTACCTACCCTACCCTAACCTACCCTACCTACCCTACTTACCCTACCTACCCTACCCTACCCTACCTACCCTACCTACCCTACCCTACCCTACCTACCTCCCTAGTACCTACCTACCCTACCTACCTCCCTAGTACCTACCTACCCTAGCCCTACCTACCTAACCTAGCCCTACCTACCTACCCTGCCTACCTACATTCCTAGTACCTACCTATCCTACCTCCCCAGTACCTACCTACCTACGTGACGTGGGCTATCAGTTGCGCTAATTTATTTAAAAACGTTTTTATTCATATTTTTTTTGCGTGAACGCGGTCGTCGGGATAAAAAGTATCCTATGTCCGTCTCCCGGTTCTAAGCTACCTCCCCACCAATTTTCAGCCAAATCGGTTCAGCCGTTCTTGAGTTATAAGTGGTGTAACTAACACGACTTTCTTTTATATATATAGATTGCAACACTTTCTATTATGTTCTAATAATAAACTTTGCTCTATTTTCTAGCCTCTGTTTGCTATCAACCTGCTAAAACTGGGATTTGTCGTGGCTATCTCCCTAGGTACGTTCCCATTTCTTATATACAATTTGACATAGCTACACTTAACCTTGTGTCACGGAAGACTGTTGAGCTTGAAGTCCTGGGTTCAATTCCAAGGTTGAGCAAAATCATAATTTAAAAAATTTAAGTAGGCTCGAATAAGGCTCGAGTAAGGTTTCTTTGAATTCAAATCGTTTATTGTTATATCCATAATGTACACTTACAAGTCGTAAATAAAAAAATAGAAACAATTATGGATCCTATCGGGCACAGCAAATTTTTAAATAAGTAGAGAGAGAAAGAGCGCTTTGTTACGTTTCCTTGTTGCCAATTATGCTTGTTTAACATCGGATCAATGCGTAATTATTGCATTGTTGGAATAAACCCGTGGTGGTAAGCCGAGCTGGTGGTCGTAAACCGAGCTGGTGGTGGTGTCACCGTTGGACGGTCAAGTCATAGGTATCAAGTTCTAATCCAAGCCACGCACCTCTGATTTTTCGGATTCATGAGCGTACTGTATAATTATCACTCGCTTCAGTCAACGAAAACCCCGTAAAAAACCAGCATGCCAGAGAGAAATTTCTCGACGGCATGTAAAGCCGAGTCAGAGTCGCCCAGACCGACACCAGGTTAGGCATTAACCACACGATAAAGAAGATTAGTACCGATTTGGCAAATATCTGAATGTGTGATTTTTTTTTTTCAGATACGCATACAACTGTACTTCACTCCAATGTGAACGTTTCATCTATGGCGGTTGTCAAGGAAATCAGAACAATTTCTTGACGAAGGAAGAGTGCTGTGAAGCATGCCATTGTCGTTGTTGACGTATCAGTCAACCTAGTGCGGACATATTGCGGACACTGGGACGCCGGACACCGGTCTGCAATTCATCTGCGATCAAATCGATCGGGCTGGACTCCAGAAAAATAATTATGCCATTAGATTTTCAGTTTAGGGTATTTTTGGTGCGTATAAGCTCGTTTTTGGAAGCGCGTGCAGGCGCGTACACGTGCGCCTTTTGCTATACGCGGAACTTGTATGAGCTTTGACGCACGCATAAGCAAGATTAAGCATGATTACAAGTCGCTTGGACTGTGTTTATGTGGGTCGCTGTTGTACTCATGGGTTGTCGCAGCAGTACCACCGTCATTTGTTTATATCTGTGCTTTTTATCATAGTCATAAGTTTAAATAACATTTTTTAAGTCATGGATACTCGAATAAAGAGAAATTCTAATACACTAACTTTCTTCTCTCCCTTTAGACTGGCGAAAGCAAAACAAAATTAATAAGTTACATATTTTCAGCTGACATATTTGAAATGAATAAATCACTTTTGAAAAAGCTCGTCTCGTATAAGCACAAGTCGCGAGATAAGTCGTCAATTTTGCTGACAGCTGTCATCTAACCAAGTGAACCACCACGCGCCACGCCAGTAGGAGCGTATACGCGCTACAAAATACGCTTGTCTGAATTGCGACTCACTGTAAAAAGTCAGGTCCAAAACCCGATCCATCGGGATATTCCTCAAAGCGCAACTATTTTAAAGCGCAACCAACTAAACGCAATTAAGTTATTCCTCGAAGAGCAACCATTAGTTGCGTTCACAAATTAAAAATGATTGAAATGGTTGCGCTTCGAGGAATAATTTAGTTGCTCTTAAAAACAGTTGCGCTTTGAGGAATACCCCGGTCCGTTTGGTTTGACCTTAAAGGAATATTGAAAATATCTACTTAATATTGTTAGTGGTGTCTATTATTATTTTTCTATTTTACTTTGTTTATTATTTTATTAAATGTGGTTGAATTAAAACTTTTTGTCTTGATTATTTTGAAAAACTGAAGTAATTTATGTCGTAAGCATATACCGTTAACAATAACATTCCCACAGCTGAGACTCCGGTCTCCTCTCCGTGAGAGTTGTGGCCTGTAATCCAAAATGCGGGCCTTGCGTGCAGGATGTCAGATATCAGATGCCATCTCAACATGAATGATGTAGGTAACCAAGGTTTCGTAAAATATTCTGATTTAAAAGAGTGTCCATGGAGTTTCTTGCCCGTTCTCCTCCATAGAGATCTACGCTAGAAAATGGGCAACTACAGTAATTTCATAGTTTTTATGCCTTGTGACTGGGACTGTAGTCACATTACATTGTTTCTTTGTTTCGACAGTTAAAAATGCCTGTAACTGGCCTGCTTGAAATGAATGCTTATTGATATAATGATATTATTACTATGTGATATTACAATTTTTTTTTGTCGACGAAATTTTGGTTCTTAATAGTCATGATTTTGTAAATATTTACAACTGGTTTAAGATTGTTGTCTTTTTTTTATAATGAAGGCAATGTGGCAGAAAAGTAAGCACTTTTTGTGACAATATTTAAGTGAGTGTTGGGTATGGAAACGAGGCATGAAAGTAGAATTAATGCTGTGGAAATGCGTTCCTTGCGAAGCATGTGTGGTGTAACTCTGAATGATAAAGTGAGGAATGAGGTTATACGGAAACGTTGCGGCTTAAAAGAAGATTTAGTGACAAAAATTGAAAAAAGTATGCTTAGATGGTTTGGTCATGTGGAGAGGATGATTGAAAGGCGACTAACAAAAGGTATTTACAAGGCAGATGTGAGTGGCAACGCCGGGAGGGGACGCTCTAGAAGAACATACGCTGACCTCATTGGTGAGGTTCTTCAGAAAGGTTAGGTGCGTAGTACTGGGAACCGGCGTGCGTGTATGACCAGATGTATGAACGTGGACGAGGCAAAAGGAGTATGTCAGGATCGTAGCAGGTGGCGTTCTGTGGTTTCTGGGGTGAATGTTTATGTATGTATGTATGTATGTATGTAAAGAAAATAAAATAAATTGCATGTCCTCTAAAACACTATCATAACCCAAAAATAAAAGGTTCTTAACCGACTTTACATCCTCCTCTCATAGAGAGGAGGCCTGTGTCCCAGCAGTGGGAACATTATAGGCTGATGATGATGATGAACCGACTTGAAAAAAAGAAGAGGTTCTCAATTCGACTGTATGTTTTATTTTGTATGTATTATTACGCGATCATTCCGCCAATTATGAATCGATTTTGATGATTCTTTTTTTGTTTGGTAGATCATACTTCAGAGGTGGTCTCCTAGAAATGTCATCAAAATCGGTTTAGTAATTTGGTTTTTTCCTCACGTTAATTGATTAAGCAAAACTGGGTCCGGATCGAAAGTGTTCGTCCAGTCAGTTGTGAGGAGCCACCTGACGAAGTTGACGAAAGTGTTCTTCCAATCAGTTGGTAGGAGTCACCTGACGAAGTTGACGAAAGTGTTCGCCCAATCAGTTGGTAGGAGTCACCTGACGAAGTTGACGAAAGCGTTCGTTCAATCATTTGGGAGGAGCCACCTGACGAAATTGACGAAAGAGTTCGCCCAATCAGTTGGTAGGAGTCATCTGACGAAGTTGACGAAAGTGTTCGTCCAATCAGTTGGGAGGAGCCACTTGACGAAGTTGACGAAAGTGTTCGTCCAATCAGTTGGAAGGATCCACCTGACGAAGTTGACGAAAGTGTTCGTCTCAGGTTGAACTTGGACAAAACCCAGGTTATGTTAAACAAACATGTCGACCCACAACCTATTGTTGTCAATGTCAGTCCTCTCTAGGTTATTCGAGAATATATTTACCTCGGGAAAACTCTGCAGTTTGGTAAGAACAACTTTCAGAGGGAGGCCAAGAGAAGAATCCATCTGGGCAGGGCAGCATTTGGGAAGCTTCGACGTGTCTTCTCGTCGCGTATTCCTCAGAGCCTACTGATTAAGGTCTTCAATCAATGCGTTCTGTCTGCTATGACTTACGGGGCCGAAACGTGGACACTCACGGTATGCTTGGTTCATAAATTAAAAGTCGCTCAGTGGAATATAGAGCGGGCTATGCTTGGATTCCCTCTGGGATCGCATCCGGAACGAAGCTCTCCAATAGAGAACCAGAGTGGTCGATATAACTCACAGAATAAGTAAGCAGAAGTGGCAATGGGCCGGTCATATAAGCCGTAGAACCGACGACCGGTGGGGTAGACGTGATCTTAAGTGGAGACCGCAAATCTGCAAGCGTAAGGTAGGACGCTCTCAGGATCGCTGGAGTGACGATATTTGTAGGGTGACTGGAAGCAACTGGCTGAGAGTTGCTGAGAATCGAGTTGAATGGCGTGCGATTGAGGAGGCCTATGTCCAGCAGTGGACTGCTATTGGCTGATGATGAACATAAATCACCGCATTGGCACACGTGATAGTTTTTTGACGGACAGCATACAAAAAACATGAAAATGCATAAAGGGTGTAAACAGACTCTTAACGAAGCCGAAAGGCACTTGTTCTTCCCGTCATTGCAATATTTTTTTTGTTCTAGACCATACCTGGGAATCTTCTAGTTACGGAAATATTTGGAGTCAAAGTTCCAACATTTTCACAAGTTTTTTTTTTAATACATGTCGGGAATTGTCTGGATTTATTCCGTTAGGCTTGAGCATTATGTGGGCAGACGATGGGTTTCGTGCTATGAAAACACACTTGGTACGATACACTGTTTCTAGTAAAACACAATGTTTTGAGTGCGTTACATTGAGTCCTACTGGGAGTGATTTTTCAGCCCAAAAAAGAAAGTCGCTTCCCAGCACTAATTTTTGTGTAAAGTTACTTAGTTTGATGTACATAATCCTTGGTTGACGGCTTCGTGAAGAGTCTGTTTACACCCTATATATCTCAAAACTGCAATATTGAGTTACGGCAAGTTGCAGTTTTGAGGACGTGCGATATGTACTTACAATTAATTTCCATAGCTATCAGTTAAGACAGCTGCAATGTTTTTGATGATGACTGTTGATATCAGCTGTTTTTTAGCAGGGCTGTATTTAGGAAAAAACAATACATATACATAATCTCACGCCTTTTTCCCAAGGGGCTAGACAGAAACAACAGAACGACAGCAGCTACGATCTTAATAACCCTCTTTTTTGCTTCGCCGTAGTAGTAATAACTTACTTGAAAAAAAAATAGGTTTACGTTCATCATAACAAAGATAGGGATTTTAACTTACTCACCTGTATTGTAAATTTTGTCTACGCACCTGAGTGTAAACTATTCGTTTACACTCAGGTGCGTAGACAATAATTAATAAGATGACGCGCTTGTAACACGCAAAAGAGATTCACTCGCAGCCAGAAATCTTAGCACACGTGCAGAAATTCAGTAGTTCCATAAACGCGCGTCATCTTTCGTATAAAATTATAAACCACGTGTACGCGTAGATGCGGCGACGTAAACGCGATACGAACGCTTTTCTCTGAGCACGTTTATATTGCTTGCTTCGTACGCGCATTTGAATAATTATAAATTCGAATAAAATAAATTATTGTATTCGTTTCTATCGATCAAAAATATCGGAGTACCGCAACATGTTTTAACCATACTGATGGATCGGATCGGACTGTACGGATCGATTGTGCATCACTATCTTTTGCATAGTTTGAATAGTTTCAGTTGCTGAGTGATTGACTGCTGCGCTGCGTGTCACGGGTTCGATACCCACACGGAACAAATATTTGTATGACCTACAGGTAGTTGTTCCGGGTCTGACTGTTTGTGAGTTAAAATGTTTGTAAACGCACCCACGATCATCATCTGCCTAGCCTTTTCCCAACTATGTTGGGGTCGGTGGGGGTCATCCAGTCTAACCAGATGCAGCTGAATACTAGTATTTTACATGGAGCGACTGCCTATCTGACCTCCTCAGTCCATTTAGTTTGTAAACGCACCGACTATACAGGAGAAATTCCTAGTTTTGGGCAACATCTTTCATTTTTTTTTAAATTAAAGGCGGCTCTAATGCGCCCCTGAGTGTCCCCGTTTTATTTATAATATAAAATGACACGAGAACATTTTAACATGTAGTAGATAGCGTAAATTGTTGTGTCTGAAACGTTGTTTTGAAGACATTGTTTATTCGAAATGAAACTATTTTGTTTTCTTTTTACTTTATTTGTGGGAGCTGTCTACACGAATCACATGGGTATGTTTTAAAAAAAGACTATAAAAGGGTATCAAAAAAAGTCCTCCTCAACGCTGTCAGCTGGTAATGTGCCCAAGAGACTGGCCTTGTGTTACGTAATGCGTCAATGAGGCGTTTAGAAATTTCCTTAAAAGGCTGTGAGCATTCGGACCCCGTGGCCTCTGATTTAGTTTATCGATCATCATCATCAACTTAATTTGTTTGGGTTCTGCGCAGAATCATACTCAAAAGCATTTATTTCAATTAGACCATTACAGGCACTTTTGAATGTCAGAAAAACAAATAAGGCTAAGCTACAGTCACAGACACAAGGCATAATAACTTGTGAAAGTACTGTAGTTGCCCATTCCAAAGCGTAGATCTCTATGGAGAAGAATGGGCAAGAAACTCCATGGACACTCTTTTCAAACAAAATATTGTTCAAAATCTTGGTTACATCATTCATGTTGAGATTATACATATGTGAGAACGATGTAGAAATACGTGCACGTTAAGAGCATATCTTCTTCTTCCATTCTTCTCTATAACTCGTCCTCTCAGCAGTCACCTCCTTTATTTAATATTTAATAACATCCTTCAGTCACACAGTCTGTTCATTCATCGTTTCTTTGGTCTTATAGCCATCCACATTCATACTCAGATTTCCTTACCACATTGTCCTCATTCCATACCACAACAACCGATTACCACACAACTGTTCAGTCACCGGCGCCACTTTCAGACTTTCTTCTTATATACCCATTTCTTATTTTGATCTATTCGCTTTACACCACACATTTTTAATTCGTTTATATTTTCTTTAATTGTTTTCATAAGAGGTTACGTTGGCAGTGTCTAAATTTTTTATCAAATATGGACTTATATTTTCTTGTTTTCGTTTACCAGTGCTGGATTTCCTGGGCAAAGGCGTCCCCCATTCCTTTCACTTCTCTCGATGGTGTGCTTCTTCTCGCCAATTCGCGAGGAACCCATCCATGATAAAATATCAATCAGAAAATATATAATAATCAGTTTAATTGTGGGCCTATTTATTGACCAAAGAATCATCATTGTCATCCAACGTGGCAATGCTGCCAGTCTTCTGGGCACTTTTCCTGTTGACAGCGATGTCGATGAATTTTTTCACGCCCTTTAACCCTTTTGTTACTTGTACATATTTTTTTTACTATGATAGATTTGTAGTTTGTAAAAAACCTAAATAAGCATAGAAGACAATTAAATAAACATATTGGTTTAATAATTGTAATAATAAATTACCATCAGTAATATCACGTTGTATTGGGATCGATCTATCACCACTGACAGGACTATTGTTGCCAATAAACCTGACATTGTGGTGATAGATCCATTGGAGCGCCACGCAATGATTGTTGATATAACAGTCCCGCATGACGAGAACCTCGTGAAAGCAGAGAAAGATAAACAGTTCAAGTATCTAGATCTGGCTCGCGAGATTGTCTACATGTGGGATGTGAGTACAGCAGCCATTGTGCCGATAGTCGTGTCAGCCAATAGCTTAATAGCCAGTAGCCTCGACCAACATCTAAGGAGGCTCTCGCTTGGCAGCTGGATCAGGGGCTTGATTCAGAAAGCAGTACTTCTGGACACGGCGCGTATTGTCAGGAGATTCTTCTCTCAAGAGCCCTGACCACCGGTAGCTCGAACCCTGTTCCCAATGCTGGTGGGCTACAATTTTTTTAGTTTAAATGTTTTTTTTTTATATTGTTTTATATTTCAATATTTAAAAATGTAAATAATATGGGTAAAAATAAATAAAGGAAAACAAAAAATTACCTTCATTTCACTTAATTTTCGATGTAAAAGTATTCGAAGGCTTTTTATATTGTATATTTGTTTTAATAACAATTTTATTTCTTTTTTCAGCCTCTGTTTGTATTCAACCAGTTAAACAAGGCCTGTGTTATGGTTACTTCCCGAGGTATGTTTTAATTTATTTTACGATTGTAAATCATTATCTGGCTAGTCACGGACATGGCCGATGGACTAAGGTCTTGACCTAATGTTGGCCAAGGTTGAGTTAAGGTGGAAGCGTACGGGTACTCCGCGAAATTCAAATTTTCTTACGTTTTACCTTTTAAGTTAATTTAACCCCATTGAATGACTTTTTCATGAAATATGCATTGAGTAGGGTTACATGAACTTAGAGGCTTTTATTGATACATTTCATGATTGTAATTCTATAACTACATATGTGTTATAGGCGCGACTCATTTTTCATCAACATACAACCTGACACTGACAAAAAACGTAAGAAAATGAGAATTTCGTGAGCTACCCGTACGCTTTCATCGTAAAGAAATCAGGGCCGTCATAAAGCGCGTTGGGTTCATGATACAGAACAGAAAAGAATGGCAGAAGAAAGGGGTGACCTATTACGCAACAGTGGGTGATTCCAACCTGGGAATCGAACCCGAGACCTCATAACACATGTAAAAATATAGTCCTGACTCTCTCAGTGACTGACTCTGGCTCATAGCTGAAATTTTGCTCAGAGATGCTATAATATTAAAATCAGCGATTCTCTTCTTTGAGACTGCTGAGCCTGTGGGTTCGCTCTAAGGGTCGAGCAAACATTATTTTTTTACTATCCAAGCTGATGCCCGCGGCTTCGCCCGCGTGAATGTCGGTTATCGCAGCCAAAAGTAATCATGAAATTTTGATCCCGTTCCCGTAACCCATGGGAAATATAATTATATTTTAGCCAATGTGTACAAAAACTTAACAAATTATATACCAAAACCTTCCTCGAAAACCACTCTATCGATTGATGAAAACAATATGAAAATCGGTGAAGTAGTTTTTGAGTTTATCGCGAACACACAGACAGACGCGGCGGAGGACTTTGTTTTATAATATGTGATGATACTTAGTGATAGCGATAATTTTTATTCAAAGACTTTATGTAGCATTAACTTCTGCCTGCAGCTTCGATGGCGTAGATTCTTCATTTTTACGTAATATCTTTATGAATTGTGGCCTATGTTATTCAGATGTATACAGCTATATTAGGTACAATGAAGTTTTATCAAAATCCGTTCAGTAGCTTTTGCGAGAGAGTAAAAAACATCCATCCATTTATCCTCACAATCTTTCGCGTTTATAATATTAAGAAAGAAAGTAAGATAAGATTTAGAAAAGATAAGATAACATTAGCAGGATTAGATCCCTACTGCTGGTTTGCAATAACAACACTAGGTGACAAAACACTTAAATGAATATCCGAATGCATGAAAGTGCTTTGTTGGATTTCCACTCTTAGATCTACTCAGCGCTGAGAGTACATTCCAAATATTTAGGCACTAGTTTTGGCTCGCGTCTATGTTCCCGTTATGTAATTACCGGTAATTACACTCGGGGATAAAGTAGAAAAGAAGTTTTGGTAAATAATACCACACAAATAATATTTTTGAGTATAAATATTATTTTAACAATATTATTTTGCCAAATTTAACTGGCAGTGGACAGGGCACATTGCTTGCAGAACGGATAGCCGATGGGGCCGAAAAGTTCTTGAGTGGCGACTGTGAACCGGAAGACGTTGCGTACGAAGGCCTCTCACTAGGTGGACCGATGACCTGGTGAAGGTTGCGGGGATTTACTGGATGTGAGTCGCACGAGACCGGTCAATGTGGCGACACTTGCAGGAGGCCTATGTCCAGCAGTGGACGTCTTTCGGCTGAAATGACGATGATGATGATGATATAGTACATTATGATATAAGTGCGGTAAGTTGAAAATTACAGCCGTGGCGATATTGCTAGCCCGAGCCGTAGGCGAGGGCTATAAGAAAGCAGAGGCTGTAATTATCAAAGCGCACGTATGTCATACGACGTTTTATAACATATTTGCGAGGAAATCAATAAAACTCAGACTTTCTTGAACGAAATTTTGATACGCTTGTAAGTATCAATCGGTCGATTTTTCGGGCAGATTCTTAGAGTAGCCTTTTTCGCTGCCGCTAAGACTTCAGGCGGTGTCGAATTAATAAATTCATCATTACTTGACGACATTTTTAAATAAAAACAATACAGCGAAAAGAAAAAGCGCGCGGAATAATTTTTACTTGTTCACAAATATGTGAGCCGCGCGCATTAGCGCTTTTTTTTTCAAGGCAAAGGCACAAAAACAGCCAGTATTACTAATATAGTAAATTAATATTTTTGTGTTTTTGTTACAGAAAAATGGTTGTAATCTATTGTCAAAGTTAATTAAATTAAAGAATTTAATGTTTATTTATTATATTTTATCTCCAAAAGTTAATTTTATTCATAAAATTTTGACCACTTTTCTGACATAAAAACTCTTTGCTAAGATTTAAAAAAGTACCGTTCGTTTTGACGGAGCATCTTGAAACCGTGCGTTTTACTTTACATTACCGCACAAGTACGTAATGAGATACAATACGATATTGAAATTGGTGAAATAAGAGACACTTTACGAGCAAATGTGTTATAAAATATTATACCTATTTGTTTTTCAGATACGCATACAACTGTACTTCACTCCAATGTGAACGTTTCATCTATGGCGGTTGTCAAGGAAATCAGAACAATTTCATGACGAAGGAAGAGTGTTGTGAAGCATGCCATTGTCGTTGTTAAGAATCAGTCAACTCGATGCGGACAGGCTGCGGATATGTCCGGTGAAGCGGCACTACAAAAAGTACTAGAGTAATATAGTACAAAAATTAATACAGCGCCATCTATGACACAAATGAAGAACTAACATCAGTGGAGGATCCTCCTTTCTCTATGAAGTATAAAGAATATTACACTCTGTTCTTCATACCTCTAAAGGGTGTAATGAGACTCTTAACGAAGCCGAAAGGCACTTGTTCTCCCCCTCATTGCGATAATTTTTTTTTGTTCTAGACCATACCTGGGAACCTTCTAGTAACGGAGATATTGAAGGTCAAAATTCCAACTTTTTCAGTTCAGTTTTTAAAAAAATACTTGTTTTTAATGTAAGATTTTTACTTTAAACACAGAACCCCCTTACTATTCAATCCATCGATCAGCACAATGTTTTGAGTGCGTTACATTAAGTCCTACTGTAAAACGCGATTTTCCGGCCCAAAAAAAAAGTCGTTTCCCAGCACAAATTTTTGCGTAAAGTTACTTAGTTTTATTACATATTTTATTACATAATGCTTGGTTGACGACTTCGTGAAGAGTCTGTTTTCACTCTGTATACGAGTATCCGATATCCCGGTGCCCACAGTGTCCGCAAGTTCCCCGTTTTCTGATTTGACCGAATGTTAAGAGAGTCCTGAGAACATTAAGTATTATGTATAAAATAAATATAATTGAACAGAAGGTATACAGACATCATCACACACAACACTATAACATACTAATAATAATAAATATTTTTTTATTGACACAAGAAAAAGTTATACATTTCCATTTGAAACCCTAACTCCTGTGCTAGGTGAGACCTGTGTTACAGGAGTCAGTGTCTTCACCCATTTTGTTACTAATATTCACAACATTTTATGCATCAAGTAAAAGAAAAAGAAAATAATAATAAAGAATAAATTGATTAAAAATAATGCATGCGTGCTCTTGTGTGGTGTGTGTGTGCGTGTGTGTGTTTATGAGTAGGTGTGAATATGTGAGTGGGTTGTGTCTATGTGTGTGTGTGTGTGTGTGTGCTTGGTGTGTGGTGTGAGTGATCGTGGTTGGTAGCTAGACTTGGGTTATATATGAAACTTGGTTTGCTTACCTAACTATTAATCATCTCGAGTATTGCTCTTTAATTAAGTTTTCTGTCTGTTGGTAATCTAGTGTTTGAAGCCATACTCACACACCTATTTGTAACTCCTCAGGCACACACACTCCTACACACTCATCCACGCTGTACTCTTAGCAATGTATTGTATAGCTATTAAATTGTAAATTCGTAATTGACTGTAGAATTGGTTTATATATTGTGAGATAAAATTTCAAAGAGCTGTCGAATTTGTGATGATATATAAATAAATGTTGTTTTAATAATGTTCGGTTTTATTTTGTTTATTTTACTTTGTTTCTATTTTGTGTATAGATTAAGTATTTATTTTGAAATACTGAAATCATCATCATCATCTTCCTACCCTTATCCCACGGCGCAACACGTTTATTGCTTCCATTCTTCCCTGTCAACCGTCACGCTATTATTTACTCCTTTTTCTTTCATATCATTCCTTACACAATATAATTTATCTATCGTTTCTTTGGTTTTCGTCTCCCTCTCCATCCATCAACATTTATATGTGATTCGTCCCTCCCTCCTCATGACGTATCCATACCATGACAATCGATTCCCTTTTAACTTTTCTGTAACTGATGAAATTTTCAAACTTCCTCTAATATATTCATTACTTTATCCTATTGCATTAGATGAAGTAATGAATATATTTCATCCGTCCCCAAAAATAATAACAGCCGCTTGGGGTCAATCTTTAGGTTAAGCCGTGCTTGCCTAGGTTGGTCTGTGGATGGGTGACCACCCATTACATGCCGAGTTTCCTCCGTGCCTCGGAAAGCATGTTCAGCCGTTGGTCCCGGCTGTCATTTGAAGATCTTTGACAGTCGTTAGGTAGTCAGTGGCCCAAAAAAGTCAGACAACCAGTCTAACCAAGGGGTAACGTATTACCCAGTACTAACTGGGTTGTGGAGTTCAGATAGGCAGTCGCTCCATGTAAAATACTGGTATTCAGCTGCATCTGGTCAGACTGGAAGCCGACCCCAAAATAGTTGGGAAAAAAAAAAATAGGCAGAATATGATGATAGCCCGTCCCAGAAAATAGCAAGCTATACTGCAGCAAGCATATTAACTGACCGGGTGATGTGGAATGGGAAAAGCAAATGTGAAACTAATAGCGCTAGCATAGCTGTTCCAACCATCGTCATTGGGTGAAATCTGTCAATGTCATTTTAAATGTCAAAATAGCTTGACGTTATTGGACAGACTGAGACCTTGCCATGCGCGCCGTCTACAATTAGCTTTTAACGGTCTTTTAATTGGAAGCAACGAAATCACGGACAAGATCCGACATCGAATCGTCGACACTAGGGTTGATATAAGGTTCCATAATTCCATGGGCTTGATGTTTCATAGGTGTTAAATTCCACATTTAAAGTGGTCATACTATAGCATTATCAGCCTTAATAAATATATCCACTGCTAATCCACCACGTGGTGCAGGTGGATGAATGTCACATGCCATGAATTTCTTTGGTTTTTGGTTCCCTTGTGAAGTTTTTTCTTCACCGTTTTTACAGAGTGATGATGTATATGTAAGTATTCGGGGGAAGTACCAGGGTTGCCCGCGAAATTCAATTTCTTTTTAAGGTTTTTCTGGTCAGTGAATGTTCAACAAAATATGTTTCCCAACCGTAACACGTTTGAAGTTGCAGAATTATTAAAATAATCAAAATATTTTAATCCCATTCAATGATTATTTCATGAAAAAGTAATTCAATGGGATTATATGAACCTAAGAAACCTGGCGCTTTCGCCTCAAAGTGCCTGCGTAGGTTCGAACCTACGATTCTTAAATGTCACACTGGTTCACTACAACTCTCCCACTGCCACTACTCTACTTGCCTACGTCATAATGTTTGAAAATGACGTTTAATCTGTCAGTACAGTTAACCTTGTGACAGACAGCTTGAATTGCATCTGTGGCGCCGTCGTGATCGTTTCCTGAAGTGAGCGCGTGCCTTTATATCGGGGAACTGTTATACCGTAGTGTAGCACTAACAGGTTTCAAAAGAAGAAAAGAATTACAGAGCGTCAAAATATTCGTCCATATCGCTGTCAATAGGAAAAGTGCCCAGAAGGCTGGCAACGTTGGATGTTAATGCTGATTCTTTGGCCAATGAATAGGCCAGCTCTCACGGTCACGTGAAGAGTCGACGAACCACTTGGCGATTTCCCAAAATACCAGGTGGGCACTAAATATATTTTTGCTAAGTAGACCTAGTGAAACACGAACGCAGGCGAAGTCGTGGGCAAAAGCTAGTAATAATATAATAATAATATTATAAATGCGAAAGTTTGTGAGGATGAATGGATGAATATTTGTTACTCTTTCGCGCAAAAACTACTGACCGGATTTGGATGAAATTTAGCACAAAGATAGTTTAGCCTGGATCAACACATAGAAATTTTTTTTATCCCGGTATTACGATCCCCAGGGGCGATTACCGGAATACATACTTTTTTCATTTAAAATGCTAATATTGTCAAATCAACTTGGACATGTACAAACCGAGCGATAGCTAACCCAGAGATAAAATGAAAATAATAATGCAAGCCATTTGGTCTGATAGACACCCACCGGCAGCACGCCGGAAACATCCTGTATACGTTATGAACAGGGTGCTCTAACATATTTTTCAGTGTTCATCTTCTAACGGAACTGCTATTTGAGTGCGCGATTACATTCCGATTGCGAGTATTTCGCAAAGAAATGATATGATGTGATGGTGTGGAAATGTTTAGCTTGTAGTCTTAATACTTGTATATCTCGAAAGGCTAGGTACGGTGTACTTATACCTGTTTTACATCCATATTTTAGTTTTGAGATTGATTTCGCCAGTTATAAATTAAGTCCCATGTGATAATAAGAGTGAAGAGCTCGTGGCTAAATAATAACAGCCGCTCGGATCAATCTTCACATCAAGCCGCGCTTGCCTAGGTTAGTCTGTGGATGGGTGACCACCCATTTCATACCGAGAGGTCAAATAGCCATGCAAAATACAAGCATTTAGCTGCATAGTTGGGAAAAGGCTAGGCGGATCATCATGTTATTGGAGAGTGAGACTTTGTCACCGGCAGTCTACAAATCCGGGCATCAAACTGCTACTACAAAATTCCTAGTGGTAACACTATACGGATTTTCTTGACCTAGGGATCAAACTAAGGACTAAATAACTCAACAGTCGCATTTCGTCGGCGTCAGTGTAGGACCTTGTGCTTCTATATTTTTGGCGAAATACATTCTTTCACCAAAATGGATAGTTTAAGTAGCCTGCTATATAGCGGCAAAACATTGAGAAATCTAGTCCGCACGCGCGGTCGTTGAAGCAGTCGAATCTACAGTCCACGCGCGAGCTCCGTGGAATGATAAGGAATGTTGTTATATAAATAAGACTGATATCGCAGAATAAAAAACAACGACTCGATAAGCGTGCTCTTCCGTCAAGGTCGACACTAGTACTGGGAAAGTGCGGGGTATGGAGCGACGTTGGGCGCAGCGCACACCCGCCCGCTTCCTCAGCCACCGATTCCACGGAGTTCACGCGTGGACGGTAGGACCTTCAACATGCTTGATGGGTGATATTTAAAACAGTTTTCCCTGCTGTAAAAAGGGTGTTGTGCATTTTGAGGTCCTGCACTGACGCCGACGATTTGTAAAAAGATCGATGAAGAGAATCCAGGCACTCATTCCTCAGCACTTGCGACCATTGAACCAAATCAGAGTCAGTGGCCACCAGAATTAGGTACCTTTGCAATGTCAATATTATGGGCTAAGTGTACAGGCTCGCCGTGGATTGACACACATAACTTGAAGAACGTGGGTGTACTAAACACTGCGGACTAACTTTTTGGAGAACACAGCCATTATACTGTTTCTTTTATAGACAAAAAGCACTTTACAACCGATAATGTAGGTATTACTTACGAGTACCTACAGCGTGTAAACAGATTCTTCAAGAAGCCGTTAACCAAGCATTCATCATCATCATCATCATCAGCCTTATAATGTTCCCACTGCTGGGACTCAGGCCAAGCATTATGAGCATCAAACTAAGTAACTTTTCGCAAAAATTATTGCTGGGAAACGACTTTTTTTTTTGGGGTAAAAATTACATTTTGCGATAGAACTCAATGCAACGCATTCAAAACATTGTGCTGATGGATGGATTGAATAGTACGGAGATCGTGAAGGGTCTTAAGTAAAAGAATACACTAAAAATATGTATTTAAAAAAACCTTGTGAAAAAGTTGGAACTTAAGACCCCCAATATTGCCGTAACTAGAAGGTTCCCAGGTATGGTCTACAGCAAAAAAAAGATCGCAATGACGGGGAGAACTAGTACCGGCTTCGTTAAGAGTCTCTTTACACCCTTTATAGCGAAAGTCTTCACAATTTTACACCCATCGCTGAATTTTATAAAAAAAAACTAACTGGGTCGGTCTAGGCAAGTCTATGCTCTGAAAGATCAACATACGTCAACCCCAACACACTATGTGTATGTCAATAGGTGTACGTGTAGATATATGTGTGTGTGTGCAAAAGTGCGTGACCGATGTGTGTGTGTAAGAGGGGAGCTCGGCTCGTTAAGAATGACTGGGGTGCGTTTCCATTGATTTGCGGTAGTCATTATTTTTTATATTGTACTAGCTTTCGCTCGCGGCTTCGCTCCTTTTTGTACGGTAATTAACCCACGGGAACCTTTAACATTCATTAATTTAAATGGAGCCTATAGCAGGGATAATGTAGCTTCCCGCTAGTGAATTATTTTTCGGAATCAGATTAGTAGTTCCGAAGATTACTTCATACTTAAAATCAAATTTTACCTGTTTCTAATATTAGTATAGAGAAGCCGTGTATCTGATGGGATATATCCCGCGTCGGTAAAAATTCCAAAAGTTACACACAAACATTCTTCCTCTATTGGTTCCTTTTAGGGCCGGCAAATATTCTAAATCCTTCATCAGCATTCACTTTCGTTGAAAATATTGCTGAGGAAAATTTCATGCTTCTAGACCTAGCGGTGTGTGATGTCCATCTCTGGCATTGGAGAAAGAAAACATCATGTGAGGAACCCGTATCTGATGACAAAAATGGTCGACGCCACCTCTGGATTACCATCCTATAGAAACAAAGCAAAATTATCTCATGTTTCTGAAAGACCAGTAAAAATGCTTCTGTTGCGGCGCAAAACCTCACAATAGTTGAAAAGCGAATATCTGCAACACCAGTTGCCATAATATTTTAGTAGGCGCTCACTGATACGTCACGCAGTCTACAGATACAACTTGTCATTCTACCGACGACATTCGCACTGTACGCAACCTTTTTATTAAACTTATATTCCATTGTAATTTGGACTTTAATTAAGGCCCATTGTAACATACAGCTTCAAAATTTCATCGCTGATGCTCCCAAATCCGGCGCAGAAAACATTTTGAAGATCTACCATCGTCACACATCCACCAACACGCACTGTGTCTGCGTTTTGAGATATGAACCATTCCCTCTGACAGAGGAGAGGCCTACGTCCCAGCTGTGGGAACATTTCAGGCTGATTATTAAGAGGCAAGGTTCTGCACCTTTGCCTTTATAATCAGTGGGGTGGGGTGGGGGTTGGGCTACTTCTCTATTAGTCGTTACTATTATTATTTTGCGCTGACCCCAAATAAATTGGGATAAGGGCTGGAGAATGATGATGATGATATAAAGGGTGTCAAAACTCACAGCAGCGTACGGGTAGCCCGCGAAATTCAAATTTTCTTAAGTTTTTTGCAATTTGCAGGTCAGTGTCAGGTTGTATGTTGATGAAAAATGAGTCGCGCCGGTAACACGAACAGAACAGAAACAAAATCACACACACAGAAACACAATCACACAGAACACAATTACAATCAGAACACACAGAATACAACACACAATTACAACAACAATTACAGAATTATAATCATGAAAATCATCAATACACTCTAAGTTCATATAACCCCATTGAATTACTTTTTCATGAAATATTCGCTTCCACCTTAATGAAGCCGAAAGGCACTTGTTCTCCCCATCATAGCGATCATTTTATTATTCTGGTAAATAACTGGGCACTTTCTAGTTGCGGAGATATTGGAGATCAAAGTTCCAACTTTTTCACACTTTTTTTTTTAATACATGTTTTTTATGTTTTTGAAGTGAAACTTCTTTATCGACGTATGGGAGATTTTTGTTTAAAATCCTCACGTTTTTCGGTTACGCGCCATGTTGCTTTTTTTATCAAAGTTTAGTATAGTGACGTAAAAAATATAATGTATCATTATTGATGAAATACAACAATAGCAATGATATTATAATAAGAACAATGATAAAATAAATTACTCAAATTAATTGTATGCATGTCTATAATAATAAAATAGCTTTAATTGAATACGGAAAAAATAGTTTTTCTTAAGGCTTAAGCCTTATCTACCCCATTTTCGTGAAGTTGCAAATAGTAGAAAAATGATATGTCGTAAAGAAGTTTCACTTCTTACCTGTGTACTCTGGTACACACACATATATTTTTTTTTTAAATAACGCCATGACCCTTGTACCATTCAATGCATCCATCAAAGCAATGTTTTGATAACGTTACATTGAGCGCTACCGTAAACCGTGATTTTTCACACTGAAAATAAAAATCGTTTCGTTACCACAGATTAATAGTGTTACTTAGTTTGATGCACAGAATGCTTGGTTGACGGCTTCGTGAAGGGCCCATTTACACCCTGTATAATGAAACTCGCCAACAATGCTTTAAAGCATTGTTGGCGATAATGCCTTCACGAACCACGAGAAGCTCTACTATGTAATAACAACACAACAACAACAAACAATATAACAACAACAACAACACAAAAACAATAACAACAAACACAACAACAGTAACAACAACATTATGTTGAACTAGGGTGACATTAATATATCCGATATTTTCACAAGCCCAACGGAAACAGTCGCTAGTCTTGAAAAGTGCGTGCAGGCCACACAGACGTCTAGATACTCTAAGCCTAGTTTTATGTACTAAGCTTTACATAACGCTATGTGATTAGAAAGTACATATTTACATCAGTTTTCTTTCATTACTTTAGTTGTGGGAGGTATTATTTTAGTTTTTTTTGTAATAAAAGTTGTTTGGTATAGAGGGTTAGTTCGAATATTGGACCTGATTTTTACGCTATAGTGAATCTATTTTGGGTACAAGGTGTAAACGGGCCCTTCATGAACCCGTCAACCAAGCATTCTGTACATCAAACTACATAACTCTACTCAAAAAATATTGCTAGGAAATGACTTTTTTTTTGGCGTGCAAAATCACGTTTTACGGTAAGACTCAATGTAACGTACTCAAAAAATTGTGGTCATAGATACATTGAATAGTAAACGGGACATAGAGGCTTTAAAGTGAAGTTACCACCTTAAAAACGGATAGTTAAAAAAAAAAGTTGAGAAAAAGTTGGTAAAAAGTGCCTTTCGGGTTCGTTAAGGGTAGTTTTACATCCTATAAACAAACTACAATCGATGTAAAATAATTTTAGGAAACTTTGTATCGAGAACCACTCCATCTTATTACTTTCTACCTATTCAATATACTTTGTTGTCTGACAACCTGTGTAACTCCCTAAGTTTATTTGTAATGTAAGATGGATGACGTACAATATTCACTTCGTGACGCTGGCACGATAAATTTTTATATTTTACTACCGTCCGACAAGGATTTCGCCTGCAATTTTTTTTTTTCATATTTTTTTATAAATAAAAGCCGGTATGTTATTCTGAAGAGTAAGCTATATTACTGTAAAGTTTCATCAAAATCTGATCTGACTATGAATTTCTGCTGTATCGTGGGTGCGTTTACAAACATTTAAACTCACATGTATACACAAACAGCCTGACCCGGAACCCTGTGGGTCATATAAACAATGTTCCGTGCAGTGATTGAACCCGTAATCACCAATCGCTGAGCCACAGTGCTAACCGTACCGCCCGCGCCACATGAAACTTTATTTTGCGTGAAAGACTAACAAAGATCAATCCGTCCTCAAAAACTTTCCCATTTATCGGTCCAGAACCACACCACTTGCATAGCGAGTCGGTGACCGTGCAGAGGTCACTGTGCACGTTATTGGTTTTTTCATCAAGAATTAATGACTCATTAGAAGAGAGATTAGTTATTGGTTGGTATTGTCTTGCCCCCTATTTCATGGGAGTTAAATAAAACTGGTGAAATTTGGATGTTCTAAGGTTATGTCTTTTTTTTTTTAATAATTAAAAGCTCTACTCTACTCTGTTCTGAGAGTAAGTTTGTTTGTTACCTTTTCACGCCTAAACTACAGAACCGATCAGCCTGAAATTTTGCACATACATTGTCAGGTGTACAGAAACGGACATAGGGTACCATCCCTCCCGAACAAAAGTACCTACTGTTCCCGAGGAAAACCACAATAAAGTTCATATAATTTAGATGGCACCACGTGTCTTTGGAATCATGATTGAATTATATTATACAAGCAGGGTATAACCCGAATTGATTGTCAAATTTTAAATTAACGTGGGTAAAAGCTAGTAGTTTATAAAATAAGCCGAAGTACCTAACACTTTTTTAACCGACAAAAAAGAAAGGAAGAGGTTCTCTAGTGCTAAGTAAATCTCTTCACCCCGTGTCACCATAGTCGTATATATTTTAATAAATAAGGCCTGATTACACACGAGCTAGTGTTTTAATTACTTACTGACGTGTATAACATATCTCTTGATTTAAGGCTCGCTACACACATGCGATCATACTTGCGACGAGTATAAAAAATCACAAGTACTTTTTTTATTGTAATAATATATTAATGTAGGAAAAGGTACATATATAGGTAGCCGAGCCTTTTTTTTTCGGATAGGATATCATCAAATTACTCCTCCCGCAGAGCGGAAGGGAGTGTCAGACTTGTACTGACTAAAACCCATCCATGTTCCTTCCTTGCCCTTTGTGTTTCAGGGCCGCGAACACTAGCTGACCCCTCAAACGTTGTTCTGCCATATAAATTATGGTGTGAAATATATTCTACGATATGTTCTCATACAGAAACTATACATATTTTTTTTATAAAAATCAGTCGTGTGGTTTCGGAGGAGTGCGACGACAAACACCGTTACACGACATTTTATTATATAGAAAGATTTACTTACACATGTAATCAAAACCAATAGCACTCATAAGGCTGAATTTTTTTGTTGATTTTTATTACATCGACCAGTGTGATGGTATTTCCTATCAGTTTCCATACAAACTTACCTCTCCTATTTATTTTGAGCTCTATAGTGAATTTTCAAATATTCTTTATTAGTTATCTCCTTTCTTATAACAAGGAACTCTTGTCATATTGTTAATGGCTGCAGGACCCATCAGATTTGGCTTCACGATGTCTGTCAGTGAATTTAAGATTTTTATGAATATTTGTTACTCTGTTACGCAAAAACTACTGACCGGATTTAAATGAAATTTGGCACACAGATAGTCTATAACTTGGATTAACACATAGGATACTTTTTACCTCGGTAGTATGATCCCATGGGACAATCCTCCATGCAAGCGAAGCCGCGGGCAAAAACTAGTAATGTATATTATAGTTAGTTTATTAAATAAAAAGTTAGTATCTCAATAACGCAAAAACGGAAAAACATTTTTTTTTTCAAATCGCGAGCATGCGTTCCTAATTCAAACACATACGCGCGCAATATTATAAATACGCACACATAGATACCCCATTGAGTGGTACGCGTGAAAATTCACGCCAGTACGTTACGCGCTTTTTTTAATTACAACCCTACGGCGCTATTGTTGCACAACCCTAGTGGGAGGGGATCTATGGGTAGGGGTGTCGATAAGAATTTAGAAAGGAACATTATTTTGTGTGTTTTCATTACTTAGTTAATTTTCTTATTAGTTAACATTGCTGGGCTTTATTATCCATAGCCTCTTTCAGATCTAAAAATGTTTTGTCTGATGATGAATCTATTGAACAATATTATTTCCCTGATTGAACATGATATAAGTAATATTGTAGTTATTATTTACAGACACCACAAGAGGTCACACGCTATTAGACGCAATATCTTCAGACTTCTAAGTATCGTTAAAAAATCTGAAAGTGTTTATTTAACTTGAAAGCTGCCCCACAAAATAAACGTGAAATTGCAAGGTTTCGTCGTTGAAACTGTACCTATGTTTTTCGTTCGTTTCTTGAAATAATAATTACTTGTTAAAAATAGTTCGTTTCCTCTACTACGAAAAAACGCACGAAGATCTGATTTAGGACCTCTTATTTATAGATTCTGTTGAATATAGACGGCCAAATTTTTTTTTTATCTCACAAATATCCTATACTTTGATAATAATAGACTACATTTTCATTATATGCCTTTTTAGGTAAATTGGAAAATTAGCGTAACGCCGAAATGTAAGAGGGCTCTTAAACTGTGAAAATAATTGGTAAAGAAATATGTTTAAAACGTTGCGGTGGTGACAGCCCTGTGTTACATTTTATCGAACTGTGGGTTCGTCAAAGAGCGTGCTGCTGTACCACGGTAATATAGAAATACACGCAGTCGTCCGTATTCATAGTCTGGACTTAGACGAATAAATGTCACAAATGTATAATCTAAGATTTTTATGTCTTAGCTCTCTAAGTTCAGGTAACCCTATGGGTGCGTTCCCATTATGTCGTGACGACATATTATCATGTCGTTTAAAGTGTCGTGTGTTGTGTATTTAAATTGAGGTATTCACATATAGGACGACACGATTAACTGTCGTCCACGACTTTTGCCAACTAAAAACCAACGATAAATTAATCGTCACGACATAGTGCGAAAGCGCTCTATTTCTTGACTATTTCGTGAAAAAATCATTAAATGGGGTTAAATGAACTTAGAGTGTTGTATTGATGATTTTAATTATTGTAATTCTGTAACTAATAGACGTCCGAAAGGAAAGTTATAGAAACGGCAGCCACAGCCAACACTACCTCAACCGTCCATCCGAGACAGCAACCCTCAGTCAACCGCCAGCAAGCTACTCGTACACACGTGTAACTGGTGCGACTCATTTTTCATCATTACACACCAAGTTTCCACCGTGCCTCGGAAAGCACGTTAAGACAATGTTTGCAATTTGTAGATCTTTGACAGTCGTGAACTTGGTGTGTAATGATTCTCCATTCCAAAAAAAAAGTCGACCCAGCAATAATTGTTGCGTAGTTACTTAGTTTGATGTACACCCCGTATGTTTGTGTGAAGGATGTACTAGAAGCAACTCATCACCTGCCTAGCCTTTTCCCAACTATGTTGGGTCCGCTTCCAGTCTAACCGGATGCAGCTGAATACCAGCATTTTAAATGGGGCGACTGCCTATCTGACCTCCACATCCCAGTAAGTACTGGGTAAATACGATACTCCTTAGTAAGACTGGTTGTCAGACTTTCAGGCCACTGACTACCAGGAAATTTAAAAAAAAAAAAAAATTGCGGGTTACCCTGACGCTTCCACCTTAAGCTCCACACAGCACTATGAATACGTCCCCCTACGTCACTCTACTAACGTCTATAGACTCGCAACAATCACAAGTGCTATGAGCTCATTTGATTACTACGTCATTAGTTTACCATCACGACTTGTACATCACGGGGTCGGCACACATTAGCATTGATCTGATGTGTCAAAGAGTCTTTACTCTTTGGTTGGCACTTTTTTACTTAGAGGTGCTAAAGCGAAGAAACTCGACTGAGAGTGTGCTTTTTTAATGATTTTCAAAAGAGGTCTTATAAAAGAAGGAAGTTATTTTCAATTTTTTTTTTTTATAGTTGGTTGTCTTTTGGTTTGGTTTTATATTTTTATGAATGTCGTATACAGTACTAATATTATGTAAATTAAAAGACCATGGGCATTTTTCTTTGCACTATGGGTGTAAAACCAATTGAATAGAAATATATCTCAAATAGAAGCTTATAAGTACGACTTCATGCTAAGACAACAAATACCCAAGTCACAGGAAAACAGAAATAGACCCACTTGAAAAATATAAAGCTACTACTACTAGTTTCCTTTTTTTATTTTGCCAAAGATTTGACCCATTATGCGAACTAATAATAATCCTAGATTATTAAGGGGGTTCCGTAACACAGCTGCAGTCCTTAATCGATTCTAGGACCTCGCCGGCCTAGGTTGAATTAACTACTTTGTCCTTAGCACAACTTTTTCAACATGAGCTACTTTGAAAACAAATGACAGTTAGTAAAATCATTATTATAATACAGGAAATTGCAATACTTTCAATTTGCCGTAGCTCTGGTTTCCGGCGAAGTGTGGTATTCGTCACCATTGTATGCATTGTAGAACTTATTGCGAGCTATAATTTGAGATATACATATTTCAATTCCGTTGGACTTATGCCCATTTTGCCCAAGAAACTTTATAAAAAAATCTATTTCAGTAAATATTAAAAAAAAAATGATTTAAAGTGACTTTTCGCTACATTTATTTCTAGCAGTTCAAAATCATGACTTAATTATTTAAAAAAAAAAGCTATATGAAGCAACACCGTGTTTAATGCTTTTGATTTCTGAATATTTTCTAGAATTCCTAATGTCTACGTCAATCAAGGTCATGTCTACGATTTTAACAGTATTCTACCCAAGAAAAAACACACTTTAAAAGTGTGAAATTGTCCTCAAAAGTATCGGAACACTCAGCCTTCATTTAGACTCAACTTAGCATATTCCTCTCAAAAAACATTTTTCTAAAATGTGTCCTCTCGATAACCCAAAAATATTTCTTCGTGACATTTTCCATATCGGGATACAAAATGACCAGCCCACCCACTTCACAGTGTAGCGTGAAGTATTAATTTAACTTGGCAACATTTTTATAAGTGGGCAACACTTCAGCTGTATTGCCTCATTGAAGGAACCAAGATGGCGGACGGTAGACGACTTTATATTCGAGAAATATGCAATAATACCTACATTATTTACGGTGCTACGAAGTGCTGGGTCTTGGAAGTCCGAAGAAAATATTTGTTTCGAATTTGGCAGTATTTTAAATAAAACTCTTGCTTACATAATACATTACATAACATAACACCTGTAATCCTAGGTTAGGCAGAGGTGCACTTACCTAATAGTACACCAACATTTCGCCAGTTATGTTTCAGTCGTATATAATAGGGGGCGAGTCTATTGCCATGGGCACAAATCCAGTCTCTGTGTCTGCTACTGTGAAATTCCTGATGGAAAAATTCAGCAACACCTTGCCCGACCCGGGAATCGAACCCGAAACGGGCGGCTCAGCAGTCGAGGCTTACATGAATTACGTCAGAAAAGAACCGTCCTACAAACTAGCATGAATATGGTCAGAGCTCAGAATAAATTCATATGTAAAAAAATGAGATGTTTGCCTAAGCATTTTTATGATACTGCAAATTTAAAAATAAAAAATTGGATTGTTTTGGTAACTAATGTGTAAAATTGTGAACAATTTATTTAAAAAAATACTTCAATAAGTATTTTTTTACATAAATTGTTCACAATTTTACCCCAAAAAGTGACCTAATCAATATTAGGTCACTCTTTGCTACTACAGTACTTTCACTAGTTATTATGCCTTGTGACTGTGACTGTAGCTTAGCCTTCTTTGTTTTTCCGACATTCAAAAGTGCCTGTAATGGTCTAATTTAAATAAACGCTTTTGAGTTTGAGTTTGAGCTATTAAACACTTTTAAAAGGTTCGAAAAGGTTAGTTACAGAATTCGGACATATTCTAGAGAATCCTGCTAACTCATCTCAAAATAAAAAATCTACCACATCCATATTCAAAATAACTTTTCGTCCCTCCCGCCACTCCGAAGGAAAATCTTCAACTTCTTTCCTAAGAACTCTTTATATTTTTTTTAATGTCTATGGAGAGCCTTATGAAGGGTCGAGATAGGATCTTCGCGACGCATTTTGAGGACATTAGAAAAAAATATCTTGTTTAATGAAAACCTTATTCACTTTTCAAGGCAATTCGTTTATTTTGACATTAAAAATGGCGGGAAATAAAGTATACCTCGTAAAAAGGTTAGGAAATGGTAATAAAAATATTAAATTATTTTTTTGTGAAGTCTCAGGTCGGTTTTTTATTATTTTTTAGTTGGTTTCGAGCCTTTTTTTTACCTTTTTATTGCGTTTTTTTACTTATTTGGCTGTAAAAGAACAGGGTTTATTGAGTATATTAAGAACAAGCCATAAAAAGGACTGAAAACTTGTATTACATAGGACGATAATGAAGTGACGATTTTTGACAGTGGTTAACGAGTAACGAGCCCAAAAGTCTAACAACCAGCCTCCCTCAGGGTTATCGTATTTCCCAATTACTGTGTTGTACATGGTTAGATAGGCAGTCACTCCATGATGTAAAATACTGGTATTCAGCTGCATCAGGTTAGACGGAAAGCCGACCTTAGCATAGTTTGGTTCCCTCGGCAGATTATGAAATTGTATGAAATGACAAATTGATGTATCCAAGTCTAAAGGTGCATCCACACCGCAGTTATTTTTTGTGGAGCAAGTAATACTAATATTATTAGGTACATATTTAAGAGGAAATGTGGGTGGTCTTTTTTCCATACAAACGCTCTCGCCTGTTTTCTTTCTGGTTTATGACTTAAAAGCTATGATTTTTAACAGTTAAATAAATATCAACTTCTTCTATGTCCCTATGTTTTTTTTTTTGATGATACATAATCTGTATAAGCACTAAAACCTTTACAAAATGCTCAAAATTGCCTATTTACATCGTCTGCCAACAGAGGTCTAGTGTACAAATTTGTTAATTATTAATTAAAACAAAAAACATAGGGATACAGGATATATCCTTCTTATTCATTTATGAAATATCTTTTAAATTGGTCGAATATTGGAGGAGGAAATAGTCGAAGCCAAACCTCGAATTATGACTTTTTGCTATAGTTGTCCTTATCGCACCAATGTCGAAATCACGCTCGTAGAGAGACAGCGACAGTTTTTTCAAATACCTACCATGTTTCCTCTTAAGCTCCTTGCCATAGTATATCAATTAGCTCAATTATCAAGCTCCCTGACTGTACAACAGTCTTTGCTCCCGCATATCAACACGATGGTACTTTCCTATTCCCGTTTGATATTTCACCATATTAAAAACTTCAATACCGACACCCTTTTATTAAGCCCCTATCGTAGAGGCGTTGAACCATAGAGCAAGTCTTTTGTCTATTACGCACTATTAATAACTGGCACTATTGTCTTGCCTAGTGACGTTCTCGGATAATAATAGGTGTTGGAAATCAGTCGGCTGAATATATTTTTTTTATTATGAAATTCTAGTGTGAAAGTTGACGGTTCAATGGTTTTGACATGTTTTAACTTGAGATGAAATGACTGGCGTGAATTTTGTAAAATTATTTTTTATTTAAAAAATGAAAACACAACATTGAGAATTATTAATGGAGACTTCCCAGAATCTGATCCTTAATAGCGACGCTATCGAATGGAATAATACAATGTTTTTAATTATTTTAATTATTTCCAAAATAATTAAAATATGGATAGGATGAAATTAAGAATGGATAGAAAGTAAGAATGGAAGAAAAATATTTATTTTTCGCAGGGACATGACGTGCACACAAAATAAAAAAGAAAATAAACATACATACAACGCATAACAAACATTTAGAATACAAGAGGACGGAAGAAAAAAAAACCCGATTGCGTAAATAAAAACTAATAACTTTAAATAAAAACTAAAAATAATTTTATTCATTTAATCTTTATTTTTTTATTTTACACTTTATAGTTACATATGGTCATGATCTACCATTTTAAAATCCTCATGATGAGCCCTTTAATTTGATACCCATATTGCAGTATCCAAAAAAAAAAACAAAAAAACATAACCCTTCCTTGGCAGTCGGGTAAAAAATGTAAAACAGAATAGGATAGGATAGGAACATAGATTAAAAAAAAACCAATGATGCATATAATATGCTACTACTCACTGGATGCTTGTTTTCTCCAATCTACAGGGTGTAAACAGACTCTTCACGAAGCCGTCAACCAAGCATTATGTACATCAAACTAAGTAACTTTACGCAAAAAATAGTGCTGGGAAACGACTTTTTTTTTTGAGCTGAAAAATCACGTTTTACAGTAGGACTCAATGTAACGCTCTCGAAACATTGTGCTGATGGATGGATTGAATAGTAAGGGAGTCCTGGAGATGTTCAAAGTAAAAATCTTACATTAAAAACATGTATTAAAAAAAAAACTTGTGAAAAACTTGGAACTTTGACCCCCAATATCTCCGTAACTAGAAGGTTCCCAGGTATGGTCTGGAGCAAAAAAATGATAGCAATGACGGAGAGAACAAGTGCCTATCGGCTTCGTTAAGAGTCTGTTTACACCCTTTATATATGTAACAACTAAATGCACACATGAATGCAATAAAGAGTTTGAGTTTGTTACTGAGAATTTTTATTTATTTCTAAGGTTGTACTTAAAAAAATATATATAAAAACAAAGCGTACACCAAAAATACTCATAATCATTTTTACATCTTATAGTTAAAGGCTGCCATGGCATGCATTAAATATAGGAATAGGGAACGCAGTTACAAAACAGACTAAACTTATTTAGATACATACAATAAATGTATAAATACAGTTAATTACAGTTAATCGTTACATAAATCCGAAATACTAATGAAAACTTACTAATTAATACTAGATTGGTTCGATTAATTCAGTCAATTTTGTTCGTCGCTGTGCCGAACAATAACAAAAAGAAAAAAATACAAATATTTTCTAAATAAACAGACAGAGATAGATGTACCTATAGATAACTAACATTGGTCCTTAATTTTTATGTACTAGGGAGCGAGCCAATTGCCACCATACCAGATGGCAAAAAAAAACTTTGAGCTCCGATCCCCATGCTCAGCACTTTTTTTTTCTAAAAACAGCATCCATTAAAACTCTCTCTCTCTCTATTCCCGTATTTAACTTCCAATACTTAATTAATGGAGTTCCATTTTCAAAGTTGGCACTATGCGGTGGATTCGGTGCTTCGGTGGCATATCAAAAAAAACCGCGTTTCGTTTTGCGCGCCATTTAGGTCGGCCATATTGGAGGTTAATATATCGACTCTTGATTCGCGATTTGTGTGTGGTACAAGTTGGAAGGGACAAGCGATTAAGTGCTATCTTTTTCCTCGTGACGATGGCACTTTAAAATTTAACTAACACAATACATAACCACTACTATGACATTGTGGGTAACCGCACAGGTTAAAATAATAATTTTCATTTCATTTGTATTGAATACCTTACTAAATCATTTGCTGTCTGGAATTTTAAGATGGAAGCGCCAGGGCAAACCGCGACATTATTTTTTTTTAACGATTTTTGCAATTTACAGGTCAGTGGCAGACTGTATTTGAACAAAATATGATTCGCGACTGTAACACGTATGTATTTACAGAATTATAATCATTAAAATCGTCAATACAACCCTTTTTTTTTCGGATGGGAAATCATCAAATGACTTCTTCCGCTCTGGGCAGAACGGAAGGGACTGTCAGACTTGTACTGACTAAAACTCATCCATGTTCCTTCCTTGCCCTTTGTGTTCCAGGGCCGCGGTACCTCTTTCGAAGAGTCCCACAGCCCATCAAAACAACCCTCTAAGTTCATTTAAGCCTATTGAATGAACTATTTTATAAAAAGTCGTCAAATGACCTAGCGCATCTTTCTTAAATTAGCGCCTTAGGTGCAGTGTATTTAGTTTCACGTCACTTAATTGTTTCTAGTTGATAATAGATACTTACTTATTCCTTTTACCCGACTGCGGTGACTCTCAAAAGGAGAGTTATTTAGTATATTGAAGGCCAATTAAATACATTTAGGTCGAACTTTACCAAAGAAACTGGACACAATCAACACCATTCGACCTTCAGCAATTATTAAAGCAAAAAAATGCTGCCTCATTTTATCACTTACCCCACACTTTTAACGCTTCCTCTTTTGTAGGTTCCCACAAATTAATTAACGCTCGGTAGCAATGACGGGGACAAAATGGCCGACATGCGCGTGTACAAATACAATGTATGTTACAACTAAAACGTTTTCAGGTATTTTTATATATTTGTCTCCAGTGGCAATGTATAGTTTACGGTGTACCTATTTAGTTTAGGTATACAATGTCGTCATCTATCGAAACTTTTCCCAACTATGTTGAGGTCGGTTTTAAAAGTTCCAGTCTTACTTATCGGATGGCATCATCATCATCATCATCATTTCAGCCGAAAGAAGTCCACTGCTGGACATAGGCACACAAGTGTCGCAACATTGACCGGTCCCGTGCGACTCGCATCCAGCGGATCCCCGCAACCTTCACCAGGTCATCGGTCCACCTAGTGGGAGGCCTTCCAACGCAACGTCTTCCGGTTCGCGGTCGCCACTCCAGAACTTTTCGGCCCTATCGGCCATCTGTTCTGCGAGCAATGTGCCCTGCCCACTGCTAGTTAAGTTTGACAATTCTTCGGGCTACGTCGGTAACTTTGGTTCTCTTGCGGTTGTCCTCGTTTTTTATCGGATGTAGCTGGCTGATATTTGTCACGAAACTGCGAAACGTGAATACCCCACTAAGACTAAGGTAAGACTGTAAGTTAAGCTACCTAGATTTCATTATTTAAAACTAGCCACCCATCTGTGCTCCACATGGGTGGTGCAGCGGCACATGCCAATATGTCAAAACATCGTGAATTCTTTCAGTGAAATTAAATCTGTTAGCTTAAGTAGAAGGAGGTTATGAAGAAGTTAAGTTATGATCTGTTATCATTTATCTTTTTTTTATTTGCATAAGTAAACCATTTTCTATAAAACTATAACGAGACTTTTAATGAAGCTGAAAGATACCTGCTCTCCACGTCATTGCATTTTTTTTCTAGACTATACCTGGAAACCTTCTAGTTACGGAGATATTGGGGGTCAAGGTTACAAGTTTTTCACAAGTTTATTTTTCATGTAAGATTTTTACTTTTAACACCTCCACGACCCCCGTACTATTCAATACATCCATATACATCCATCAGCACAATGTTTTAGAGCGTTACACTGAGTCCTACCGTTAAATGTGATTTTTCACCCCAAAAATAGTCGTTTCCCGGTACTAATTTTTACGTAAAATTACTTAGTTTGATGTACGGAATGCTTGGTTGATGACTTTGAGAAGGGTCTGGTTACAGCCTGTAGAACAGTGAACTTACCTACACCTAAGTGTGTCCGTTGGGTCCAGTACTCATTATTATGAACCAAAACATATACTACAGAGCCAAAGATTAGAAATCATACTTAGAAAATAATGACCATAGAATTTTTATAGAAGCACTTACCATTCAAAGTAGGAGGGGTCATGGTGTAGTGTTGCCAGACTATGCCGCAATATTACAAATATTTGTTGTTAGGTGATAATGATGAATTTAGTTTGTACAAACCTTTGTTTGTTTTGTTGTATACTTTAATAATCCAAATGTAAACTCTATTTAATAATTGCACTTATTATTTCTCCGCCTGCGTATTGGAAATATTTTAAATGACATTGACAAAAATATTGCCGGGAAACGACTTTTTTATGATGTGATAAATCACTTTTTACGGTAGGACTCAATGTAACGCACTCAAAACAGTTTGCTGATGGATGCATTGAATAGTACGAATTAATTTGAATTAGGTTTTGATTTACTTAGTTTGATGAACGGTGGGCTGCATCAATTGGGTACCCCAGTTGGGAACGTAGGTTCTTTCAAGAGGGGTACCCACATCGTGACGCTGACGTAGATACAGAATGCTTGGTTCACGGTTTCGTGAAGGGCCCGTGTGAATATGTAGAACTGTCAATGTCTTTTAAAATATTGCCAATACGTAGGCGGGAAAACCATAAGTGCAATTATTATAGAATAACCTTATAGTATAAAGTAACTTAGTTTGATGTACATAATGCTTAGTTGACGGCTTCTTGAAGGGTCTTGTTACACCGTGTACATATTTTTGGTTGGGAGGAATAATCTTAGACGTAGGTATGCCTCATTGAGTGCGTAAGTACTGGCCTACTAGAAGATAGCATATTTTTTTACTTTTAAAAAATAAAAAACGAGCGATTTAAAGTACCTACTTTTTCATTTCTAAACTGGCAACTCTGAACATCTGACCCCTGGTCTAGGTAAGCAGCTGGACCACTAAAGCATGCGCCCCTCCTCTCGTGCCTTCAATTAATAATAAGTCTATATTGCACGATTGTTTGTCGTCCAGCATCAAAGATTATAGGCGTAGAAACGGCGGAATCTCCGACGACAGTCAGATATGTATTGCAATTTATGAGTCTATTATTAAAAAAAAAGCAAGTAGGTTTTTTTTTCCTTCGCCCTTTTCGTGCAGAAGTAAGAAGGTTATTAAAAAACTATGATACGTATTTTTTTTTGTCAATCTAGGTGAGCTCGGTGTTTCTTATCTGACTACTCTGAGAAGAAACACCTGGAACAAACTCATAGGTTTTTTTATTAAACTTGTGAAGATCTACTAACGACCATCAGTGCAAACATGTCTCAGTAAACGTGTAGTCCAACTTAAGACTTAAGGAGCTCAACAACAATGGAAAATCGTAATTTACTTGCAAGAACTTATCGGATGGTGTCGGTACAAGTGCTAAGTGTCAAACTTGACATTAAGTTATTTTTTTTCATTCTTTCAGATTCAGACGTCACTGAGACATAAATAAATAAATAAAATAAAAATTATTGCATTTCTTCTGAAATATATTCTTCCTTTATTTATTTATTTTCAAATTTTAAGTATAAATTTCTAAATATTCCTTAAAAAAACAATGTAGAAAACATTTAAAAATATAAAAAAAAATTGTAGCCGACCTGTATCGACAACAGGGTTTAAGCGGTCACGGCTCCAGAGAAAGCAACCTTCTAACAAATACGAGCCGTGTCCAGGTATATTATTATCTTAAGGGCTGATTTTCAATCATTAGATAACATTTATCTGAAGAGTAAATGTGACGTTTTGACAGCCTGTCCATACAAAAACTGTCAAATTCACAAACTTATTCGTCGGATAAAAGTTAAATGGCGATTGAAAAACCGGCCATAAATCTTTTTAGGTACCTATACGTAGCTCAGCTTCAGGAATATCGTACTTAGAAATATCTGAATTTGACATCATTATGAACGGTAGGTATTTCATGTCTAAACAAGGGTTAAAAGGTCACCAGCAAATTCAATGACAACTTTTTTACTAATAAAATCCTTTTAACTCTATTAAAGTCACGCCACCATTTTCGGTTATTAAAAATCAATTCCAATTTAGAACTTTTATTCTATGCCTCGCTATTAAATGTGACCCGACTAGTGGCCAGTGCGTGCTATAGAAAAAAATAAATTGTCCATTGTCTATGGACTAAATGGGGTTGCATTCGGTCGCGTTCATATAAAAACTATTTTGCAGTTTTAAAAAATATTCTCTGCTCGTGATTTCAATTAAAATGTTGTGTATTTGTTTTATTTTTTAGGTGGTTTGTGGTTGTTTATTCATGTTTTTGTTTGTGGTTTGACCAGTGAACGTTTTGTGGACGTAAGGGTACAATTATTTTGTTGAAGTTCTTGATACGGGGGAATGACCTTATTAATTTGATTAAGCCCTGCGGTTGTTTGATTATTGCTTTGACCCGTTTTTATCGAACATAATAAATGGTATCACAAGAGAATAAAATCTCATAAGGTTACGCCTACGTATTCTAAATCAGTTTTATTTATTTGTGAAGTTCAAATATTAATTACATTTTATGTACTTTCATTATATACAGATACAAATAGAACAGAAATAATGCAAAAAAAAAGGAAGACTTAATTAATATTCTAAATTATTTTGGTACACATTTCGAAAATCTGCTAACTAACTGATTCTCTAATGACGATAAAGATATTCCCGGCATAATAAAACAATGAAAAAAATGAGTAGTTTGTGGATAAATAATAACAGTCGGGTCGATCTTCCGTTTAATACGAGCTTGCGTAGGTTGGTCCGTGCGTGGATGCGTGACCACCGATTACACACCGAGTTTCCTCCGTACCTCGGAAAGCACATTAGTTGGTCCAGGCTGTCAATTGTAGATAGATATCTGTCAGTCGTTACTGGTAGTCGGTGGCCTGAAGGTCTGACATCCAGCCTTACCAAAGGTTATCATGGGATTGTAGAAGTCAGATAGGCAGTCGCTCCATGTAAAATACTGGTATTCAGCTGCATCCGGTTAACTGGAAGCCGATTCCAACATAGTTGGAAAAACGATAGGCAGATGATGATAAGAAAATAATGAAAAAATGATACAAAGCGATTTCTTATGGTTCTTTTTTATATTTATCACAGACGAGTTTCCTGGCTACAAACAATTAAGATCCCTTAAAAACAATGCACAACATATTTTAAACATCTACCACAGACACCTAACCAACCCATTACAAGCTTCTACGTAAAAAATATACAAAAAAAACGAATAAATAAACGTATTCATGCAAAATATTCGCCTTTCCTCACTGAACGCGGTCTTCTAACGCTTTTACGCAATTCAGTATCATATAAGAGCATTTTTTTCCCTTCAGTTTTCTCTCCACTGTCTTTATACACGGAGAGCACTGTATGTCTGTTACCCGCCTTTTTTCCACATTATTTTTACATGGTTTATGATGAGAGGCTGAACGTAGTTGCCTTTGCCAAGCGGCGCACAATAAGAAAATGTTGCAGCGTTTTTTTCTTGTCTATTCTCCGTTTGTGTGGAGTAAGCTTTATTTTTTTTGTTGTTCATGTGTGTTTTATTTACTCTTTCGTGTCTTGTCTGTGTTAAATGGGTTTTGCTGGAACTAGTGTTGAACGGTGCCATATCACATTTGATTTTCCAGCAGAAATTAATAAGACTTCATTTCAGGCGCGTTCTAAAGCGCGTGTGCTGAGCAAAAGGTCCTGAGTTGGATACCTACCCAGGTTAGGCTGATACGGGTTGCAGACCGAAAACTAAGCTAACTTAGTTCAGTTTGGCTCGCATAGCTGACGCAATTTTTAGGGTTTCGTACCTCAAAAGGTAAAAAAAGGAAACCTTATAAGATCACTCTCTTGTCCGTCTGTCTGTCCGTGTGTCTCCACCGATTTTCGCAGGAACGGGTGGACCTAGCAAGTTGAAATCATACCAGATACTAAGGTCTATAGTCCCTTTTAGGTGTATAAAAATCAAGGTCCTGAGTTAACACGATAAAAATACATATATGGGGAAATTTAGATTTTCGCGAAAACTTGTAACTTGTTCCAAAATTTACCTTAAATTTCAACTTTTGTTTTTCGGAATCTTCTCTTTTTTTACCTTGCTTTTAACTAAAATTGACAATTCTAAGTTAACCGGAAGTACCCTATAGGTTTTGGGTCGAAAACCTATATAGTAATTCCCGTTGACCTAGAATCACGAAATTTGGTAAGAAGCAATGTCTAGCACATGTAAAAGAAAAAATCTGAAAACCGCAAATATGTAGTTTAATAATAATATACCTACAAGGGAGAAATGGGAGGCCTTTGCCCAGCAGTGAGACACAATCTAAGTATCCAAAAAAAAACCTACAAGTTTATTCGGAACCCTCGGTGCACGAGTCCAACTCGCACTTGGCCGGTTTTTCATACTTGTGTGCAGATTGCAATCTATGCAAACTAAGCTATGTGAGCTAGCTAAAATATGCGATGCTAAGTTATTTGAGTGCACTGATGCGCAGCTACACGAGCTAAGTAAAGCCAGCTACCGTGGCACCCCTTCGCAGTTCCATCACCAGAGCAGAGATTGAAGGTGTTGACATATCCACGGTGAATATTTTTTCTTTAGATAGTAATAAGTCAGCATTAATATTCTTTTCCTTTAGGTAGCCGCATGCACGATGACCGCTGGGCAAATGTCTCCACACGATGGTTCCCGGAAGACGGACGGCGCTGCCGAGGCCGGCCCAGAAAAAGGTGGCGAGTCGATCTGAACACGTACCGCGAGGGCGGGTTCGAGGAGGCACGGGAAAAAGAAATTGAGGGAGGCCTTTGCCCAGCAGTGGGACAACAGTACAGGCTGTTAAAAAAAAATGGGTTGCGTATTCAATTAATTAGAACTTTTTTCATCTTCGATCATATTTATAGCGAGCCATACATCCGTCAAATTAAACTTCACAAACCTGACTGAGCTTTCGGTTCGTTCTTGGAGTGCACGGGACATAAAGGGTGTAAACAGACTCTTAACGAAGCCGGAAGGCACTTGTTCTCTCCGTTATTGCGATCACTTTTTTGTTCTAGACCATACCTGGGAACCTTCTAGTTACGGAGATATTGGGGGTCAAAGTTCCGACATTTTCACATGTTTTTTTTTTTAAATACATGTTTTTAATGTAAGATTTTTACTTTAAACACCTCCAGGACACCCCCTTACTATTCAATCCATCCATCAGCACAATGTTTTGAGTGCGTTACATTGAGTCCTACCGTAAAACGTGATTTTTCACCCCAAAAAAAAAGTCGTTTCCCAGCAATAATTTTTGCGTAAAGTTACTTAGATTGATGTACATAATGCTTGGTTGACGGCTTCGTGAAGAGTCTGTTTACACCTTGTATTTTGAGTTTAGCTTGGCTGGCTTAGTTTAGCTTCAGTATAGCTTTGTTTTCGGTCTGCAACCCGCAAAATGTTATTGAGTTTTTAAATCAGGAATTTTTTTAAAGCAGTACAGAGTCAGGACTAACTAAGATAGACATGTATACGTACGCACATACAAATACATACACTCCTCAGACAATGAGAGCTGCTCAATTCATTCATTCATATTTTTAATTAATATTTTTATACTTTATCATTCACTATATTGGTTTGATATAAAATAAATATTTTTGTATTTCTATTTGTATGTATCAAAGAGACTATTTAGAGCACTGAATATAATTACTATGTTATATGAGAAACTTTCCATTTCCAGGAATATCGCTCACTCTAAAGGCCTACTCGTATGTCGCTGTTTTAGGATCGAACATTACAGATATAAGTATATTATTTGTTATATTTAAATTCGTTATTTGCTTTATGTTTTTGTGTATTCTATTTCCTCTTCTTTTACACACTGTGTCTACAACTCTTTTTATCTACTCTCCTTTCACGGGTATGCTGGAAGCGATTTCTTTAGAAATAAGCATCGCCTTTGTACCTTTTCTATTCCTTTCTTCTTTTCTGTATTTAGTGTGTACATAAACTATTAAATAAATAAATTTATTATAGCATTTTAGTTTATAATTTTGCGATACAATTAGTATATTCATTATCAACATCATCATTTCAGCCGAAAGACGTCCACTGCTGGACATAGGCCTACCCCAAGTGTCACCACATTGACCGGTCCCATGCGACTCGCATCCAGCGGATCCCCGAAATCTTCACCAGGTCATCGGTCCTCCTAGTAGGTGGCCTTCCGACACAACGTCTTCCGGTTCGCGGTCGCTACTCCAGAACTTTTCGGCCCCATCGGTCATCCGTTCTGCGAGCAATGTGCCCTGCCCACTGCCACTTAAGTTTGGCAATTCTTCAGAATACGTCGGTAACCTTGGTTCTCTTGCGGATATCTTTATTTCTAATTCCATCACGCAAGGAAACTCCGAGCAAACCCCTCTCTATTGCCCTTTGGGTGACTTTAAGCCTTCTGATGAGGCCACGTGGTCGCTTACAATGGTTCTCATCAGAAGGCTTAAATTAAATATAAAAATAAGAATATTTTATGCGAAACGGGTAATTTCGGTTTTAAAATCGATTGAATTTACATTTTTTGCGTTCGTGCTAGGTTCACAGAAACTACTATTTTTCTTACAATATGTAACTACAGTGGAGATAAGATTGCAGGGATGGTCATCCCCTCTCACATGGGTTGTGGAAGGAAAACACCTGCCTGTCAATATAATTGTGATGTCTAAAACCCTGACATACTTATCACACTCATTATGCCTGTGTTCTACGAAGGTATTGGTGCAAAGGCACAATTAAAGGCATATTTATTTATTCCTTACTAGCCTTTCGCTCGTGACTTCGTCCGCAAAAAATGTAGATAGCTCGGCTAATTTGCATGATATAAATATAATTTATAGCATAAAGCATCCACGAATAATGTAGTCTTTTGCCAGTGAAAGAATTTTTAGAATTCAATCATAAGTTCTGGAGATTATCTTTTATACACAACTGGACATTTTGCGAATTGGACCTTCTGGGAATTGGACATTTTGTTAACTAAAAATTCTGTGAATTAGAGTTTTTCCATCGCTGGACATTTTGCGAATTGGACATTCTGCGCCTAAACGAAATGTGTATATATTAGTAAAGATATAGATGCAAAAACACGGGCAAAAAAATCTATTAAAACCTATTTTCTTCCTCAAAACAAAGAAACATGGCATAATTTTCCTATTATACATATTAAAAAAAAACTAGTAGTCAATAGAGCTTCATCGAAGTATAAACAACCGCTGAACATTTGTAATGGCACTCGAAAAAGAAAAAATAAATTCGCGCACTTTTTACTCGCTAACAAGATATTGCGTAAATTTCACCGAGGTATTAAATATGGCAACGGTGTAAAATTATAATTATGTGGTTTAATTTTCCAGACTACCTTTCTTATCTCCACAACCCAGTACCTTGGAAATACGATACCCCTTGGCAAGACTGGTTGTCAGACTTTCGGGGGCCCCTGACTACCTGTAACGATTGTCAAAGATCTACACATGACAGCCGGGACCAACGGCTTTCCTAGGCACGGAGGAAACTCTGCATATAAACAGATAAACCTAGGCAAGCTAAATTTATTCGAGCGCCTGTTAGTGTTTAGCTACGAGCTCCTTAAAAAGAGTGACGAATCTCATTTAAAACTGTTTATGTAGTTAATAGTCGATTTGCAGAACAATCATTTTCTATGACAATCATTTTTTGTATCTACAGATAGTGAACAATAATAGGAGAGGTTCAATGACTGAATGACGTAATATAAATAGACGAGGCATGCATGAACATCACGGCATGCGAAAACAGCGTATTGCTATCGGAAGCTAGTAGCTATAGACGCACGAAGAAAGGGAAAGAACATTAAATGTTATCTACGGAATTTCTGCTGTTAGAGAGAAATAAATATATTTCTTTAATTACGTTGTTATTCTGTGATGTATGCTCATCGGCATGTGACTTACCTCAGGCCCCAGCCGCCATTAGAAGGCATCGGAAAGAATAAAATAAAATACATTTTTCTTGATAGTTACGCATGAAATGAAACTTTTTTATCTTTCACACTTGCAGTATAATTTTTACATTTCCTAAAAACGCATGACGGCATTTATCTTTTGTTATTTGAAGAAGTTATTTTAATTTCATGTACATATGTTGATACGCGACTAAATTGAGGTCCGGTAATTACCTTGCATTCACGTTGCCACTACAGAGCGCGGGCAACGTGTCTATGGTTTATATATCATTGGGGTAGAGGATGAAATAAACACAAAGAGATAAGAAACGCTTATAACAGGCCACAAATACATGGGCTGCGGGACTGTTCGAAAGAGATACCGCGGCTCTGGAACACAAAGGGGAAGAAAGGAACATGGATGGGTTTTAGTCAGTACAAGTCTGACACTCCCTTCCGCTCTGCCCAGAGCGGCAGAAGTCATTTGATGATTTCCCATCTGAAAAAAAAAGAAAAAGGCCCCAAATACATTGAAGTAGGGTAGTTTTAAAACAGCGTAATTAAATACACCACGTTTCTATGTATTTCTCCGAACTGTTAAGCAGGGGAGTATCTTTAATACTTACCCACGTTTTGCCCGTTATGTTTTAGTCCGATATATTAAGGTAGAGCCTATTGCCTTCAACACAACTCAAACCTCGGGTTGCTATAGAAAAAATCCTGATGGAAAAGCCGAACAACACTTTAACCAACCTGGGAATTGAAGTCAGAACCTCGTGCTCAGCAGTAATATAGCGCTTGCAATCAAAAATCTAAATTCTTGTCCAAAACTTACCACATGCATGTTGTGCGTATACGAAAAGCAATGGAAATTCACATGAATGCGTTGCTGTGGTCTAATTTAACTATAAAAGTGTATGCTTTCCCCGGCCCGGCCCTAGCACGATCAAAGAGGCGGTAGGCAGTAGAAGGGACTAGAGGCGGCTGTCATAATAACATATCTTTTTATGTGGATTTTCAGTTATTTAGGAGTTTTCTTAATTCTGGAATTTTGAACCTTAAAATAAAGGAAAAATAAAAAAGGTGAGTATAGTAAAAGTGTTTTTCGAAGTGAAAACTTCTGTAGCATCGTTGTGATTTGAAAGTCGGTGAAACGAAAAAGCGACAGTAAATAGAGACAGACAAATAAATTCATAAGATTTAACGTGGGAGAAAATGAGATAGGAAGCATTATACAGTGTTTATCTTGAAGCCAAAATTTTTGAAGGTTTTACTTCTACCAAGTGCACACTTGTTTCTTTTTTGCTTAAATCATATCTTTATTGCTGAACACAGTATATATAAATACATTGCAAGATGTTAAGTGAATGCGCAGTTCACTATGTTCTACCGATTAAGGCAAGCAAAATTATAAGTAGTTACACGTGACAGCAAGAATATAATAAAATCAAATAATGTCAAATGAAATCAAATAAAATCACACAAAATTAATAAAGTTAAGCACGGGACCTGTCAATGTGGCGACACTTGGGGGAGGCCTATGTCCAGCAGTGGACGTCTTTCGGCTGAAATGATGATGATGATGATGAAAATCACATAAAATAAAATAAATCGAACGTAGAAAGTATTGACCTCAATGTCAAACAAAATTAATTAATAAATAATTATACATCTTAGCCTGTTTTGTCCCACTGCTTCCACCCCTCTCCGTGCGGTTTTCTCTGGTCAATCTCTCATTAAAATCGCCTGTAGGTCGTCCCAAAATCAAAATCATGTATGGTCTATAAATGTGTTGGATTTAGGGGTTTTTTTTTTGTATTTTGTCGACCCGTCCTGTTGGAAAAATATCACATAGTATACTTAATTATTAAAAGCCCTTCGGTGCGTCTAACGTATATGTAGGGAAACACTAATTGTTAAAAAAAAACTTTTTGCACAAATAAAACCGAGTTCAAAAACACAAAAAAGTGAAAAATAACTTTAGCTTCAGAAGGCGGTGACTCATGTTTGTTTGATTTAGTTTTTGAAGTTAGTTTTATTTTTTGCAAAAAAGCTATTTTTATTTTTCCACTTTTAGTTTTAATGTCCTATACAAACATTTTTTGCTATGTATTTATTTTACATTGATAATATTACATTTCATGGTAATAGGCTAATCCCTTATAAAATGCTGTATACCGGAAGCAAACAATCATAAGTCACATTAAGCTAATTATTCAGTGCACATGTTTTAAGTCTCAATTTGAACACTACTCATTTAAGTAACTTGATTACATAATTGTGAAACCTACTTTTAAACAACAAATAAAATTTTACTTAGAAGTTCACACAAATATGTAGTCAAGTTACTTAAATGAGTAGTGTTCAAATTGAGACTTAAAACATGTGCACTGAATAATTAGGTTAATGTGACTTATGATTTGCTTCCGGTATACAGATTATGGAACTTAACATACCTAACTGTCGAAATGTGAGTGTACTGGTACACATCTGCATACCTCCTCAGAGCATACAGGCGTGATGTTATGTTATGATGTTGTGTAAACAATAAACATCCAAGCGATTGCAGCAATCACGACAGATTTTGCAGTCAGAGAGTTCCGTTCTATATCTCCGAAGTCCATGATCAGATCCTGACAATATTTCTATGGGACCAACTTGGGAGTATACTCTTTCAAACAAAGAAATATTTTTCCGAAATTAACCATTATTTTTCAACTGCAACTGTCGCCAATCGCATCCATTTTGAAGGATTCAAACAATTTCTTTTTCAGCTTTCAGTCAAAATCTTTAACCTATTCCAGATTTTATTTTTCCCGCGTTTCACTTATAGAAAGATATCCAGCCAGGTCTAGACATCTTCTCGTCTACCAGCCCACAGCGAGGTCTACGGCCGCTGTAGTGGCTGCGTGCGCCAGTAATAGGTGTTTAGCTGTGCGCCTGCTCGCATAATGTGAACACTGCCAGCCTCTTCGTGTCCCAGTTACGGGCTAAGCTGTGGGGAGCATGGCGGGTGATTTGACCATTTTTAACATGAATTTTAAGAGGAAAATATTGTGGAAACAAAGGTAGGAAAATATGGTGAAAACAAAGGTATTTAAAAATAATCATCATTTTGATTTAACACTAACAGCGAATTGGACATTTTGCGAATTGGACATTCTGCGAACTGGACATTCTGCGAATTGGACATTTTGCGATCTGGACATTCTGCGAACTGGAAATTTTGCGAACTGGACATTTTCCACCGCTGGACATTTTGCGAATTGGCCACAACCAACATCTTAGGAGATTTTCATTGCGCGGTAGTAGCAGTACTCCTGGACACGGTTACGTATAGCGAGAAGGTTCCTTTTTCTGGAGTCCTAACCACCGGGATTTAAAAAATATATAATAATAAAGATTTCTTATAGAGATCTTTTATATACGTACTCATATTTTTTAAAATACTATAAGGTGTAAAAATGTAAATTATAAGGTGGCGCAGGAGGAGAGTACCTGGAAGGATATAGGGGAGGCCTTTGTCCAGCAGTGGGACATACAAGGCTATAAAAAAAAATAAGACAAAATATGATTAAAGGAAATAATGATCATCTCTGCTAGGCCCTTCATTGGGACTCCAAATAAGTACATTCCTATCCTACTGTCTACTAATGCTAAATTGTATTCGTTGATGCTTGTCGTTAGAAGGTTCATCTTCTGCCTACAACAGTCCACTGCTGGACATAGGCCTCCTCAATCGCACGCCATTCATTCGTTAGGAGGTTGGACTGATGAAACTGCAAAGTTGATATCTGTCTATGTTTGTTTCTCAATAGCTTATTATTAACATAACCTGCCGAGCCTTTTCTTAACTATATTGGAGTCGCCTTCCGGCTGCATGCAGCTGAATACCAGTGTTTTACACTGAGCGTCTGCCTATCTGACCTCCACAACCCAGTTAGTACTGGGTAACTGTTGTTTTGGCTCTGGTGCTCTAATAAAGACACCACATACAATTTTTTTTTCAACATCTTCAGTGTACAGACATCGGCGTGTTACAATTTTATTACATTTTTTTTTTTTAAATGTCATTTTGTTTATGTTATTGTATTACTCATAGATTATTAAATGACATATTATCTCTAGTAACAATTATATTATTATCATTTCTTTTTTTTCATCTTTGACATTCTATTTTTACTATTTCTTTTTACAATTAGATGACATATTATTACTGCTATTTTTAAATGTGAATTATTAATGTTTTTTTATTATTATTATTCTTATCTTTGACATGTTTTTCAATTGTAATGTTTTCATGGTACAGTTTTATTTTACAAAATTTCTACACAATGTATATTGTTTCGAAATAAATGACTTATGACTTATGACTTACAAAAATATATAATATTTTATGTTAAAGTTATAGACACTTAGGTATTCCAACATAACTAAGAGATAAGAAGTACCATGGTACATTTTTTCACTAAACCTAAGTTCTCCTGAAAACAGTATGAATGTATACGCTACATTATTACACTGAAATGTTGCTTGACTTATAAATAATGCATGACAGCGTCGCCTTTTCTTACGTCGACGATTTAACGAAAAACTTGGATGATAATAAGATTGAAAATGCTATATTTTTCTTTGTTACAAATGAATTTCAGGTTGCGCTTGCCGCGGTCAGTCTATGGATGGGTGACTGCATTTGACACCGACCGTTTTCAGTCATGGTGACCAATTTAAGCGAAAACTACCCATGTGTAAGATAGTATAGTACACAAGTGTGTGGTGTGGAAACCCAGGAGTACTCTTTTGCCTAATTTTGCTATTATAATAAAAAATAATGTAAAATGATGTGTAATAAAAAATGAAAATAATAAGATAAGATAAGATAAGATAAGATAAGATATATTTATTTGCTCAAACATGTGTATACATGAAAACAAGAAGTGCATGTAGGATGACATAGATAAAAAATCGTTCAGACATGTTTGCCACATACTATGGCGTGCAAATGTTTTGAATTCTAAATATGTTATTTTTTTAAATAGCATTTCAGTACTATATCATTAATTTAAAGTGAATAAACAAAAAAATAAGTAAGTGGCAAAATTAAACATATAAATAAAAACATAATTTAAAATTAGCATCAATTAAAAAAAATGTCAAAAGTAAAAAAAAAATGTGAAAGTGTAGTAAGTGTAATGTAAAAGTAATGTGTGTGTATGTGTGTCTATAATGTAATGTGTGTGTGTGTGTGTGTAAGTGTAATATGTGTGTTGTGTGTGTTAATAATTGTGTAATTATGTGTGATGTGTAATGTATGATAACGGTGTGTGAATGATGTGTGTGGGGCGTGTGTGAGGTTTGTGTTTTAGATGTTAATTGTGGAAAAAGGTTTTTACAAACACTTTTACACGTCAGTCAATGGAATGGCAATGCGGCACGGCCAGCGACCAGAGGCTGCAGGGGCATGGGGGCATCAAAACGCCAACTTCTAAACCCCAAGCTGCCATTGAGAGATTCTTATGAAAACCCAATAATTCTTTGAACGGATATTGATAATTATTGTTATATAGGTTTTTTTTACAAGTACCGTATATACTTTCACATGCATTCAGTACAAAGCTGTTATTTTCAAATTACAAACAGACACTTCAATTTTATTTATTTGTTTAGAAAATACCATGAAGAGTCGACCAACCGCTTGGCGATTTCCCGAAACACTAGTTGGGCACTCGGCCCATGGCCCTAGTGTTTCAACCCAAACGGCTCAAATACATAACTACCAATTAAATTATTGTATTTGCGCCGTTTGAGGTTTTCAGCAACTGCAGCAGCAGCCCCCGCGCAGCCAACTGTGTTTAGATGAAAAAATTATGTGGAAAGGCAGACTAGCATCCTTTACTTACAAGACATGCATACTGGCAGACTCACGCATGTCTCTTGACATATTTCTATTCAGTTACATCAAAGACTTGCACATAGGGATGTCCCCTCGCACACACCATGTAGTTTTGAATTACTTGCCTAGCTCGCTAGGGTTGACACATGCCTAGGAAATAGGGGAGAGGGTAGAACTAGTGTAAAATATTAGAAAAGTAGTCGGGGATATAATTATGTAAGGGTGGTTTAATGGCTAGAGGGATTATTTGAAGCTGCGGTGGAAATATTATGTTTTATACATGTAAAAATGCCTTTACTGCAACGAAACGACGCTTCAGACTAAAATGATTTTGTGTCCCATTAAGTTAAACTTAAATAACAAAATTAAACTAAAAAAACACGCCTTCTCGTATTCTTCTTAGCAAACCTTTTCATTTGACACACATATCATGGGAATACACAAAAAAATAATAATCCGCCATCTTTGGGAGTACGCCATATTGGATTTAGAATGACTACACTTAGCTAACCATGCAATTTCAGGTATTTCGTTCCAAGATATGGTTCAGAACGAAAAAAATATCGCAACGACGGGGAAAACTAGTAAGTACCTTTCGGCTTCGTTAAGGGTCTATTTGCTACCTTTATACGTACAGTAACAGCTTTTATCGTAATACTGGTATGATATAGCTAAGTGAACATAGCATTCAAACTGTTTCGAATCTCTAAAACTAAAGTCCTGTCGCCGTCGTGACCAAATTTCAAATTCAAATATGTTTATTTGTGACACATAGGTAAAAGTAAGTAGGTACATGGTGTTATAAGAAAAAGTTATGACTCACTATGTGCTGCCTTACAAGGCGTACAAATAATGTTTACACATTAATCACTGCAGGTTACGTTTTTGTGAGTATAAAACCGTTAACTGAACTTAAATAAATACAAAAAATACTGTAATTACAACTATTTACTTAATACTAAATCTTTAATAAAATACACATTAAACAAAAACAAATTTTAAACAATACAAGGCTAATAACAATCTTATGAACTAAGGCTAATGATTAGGGAATGATTAGGGAAGAGTATTAAAAATATAAAATAAAAAACAGTTTTCATTTTTTTTTTTCTAGCGGAGCTCGTGGCCAAATAATAACTGCCGCTCGGGTCGATCTTTAGGTTAAGCCGTGCTTGCCTAGGTTGGTCTGTGGATGGGTGACCCCCCAATACATACCGAGTTTCCTCCGTGCCTCGGAAAGCACGTTAAGCCGTTGGTCCCGGCTGTCATTTGCACATCTTCGACAGTCGTTACAGGTAGTCAGTGGCCAAAAAAGTCTGACAACCAGTCTTACCAAGAGGTATCGTATTACCCAGTACTAACTGGGTTGTGGAGGTCAGATAGGCAGTCGCTCCATGTAAAATACTGGTATTCAGCTGCATCCGGTTAGACTGGAAGCCGACCCCAACATAGTTGGGAAAAGGCTAGGCAGATGATGGGTTTTCATTTTTTTTCTAGGTATTCATTGATGGAATAATATGCTTTTTGTATTAAGAATGTATGTAGTGTTCTTTTGAAAGTATTGAAATCTCTTGATGCTTTTATGGAACTAGGCAGTTTATTAAAAAAAATTGGTGCCATTCCTAGGAAACTGGCTGTTTGATGTGATTTTGACTTCAGTGCACCTTGGTGACGTTTAGAGGATACGGTTTCAAATTGGTTAGGGTTATTTTTTATAAATATGGCAACTTCATAAATGTAAAGGGAGGGGAGTGTTAATAATTTTAGACCAATAAAAACTGGTTTGCAACTGTCAGTGTTTTGGATCATGGATAATGCACGGACGCATTTTTTTGGGCTTTAAATGCCGCTTCCCTATCCGTAGAATTACCCCAGAATATTAGTCCATATCGCAGTGTTGTGGAGACGTATGCGTGGTATGCGGTTAGGACGGTGCTGCGATTTGCGACTTTATTTAAATTATGTAGGGCGTAACAATATTGATTTAGTTTTTTTACTAAATGTTCAATGTATATTTTCCAATTCATGTGCCGATCTAACCAAAGCCCTAGAAATTTAGTCTTGTCAATTTTAACAATGTTGTTGTGAACATATTTAACATTTGGATTTACAGAATTGGTTCGTTGGTTAAAATGCATGATATTTGTTTTTTCAAAATAAATTTTAAGATTATTGCTGGTTAACCATTTAATAATTAAACTTAAACTATTGTTTATATCATATTCATATTATATATCAACATAATATGTACAGTCAACAAAACAGATAGGTATGCAGGGTCGAAAGATATAATTGTGTTTTTCTTAAAAACCGATCGATGTTTTCGAATGAAATTAAAATTAAATGAAGAAAAGTAATCAATTGGTTCAATCAATTCAAATTTCATTTGAAGATGTGCAACAGTTTCTAAAAAAACTAAAACTATATCTTTCGACCCTGCATACCTATCTGTTTTGTTGACAGTACATATACTATAGTGATAATGATTATGAAAAGATCAAAAAGTCATCATCTGCCTAGCTTTTTCGGTCGGGTCGGCTTCCAGTCTAACCGGATGCAGCTGAATACTAGTACTTTACATGAAGCGACTGCCTATGTGACCACATAACGCAGTTAGTACTGGGTAATACGGTACCCCTTTGGTAAGACTGGTTGTTAGACTTTTTGGGCCACTGACTACCTGTAACGACTTTCGAAGATCTACAAATGATAGCCGGGACCAACGCCTTAGCGTGCTTTCCGAGGCACGGAGGAAACTCGGTAGGTATGTGAGATGGGTCGTCACCCCCATCCACAGACCAACCTAGGCAAGCACGGAAAATGACCAAAGTATAGGAGTGATATTTGCTGTCTCGTTAGAAGTTGATTTAGAAATGCGAATTACCTGTCTATGCGTTTTGGTCCACACAAATCTGTGCGAGTTTTTTAGTCGAACTTTTATAAAAATGTAACATATTCGTTTGTAAGTTTATATGTAGGAAGTAATCGTCGAAACTGCTGATTGCTAACGGGATGCTACATTATCCTCGAGTGTCATAAATAAATAAATAAAATAAAATAAAAATAGCCTTTATTCTACCACAATTTAACAGTTATTACAACAAAATTATTCAATAATTAAATAATCACAAATAATAAATAAATTTAGTATGTCGAAATAAATTTAGTTTTCAAATCGGTTTAGAAATTACGGAGTTATGAGGTAACAAACACAAAAAAAAAATACAACCGAATTGAGAACCTCTTCCTTTCTGAAGAAAGTGGATTAAAAATAGACGAATAAAGAACATTCTTCTCTCCAATATCATAGACTTCCCTGCATATAAAAAGCATGTACTTCGAAGCACTTGCATTATGTGCCCGATGACATCAACTATTGAGCGAGTAGTATGTAGGGCCTATGGGGTGTGTTCTATGGTAAAGGCTGTGTTCATTATACAAATTATGAAGTCCCACAGTTCTCGAGTGGCGCGCTTGTCATCATATCTAGAGGTGTGAATGATTGAGTAGAGGAGGTACGAAGGTTTTGGAGGTGGTAGGTATCGAATTTATTGCTTAACAAGACATCACACCTCACGCCCATCACGACATTACGCCCATAATAAAGTTATCATGAAAATCAATAAGTAACTACTTACCATATCAACTCATAATCAGTACCTAATTGTTGAATTAAGGTGTCTCGGGATTGAAGCCAACTGTAGAAACTCTAGGGCTAGAAATTTAAGCTTAATTCAAGACTTCGGACTATTAATGCAAAGTCTTAAGGAAACCATCAATATGTCCAAGCTGGACCAAAGATTCCCATTTTTTTTTAAATGGAACGGTCGAATCCAATTACACTATTTAAACATATATTTTTATATAACACTAGGTGTCCCGCGCAACTTCGTCTGCGTCAAACCTAGATAACGACTGCAGCGCCATCTGTCGGGCTAATTTGTGAATCTAAACCATCCAGGGTGCTACCCAAACGCATACAAAAAAAAATCATTCAAATCGGTCCAGCCGTTTAGAAGGAGTTCAGTGACATACACACGCACAGTAGAATTATATATATAAAGATAGGTGTCCCGCACAACTTCTTCTGCGTCAAACCTAGATAACGACTGCAGCGCCATCTGTCGGGCTAATTTGTGAATCTAAACCATCCAGGGTGCCACCCAAACGCATACAAAAAAAATCATTCAAATCGGTCCAGCCGTTTAGAAGGAAATTAGTGACATACACACGCACAGTAGAATTATATATATAAAGATAGTCATGCATACTTCTCACAAAAATTCAAAATATACGGATTCAGAATTCCTCGTTGGTCGAGTGGTCGCAAGCGCAACTGCTGAGCATGAGATCCTGGGTTCGCATCCCAGGTCGAACAATGTGCTATTGGGTTTTTCCATCAGGAATTTGTCAGTAGCAGCCCCGGAGTCTAGATTTGTGCCCGGTTGATGGCAATAAGCTCGCTCCCTATTACATGGGACTTAAACATAACTGGTGAAATGTACATTGTTCAAAATATACGGATTCAGAATTCCTCGTTGGTCGAGTGGTCGCAAGCGCAACTGCTGAGCATGAGATCCTGGGTTCGCATCCCAGGTCGAATAATGTGCTATTGGGTTTTTCCATCAGGAATTTGTCAGTAGCAGCCCCGGAGTCTAGATTTGTGCCCGGTTGATGGCAATAAGTTCGCTCCCTATTTATTACATGGGACTTAAACCTAACTGGTGAAATGTACATTGGTACACCTCTGCCTAACCCAACGGGGATTACAGACGTGATGTTATGATGTTATATAAAAAAGAATGATTTGTAATTTGGTATGTTTGTAACGAATAAACTCAAAAACTACTGGACCGATTTCTAAAATTCTTGCACCATTAGAATGCTATATTATTCCTGACTAACATAGGCACCCGTGCAAAGCCAGAACGGACCGCAAGTCACTTATAAAACAAACATTTCCCTAGCTATGTTGGGGTCGGCCAGACGTATACCTATCCGTAAATCACATAGTAGTAATCAAGAGCTGATAGGCGTTCAGTAGCTCCCATCAGCTCTTGTGATGTGCAAGCAACAGGACAGGCTGGACACAATATGAAGTGTCCCATCGTTTGTGGGGAACACCACATTTACACTCCAAGGCAGAGTAATTTCAAGAGGGAATGGGTTGCATCACGATCCGTCCGTTCTGTGAAGCAGTCATGCTAGCGAAGAAGGTGCGCTCCCGGCGTCGGGGATCACGTGGAGGCTTCCGGCCACCGTAGACGCGGACCTGTGGATGGTGAGTAACGGGCTCGTCATCCGTCTTTTGACGACAGGCCGTGTTGACGGCGCGTTCGTGTTCCATGCGCGCCTCAAAGAGATGTCAGCTAACAGGGGAGGGGCCCGCAAGGGCCGATGCCTGCGAGGGCTGCGGAACTGTTCAAAATACATACCATGACCCTGCAACATAGGGCAAGGAAGGAACATGAATGGGTTTTAGTCAGTACAAGTCTGACACTCCCTTCCGCTCCGCCCAGAGCGGGAGGAGTCATTTGATGATTTCCCAAAGTAAAAAAAAAGGCAGCGTCATTTATGAATTTCCACCTCAACAGGTTTTCCTACAGGGCTACTTCTACTTCTATTTATTCTTTTAACTTTGTATGTTAACCTAACGTGTTTTTCAATAAATTGTTATTGAGAGAGCAGCAGCGGTGGCCCAGTGGTGGTGACCTGACTTACAAACAATAAGTCGTGGGTTCGAACCCAGGCAGGCGCATTACTTTGTGTAATTTATTTCACCACTGCTCTCAAAAACGGTAAAGGAAAACATCGTGAGGAAACTGGCATGTCTTAGAACCAAAAATTCGAAGACATGTGACATCTACCAATCCGCACTGGGCCCACGTGGATTATAGCCCATTCCCTCTCATAGAGAGGAGGCCTGTATCCCAGCGGTGGGAACATTATAGACTGATGATTATTATTGTTATGTCTTTTCCTTCCGTAACTCGTCATTGCAACAGTCAACTCGAGTGATTGACCATGAATTTTAGATTTTAACTGAGCAGAGGTCAAAGCGATCCATTAGTAAATCCATGTACTCAAATACCACATCAGATTGAAAGGCAAAAGAGGTGTGAAAGAGGGTTGCAGACTCTTTGTCAGTGCATAATAGGCATTGTACGGGTGTGTCACGCGTTCAATACCCCACCCAGATTCCAAAGACCCCTCAATACCCCCCAACAACCCCTCGCGCTAGAACAAAAGTGGTATCGCGAAGGGGGGAAAGGAGTCAAGCGAAAATGGTCACGATATTCCATATAATAAGTGAGTTTATTATTTTTAAAGTAAGGAATCTCGTTTTGTTTTAAGAAAGGGATCGAAGTGTCGAGAATTCTTTAATGAGTCTTTGTTTGTACCTACGTGTTTTTTATCTGTGTAGGTAGGTACAGATTGTTTATAAGGAGTATTCCCATTTGAGCACCGATTTCAAGAGCACCAAAGATTTTCCCTTTTGAGCAAAGGGAATACCTTTGGCTCTAAGCATTGGTGCTCTTGAAATTGGTGCTCAAATGGGAAAACTCCGTTAATAATAGATGAAATAATACCCTTAACGAAGCTGAAAGTTATTTGTTCTCTCCGTCATTGTAATCATTTTTTTATACCCGCTCCTGGGGACCTTCTAGTTACGGAGATATTGAGAGCGAAAGTTCCAACTTTTTCACAACTTTTTTTTTATTAATACAAATTCTTAGTATTCCTTACTTTAAATACCTCTTTGATACCCGTACTATTTAATACATCCATCAGCACAATGTTTTGATTGGTTTACATTGAATCCTACCGTAAAAAGTGTTTTTTACCCCAAAAACAAAAGTAGTTTACCTGCAAAAATTTGTACGTATATAGTAACTAAGTTTGATGTACAGAATGTTTGGTTGACGGCTTTGTGAAAGTTTCATCTTGTTGTTTACACCCTGTATAGTCCTAGCAATCAAATCAAATCATTTATATTGTTATTACATATCAGTCACTGACAAGTCTGTGAAACTATAGTGATCGTTATCGCCGTGAAGATAAGGTCTCTTCAGGGCTGCAGGTGTCAGAGGTTAAATAACTGTGAAACGACTGAATGGTAAACATCTTAGCAATCGATGAGGAATGTTGGTTCAAAAGCCGCTTTGTTGAATTCCTTATTAAATTACTGTCACTCTTGTTTGTGTTACTCTAGATACTTTGATCACTATCGCTATCACTACATAAAGGGTGTAAACAGACTCTTAACGAAGCCGAAAGGCACTTGTTCTCCCCGTCATTGCAATATTTTTTTTGTTCTAGACCATACCTGGGAACCTTCTAGTTACGGAGATATTGGGGGTCAAAGTTCGAACTTTTTCACACCTTTTTTTTTAAATACATGTTTTTAATGTAAGATTTTTACTTTAAACACCTCCAGGGCCCCTTACTATTCAATCCATCCATCAGCACAATGTTTTGAGTGCGTTACATTGAGCCCTACTGTAAAACGTAATTTTTCAGCCCGAAAAAAAAATCGTTTCCCAGCACTAATTTTTGCGTAAACTTACTTAGTTTGATGTATGTACATAATGCTTGGTTGACGGCTTCGTGAAGAGTCTGTTTACACCCTGTATTATAAAACAAAGTCCTCCGCCGCGTCTGTCTGTCTGTTCGCGATAAGTTGAAAAACTACTGCACCGATTTCATGCTGTTTTCACCAGTGGATAGAGTTCTAGAGGAAGGTTTTAGTATATAGTTTGTCAAGTTTTTGTATACATTGGCTACCTACCTACCCTGCCTACCAACTACCTACCTACCTTACGTACCCACCTACCTACTAAACACTTTCTTTTAAATTGTTGTCTGTCTGTTTTTCTGGCTAATCTCCGAAACGGCTAGACTGATTTTGACGGGACTTTCACTGGCAGATAGCCGATGTTATATTCTATCTAACTTAGGCTATTTTTAGTAAGAAAAATAATTAGCGGTCCGTGCAAAAAAATTAAAACAACAAATTGGTAACAAAATATTATTCAAATAGAGAAGTAATATTTACTGACTGGTTTGACTTTAATTAACAGATTTTCAACCAATGACGGTGTTGGGAACTGGCTATGCTAGCGCCATTAGTTTCGCAGTTCCCGTCCCCATATGCTATCACAAAACGGTAAAGCAATTACTAGGACGATTATATCCATCTGCCTAGCCTTTTCCCAACTATGTTGGGGTCGGCTTCCAGTCTAACCGGATGCAGCTAACTACCAGTATTTTACATGGAGCGCCTGCCTATCTGACCTCCACAACCCAGCTAGTACTGGGTAATACGATACCCCTTGGTTAGACTGGTGGTCAGACTTTTAGGCCACTGACTATATATATACTGTAAAGACTGTCGAAGATGTGCAAATGACAGCCGGGACCAACGGCTTAACGTGCTTTCCGAGACACGGAGGAAATTCGGTATGTAATGGGTGGTCACCCATTCACAGACCAACCCAGGCAAGCACGGCTTAACCTAAAGATCCACCCGAGCGGCTATTATTATTAACCACGAGCTCCTCCTAGGACGATTATACAACGTCATAATTATGACTGAATGCATCATAGGCGCCGTGGCTTAGTTGGTTAAAGCGCCTGTCTAGTAAACAGGAGATCGTGAGTTCGAATCTCGCCGGGGCCTTGGGAGATCATACTTTTTTTGGTAAGAAAAGCTGGGTAAAGATAGTCACTCAATGGATGCCTGTTCATACTATATCATAACGTCACGCTTGTGATCCTCGAAGGGTATGGTAGAAGTGTACCTAATATAAGGCACACTTACATTTAGGTCCCACATAATTGGAGGCGAGTGTATTGCCGTCAACTGGGCGCAAATCCAAACTCTATGGCAGCTACAGAGATATTCCTGATGAAAAAACACTCCGCTCGATTCCCAGGAATTGAACCCAGGGTCTAGAAGACGCGTTTGCGACTACTAGATCAACGAGGGAGTCAAAATGTTATTTATTTAATCTTAATAAAAAATTTCAGTGCAACCTCGGTATAGTTAACTACACCCGAAACATTCTGCTTTCGACAAAATACGTAGACTACGGATATATGTTATACGTCTTTTTACACCCCGTTTTTACGGAAAAGACATATTTAACGCTGAATGATTATTTTGGCGCGTAATTTTAAACGGTAGTAAGCCATCTCACATTTCGACAGAAAATTTCACAAATATATACCAACAGCACAGCAAATTTACACTATTATGATTATAAAAGAAGTCTATTTTGACCAACATAGACACAAAATCTTGAAGAAAAACACATTCTGAAACTCTTGCCAAGTTCATTTATTATTAAGCAAAGCCATGGCAAGGTGGTGTTACGGTAAATGTATTAAAAAGCCAATTTTAGGCAATTACTACGACGCCTCGGGGCAATCCTAAGAGAGTGCGCTTAAAGCGCCTAAGATATTGCACAGACGGAGTACCCTAAGCAACCTCACCTGTTTTACTTTTTATTTCTTATCTTTATGACATTTTATTAGGTTATTTCCAAAATCATCATTTTTGACAGTCGTCTGTGTTGTCCCCTTTTTTTAGGATAGGAAATCATCAAATGACCCCTCCCGCTCTGGGCGGAGCGGAAGGGAGTGTCAGACTTGTACAGACTAAAACCCATCCATGTTATGTTATGTATGTATGTATGTTCCTTCCTTGCCCTTTGTGTTCCAGGGCCGCGGTATCTCTTTCGAACAGTCCCGCAGCCCTGGTAGGCATCGGCGCTTGCGGGCCCCTCCCTGTTTGCTGACGTCTCTTTGAGGCACGCGTGGAACACGAACGCGCCGTCGACACGGCCTGTCGTCATAAGACGGACGGACGGCGAGCTAGCTCATTGTGTTCATTACCAGTTTGCCCCACTGTGTCCTGGGGGCGATCCTCACAATGATAACACCCGGGCGTTTCCTCCGGCCCTATTCGTTGCACGAACCTCCTGAAACAACCGGGTCCGGTGAGGAACTGCATCAGGCGGAAGGTGAGAGTGCCGTGGCGCCTCTCTAGCCACTGCTCAAAGAGGGGACTTCTCGCCACTATTGTGGCGTGCCCAATACGGCGTTGCGACAGTCGCTGTCACCATGTCGCCATGAGGTGTGTGTCCCCCTGACAACGTCATTTGTACGTGAACAGATTATTGTATACTTCAACCAACTTATCTGTGCAGGCGAGAAAACATAGAACTAAAATAAATGTACCAAGTTTGACATATCGATGCATTTTTCTTGACAAGTAACGCCATCGCCATCTTGGACTACACGCTTAAAGTGGTCATACTGTACAGTGCATTTTGTTTTTTTTTTGGAATTGACAATGAAAAACATTTGTGAAATTGTCTGTGTATGTTAGGGCAAAATCAAAATGGTGGTGTCAGTTCTGACCATGTCTATGCGCCGAGACAACCATGGAGCACTATAAAACATTTGGTCACGAACTGTACGTTAAAATGACACACGTGTTTTGATATTTTTTAGAGCATTCAATGAATCACCACGTAACTTGCGACGCTATGGTGCTTGAGGGAAGGAAACTAGCAATCATCACGTGTATATTGCTTGGTGCAATGATCCGAGCTAGTCTATCCCTTACTGTCTTCCCCTAGCAATGCCCTAAGCCAACATTCGTACACCACAAGGAGTATACTGACCATGTAGTCGCTTGTTTGTTTAAGCTGTTGCCTTGGCTGGAGGCGTTACATTCTAGGCAACCACAGGATATCCCAGGATAATCTTCTAGGATAATCTGTGTGAGAATATTCACAAAAAAAAAAATGTTTCTTGACTTAAATCGGGTCGCAATTGGCATCCGACTGAGGCCGTGAATCAGAATCAGAATATTTATTTGTCAAACCTAGGTATTAGGTACATAAAGGTCTAAGATAATTATTATATGAGCGCTATGTTTTCCTGTGAAGGCGTACAAATATTATAGAAAATAAAACGGACGGTGAAAGGGACGTAATGTTTTTATTTATTTATTTAAACTGTATGCATAAGTAAAAATTGTACAAAGGAGGACTTAATGCCTCTCATAACGTTACAAATAATACGCAACTAAAAGTGTCGCCGTGTGAACATTACAATATTACTCAGGATAAGTGATTTGTAATTTTAGCTAAAATTTCGAGCCTCTCAGGACCTAGGCTAAAGTCACATCATCGTCTAACTCTAGATTTTCAGGTAGTTTTAAAACTAGTAGATGGCGACCTTATCGGTGAGGTTCTTCTGTAAGGTCAGGTACATACTCGCAACCGCCGTGCGTATTGACTAGCAGGGCTAATATGTATCTTTTTGTTAGGCGGTGGCTATCAAGCTTCAGTTGTACACCGAAGTTTGTTGGCAACCGAGAATGTCATATTATTGGTATTACGTATCACATTGAGTGGACATCACGTTACGGTGGCTAACAGACCGGGTACGGTGCTCTTCGTCTCAGTACTTGACGCCTCTAATTTTTATCGACTATTATGCGGCTAAGTTGAGTAGCACCCTTTGAGCGTTATAATACTTGATTTAAGGGAACATTTTATATTTAGCGGTTTATATGACATGTGAAATGGTTTTTGTAAATTATTTTGTGTTGTCAGTGTTTACTTCTGAATAACTTCTTTAAATAATACCTTTATTTATGTTAGTAAACCACTTAATTTATGCAAACATAATATATTTAGTAACGTTTACAACTCAAGGTGGTTGCGTCAGGGCAGCCCGTGAAATTCAAATTTTCTTACGTTTTTTTTGTAATTTTCAAGTCAGTGTAAGGTTGTACGTTGGCCAAAAATGAGTCGCGCCAGTAACACGTATGTAGTTACAGAAATAATCATGAAAATCATCAATGTAACCCTGTAAGTTTATGTAACCCTTCCTTAAGATGCCTGCACGAAGAAGAGGCCTAACATATGTAGTTTAATACAGGCACCTACTGTGGGCCAAAAAGTAAACTATTTTTTATATAAACTAGTATAATACTTACATTAAAATATTTCAAAAAATAAAACTACCATCTTTAATAAATCAAACCTTTTCATTTGTAACTATACAAAGATATCTTGGCGTGTGGCTAAAATCAGAACTAACTAAGCTTACGTAGTGACAGCATGGTTTTTGGCGCTTGAATTACATTGAATGCAGGGCCCGGTTGGTACAGTAGCCAGCGCATCAAATTATCAAAAACTGACAAACTTTCTCTTTTTTTTTCAACTTAACCGATATAGATAAACTAACAACAAACTATAAAAGGGCATCGATAAAGTCCTCCTCAACGCTGTCAGATGGTAATGTGCCCAAGAGACTGGCGGCGTTGCCACGTTGTATGGCAACACTTAGCCTCTGGCCAAAGTAAAAGCCAGCCCTTGGGTCACGGGAAGCGTCAACTAGGCGTTTCGAAATTTCCTTAAATAGGCTATGAGCACTCGGACCCCACGGCCCTAGAGTTTCAACCCAAAACGGCTCGAAAATATAGTTACCACACAGGTTTCTATATTTACGCCGCTTGAGGTTCTCTGCAGCCGCAGCGGCAGCACCAACACAGCACGATGAGCTTGGAAGATGGGATGACTTAACCAATAACATTTTATGGTTAAAAATCATTTGGAGAAATTTGACAGTTTGTGGTAACTTGATTTGCTGGAATTTTGTGGAAATTGGATTTAAAAAACAAGATGGCTGCGTTAGTTGCGACTGTGGCCACATGCCAAAAGAAACATGTAACCATGCATGTAGCATTGATGCTTAAAAAACAATGTCACTGATAATATTTTTAAAGAATATTTTCATAATTTATGTCACTCGGGTGACACCTCAGTAATCTGACAGAAATTCAGACCAAAAAAGCAATGCAGAAAATATAGCATGATAATTTTAGATTTTCTGAAACACAAAAATATCACTAATAAACAATGCAATAGTATAAAATTACAAAATGTTAAGTTATTACCAAAAATAAAACAAACATAATCAATAATAGTGTTTAATAGCCATAGTAACAAGAAGCGGAAAAGAAAATAAGCCAACATGGATAAAGACGATGACGGTTACTTTTTAAACACATTATCTTCTGTCCTCTTCTACTTCTTACTCCCGGCTATTATTATTTAGCCACGAGCCCCTCCCCTTCTTATACCACAAAGCATTTTGTTAAAAAAAATCTTGTCTTGTTTTATAGAAACCGCCGTCGATGTGTCCGTCAATGTCGTCAGGTATCCGACCATGCCGTCGCTGGTGGGCCTCCAAGTGATGAGGAACCGACTCCATCTCGCGTTTCTCGGCAAGAAACTGATGAAATGGACGGCCCTAGCTACCGGGAAGGAACTCCGGCGACTTGCGCTGGAGTCATCAGGGTAAGTCCTACTCCTAACTGAAAAATAAAGGGTGTAAACAGACTCTTAACGAAGCCGAAAGACACTTATTCTCCCCGTCATTGCGATCATTTTTTTGTTCTAGACTATACCTGGGAACCTTCTAGTTACGGAGATATTGGGGGTCAAAATTCAAATTTTTCACAAAAATTTTTTTAAACATGTTTTTAATGTAAGATTTTTACTTAAAACGCCTCCACGGCCCCCGTACTATTCAATCCATCCATCAGCACGGTGTTTTGAGTGCGTAATGCGTTACATTGAGTCCTAATGTAAAACGTGCATTTTCACCCCACCAAAAAAGTCATATCCAGGCAAATACAACACCCCTAGGTTAGACTGGTGGTCAGACTTTCATGCTTTCATCTACTTCTGCCTGCCCGGTACGACTGACAAAGATCTAGAAATTATAGCCAGTACCACCGTCTTAACGTGTTTTCTGAGGTACGGGGGAGCTCATTATGTAATGTTGGTCACCCATCAACGGACCGACCTCGGCAAGCACTGTTTAACCTTGAAGATCAACCCGCGCGGCTGATATTATTTAGCCACAAACCCATAGCGTGACACAATATTTTGATTTCACAGAATTCTTGGGGACTACGGACCGCGATTTCGCAACGCGTTCATACAGCTGGCTCGCTGCAGGTACAATGAACCAGCTTTGAACGTCCTCGTCCTAGAGACTTGTCCTACTAAAGTAAGTATTACTGTAAAAGCACCAACTATTTGTAACACGCTTTAATAGCTTAAACTATCACTAACTATGTAAAAAATCCTGGAAGTTATGGTTTGCTCGGCTCGTTCATGACCTTGCCGCTGTGAGCGGCAGCTTAGCGCGGGGCGGCGAGCGGTAAAATCAAAAGTATAAAAATGTTTGAAGCACGCCACGAGACGTCGCTCACAGCGAAAACGTGCGCGGTTTTCTTCGAGTGAATCGCTCCGAGTAACAGCCCGTTCACGACTTCGGTCTTAAGCCCGCTATACACTCGATCCGCGAATGTCCGCGAAAGCCATGAAACGCGAGTGTAGATGGTTTGGCGTATCTGCGCGCCTTCGCGTTGGCGCTTCGCGCCGTTCCCCGAACGGTGTCGGTTTTTTGTCCCGCGTCAAAGGGATCGCGTTTTGTCGCGTCGCACGACCGCGACACTGCGAAACTTTGCGAGTGTGGAGGGATACGTTTTTTTAGGGTTAGAGTTTAGTTAGAATTCACGCCGCGGTTCGCGCCGTGAATTCACGGCAAGATTCGCGCACGAGTGTAGATCGGGCTTTAGCGGCGCGCGGTGCGGCGGGCGGGGCGGCGGGCGTCGGCAAGCGGAGCGTTGTGCACGCCACGTACCCTCACTAGCGGTGACCGGCAGCGGCCAAGGTGGACGTATTTAGATGTCAGAACATTCCCAAAATCATGGCGTTATCTTAATTATCCCTTCTCTGTTTTGAAAGCAGTATAGTTTTAAAACAAGATATTCTTAATTTGAGGGAAAGAGAGCACGAACTGGATAAAGATCGGTATTTAAATGGTGAATTTCGTGATTACCGCCACAAAATCGTCTAAAATATTTTAAAATTTATTTCGCCGCTGAGTTCGTCACTCCTAAACCGCTGACCGCGCCACTCTGGGTCTGGGCACTCATTCGCTTGTACTTTTGTTCCGGCAGCGGTGAGGTCAGACAGGTAGTCCCTTCATATAAAATTCTACTAGCATCTGTTACACTGGAAATTGACTCCAAGGTAGATGATGAAAAAAATAGGATGGTTGTTTTCTGACAAAAAAAAATGTCGCCCCCGGGTGGGCTCGAACCACCAACCTTTCGGTTAACAGCCGAACGCGCTAGCCATTGCGCCACGGAGGCTACGATATTTCTCGTGAATAATGCTGGCATTTTTTGAAGACTTTGTTGTAGCAATTTTTTCCTGCAACCAAATATAGAATCGTGGGGAACTTTAATTATGCAAAATTTTCTAAACAAGCCGTTTTTTTTAACGCAACCGATCGAAAATGTTGGACATTTCCTGATTTTCTAAAAAAAAAATTCAAAGTTACATAGGCTCCGTGGCGCAATGGATAGCGCGTTCGGCTGTTAACTGAAAGGTTGGTGGTTCGAGTCCACCCGGGGGCGATGTCACTTTTATGAACAATCACGGGTAAGTATATGTATATACCCTTCATTTTGTTCATCATCTGCCTTGCCATTTCCCAACTATGTTGGGGTCGGTTTCCAGTGTAACCGGATGCAGCTGAAAACCTGAATTTTACATGTAGTGACTGCCTGTCTGACCTCGACAACCCAGTTAGTACTGAGTAGGTAATACGATATGCCTTGGTGAGACTGGTTGTCAGACTTCCGGGCTTCTGACTACCTGTAACGACTGTCAAAGATTTCAAAAGGGACAGCTAGGACTAATGTGCTTTCCAAGGCACGGAGGGTACTCGGTTTGTAATGACCCATCCAAAGATCAACCTTGCCAAACGCGGCGTAACCCGTGCGACTGTTATTACTTAGCCACGAGCTCCTCTAGAAATGGGTACGATAAGGACTTAAAAATGTAGATTCTATACTTATTGAGCTGGACGTTAAAATGATTAGTATTAATTAGTCTTTGGTGATAAAGATTATGTAATGAAGAATAATGTAATCACTAAGATTCAAGTGATTATTTCTGCAGAATGTTATACTTAATCCAAATAAATTAAATAAGTGCTCTTAGAGATAAGACCACCCATGTTTTCTTTTATAAATTGTACGGTCTCATCAACCGTACATTTACTTTGCGAACGCAGCAACCTACTTGGAAGCCGTGCGTCACAAATATCAGGCTATAATTGTAACTTTTCATGCAAAGGAGATAGTCAGACAACAACTGTGGGACTAACCACTTGTCAAGAAAAAGAATCGCTACCACCTTGACTAGTACCTTCTACTTAACAATATAACTTTAAACGCAACTTGTGGTTGCCTACAACTAAACCAACATCAACATAATGATAGTGTACGGTGCCTACAACCATTGGCTCCTACATAGAATGGTCCTTCGAGCCGGATATTTATTGTGTATAGTGTCTCTATTTACGATAGCGAATCGGTTCATCCACTGGTCTCCTACAAGCGGGTCGCCCCATTTGGATTGAGAAGGCGCATAATATCGTACATAGAGTGCGAAAGCAATACATAGAAACATACGACAACTTCAAGACGCTAAGGATTACGCAACTCTGCTACAACACGAGAACGGATTCGTGGAGACTTGAAACAAGAAGCCTGCAAACTGTGGTCTTCGTGTCATGAACTAACGTCAAGCAATACGTCTATCACCGTCAACTACGTGGCGAATTACTTAGCTACATACATCAACCTAAACTTACCTCTTCTCGACAACTAGAAAAGAGAACTCACCATGGAGAAGCTGCAACTCCAACAATCCTGCTTTGAAAACATCATAGCGCTGTGTTCTAACTATAAAAAGTATAGCCCCTCAAGAAAAACTGAAGAGTACTTTAATCAATCGTCTAGAATCTCGTCTAGAAACGTCTAGCACAGTAGCATGACTTCGAGGAACGACATGCAATGCTGGAGCAAACATTAGAAGACAAGAACATCAATTACTCCGTGAATGACATGTACAGCAAAACTCAAGCTCTATACGCATCTACAAAAGGAGACATGCTTAACTTACTGGAAAAACTACAGGAAAAAAGGTTTGTGAATTTCAACTTAACTGGGATGCTGGATCGAGATACTGACGATACCACCAAAACATTGCTGAGTAAGCAAGAGTGTAACTTTAAAGCCCTCGACCGCGCCATGTCGAAAATTGACATAAAAGCTGTCACGGAAAAATGGGAACTAGAAGACCATCTCTCCTTTTTACAGTCGAAGTGGAACGTCAATGACAAAGAACACTGGGAGCTGGAAGCGGTATTCAAAGGCTCCGACGGTATATACAACATGTTCGTCGATATGGAGGATAAGTACGACGAGCTAAGAAAAAACTTGAACAGTAAAATTTGGTCGACACTCGACAGTGTACTATGAAAAGTCGGCGACAAAAATTGAGGTTCCTGAATTTTCGGGTAGCTATACTCAATGGATATTCTTCAAGGATCCCTTCATGGAAACCATTCACAACAACCCGATGATTGACAAAGCGCAAAAAATGCAGCATCTGAAGATGAGGTTGAGAGGCGAAGCTGAAAGATTGGTGTAACATCTCAATATTGGCGTAGAAAACTACACATCCTGTTGGGGAAATACTGACTCAGCGTTTCGACAATCGAAGGCTGCAATTTACGTCATTCTTAAACACCATGCTCAACCTGCCTGTCATTCAACAACACGACAGCTTTTTTTAACCTCAAGAAGATGCATGACGTCATAACTGAATGTACGAATGGACTATCAAACATTGGGTTAGACATCGCAACTTGGGACCCAAACATCGTACACTTGATGTCGCAGAAACTAGACACTACTACCTACAGCGAGTACATAAAAGAACTGCGAGATCCTAGGGATGTGCCAAACTTGCATGAGCTACTATACTTCCTGGAAACCAAGTTCATGGCGTATGAAACCATGAAGAATACGAAAAAAGAAGTACCTAACCAGCAGAAGCAAGTCTTGTCCAAGTCATTTAACAACCATAATTCTGCAAAACTGCATGACTACGAGCGACAAAAATCTTTCAAGAGAACTTATCATACAGTATATGGACACTGCCCACACTGTAACGGAAATCATGTATTGATGAAATGTCCAAAGTTCATCAATATGGACTCATTCCAACGGAATAACACGGTCGCGAAATTACACGTGTGTAAAAACTGCTTATACAGTCATGGCAACACAAACCGTGCGTCAGAAAAAACGTGCAAAGAAAATCAAGAAAGAAGATCAAGGTTCGCAAGTAAACTTGATCACCGAGAAGGCCGCACAGATGCTACGACTACCAAGGAAACGGCTTAACGCAACCATAACGGGAGTAGAAGCTGCACCTGGTTTGGAATTGCAAAGGACGGCTTCAGCTTACCTGTAAATCGATTCACTCGGACTACGCATTCGAAACTCAGGCACTCATCTTAAGCAAACTAACGAACAACTTACCCAACTCATCGTTCGAAACTACTACTCGTCGTACTAGGTAGGTAGGTAGGTAGGGACTAGGCAGATAGGTAGTTAGGTAATAGGGAGGCAGGTAGGTACCAGGAAGGTAGATAAGTACTAGGTAGGTAGATACCCAAGGACTGTATTTTCGAAATCCACTCGGATGAAGTCGCGGGCGAAGTGCTAGTGTGTTAATATAAGGTTTATTTTATGTGACAATCGTAACAGGCACGATGGGGTTGGCAAAACAAATAAAGAGAATAAAACCGGAAGAAAAATAGGTGTTGCCGATCCCAATTAAAATGGGAAAAGAGCAGGAAGATGATCAAGTTGACATATCGATGCATTTTCTCATTTAAAGTGTGAAGTGTGTGTGTGGTCATTAGTGATGTGCTGGATCATTAAAAATGTAGGTCCGCAGATACGGATCCGGATACGAATCATTGGCGTCAAGATCCGCGGATACGGATACGGATCCGGATCTAAACTTTCTTACTCAATCGGTGTCGGTGCGCGAGGCCTTGAAACGATAGTTGACGCCACTTGACGCTTTGCGTGACAGAAAATGGTTCGACTTGCGTTGCGCGGGTTTACTACGATTAATGTTTGCAATAAAAAGAGCCAATTTTTTTTTTTTTTTAATAATAAATAGTGTGATGGAAACTTAATAGTATTTTATTGCTACCTAATCACTTACATATAGAATTGAATCTATATATTAAAAATTAATAAGGTAAAAGATCAAAAATGTAACGGATAGGGATACGGATACGGATCTTTTTTCTCCTGCGGATGTCCTCGGATATGGATATGGATATCCGGAACATCACTGGTGTTCATACAATTGGTACCTACTGAAAACGTGGTGACCGTTTGTGCGTCCCCGGTGTCCCCTTCCACCCATAGTTCCGGAAAGTAAAAATTCACAACGACACATGCAGGCGCCGTGGCTTAGTTGGTTAAAGCGCCTGTCTAGTAAACAGGAGATCGTGAGTTCGAATCTCGCCGGGGCCTAAGTGGTATCTTTTTGTAGAGGTCAGAGATTTTTTACTAGTACTAAATGTTAACATATTTGTCTCACAGAAAGTGTTAATTAAATTGCATGTTCAAGGGCGAATTCATTATGGCCCTCTACGGTGTGGGCGCGTTCCTTGAGGCGGCGAGCCGCCCACTATCTAAACGCGCCCCAGAAGGTGGTAGCCGTAAGGCTAGTCCGGGGGTACCGCACGATCTCCGACGAGGCGGCGAGCCTCCTTGCCGGACTGCCACCATGGGATCTGGAGGCGATAGTCCTTGCGCGCCTACACGAGTGGTGTGCGGAGGCACGACGTCGGGGGGAAACTCCGCCGCCGCGGCAAATCTCACCGGACACGGTTGTTTCGGGAGGTTCCTGCACCGAATCGGACGGGAGGAAACGCCCGGGTGTTATCACTGTGAGGATCGCCCAGAGGACACGGTGGAGCACTCGGTGGAGGTCTGCCCCGCTTGGGCGGAGCACCGCCATGTCCTCGTAAAGGCGATCGGCGGCGGCGACCGATCGCGTCTGGCCCTGGTCCAATCTATGGTCCGGAGCGAGAGAGAATGGGACGCTGTCACCTCCTTCTGCGAAGCAGTCATGCTGGCGAAGGAGGTGGTGGAACGTGAAAGGGAGAGAACCTCTCGTCCCAGCCACCGCGGGAGACGCCCCGGGCGTCACGTGGTGGCTCCCGGCCACCGTAGACGCGGACCTGTGGACGGTGATTAATGGGCTACCTCGCCGTCCGTCCGTCTTTTGACGACAGGCCGTTTAGACGGCGAAAAAAAAGGGCGAATTCAGTGTCGATAAAAACACGAAAAAGCAAAGAAATTAAAGTAGGTGTATTTATAATTTTAGACAGACAATAAGTTGGAACCAAGTGGCCAGTGGTGGTGGCAGTGGGCGGATTTTCATAGAACTTCCGAGAGGAGTGGAAAAATATAATAAAAAAATTGGCCGCATGCATTTTTTTTATTTTATTTCTAATTTGAATATTTCTTGTTACAATAATGAATAACATTAAATTGTAATATTATTATGTGACATTAAATGCCAATTTAGACAAAAGGTGTTCCGTAAAGACGTTTTCGGAACACTTTTTGACCTTAGTTAGAAATTCAAGAAAAGACAGTGGTAATTGCTATTGCTGGACGACTTTTTGAAAATAAACAGAATAATTAATGTCTATACCAAGGCCCCGGCAAGATTCGAACTCACGATGTCCTGTTTACTAGACAGACGCTTTAACCAACTAAGCCACGGAGACTATGACGCATCTTTTTCGGATTATAACCTTGTACAGACGCCAGCAGGTTAACCTACCCGAAACTGACAGATTTTCCCAAACAACCTTGAACCTAATGCCTCAGAGTTTGAAATCTATTAAAGAAATTTGACAGATTGTTGTAGAATGATATGCTGATGTCTGTACAAGGCACAGAACAAGTCATTAATACCTACAATTTAGATACTTACTACTTAATCAAACAAAATTATTAGGACTAGGTTGAGAGACTAGATTTAATAATTAAAAATCACTAATGATAACTGCAGTTCTAGAGATCAGTCATAATTAATCCCAACAGAAACAGCATAATGTTCACATGTTTGGAATATATTTCTTTCTTTCTTTTGCAGAAAAAGTCGTAAGTAGCGGTTGACGAAAAAAAAATACTGAAGAGTCATGAAAACGAATGTGCTCCCATTAATAAAATATTATCAAAATAGCATTTTGGTAATGTCTATGTCCTATAATTTAATGAGGATGAAATATCAGATGTTTTGAATACCGTATGGTATTCAAAACATCTGATATATAATATACACATATATATATTTTTTAATTTTTCTAGTAACTATTTTCTATTAATTTTGAAAATAGAGTGGGGAGAAAAGTGCAAAACTAATCGTAGCGTGGGGAAAAAAAAATGAATTTTGGAAAAAAATCATGAATTTGATCTAGCAACCCCGCTGATCAAGTGACAGGGGCGTCAGTTGAAATCAAGCAACTTCCCGCGTTTTTTAAATATCCAGGAGATTTGATAGTAATGTTGATTCGATCAATGAGAATTATCAAGTAATGGTTCTATTTAGCCCATTTAATGAATCAGTCTAACAGTTCAGAAGGGCAATAAAGACTAAAACGATATTTTGACGTTTAAGAATCTTGTGTGAAAAAGAAGTCGACATTCTTTTTTCTAAAAAACAATTGAACGTGTGGTAAAAGGACGCTTTAACAAGTATTAAATTAGAAACTAACTGTGTGTGTAGTGGAATTTACTGACAACTGCGTTGGGGATAAGTGTTTGTGTAAGTAATTGAAATGAATCATGAAAAATTTCACTGGGTGAGCTGGTTAACTGACTTTAACTTTACTGTGAGCGGTTCCATCGTCGAAACATTCACCGAGTAAACATGTTGAAATCTCAATTTCTCTTTCTATTTAAGTATTTATAATTTATTCATAGTTGAAAAAGCTTACCGTTCTACTAGACATATTGGCTGTGAATGTTTCCTAGATGTATATATATCTGTATAAAGCAAAATGAGTAGGTAGGTATGTAAGGATCGTACCAGGTTACACCAGATGAAGTTCTTTAAGTTCTACCTACCTTGTTTTGGGAAAAAACGCTAGATTATGTACCTTTGAAGTATGCAGATAGGACCATTTTAAACTTTGATTTTATTTAATGTTAAGGTGTAAATGACTTTGTTTTGTTGGTTTCTCTTGCTTGTGTATGGTGTGTCACAGACACAGAGACTACTATCGACTATTTTGTAACTGTGTATAGTTACAAAATAGGAATTGGTAACATTGGGTTAGCTAGAAATTTGGAAGTCTGATATTTGAATTATATACATGTCTGGTTAAATCCAGATGGAAGGTCTGGCTGGATTTGTCTGTACATGTCTGGTTTTAGACCCTCCATCCAGACTTTGGCCTTTTGACGCAGTCATTTAGTCCCATATCCTGTAAGGAATTTAGTCATAACGTTAATAAATAAGTTTGTGTGACTGTTGTTTAGATGAAAAAGCCATTCTAGCTAACTGGAAATAAATGGAAATTGTAGGTATTGATTTGTTCATGCAATTGTAAGAGGAAAACCTTAACTTGACAGGTAAAACATGACTGCTCCGTCTAGTGGTTGCTTGCTTGAAAGGCGCTTCGCTGAGTATTTGGTTTACATCTGTGTTAAAGCAAAGTATTGGGATTTCCGTTAGAAATCTTTCGATACCAGTCAGGATGGCATTCCCTACTACACAGAACTTAAAAATAACTGGTAAAATTCGGCTTCTGTTCTGTGTACATAATTATGTATGTACACCTCTGCATAGCCCTTTTGAGAAAAGACCATGATATTATGTTAAATCATGGAAATGATGCCCATGCCTTTACCACATGACATTTGAGTGTTGATGAAAGTCTAGACTTTGATCATTCTCGCAAAGTGTAAAATCATTCATTGCCCGATCATGATTTCTTTTCTTAGAAAATAAATATTCTGTGATATCTACGAATCTTTACTGGGCTTGCTAGTGATGTTTACCTGCTTCCGTTCACAGCAAGGTCTTTGTTCAATTAGTGGGAAAAATATGAGTCGGAATTAAACTAATACTTTTAAAAACCCAACCACTGCGGGCGTGCCGGCAGAAGTGAAAGATTTTTTTTTTAAATTCTGGATTTTTAGAAAATATTTTTCCTTAAGCCTTTTACATTTGACTATTTACTGTATTTTTTTTGGGCTTGTTATATGTAGCGATACGGCTAACTCTTTTTTTTATCTATGAATATATAAACCAAATTAAAAAAAATAGTAAGTATTTAAAAGTTACTATCTTACCTTGCTTGAAAAAAAAAATAAGTCGATTTAAAATTAAAATAATATTCTTATTCTTTATTGCAAACAAATTAAAAATATACATACAAATTGCAATGGTATAACTTATGTACAGACGCCAGCACATCAAGCTACTACAATCTGTCAGATTTCTTTAATAGATTTTCAACTTTATCGCTGAAGTATTAGGTTTAAGGTTGATTGGGAAAATCTGACAGTTTCGGGTAGGTTGACCTGCTGGCGTCTGTACAATGGCGAGCTTAACCCTGAATTGGGTTTTCTTACAGCAAACCAAATTTTGATTATGAGAATTGCAAGAGAGGATACACTTATGTGCATTAACATTAAATTCTCCTTTAAAAGAAAAAAAAAAGTTCATTTTAAAAACTAAACTACATACATACAATATTTATAAACAATTGTTTTATGCAATGCTAAAAATCAATATAAATCTCGGAACGGGCGGTCCTTAGCTTGTTTGATCATGTTGGTTTGTTACTGGTATCTGAGGCATAGCTGTTGGCATGTTTGCGTAGCGTACTTCGCTAGACGCTGCCGCATGCCGTCTAATTTACCTAAACTGAATTCTTTTATTGTGTAATAGCCCTCTTAAAACTTTAAACGGGATTGACACAAGCTTTTAGGTACAGACGCCAGCATATCAAGCTACTATAATCTGTCAAATTTATTTGATAGATTTTCAACTTTATTGCTAGGTTTAAGATTGATTGGGAAAAGGTGACAATTTCGGGTAGCTTGACCTGTACTGGCCTACTGGGTAATACGGTATCCCTTGGTAAGACTTTTAGGCCACTGACTGATCTATCCAAAATTCGGTATACCCATTCACAAACCGGCCTTGGCAAGCGCGGCTTAACCTTGAAGGTCGACCCGGGCGACAGTTATTATTTAGCCACGACATCCTCAAAAATACCTTCAGTAAAATCAATGATCCTGAAAACCGCGTCGAAATCAGTTATGTAGTTGAGAAGCACAATTCAGTCATACAGGCGCATAAGAGGGTGAAATCAAATGTGGGTGGTCTTTTTTCCATACAGATGCTTTCGCCTGTTTTCTTTCTGGTTTATGACTTTAAAGCTATGATTTTTTACAGTTAAATAAATATCAACCTCTTCTATGTTCCTATGTTTTCCTTTTTGAAGATACATAATATGTATAAGCACTAGAACCTTTACAAAATGCTCAAAATTGCCTATTTAGATCGCCTGTCAACAGTGGCCTAGTGTACAAATTTGAAAACTATTAATGAAAAACGAAAAACATAGGGACACAGTATATATCCTTCTTATTCAGTTTAAGAAATATCTTTTAAATTGGTTTAATATTGGAGGAGGAAATAATGTAGAGCCAAACCTCGAATACGTTCGTTCGTACGTTTTGCTACAGTTGTCTTTATCGGACCAATGTCGAAATCACGCTCACAGAGAGACAGCAATAGTTTTTTCAAATACCTACCGTATTTCCTCTTAATTTTTGTCGATAAAGAATACTTTGAACTTGTCTTGTTTAATTATCTAAGTGACTTCATCGTGAGTTAATGTATTTTATGTTTGTCAAACTGGCGATATGCAATCTCTGCTCCTCGAAATCACAACATCTTCCCAATTGTCACTATGGGAGACCGTCCCATAATATACTGTTTCTTTCCCAGGATTATTCCAATATTTTGGTGTTGCTGGTATATTGTCTCCTGTATCTTGGGGCACTGATGTACTTCACAGGCTTGTCTCCACCACCACGCAGTAGCTTGATCGCACCCATCCACGACGTGGCTCGCAGATACATCGGCGGTCATTAGTGCACATCTAAAAGGTACGCGATCAGGACAGGGGTCTTTGAAGTGCGACACGAGACAAGAGACTGGGACAGCATATTTCATTATTGTCGTGAAAGATCTCTTGGGTCAAGTAGGTGGTGGGGTGCCTAACCCTCGACGACTTTCACGCGATCGTTAGAAAGAAGTCAGCGTCGTTGCTCGCAGAGTACGGGCCAGCTCCAATTCCATCCTGAAGACTAGGTTCAGCTGGGAGGTACGACTCCTCGATATTTGGGGCTATTGTTCGCAGATCTACGAACAACAAGGTTGTGTTGTTGTCCAAATAAATAATAAGTTGTAACTACCATAGTTTATAAGTTTCTTTTACTGATATTCTATGGATGTTGCTTGACCGTTTTTTTTTTTTTTTTTGTAAATCCCAAACCTATTTTATCTAGTCGAGCCAAAATGTATTGGACAGCTGATTATTTTTCCGCAATTACGTTTATCCCATGAGTACCTAGTGCGATAAGAGATAGTTTTCGAGGAAGTGTATTGAAAAATCATTATCGTCTAACTTTTTCCCAACTACACGACATAATATTGATAGTCTTACCAAGGAGTATCGTGTTTCCTACTAACTGGGTTGTAAAGGTCAGATAGGCAGTCGATCCATGTAAAATACAGGTGTTCAGCTGCAACCGGTTAGGGGTCCGTCCATTAATCACGATGTTTTTTTAGCATTTTAACACCCCCTCCCCTTGGTGATACGTGGGAAGGTATAAGACTAACCCATAAAAACCACGTGTACTTTTTTTAGTGCCTACAAAGAATCTTATTTTTTTTTAAATATTATCTTTAAAACAGGTAAAGTAAAGTATAATCTTATTATATTCTGAAGTTAACGTTAAGAAATCGCGCGTTTGACGAGAAAATTAATACACGTGATATCTTCCTACACTCCCCTCCCCCCTTGTGATATTTCGCGATATTTGCCAAACCCCCCTCCCCCCCTTTCGAGTGTCATGTGATTAATGGACGGCCCCTAGACTGAAAGCCAGCTAGGTAGATAATATATGGTACGGTATAACTGGATACATTGACTGCATATCTAACCTCGACAACCCTAATACTGAATAATAATTCCATGTATTGTCCCAATCCTCCGACTCACCCACGGAACAACCTCGGCAACCGTTGCTTAATCCTGAAGATCGCGCGATATTTATAATTTTTTCACCAATGTTTTGTCTCCAATTTTGCATCACTGCCAAAATCAAAGTGATCTTTATTTCTCTTGCAATAAGTTTGCTATTGATTTTGCAACTTGAGTTGCAGTTAATGGTTGTAAGTGTTGTAACCATGAGAGACCGCCCTCATGTGAAGTACCTGTGTTAAACTGTTGTTTTATTGTTTCAGGCTATGTTGAATGTCGAAATATCCACTCGAAGTATTGCAGGTGTGAAAGTGTTTACTATTAGCATGGTAAAAGTAAGTAGTTTTCAATTATACCTTATTTATTTACAACTCTTCTGTCTTGACTGTGGTCGCAAGGGCGCATGAGGTCCTGGGTTCGATTCCCAGGTCGGGCAAAGTGATATTGGGAGTTTCCATCAGGAATTTCTCAGTAACAGCCACAGGGTCTTGATTTATGCCCGGTTGATGGCAAAAGGCCCGCCGTCGCCCTTTTCATGGCACATAACATAACTGGCGAATTGTGGGTGTATTAATAAGTACCTACACTTCTGATACCTTTCGAAGATTACCAGCATGATGTTATCTAGATTGCAGGGCCACGTACATAGGCTGACTTAACTCTACATGCACGTTCTTTACCAGTCGACTTTAGGGTTAAAATATACACCGTGATTTTTTAGTCGTCTGACAAAGGTGGTTCACTTAATGTATCCGACATAAAATACCTCTAGGCGTGTTTTTTTTCAACATTAATTAAGATAATAGGTACAAAGAAAAAAAAAACATTAGAATTATGAAAAATCCTGTTAATAATGTTTACGTATCAAACAGTAGAACATACCTAACCATCGCACGAGTCGAGTAGATAGATCTTCGCTTGCAACAGACTGTTTCAACTACATTATGCATCATAATAATGAATAATATTTTTTTTATCTCTTAAATACCATTTTTTTTTGTTATGAATGTATAGTAGTCATTGGATACATGTGGGCTGCCGTTGTCAGACGACTAAAAAGTCACGGTGTATAGATATAGGCACGAGCACTATTATGTAAAGTTTCTCCTAAAAACAAAAGGTTGTCCCCTACAGGAAAGGGGGTGTCTTACGCATTTGAATTAAATCGAATTTTATAATTTATAATTGAATCATCAAGTAGACAAAATATGGTTATGTATGGCATGGTACAATGGTCCCGTCATTGACAGTGTAAGTTGTTATAAACAGTAAAAGCTTGAAGGCCAACGCAGACGGGGACGGGATCGCAAAGGATTAATTTTTTTACCAATGGACATTCAAACGAATAGATATAAAGGGTGTAAACAGACTCTTAACCAAGCCGAAAGGCACTTGTTCTCCCCGTCATTGCGCTCATTTTTTGGTTCTAGACTATACCTGGGAACCTTCTAGTTACGGAGATATTGGGTGTCAAAGATCCAACGATTTCACATTTTTTTTTAAATACATATTTTTATTGTAAGATTTTTACTTAAGACACCTTCACGAACCCCTTGTGACCAATGCGTTACATTGATTCCTAATGTAAAACGTGAATTTTTAGCCAAAAAATAATCGTCCCCAGCACTATTTTTTACTTAAAGTTACTTAGTTTGATGAACATAATGCTTGGTTGACGGTTTAGTGGAGTCTGTTTACACCCTGTAGAAATACGACTTAAATTGCTATGCTTTAAAATGATGCCGTGGCGTCGAAAAGGATTTCATTGCACAGCATTGAAAGACGCGTTTATGTCATATTTATATCAATACGTTTGAATGTTCATTGGTAAAAATTTATATCCCGTGCCATGCCGTCCTGGTCTGCGTAGGCCTTTAAACATAGTTTAGTTACTTTAACGATCTTCTGGAAGTTTGAGTAACTTTATGCGGCCTAACCCAAACGTCCTTTCTTTGATATTCTTCGTCGTGTCGTTCAGAGCTCCTTGAGTAATGAGTCGAGCTACACGATTACCTCAGACCAAATAAAAAACTAGGACACAGCACTCTCAACAGTGACGTGAAGCCGGTTTTTTAAACATGTTTGCACTGTGAGCTTAGTTTTTGAGCGTAGTTTAATTGTAGTTTGATGTAAATGTGTGCGTGTGAGCGTGTATGCACAGAGCGAGGCGTGGTTTTGCGCATGGTTCACTGTTTTGTTCGCAGTGCTAGGTCTTGGTTTTTTATTTGGTCTGAGACGATTACTGACAAATCCGTGCACTGATTGGACAGGTCTACTCAAGTCTGTGTGATTCTTTCTTCAAAAGTCTATCTCAAACACTAATCTAAATGGTCCTCATATGACTAGACCAAAGTCTGAACATTAAAAAAGACTGACCTCTGAGTTTGTTTCGGCTGTTTCTTTTCAGAGTAGCCAGGAAAGAGGCACCGGCCCCATATAGTTTTAAAAAATTATATAATGTGACGTGTAAACGTATTATGTCATTACTTCCCAGAATTTGATCCCTAGTAGCGGCACTATCGAATGGTGTAACGGTGTGTAGCTGACTGGTAGGCCAGAAGTTCTAGGACATTCAAACGAATAGATATAAAGGGTGTAAACAGACTCTTAACCAAGCCGAAAGGCACTTGTTCTCCCCGTCATTGCGCTCATTTTTTGGTTCTAGACTATACCTGGGAACCTTCTAGTTACGGAGATATTGGGTGTCAAAGATCCAACGATTTCACATTTTTTTTTAAATACATATTTTTATTGTAAGATTTTTACTTAAGACACCTTCACGAACCCCTTGTGACCAATGCGTTACATTGATTCCTAATGTAAAACGTGAATTTTTAGCCAAAAAATAATCGTCCCCAGCACTATTTTTTACTTAAAGTTACTTAGTTTGATGAACATAATGCTTGGTTGACGGTTTAGTGGAGTCTGTTTACACCCTGTAGAAATACGACTTAAATTGCTATGCTTTAAAATGATGCCGTGGCGTCGAAAAGGATTTCATTGCACAGCATTGAAAGACGCGTTTATGTCATATTTATATCAATACGTTTGAATGTTCATTGGTAAAAATTTATATCCCGTGCCATGCCGTCCTGGTCTGCGTAGGCCTTTAAACATAGTTTAGTTACTTTAACGATCTTCTGGAAGTTTGAGTAACTTTATGCGGCCTAACCCAAACGTCCTTTCTTTGATATTCTTCGTCGTGTCGTTCAGAGCTCCTTGAGTAATGAGTCGAGCTACACGATTACCTCAGACCAAATAAAAAACTAGGACACAGCACTCTCAACAGTGACGTGAAGCCGGTTTTTTAAACATGTTTGCACTGTGAGCTTAGTTTCTGAGCGTAGTTTAATTGTAGTTTGATGTAAATGTGTGCGTGTGAGCGTGTATGCACAGAGCGAGGCGTGGTTTTGCGCATGGTTCACTGTTTTGTTCGCAGTGCTAGGTCTTGGTTTTTTATTTGGTCTGAGACGATTACTGACAAATCCGTGCACTGATTGGACAGGTCTACTCAAGTCTGTGTGATTCTTTCTTCAAAAGTCTATCTCAAACACTATTCTAAATGGTCCTCATATGACTAGACCAAAGTCTGAACATTAAAAAAGACTGACCTCTGAGTTTGTTTCGGCTGTTTCTTTTCAGAGTAGCCAGGAAAGAGGCACCGGCCCCATATAGTTTAAAAAAATTATATAATGTGACGTGTAAACGTATTATGTCATTACGTCCCAGAATTTGATCCCTATTAGCGGCACTATCGAATTGTGTAACGGTGTGTAGCTGATTGGTAGGCCAGAAGTTCTAGTTCCATATCGTTGCTGTGAAATGATAACTTCGTATGTCCAGAAATCCAAACTTTATAGGAAACGAACAAAATGAAAATATAAATATATAAATATTTTATAAAATAATATATATAATAATATATATATAATATAATATATATATATATATATATATATTATATATATTATTTCTTCAATGTTAAAATATTTAAATATTTTTATGTGCTTTTGCCTCACGTTTTGAATGATAAAAAGAACTTACTTTTGGGTTCACGGTTTCGCTTTCGCCGTATTATAAAAATACGTGGTTTTCATTAGATTTTTACAAAAGAAAACTTTTTGACATACGTGGTGTTCATTCTACAGCGACGATATGGAATTAGAACTTCTGATATACCGTTTGGTGCACATCGCTCGCTCATATTCTTCATCGACAACTCTTGTTTTATACCTAACTCAGTTAGCTCTGTTTCCTGAGTAAAAAATAATAATTCTGTTTAGTCCGTCAGTTAGATTATCGAAACATATTTGATACTTATTTTTTGTTTTATCAAATCAATAAAAAATAACGAAGATAAAACGCATCAAAGTTCATGAGTTGGGGCTTGTGACGTCACTTTTCGCTAAAAAGTGTACCGAAATGTGACGTCACACGAGTTTTCGACGCATTTCTTAGCGCACTGCATCGGCCTCATTTTTAGTTAACGACAAAAAAAAATACATGTCCAATATTTTTTGGAAATCTATCTGATGGACTTACTACATTTTTTTGTTCAACTACCCTGTTATATTATTTGAGAGCCCCAAAATAAAATTGATTCATCTGATAATAATATATCCCACGTGTCCTGGGAAATTTTCCCCCCCAAAAGCGTATCCCCAATCCCCCTATTCAGAATTCATTTATTTACGGTATACGTCCGTGTTTGGGTCACAGGAACTCATTTATGTATAACAACTTCCTGTAGTTATGGAATTTTAATGGCTGTGAGTTTTAGTGAACACAATAAAGCAAAGTTGATGATTGTTTCTAAGTAAGTGTGCTAAAAATGGATTTGAAATAAAAATGATTCGTATTTTTTGAAAGGAATATGATTTTTTAACTATTTTACAATAGCCTCCGTGGCGCAATGGCTAGCGCGTTCGGCTGTTAACCGAAAGGTTGGTGGTTCGAGCCCACCCGGGGGCGATAAGGAACTTTTTGTGGAAAATATTGTGTTATTTATTTTATAAGTAGGTCTGGCTTCCGTTCATTAAAGACGAAGCTATTTTCTATTATTGGTCATTATGACAACCATACTAAGAAGATGTCCGTTTCAACCGCGCGGCCACCTAATAATATTTGATGAAACTGCCAGGAATTAGTGCTAATTTGTTACTTTATACACGTCTTTTCGTGAATTTGTTACAAAAAAACTAAAGCGCTATGACAAAGAATTGTTGGCTGCTAGAACCGCCACTTGCCGTAGTCATCGCCCGTGATTACACAGAAACTATATAATGCAGATAGACGAATGATGCATCAAAAGAAAGGTCTTAATTTGTTAAAGGTGAACTTAAGTTAAGCGAGATAACGATAAAGTTTGATTTAAACGGAGCTGCAGACTCAGTTTTACTCACTGAAATGCCGATTACTATTAACATTAAGGATAATTATTATTTCTTAGTTGGTACTATAGAATTTATACCAGACACAAAAATAGGCCACTATAAATGTCTTTTTTTTAAATATTAATACATATTTTTGTTACGACGACAATTCTTATAAAATTGAAATAAGTACCTCTAAGAAAATATGTTTACATTCTGTGTCATGTATTCGTGTCAGTTAATTTATAAATCTTATGTTAGTTTATAAAGATTTTATATTTATCTTGTTGACTTTTATTATTTGATTTTTTTTGCCTTTGTGTTGATTTTGAATAAAGAAATTTTAATTGAATTGTGACTTTTACTTTTATACAGTATGCTACAGTATGCTACCCTAAAAAAATAAGATATGAATATCGAACATTACAATAATCACTATTCAGTCTCACTTCATTGTGAAAATTCATGGTCAACCCTACTCTCATACGGCTCCATACTACTGTTTTTATGTAAATATCTTCTAAAATATGAATAATGCAGTTATATTCGCCATATTTATCCAAACTAGGTTACGTTACACGTCGATTAGTACTCTAATTATGCTTAAACCTACTTTTAATAACGAGATAAACGCCATTTTATTTTAGACATTGCCGTCCGAGCGGCCAACTAAAATCGACTTTAACAGATTATTGAACCTTCTTTATAGTTTTTTTTCTGTTTATTCGCTGTAACAAATTAGTAACCAATTGTCCATACACATTAGCCTCTATTAATTTGATATTTATGGTGACATGCCTACCTACTTATAACCTGAAAACAAAATATTGCATAACTTTTTGTTTATTTACATTTTGACGTTTTTTATTTATGTATTAATTGAACAAATTAAGACCTTTCTTTTGATGCATCATTCGTCTATCTGCATTATATAGTTTCTGTGTAATCACGGGCGATGACTACGGCAAGTGGCGGTTCTAGCAGCCAACTATTCTTTGTCATAGCGCCTTAGTTTTTTTGTAACAAATTCACTAATTCCTGGCAAAGTTTCATCAAATATTATGAGGTGGCCGCGCGGTTGAAGCGGACATCTAAGAAGACGCCATTACCATTGTGCCAAACATTCGAAGTCTGAACTGCAATACATACATTCGGTTAGTTTAAAAAGAGAACAAGTACTTTTTGGCTTCTATATGGGTCTTGTTACACGCTTTATAATTCTGTATAATCTCAACATGAATGATGTAACGAAGATCTAGTAAACATATTTTAATTTAAATTAGTGTCCATGGAGTTTCTTACCCATTATTCTCTATAGAGATCTACGCTTTGGAATGGGCAACTACAGTACTAGTAGGTCACCCATCTTGTTCTATACCTTGGGGAGAGTTGCTTAATTTTTCATAGACAGGTCACCCGTCTTGTTCTATACCTTGGTTGGGGAGTGTAGCTTAGCTTTTCTCAGACAGGTCACCCATCTTGTTCTATACCTGGGGAAGTGTAGCTTAGCTTTTCTTAGACAGGTCACCTATCTTGTTCTATACCTGGGGGAGTGTAGCTTAGCTTTTCTTAGACTGGTCACCCATCTTGTTCTATACCTTGGGGAATGTAGCTTAGCTTTTCTTAGACAGGTCACCTATCTTGTTCTATACCTGGGGGAGTGGTGTAGCTTAGCTTTTCTTAGACAGGTCACCTATCTTGTTCTATACCTGGGGGAGAGTAGCTTAGCTTTTCTTAGACAGGTCACCCATCTTGTTCTATACCTTGGGGAATGTAGCTTAGCTTTGCTTAGACAGGTCACCTATCTTGTTCTATACCTGGGGGAGTGTAGCTTAGCTTTTCTTAGACAGATCACCCATCTTGTTCTTTACTTTGGGGAGAGTTGCTTAATTTTTCTTAGACAGGTCACCATCTTGTTCTATACCTTGGGGAATGTAGCCTAATTTTTCTTAGACAGGTCACCCATCTTGTTCTATACCTTGGGGAGTGTAGCTTAGCTTTTTTTAGACAGGTTACCCATCTTGTTCTATACCTTGGGGAGTGTAGCTTGGCATTTCTTTGACAGGTCACCCATCTTTTTCTATACCTGGGGGAGTGTAGCTTAGCTTTTCTTAGACAGGTCACCCATCTTGTTCTATACCTTGAGAAGTTATTTATGGCCTAAACTTGTGATGAATATTTAATGTGGTGACCTTCGCAGGCAACGTTTAATTTTAGTGTTTGTTTTGAGTTTTTTTTTTCTTTTGCAGACTGGACAAGATGGTTACAGTCTTACAGGACTAGGGTTAGGCGGCGAGGAAATTAATGAAGCTAAAAGAATTTGGTACGAACTCCTCGAGCTCTTGGTAGCATTTTGCCAGTTTCGAATTTCATTCATGATGGTACACGCAGCCAACGTAGCAGCGACCAAGTAAGTGGCTCTACTCAAATTATATTGCAGCTTGGTTTTTTTAGCGCTTGAATGTTAGTGAGGAGGGCGCTGCTGGAATGGGGAAATTGTATTGAAAAATCGAGATTTTCGCGTTAGTTTCGAGTTTAACCACGCGCCAAAAAGACCATGCGACGTAGCTGTTTAGGCAGCTACTAAAATAATTGTGCGCATAAATATTGAAGCGATTAGGCGAGAAATATCGTGTTGATAACGATACCCGTTGCATCTGCGAAGCTCGGCTAGCTAGTTAAAGGATAACTTAGGATTGGCCCACTTTTTTTGAGCTTTTTGCAAAACTATGCAATGGTGCCGATTCCCTTGTTCACAAACTAAACTAAATTTAAGTTGAGTGCATCTTTTTTTTTCTCTTTCATTAAGAAAAGGACAAGAAAAAATTTTGTTAAGTCCTGTCAAATTAACCAGTGCTTGACACAAGTTTAGACGTGATTAAAAAGTTGACTACTAAAATTACACCAAATTACGTCAGGTGCTGACTAATTTGACAGGACTAAACTAATATGTATGTTCTGTCCTTTTCATGATGAAATAGAAAGAAAAAGATGCATCAACTTAAATTTAGTTTAGTTTGTGAACAAGAGAAACGGCACCATTGTGTGCCTATTAATTATAAACTAAAAGTAAGTTTTAAGACGTTTTTAAATTGACTGCCAAGGAACGGTTATTATTCTGAGAATATTTTATACCCTCAAAAGATTATTGCGCACTTATGTCTTAGTTGCTGTTGAAAAACAATTATTGTTATTGTTTTGTATATTCCTTAAATAGTATGATTCAAACTACTATTCAGATTTAAGCTCATAGAGTTAGAAAGAGCTGTGCGTTAGAAAAAGATAGTATATATCATGATAGCGCCCGCGCCTGTCAAAAATCTAAAGCAAAGAAAGAAATATAGAAATTCTTTTCAGGTTGCAACAATTTGCTATGAAACATTGAAATGATTGGAGAGGGTTGTCTGTGGCATTCTTCTATGGGTATATCCTGGATGACGATGGCACAGGAAGGTGGAGCTTGGCACAAGCTACGAGAGGCCTATTCCCAGCCGTGGGTGAAGTCGGGCTGTGGATGATGTTGAGGCCCAGCAAGAGGCTGTTCCAATCATACCTAGTAGTTATTCAAAGTCACAATGTCCAGAATTGCTATATGGTGGAAGGGATATCGACGCACAAATGATTACCTCGTATTCGGTACATCATTCCTAACGGAACACAGACAATTTTTATAGATATTTTTGACGTGATAACTCGATGAACGCCGCGCCGGCTGCACGCACGAAAAAGTGCCACGTTCCGCCTGAGCCGAGCGTGCAAGCGAGAGCGCGGAACAAGCGATAGGCACGGTCGGCCTAAGCGTTCGGATTGTGACGCATTTATGTATTAAGTATACAAAATAATGATAATTCAATGATAATAATTCAGTTCATACAAGTATGCAATTTTTCATCAATGTTTTCTTATGACGTTATCATGTAAAATTATCGTGTGTAAACCGATTTTACAGACAACCATTTAAAAAAAAAACTGGTGTTTCCTACAAAAGTGCAATGCGTACACGGTCAAAATGTATGAAACAGCAATCTTCTTTTAAATTACCGATGTAATATTTCTAATGTTGTATGTACTGAAAACGTAGGAAACGTTTGTGCGTCGATGGGGATTCCGCGATGTACAGACCCCGGTCTGTGTGTGTCTCTAGAGGGAAGTGAGTATGCAAAATGTGAGGACCGAATTCCACCAGCGGATTTTCGTTGAGATTAGCTTAATAATGAGACTAGCTTTTAAGCGCGACTTCGTTCGCGTTATTTTAGAATTTGACAATCAATTTGGGTTGTACTCTGCTTGTAATTCAATCATGATTCGAAAGACACGTGGCGCCATCTATGAGCATAGGAACATAAAAACATACCTAACGTGATGGTGTTAAGGGGATATAGGAGGGGAACATGCCTAACATGGTGTCAGAGTTTTTAAGCCGCCCATGGGCCTCGGACTTGGCTTTACATGGCGTCGAGAAATATCTCTCAGGCATGCTGGTTTCCTCACGATGTTTTCCTTCACCGAAGCAAGTTTTAATTATACAATACGCACATGAATCCGAAAAAGTAGACGTGCGTGTCTTGGGTTCGAATTTGACACCTATGACTTGGCAGTCCGACGGTCTAATCTCCAGGCTATCACTGTTTACCAGGTAAGTTTAGTAAATAACAAAAATATTTTTGCTAAGTTTGAATCATGCTATTAATACGACGTATGAAGAGAGGTTCAATAAATTAAACAGTTAACACCTTAAACTTCTATGTGTTTTTTTTCTTTAATGTGGACGTTCCCGTCTTTTGCTAAATAAACGATATTCTCTTCATAGTTTAGAGTACAGTATTAATATTTTTATAGTATTCATATGATATTGTTTTGAGATTACGGAACCGTTTTTTTTTTAATAATTTCTCTGTTTTTAAAATGAGGTTCTACTTAAAAAAAAAAAACTTTGATGTAATTTTTAAGTCTGACATATATATACAAATAGTACAAAAAAAAAACATGATTCACTTAAATCTTAAAACAAAGTTATATTCTGTTTAGTTAGAACTTTTAGTTTCTGTAGTTATCTTAAATAGCCCTTTACTTAGGGCTAGATTGCCGATGAACTCACCCTTCCTTCTTTAGACTTTATTTAAAACAGTTATAAGACCTATTCGCCATCATACCAAACTTTAAATAGTACCCGGTTACACAAACAGAAAGCTGGCTGCAACACAGATGATAGCTGTTCTGTAACGCAGCTGTGTCCGTATGAATTACAAATACGTCTACACCACAGACATTTTTGTAAACTGTCTGCAATGTGATCTGCAACGAAAGACATGCTTTTAACAACAAAAATGACTGCAATACAGATTATAAGTCGGTACTCGCTCTACACCAGATCAGATCGCCAGGTCTCGTGTCTGCCTGTACTGTGATCGCGTTCAGAATGGCAACTTCGCACGAATGCGGTGGCTTTACAGACTGATCGCGGGAGAAATGATTATTTATGATTTGAAATTACTTTGCCCTTGACGTAGCAACGAATATGTGCGTGCGTGCGAAAATTATCGTTTTGTTTAAACCATTGAAAAATAATTTGATCAAGACAAATTAATGAATTGCAATATTTTTTAATATGTGGGGGCTCCTGTTTCTGTTTCCAAGGTTTTAAATAGCCTAACACGAAGGAAATGGCGTGGTTTTAGTTTGCTATCTTCGCTTGCCCACTAGACCCCGCCGTCCACTTCGAACTGTCTGAGTCAGGCCCCAAACCCCGAGCCTAACCCGAGCTCGCTTCGCTCGCTCTTGCATCCTAAGTTTTTGTTGTTTTATCCATAAAGTTACCCATTTGCCTATTTAATTCCTACATGATTTCGCTTCTAGAGGTGCATGAATGTTTCATGAAAACGTAATTTAATTTACTCCATTTGTCTTTTTATTGAAATTCTCAAATAAAACGTGGTCATATTCTTTATCTCCACAAATTACATATGAGTATAAATTTCATTCAGAATCAGAAATTTTGGCAAAATGTGTAACTTCTGGGAGATCTGGAGTCCAAACTAAGCCAATGCCTGTATTTTAGAACTCCAGTCTGAGCAACATAATTTAATGGGGGGGGGGGGCATTAAATTATGTTGCTCAGACTGTCGACGTCGTGAGTAAGCAGATATGTGAGAAAATGAGTGAGATATGTGCGTGCGTGCGCGCATGTGTGCTTGTGTGTGTGTACGTGTATGTGTACTTGTGTGTGTCAGTTTGAAATACAATACTACTTTATATGTGTATAAATGTATGTTTGCATGTATGCAATAAATTAAGTAACTCGATTGCCCCTATTTTTAAACAATCATCTCAATCAGTTATTCAGTGTCAGTGAAGCTTAATTCAAGTAACCTTTTTCTAAGTTTATTCTTGCATTCAGTTTTGCGACAGTCAGATATATCAATTTCTTTGTTGAGTTAATTAAACAATACACCTCCACGGATTGAGAAGAATCTCTAAGCAAAAGAGGTGCGCACAGCTGTTGATTCACAAAGTGCATAACGTGTTCTTGTGAGGGCTTTGCGTTTTCTTAGTTCTTCGGATAAATAGGAGCGTTGGCGAAGTATGGTTGGCATTATGTACAGCTGACGGACAGTCAATACTTGAGTTTCCTCATAGAGTTTGGAGGTAGGGAAACGTCGCGGCTTTGATAAGCTCACTTTTGGGAGTTTTAGGATCATCCTCTGGGCTCGCTAAAGCATTTTTGTTTTGCATGCTCCTCCCCAAGTGGTTATGCAGTAGTAACTAAGGATGGACTGTACCAAGGCCTCATACACCATCCTCATGGTTTGTTTCTCTGCAACATTCTGGGGCAGTAGATCACAACTAACGATTCTACTTCTTCTTTGCGTGGCGATGGACTTTAATATCAGACCAGTATGTAACCACCTGTACAGCTCTATCATGGCTTCGTTTAAATCTTGGAAGGTACATGTGATTACGATTAACGATTTAACTAACGATTTTAAATATTTGGAGTTCGAGAAGAAGCACGACTTAGGGCGGATACAAACAAGAATAAATTGTATTCTAGGAGAAAATAGCTACTTATTCGAGAATAACTCAATTTCACGTTTAACCAACTAAAATCCGAGGAATAACGAGTCTATTCGGGAATAGTCACTATACCACCGTTAGGCATGGATTAAGGAGCTTATTCCAAGAATAACAAAATGGCGTCCTATTGTTTTAAGCTGTCATTTCAACATTCCCGCACTATAATACGACAAATGAGAGTTGACATGCGTTATGCTTCTGTACTCTCCCGTTTCTAGAACAACGTTTTTTTTCCGGGTATTACATTCGTTCACATCATGTTCACATTCATTCCGTTATTCGCGCGTAACTAATCCAAGTATAGTTGTACTTTAGATTGCATGGAAAAACGACTGTTGCTTTATTCGAGAATTAAATCGTGGAATAAATTATTCTCGGTATAGTTATTTGTGTATAAATTCGGGTTTATAATTTTGATGGATAAACATAATTTCTGTCGTTGCCTAATCCATGGGCCAGGATTGTCTTCTGACGAGGGAACTCCTCAACGGTTAGTAGCACGGATATTTTGTGGACGCGTTAATAATTGATGGATAAATGTGATTTCTATCATGACTTCATCCAGCAGCCAGAATCATTTGCTCACGAAAGTAATCCTAAACAATAAACAGGATGTAATAAAAAGGGTGTAATAAAACTCTTAACGAAGCCGAAAGGCACTTGTACTCTCCGTCATTGCGTTCTTTTTTTTTGTTCTAGGCCATACCTGGGAACCTTCTAGTTACCGAGATATTGGGGGTCGAAGTTCCAACTTTTTTTAAAGTTTTTTGTAAATACATGTTCTTAATTTTTTTTTACTTATATATGGCACCTTCACGGCCTCCTTACTATGCAATCCATCCATCAGTACAATGTTTTGAATGCCTTACATTGTACACCCCAAAACAAAAAGTTACTTAGTTTGATATACAGAATGCTTGGTTGACGGCTTCGTGAAGTGTCTGTTTACACCCTGTATAATAATATAAAATGTAATAGTCACTATTATATTTTATATTCTTAGAAGAACTTCAGCAGCCTCCGTAGATAGTAAACTTAACCCTAACAAATTCGTTTTTACTTGCACCCTTCTGCCCCCCCCTCTTTGCTCTGAGGCAAGCATATGACTACTGACAGGATGAACTGAGGAGTTTTGTGTATACCGTAACGAAATAAATTCTTGAAATAAAAAAAATTGCATTTTCACGATTGAGTCTCGCATTGCTAAGAACGAATGCCATTTCGCACGCTCCTCCTCCGGAATCGAACCCTAATTCCCCGGGGGTAGTCACAGAACCTATCATTGACAGTTGATAAGGTAGAGATTTGAAAGATCTGTCGTGGGCAATTCGGTTATACAATTAGAAAAGTTATTTAGATTTACCATATAACTACATGACTTTATCATTGAGACAAGCAGTTTGACTACTGCCGGAATTATCGTTTTACAATTAAATAAGTAATACAAGAAAACTGACGAAACTGACTAACTGGCGAAATGTG